>OV884005.1:25051099-26344212 GCA_930367185.1 Myathropa florea | reverse complement strand
AGCTCAGGCTCAGACCCTCCATGGGTCGTAGGCCTGCTCAGTAATTAAGTTACTAACTTAGTAAAAGTAAACCTCAAGAAGTGAGTGCTAAAAACAAGTGGCAAAAATGAGTGAACATCCGTCTTTAAAAAAATTTCTTTTTGAGAAAAAAATCGTACTTTGTATGCCTTTACCAGGGTTTCTAATTTTCACATCTGCCGGTTTAAATGTTCCTCCAAATGTTTAACGAAAACTAGTCGTTATGTCTTACAATCATTGACACAACCATATGTACATTCCCTCTTAACAGCAGTTTTCAGCACTTTTCTCTTTTCTCTAAATTGTTGAATGTTTACACTTAGGTTAAATAAAATACAGTGCTTTTCACTCTTGACGCTGACTGTATAAGCGCTTCAATAAAATCAACGAAAATAAGACAAAAATAATTCACAAGAACCTTAAAACTAATTTTTAATTAAAAAATCGCGCATCCCATTTCAGTCTGTCTTTGAACTTCTGGTACTTTGATTCTTATAGTGGTTTCTTCATCTGCTATTAGATTATATTGTTGGCATCAAAAACTGATATCATCTTCTTAACTTGTTTTTCTAAGCCCTCCATGACTTTTTTTCGTTGCCTTTTTTGAATAATTTTACTTTAGCAGATATCGCATATCTCTTTTATCATAATCTTCCTCTTCAGACGCCATTTCACCACAAATCACACGAATAAAACAGTTCCATTCGACGCAGGTGTGAGCGCCTGGTGTCTCTTCAGAACAAACAACAAAAAGGATTGATTCTATTTTCTGTTGACTACGAATAGGCGCTACATTGGCTTTAGAGTTAACACGCTCTTTGAGCTTAGCTTCTACAGCAACCACTGGTGTTGTACATGTAATTGTTCTAACGCGAGTGGAGGAGAGTTACAGTTTAATGGCGCCTCCGAACGGGAGTGCACGAGTCAAAATCAGAACAAAATAAAATATCCATTATTAAGCGTCCTTTACGACTGGATGGCGCGGTTGGTTAAGTGCCTGCCCCAAGAGCGGTCCCAGGTTCGAATCTCAGTGAAATTGAATTTGGTCCAATCACCATTTTGTCGTTGGGATAAAGTTAACGGCAGTGGAGTAGGTTGCTACCTGGCAGTACAATGGACCAATTTTGAGTCTGAATGCTCCAGAGTAGCGTTTTAATACATCCGAAAAAAAAAAATAAATAAAGCCAAAGCGGATGAGGAGATTCTTGATCGCTTCGAGAGAAATGTTGTGATGGTGTTTGAAAGAGTAGACTAAACGACGAACTTTTACGGGCTGCACGACATGCATCTGGTCAAAGGAGTCCGTGTGTCCCGTCTCAGATGGTTAGGTCGTGTAGAGCGAATGGACACCAATGTTCCGTCCCGGAAAGTTTCCGACTCCAAACCCGAGAGACAACGCGGCAAAGGAATACCATGCCTCCGGTGGAGTACACCGCTGGAAAGGAACCTTAATCAACTAAACGTGCGTCGCTGCAAGCAGTTAGCACAAGACCGTGCTGGATGGGGAGGCATGTTGGCTGAGGCCCAGGTCCACCCCGGAATGTAGCGCCAGGTTTCTTCTAAGTACGGAGGTCCTGAGGTTTTTTCACTTCTAACACAAAATATTTTTAAAGATTTCATATGGCTCTCAGTTATTTGTTTGATTCTTTATAAAAGCCCCGGTTACGGATGTCGTTTGTAACATTACATAACAGATTTTCCGGGGGTCCTAGTTCTGCAAATTTGTTACACCTCCTCGCTTAGAGCTACGATTAGAATGTGAAAGCTTTCATTACTAATGGGAGTAAGGACATTTTGGGCAGCAAAACATGGCTCGCCGTGGCCCTGTGGGATTGTGCGTCGACCCATACGCACTTGGCTTTCACAGTTTAGGTTCAAATCCCAGCGCAAGTAACAATTTTTCAAAACAAAATTGTTCGCGGCTCCACCTCTTTCGATTCATCGACAATGCTCAAAGAGTATAACTTTCTTGAAAAAGCTTCTCAATCTTGCGTTCGGAGTCGATATTAATCTGTAGTTCTTCTCCACTCGCAAGAGGAGGCCCAGGTCCACTTCGGACTGTAGCGCAGCCATTATTATTATTACTAGAACAAGGCTTAATGAGTTGTTGTAAATAGTCCAAAAATTGTTCCATTATTTCAACATCAATTATAAGGTTTCCTGAAGTTGGAATAAATATCTGATACACTCCAGTTTCTTAGCGTTTAACGCAATTGGAGGGGTCCAGAACCTGTCCTCGATATTAAAAATGGGGACCAAGTGAAAATGTAAATATGAACTAATCTCTGCTGTTGGTTTTAGGACTGCTCAAGATTTTGTTATGGACATAACCATCTCTTCGGGGAATAAGGTCTCTGCTTTTGCGACTGTTCTTCCTGCCCCAGAGGGGATCTGCTAGTAATAAGCCGGGAGTGTCGATATCAACGAATAATTTGTGAGTTACAGATCTAAGCTAACGACGGTTGGTCCAAATCGTTGAATTAGGGGAATAGAAACCTTTTAGGAGCGGTCTTCGGAAGGATGCAGACTCTAGGCTTCGTTCCTCGCCTAGGTTTAAGTAGGCCGTTCTAATGGTAGATTCTCTGCTGTTTCCGAAACGATGCAAAAGATCAGCGGATGCTGTCTTGGATTGACGGGGGTTAATCTGGGAAGGCCACAGAATTGCTCAGCCGAGATACCTTTAGCACAGTGTCTTCCGAGTCCGATGGCTTTGGATCATCCATCTTTAAGGAGAGTCGAGAGAATCCCATTCAAACTTCAAAATCGTCAGTGTCAAATCTTTAGGAACGATCTGTTGGTCGTTGGAACTATCCCGGTTCTTTGGTCTCCCCTCTCGGCTTGAGCCCACACAGTGAAAGAAGGAAAACAGATATCCTTTTGAAGTCCTTCTTGTAGAGTCTAAGTGGCAACTTCCCAAAGCCGAAGTAAATCTGAGGAAGGCCTTAGGTTAATGGGGCCAGGGATTTAGGCAATTAACTGCGAAGACTGCTAATGTTGTGGTTCTCTTCGATTGCTCTCCATAACTCTGCGATCATGTAAATCGCTATTTTTAATGGATCTGTCAACATTGTTCAGCCCAGCCCAGCCCGTTTTGACGTGTCTTTGAAAAAAGTCACTTCTCCGCATGCTGGAGCGGGGCCAGAGTACTCTCATAGCATAGGTAGGTAGGTAAGTAAGTGGGTAGACGGGCGGAAGCCACGCCTCACTTAGGTCCTTGAGGACCCATTGTAAAGCCCAATTGGGGATTGGTATCCCCTTATAGCCCTTGCCGTACTCATGGTCCCTTGTTGTGCCGTAGCCATCCCGATTTCCTTATTAACCTGTAGAGAGATCTTAGAGGTTTATTTGAAATTTCATGTAGATATTGGAAGACAAATTCTCCCAGTATTCTATGACGCAACTGACAAAGATTAGGGCAGTGACAGAGGTAGTTCCTCCTTGTCACCGCAGCCTCTACAAATGTTGTCGTTGGAGAGTCCCATTTTCATGGCGTGGTTTCCAAGATGATTATGGCCAGTGAGAGTTCCAAACTCCATCGTTAGCAACTCTTTGTCGTACTGAAGGATTTTGTCGGTTTTTGCTCGATCGTATCTGGGCCATAATGCTTTAGTAGTCACACATGTAGACAGGCCGCGCCACCTACTGCTTGCCATTTCAATGATCTTTATATCCACCTTTTTTCTCAGCTCTTAGGGGGGCGGTTTGATTCCATGAATTGCTTGTGATACGTCGATCACTGACCCTGTTACGGCAAGTTCATCAGCTATTTCATTGCCAGCTATGCCGCTATGTCCTGGGACCCAGCACAGATTGATCGAGTGCTGTGAGCCAAGAGCCTTCAGATCTTCGCGACTAGCTTGGACTTGATTTCTATTGCGGATATAGCTTTCATGGCCGCCTGACTGTCAATGAAAATGGTAATATCAGCTGGTGGTATCGCCATCATTGATATAGTTTTGACCGCTTCTTTGACCGCCAGGACCTCCGCTTGAAACACACTGCCATAATCAGGGAGTCTGATTAAGCACTTTCATAGCATAGGTAGACCAACTAAATTTGCCTTCATCCTCCTCCAAATAACCACCATGATGCTTCAGTCTGGCTCCGTCTTGCCTTTTTTTCTTTTACAAACTAAGATCAAGATCGCTCTTTTTAATCAGAAGATGAGTACACTTTTTCAGAAGAACATGTCTCAGGCAGAACGATGGATTAAACTGCACAAAGAAGGAAGCGCTTATTTTGCCAGCCGAATGATTTGCCGACTCTACACCCAAGGGAATGCAGTGAGTCAAGTCATCTTGTTCGTGTTAAGTCAATTTCATAAATGGTCCGTTTTTGGTGCCCTCTAAGGTGGTCGCGCATTTCCAAGCCACCAAATCCACGCCTTCGCGGTACGATCACTAACACGAAACACGTTCAATGGTTGCCTACTTTAGGCCATTTGTCTTCAGCCGCTCTGTACAGAGTGCAGCCGCGAGTAATCATCCCCACCACACCTGCAGTATTCCGAGCAAAAAACGCTCTTCCATCTCGGATTAGAATCGAATTTTCCGCCAGTTGACACATGTGTCAGTGACTACCGCCGCCAAAGGATCAAAGGCGACCGTGATCAGTCCGCAGATTAACCACCACTAATCCCTTGGCGATGTTCCACACCACATAGGCGCACACATGACAGCATTCAATCTAGAAACGTCAGGAGAGTAGCTGCTGCCGCTGGACTCATTAACATATTTTCCTTTTGCGACTGCACTGTTTCCATAGACCAGACGGTTGAGTGTCCAGCGACGACGGTGACGGCGATTTAGATGCAGCAGCAAAGACACTTAACTGCCAACAATCGCCGGACTGTGACACATAATTGTGATCCATTCACATGTCGCATGTGTTGGCTTAACAAAAAAGGCCGGACCGCACCAGGTTGAAGCCTCTTGGGTGGAGCACAGCACCGCAGAGGTGAACTGACTTAAGCCTCGCATCGGACTCATAGACAATGCAAACACTTCTGCGGATTCCCTTTCCATCTTTGCGCTGCCAGCTCGGGGCATCATCCCGAGTCCAAGTCCAAGTTAATTGGAGCGCAGAGAATTGCACCTTTTCCGCGAGTTGTTAAACGCTTCTTGCCGACCCGACCTGACTGTGTGTCGGTGTCGGCCGGTGTGGTGATTGCCAGCTGCCTCGGAGAGTGTATCTGTGCGGTAATAGACTCAACGCCTTAGAAACGGTTTGTGGTTTATACCCACTCTGAGGCACAGGCACAGGCACAGCCAGGAATGCGACTCGATCGATGGTGGGATGGTGGGCTGGGGGCATGAAATATCATTACCAAGTCCATGGTTTTTTGCGGTTTCTCCAGCACCTCGCCCGGTGATCGAGTTTTTGTGTGGCACATCGCTGCAGTTGGTCGGGGCTTTCAGTGTTAGTGTGTTCCATAATATGGAAGATCGAGATCTGAGTTGAGCCCAAGCGGCGGCGTCGACGTCGTCATCATCGGATGTGGTTGGGCGGTTGGTTGGTCTCTTGGGCTGTCGGTTCGAGATGGCTGGTTTTTTAAGTCTGCACCTGGAGGTGGAATGTGGGTTTTTTCATTCGATAGTTTATCATAAGTCTTTGGTTTATGAAGAGCATTTGTTGCGATGTTCTATCCGGCATTAGGTGGACAAGTTAATGGGGAAAATCGTGCACGGATTATGGAAACTATTTGTTAAGGTGTACACGAACGGATGGAGAGTTATTCAAATGTCATCGGCGAGTTTGAGGACATGCATGGAGGACTTGGGTTCGGGCAGATGGTTAATGGTTCCATTCCAGCAGCGAAGGCGCAAAGGAAACACTTGTCGTGCGGAAACATCGATGGCAACATTTTGCGTTTGAAGGCAAACCCTAGATTTATGGGTTATTAAGCTGTCGCTGGTATGGAATGACGTTATCAGTTATAAGGCGAAACGTAGAGCTAGGTATGCAGACATACGATTTCTCATTGATGTACAGCGAAATCTCCCTTAGGCGGACGATGACGGCGACAAAATGTTTGTCCGTCCAGTGAAAGAATTGTTTCCTGCTCGATTTATGATACCATTTTAACGGAATCAGAATAATTCTTATCCACTATTGTTGTTAGCCTTCGACGTAGGACGACGGGATGGCCCAGTTCGTTAAGGGCCTGCTCTAAGTTAGATGGGTCCCAGGTTCGAATCACAGTGAAAGCAAAGTTAATACGCTTTTATCCGGTTTTTCAAATCTAGTCATCATTTGCAGTTGGGATCAAATTAACGGCACTATTACTGGAGCGGTCTATCAGTGGTAGTCGTCTGACTGTATCACAATGGACCAACATGGTCTAAGTGTGCTGGTGAATTCACTGGCAGCCCCCGAACCTAACCTTACCTAGCCTTCGACATGGTCCGATGAGAAGCTACCTGGAACGCTCTGGAGTGCATTTGAATTCCGCCATCCATCATCAAGCTCGTTCAGGAGGTCTAGCGGAAGGCGTATTGCAACCAAATACAGCATCACCTCCAGAGGAACAAGGGAAGGGTGTATATCCTCACCCCTGGTCTTCATCATTGTCCTTGACCTTGTCCTAGACCGCACCAACAATTCCGCGAATCAAATGGTCCCTGAGAGGGAAACTACACGACATTGACTACGCCGACGACATCTGCTTGCTACCTAACACCTTAGGCGGCGTCCAGGAAAAACTACACGCGTTGGACCTCAGCGCCAGAAGAGCTGGACTGAAAATCAACGTCGTCAAGACAAAGCTGATGAGAATCGTCTCAACATGCGAGTTACCTCTTCTGCTAGGCGGGAAACCAATTGTGGATGTCAAGAAATTCTCCTACATCGGCAGTACGTTGTGCAAAGATGAAGGTGCAGAAACTGATGTCTTGTCGTATATAGACAACGCTAGCCACGCTTACTACTCGCATGGGAACTTCTGGAAGTCCAACCAGCTCTTCACCTCCCTCAAGCTTCGGATATTGAATTCTAACGTGAAATCCGTACTGCTCTACTGATGCGAGACTTGGAAGACAACCACTAAGCTTCAGGTCTTCGTCAGCAATTGCTTGAGACGAATCTTGAAGGTCTTCTACCCGGAATGGATCACAAATGAAAAGCTGTTGCCCAGAGATTCACAGAAAAGTGGAGCTGAATAGGCCATAAACCTGCGTAAACCGGAAACGGATAAGGCGTGCGTTGGAGTGCACAGTCGAGGTCACCCACGCTTAACTTGGAGGTGGAAAATGGAGAAGGAGTTTCGGCAGGAGCCGGCAAATCCTGGTAGGAAAATCACGCACAACACGAGTGGTTGCTGAGAAGCTAGGCCCAGGTCCACCTCGGACTGTAGCGCTGCTATCATTATAATTATTATTGTTATTATTATACATTAAGGGTTAAATAAATAATATATACAATTGTTGTTATTATGCATTTAGGGATTAAACGGTTTGAAATCCGTTGAATTGATTTGGAATTGATTTAGAAAACTGATTTCGAGATATGTCTCGGAAAACTGGGCATAAAAACGTTGGTACATTATATTTCTTAATTCTTCCACTAAGATGCATAAAATTGGAATTTCAGATCTTCAGAATTCAAATATTAAGTTCGTACGGTTTTAAGTCAATAGATACAAACTAATTGAGCCAGAATACTTGAAATTATATACATGTAAAGATCTCACCAATTTATTAATTTTTTTTGTAATTAAGTGTCGAAACAAGAATTTCAGTCTTAATAAATACATGAATATTTAAAAATTAAATTACATTTTAAAACTCACTAATGTGTCTAGAGACTGGCTGGACTGTTTTATTTTCATCGCGTGATCTGTGTGGACCGTGGGTGATAATGAAATACGACTTTTATTGGTTTACATGTCATTATCATAAATTTAGACCAGTTGGTGAAGTCAACGTCGGTGATGGCCAAAATGATGATCAGATGACGTAGATAGGCTGCCTTGAGAAAGATTGGATGACGAGTTGATGGCTTGAGACACAAACTTCATGCAATTTTACGAATGGCTTTCCAGGAATTAATGCACAGCGATCCAAAAAAGTATTCGACAAGGAAGCGCTCTTGACTGTCGAATACCTACTCCTTTTGCTTGTCAATTTATCTTGTTTATTTTTTTATTAAGAATAATTTTTATTGAAAATAAAAAAAATAATTTTAAGTAGTAGAAAAATAAGTATTTATATTTGCAATTTCACTGGAGTCAAATTACCACTCCTTAGCAATAAGGGGTGTTTTTTGGAGGTATACAAATTCAATATGAAATAAAACACTTGAAGCTAATGTTAATTTCTATGATATTAGCTTTAATTAATAGACAATTTAATGCCATTAGTTTATATATATGATTTTGGGAATTAGTGCGCTACTACCTTGCTCGAATGAAGCGCAATCATGAAGATAAATTTTCGACAACTTTGTGGAGCAAGTGAGTGTTGACTTCCAAACCGTCCAAAGTCTCTGGTTTATCTGCATAGGCAAGGACTTGACAAGCCCCCAAAGAAATAATCTAAAGTTGTAAAAACGACTGGATGACGCAGTTGGTTAAATGCCTGTCCCAAGTTAGAGGGGTCCCAGGTTCGAGTCCCAGTGAAATCGAATCTGGTGCAGTCACCATTTGCCCAGTACAATGGACCAGTTTTGAGTCTGAGTGCTCCAGAAGTATTCCAAAAATACTCCGGAAAAAAATCTAAAGTTGTAACATCACAGGATTGCGGAGGCCATGTCCATTACGCGAAATTTTGTACTCACAAAATAAATTGATGGTGCTCTATCACGCCAATGCCATTCAACCGAGGAACTCCAAATTCGGCAATTTTGCTTGTTTATATAACTATTTAACCAAAAATGGGCTTAATTTATTTATTTATTTATTTCATCTATCAGATAATTTCTTACAGACTACGATAACAATCAATACTATATTCGGAGAACAAAATTTTGCGTTGAAAATGAGGATCAAGCTGAATCATATTTTCAGCCTATTCACCGAACCTATGACGCGTATACTCGCAATGGTCATGCGGTTTCAACTCTTGCACAAGCTGCATCTTACATGATTTGAAGTCAAGATCTTCCCGCAAAATCTTCCACAAACATCGGGTGTTAAAAATACTATACACGTTCTTCGCTCTTAACTGTTTTAACTTCTGTCCCTAGTTTGATCATAAAAACTGAAAACTTCTCTACTCCGTGCATGACGTTATTGATGGTGCACAATTCGCGCACGGTTTGTACAGCACGTTCAAGTGTACATTTAAACTTTCTAGAGTAAATTAGAGTAAAAAATTACCTGCTTATGTTTAAAAGTTAAATTGGTTAAATGTAGTACAGTAGTATCTCGATAACATGAACGGTTCCATAACATGAACAATTTGAAAAAATGAACGATTTTTTTTCCATTTTCTTACGGACGACAGTAAAACAGTTTTTTAAGTAAAATATCTAAATAAGTCTGATTTTTTACCTCTTAGGATTTTCTGATTCTTTGATATGTGTCTCGTTTTTTAAAGAATAAATTAATTGTTATTTTGATATACGTAGTGTTTTTATGTACGTTGTTCTTTAATCAAATTTCGATGCTTGCAGAGATGAACAATTTGAAAAAATTAACGGGGCCTGTTTCATATCTGTCCATCTTTCCGCGATTCTACTGTATATCAGAAAATGTATTATCTCCAACTTTTGAGATCTAGATTGAAATTATAACATAGCTCTATCATTGTTGTCTGGATTCATTTTGTCACCCTACCTTCACATATTGTCGCCCGTCACAACTCATTTAACAGCGGATAAAAAAGACATTCGTGCACCCCCATCATCCCATCCGCGGGCTTATATTCGTGTCATAAGGCTCCTCTGAGCAATTAATTCAGAAGCGAATATTAAACGTGGGCGCCGTGGCCGTGTGGGTTCGTGCGTCGACCCATGCGCATTAGACTTTCACAGTCTAGGTTCGAAACCAGGTTCAGACAAACAATTTTTCAAAAAAAAATTGTTCGCGGCCCCACCTCTTTCGAGTCACTGACAATGCTCAAAGAGTATAACTGTCTAGGAAAAGCTTCTCAATTTCGCCGTTCGGAGTCGGCATTAAACTGTAGGTCCCCTCCACTCGTGACAGAACAATAGCACGCACAACACGAGTTGGTTGGTGAGAAGCTAGGCCCAGGTCCACCTCGGACTGTAGCGCCGCCATTATTATTATATTATTATTATTATATTAAACTTAATATCTTTAGGGTCCATAAAATTTTAAGATTCTTGCGGTCAGAAACTTGAATCATTACTTATCACTTAGTTGCTTGTAACTACGTTGTCTAACTAGCGGTTGCATTGAAACGCATCCATCCGCAAAAGATGCAGTGCACGACATCGGTGTCACGAAATCTCCTTAATCTATGAATGCCCATGTTGCGACATTATGTCTCGTAATTGATTTGCTTTACTGCTTCTGCCCGAATTATGATCGTAAAATGAAGACGGGACCCCTATTCACTCAAGCATTTCCGTTGCCACCGTAGCAAGACAGAAATGGTTTATATTAAGTCATCAAACTGCTTGACATTAATGTTGCCACTGTGCCAGAAGTCATGATCCAGTTTCGAATAGCCGTCTTGTGAAGTCTTATTAGTTTGTCTTTTTTTATTTGAAAATATCTCCATGTGATAGAAAGTGCAACATACTGCTTTGAAAAATAACATATTGGACAACATTTTGTCCACGGATTGAAATCAAGGCTATCTCTTTCGAAGGTAAGATTGTGTGATGTATTCTTATTGAAGATTACAGAGATTTGACATTACCTCAAAAATACCCTAAATTTATGCAATTCAGCTAAGAATTAAGGAAATTCCTTACAAAATATGAATTGTTCTTGGGTATGTGCCTAGATTGGATTGATTACCCCTCATTGAAGTATTTTTTTTTTCGGAGGTTTTTTCGAAACTCTACACTTGAGCACTCAGACTTAAAACTGGTCGATTGTAATGTCAGCTAACAACCTACTCCAGTGCCGTTAATTTGATCCCAACGGCAAATGGTGACTGGACCAAATTCGATTTCAGTTGAATTCTAACCTTGGATACCTCTAGGTTAGGTTAGGTTTTGGAAGGGGAGTGTGATGGTTAAAGAATCACTTCCATTGTGAATCCCTTCAATTGTGGAATACACGATCTAAAAACCTATCCTTTCACGCGATGGCTGAAACCACTCCGTACTCTTTATAAATTTTAGAATATCCGATATATCTGCGTTCCCTAAGTCCGCAGTCTGTGTGAAGAATCTTTGGCCCAGCGAAGCTAGGCGCCGATTTTGGAGAGCTGGGCAGTGGCAAAGCAGATGTTGGATCGTCTCGGTCTCTTCCTCATCTCCGCAACTCCGGCAGAAATCGCTGGATTCCTCATTCTATTTCCAGAGCATTGTTCCGATGGGGCAGTGTCCTGTGATCACTCCGACGAGCATACGCATCGAGTTACGGTCCAAAGCCAGAAGCATCTACGTTTTGCCGTAGTTAAGCTTTGGCCACGTTGATCTTGTCGTGTGACAATTTCTTGTGAGCCACCCCGAGTCGGCCTCTTTTTGTATTGCTTCACTTATGATCCGGTACAAGGCACTGATCGGTGGTCGTAGTGACGTGTCCGCTTCGCTGATGTCCATTTCAGACTCTTGTCTGGCCAGTTCGTCCGCTCTCTCAGTCGCAGCAATTGAGCTGTGGCCCGGGACCCAGCAGAGTTTGACCTTATAACAGCCTTTGATCTCGTTGTACATGATCCTACTGACTGGTAGGTGCGACGACTCCTACGCTCGAGGTTTCCGGTTCGATTCCTGAATAATCACCTAAAAATTGTTTTTCATTTTTCATTTCATTTTCATTTATTGATTTTATTCTCTGTACATTAAGAATATTATGTTCTTTACTAGTAGTACAGGAGCATTATATAAAATAAGATTCGATTTTAAGTGACATGCTAGAATTTAATTGATATCAAAAATTATTTCAATTGTTATTAAAGAGGAATAGATTTGCAATTTTAAAATTTAAAATTTAAAATTAAATTTTTGGGAATTATTTCAGTTCGAGCAGGAGAAATAGGAAAAACAAGCGGTACAAAATTGTCTAAACTCGGTCTTAGACCGTACCTGCGAAGGTAGGTAATTCCAGAGAGAGAGATTCCGGCTCCACTTCTTTCGTGTCACTGACAATGCTCAAAAAGTAAAATTGTCTAGAAAAAGCTTCTCAAAATCACCGTTCGGATTCGGCATTAAACTGTAGGTCCCCTCCTGGCTGCTGAAAGCTAGGCCCAGGTCCACCTCGGACTGTAGCGCCGCCATTGTTGTTGTTGTTATTGACTTCATTGCAGCCTGGCTGTCTACAAAAATGGTGATATCCGATGGTAAGATATCGCTTACCTGTATGTGTTTAGGTGCTTTCTCTATTGCCAGGATCTCTGCTTGGAAGACACTGCACAAGTTAGAGAGTCTAAATGACTCCTCTTTATGCAAGGTCTCCGAGTAGAATCCGGCCCCAGTAACTGTGTCCATTTTTGATCCGTCGATGAAAACGATAATATCGTGGTCGTTTATAACGGCATTCGATAACCACTTGTCTCTGTTGGGAAATAGAATTGGTATCTTCAGGGAGAAGTCATTATGGGGAGATATATCTTGTAGTCAGTTGTAGCTACGAGGCTTCTGGAACCATGTTTCTTTCCCAGATCGTCTATTGTCTTGATTATGGCCGCATGTCCATAGTTGGCTTGTTTCCATAGAGAGGACTCCCTTAATCTGAGAGCACTTTTTTGCGGCGCAGCCTTTTATGAATAAGTCCAGGGGAAGGAAATGAAGTATCATGTCCAGCCCTGCTTGTGGCGTGCTTCTTAACGTACCCGTTGTACAAACAGCGGCTGATCTTTGTACTTTGTTGAGCATGCTCAAATAGCTTTTTGTATTGCTAGCAGTTGGGACCCCCCCAACTAGGGGCAGGCACTTAACCAACTGCGCCATCCAGTCGTCCAGTGAAGTATTACTTGGGTAATCATTGTACTCATATTTCAAATCATCATCCTGTTCACCACACTGACAAGTAAACTCACATGGCTATGAACTGATGTAATGATAATTAAAATTGTTCCCTTCCTGATCCACAGCTAACGTGTCTATCCACAAATTCACATACAGATCATCGACGATCTTCCTCATGATAGTTGCTCACCGGACCAATTAAAATATCCAACCACGAGAGTGTTCGTAAGTAACTGTAACAAACGACTAACCGCGAGAATATGAGCGAACACAATCCAGTCACTGGTCTCAGTCGCTGAGAATCTAGCTCAAACCGGACCTGAACGCCCCACTGATCTTGCAGCGGCCCATCCTCCTCACAGTCGCTGCGAGTTGGAAGCACTATGCGGTCTACTTGAAACTGGAAAAGCGTCCGGCGGGCGTCGGTCAAGCGATACAACCATCATCATCATCATCATCACGCGGAATCTATAAAAAGATACTCTTTTTTCCCTCCCATTTCCTAGCGCACTCTTTCGCACGTTATCTGCGCTTGCGCGCACACACACAAAGGGGTTCTAGTCCGAAGTCAGAAGATTCATGATCATTGTCAGAATTTCATTCCACGCCATTCGGTTCGCCACCACCACCACTCATCCGCTGATGGCGTGAAACCCCGCAATCATAGCGAAGACCAGTCGGGCCCAGTCGACCATTTACAATCCGTAATAATAATTTTAATTGGATAATGATAACATTTCCGTGGGCAAGCAAGAGTCATTCTTAGAGCCTTGGACGGAGCTCGATGAAGCTGCTCCAGATACAAAGCAAAAATCGTGAACGGAACTGGCCGTGTTGGGAAGAGCTCTTGCGATTCGTTTCATTGCCTTCGTGGTGTGGTGTGGTGCTCTCAGAGACTGTGGCTGTGGCTGTGGATGCGCGATGGATAGACGCGGATCAATGGGCGACATTCCACTGGGCTATGAATGGTGTTGGCCAGGCTGTAGAGTCGATACATTGTTCCATTGTTTCGCCTATGGGCGGGTTTTTGTGTTACAGTTTTGTATCTACGAGGATTCAAGGCATACACAAATAACTGTAATTTCGTGGAGTGAGGACAGAGTTTTGTGATTACTGGTGGAATTGGTTGGTAATCGCGTATTAGGAACGTCCGATAAAAGACGGAGAAAGTACGAGTAAACGAACGAAATGGAAGTGGAGTTCGAAGCGGGTTTCGATCGGATGCAAAGGGATTCATTAAATCTTAGAGGAGGTGGCCTATGTTCTAGTTACCCAAATTGTTGTGTGCAATCTAAAATCGAGGTCAAAATATATGATTTCGAAAAGGAGATCACACATTTATGAAGCGGCATAATTTATGAATCGCGGAAGCTTCTAAATGACCGGCAGTACGGTTTCCGCAGCAACACGTCCACTGGTGATTTGATGACATATCTCAGCGAATGCTGGAACCAGGCTTTACATAATTAAGGCGAAAGCCTGTTCGTTGGGCTTGATGTTTCAAAGGTATTTGACAGAGTTTGGCATCAAGCTCTTTTGCCGAAAATGCCTGCTTGTGGTATCGATGTGTCTCTCTTCTATGAATTAGAAATTGCCTTTAGAATAGTTCATTTCAAGTTGTTTTGAAGTCTGGTATTCACCAAATGAATGCTGGTGTTCCTCAAGGCGCTGTTTTGTCTCCGACTCCTGTCTGCTACTTCTAGTCCAATCCCCTCCATCGGTGATGACAGTGTTCTCAGCTTTTCATACTCGTTCCAAGAGTCACGACCCTGTCCTTCAGCTGTAAAATTGGTACGACAGCGTATGTTCTTCTTCTTTTTCTTCTTCTTAGAGCGCTATAGTCCGAGGTGGACCTGGGCCTCACTCAACATGCCTCTCCAGCCAGCACAATCTTTCACCTGCTGTCTCCAGTTTCGCACACCAAGCCGGCCGAGGTCTCCCTCGACTTGTGTGCGCCACCTTGTACGTGGACGTCCTCTGTTGCATTGTCCCACAGGCTCAGAGTCGAAGACTCTTCGGGCCGGAGATAAGTTGTCCATACGCTCTACATGGCCTAGCCATCTCAGGCGTTGGATCCGTAGACGCCTGGCTAGACTCATGTCGCTGTACAGCCCATACAGTTCGTGGTTGAATCTTCTCCTCCAAATGCCATCAACGCAAAGAGGACCAAAGGTCGCGTGCAAAACTTTTCTCTCGAAAAGACCAAGAGACTGTTCATCCGCTTGGGATATTGTCCATGCCTCTGCGTCGTACAGCAGGACTGGGAGGATCAAGGTCTTATACAAAGTCAACTCTACTACTACTCAATTGCCTTTTGAGCCCATAAAAACAGCGGTTGGCAAGAGTTATTCTGCGTTTGATCTCGGTACTGATGTTGTTTGTACTGTTTACCGCGGAGCCAAGGTAGACGAAGTCCTTAACTACCTCAAAGTTATAGCTGCCTATGGTGTTGTTCTGGCCAAGTCGTCGATGTTGTGCGTCCTTTCTCGATGACAGCATATATTTGGTTTTGCCCTGGTATACCGCCAGACCCATTTTAGCCGCTTCCGTTTTAATGCCAGCAAACGCATCATTGACGGCTCGCTGCGTTCGCCCAACCACGTCAATGTCATCCGCGTAAGCTAGCAGTTGAACAGAATTTTGGAAGATCGTGCCTTGTGTTGGCCAGTGAGTTTTGCACGATCTTCTCAAGAACGATGTTAAAGAAATCACACGACAGCGCGTCGCCTTTTCTAAAACCTTTTTTGACATTGAAGTTCTCGGTGAGCTCGTTACCGACATTGATGGAGCAGGCATAGTTCTCCATCGTCATCCTGCTCAGTCTGACAAGTCTGGCAGGAATGTAAAAACTAGACATGGCGTTATATAGCTCGTCTCTATGCACATGCGTATGTTGACCACATTGAATTCCGACCTCAACAACGTAATCATTTGGGGCAAAAAAAATAATGAATGGGAATTTAATGCTTCTAAAACCCAATGCTGAGTACTGTCACTAAAGCGATCCCTCAATAATCAGCCATTATCCATAAATTGTGCTTGTGTCGATGAAACCGAAAGACTTTCCATCCTTGGTGTGTATCAACACTAAATTGGACTAATCACATATTCGTGTTTGCCAAAAACGCTGCAAAATGTCTAGGTTTCCTTAATCGATGCATTCCATTTGATTCGGCTTCAATTTACAAGGCCTGCATCCGCCCAACCTTGAATACAACCCTCATATCTGGTCTGGTGCTCCCAAGCCCTCTCTGCACCTGCTAGATAAAATACAACAACGACCGATAAAAGTTATAGGAGACAGCAATATCGCTAAGTCAATGGACTCGCTTGAACACCGCCGTAGTCTGTCTTCCTTCTCACTGTTTTATCGCTATTTTTACAAACGATGCTCAAGTGAGCTAGCCAATTGCATTCCTCCCATCCATGAATTCATTTGCTATACTCGTCTCGCCAGGAATGCTCATCAGTTCACCCTTAAGCCTGCTGTCGGACGAACAGTTTAGTTTAGAGACTAGTTATTTAGCCGCACCACCCAAATATGGAATGCAACTCCCACTGACTACATTCCGCAGGCACTTAAGACTGATTTACACAGGTATCACCTGTCCTTTTCGCCTTCTATACTTTCGGACTGTGGTGCGCTTGGCACTTAAGGGTATTTGTAAAGATTTTGCGCACCTAAATTATAAAGATATGGCACCAATGGATGACAATGACAACAAAGGATTTGATGCAATAGCACACACCTTAATAACTCAAGCCTAATGACGGTTAAATATCTTTCCAGCTTAAAACATATTTCTTGGAAATTTAAGAGAACGAATGTCTTTCTTAGTAGGATTATGTGGACAATAACGATATATTCAGTAAGAGTCACAAAAGTGCAAATGTAGAATTTTTAGAGGCGCTCGAAATCTGCATTAAACTGTAGGTCCCCTCCACTCGTGAGAGAACAATAGCACGCACAACACGAGTGGTTGGTGAGAAGCTAGGCCCAGGTCCACCTAGGACTGTAGCGCCGCCATTATTATTATTATTATTAATTGTCGAAGTGAAGCTAGTTCATAATTTAAATGTCAATATACATGGTATTAATACATACATAAAATTAATTTTTTTACATGTTATGACTGTATTAGCAAGAACAAGCATTCCCATTAATTACGAAATATAACTTCATTCAAGTGGCTGCCTCAGCTAGCTTCGTGGTAGCACATTCAGTCACCCCAATTTTCCAAGACCTTGTTGATGATTTCGAGCTGTTGCTCACGGATTGCTTGGAGCTTAATGATATTGGACTTAAGTGCTTGAATCGTTTCCGGATTGTTGGCATAACATCAGTCCTTCACGGTTCCCCACAAAAATAAGTCCAAGGGGGTCAAATCGAGGTAGCCAATTGACATCGCCAAGACGGCTGATAACACGATTTGGGAATTTCTTGTGCAAAGGATCGATTGTGGCATGGTCTGCGTGGCATGGCGCACCATCCTGCATGAACGAGAGATCGTCCAAATCCATGTCTTTAATTACAGTAAAGAACAAGTCGGTTAACATGGTTCTGTAACGCCCACCGTTGACCGTAACGTTGTTCCCAGCCTCATTTTCGAAGAAAAATGGTCCAATGATGCCACCACTCCACAACCCGCACCAAATTGTCGCTCTCTGTGGATGCATTGGCTTCTCGACAATAACGTGCGGGTTTTCCGTTTTCCTAGTTACAGATACGGCAATTTTGTTTATTAACGTAGTCGCCGAGGTGAAAATGCGCCTCGTCAGAAAAGATGATTTTTCGCCCAAAATCGTTGTGCAATTCAAGCTGAGCTGCTCTAAGGCCAAAACTGCGAAGCGGTAACGAAGCGGATGGTCGCGCGCCATCAATTGCTGAGCCAATTGGACCTTGTGAACGAATAATCCGAGGTATTTGTGCAGAACTCTCCTCAGGCTTGTGCGTGAAATGTTGAGCTGTTCGATGCGAGATCAATGGCGAGTTGATGTTCGTGAATTGAGTCTCACACTCTCGGTTACAGCAGCCACATTCCCAGCTGTGCACATCATACGACGGCGGGGACCATGAATATTGTCCTTTATCATACCAGTCTCACGAACTTTTTGCACAAACTTCCGTACAGCAGTCGCGGTGGGTGTTTCATTTCGGCCAAAACTCTTTTAAAAAAACACACTGTTTGGACTACACAGCACTTACTTTGGAAGTAAGTTTTGAAACAAAAAATTGCCAACGTTGTTTAAGCGTAAAGCGACCCATTTCGTTCCGCGGAGGTATGATGCAAGATATCGATATCGAAACTGAATTCTAACAAAGCTGCTGGGTATCTGCCCCAGCTGCTCACTGAAATGTTTAAAGCTCCACACAGAGAAAAAGGAGTATTGCATAATCCGGACTTTATGGACTTGGACTTTAACGAGATATTAGCTACGTATTAGAAAAATTTTTTGTTGTTAAAAAAACACTAAATTTGAAACATAAGAATCGAACAAAACTCATTTCTTCCGATCTAATCAATCCAATCTTATTCCTTCTTTGACTAAAATTCAAACTTAAACCCGAATGAGTGTGTTATAAGTGAGATCGTGCTTTAAGAATGCTTCTCTCGGCAAGCATTCTCTGTATGGCGTAATAAAAAAATTACAGAGGTCCAACAATCTCACTAGAAAAGGACCATAACTGACTCTTTTGCTTGGGTTCTTCACAAGTGCACTTCACACCATTGGTACCACCGTGGAGTGCAATTTTCTTCCATTAAATGCGTTCAAATAGACTTAAGTTCAAGTAAACAGCGTCTAATTAAAGGCTTTCTCGCAAAGCAGAGTGCATCCACATTAAGTTACCGCACACACAGGGTAAGCACGAATTAAAATTCACTTTACCCGAAGGACCCTCGAAGGAGAACATGCTGGATGCCTTCATCTTTCATAAATTTCATCGAGATAGACAAACACTCTCCCACTCCAAAGGATCGCATCTGTGATGGCAGGCACCTCCTACTCAAATCCCGTTCCTCTCGTCCCGCACACTGTAGCAATCCTCTGCCATTGCCTCCCAAACCATCACACAAGGACTTGGAAATAACTCAACTGAAAGTCTCAACAAAAACAAATGCGCTCCCTTTCCACAATGTCGTCACATGTGAGAGACGCTGCTAACTCCTGCCCTTCAAGGACGGCACTTGCCAAGTCAAACTCACAAATGAAATGTCTTCGTTTTCATTTCTTCGCCCGCTAAGCGTCGAGTGCATCCCCCTTCTTTTCATTTACTTTTATCTAATTTTCGTTTCACAATTTGCATGCAAGCCATCTTTGTGCTCGTCGGCGTTGTGCTGGAGTTCGCTTCTGCCGTGCGGCATCTTTTGTGTGTTTTATTTGTGCAGCGCAAACGTACGCATGAGTTTCAGGGTTTCTTTCGGATGAAAATGGAGATTCCAAGGAAATTGTTACAACCCCATTCCGAAGTCATAGTAGCAATCGATGGGTGCCACGATAACAGGCATCGCTGGAGGCAGTGGACGGGTGGACACCACCCGTGGCGCACAACCAATTGAATTTGGAAATATCTTGGTTTTGTGTAATCAAATGTTTAACAAAACAAAAACAACAATTATTCCTCTTTGTTGTTCTTCCTCTTAAAGGGTTGTGCACAGTGTGTTGGACAGGAGGTTGCCGAGAATGCAGCGGCCTACAGTTCAAAGCCGACTCCTGTTTGTTGTGCTTTCACCCTTAAGAAGCCATTCCATTGCCCTTGCCAAGACGTGATTTAATCGGGTACGTGAATTTGATTTAACTTCTCCACGTCGCCTTCGACTTCCTGCTGCACCCACTGTTGTCAGCAAAACACATGTTCCTTCCGCAACAAAGTGCATACATTTACTCACATAAGGTAATGGTCTTGCACATCGGCATCAACCACCCACCCACAGCCACCCATTTGCAAGAAGGATACAAAAAAAATCCTTAAATTGCACACGAGAGATATGAAGACGACCACTTGAGGAATTTGAATGGAAATTACAATTTGTTTCCACTTGAGTTGTTGTGATGCAATTTCGTTTTGGTCTTCATCTCCATCGCTGTCGTCATCTACCACACCCTCTGCTGGCTTGACACAGCGCACACGGTCTCTGTGCAAAGTTCCACCCCCACACATGCTATGTGCAGCGCAAGGAAATTAAATTTAGTCGAAATGAGAAAATCACCAGAAGGATACACAGGATGGGTGGTGAGTGGTGACACACACTCATCCCGTCCCGCTGCAATATTTAAAAATTAAACCTCCAAATTGCAATATCCATTCCAAGGGTACAGGGGCGAATTAGTTTGAATGTGCCATCGACGGTGATGTCGAATCTCATTCAAATCCCCCGGCAGAGGTGGGCGGGTGATTAATGAAAAGAGGGAAAGGGCTTCAATACGAATTCTATGCGTCGGGGCATGGGAAATTCCGGATAAAAGTTCAAATTGGCGGTTTTGTTGGGAATTTGTTGGCAGAACTCGCATATGGAGTGCTCTCCAGGTAAACTCTTTTCAAAACGACGGCAGCGGGGCCTACGGAGAGCGACTTAAATTCCCATCCGACAATCGTTCAGAGGCAGCCATGCTTTTGTTGGTAATTATTGACCGACGTCGCTGGTAAAGTGCATGGTGACGGTGCGGCGGTTGGTTGGGATGGGGGATGGATAGCATTGCCCTGGCATAGATTCCAGTTGGCCTGGATATTTGGTTTAAATGGAATTTCTGGAAATGCTCGTCAGTGGATGAAGTTATTTTTTATGAAACAGAACTGTAAGTGGGTCACATTTTAGGGACCCTCTTGAGTTTTTTTGATTGAGTTATGGGTGCAGGAGGCGATTGAATCATCCATCAGTTATGCACGGTCAGTATGAAAGCCTAATGTTGTGGATCCAAGGGTGATTGTGCAGCTGCAGGATCCGCTGTGGAGAGAAAGTCTAATTGCGTCAAACTTCAGCATTTATTTAGAATTTATGTTTGTAAGGATTATGCCTTTGATCGCAGCAAACTAATGCGTACTTCAGCTGAAAGCAGGTTCACATGGATTTATTTGGAAGAGTCATTACTGTACTGAAAGAACTTTAATTGGCCTTAAATTTTCCTGTTGAACTATTTCACGTGGCTGCCGTGCGGTTGTGAGTAAGTGCGTCGAACTCTAAGCTTAAGTCCCGGCACAGACAGTTTCCTATTCAATGCTCAAAGAGTATAATTGAAAGGAAAAGACTTCTCAAAACTCGAGTGTGCGGAGTCGGTATGAAACTGTAAGTCCTCTCCACTCGTGAGAGAACAACAGCACGCACAACACGTGCTGTTGTTGTAAAAGCTATGCCCAGGTCTTAGTCAGAATGATTTAAAGCGCAGTTTGATGTTATAGCGCTTTATGCATAGCAAGAAGAATGACACGCGTTAAGGATTCAACTTAACGCCTATACCAGCAAAAGTATACCTAAAAATTACGCGGGTATTCAGTGGGATGAGAGTTTACGAGTACTACGTTGACGAATATTCGGCGTTGAACTGGAGACCGAAAATCGAAATTCGGCGTTATTTCGCTTTCATAAAGTAAAATAACGCCGAAATCCGAAATTCTGCGTTATTTCACGTCCCAACGTCTGCACTGGTAAAGTTTGCTTGTATCGTTTACGTGTACAGGGTGGGCCATTAAGTGTTTTTTTAAATCA
The DNA here is from genome assembly GCA_930367185.1 of Myathropa florea. Lineage (NCBI taxonomy): Eukaryota > Metazoa > Arthropoda > Insecta > Diptera > Syrphidae > Myathropa > Myathropa florea. The sequence goes on along the minus strand of OV884005.1, from coordinate 26,322,448 downwards.
GAGGTTATTTTGACAGTGACAGCTGTTTCCCGCCCGAAATCTTGACAAAAAGTCAGTATCATACCTCCGCGGAACGAAATTAGTCGCTTTACGCTTGAAAAATTTTGGGAAATATTGAAAACGTATTTCCAAAGTGAGTGCTGTGTAGCTAGGGATGCAAACGATACAAAATTATCAAACATCGACATCGTTCATTCATTTCGTTAAACATTCTCAACATGTGTTGTATGTTGTGAATGAATTGTTGCTTGATCACCTCAACTTTCCCATCGGAATGGAAAAAAAAGTTAAAATAGTCCCTGTACCAAAAAAAAGATCAAGAAACCTTTCTGAATACCGACCAATAGCCATCTTACCCTTTTTATCCAAAGTTTTTGAGAGGTTGGTATTGCATCAAATGCGAAGTTATTTAACAAGGAAAAACTTACTCAGCAACAGTCAGTCTGGTTTTCGTCCTAAGAGGAGCTGTAACACTGCGCTTTTACTAGTAGTTGAAGAAATCCGACTAGATCTAGACAAAAATAACGCAACTCTTCTAACTCTACTTGATTTCTCTAAGGCATTTGATACAGTCAATCATTCGATCCTGTGCAATAAGTTGCGGAATAACTTTGGGTTTTCTTCTCCGTCTACTAAGCTGATATCATCATATCTTAGTGGAAGACAACAACGCGTTGTTTCTGATGATAGCTCATCTAGCTTTATTAACGTACTAAACGGAGTTCCTCAAGGATCAATCCTCGGACCTACATTAATTTCTTTATATGTAAATGACTTGCCTAGAATTATTAAGCACTGTAAGATTCATATGTACGCCGATGATGTTCGACCTCTCAATGAAGATCTATCTGAAATCTATAAATGGTCTATAAGAAATAATTTGCGACTTAATCCAGAAAAGTCAAAAGCTATTGTTATTCACCGTAAGGCATTTGACCTTTCGGATCTTCCGCTTGTTCTCCTCAATCACAGTCCTATAGAGTGGGTAACCTCTGCTAAGAATCTTGGCATAGTTTCTAATCGTACTCTCTCCTGGGAAACTCATATTAACACGGCTATTGCCAAGGTTTGTGGCGGACTACGTACTCTTTGGACTACTCAAAATTTCTTACCCACGGAAGTCAAATTGACGCTTGCTAAATCCTTACTTCTGCCAGTGTTGCAGTGTATTGCAGTGTATGGGTGCGAATCTTTTGCAAACCTGGCGAAAAGAGCGTGAGAAAACTGATCGTGGTCTACAATAGTATTGCTAGATACGTATTTAACCTAAGGAAAAGGGACCATGTTTCATGTTTCTCTACAAAAATTGCCGGGTGCACTCTTTCAAATCTGTTGAAAATCAAAACACTCTGCTTTCTAAACGATCTAGTCATTACTCGACAAACTGAATGCCTTTTTGAAAATATCAAATTTTTCCAATTTCCTAAATCGGTAAGAATCATACAACCCAGATACTCCAGTCAGAAAGACAATTCTTTGTACAATCTGCCAGGCTTTGGAACTCTCTACCAGCGCATTTGAGAGAGATTACTTGTACGAGCAGATTTAAAGCTTCCACTTTTGCTTAAACGACCAGAGAACAAAATTAAGTAATCTTAATATTATTTTTCTTTCTTGTTTTCCTTAAATTTTCAATAGTATTTTACCTGTTTTATCACTATTATCATTTGTTTTTTTTTATTTTTATTTCCTTTTGTTTTTTCCTCACTTCTCAACTGGCATTAAATGATGTCAATTCACAGTATATTTGCACTCCACTTATGTAAATCCTTCTAAAGCTTGCATTTAATCATAAGATTACATAATCTTCTTAATGTAAGAAATATTATTACTTGAATAAACTTGAAACTTGTATAAAATGTGCTTGTATTTATGTAATAATAATGGGGTGTAAAGGAGCTAGAGATGCGCAATACAACGTAACTTTTTCATATCTTAGCCTCTCCTATTCTAACTAGAGTCCCACCGAAGGCCAGTTTTTTGGCCGAAGCCGAAGCCGAACCTCGGCTTTTTGATCACGTTCGGCCGAAGCCGAATGTTCGAATGTTTGAACTTTTTGCTGCCATTTTTGATGGTCTTTCTACCTGAAACCAGTACAAATAAATAGCACGATTTTATACAGACCACTAAATAGTTTACCAACTTGCAAGTGCAAGATCTTTTGATTTTAAAGCTGTAAACAGTCGCACTTTGAAAATACAAAATATCTGTAAGTAACAAACCAAAAAACACACCGTTCATTGCAACATCCATTTCTACAGAAAGAAGAAAATTTAGCATTCGGCTTCGGCAAAATCTTCGGTCTTATTTGGAGGAAGCCGAATGTTTTGCCGAAAGTCATATTTTTAGCCGAAGGTGGCCGATCGGACTCTAATTCTAACATCCTACTCCGAAACTCCAAGTGGTTTACCTTGAGTATTGAGCAACCCTCAAGTAGACCGGGTATCCAACTCCTATGGAACTGTGGGTCGGTGGCTAATCGGAGAGGGTTCATGTTTCGGCATGTATTGGCTGGATGCGTAAGCATAGCAGACCTCTTGTCAAAAGCCAAAAGCGACTCGCTTTATAAAAGTGCATGAAAGACTCGCTCGGCAACCCTAATCCCAAACCGTAGGATCCTCCAACGTTACTTTGGGTTCTTCGTTGACCTGATAAGCCACAAAGTAAAAATTCAATCATCAACGAAACGGAAGACGGAGAAGGTTTTTGGGTTGAAACTGGTAAGACTAGTACGTTTTGTTGTTTAGGAACAGTACATCGTAAATATAGCCAATAATTTGTGTGATGGAGAAGATAAATAAAACATCGGAAAAACATCGATGTATCGTTGTTAACACCGATGTTTTTAACATCGATTTTTGTCGTGGCACCATCGATATTTTCAAACATCGATGTTTTTAAGAACGATGTTGCATCCCTATGTGTATACCAAACAGTGCGTTTTTAAGATTCCGTCTACAAAAACGAAACCTTTATAATTTCGGTGTGTCCGTCCGTCCGTCCGTCCGTCCGTCGTGTCTGTCACACTTTTTTATCTCCGAAGTTTATACAGATATCGGCATGAAATTTTGGAATTAGGTACTTCAGGTCTAGATGTCATTGCCCATGCACCCAAATTTAAAAAGTGGGGCCGTTTGGGGGTGGCTCCAGTACAGGTTATGTTGCCATTAATTTGTAAGCCTTGTCGAGTTATATATCAATCTAATAAACAGATCTTTTGAAATGAGGTAGAGGTTTGCTTCATCAGTTTTTGATCCAAAGTACCGTTTGGAAGGTATGGAGCCCCAAAGTTTTTTTTAATGCGTCCCCCATGTCATTTCTAAACCAAAATGTTTAAAAATCGGGAAAAATCACAAAAAATTGGCTTTATTGAGTACTTTCATTTTAAATAATTTCAAGCTTTTTTAATAGTTTTCGAGTTATTGGCCAACAACGGTCAAACATCGACATGCGAATTTTGAAGATCTGAAAACGCAGTTTTGAAGACCACAGCGTAAGCATTAAGAAATGATAAATTTCAAAATTTTTCTGTGTTGGATAAATTTGGATAGAGGTATAGGTGTATGTATGGATGAATGTTTGTTTGTTTGGATGTATGAATGGATGAATGAATGGTTGATTTGGGTTGAAGTTAGAAGAAAATTCAACTGAATTAGTTTGGAAACGTCATTCTATATTCAGAAATCATCCATCAATATTATGCGACGGAACCATCCCCGTGAGAGTACAACTCGCACTTGCCAAGTTTTTTTTTAATTAAATTTTGGCTGAAATGAAGCACCCACCGTAATTGCTGTACGCAAGTTTGTGCAAAAAGTTAGTGAGAATGGTAGGCTAGTGGACAACACTCATGGTCCTCGTCTTTGTACGATGTGCACAGATGGGCGAAAGTGTGAGTCTCGATTCACGAACTTTAACTCGATATCGATTCCAACAGCTCAACATTTCACGCTCTAGCCGGAGGAGAATTCTGCACAAGTTCTCGCATTATTCGCTTACAAGCTCCAATTGACTTAGTAATTGAAGATGCTCGACCATCCGCTTCGTTGTCGCTTCGCAGTTTGGGCCTTAGAGTAGTTTTTTGGACAACGTTTTTAGTCGAAAAATCATCTTTTCTGAAGAGGAGCATTTTCATCTCGGCGGCTATGTTAACAATCGAAATTGCCGCATATGGGGATCGGAAACGGGAAACCCGCAAGTTATTGTCGAGAAACCAATGCATCCACAGTTTTGGTGCGGATCGTGGAGTGGTGGTCATCATTGGACCATTTTTCTTCGAAAACGAGGCTGGGAACAACGTTTCGGTCAACGGTGGGCGTTACAGAGTCATGTTAACTGACTTTTTTTTTACTGAAATTGAAGACATGGTTTCGGAAGGTCTCTGGTTCATGCAGAATGGCGCGCCGTGCGACACAGCCGATGCCACAATCGTTCTTTTGCGCACCAAATTCCCAAATCGTGATATCAGCCGTTTTGGCGATGTCAATTAACCGCCTCGGAGCTGAGATTGGACCCCTTTGGACTTTTTTTTTTGTCGGAAACCGTGAAGGACCAATGTTGTGCCAACAATCCGGAAACGATTCAAGTACTTAGGGCCAATATCATCCAAGCAGTCCGTGAGTTACAGCCCGAAACCATCAACAAGGTCTTGGAAAATTGGGGTGACAGAATGCGTTCCTGCGAAGCGAGCCGAGGCAGTCACGTGAACAACGTTGTATTTCATACTTAATGGGAAAGATTGATTATGGGAATTGATGGAAATGATTGTTCTTACTAATAAAGCCATAATACGTTGAAAAAGTGTTGTTCATTTTATTGTATTTTTGAAAAGAAATTTGTATTTGACCCACCCTGTAAAACATTCAGCGTTCCATTTTCCTGAAGTTGATATATATTTAATACATTTTTTCTTCTTCTTCTTAGATTGGCGCTACAATCCGAGGTGGACCTGATCCTCACTCAACATACCGCTCCAGCCAGCTCGATCTCTCGCCAGCTGTCTCCAGTTTCGCACACCAAGCCGACCGAGGTCCCCTTCGACTTGTGTGCGCCACCTTGTTCGTGGACGTCCTCTGTTGCGTTGTCCCACAGGCTCAGAGTCGAAGACTCTTCGGGCCCGAGCTAAGTTGTCCATACGCTCTACATGGCCTACCCATCTTAGGCGTTGGATCCGTAAACGCCTGGCTAGGCTCATGTCGTGTGTACAGCCCATACAGTTCGTGGTTGAACCTTCTCCTCCAAATGCCATCAACGCAAACAGGACCTAAGATCGATAATTTGATACCCAATTGGCTTAATTCGCTCTCAAATCTGTTCGGTTGCAAAATTTCTCCTTATACAAGTAGTAGTCTTGGTCTTATTCCGTAAATGGCTTTTTTTCCATTGTTCAGTCCGAAGACCATACACAATCTCCATCGATGTATTTAAAAGCCTCGATCAGCTAACGAAGGATAAAGTAAGCAAGTCACTTTTCGATTAGCCGCAAAACTTTATAGAGGCTTAATTTTGGCAAGAATTATGTTGATATATGCTATCCGATTGAAAATATTGTTTTACCAGGCTAATAAATTAAGACGAAAACTAAATTCCCAGAGTTTAAAGTCCTTCCAAAGATGGGATTTTCCAGGAACTGTCCGATAAGTCCTCGCCTCAATAGAAAGCAAACCTTATTTGCCAACTACGAGCACACACAAGGCATTATCCTCAAGTTAATTCTGCACTTTATTGATCGAGTAGGCACTGCAAGGATACCAGATTAACTGCTCCAGTCCTTTCAATTTGAAAATTTCCAATGAAATCTCAAGAACGGTTCAATGCACACATGTGCATTCAACGTAACTAGGTCAGTCGAGATTATTAATAAAAAGAGAAACAAATGTTTTCACTCGGCAAGACGAATCCTTTCAATTAATTTTCAGCCCCCCAGCCCCTGTCGAAGCAAATGCAATCCTCGTGCGCCCCTCAATTGATATTAAATACGGGCGTTCGTTGAACAAAGAATCGGATGCCAGGCACCCCCGATATAAAGCGATTTAAGCGATCTCTGGCGTGCGGAGGAAGGTCTACCCCACAGCATACGAGAGAGTGTACCCTTATTTCGCAGAGGCACGATGCAAGGATATGAACGCTGCCCATTCTGCACCGATGGCAACGTCCTATAATTGAAATGGCTAGTGGGCGGTGGGGGGATTGAAAGCTTTCCTTTGAGAAGAATAAAAAACGCAATTGTGGGTGTACTCTCTCGAAAACAATGAGAATTTTCCCACACATTCACACGCAACAAGCGCAAATACACCCAGAAATATGGCGGCGAACATGGAGTGAACATCTGCTGGATGCATTCATCTGAATGGGAATACGAATAATTATTAATGACGCGGAGTTCATTGTGCCGAAGAAAACCCATAACGGGAACGACATCAGCGAGTGAGTGAGAGGAGTCAGGGCCATCAATGCAATCGAAGAATCATCATCATTCTCATCCTCATCCTCAGCCTCATCAACCACAGATACTTGCTCTGCATCGTGCCTCAACTTCGTGCAGAATTTTTACTCCTTTCCGTCATCTTTAGTATTCCTTTTGTAGACTGTCAACGACGAGCGGACCACCGCCAAAGCTCGACAGATATGTACCTCTTGCTTGGCGCTGAGATACAGGTTCAACTCTGTCCTGAAACTGGATCTGTGACGCTTTGCTGCGATATTTCGCTGCTCACTCAATGGGACTCTCTAATTATCTGCGATCGTGAATATCCGCCGATCGCCAAAGTACACATCATCTGTGGACGTTGTCTCGTTTTTATGGCGAAGTATCTCTCAATTTCGATCCATGCATTAAGGCGGCAATTCGTGCTTGAAGCCGCGGGGCTCTGTCGTGCTTTCCTGCTTGGGAGTTGGGTGAACATCGTCATCTCTGACGGAGTATGACACTTCCTTATGTCAGTGCAATGATGCAATTGATGGCTCGCTGATGTTGCTAGACGATAATGTGAAGGGTTTTGCTTTGAAAAGAACCGTCGTCTTGACAAGAGAATGTCATGTCAGGTGAGGAAATGATATAGACCATCCACAGGCAGATGCTCTCGAGTGCATAGGCGACCACTTTCTGCGACAACCGTCTTCACGAAGGGGCATTAGGCTGGTTGATTAAAAAGATGTCGCAGTGTAAAGTACTTCACTATCAGACAAAAGGACCAAACAATCATTTTGCATTTTGAAGAGTGGTTCTTGACAAAACAGAAATAAATTTCTAGTTTATCAAAAGAAATATCGTCCAGTATCGTCATGGGCTGTTATTATCAGCTAAAGTTAATACTGAGCGAACAGCTAAAGGTCGCTCAAATCATCTTCTTCTTCTTGTGTCGCTATAGTCCAAAATAGACCTGGATCTCTACCAATAAACCTCTCCAGCTCCAGCGATCTTTTGGTAGCTCTCCCCAATTGCGCACACCCTGTTGGTTGAGGTCCCTCTCCACTTGGATGCACCACCTTAGACGTGGACGTCCTCTGTTGCATTGTCCCACTGGTTCAGAGTCGAAGATTCTTCGGGTCGGAGCTAATTTTTTTATACGCTCTACATGACCTAGCCACCTTAGGAGTTGAATCCCTAGATGCCTGGCTAGACTCCTGTCGCTGTACAGCCCATGTAGTTCGTGGTTGAACCTTCTTCTCTAAATGCCATCAACGCAAGCAGGACCAAAGATCGAGCGCAGGATTTTTCTCTCGAACAGACCAAGAAACTCTTCATCCGCTAGGGATATAGTCCATGCCTCTGCGCCGTACAGCAGGACTGGGATGATCAAGGTCTTATACAAAGTCAACTTGGTCTTCCGAGAGAGGACTCTACTACTCAATTGCCTTTTGAGCCCATAATAACAACGGTTGGCAAGAGTTATTCTGCGTTTGATCTCGGTACTGATGTTGTTTGTACTGTTAACCGCGGAGCCAAGGTAGACGAAGTCCTTTACTACCTCAAAGTTATAGCTGCCTATGGTGACGTTCTGGCCAAGTCGTCGATGTTGTGCGTCCTTTCTCGATGACAGCATATACTTGGTTTTGCCCTCGTTTACCGCCAGACCCATTTTAGCCGCTTCCGTTTCAATGCCAGCAAACGCATCATTGACGGCTCGCTGTGTTCTCCCAATCACGTCAATGTCATCCGCTTAAGCTAGCAGTTGAACGGACTTTTGGAAGATCGTGCCTCTTGTGTTGGCCAGTGAGTTTTGCACGATCTTCTCAAGAACGATGTTGAAGAAATCACATGACAGCGAGTCGCCTTTTTTAAAACCTTTTTTTACATTGAAGTTCTCGGTGAATTCGTTACCGACCTTGATGGAGCAGCGAGAGTTCTCCATCGTCATTCTGCTCAGTCTGACGAGTTTGGCAGGAATGTCAAACTAGACATGGCGCTGTATAGCTCGTCTCTATACACGCTGTCATATGCGGCCTTGAAATCGACAAATAGATGGTGTGTGTCGATCTGCATTTCCTGGGTCTTCTCCAGGATCTGCCGCAGTGTGAAAACTTGATCGATGGGATTTGGCTTCACTGAGTTCAATTCGCCAAGTGTTTGTCCATTCGTGTACCCGATCTAAAGCACGTAGCAGTTTTCTAGTTGACTCTTCGACCGTTTTGGCAGTTACCAAAATGGCGGAGTCTTCAGCAAATGTGCCTAGTACAGTGCCAAAGTTTTATGGCATATCGCTACTAAAAAGTAAGTAGAGGAGATGATGACCCTACTGGAGCACTCACACTCAAAACTGGTCCATTGTACTGCCTGGTAGAAACCTACTTCAGTGCCGTCAATTTGATCCCAACGGCAAATGGTGACTGGACCAGATTCGAATCCTCGAACTTGGGGCAGGTACTTAACCAACTGCGCCATCCAGACGTTTCCAACTTCTTTTGGTCAAAATTAAATGATATGAACACCAACGACATATGGTTTCAACAGGACGACGCTACGTGTCACACAGCTCACGCCACATTGGACATTTTGCACGAGCGATTCGAGGGCATGGTCACCGAGATCTGGCCACCGAGATCGTGCGATGTAACCCCCTTAGACATTTTCTTGAGGGGTTTTTTGAAGTCGCATGTCTATGCGAATGAACAAGCCAAAGCGGAGTGGCACTCAACGCCAAAATAACCCATGCCATTAGTCAAATTCAGCCTGATTTATGCGTCAGAGTCATGGAAAATGGGACATTTCAGACAAACAATTTTTCAAAAAAAAATTGTTCACGGTCCCACCGTTTTCGAGTCACTCATAATGCTCAAAGAGTATAGCTGTCTAGAAAAAGCTTCTCAAATCCCGCCGTTCGGAGTCGGCATTAAACTGTAGGTCCCCTCCACTCGTGAGAGAACAATAGCACGCACAGCACGAGTGGTTGCTGAGAAGCTAGGCCCAGGTCCACCTCGGACTGTACCACCGACGTTATTATTATTATAATAATGGCACCAACTGTTTTTTCAAACAAATAAAGAAATTCGATGATAACTCACACACACTTAATGAAGCACCGTTTATGATATTGATAGAGTTGTATTTTATTTTATGCTGAAGCTCAAGCCGAAAGAAAAATGCATTGAAAATGAATTAATCTTCAAACCGGCGGCATAAACAATTTGAATGGCTATAAATTAACTATCAATCGAAATTTTACAAGCTTTGTCCTAAAAATTAAATTCTATTTTCAGACTCTTTCGTAGAGAGCGGTTGCTGAAGCTGAATGTTTTGCAAATGAACACGAAACCCAGAAACCAACACTCCAGTAGTTGTGACCATGTCGCGGTCTTAGGACTTCCATGGTATTTAATATTTATCTTTCCCGTTCTTCTAAACCTCATCATTCATTGAATCCGGTCAGGCCGTACTCCCTTAGCAGTAAGATCGGTCCTCAAAATACTCACTCAGCCAAAAGTGTGTACTCTATTCACTTCAATCAATTTCAACCGTCCCACTGATTAAAGCTGCCTCTGCCACTTCGCACAGGCAAAATTGCGGTCTATTGTGTCCCCTTATCCATCCAGAAGCAGTCCTCTGCCACTTAATTAGAACCCAAACCATATTTCGCCACAACGAAATCAGTCCAAATGTCATTTCTTGACAACCACCTCTCCACGCACACGCCTCAGCCACTGTTCCCCTGTCAACAGTCAACAGTGAGAAAAAAATATAAAAGCAACAACAACGCCAGCACGTCCACAGGACGAGGGATAAGCAACAAGACAGCAAAAAGAAATCGTAAACACAATAAAATCGCATGCAGCTAAAGTTGTGGATACATTTTTATGGCTGACTCCCTCAAGGAATTCCATTCCTCTAAATGCGGCCCCTGCTGACGGACATCTCCGCCCGTGCAGGTCTATGACGGCGAAACTTTTATTTGCTGATTTCTTTCCTTCAATTTTCATCATCAAATGTAGACCACAATAAATCCCCCAACAATAGCGCCGGGTGAGAGGGTCGGAGTCCTGAAAAGGGAATAGAAGGCAAAATGCGAACCTTTTGTAACTTTGCCTGTCCTGTAGTACGTTGGCCTGTTTGGGGTTGGAAGGAGGGCCTGCCAACCGCCCCCTCCGAATCGTCTGATGTACAGCTGCTTCCCTTTTACATAAATCTTTTGTCAGAGTCCTTGACCGTTTTTTTGGGGGGACGAAAATAGACGCCGAACGGCGGCAAAGTGTGGGCAGTGAGTTTTTGGCGAGCTTGTGGATTGAATTTCAGCACAAGCGAAAATGAAAAAAGGTATACACGGGAGTATTGCTGGCGCTCTTGTTACAAGTATAATATTATTCCGAGGCAAGGCTATTCACCAGGAAATTGAAGATCAGCAATAAAGGTGAAGGCTACTTGATGGGGGTTGCGCTTTGAACGCTTAAACTGAAATGACTTGAGTGGTTAAGCTTAGGCGGACATTCGAGGAGGCTTTGTAATCCGATTACTGATGGATGATGAGTCTGGGCAATTAGTGGGGTTCATTGGAAGAAATTTGTCATCCTTTGTGGCCTTGACAGGGACCAAGGTCAGACATCAGACAAGCTGCTGCTAAAGTCAGTGATCTGAGAGATGGAAAGCAAAGGGCCTAAGTGAGGGTTAGACTACAGAAAGTAGAAATTAAATGGTAATGATAATATTCTATGTTCTGAACATAAATTTATATGCTTAACCTAAACTACGGTATATTAAAAAATAATAAAAATAATGGCAGCGCTTCTGTCCGAAGTGGACCTAGTCTAGCTCCTCGGCAACCACTCGTGTTGTGTGTGCTATTGTTCTCTCACAAGTGGAGGGGTCCTAAAGTTTAATACCGACTCTGAACGGCGAGATTGAGAAGCTTTTTCCAGACAGTTATACTCTTTGAGCATTTTCGGTGACTCGAAAGAAGTGGAGCCGCGAACAATTTTGTTTGGAAAAATTGTTGCTTATGCTGGGACTGTGAAAGTCAAGTGCGTATAGGTCGACGCACAAACCCACACAGCCACGTCGCCAGCCTTATATTAACTATTTATTCATGTGTAGATAATTTCCTGTTCCGAATATTGTCACCCTGGTGATGATTCTGTTCTCTAATCTAATCGGGCAGATACTAGGACCCAAATACAGGGTGGGCCAAGTACAAGTTTGTTTTTAAAAATACAATGAGAAGAACTAAATTAAATTATTTCCATATTTCATAGATTTATTAGTAAGAACAAACATTCTCATTATGAAATGCAAGCTTCGGCTGGCTCCGCAGGAGCGCATTCTGTCACCCCCATTTTCCAAAACCTTGTTGATGGTTTCCGACTGTTGCTCACGGATTGCTTGGATGATATTGGCCTTAATTGCTTGAATCGTTTCCAAATTGTTGGCATAACATCTGTCCTTCACTTTTCGATCGATTGTGGCATGGGCTGTGTGGCATGGCGCGTCATCTTGCATGAACCAGAGGTCGTCCAAATCCTTGTATTCAAATTCAGTAAAAAAAGAAACCAACAAACGGTTAACATGGCTCTGTAAAGCCCACCGTTGACCGAAACGTTGTTCCCAGCCTCATTTTCGAAACAGAAGAAAAATGGTCCAATGACGCCACCATAAACCTTCACAATCCGTACCAAACTGTGCATTGGATGATTCGGCTTCTCGACAATAACGTGCGGGTTTTCCGAGCCCTAGATGCGGCAATTTTGTTTGTTAACGTAGCCGCCGAGATGAAAATGCGCTTCGTCAGAAAAGATGATTTTACGCCCAAAATCGTTGTCCAATTTTGCTGTTCTAAGGCCCAAACTGTGAAGCGACAACGAATCGGATGGTCGCGCGCCTGCTATTGCTGAGTTAATTGGACCTTGTAAGCGAAGAATCCGAGATCTTTGTGCAGAATTCTCCTCACACTAGTGCGTGAAATGTTGAGCTGTTGATGTTCGATGTTCGTGAATTGAACAGTCTCGGCCACAGCAGACACATTCTCATCTGTGCACACTGTAGGTAGACGGTGACTATGAGTGTTGTCTACTAGCATACCAGTCTCAGGAACTTTTTGCACAAACTTGCGTATAGCAGTCGCGGGTGCTTTATTTCGGCCAAAAATTCTTTTGAAAAATCCCACTGTTTGGGCTGCACAACACTCACTTTGGAAATAAGTTTTCAATATTTTACCAACGTTTTTCAAGCGTAAGGCGACTCATTTCGTTCCGCGGAGATGATGATGCCTACTTTCTATCTGTAGTGGAGTTTTTTAATTAAACTGAAGGAAGTATTTCCCTACGGAAAATACGTTTCCTTAACCAGTGTAGTACCAGACATTCAATAAGGTCTGATTAATTGTTCAGATTGCCTAAGACGATCCCCGTTAGTGCAGTGGTCTAGGCGAAGTTTGTTTTCTCGTTTGTTAATCAGCATTGTAGCTGCTGTTGAAACTACAATACGGACCTGTGAACGGAGATTTCGAGCCAGACCTAGCTAGCTCATCTATAGATCTGTTGCCTGCAATCCCTTAATGTCCATAGACTCAGCCGAGGTTCACTTGATGTGTCTGGCAAATGATTGTAGTGCGTTTTTGGAGTCGATTAGGTTGAACGACAAAACTAGCCTGGCTATCCGAAAAGATTTGTATTCTAGCGCCCTTGATACGCATGTCGCAGGTCTCAATGGCGTGGATTAGGACTCGACTCCATAGGTACAGAGATCCAAGTGATAGGTCCAAAGACTCAAGCTCCAACTCTAGAATCCATTTTCGATCCGTCTGTGTACCATGCTAGACTTTTGGGGTCTCGTATTGAACCATCATTGGAACAATCTTCACGGCTCAATATTTCAACATCAATTATCCTTCCAAGCAATGCTGCTTGAACAAAGTGATGGATACTAGTTTCATGTCTAGCTCTAAAATATCGAACGAAAAATTCCGCCTCCTTCAAATATATTTGTAATTCAAAATATAATTCTACAACATATCAAAATTAGGCAGTCGAAAAATAATAAATACGTGGATTCCGCCGTAAATCTTAACGTTATTAGAAGACTATTACGCAATAACGTCAAGCGCGGTACTAAATGGGAAAGAGAGCGCACGACAATGGAGATAAGACACGAGAAAAAATTAATGTTTCCTTAAATGATTGCTTTAAAATAAACTTAAAATATAGTCAGCATTTGAAAATCTTCCGGAGACCCAATTCTGAGCAGATAATGTCCTCCAACTGAAATGAAAAGCATGCTTATAAAGAAAATCCCCAAGAGAATACAGGAGTTCACAATCAGAGCCTGGAATGCTCCCATCTCGACCCTACAGACTTCGATACGGTGTACACCACATCGCACGAAAGCATCAAGAGGCGAACATTCACCACGCATATCCTGACCACACTCCTCCTTCCACCTGACAAAGTTAATTTGCCCTTTCATAACAAAACTCAATCCTTTATTAATGCAATGATAAATTAATTAAATTATTTTAAAAAATAAAATTCCCGGGCTTCGCAGTGTTCCATTTTATGGGAACGAAAATAATTAAAAAATTATGAAATGACCTGCTCGCCACGGTTGATATTTCGTATTTCATCACTTTCGGCCTTGACTGACGTTCATTCCATTTCCGTTGGCGCTGGACCTTTGTATTCACGACCTCAAGTGCATTCAACGTCATTTCATTCCCGCGGATGGGAAACTGTCAAAGTAGGTCACAAGAAAATGGAACGTGTTTCCACTTAACGATAATGCTTCGGATTAAGTTATCCCCGACAAAAAGAACATCTATCTCTCGCCATCCACTATTCACCGTGTTGTGATGTCACTCTCATCGTGAAGATTTTAATTTCCCCCATCACACTTGGTGCACATTCAGTGTGTTCCGCAAAAGGATACAGAGAACTGTTTGCACAGATGAGTGCAGGGGACGATGGAGGAAGAGCGGATTCGACGCGGCTGCTATGTATAGCGGTGTGGAGTTTTATAAGATTCTAGTGTTAATTTTTATTACGGTCGACAAGGATTCTCCAAGGAATCCATGCGGAAGTGCGCCATTTCCGTGGCGCTCTAGACTTCAAAGTCTGTCCCTTTAAATGGGATTTTTAATGCCTCACACAATAATTAAAAATAAAATCCACACCACGGCTGGACTTGTTTCGATTTCTATGGCGCCCTGAGGACTACACGTTTTGCACACGTATGAGGAAAAAAAGATGTCACTCAATGTAAATGACAATTTGTTGGAAGTCATAGCTTCGACGACGACAAATATGGAGGTTGTGAATAAATGGTCTTCCAATAGGGACTTCCAAACCTTGACAGTTGATAGCGGCCATATGTTGAAACCACATCTGTCAAATTAGCTTTTATTTTTTCAGTCTGTTTTTCCAAATCATCATGGATTGACAAAGCATTTAACAACAATCGGAAATGATAAAATTTATCAAAATTGGTGCTCAGTTCGAGCAACATTTCGCGCGCTTCGTCCACTATACGTTCGCCATAATCCTCCTACCGAGAGGACTATTCGCAGTGTGGTGGATAAATTTGAGTCCACTGGTTCAGTAAATGATAAACCAACACCCGTAGCCGTACATCGACGAAACACAAGGTCTTTCAAAAATATCACCACTGTCCGTGAGAGTGTACAGTAGGATCCGAGGCAGTGTTTCGCGTCGGTTACAAATCACCACTTGACGAATTTTGCGTCGTGACTAGGGCTTGCACCCGTACAAAATTCAGCTGACGCAGCCGTTGAAGGTAAACGACCGTAGGCTACGACGTGTATTCGCTGAATGGGCGCTGGTGCAGTTGGAAACTGACCCCAATTTTCATCGAAAAATCACCTTCAGAAGTGAGGCCCATATCTGAGTGAATGGGTACGTCAACAAACAAAATTGTCGAATTTGAGACGATACCAGTCCACATGAGATGCAAGAGCGTCCAATGAATCCCGAAAAAATCACGGTTTGGTGTGGATTTTCAGCTGGCGGTGCGGCGTCATGGGTCCATATTTCTTTGAGAACGACCGCGATGTTGACCAGGCCATCACCGTCAAGGGCGAGCACTATAGGTCGATGATTACCAACTTCTTTTGGCCTGAATTAAATGATATGGACATCAACGACATGTGGCTTCAAACAAATAAAAAATTTGGCAATATCTTGCATACACCTTTTTTTATTTAAATTTGAAATTAGGAAGCGCTTAATGAATGACCCGTTAGTACAATGAATGCACATATTGCTGTATTTCTTACATAGAGGCAATGTGGTTCTGATCCTGGCTAGTTCGTCTGCTGCGCAATTGCAATTGGAATGTCTCTGTGAGCTGGTACCCAACGCAGTTGAATATTAAGCTGTTCGAAAACGACTGGATGGCGCAGTTGGTTAAGTGCCTGCCCCAAGTTCGGGGGGTCCCAGGTTCGAATCCCAGTGAAATCGAATCTGGTCACCATCTGCCGTTGGGATCAAATTAACAGAACTGGAGTAGGTTGCTAACTGGCAGAACAATGGACCAATTTTTGAGTCTGAGTGCTCCAGTAGTGTTTCAAATCCTCCGAAAAAAAAGCTGTTCGATCATCTTACCCAAAGATAAGTCACAGTTTGTTTCTGATGTAGAGTTTAGAGACACTAGCTCCGGGACCTTGATGACTCCTACTACTGCTACACACTGTAGCAATAATAATAGAATTTGAAAGTTCTACACAAACTACAACTCGAAAATTAGAGGGTGATGACGGTAGAGTATGTATGAAGAAGATTGAATTAAACAGCCCCCCTCATTTAAGGCGATAAGAAAGTTCGTTTCGTCCCTGCTAATCGTACGTACACATCGTACATTGCAATGGAAACAAAAATAATATCGTTTAGCTTCTTCTTCTTTTTTGTTTTTCAGTTCTTCCTCACTGTGTCCGCAATGATTATAAGAAATTATTGCGCGCAAAGATTTCACCGCTCTGATATATCCACTGACAGGATAAGGGGAATAGAAATTACAAAAAAAAAAAAAACCTTTCCCAGATACACCGAGAGGGATCCTAGCACTATTTAGATGAATATCAAGTTGAAAAGTTTCACACGTAAATAACAGTCGGCCACACATATATCCGCATCCGTGTGCCAGAGCGACAGACTAAACACGAAGGACCTGCAAGCCGTGACTGAGGGAAAGGAAATTGAAATGAAATGAGAGAATTCGGGTGACCAACTTTTTGGCGCACATCCGCTTTATGTAAGTGTATCTGAGCAATGAAGGCAAAGAAGCATAAAAAAGTAGAAAAAACTGTAAAGATAGGGACACGGACATCCATGTAATGGATGAATTTAGGGATTTTCTCACCAAAATTATAAAAGTTGACCTCGAAAGCTTTGAGGAAAGATGAATCTGCTTAGTCCACTGGGGGTAAGAGATTGTGAAATATGATGTCGCCTAGGTGGTGGACATTTTCGAAATTGATGTTACGGACTTCGAGATGAGGAAATGAGTCAGTAAAGCGAATTGTTTTTTTCAAAGGGGTCACTGAGACGGTAAGTACCTACTGTTTCTGAGATAAAAAGAAGCTCCGTTTTCAGTAATATCCTCGGTTCTGAACTGCAAATGTGTTTCATTGAGATAGAGATAGCATGCTTCTTTTACTCTAGTTTAAACATAATTCTTGTCTCGGACGCACTTATATCTAGAGGACGTTGTTTTAGTTTATGTTAGGGGATTAATTAATGGATAGATTAAGCATAGCAATGATTTATTTCATTTCTTAGATGCAACTAAGAATCCTTCATTAGCCAGTCAAATCTTGTGTGACAAAATAAGGCTTTATGTCGAACTTCGCTGCTGATTACATCCTTTCAGTTATTTCATTCGCTACAATTTTTAATATTTGTGACCAAAGAAGTATCCAATTCCTTCATTTGACACTTAGGCCCTTAGTGTAATTGTTGATTTCTGTTTCTGTACTGTACTGTGAATGCCGATTATGACCGACTCTTGTCGATTTCCCTATTGACTTTTGTCGTGGAGAATTTCTTGGTCGACGGTTATTTCTGTCATGCGTCGGAAAATAACAAAAAAAACAGTTCCTTGTGATCTAAATGTAATTTTGTTAAGATTGTTGTACAATACAATCCTGTTAGAATTTCAGTGTACGAATAAAAAGCATATGAAACTTCTTGTAAAATGTGCACATAAAAAAAACGATCGCTTAAGTTATTTGAGATGCTAGGCTAAGCCCACGTCCACCTCAGACTGTAGCGCCGCCATTATTGTTATTATTATTAAAGTTATCTGTGGAGTGACGTACGTCGACCCCTGCGTACTGGACTTTCTGTCTAGGTTCAAATCCCCGAACAGGCAATAATAAAAAAAAAATAATGGTTGACTTACAGTCCGAGGTGTACTCGAGCATAGCTTCTCAGTAAAAGCTCGTGTTGTGCGCGTTATTGTTCTCTAAAGAGTGGAGGGGACCTACAATCCCAACTCCGAACGCCGAGATTGAGAAGCCTTTTGAAGACAGCTCAAAGATAATGATCATTGTCAATGACTCGCAAGACTTTTTCTGTCTGTCACACTTTTTTATCTCCTAAATTTATAAATGTTTCGGCCTAGAAATCATTTTTCATGCACGCGCATTTAAAAGTTAGGTCATTTGGGGACTGCTCCCGTATAGGTGAAGTTGACATGTATTTTGAAATATTGACGCACCTCATCGCGGATGTATCAATCAACATATCTTTTAAAACGAAGTGGTGATTGTTAATCAGAGTTCCCATGACCTTAGGAAGAATGGACGTAAGTACAATGGATCGGTAGTTGGTAGGAGAAGAGATGATATACTCGTAGATGCACACAGGTCTTTGGATTCTGCCAATCTTTTTAAATCTTTCGATTTTAACTAATAAGATTTTAACTGTTTAATGTCTTTATACATTATTAGGAAATAGAGTTATACCGAATAGTGATTTGGCCGGATACCGGATACCGAATATTCGGGCTGCAGCTGGGCCGGGTAGCCGAATAGTCGGCGGCCGGATATCAGCCCAAATTAAAAGTATAATAGTTTGGTGATCTGATACTCAAATCAGACCGGTACAAGTAAAACCACCTTAAACATGTGTTTCTCCTGCTCTTCCACGATATATTCTTATAAAGGGTGGCCCAACGAAAACGCAAGATGATAATTGTAAATAAAACAAAAAGTTTCAGAGAATTATCTTAATATTTTCCATTATGATGGTAGAATCTATGACAATTATGTGTGAAACAAAATATAGGCCAAATATTTGGGGCTGCTTCGGTTGAATAGCTCTATCCAATGGTGTGACTCACAATTAACATCGTGCATTATGGTTGAACCACCCTTTATTTTTCACAGCAAAGTTTTTGGAACTCTTTTGAAAAGGTTGAAGGCAATAGTCAGATTGAGTTTTCTGCCAAAAGTGAGACCGCCAACGAGCTTGACTTATGTATATCTCAACATAGTTAGGCTTGAACGGAATAGTGACCCTTGGGCGTGGTGGTTCGTAAATGGAAGGCAGTACTCAATTTTGTCCAAATTTATAGGCCGGATACCGAATACTTACCGGATATCCGTCACATCCCTATTAGGAAATCTATTATACATGGATTGATCCCTTTTTTTGGGTAGTTCACTATCTGGGTAAGGTTGTTGATTGCTCTTAACCTGACCAGATGAATATTCATTATATGATGACCCTTATCGAGAATCCTATTTTTGAGCAGCTGATGCTAAGTGGGCGCTGTGGTATAGTGGATAGGTGCGTCCACTCCTACGCTCGATGTTCTCGGTTCGATTCCCGAAAAATCACCTAACATTTTTTTCACGGCTCCACCTTTTTTGCATCTCCCCGTTCCCATAATAATAATAATAATAATAGTAGGTCCCCTCCACTCGTGAGAGAACAATAGCACGCACAACATGAGCGGTTGCTGAGAAGCTAGGCCCAGGTCAACCTCGGACTGTAGCGCCGCCATTATGATTATGATTATGATTATGATGCTAAATAAAGCATGCTCTTTTAGATAACGCAGAGTCCTTGCATTGCTGTAGCTTTGCACATTCATATATAGTTGAGTGTCTCCTTTTTCTCATGGTGCACGTTAGAAACTTCGACTCAGATCGCGATAAGTAGAAGGAACGATTCGTAAATGAGCAACAGTCCTCATAAATGACACGCTATCTTAAAAATTAAAGGCTATTTATTATTCATTAAGCACTTCCTATCTGTAAACTTACATAAAATAAGGTGTGTGTGAGATATCATAAAATTTTCCATTCGTTTAAATATGGATGCCATTGTGTAAGAAAAAAAAAATAACGTCGTTCAGATATCGGGCGCGGATCAGGCCGAATTTGACGGATGGCATGGGATGTGTTGGCTTTGAAGGCCGATGTGGTTGGTGACTTATTCGCATAGACCTGCGGCTTCAGAAAGCCACTTCTTCTTCTTCTTCTTCTTAGGGCGCTACAGTCCGAAGTGGACCTGGGCCTCGCTCACTCAGAAAGCCACTAGAAACTAGAAAATTCGCGAGTTCACATCACTTCCATATGAGACGACTGTGTGGCACGCAGCGCCATCCTGTTTTAACCACATTTCGTTGGTATTCATATCATTCAATTTAGGCCGAAAGAAGTTGGTAATCAGCGAACTACAGCGCTCGCTGTTGGTGGTGATGGCCTGACCAACGTCGCGGTCTTTTTCAAAAAAAAATATGGACCGATGACGCCGCCAGCCCAAAATCTACACATCTGTTTTTTCGGGATGCATTGGGCGCTCCGCTCTGGTTGACGTACCCATTTATCTAGAAATGGGCTTGATCGCTAGAGATTTTTCGAAGAAAATTTGGGTGAGTTTTCAACTGCCGTCGTCGTCGGTTTATCGTTTAGTAAACCCGCGAACTCAAATTTATCCACCACACTATGAATAGTCTTATCGGTAGGATTTTGATAAAACAATTTTATCATTTCCACGTGTTGTTGAACGCATTTCCGTTCATGGTGATTTGGCAAAACAGACTGAATAAACGTCAGCCAATTTAACAGGTGTAGCTTCAACAATATGGCCGCTATCAACTGTCAAAATTTAGAAGTCCCCATTGGAAGAATCTTTATATGAATTCCCTCGATTCGATTTCTATAATAAATTTGTCTCATGATAATTCACAAAAGTGTAAACGAATCCTGAACCCCCGAGAAGAGTTTGTTTTCAAAGCAATCCAATCAATTGAACTGATGTTCCTCTATTAAGATGATCAACAGCAATTTCTGACCCAGGAATACAAGGTTATCGTCTTCTATGCTGTAATATGATTTTCGTATGTGATCTTGTTGATGAACACATGATGGCAGCACTTCCTAAACATACACTTCTCCTTCGAGGATGAATTTCTGTTCATTTTATAGGAACTGTCCCTCCACTTATGGGTAAATCCACCAAAATGCTAAGAGATAACCAGTATCAGTATTGTCCGGCCCAATCCGTCCTTCCAAAAAGTTTAGACGAGCTGCAATCCATTCAAGTTTAACCATATCCCATGCACCAGCGAAATAGCTCAAATCCAGACGAATATCGCACTCGAATGCTTGCCACTTACCATTCGAGCAAATGTCCTCAAGGAAACACGATTATAAATCATTGTGACCTCATAACAGGGCTGGTTACATAGAAATTCGGTTTCGCAACGCAAACCAGTTCGGTGACTTCAAACCAAGAAAAATGCATCCACTTGGCGGACCGCTCGCGGTGCTTTGTCAACGGGCCTAGAGTTGTCATTAGAATACCATGTTCGCACCATGTTCTCATGGGGAGGACAGACAAAGCGACCGCATTCCGATTCGCATAATTCATGCGATACAATGCGGCTCTCTGGTGTTGCATCTTCCTGCCCTCCATCATCGCAGGGCACGTTGCCGTCATCACCGTCACCACAGAATATACACTCGCTGACGCGCTGGAACGGACGCGATTTAATGACGAGGAATTTCCGTCAATGCAGCATGACGCGACATCTGAAGGTATGCCGTACGCGGTGCTGGAAGGAACTCTAGAAATAGGCAAAGCAAATCGCTTCTCTGTTGCGGCAATGTAATGAAAATTACGGCAATGGCACTCTGTGCTGGCATTCTCGGGATGTGACAGGGGTTGGGGCTGAGACTGGGGCATATGTGTGCTCTTTGGGCTAACGTCGTCATTCTCTGGCGTGTCGTCGTTGTTCCTGCTTTTCTGCCAGTCGATCTTCAACGATGGCATCACGAGTTGAACTCTTAACAGTGTGATGAGCATCTTTTGTTCCTTGGTTTATTTTTGAGGAGTTAGGGTTCCTATATTCTCTTCTTCAGATGTTATTCCGTCTTCCACTGTGGGTCCTATCAGTGCGGGTCAGCAGGATGGTTCATTTGTTTTAGAATTAAAGTCTAGTTTTGAGCGTAGCAAGTTTTTAAAGGGCATCAGAGTTTCGTAGAACGACGACGTCTGCTGATTCCGAATCGATTCTGTCATGACTAAATCATACAGAAGTCAACCAACTCGCAACTTCTGAGAGATGAGGTTCGCTATTATGGTTGAGGGGTATTGTAAATCGACCTTCAAGATCTATCGTGCTCGATGGGGTTCGCTAAAAAGGATTGTTGGCTAACAGCCAGGTTAAAATAGCCAAGAACGAGGGACAGGAAGTAATTTTAAGCGCTCATTGCATAGAAAGCGAACTCAGCAAAAAAAGTTCGAGCAACGTTCCACGCGATTCGCCCACTATACGTTCGCCATAAGCGTCCTTCCGAGAGGACTATTCGCAGTGTGTTGGATAAATTTGAGTCCATTCGTTCAGTAAACGATAAACCAACACCAGTACAAGGACGTCGATGAAACGCCATATCTATCGAAAACATCGTCGCTGTCCGTGAGAGTGTGCAGAAGAATCCGATGGAGTCGATTTCGCGTCGCTCAGTCGGCGTCGAACTCGGCCTTTCGCAAATCACATTTTGGTGAATTTTGCATCGTGCCTTCGGCCTGCACCCGTACAAAGTTCAACTAACCCAGGAGCTGAAGGTAAACGACCATAGACAACGACGTGTGTTTGCTGAATGGGCTCTGGATCAGTTGGAAACTGACCCCAATTTTCATCGAAAAACCGTCCTCTGGATGAATGGGTACGTCAATAAACAAAATTGTCGAATTTTGGACGATACCAATCCACATGAGATCCAAGAGCGTCCAATGCATTCCGCGAAAATTATTGTTTGGTGTGGATTTTGGGCTGGCGGCGTTATCGGTCCACGTTTCTTTGAGAACGACCGCGATATTGGCCAGACCATCACCGTCAACAGCGAGCGCTATAGGTCAAAAATTACCAACTTCTTTTGGCCTCAACTGGATGATATGGACACCAACGACTAGTGGTTCCAACAGAACGGCGCTGGTCCCGCGAAATGACGGCAAATATTAGAATTTTGGAATTCGGCGTTGTTTTGCTTTCATAAAATATCCATGTTCGGTATTATTTTACTTTGCTACATTGGAAATTCTGCACGAGTGATTCGAGGGATTGGTCATCTCACGTGGAGGTGATGTGAAATGGCCACCGAAATCGTGCGATTTGACGACGTTAAACTTTTTTTGTGGGGTTTTCTGATGTCACAGGTCTATGCGAATAAGTCACAAGCCACAGCGGCCACCGAAGCCAACATAAGTCATGCCATCGGCCAAATTCAGCCCGATTTATGCGACGGAGTTATGGAAAATTTTACATTTCGTATACGCCATCAACAGACTTTTGAATGATTTTATACTTCATAAATAATGGCATCGATAGGCATTTCAAACGAATAAAAAATGTCGATGATATCTCACACACACTTTGTTTTATTTAAAAGATAGGAAGCGTTTAATGAAATACCGTTAATAAAGAATCATATATCAATGTTCTCAAAAAAAAAATGGATTGTGGCAATATTATTTCCAGAGGAAATGGTAGAATTAGCTGATCTTGATGAAGCTGATGGCAGCTTAATTTGTGACATAAGCCAGTCGCCAAATTTCGCATTCACAACTAGGAGCGATGCGTCGCTTGTGTTGGATGTACCACGGTTTTTTGGAACCACAGCTCACAAACATCGATGTCGTCTAGCTTTGGCCATAGAAAACCTGAGACCATTAACGGTAAGGATATCACCTTCCGTGTTTTGAAAGAAAAAGGACCATGCCTGAAACCAAGCAGTTAATATTTGCGGTTGCATTGATGCTTAGTCAAACACTTGTGGATTGTGTTCGCTCCAATAACTGCAATTTTGCTTATTGACATAGCGTCCGAGATGATGATTTTTAAAAATTGAACCGTTATAATTTACAGGTCATTCCACCATTCTAGATAACCTCGAGTTTCTACCGCACGACACCGACCTCCTACTGCCTCATCTTGTCTTTGAGAAAAACTTCTCTACCAGCATACCCTCCAGGTCAGACTGCAAGTCTGATACTCAGACGCTGGACGGTCCTCTGCGTATTTTCACAGATGGATCCAAGACAGACGAGGGAGTAGGAATAGGTGTCTACTCCAAGGATCTCAATTTTAGTATATCCTTCCAACTTTCAGAATATTGTAGCGTATTCCAGGCTGAGACGATGGCTCAAGAACAACGTGATATCCAAGAAGCACATCACCATCTGTTCAGACAGCCAGGCAGCAATCAAATCCCTGAACTCGGTCACTTTTTTCTCTAAATTGCCGCCTATCTCTTAACGAGATGGCTGAGCATTTTAATATTCACCTCATGTGGGTGCCGGGACATAGTGACATTCCAGGGAATTGTGAAGCTGATTATCTCGCCAGGTGCGGTACGATCTACACAAACCTCCCTAGTGGGGATCTTCCGCCTATGTCATTCGCTACAGCTAAACTTCTTTTAAAGAATCATACCATTAAAAACACCAACTCAAGATGGTCAGATGGCACTACGTGCCTCATTACAAAGCAAATCTGGCCTAAACTTGATCTAAAACGTTCACTCTATCTTCTTAGAATGAACAGGTCATCCCTAAGGATTCTCATTGGCGTTATCACAGGACACTGTGCCATTGGCACTCACGCCTCCAGAATGGGACTCCCTCATAATGATTTCTGCAGAAGCTGCAGAGAGGAAGAAGAAGAAGAAAGCATAATGCATCTTCTCTGCACTTTTAGCGCTCTCTCCTCTCGCAGGATGAAACACCTTGGAGCCTACTTCTTTAACGACTTGAGCCAATTGCACAACGTCGGCATCAACCAATTAAAGAGCGTCGTTGAAAGCACTAAATGGTTTTTCGGATAAGTAACATAAGATCCGCGTGGTATCACAATGGGCCTAAATTGGCCCAAGTGTGACTGTTATCTACAGTCAGCCACTTCAACCTAACCTAATCTAATTTCTGTGTGTCTGTCGTGTCTGTCAGACTTTTTTATCTCTTACGTTAATGAAGATATCGGCATGGAATTAGGTGAGATATCATTTTTCTTGTACCCAAATTAAAAAAGTGGGGCCATTTGAGGGTGGCTCCCGTTTAGTTGAAGTGGCTATACATTTTGAAACAGTGACGCACCCCATCGAGTGATATATCAATCGGTAGATCTGTTGAAATGAATATGGAGTTCAATGCGTCTCATCTACAGTCCCTGGCCATATTATTAGAAGCACTGTAGAATTTTTATAATTATTAGATTATACGCAATTTTTTTAACTTTTAACATTACAGACTCTAGGATCACTGCCGAGATGAGATTTCTTCGTGATGTTGTGGGAATTACTCGCCGGGATAGAGTGAGAAACACATCAGTGTGCGAGGAACTCAACTTTGGGCAGCTGCTTCTTCGAACGGAAAGGGCTGCACTCCGATGGTTTGGTCACGTGGGACGAGTGTCCCCATCATAACGACTGCTGAATGCGATTCCACCTGGTAGGCGACCGCCGACTCAGGACAAGATGGTTGGACCGAGTCAAAAGATTCGCTTAATTGCTCCTGGGCATAGCTCCTGATGAGTTAGAGTCAATAGCGGAGGATCGAGTAGGCTTGGAGATCTCTCATGCGTGCGTTACCCCCGCGCAGGGCCGGCCCTACCATATGTGCAGGATGTGCAAATGCACAGGGCGCCAAGCGCTTGGGGGCGCATTGTGAGCCTAAACAAACAATATGCAATTTCTCGATATACTGACTTTCATAAAATTTTAGTTCGTCCAAGCTACCTTTGCCTTTCTAAACGCTTTCACGCAATTATTTTCAAATAATACAAACTACATAATTTCATACAATGTATCATTCACACTGTGCAAGATAATTTCTTGCACAAGCACTCAAATATATCCTTAGGAAAAATTCTCAAAATAATAAACTCAATCCTCAGTTCCTATGGAATCATTTGAGTGACAACGTGCAGGTTTTATTTCTGCACGTATGGTGCCTTACTCAATACAATTTACATAATTTCTCGTCTCTCTCTCTTCTCTTCATTCTTCACACAAAAGGCCAATCACACACGGGACTGCAAGATAATTTCTCGCACAAGCACTCAAAAAACTCAAAATAATAAACTCAGTTCCTATGGAGGAGAGAAAGTGTGCAGATTTTATTTCTGCACGTAAGCAAGAGATTTACTCATCATACATATTTGTTTGAAAGGAGAATGAGTACAGTAGGTATATATACTACCCCAAAAAATTGAGCATACACCCAAAACAAAAAAAATTTTTTGTTTTTTCTTCTTAAAAATTGTAATGTAATGTATTAGAAAATTCAATTACACATATTTCATTTCTGGGGGACTAATGTACATATTGCCTAGCAAACTCTATTCTCTATAATTTTGTTTGTATTTTATGCAATGAACAAAAATTCCCAAGCCTTGTCAAGCACAGATACAGGATGTTTTTCGAAAAAGTTTTGAGAACGGAAACAACAATAGACTCACCTCGATCTAAACTGAAATAAAATATTAGATAGAGCTAAGCTGTTTTGCAAACACTAATTAGTTTAGATAAATTTCTTGGTTCTCAAGCATTAGCTTCTCGAGGAACTTCTGAAGTGTTGTTTGGGCTTACTAATGGTAACTTTTTACAGATTGTTGAGGCTACTTATTTGATTTTGTGTAAGGAGAGCGCTTGAGGAGAACGAATCAAGAAACCCAAAATAAATATTTGAACAAAAATATACAAAATTAGATAACACGTATCTTTTCTACAACTGTTACTAATCAAATTGTGTCCATGCTAAAAGAGGCCAAATTCTACTCTAATTGTTGACTATTGTTGTTTTGGGTTTTTAAAAGCAGAAGACAAGACCGGAGAGGAACTTACAAAGTTAATTTTAAACAAACTTGAAATGAAGCAACTGTCGAAGTCAAAGTTACGATAATGGTTCAAATATGAAGGGAGAAGATGCTGGTCTTCAAAACAGAATTCGACCAAGAACATTTTCGTCCCATGCAGCTCGTATTGATTCAATTTAGTAGTCAATGATTCAGCTCGGTGCCTAATGAGCACCTGTTATGTTTTTTGAAACAATTCGATGCTTATTTGAAACATCATCTAAATTTCCAGAAACATCTTCTTTACGATGGTGATGAATGTTACAAAAATAGTTTAGAACCGAAAAAAAGTTTTAAGGTAGAATTTTATTTCAAAACACTTGATCAAAAGAAAGTTTTGAGTAGCTTGAAGCATATAAAACGAATTTTGTATAAACGAATATTATATAAGTATGATAACAGAGCGTAAACAAGTACAGACTTCTTTCAGTCGCATTTTCGCATTAAATTTATAGTGCGTCTAATAATATGGCCAAGGACTGTACCATTTCTAAACCAAATGTTTAAAAATCTGAAAAAAGTCACAGAAACTTTGCTTCAATGACTACTTTCTAGCCCCAATAAATTTAGAGGTAATGACCAAAAACGGTAAATCATCGACATACGAATTTTGAAGATCTGAAAACGCAGTTTTGTAGACCTCAACGCAAGTATTAAGAAATTATAAATAAAGTTCAAACTCGATTTACGCAGCAGCTACACCTTCACTTTCATTTGTGCTCTCAATTTCTGCCGAATCCTCAAAATTTGCAGAGAACTCAACGTTTCCGTGAACCCAATCAATGATTTCTTCATTCGGGATGCTAATGTTGGGAACAATTTCATCAAGCAGTTTGGAACTGGATGAAATCAGTTCTCTTTTTTCCCTTGAGAAATTTGCCGACAGTGTAGATAATGTCTAGCTCATCCTCCTCAACCTAATTACTCTTGGTAGACATTAAATCATTCCAAAATTTCTTGATAGTACTGAACTAATCGAGGTAACATTTTTGACAAGTTTCACTTATAGGGTCAAGACGTGCTACGACTTTAGTGTTGACAAAATAGAGGAGTTGCGCGAATCGAGGGTTGCGTTAAGCGAGTTCGTACTGTATTAAAATATCGATTTATGTGCAAATTTTGAGATGTCTACAAACAAGTAAAGTATTTTTTTTAATGCAAATAAATAATGTCATAAAGAAATTGCAATTTTTGCTTCTCAGTCAAAGAAATACAGCAAATCCACTTCGTATGGATAATTTTTTGCGGGTGTGAATATAAGTTTGTCGGTTCAGAAGTAAAAAAGAAACACATTTTAAGCCGTACATTGCCTCAAATCTTTTGCCTCAAATCTCTTGCTCGTTAGCGTTATCCCCTACACGGCGAACACATTTGGCGAACATTCATTTCGTGTTGTTTCCTCAAAATGTCAACATGTGTGATAGAGAAGCGCAAGTGGTGAATTCCTCGATTAAATCGTGGTTGACTGTTGACATTGTGCTTAATCCGCGATATGCACTCGGCGACGTTCACACCAAAAATGAGGTTTGCTCGCGAACATGGCCCTACACGGCGAACATTAAGGCCAACGAACACGACAAAATCGAAATTTTTCGTCAACAGCGGGCATTTTCGTTGTTTATGGCTACCTTAACCCTTCGACGCACTCTACATCGATCGAAAGATTGTTAAACACCATCATGAGGAGATGTACCATTTTTTACTGGAACAACAAAAGGTGAAGCGACTGAATGGCGCAGTTGGTTGAGTGCCTGCCCCAATTTAGAGGGGTCCCAGGTTCGAATCCCAGTGAAATCGAATCTGGTCCAGTCACCATTTGCCGTTGGGATCAAATTAACGGCACTGGAGTAGGTTGCTACCTGGCAGTACAATGGACCAGTTTTGAGCCTGAGTGCTCCAGTAGTGTTTCGAAAATCCTCCAAAAAAAACAAAAGGTATTGAAGATACTCCTACTTTTCAATCCATATCCAGGACATAAAAGAAAGGTTTGTCTATGATACTTATATGTTCCCCACGGCCACTGTCATCATCAGCTTTGCTCCAAAATATTTTTTTCCGTTGAAATTTTCCCCTGACATGCTCCCAATGCAATTCAAATCACATCGCAACTGCATCGCATCGGCTCAAGGCAGTCGTATGTGTGCATGCACACTCTGTCCAAACTTCGTTTCTACTCTCAAACTTCATCGCGAATGCATTCACTTTTGTCCTCGTTTAGATCGCACAGTTCCTCGCACAAAAGACATAAAACTTCCCAATGACTCCGCATATATTCCTGCCTCAAGCCTCGGCACGAACATCTTGCAAAATTCCTCTAGAGAATATCTCGAATTGTTTCACTTGTAATGAGCCATGAAGCGCGACGGGCTACGATATCGGCGTCACACTTTTCATGCGACACGCAGTTCAATGGTTCCATTATTTCTCACAAACTCTTCCTGGTTCTGCCACATCCATTGGCGACATAATTGCGACAAATATTCATTCGAAACTATTCGCCAGTTCCCAGTTATTGGTCCCCCTTTGAGGGCGGCTGTCGCCATTCCCCGCAACCAATTTCCAGAGTAGATCTCAAAGATTCAAGATTCTGTGAGATGATCACGCCAGATCGAAGTAATTATGAGACAGTGAATCTATGAGATATTCATCTCGGTCGTTGGTTACCATCACGAATCGGTCTACGCCATCGCTGCGCTCCGTGGTGGAATTCCAGAGGTCGTAACGAGCGTCACGACTTTTTATTGGATCATTTCGCAATTGCATGGGTTTTCAGGTCTTTTCGGATGTGAATCGGAGTCATTGTTATGATTTCTCGTTGTGTGCTGTTGCAGAGCCGGTAATTTGGTTTAATTGCGTGGTGCGCGAGCGATCGGCGCTCTGGCGGTTGTGGCCTACTTCACGGTAAATTGGTGTACCTTGCGAATGGGTATTTACATAGAGCAGATTGGACTGAAGTTTTGGAGTGGAGCAGATTTGAAAGTCATCTCTGGTGGAGCGGAATCATTTGAACTGTACACACGGTACGGGAGAATGGCTGCGGAATTAGAATTGCTTTCGGATTGGATCGTTAAGGGCAGAGTTCTTTTGATGGAACACTTTGGACTTTCCCACGTTTCTGAGATAGTGTTGATTCACTGAAGCGGCGGTTTGTTAAAGATTAAGAGCTGGACAGATGGGACATCTACTTTAGGATTAATCTTATTTATAAGTTCTACTGCTCTCGAAAATTGGGTACCTAAAGCACTTGGAAATGCAAATTCCTGGAAATCTATGCGAGAATTATCTGGTCAAAAGAATGTGAGCAAGGATTTCTTAACGTTTTGAGAAAAGTGACTTTTTTTTAAAAAAAATGTTCATGGCTGGACCTCTTTCGAGTCACTGACAATTCTCAAAGAGTATATTTATCAAAAAAAGCCTCACAATGTCGCCGTTTGGAGTCGGCATTAAACTGTAGGTCCCTTCCACTCGTGAGAGAACAATACCACGCACAACACGAGTTGTTGCTGAGGAGCTAGACCATTTTTATTATTATCATCGTTCAAAGATTATGTAGAAACTTGACTCTATGACTCCAAAAAAATAATATGCCGGGATATCGAATAAAAATGCATCATCATCATCATCATCTTCTTCCACTAAAGTGGTCGCGGGGGTAACGCACGCACGAGAGATCTCTAGGTCACTCGATCCTCCGCCATTGACTCTAACTCATCAGGAGCGATGCCAAGCGCAACTAGGCGAGTTTTTGGACTTGGTCCAACCATTTCGTCCTGGATCTGCCAAGCAGTCGCCTACCTGATGGAAACGCATTGAAGGCACGCCTCGGAAGTCGTGATGATGGGGACATTCGTGCCACGTGACCAAACCATCGAAGTACAGCCCTTTCCGTTCGAAGAAGCAGCTGCCCAACGTCGAATTCCAGCATTTAAAGATATAAATATAAAAACATGTACTGGCTTATCGGAAAACATTCCAAGTTAAGTATTGAAAACAAATTGCTTATATACAAGCAAATGCCTAAACCTGTTTGGACATATGGTATACAACTTTGGGGTTGTACCAAGAGGTGCAATATTAACTTACTACAAACATTTTAAAATAAAGTGCTTAGAACAATCGTTAAAGCACCATGGTATATAAGAAACGACGATATCCATAGAGATCTTGGAATTATGTCTGTCCCAGATGAAATTTAAAACTTCGCCTATAAACAGAAGCGCCGCTTGGAAGAGCATATTAACGCTGCACTAAATCCAATCCTGGGCGAAACTAACGTCTTGCGTCGACTTCAGAGGACTAAACGTCTTGATCTCGCGCGATAAACTAATTAACCCGTTTTATTTACTGTGTAAGCAGGAATTCTCAGTGGAGATCTACCTGCCAAATTTATCAAAATCAAGAAATATAAACTACTGGTTAAGTGCTTCACTTAGTTGTAGTTAACAATAACCTATAAAGGAGGGTGGTTTTAGTGAGTAAAAATCTCACACTACTATGGGCGGACGTTCACCTTAGTGTCTTGTTGAAGATTTCCACCAACCCTCGGTAAAAAAAAAAAAAAATCATTAAGCGCTTCCTATCTTTCAATTCCAATAAAACAAAGTGCGTGTGAGATATCACCGAAATTTGTTTGTTCCGTTTGAAAGGTCTATTGATGCCATTAAATAAAGAATATAAATCGTTCCATTGTTCGCTGCGACTCTGGCGCATAAATCAACCTGAATTTGACCGATGGCTTGGGTTATGTTGGCTTTGAGGGCCGCTGTGGTTTGTGGCTTGTTCGCATAGAACTACGACTCCAGAAAACTCCACAAGAAAAAGTCTAAAGGAGTTTAATCGCATGACCGCGGTGGTCAGTTCTCATCACCTCCACGTGAGATAACCATGTCCTCGAATCGGTAGTACTGAATATGCAATGTGAGCTTTGTGGCACGTTGCGCCGGTGTCCTGTTGAAACCACATGTCGCTGGTGGTTAAATCATCCAATTCAGGCACAAAGAAGTTGGTAATCATCGTCCGGATATATGGTCCCGTCTGCGGGGAAGGCGAATGGAGAACAAGACACAACCGCGAACTCTATTACCTGTACCAGGATGTGGATGTAGTCCGGAAGGCAAAAGGCTCAGCCACATCGAGCGCATGGACAACAACGCTCCAGCTAAGAGGGTCTTCGAATCCGAGCCTCTTGGTTCAAGAAGGAGAGGAAGACCGAACCTCCGAAACAAAGACCAAGTCATCGTGGATGTAAGACAGCTTGATCTTGAAGACTGGAAGGACCGTCAACGATGGAAGGCAGCGATAGCTCAGGCTCAGACCCTACATGGGTCGTAGACCTGCTAAGTAAGTAATAAATAAGTAATCATTGATCTTTAGCGCTCGCAGTTGACGGTGATGGTCTGGCAAACGTCGTTCTCAAACAAATATGGACTGATGACGCTGCGCCGTCAGCCCAAAATCCGCATCCAACTGTGATTTTTTCGGGATGCATTGGACGCTCTTCGACTACTTCGACATCATTAAGATTGGTATCTTCCCAAATTCGACAGTTTTGTTTGTTGACGTACCCATTCACCCAGAAATGGGCCTCATTTCTGAATTTGATTTTTCGATGAAAATAAGGGTTAGTTTCCAACTGCTCCAGAGCCCACGAGCACAAGTCGTAGCCTATGGTCGTTTACCTTCAACTGCTGGGTAAGTTGAATTTCGTATGGGTGCAGGCCCAAGTCATGACTAGAGTCCGACCGAACATTCGGCTTCGGCTTCGGTCACCTTCGGCTTCGGCCACCTTCGGCTATATATATTGGCCAAATGAGGCCGAAGATTTTGAGATTTCTGTTTTCCTATAAAAATATAATTTGCAAGGAACGTTTTTTTCGTTTTGTTATTCTCGGATATTTTGTATTTTGAAAGTGCGCTTGTTTACAGCTTTAAAATCAAAAGATTTTGCATTTGCAAGTTGGTAAACTATTAAGTATTCAATTTATTTGTACTGGTTTCAGTGTTGGATTATCGATTACTGAACCAGGGGACTCAAATTTATCCACCACACTGCGAAATGTCCTCTCGATGGGACGATCATGGCGACCGTAAGAGGGACGAAGCGCGCAGTACATTGCCCGAACAGAACACTTATTTTGATAAAACAATTTTATCATTTGAACGTGTTGTTGAATGTCTATCACGTGTTGTGATATATCTGTCATTCACGGTAATTTGGCAAAATAGACTTAGCAAACGACAGGCAATTTGACAGATGTGGCTTCAACAATGTGGCTGCTATCTACTGTCAAAGTTTGTAAGTCCCTATTGGAAAACCCTTTACTTCAGAACTGCAAAACTTTAATTTTCAAAATATTCGCTGAATCCCATCATGCATTTGTTTGTCAGAATTGACTGCAGTCAATTGCCCAAAAGCCTGCTTAACTTAACTATTGGATGGCTGGACTGGATGGCGCAGTTGGTTAAGTGCCTGTCCCAAGTTAGAGGAGTCCCAGGTTCGAATCCCAGTGAAATCGAATCTGGTCCAGTCATCGCTACCTGGCAGTATAATGGACCAGTTTTGAGTCTGAGTGCTCGTTTCAAAAAGCTAAACAAAAACTATTTCCAATCCACTTACTGTTACTTACTGCCCTCGGACTTTACACATTTTTTTGTCTTAGATGTACTCAATCCATACGATTCTCTTCGAATTTTAAAAATTACGGAGTTCGTCCTGGAAATTGAAAAAGTCTTCCGGAGGTCTTTGCATTATTTCATGGAAAGAATTCTTGAAAAAATATGCGTAAATTCTTTGCTTTTGAACGGGGTGAGGTGTCCTCCTTTAAAGACCACAACGAAACCTTGGCACAAATTGAACCATAACTTTTGCAAACCCAGACTACCACTGGGTCAAATGAAGTAACTCCACGTGGACTCTTAGCCGCCCCACACCTCGTCCACTTTTGAAAATTCTTAATCAATTCATATTCAATCGACAGTTGGCGTAAATGGCCAAGAAA
This sequence comes from Myathropa florea, assembly GCA_930367185.1. Lineage (NCBI taxonomy): Eukaryota > Metazoa > Arthropoda > Insecta > Diptera > Syrphidae > Myathropa > Myathropa florea. The sequence goes on along the minus strand of OV884005.1, from coordinate 26,288,653 downwards.
TTGTGTTACGTCTGGGCTCACCTTGCCAGCACAGCGTTAATCGCTGTGATGGTGGCGTCCTGCCATCGGCTCTCGCTGTAAGTTGGAAATGTTTAAATGCCTGTAAAATCGACTTCCTTCGACATCATTAGCACTCAATCCCATTAACCTGTGTACACCATAGTTCATGAAAGCTGAAGAATAAGTTCTCTAGGAGAACCTCTGTCCTGCCCGCGACCATAGCCGGAGAAAGTAATTGGCCGCAATCCGATGAAAAGCTCTGGAAGAACTCTTCAAAAATGTTCTTGCTCCCCTCACTCCCACCCGATGGCTCTAAATGCCGTGATCTTGATTCAATTTTCCCCGTCACTACGTCGAGAGCTGCACGAAGAGACTTTGAAACACCCTCCACACGCCACATGTTGTATCCCTGCGCTCCCCTTCTGCCCCACGACTGAGAGCCATCTTGCGAATATAAACACACAAAATCAATACCGTCTTGCGATTTTAGGAAATGGAACATGGATGTCGTTGATTTGACAGTCAGCCGGCCAGACAGCAAGGAAAACAAATAACAACAACAGCAGCAAAGTGTGTAGTCCCGAAGAGCGTACATTGTCTGCCGAATGTCAGGAGCGAGGCAGCACACACTTGTAACTCCGTTTAACACCATTCAGAGAACCCTTAGACGGTGGAAAGAGCCCGTAACCGCTGCTGGCAGCAGTGATGACGACGAAAACAATGACGACGTCTCGGCACCGACTACGGAAGAGGCAAAGTCACCATGCCCCCGGTGGAGCGTCCCTAGTTCACACAACCCCCGGCTGTGCCAGAGGATTACAGCACGAGTATGTTATAAGGGGAATGGTACTCCTAGCTTGGCTTGCTGCTGTTACAACTTCGACTCCTGTAAAGTCCCTTGGGTAAGATGTCAGCCACTTTGTTGCCACCAGTGGGCGAGATGGAGGAGCGACTGTGGCACGAAGGCACTGGGGAGGAATTAGTATAAGACGAACGGAGTCACACCAGAATTGAAGGAATAATATTATCAGACGCGTCGTCATCTACCATCGCATAGCTGACAAAAAGGATGCGTGTGCCCTTACAGAGGCTGTGCTCGACGGGATACACCATTCCAGAAGGTCGGTGGGATCGATATGGATGAGTTGGATTGACATTGAAAGTTTTAAGAGGGCGGTAGTGTCTGCTTGTGTCATATTTATCCGGCCTTGAGATATTAGCTAGTAACAGTAATCGATAGTTTGGCAAACTCTGTTGCAGAAGTTTGGTGCGTTACTCGTGTAGTACTTCGTGTCGGTTGGGTTGTTTATTAGATTCTTCCTCGACATCCTTCCGGGGATGGGGTTATTAACGAGGAGGAGCGAGACTATTGAATGATTTATGAATGGGTTTTTGTTGAGGCTGAATTTTAGTCGAATGGAGGACTGAAAACCAGAGTGGAAGGATTGAGACTTTTACGAATTGGGTTTATTGATTTTGTGGAGAATTTAAAAGTCTTCTTGAACAACTTCGCCTCCGCTTCCGCCTTAGGGGCAATCAATGATCATAACGAAATGGTTTTTAGGCAGAAAAGAAAATGAGTCATACTTGACACTCTAGGAGTTTTGTGCTAAAGATTGAAAAAAATGATAAAATGACGATTTGACGTTAACATCAACTGAATAATCTTCATGACAGTAACCACTCACTGAACAGTGACTCCAATCTCGTCAAGTACATAAGGAGCCATTGAAACATTTTTCTAATTTTTAGTATATTCTGTAGTTTATAACGACGACGACGAATTATATTTGAGTTTACTTAAAATGTGACCATATTTTAAATTATCCGAATTCGTAAGGGGTAGCCGAAATTAATATCATTCATTGACGAAGGGTCTTTGTGGGTATGTACGTCGATCACGAGCACCAGACGTTCAAGTCTAGGTTAAAATCCCGGAAAAGGCAACAATTTTTTAGACAGGACAAGCACATTTAGGTGTTTGGCGAAGTTGTAGTTGCCCGTTAGTAACCCGGTAAGTTGTCTGCAATCTTTTCTTTCAAGAGATAATAAGAATGCTAGGGATTTCTTACAGATGTTAGAGAGCATGCGCTTGGTCTGTCTACATCCTGGAGAGCCATGCCAAATCCAGTTGTTCTCCCGAGAAGTCCAACTATTGATGGAAGGCCTAACCAAGGACGCACGCAGTCCCAGTGTAAGTCCAGGTCCTAAGAATACCTCCTCTGATCCTCACCTAGCAAGTTCCCCGGCGGTCTCATTTCCTGTGATCCCCTGATGCCACGGGACCCAGACAAGTCTTAGCAAATGTAAGCGACCGATCAAATTCAGAGAAGACTTGAATTCCTGAACTATCCTGGAAGTGGTTTAAGGGCTGAGCAAGGCCTTAAGCACTGCTTGGCTGTCGCTACAGACACAGCTACTTAGCCCCTATGGCTGCCTTCCATCGTTGACGGTCCAGGGCACGCTGCTTCCAGTCATCAAGACCAAGCTGTCTTACGTCCGCGATGACTTGGTCTTTGTACCGGAGGTTCGGTCTTCCTCTCCTTCTCGAACCAGGAGGCTCGGATTCGTAGACCCTCTTAGCTGCAGCGTTGTTGTCTATGCGCTCGATGTGGCCGAGCCAGTGCAATCGACGGATTTTGCTTTCCGGACTACATCCACATCCTGGTACAGCTCATAGAGTTGTTGTGTTGTGTCTTCTCCTCCATTCGCCTTCCTCGCAGACGGGACCATATATCCGACGTAGAATTTTTCTTTCGAAGGCACCAAGAATCAGCTCTGCAATTCTGCTTAGTGTCCAGCTTTCGGCTCCATACAGCAGTACTGGCAGAATAAAAGTTTTGTAGAGCTGATTTTGATCCTTCGAGTTAGGAGTTTTGAGCCCAGTTGTTTTGACAAACTAAAGTAGCATCGGTTGCCAAGGACTTATTTTACGTCGGATCTCCACTGTGATGCCGTTCGTGGAGTTCACTACCTTAAAATTGTGACTGCCGATTGTAATGTTTTGCACTAGGTGGTGTGCGGCGGATCGTTTCTTGCTCTACAGCATATATTTTGTCTTATTCTCATTGACCTTAAGACCAGCTCATTTCGCCTGTCCTTCAATCGCCGTGAAAGCTTCCACTACGGCGTGTTGGGATCGGGCAACGATGTCGATGTAATCTGCGTATCCGAACAGTTGGGTTGACTTGTGCCTTCCGTACTGCACTTAGGGATGCAAACGATACATCGATGTTTTGCAAACATCGATGTTTCGTTCATAAACATTTTTTTTGCTAACCGATACATCGCCGATACATCGACGGCAAAATTGTCAAACATCGACATCGTTCATTGATTTCGTTAAACATTCCCAAAATGTGTTATGTATAAAATGTGCTTGTATTCTTGTAATAATAATGGGGTGTAAAAGAGCTAGAGATGCGCAATACAATGTAACTTTTTGCATATCTTAGCCTCTCCTTTTTTAATATCCTACTCCGAACCTCCAAGTGGTTTACTTTGGGCATTGAGCAACCCTCAAGGAGACCGGGTATTCAACTCCTATGGAACTGTGGGCTAATCGGAGAGGGCTTATGTTTCGTCATGTATTGGCTGGATGCGTAAGCATGGCAGACCTTGTGTCAACAGCCAAACTAGCGCCTGTTCACCAACGGGGTGCGGCTGGGAACGGGTGTCGGTCTTTGAGCAAGCGACTCGCTATATAAACGTGCATGAAGGGCCCGCTCGGGAACCCTAATCCCGAATCGTAGAATCCTCCAACGTTACTTTGGGTTTTTCGTTGACCCGATAAGCCACAAAGTAAAAATTCAATCATCAACGAAACGGAAGACGGAGAAGGTTTTTGGGTTGAAACTGGTACGACTAGTATGTCTTGTTGTTTAGGTATAGTACATCGTAAATATAGCCAACAATTCGTGTGATGTACAATATAAATAAAACATCGGAAAAACATCGATGTATCGTTGTTGATACCGATGTTTTTTTAACATCGATGTTTGTCCTGGAACTATCGATGTTTCAAACATCGATGTTTCAAAAACTGCACAGTGCATCGCGTATATGTTAGCGTGGTGCGACACAACCGGATCAGTTTTCCCGGCATCCCGAATTCGGCCATCGCTTCGACGCTGACTGTACAGTTTAATGCCGACTGTGAATGAGGAGATTGAGAAGCTTTTTCTAGGCAGTTATATTCTTTGAGCATTGCCAGAGACTTGAATGAGGAGAATCTGTGAAAAAATGAAATGTGTTTCTCCGGGGATGAAACATAAACTTCGAGCGTAGGAGTCGACGCACGTTCGCCACGGCGCTCCATGAGTCTTGGCTGGAAAACTTCATACAAACATGCTACGAGTTTAAAATGTCGAGTGATCACTTTTAAAAATAGATTAAGCAAAGTTTGAAGGCAAATAATATGAATCTGCTATACGGCCTTTATTAGACCAAACCTTACTGATTACAAAGCAAAAAGTTTTGTGACAGCGGTGACGCAGTTGCCTGTCTGCTTACGCATTCAGCCTCAAAAGTGAGACAGTCATTTCCTGAAACTTTATCCACAAAATTAAAGCTTTGTAAAGTGCGATTCATTAAGCGCTTCCTATCTCTAAATTTAAATAAATCAAAGCGCGTGTGACATATCATCGATATTTTTAATTCGTTTGAAAGGCCTATCGATGCCATTATGGAGCATAATATGCCGCGCATACGAAATTTCAAACTTTCCATGACTCTGAAACTTTCAAACTTTCCAGGCTGAATTTGTTGTCTTTGAGGGCCGCTGTGGTTTGTGGTTTCCTACAACCCCACAAGAAAAAGTCTAAAGGGGCCGAATCGCACGATCTCGGTGGCCAGGTCACAACACATCCACCATGTCTTCGAATCGTTCGTGTAAAATTTTCAATGTGGAGTGAGCTGTGTGGTACGTAGCGCCGTCCTGTTGAAACCACATGTTGTTGGTGTCCACATCATCTAATTCAGGCCAAAAAAAGTTGATAATCATCGACCTACGAGTATAGCGCTCGCCGTTGACGGTGACGGCCAGGCCAACGTCTTTCTGAAAGAAATACGAGTATGGACCGAAATTAAAGTTCAATGGACTAAGGTAGGACACTTTACTTTAAATTAAAGCTCCAAAGTCATACTTTAAAGTACACTGCATTTTATTTAAACGTACAAAGAAAGCAATTAACAAAATTTATAAGAGAAAAATGCTAAAAACACAAATGCGTGTACATATAGTTGTGTCAATGACTGTGAGACATACAGACTTGGCTAAATGTATTCGGCATCCTTTAAGATTCGTTGTACAGTCAAAATCGGTTATAAAGACCTTCAAGGGACTGACGAATTTGATCGTTGTAAGCGATAAGTCGTTGTAAACGATTTATTATGTTATTGGATTACATATAATGGAGCTCAGGCGGGACCTAAGAATTTTGTCGTTATAGCCAAAACATCGTCGTTATAAGCGATTTTGACTGTATCTTCGAAAAGCAAAAAAAAATAACGAAATGAGAGGAAAAAATAAAAAACGTTTATAACCTCAGATAGTGTCACCGAAAACCATAAAATTCAAACTAATTACTTCCGATAAGTGATGTGGCAGCAAAGGCAAAAATATAAGGGTGCCTAATAAATTTGGCAGGGGCTGTAAAGCCTAGTGAAAATCCGCAGAAAACGTTCATCTCTCCGGTTTGTTAATGTTGTCGAACAGCTCATGTTTTCGAGTTTCTACAACAGTTTAAAAATTAAATAGTTCATTCTAATTCGTATTCTCCCCTTGTACATCAAAAATTGCATGCACTGCAGTTCTCAGTATTAGCGTCCCACCGGAAAATTATTCTCCTCAAAGATTTGCTTGTATGTATGCATGTACTCGTACATGAAATGACATTAGCCAGAAACAAAAAGGCGGAAGGTAAATAGAATGTGGCTAAGGATATAGTTACTATGCCCCTCCCCGAACAAGCAAAACAGGCTGAATGTCAACATCATTTAACCCGGTTGGGGACAACTTGAAGAGCTTAAATGTTTTGTGGTCGCGATTAAGTACACATGCTCCATGAATCCTTAGAATAGTACCAAATGCACGACCTTACCCTCACACCTTGTTGGACTACTTCTGAGTTACACAAATTTATCACACTCTCAGTGTCAGAATCCGAACGGTTCTATGAAATACCTCAACTCCCACAGAGAAATCTACAGCGGTTATCGCCTGGATTAATGTGAGACCTTGATCGTTGCTTCCACTCATCGTCCAGAAACACTAGTGCTTATGTTGTGCCCGCAATTACATTTCTAATGATTGCTCTATTTGTGTACAATGCAACACCACTGAATTTCAGCAATCCCCCGAGAATTCACCTCAAGGCCTTTAAATACCTCCAGAGCACTTAAGCACCTAAACACCTCCGCCCTCTACGCCTTCCGATTTACACAACTTAAAATGTTTACAAGGAAATTAATTACATCCCAACTGATTCCAAAACAAAACATTCCAGCTTCTCCATCCCCCATCCACAGCAGCAGCGTGAGAGGGGAGCGGGCATTCCCCAAGTGTAATGATTCTCCTGCATTCCGAACACCTACACAATTTAAATTCCTTGCATTAAGCAGTATCTTATACACTATTCCCAGGACGAAGGGGGGAGACCTCATCAAAATACCTCAATTATTCGGCAAGATACCCACGTAGATACAGCAGATAGTCGTAATCGTCCTCGAGGCTCATTTCGAGTTATCATTCCAGCTGCCAGTTGGTGATGGCCGCGCTAAAATTAGAACGAAATGACGCACCTCAAAAGGTCTTACGGTAGTCCCCCATGGCAGCCGCACTCGCACACGAGTCAAATATAGACGCGCAGCAGTGTCGCAGTCATAAATAATCCACCGAAACGAACTAAAGAGCTGCACACACATCTGGAGCTGCAGATACTGAAAGTATCTAATTAGTCGGGGAATGCACGGATGGCCGCCGAACGGCTTCCCTGTTGCAGAAAATAGAACGCGGGCAGCAGCAGCACTCCTCAGAGATCGACAATCTCTTCATTACATGAACGTAGCTAAACGGTTAGAAGATGGATGTTGGACGCTCTCCGACTGTGTAGGAGCGTGCTGCAGTCAATCTATGGATTGTACATAGCTGCGGATGGATGGATGGATTGTAAAGTGTCATGCCCTAACGCAAATGAAAAGAAAGTTGATTACCGCTGCTGCCCGCCGATCTGGATACATTTTAGTGGCTTTGAGGGCTTTGTGGTTACACCGAATTTTGCTGCAGGGAAGCAACCGATTGCAGTGGATAGATCGATTTATAACCTCGTGGCGAATGCGGATGGGTATGAAGTGATCGAGGAACGTGCAGAGCACGAACTGTTCGAGTCTTTCGCTTGATTTATGCTCGCTGATTTGAAAGGAGAATGGGAAACTGCAGTTCAAGTGGTTCTCGGTCGATAGTGTTGCCAGTTTCCTTCAACCAATTGGCTGATTCTTTGCGCTTGTCGTTTCTGGAGAAAAACTTGAAGGACGCATTATAAATTGTTGTTTTTAGAGGAAAATTTCTTGATTCAATTTCTAAAAATATTGTTTACTGGGCCTTGAATTACTATGGCATGTTGGGGTTCATCCAACAAGAGGTGTAATCTTTAGCTTGGCGGTATATCAATCAACAGGTCATTTGAAACGAAGTGAGGATCCTTTAAGAACTATTTCATCCAGATTGTCGTTTGAGAAACATGGAGCTCGAAATTCGGTTTTAATGCGTCCTCCCTTCCCATTTCTAAACCGAAGTGTTTAAAAATCTAAAAAAAATGGCATCGCACATCACAAAATCACAACGTGCATTCTCGCCCTAGTAGGTAGGTAGGTAGGTAAAAGTGGCGGTGGACATACAGATCGTGTTTATCGCACCCAATTAGCGCCATGAAAGCGCCGTTTTGATACCACATCCTATGGGATACCTAATTTGTGAGAAGGGGGTGAAAAGGAGTGTGTGTTCTCTCAGATTTGCCTAATTTTGAAACCACTTTGTGGAATTTATGAAGGCTAGCAGACTATGAATGTTTGCTTCTGAGAGATTATTAGGGGTGTTGAAGAAGGCCCTGCCCAGAGGGCACTGTCTTACTCTACCTAGACATTTGCACAGAAAGTGCTCGGAGGTATCTGGCTCGATTTCCACCCGGCAGCTGCGGCAGCGAGAGTTAAATGGTATGCCTAGTCTTTCAGCATGCCTGCCAACAGCCCAGGGTCCAGTACAGACCGCTATAATTTTGGATATGTTTCTTCTACTGTTGTTGAGCAGGTCTTTTGTTCTCTTTTGGTTGTAGTTGGGCCATAAGCTTCTAGACAGGACACATGTTTCCAGCTTGGTCCATCTTTCGTTGGCGATCTTGTGGAGGTGATTGTAGATGTTATTTTTTACGAAGCCTAGTGGAGCCTGGATTTGTTCCACAACAAGACTGTCGAGTTTGGATCCTTGTCTGGCTAGCTCGTCTGCTGCTTTTTTTCCTCTTATACCCGTGTGCCCGGGAACCCAAATCAAAGAGACCGGATTCCGCTCACCTATAATGGATAGTTCCTTGCAGCAGCAATCCACTAGTTTTCACGTTGTGGTTATGGATGTTAGAGCCTTGATAGCAGCTTGACTATCTGAAAAAATTGCTTTCCGCTGTGCTGGTTCTGTTCTGTTCTTAAATTCAGAACACGCATCATATATTGCTAGCACTTCTGCCTGGAAAATGCTTGCAAAGCTTGGTAGCTTGAGTGACTTTGATATCTTGAGGGCTTCGGAGAAGATTCCAGCGCCCACACCAGAGTCCATCTTCGAACCGTCTGTGAAGATGGCTATGTCATGGTTTTGGATGACTCTATCGCTTTTCCACTCAGTTCTAGTTGGAAAGTATGCCCTATAGTTTTTATTGAAATTTAGCTTTGGGATAAGGTAGTCAGTATGACTCAGTATCGCCTGTTGTGGTAGTGAGTTAAGGATGTTACACTACATTACACAAACTACGAACTGAAACGCAGTTTTGTAGAACTGATCGAAAGCGTTAAGAAATATGTAGTTTATGTCCAGATTTCAAATTTACCATTTCGCACATAATTTCCCTGCTGAAATCGACAACTCCACACGAGTCTCAGTGGTGTAGAAGAAAACTCATCTAAATTAGCTTAAAATCGTTGGCTGATTTCAGAAATTCTTCTATATAAAATTAAAACGATCGCCCAGTTAATTTTAAATGAATTCATAAAGGCATCGAACAATCACTTATTCCTTCTTAAATGTAAACAACGGCCACTTACTTACTTACTTAAGGTGGCGCTACAGTCCGGGGTCGACCTGGGTCTCAACCAACAAGCGTCTCCAGCCGGCTCGATCTTTAGCTAGTTGCATCCAGTTTCGCACTCACAGTTGATTGAGATCCCTTTCCACTTGCGTGCGTCACCTAAGTTGCGGTCGTCCTCTACTGCGCCGTCCTTCGAGGGTGGATTCGAAGACTTTCTGGGCCGGAGCATTGGTTTTCATTTGCTCTACATGACCTAGCCATTTTAATCGCTGGATCTTCACCCTTCTGGCTAAGTCGATGTCGCTGAACGGCTTGTACAGTTCGTTGTTATATCTTCTCTTCCACTCACCCTCTATGCAGACGGGTACGAAAATCACCGGAAGATTTCCTCTCAAAGCATCCAAGAGCAACCTCATCCGCTTTTAATAAAGTCCATGCTTCTGCGCCATATAGCAGGACTGGGACGATTAAGGTCTTATACAGTGTTACCTTTGTCATTCAAGAGAGGGCTGGAGCCTTCCAACGGCCACTGGAAGCTATAATAAGACCCGAGCTATTACAAAACTCGATCAGATCTGATTATCAACGAATACAGTCAAAATCGGTTATAAGGACCTTCAAGGGACTGGCGAATTTGGTCGTAATAAGCGATAGGTCGCTGTAACCGATAACTCGAAGATAGTAGGTAATGAACGTTGACCCTCTAAACTCTGCCAACAACAGAGGGATCAACCTCCTAAATATCGCATATCAGATCTTCCCTGCCGTCTTATGTAAGCACCTGAAGCCCTACGTGAACAGTCAGATTGGTCAATCACAGTGCAGGTTCAGGCCAGCTAAGTCTACCATCGTCCAGATATTCACATTTGCTACAGATTTTGAAAAAGACACAGGAGCTTCAAGTCGATGCCCACCATCTATTTATCGATTTGAAGGCAGCGTATGACAGTATTTAGTGAGACAAGTTATACAGCGCATTGTCTAATCTTAGCATCCCTGCAAAACTCGTTCGTCTTTGTATGAAGGTGGGGAATGGCCTTTGCTTCATTAAGGTCGGTAAAGATTTCGCCCAGACCTTTGATGACAAAAAAAGGTTTAGACAAGGCGACGCACTGTAAGGCGATTTTTTTAACGTCATTCTTACGAAGATCGTGCGTAACTTACCAGAGACGCGATCTTCAACAATACTATTAACCAATAATAAACGCAAAACAAACAGAATAACATGTCAACAAACGGTAAGCAGTAACAATCCAAAACTCTATGTACACAGATACATCGCATCTACAAATAAACAGTTCATTGTTTTAGAAAACAATGCGGTCGCACCAACAGCTGCGTCGATTTTAGTCGTTATAACCAATATTTTAGCGAAAAAAATAGCAATAATCTGGTATTCTCTCTCTGTTTTGCAACAAACTTTCCTTCTTTCTCCCATGCGAACATCAAATTTGCTTATTTCGCTTTTGTTTTAGTTTGCCAAAGGATATGTTTGTTTCCAGATGTCAGCTGATTATTGACAAACATTTTATTTTCGTTGGAGGAGTTTGAACCCGTGATGTCAATATTTACTTTTTCGGTAGTTATTGGCCGATTAGCAAGCGATTGTTTCAAAAATGTTGTTTTTTTTTTTTTGCAAATATCTATTATCATAGATTTCTCCATATTTTTTTGTTTTTGTTTGGTAAATGTCAACGATATCACTGTCTTCGATTTCGCAATTAATTGTTGTGCCTATTTCTTTTACTATTTGAAACAGATTTTCGTCTCCATATTATTTTTTATTATTTGCTGTTCCAAACTATTTATTTGTTTTTTCATTGTCGAAATTACTTCATCTTTCTTTCGGTTCATTTCTTTAGGTTCATGTATTTCGTTTATCAAATTTTCAAGAATCTCGTTATTTCGATTGATTTCATCATACTTTTGGGCCATGAAATCACTTGAGTTTGTGGCGTCTTTGATCTCCTTTCTCAAAATATATATTTGGGATAGGATTTCTTTACTATTTTCTAGTTTTTGTGCATTTTCCTCCTCTGGAGTACATGCACCTCTTGCTCTTTTGTTTGGGTGTGTATTTGTGGAAAGGGGTTCATTTGGTGATTGATTATTTTGTTCAAATTAAACGCTCTAGGTTTCCCACCAAGTCTCGTAAAATGGGTAAATTCGTATTTGGAAGGCAGGAAATATGAAGTTTTATTTAGATCTGTTGTCTCCAAGTCTTTTAACGCCACATCAGGTGTTCCGCAGGGTAGCCACCTGGGTCCTTTAATTTTCGTCCTTACTACGAATGATATTGTCTACATCATCAAGAATTCTCAACTTTCTGTTTACGCCGATGATATGAAAATCTTTAATTACATCTCTTCTCCCTCCGACTCTAAACCCCTTCAACGTGATCTCAATAGATTCTCTGTTTGGTGGAAGAAAAACTTTCTCCAGTTGAATGTCAGCAAATGTCAATCTATTACATTCTCCCGAAAACGACTGCAACCGGCTAGAAATTACTTCCTATGCAATGAATTAATTCCTTCCGTCTGTTCTCTGCGTGACCTCGGTGTAATCTGCGATCGGGAGCTTAATTTCCGTTCCCATATCGATAACATAATTAATAGAGCCAACTCTGCACTAGGCTTTGTTAAACGTTGGTCAAAATAATTCTCAAGCCCCTATGTCATTAAATCTCTGTATGTCACCTTCGTTAGACCTATCCTTGAAGAAGCCAGTCCGGTCTGGTCCCCCTACTATATTGTTCACATCCAACGTATAGAAGCCGTCCAACGCAGATTCTTACGTTTTGCCCTTCGCGATCTCAACTGGACTGACAGAATTAACTTGCCCCCTTATTCGGAACGCCTAAAACTTATACGTCTCGAATCTCTTGAAAAGCGTCGCGAAATTGCAGACTTACTCTTCCTCCACCAACTACATACGGGTCACAGATTGTCCCCAGCTACTTGAACTCGTCTCCTTTAGCACCAATTTCCACTACCTAAGATATAGTTTTCTATTCCGCGTTAGATCACATCGTACTAATTATGGCTTAAACTCCCCCATCTCCAGAATGTTACGTTTTGCTAACATCGCTAATCGCTCATTCGACTTCCACCTCTCAAAATCATCCCTCCGAAATGGTCTTAAGACTTCTTCCCCCTAAGTTATGTTTAAGTTCTTAAGTTTAGTTTATAAAGTAAGATTAAGTTCGCTTGTATTAAGCAGAAATAAATAAATAAGTATAAATAAGTAGTTGTTCGGATAATGCGGGATGTTTTGTGGTTGTAGGTTGGTTATACATAGGTGGTTTATGAGTGGGAGGTGGGTTGGATATTTGATTAGTGGGTGATTTATTTCTTCTTGTTTTCATTGTGTTAAATTCTCCGATGCAGAAATGGGATTTCCAGAGTGCTTTCTTTGATGCCGTCATGGTTCGGTATGCTTTTTCGGTAACCGACGTGCATCCAAAGTGGAATACTACACAATACACAATTTTGGTACGTCACATATTCACCTACAGATAAAATATTTTTTGTACACTGCCCACACTTATAGATATTTAATACTGTTTCGTTATATGCGTATAACACAAATTTAATTCAGTTTAAAATGCTTCAAAAAGTTTTTTATTTTAAATTTTCAATATTGTCGGTGTCGTTTTTAATAGAACGCTTACACTCTGATTAAAGTCACTGTCTTATGTTCGTAAAATTCAATTTTTCACTTTTTTTACTTCTTTAATATTGTTTTGAGTTTTTTGTTAGAGCGGTTGATTTCCTTGCCTTATTCACACACGATTTTTTTTCAGTAAGACTTCTTTTTAGGTTTATGTAGGTGTACACTTAATTTTTACGCCTTTTTTGCTCTTTCTTCCTTTGAACGAAATGTTTTTTTTTGCTTTATGTTTTTTGAAGTATGATTTCAGAAATATTATCTGAGGTATCAATATCTGGCGTAGATCATTTCGGTGAACTTTAATTTAGACGTTAAACTTTCAACAAATGACTGTTCACTCACTTTTGACGCTGACTGTATTTGACAGTGTTTCAGAAATCACCAACTTTGAATACAAGACCTCATTCTGTGTAGATTTTGACAGTAGACAGTGTATTTGTGTTGCTTGTTCTCAATTGGCTTCAATTTTTCGTCTCGACAGATCTGCCCAGCATACCTACATACAGTCGTTCCAAGCCAAACTCACTCACTTCAAAAATGAGCCAAAAAATCGGTTCTAAAAATATCTGAAACAAATAAAATTAACAAAAAAAATTTAGTTTGAAATTAGAATTTAAATTAAGTATTGATCAAGTGAGCGAGTTTGGCTTGGATCGACTGTAAATAATTTTCATTGCATTACATCATTCCCACCACGTTCGTGTCCCCTTGCATTAAATAGGTCAATGGCTGTGCTCATAGGATTTATGGGCTTTATTTGAGTTTATTCGCTCAGTCAGATAGGCCGAATGTTCTGTGAATTTCTTTGAACAGAAACCACTCTAGTAAGCACCTCTCAGCTTATTACGATCTGGGCTATATTTTTTTTCTAGGGATGTATAGAAAGAATGTATACTCTTTGTCTTCAGCAAGAGTTGATCTATCCGAATACCTAAGAATATTGCTATTCTTGATAAAACATAAAGAGCCTCCCAATTGGGACTTCTAAACTTTGATAGTTGATAGCGCCCATATTGTTGAAGCTACATCTGCCAAATTGGCTGTCACTTATTCAGTCTGTTTTGCCAAATCATCATGGATAAACGGACATAGCGTTCCAAAACATGTGCAAGTAATAAAATTATTTTATAAAAATGGGCAACGCTCCGTGCGCTTCGCCCATTTTACGGTCGCCATAATCGTCCTTCTGAGAGGACTATTAGCAGTGCGGTGGACAAATTTGAGTTCACGTGTTCAGTAAACGATAAAGCAACATCCGTACATCGACGAAATGAAAGATCTGCCGGAAACATCACCGCTGTTCGTGAGAAGGCAGGAAGAACCTAGGCAGTCAATTGCATGTCGCTCACTTTCTCTCACAAGAACATGGCTTTTCGCTGGCCGTAACTTGTCGAATCTTGCGCCGTGACTTGGGCCTGCACCCGTACAAAATTCAAATGATCCTGGAGCTGAAGATAAACGACCATAGACAACGACGTGTGTTCGCTAAATGGGCTCTGGATAAGTTAGAAACTGACCCTAATTTTCGTCGAAATCGAAAAGAAATCATCTTCAGTGATGAGGCCCATTTCTGAATGAATGGGTACGTCAACAAACAAAATGAATTTTTTGAATTTGGGACGACACCAGCCCACGTGAGATGCAAGAGCGTCCAATGAATCCCGAAAAAATCACTGTTTGTTGTGGATTTTGGGCTGATGGCGCAGCGTCATCGGCCCATATTTCTTTGAGAACGGCGTTGGCCAGGACATCACCGTTAGCGGCGAGCACTACTCTCGTAGGTCGATGATTACCAACTTCTTTTCGCCTAAAGTGGATGGTACGGACATCAACAACATGTGGCCACATGCCACACAACTCACACCACATTGGAAATTCTGCACGAGCGATTCGGGGGCATGGTCATCTCGTCCGTGTTGACCCCATTCAACTTTTTCTTGTGGGGTTTTCTGAAATCGCAGGCCTATGCGAATAAGCCACAAACCACAGTGGCCCTCAAAGTCAACATAACCCATGCCATCGGTCAAATTCAGCCTTAAATCGTATGCGCCAGAGTCATAGAAAATTTGACATTTCGGATACGTGCCACTCAGAGAAGCTGCGGCAGATATTTGAACGACGTTATATTTTGTATACAATGGCATCGCTAGGCCTTTCAAACGAAGAAAAAATTTCGGTGAAATCTTACACACACTTTGTTTTATTTAAAATCCAAAATAGGAAGCGCTTAATGATTGACCGGTTGTATTAAAAGGGGCCTCGATTTACCTCCTAAATTCATCATTCCTGTTGCAAAAGTCATGGCGTCTTGACTATCAAAGGATTTTAATATACCGAAGACTTCATTTGATGTCTTCAATCTCGTATCAGAGGAAGGAATATTAAGTAAGGGGTTCAAGCAGAAACAAGAATTTTATACCATATATTACTGCGGCGTAACTGAAAAGCCAATGAATGCCTGTAAAATATTTAGAACTCTAAATCATTATGCGTGTCCGGTCCTGCTGAAAATATAAATGATCAAGGAAGAAATAGCCCTAGAAAATGTCAGCCGATGTATGGATTGTCTCAAAGTACAACATGTTACAGCACCAAGAGACTAAAAGATGTATCAGAGCGGTGATAGAGAGTGGACATTTGATAAGCAAGTGGTAGCAAACCCGTGCTTTAAAGATAGTAATGTGACCCACAGTCTGAATTGCTTTTGATAAGATATAGAGTTCAATTCCTGAGAAGACAATACAACAATCAAATCATTTTTATTACACCCAACGTGGCAAATTGTTGGCAAAGTTGCGAAAGTAGTTGCATGATGTTTAAACAATAACACCAGCTAAATGCGCATAAGCCCATACATCTACTTCTCCCATTTAAATGCCTGCCATATCAAAATTGCTCTTATTAAGTAAACGTAATCACGGACCTTAAAAATCCTCATCTGGTAACACTGTACGGAGCAGAACTAAATTCTCTTTCAACTTAAATTCCTTTTGTTTCAAAAGTTGGTGGGTTTCCTTAACACAATCACACGACAATTCGACTAAGCTGACGACGATTAACAAAGGCTGTGCCACACAAAAACGTGAGCATTCATCGTTCGACAAAAGTTTTGTGTTCTTCTTCCGGATTTCAGTGGATCGTACTGCCCAGACACATTGTGTTAGTCCTAACCAACTATTTATGAGTATCAATACCGCGAGGACCTTCCTATAGAAGCCCAGCACAGAGAATACCATTGAAGCGGATCGAAAATATAAAATATTGCACCGCTTCTCTGACGATGACGACAGCGACAACGACATTCGACCACGACGGCGACGATGATGTTGGGGATGGCGATGGCGATGACGATGGGACTACAGATATGCTGCATCTTGTGATTTCTGAAAATGTTCCTTGGCCGTAGTGCTGGCGGGCACTGGTGCTGCTGGTGCTGCTGCTTTTGGTGGTAGTTCTTAACCACAGTGTTCATGGAGTCGGTGTGCGAGACAGACAGTCGGGGAAAATCGCGATTTGTAACACGAATATTTATTGGCCCGATGCAGAGCAGCCGAAAGGAGTCCATTCCTGGTGCACAATAAATAATTTTCCATGACAATGCGAGTGTACCCCATCGACGGGGTCGTGAACTTGAGCGACTTTTACGAGGACTGTATCGACGCGAGATCTGCATTGTTACCCATGGACGGATGACAATGAGCTGGTCTATGAAACTTTTCACAGATTCTTGTATCGTTCCATTCGAGCGACCTTTGCCTGGTGGATTCTGTAAGAATGGGTGTCGTTTACCTACCTTTAGACAGTTTCGTAGATAGAGAATTTTTATTGCGGTGAAGGGATGGATGGGTTGTTGAAAGTATTGCAATGTAGTGGGTGTGGTTTGCTCGTTGGCGTGAGTGAGAAGAAGTCAAAGAAACACTTGCTGTTACTTATTTTAGGGCATCTTAGTGGTAAAGTTTTTTCCTGAATCCGTAAAGTACAAGTTACAAGTTGTTTATTGTCCAAGTTAATTTACAAAGAGATGCAGTACAAAGTTACATATATATCAACTAGCACCTCCATGGAGTTATCCCTTGAATGCTGGTTGAAACCTTGAAGCGGCAGAAGCGAATCCATGTTAGTCGGCTTTATAATATTTAGCTTATACATTATCGTTTGTGAAAAGCGGACAATATGAAAAATCTTCGAAGCCGTAAAGACTTTTCTGCAGAAGATTGTTCATATTAATTGTCTTATCTTGTTGCAGAGTAGTTCCTTTTATGTGTAAATGAATTTTTTTTTTGATATATTGTGTGTTTATATTGTTCATTAGAATATATGTTTTTAATCGTCTTTTCCGTATACTCACTGCCTGGATATTCAATAGACATCTCGGGAGTTGATTGCAGATAGTAGGTACCGCGAAGGAAAGCTGTTGTTTTCCATAGGAGTTGGCACCTTAAGAATATCCCCCGCCCGTTCACGTCGTGGTCAATTGGGTGTCATGCATATTGAAGTATGGGTTTCACCAATGAGAAATATACTTGTTTGAGGACTGTGAACGATGTATAATTACTCAGGTGTTAAAGAGCATATGTAGATTGCCGAAGACGCTTGCACAGATATCTGATGTGAATATCCCATTTAAAGTTGTAGTCTACTTCAACACCAAGGTACCGGTACACTCTGACCATCTCAATATAATCCGCACAGTCATCTATCTGGCTTAAAGGTGTTTGATTCAAACTTGTTTTGTCGCTCACAATCGTATCATCAGCATATTGGAGTCCAGTACTGTTTCTCAGAACTGATAGCATATCATTTAAATAAATAATGACGAGAAGTGGGTCTAAGATAGAACCCTGTGGCACTCCCATCCCAACATTTTGTAGATCACTAAAGTTGTTTGTTATTTTCACCTTATAACCACTATCAGAAAGATTACTTACAAAGCAATCCAATATTTGGCCTCGAATGCCAATTTTTTTGTGACAAAGTGTGTCAAAGGCCTTTCTAAAATCGATGAAAATCACTAGCGAGTGGTAGTTCATGTTCATATTGGTATTTATAATGTTTGCAAATTCTCAAAGCAATTGGTTAACGTTTCGGTTTCTCATGAAGCTATACTAATTTTTATTTACGATCCTGCAGCTGTCTAGGTAATCTTGTAGTTTTTTTTGCCATTACTTCTTCTAGTACTTTGTCTAGGACTGGTAGAATGCATATAGGACGGTAGTTTGTGACATCTGGCAAGAAGGATGCCAGACTTATAAATTGGTCTAACGATAACAATTGTAAGTTTTTTTTGGAAATCGTATTTCTTCCAATGACTTATTTACCAATTTAGTAAATGCTGGTACTAAGACATTAGAGTTGTTTTTCAAGTCCTTTGCTCTCATTTTATCTACGCCAGGGGATTTGTTGACATTTATTTTGTTTATCAAAATTTGTATGTCTTCTTCTGACACGTTTCCTAGAAACATAGACTGTAATGCGCTTGTATCAAGTCCATTATGCGTTCTTATGTCGCATCTGTGAACAATAGAATTGATTTCATCACTGAATTGTGTAGCAAATTTATTCGTTATGTCGTAAGCATTTGAATTTGATGGAAAACTGCGATTAATTACGTCAACAATGTTATTTGAGTTTTTTCCTAAAATATTATTGATGTGTCGCCAGGTATTTGGATCCTTTCTATAGGAAACAAATTTATTTCTATAGTAGCTTGTTTTAATTTCCTTAATCCTTTTGTTGGTGTATTTTCGAAAATATTCATATTTATTTTCATAACTCAAACAGCGTCGATTATTTCTCCATTTGTTATATAGCTTATCTCTTTCTTTACACAGTCTTAAGACCTCCGCAGTAATCCATTGATTTTCTTTTCACCTCGTTGTCGTCTGGTTTTGTTTTTAATGGTCGGTAACTTGCGAATCCTTTCAAGCTAAGATGTGAAATTAAGATGGAGGATGTATCTACTCAACCCCCTTTTATTTGGAAAACGTAATAAGCTAAAAAAAAGTGTAGCCCTCTATTCGAAAGGAAGATAGCCCTCTATTCAGTAAAGTAGATCACGGAATTTTGTGAAATTTGTGTTTGAATGTTTCCATTCAAGGAAATAAAAAGCAGGAGGCGCTTCAGCTCTATTTTGTTCAGATCCTCCAGCTCGTCGAAGAAATAAGTTACTGCCTAGTGTTAGCAGTCTCCAAATGCAAAATGCAGGCTGCTCAAAGAAGCTCGATGTTCAGGTGCCACATAAATTAAAGCAAAGAAATTTTATTGACCGAAAAACCATCAGTGAAACGCTGCTGAAACGTAACGAAATGGAACCATTTTTGAAGCGATTCATTACGGACGATGAAAAATGAATTAAATACGAGAATATCCAACGCAAGCGATCTTGGTCAAAGGCCGGTGACCGACCACAAACCACTTCAAAGCCTGGATTGACAGCATCCATTGGGCTCATCGTTTTTGACCCAATGTCCAGATCCAGCCATCGCTAATTTGCTTTCTTCAAGTCTTCGTCCTCTATTTTTTTCCTTAGCAAACTTAACGGCATGTTGACAAAAGGTACCTAGTGTAGTGATTTATTTAGCTCTGAGCCCTCCTTTGCCAGCACGTCCGCTCTCTCGTTTCCTTGAACTCTTGGGTGCCCCGCTACCCAGCAGAGTGTCACCGTGTTTGCATTGGAAATTTTGTTGACGGTCTATCTGCATAGCTGGACTACTTTCGACTTTACAATATCCGACGCTATGACTCTTATCGCCCCTTGGCTGTCGGCGTATGTAGTTATCGCTTTTTCAGTCAAACTTCGTTCTTTTAGGAAGTGCCGCCTCATTTATTGCTGCCACATTCGCTTGAAATACGCTACATTCATTCGCCTGGATTCGAAGAACTCACGTTTGGTAAGATTGCCTCAAATCTAGAACATTTTGAATTACAAACACACCCTAGCCCCAGCAAAAACATAATTATCAGTATTTCTGATAGAACCATAATTAACATACTTAATTGCAAAAAGGGGAAATCATTTTAATCGAATTTATTTAATGAGCGCTTTTTAATACTGAAATTGATTGAAAACATCATTTATGAGCTTGACTGACAGGATTAGCAATCAATTTCAATTTTCCAAAACAACATAACCATGCGCCAGTGGGCTCTATAAGTAATGATATCTCGATGTCATAGGCTTATTGTTTTTTTAAAAATACGAACAGAATAAATTATTTATTCAAATATTGTACTTCCCACACAATGCGTAATTGGAAATCGACACACAGTGAATCACAACGAAAATCAATCGCATAATGGGACACGAAGCAATTGACAAAAATGACCGCCTTTTAATTACACACCACCTAAATGATATTGTTAAAATATTCTTATCTACACAAAAGTATTCGGAATTATGTTTTTTTCCTAGATTTAAGTATTGTTAAACAACAAATAATTATTATAATTATAATAAAAAAAAACAGTTTCAATTCAACATTTATTCCTTGTTAACAAAATATCAGAAAAAATAATGCATGTTTTCTTTCTGCAACAACAACAAAATGCAACAAACTGGGATCCAGGAAAAAACATAATTCCAAATATATTTGTGAGGCACTGTATGTAAGTACCATTTAGTTATTTATTTCTGCTTAATACAAGCAAGCTTAAATAATCTAACTTAATAAACTAAACTGTATGGCGTGTATATCAATTACAGGCGCACTGCGTACTACTACAACCGCAGTGCTTAAAACGATATTACACCTCACCCCTACAGACATCTGTGGCAAGGAAATCGGCGCTACAGCTCAAAGAAATCTCACAGTGGAGAAACCAAAACGTAGGCCATGAAAACATACTTAACTTGTATAAATTTCTTGAGGAATCTACGGACTATCTAGCCCTAGTCGTGGACTTTAATATCGAATACGGCACCAAAACCCCAAGAATGGGAAACAAACTCGGTGCTAAGCATTAACAACGCAAAGGCCACCGGGCAACGAATGCTGCAGCGAGATTATAGGTCTGGTATCTCAGGCTCGCACAATGAACAAATGGTTCTTGGCGCCAACCTGCGATGCATGACCTTAATTTCTCAACTGTATACATCCGGCCAAAGTATGCGACGGCAGTAAACCTCCTAAAATAATCTCTAATCCAATGGTGGAACAGCATACGCCGAGGGATGCGTGGCTAAGAGAGTGCTTAGTCTCTAGTATGCGAACTCCGAATACCTGGCGACCTTCGGTTTTAATCTAGCCTTCCCTATTCATATCGGGCGCTACCTGTGGTGACGTATATTTCCCGAATACTCGTGGGATCATTATTTCCAAAATTAATTTAAAAAAAGATGAGTATGGTGAAGCTCCAAATTCACCAGCGTCTGTTCATGCTGTGGAGCATACAGACGGCAATATTCGGGACGCTATAGAGCCTCCGACGGCCACTTCACCGTCGGCCAATGTCAACCAGCTCGAAAGCGAGCCAGCTACAGTCTCAGCTGACAAGGGGATCGGAGCCAAATGGGCACAATCCTTGACAGCTACCAGCGCTAGTGTCAGTTCAGAGGATTCTGACACATCCACGGTCATAGACACTTGCACTGTAGTCACGGAGAAATGCGGATGTTCTTCCATTGGGAAGAAACTTGACAAGCTGCGTCTAGGACCAGGTGGATTCGTCAAGCTAAACTCAGCTGAAAAGAGGAGATACAACCAAGCTATTCGCAAGGGCGAAACTAGGGAAAATGCCCTAGTATATGCAAAATCTCCTCTTGGAAATGAGTCTAAATGGGTGAGATCAAATGATCGCACCCCCTCTGAACCGGCAGCCAAAAAGGCAAAAGCCAGACATGCACCTGACCGCCCACCTTCAGTCAGGTAGCTAGTACTGTCAGACTGGGAATCGTCCCAGCTGACATTGAAAAACAGCCTCTGTCAACAGAGCAAATGGCTCTAATCCAGGAGGCAGTCATCGACGTGTCGATTGAACTGAAAAACAGGGGCGTGTGGCCACATTTCTCAGGCTCTCAACACAAGTCGGGATGGCTAATTTTCATCTGCTCTGACAGTGCTACTGCTGAGTGGATGAAAAGCAATTTCGATGCTATTAAGGCCAAAAGTGATCTTGATATTGTACTTGTGGAAGAGGGATCATTTCCCAAATCTCACATAGTCCGTGGTTTCTTTCCACAAAGCATCGAATTGCCAACGACCAAAGTCTTAGCGACGCTTGAAGCGCAAAATGAGGGCCTTCAAGCTTCTTCATGGAAGGCAATGCAAAGGATGAAAGAAGTTTTGCTCCTTCATCTCGTCTTTGTCATTGCCGATGCGTCCATGAAGACCCTGAGCAAACTAAACAACAAGGTTTGCTATAGATTTGGTCAGGTCAAGTTGATCGTCTCCCACAAGAAGGTCAACGCAGATGATTCTTCATCTGCTGCTGCAACAACAACCTCATCTGAAGTTCCCACTTGCAGCGCTGCCGGGCATGTAAGTGAGGACAGTACTGCCTCAGCAACTAGGACCGCTGACAGCGAGCCCATTGCTAGCACCAGCGGCCTTAGTGCAGCAGGAAAGACGGTGACCCGTGTTGTTGCACAAAACAAATAAAAAACCGGTTCAACAACAACATCATCTGGAGACCCCTCTTGCAGCGCTGTCGGGCATGCAAGAGAGGTCAGTACTGCCTCAGCAACTAAGACCGTTGACAGCGAGCCCATTGCTAGCACCAGCGGCCTTAGTGCAGCAGGAAAGACGGTGATCCGTGTTGTTGAACCGAAAAACCGAAATACCGGCAAAAAGCCCGGAGTTCTGAGAAAAACCACCGGCGCCGCAGGGCAAATTACTCGGAAGGAAGAGTCAGGGGGGAATTCCAAAAAAGGTCATCCCTCAACGGCTGCTTGTCGCAAGAAGAAATGCCCTAAAAAGGCTCAACTGATGCGGCAGGCCAGATCCTCGATGGAGGATCGATGAGCTCCATCAAGGTGCTACAGGCGAACCTGCATCACGCGAAGGGCGCGTCCGCTACCCTTAGCAAGCGGTTCGCCGAAGAAAATATAACCCTTGGACTTATCCAGGAACCTTGGGTTAGAAGCGGACATGTAAAAGGTCTCCGGAATGGCAATAGTAAGTTAATCTCTAAGTGTGGAGACCCTGCGCCAAGAGCGGCCTGTCTCATCAGCAATGATATTAACTTTCTTCCCATTCCAAATTTCATCAACATAGACCTGGTGGCCCTACTACTGGAAGTTCCGACGGAGAAGGGAACACATAACATCGTGTGCGCCTCGGCGTATTTCCCGGATGACAACAGCGTCATACTACCTAAGTACGTCCAGGACGTACTAAGTACTAAGTACTGCAAATCAGGCAACCTGCACTACATTATCGGTTGCGATGCTAACGCGCATCATGAGGTCTGGGGTAGTAGTGACACCAACAGAAGAGGTGAGTGTCTTTTAGAATTATTAGTAGTGAAATAGATATACTATTTCACTATATAGAATTATTAGTAGTGAAATAGATATACTAAATAGAGGCTCAAAGCCTACCTTCATAAATGCGATTCGCGAAGAGGTACTTGATCTCACACTTGCAAGTCCATTTATTTCGAATTTTATTGAAAATTGGCATGTGTCAGATGAACCATCTTTGTCAGACCACCAACATATCAGGTTTGACATCCCTGGTCAACTCTCACATGTCTCAAACAGATACGATCCCAAACGCACCGACTGGGGTCGCTATCGAGAACTAGTTCTCTCACAAAAAGGGATGTTTCTTACGTCTATTGAGTCCATAGGAGACCTAGATGAAGCAGCCTTCCAATTAAACAATGTAATGATCAATTCCTATCACGACAGTTGTGTCCCCAAGACCACTTCAAATAATCGCAAAGTGCCTTGGTGGAATGATCATCTGACAAAACTCAGGAGTAAAGTCAGAAAACTCTTCAATTCTGCCAAGAAAACGAAGAGGTGGAACGAATATAGGTCCGTTCTCACAGAATACAATTCTGAACTTAGACGATCCAAGCGGGCCACTTGGAGGAAATGCTGTGAAAACATTGCGAACATGCCAGTAGCAGCACGCATCCACAAATCGCTCGCAAACGATCAGGCAAACTGTGTAGGGTTTTTAAAGAAAAGCGACGGTACCTACACGACGGGCAGAGAAGATACACTTAAAACGTTGCTTCAGGTGCACTTCCCAGGCTCGTCTTATAGCACCTCTCACGTGCACTCTAACACAACAGACCATAGGGTCTTTGTTAATAGAAGAGTTAAAAGTTTATCTGGAAAAATTTTCAGTACAGATAAGGTTGAATGGGCTGTTGGCACTTTCGATCCTTTCAAAGCTCCCGGTGGTGACGGTATATTCCCTGCACTATTGCAAAGATCAATAGACCTCATTCTACCGGAACTGACAGCTTTATTTAGAGCCAGCTACAACTGGGGTTACATACCAATCTCCTGGAGAAAGGTCAACGTAATATTCATTCCCAAACCGGGTAATAGACCTAGTGAGCTGCCCAAATCATATAGACCTATAAGTCTAACATCGTTTATACTCAAAACGATGGAGAGACTAATTGATGTTTACATTAGAGAACGATTAGAGTTGTCTAACCCTCTAAACTCGAACCAGTATGCATATAGGAAAGGTAAATCCACCATAGGTGCCCTTCATTATCTCGTCAAAAAGATAGAAGGCGCACTTGCTTCCAAAGAAATAGCCCTATGTGCATTCCTCGACATCGAGGGCGCTTTCGATAACACTGGCTACGGCTCGATCGCAAGAGCGATCAGTAGCAGAGGTATCGAAGAATCGACTAACAAATGGATCAGAGCCATGTTGGAAAGTCGTTCGATTACTTCTTCTTCCGGAGGAGTGTCGGTTTCTGTAACCGCGGCAAAGGTTTGCCCACAAGGGGGGGCCCTTATTATGGTCACTAGTTATCGACAAACTGTTAGTAGATCTTCAAGGATCAGGCTACACCACAATTGCGATTGTTATAAGGGGTAAGTACGACACGACTATTTGCAATATGATGCAAAGTGCGCTACTGCAAGTCGTTAAATGGTGCAACGCAGAGGGTTTATCGATCAATCCCTGCAAGACCGTTCTAGTGCCCTTCTCAAGGGCCTTGAGACTCGTGTCAACCTTGAACCCATAATAATCGGCAACACCACACTAGTTTATTCCAGCGAGGTAAAATATCTTGGAGTAATCCTGGACAGACGACTTAACTGGAATTCACATATTACTCGTAAGTCCGCCATAGAGCGAGCTACCAGAGCACTGTGGGCCAGTAGACGTCTTTACGGTAGGACTTGGGGTCTCTCTCCCAAAATTATACATTGGTTGTACACAATGATGGCGAGACCTATTATCACATATGCGGCCGTCGTATGGTGGCCAAAAACCCTTCAACAGTCATCGGCAAACAAATTACAAAAACTGCAAAGGGTTGCCTGTCTTGGCATAACAGGTGCCATGCGCACCTGCCCCACAACAGCTCTCGACGCTATTATCGGGCTGACACCTTTACCCATCTTCGTTAGGAAGATACGAGTAGCTGCCACTTATGCCATTAAACTGCAGCTAGAATATCAATTCAAACCAGGTGACCTAGTGGGTCACCTTAGGATACTCAACTCAATCCCTAATAGAGACATGTTTTGTACAATGCCGGACACTATGGTCAGGCAGAACTGTTTCGGCAGGCTATTTGAAGTTGAAATATTGGACCGGGTAGACTGGTCCAATGGTGTTCCAACACTAGACCCCAGAAGTCTAGTTTGGTACACAGATGGATCGAAAATGGATTCTGGAGTCGGAGCTGGTGTCTGTGGACCCAACACTGGGATCTCTGTACCGATGGGGTCTAGTCCCACTGTGTTTCAAGCCGAAATCCATGCCATTGAGATCTGCGCTAGACATAATCTTGGTAAAGGTATCAAGGGCGCAATTATACAAATCTTTTCAGATAGCCAGGCAGCACTTAAGGCCTTATCGTCCAGTCAAATAGACTCCAAAGCCGTCAAATGTTGCCACGATGCTCTGCAATCCCTAGCCAAACACAACAAAGTGAAACTTGGCTGGGTCCCTGGACACAAAGGGATTGCAGGTAACGAATCCGCAGATGAACTCGCTAGAGCGGGTTCAAGTACTGCGTTCATAGGTCCTGAACCGTACTGCAGTGTCAATTGGGCGACGGCTGCAGCGCTGATTAACGAATGGGAAAACAAACTTCGCCTAGATCATTGGACCAATGGGTCAGGTCTCAGGCAATCCAAGCGATTAATCAGACCCTATTCCTACAAGGAAATCCTTAGCTTAGATAAGGAGAGCATAAGAAAGCTAACGGGCTTTCTTACTGGCTACTGCGGCTTGTATTACCACCTTAACAAAATGAACTTGTGTCAAAACACAGAATGTAGGTTCTGTCTTGAAGAAGACGAAACATTCCATTCTATGTGAATGTCCGGCACTACATTGGTTAAGGAAACGTATTCTCCACAGGGAAATACTGACTTCAGTGGAATTGAAAAACTCCACTACAAAAGATATACTATCTTTCATAAGGAAAGTGGTAAATCTTTTGGATTAACTCCAACCCGTCGATACAATAGATCTTTTTAGGTCGCAGTGTCGCTGCCTTTACGGCAGGGTTGTACAAGAGGAAAAAAAAAATTGCGAAGCAGACAAGCTAGCCAAAAGGGGTACAATAATCAATCACCCAACACATCTTTGTGCCATAGGTACATTGAAAACCAAAATCTCTGAACTAGCAACCAGTAGGGCTACAGAGAGATGGAGAAACCTACATACCTGTCAACACGCAAGGAAAACATGGCCAAAAATGGATCTCCGGAAAACCACAGCCATTCTTAGCCTAAGAAGGAATAAATCGGGCAAGTGCGAGTTGAACTCGCACGGGGAAGGTTCCGTCACATAATATTGATGGATGATTTCTGAATATCAAACGACGTTTCCAAACTATTTCAGTTAAATTTTCTTCCAACTTCAACCCAAATCAACCATTCATTCATAAATTCTACATCCAAACAAATATTTATCCATACATATACCTACTCGTATGTCTCTATCCAAGTTTATCCAACACAGAAAATCCCTTCCATCATACACATACCCAATCACTGCTCATGCTGCGGTGTGTGTGTGTTCATTTCTGTTGGGCATTTAGGGGTGAGATCGAAAAGAAAACACTCATCAACGAATAGAGTGGCCGAACAGCATGAAATTATGTGTGAAAATGAAAATTTGGTCTTATTTTAAATCTTAGATATCTCAAAATTTAAACATAAATTGATATTTTGAAATTTATCATTTCTTAATGCTTACGCTGAGGTCCTCAAAACTGCGTTTTCAGATCTTCAAAATTCGCATGTCGATGATTGACCGTTTTTGGGCAATATCTCCAAAACCATTAGGGCCAGAATGCTCGCAATGATTTTAAATGAAAGTACTCAATGAAGCCAAGTTTTCGTGATTTTTTCAGATTTTTATACACTTTGGTTTAGAAATGGCAGGGTGGGACGCATTTAAAAAAACTTTGGAGCTCCATATTTTCCAAACGGTATTTTGGATAAAAAAGTGTTGAAAGAAACCTCCACCTCATTTCGAAAGATCTGTCGATTGATATATATTTCGATGGGGTGCGACAATTTTTCAAAATTATTGTCAACTTCATCTGTACTGGAGCCACCCCTAAATGGCTCCACTTTTTAAAATCGCTGCATAGGTAATGACATCTATGTCTGAAGTACCTAACTCCAAAATTTCATGCCGATATCTTCATAAACTTCGGAGATAAAAAAGTGGGACAGACACGACGGACGGACGGACGGACGGACACACCGAAATTATAAAGGTTCCGTTTTTGTAGACGGAACCTTAAAAATCTGCGTAACCTAATAAATGTCCTCACAGGACACTTATTCACATATCACATATTACGACTACTGTAGTAGATGCATGGATGAAGAGGAAGAGGAATCCCCCTCACACCTACTATGCAATTGTCCAGCCTTAGTCTCCAGAAGGAAGGTGACCCTGGGAGAATATAATCTAAGCTCACTAACTGATATATCCGAAAAGGACGTCAAGAAATTATGGATATTCGTCCAAAAATTGAACTGGTTCCAGAAATGAGTGGCAGGAAGCCGGATGTGGCAACACAATGGACCCTATGGGTCTAAGTGAATCCAATGTGCATACGTTGGAAGCCACCATACCTACCTACCTACTAAACTTAGGAACTAACACTTAACTTAGGAAAGAAGAGCGAGTCCTATGACTGTTTCGGAGTGACGTTTTTGAGAGATGGAGGTCGAATGAGCGTTTACTGGTGTTAGCAAAACGTAACATTTAGGGAGATAGGGGAGTAAAAGCCATATTTAGTACGATGTGAACTAATGCGGAATAGGAAAGTAGACCTTAGGTATGCGGGAATTGGTGCTAAAGGACACGAATTCAAGTAATCAGGGGCAATATGTGTGAACAATAAGTAGGTGGAGGTAGAGTAAATCTGCAGTTTCACGACGGTTTTCAAAAGATTCGAGACGGATATGTTTTAGACGTTCCGAATATGGGGGAAAGTTAATTCTGTGAGTCCGGTTGAAATCGCGAACGGCAGAACATAATAATCTGCGCTGGACGGCTTCTATATGATGGATGTGAACATGATAGAAGGGGGAACAAAACTGCCTGGTATGGGTCATATAAGAAGTCTCCGCGGTTGTGATGCTTCTTTACTATCTAACTGAGTAGTCATTGAGCCATGTTTTAATAATAATAATAATGGTGGCGCAACAAGCCGAGTTGGACTTGGGCTTAGCTTCTCAGCAACCATTCGTGTTGTGCGTGATATTCTCTCACGAGTGAAGAGGACCCACTGTTTATTGCCGATTCCGAACGGCGAGATTGAGAAGCTTTCTCTAAACAGTACAGATTGCTTGAGTGACTGGAAAGAGGTGCTCTCTAAAATTATCAATAGTTTTTTTTTAGATATCGAACCTAGATTTTGAGCTTAGGACTCGACACACATAGGTGCGTTTTAGACTAACAATTCGGTTGTTCGGATTGTTTGCATTTTCTCTCTTCAAATCGTGTGGAAGAGTGAGATCGAAACTGAAGAAAATTGAAAAAATGGAGGCAAACTAGAAATAGAAAAATAGCAAAATAGAATGACCGATATAGTTGAAGCAACTGACATCCTCTTGTAAGTCCCGCCTTATTCTTTACGCCACGGCGATACCACGAGTGTAGAGGTTCAAGGAAATATAGAACACACAGTTCACACAAAGTTCAGCCTTATCTTACTCGTTGTCGCAGAAACTCTTTGTCGAAGTCCTTTCGGACCATATGTGTTGGATGATCACCTAATTATTCTTTATTTGGCGATACAATACAAGGCGCATCTGGTCCTCAGCCAACAAGTCTACTCAGCTAGTGCGATCCTTTATTTGCTGTGCGCCGCTTCAATCGTGAGCTGTTCTACAGGCTCAGAGTCAAATATTCAATATACAGTGCTTCACAAAAATATTCGGAATTATGTTTTTTCCTGGATCCTAATTTGTTGCATTTAGTTGTTGTTGCACACAGAAATACATGCATTATGTTTTCTGATTTTTTAGTTAACAGAGAAACTAATATTTAATTATTTGTTGTTTAACAGTACTAAAATCCAGGAAAAACATAATTCCGAATACTTTTGTGAGGCACTGTACATACATGTACATATGAAAATCATCTACTGGTCCATAGAAGAGGAAGCAGGACAACAATGAGTTATTCTTCTTCTTGTCGATTTTTCTTCTAGCACGATCCGCGATCCACTATGAAGTCCCTCTCCACTTGGGTACGTCACCTTAGACGTGGACGTCCTCTGTTGCATTGTCCCACTGGTTCAGAGTCAAAAACTCTTCGGGGCCGGAGTTAAGTTCTCCATGCGCTCTATGTGACGTAACCATCTTAAGCGTTGGATCCGTAGACGCCTGGCTAGACTCATGTCGGTGTACAGCCCATAGAGTTCGTAGTGGAACCTTCTTCTCCAAATGACATAAACGCAAATAAGGGCAAAGATCGCCCGCAGAACTTTTCTCTCGAAAAGACCAAGAAACTCTTCATCCGCTTGGGATATTGTCCATGCCTCTGCGCCGTACAGCAGGACTGGGATGATCAAGGTCTTGTATAGAGTCAGCTTGGTCTTCCGAGAGAGGTCTCTACTACTCAATTGCCTTTTGAGCCCAAAAAAACAGCGGTTGGCAAGAGTTATTCTGCGTTTGATCTCGGTACTGATGTTGTTTGTACTGCTTACCGCTGAGCCAAGGTAGACGAAGTTCTTCACTTCCTCGAAGTTATAGCTGCCTATGGTGACGTTCTGGCCAAGTCGTCGATTTTGTGCGTCCTTTCTCGGTGAGAACATATATTTCGTTTTGCCCTCGTTTACCGCCAGACCCATTTTAGCCGCTTCCGTTTTAATATCAGCAAAAGCCTCATTGAAGGCTTGCTGTGTACGCCCAATCACGTCAATGTCATCCGCGTAAGCTAGCAGTTGAACGGACTTTTGGAAGATCGTGCCTCTTGTGTTGGTCAGTGTGTTTTGCACGATCTTCTCAAGAAGATTTTTCAAGATGTTAAAGAAATCACATGATAGCGCGTCGCCTTGTCTAAAACATTTTTTGACACTGAATGTCTCTCATGTGAGTTCGTTACCGACCTTGATGGAGCAGCTTGAGTTCTCCATCGTCATCTTGCTCAGTCTGTCGAGTTTGGCTGGAGTGTTAAAACTAGACATGGGAATGTATTGCTCGTCTCTATGCGCGCTGTCATATGCGGCCTTGAAATTGACGAATAGTGTATGGAGTATAGCCTCTTAATATCTTCGAATGTTTGTTTCTCGTGCTCTTTTTTCTTCTTTTGGAGAAGCCAATGTTCTTTTTCCCGTCTCTTTTGCTAGTAGAGCTCACGGATAGCTCTCATCCTCATCATCTTTGTAGCTTCTGTTTATATGCATTTTGTTTAGCTGCATGCGCTTGCCGGCATTCTTCGTCAAACCAGGAGTTCCTTGGTGGTAGTCGCGTGAAACGCAGCACATTATTTGCGGTGTTTCTGATGACATGTTGGCAATATCGCAACTGTCGCAACTGTCCTCGGCACTTGATGCTGGCGGCATAGGACCCGTAGAGAGGTTTGGGAATTCTTCTTCTCTTTTTAGGGCGCTACAGTCCGAGCTGGACCTGGGCCTCGCTCAACATGCCTCTCCAGCCAGCACGATCTTCCGCCAGCTGTCTCCAGTTTCGCACACCAAGCCGGCCGAGGTCCCCGATCGACTTGTGTGCGCCACCTTGTACGTGGACGTCCTCTGCTGCATTATCCCACAGGCTCAAAGTCGAAGATTCTTCGGGCCGAGGCTAAGTTGTCCATACACTCTACATTGCCTAGCTATCTTTGGCGTTGGATCCGTAGACGCCTGGCTAGACTCATGTCGCTGTACAGGTTTGGAAATTGGTTATTTCAATATCATATATCTCTCTAGCACATATTCCAAGTGTACAACTCGTCACTTTTTTGCTTATCGGTTAAACATGACTATGGTCAACTTAAAAGGTCTTTGCCATGATACAGCAATAAACCCTCCCACCGGACTATCGCTTTAACATAAACGCTTAAGTCGATAAGTCACGTTTAAGGTTCCGGCACCAAAACTCTGGCAACCCACTGTACATCATCCATCGTCAAGCAAGGTCATCGCAATCGCCCATCGCCAGCTCACAATAAGCCCCCTCCACAAGTCCGACCTAATTACGAACTCATTACTCGAGTTTTGAAAATGATTTTTGCAAAATCAATCAAATCCTTGCATCGCTTTGTAATTTAATTACATGACAAATGGATTTTTCACGCATACACACATCTCGTCAATTAACGAGGAATACATTTATTTCCCACTACGTGCCGTGACTCACATCAGACTCACGTCCTCGGGCGAAAAGGACGCATCACTTGTGGGGTATTTCTCCGCATGAGCACGAGCAAATGAACTCATTATGGACTGAGGTCATCCAGTGGCACACGAGGAACAACAATTTATACAATTTTTCGACTATTAATAAACCCGACCTGACACAGCCGACACAAGCAGACCGGTATCCCATCCGTGATCCTCGATGCAATAACCCACCGGCCATGTTGCTTCCTCATCGACGCCGGTACGGGCTAACAGACTCGTATGTCGTTTGGTTTCCAGCCCGATATCCGAACAATTATTCAATTAAAATCAGTTGTGAAGTCATAGATACTCTTATGGATACACAGTGAGCGGTCGGAGACTTTTTTCACATCACACTTGCCGGCGAGCGATGCAGCTTGTGCACTTGTTAACTGGGTCAATAACCGAAGTGATGGGGCTGCTATTATATCATCACGACTCGCACGGACACTGAGGGAGGCGGAGGAGGAGGGCCTGGCAGTTAATGCAGTTTTAATTGTTGCCTGCAAGTGTAGGTGGCGAGTGTTGGTGAATAAATTGCAAAATAATTATTGCACAATGACAGGGATAATTACGGGAACCGGGAGTTAATTAGAAATGTGTGCCATGCTTCACTTTGAATTTGTTCAACTTGCTGGGATTTTTCATGCACTGAACTCGTATATAGGAAGACCATCTCAGCCCAGATCTCGTGCAATGTGCTGAGACAGCACGCTGCTACTGAGATTGATCCAATTAAAGACTTAATCACGGGGCCGCCTGATCTCTGGACCGATAAATCTAATGAATGGACTTTGCGTATGCATAGTAGGTCCGATATTGCAGTGCTTTAGTGCGTCAGTATTCGCATGCATTCTTAGAGCAATAGTTGCGGCCAAGTCCATTCGTTGTGTATTCAACTCCAGTAAATCGCGAATAATTTTTGTAAATTGAATTTACAGAGGACAAAATGAATTTTCGAGACTATGTACAGTCCTATGCTCCCAATTCTTATGCAAGACCTTATCTTAGCTTAGGTTGGGTTGACTGGCACTGTTTGTTAAAACCTTGGCTCACTTAGATCCGCATTGGATCCTTTATGTTGTCACTGTCCGATGTTTCATTTCGGTCTCCTCGTCAACTACACGAGCGAAAAAACTGACTAAGACCTTTTGAGTACCTTCTGTTTTCGTAGTGTTCCCCTGTATGGTTGGTAATCCACTGTTCATTCTGTTTTTCTTTTTTTCTGAGTATTTTTGAAACACTACTGAGCACTCAGAATCAAAATTGGTCCATTGTACTGCCAGGTAGCAACCTCCAGTGCCGTTAATTTGATCCCAACGGCAAATGATGACTGGACCAGATTCAATTTCACTGGGATTCGAACCTGGGACCCCTCTAACTTGGGGCAGGCACTTAACCAACTGCGCCATCCAGTCATTCTGTGTTACAGCGATTTTGTTCCTTTTAGGAACTTGATTATGCCCAGAATTTTTATGTCAGACAGTTCTTCTGTGCTGCTGAACGAGCTTCTGCCCCGCGTTCTTTTCTCATTCTTGCAAGGGCTGTCCCTTCCTCGTCCCTACAGCTTCTACAGATGTCATTGTAAGGACCTCCCATCCTTTTTGCATGTGTGCCGAGAAGACAGTGTCCAATTATTAGGCCCACGGCATAACTAATTTCCTTTCTATTTGTTTTAAGGAGTATGCCTGTTTTTCTTGGATTGAGTGAAGGCCAGATTTGCCTTGCTGTCCTACTGGGTGTCCAGTTCTACCCATCTGCCATTTGCTATTTGGATGACGTTATTACTTGAAGTGAGCGGTAAGGCGTCTCCTGATTGCTTGCTAGTGGCAAGCCCGCCCTCATTATTGCTAGCTCGTCGACTATTTCATTGCCTGGAATTCCGCTATGCTCAGGGACCCAGCATAGGGTAAGGTTGCATCTGATCGCTATCTCTTTAAGAGATAAGAGCAAAGTTTTACCATCTCTAGTATGTCCAGAGCTGATTGTCTATGTACAAGGTGGCGCAAAATGAAACATCCTATAGGAAGATGTTATAATTTTTGCAAATAGAGTCGTACGTCAATCATATTTGACATTTGTGAACTAGACAGCTGCAGTATAGAAGCAAACAAACAAGCTAGAACGTGGAATAATTGTGTCGATTTTTTTTTTTTTTCAAATAATTGATCGGTGGTCTTAGCGCAGCGTGAATTTCAACGTGGATTTCCTGATCGTCTCGCGCCAGCTGGCCAAACATTCCGGCTCGAAGAGACTGGAACCACAGGAGACCACGCAGGTCGTGGCCGCCACCGGACTGGTCGTTCGGCCGAGAATATCGCGTCTGTGGCTGCCGATATCGCTAAGAACGAAGAGACATCAACCAGGCGACGGGCCACGCAATTGGGCATCACTAGACGGACCATACAACGAATTTTAGTTAAAGACTTATACATGTTCCCATACAAAGTGCAAACAGTGCATTAGTTAATGCCTCCTGATCGTCAGTGGCGTGTGAATTACTGTCAAGCCGTTCTCAATCTTAACAACGAAGAGGAAAATTTTTTACTTAAGCGGTTACGTCAATAAACAAAATCTTCATTTCTGAGGCACAGAAAATCCGCGTGTGATGCACGAAGAGCCATTACATTCACTCAAAGCCACTGTGAGGTGTGGCGTTCACGAGGGAAGAGTGATCAGGCCGTATTTTTTTGAAGACGCCATCGGCAATACTTATACTGGCGAGCGCTACAGGGCCATGATAAACGACTTCTTACAGCCGGAATTCGATAAGCCGTGCTTGGTGAAAATGTTGTTTCAACAAGACGGTGCAACTGCACACACAGCACTACCCACAATGGATATTGTGAAGGAAGCGTTTCCTGGTCGCGTAATCTCCCGTTTTGGCGATTTGAGATGTGCAGCAAAATCTACTGATTTTACCATCCCAGACTTCTTTCTTTTCTGAACCAACAAGCGTCAGACAATCGCAGCTCTTAAGGAGAATATTCGACAGGAATGTGAAGAGTTATCATCGGAAATCTTGTGGAAAATCATGGAAAATGCGGTAAAACGGGCACAAATGTGTATCAACACTGGCGGCAGCCACTTGGCGGATATCATCTTTTCCACTTATGTACGAGTAGCAGAAAGAATTGTGAAGGTCCAAATAAAGATTTCCATCACTCAAAATTATTTTTTTTATTTAGTAAAAAAAGTAATTCAAAAACAAGATTGGATGTTTAATTTTACGCCACCTTACATATTCTGTCCATCGGGTTCATTCACAGTAAGCGGGCAGCTTCCGCGTGGAATACACTGCAGTGGTTAGGCAGCCGGACGGACAGGGAGGTCCCCGCCGAAGTTGCGAAGGCTCCCAGTTCTGTGCTTTCACCGGTTTTGGAGCCATCAATGTAAAATTCTCTGACTGAGTCGTCTTTCCAGTCTTTCCTATTTGGGATTGAGATTCTAATCTGAAAATTCTGGAACGTGGTCACCGTGGGTAGGAATATTTCTGGAATATTTCCATATGCCCTTTGCTGTAAGTTCCGTACAACCTTTTGCGTCTTGGCAGCTGTCAGTCACTCGAATATATCGATTGGAAGCAGATGAAGTACGATTTCCATGGCAACTGACGGTGTGGATCTAAAAGCCCTCGTGATGCATGCGGATCTACGGATTCTATTAATCTTTTTAAGAATACCTTTGTTTTTCAGTGCTGGCCACCACACAGGAATGCCGTATACTAGTACCGGCCTACCGATTGCTGTATACATCCAGTCAGCTATTCTCGGTTTAAGTCCCCACTTGGAACCGAGGGCCTTTCTTGCATGTGTATATGGCAATCACCACCGGTCTTGAATGTTAGGCTTCTAGCTTAGTTGACTATCTAGCAATACGCCAAAGTATTTAGAATGTTCAGTAAAGCTTAGTTCTTATCTTTTTTTTAAGTTTTGAGCTTATTGGTGCTATTTTATACCTTCTGGTGAACAGTTCAATTTCCGTTGTGTATATTTTTACTTCCAGATCAGCCAGTTTCCATTACGTACCTAATTATTGGAGGAAATTTGTCTGTTACGGCTGGGGCTACGTTGTCTACATAAGCTATTAGCTTGCATCCGAAACAAGTAAATTCCTTGTAATTCCGTCCACCCCTTATATCCATTACAGGGGTGAGAGTAGACTCCCATCAGGGGTTCCCCTGAACACACTCCTGCCTAATAAGTGGTTGCCCAGTTCTGATTGGATAGTTCTGATGGATAGAACATTCCTTATCCAATCTCGTACAAACTGCTATCTTGTGTCTGATTAGAGCGTTGTTTAATGTTTATCGCTTGGAACTTGACATTCATCTCTATGTCTAGAAATGCAACCACTGTACAATTATTATTTTCGAATGATTTTTAAATGGTGCTGACTGGGGAGTTAAGCGCCGTTGCTGTTGGGATAGTGATAAGTTGGTAAGAGCAATGCCTTCTCTAATGCAAGACCATAAGTCAGGTATTGGTTGGATACCTAACACCACCTTCTAGGGTGGTTTTTCAATCCGGCGTAAACCAATCCCGCACTCATCGATTCTCTTCAAGCTTGATCTCTAGTGTTACACGCCAAATTCGGAGAGGCCCAATAAATCCATTTTAACCGTAGGTATGTAGGTAGGCAAGAGGGTGCCCTTGCGACTTGTGTCGCTGCTGTCCAGTTTCTTTCTGCAACATAAGTCATCTAGGACAGAATTGATCTGACGAGTACGTAGTATAAGTATAAACATTATCAACATCTATGTGCCAATAGGTACATTGAAAACCAAAATCTCTGAACTAGCAACCAGCAGGGCTACAGAGAGATGGAGAAACCTACATATCTGTCAACACGCAAGGAAAACATGGCCAAAAATGGATATCCGGAAAACCACAGCCATCCTTAGCCTAAGCAGGAACAATCTGGGTGACACTGCGCTATGGGTAGGCACGCCGCAAGACTAGGGTTACCATATAACGACTACTGTAGTAAACGGATGGATGAAGAGGAAGAGGAATCCCCCTCACACCTACTATGCAATTGTCCAGCCTTAGCCTCCAGAAGGAAGAAAACCCTGGGAGAATATAATATAAACTGACTAACTGATATATCTGAAAAGGACGTGAAGAAATTATGGATATTCGTCCAAAAATCGAACTGGTTCCAGAAATGAGCGGCAGGAAGCCGGATGTGGCAACACATTGGACCCTATGGGTCTAAGTGAATCCAATGTGCATACGTTGGAAGCCACCATACCTACCTACCCTAAGTTCAATCCATTCGCACAGATCCTCATCGATTCCTATTCCTTGAAGGCTGCCTTGAAATGAAATGTTATTAACATTGTTTTACACCCCCTCTATGTCGAGAAACGCACCTAGTGTATACTCTTTGTGATGCAAGCATCTTTCTACTGTGGATACCACACTATCATCATCGAGCCTCCTTATTGAAGATATCTGCGCGGGTGTAATAGCTAGGATCCCAATCAACCGTGGTGTTTCGGTTCAATAGATTCGCAGAAACCATGCCAAGAGTTCTTTACGAATCGTACATATTTATTTTATCAGGAGTTTCACACTCTCTTTGTAGGTCGTCCATTCGATGGTTTCCTCCTTTGCGAGGTTCCATTTTGACCTAGACCTGCGCCTGAGTTCCGCGATTCTGACGTTCTACTAAGATGGGAAAACCGTTGTCAACCTCATGTATTGTTTATATGCTCTAGTTTTTTTACAGAAGATATCCAGAGTGATGTGCTGAGGATGTCGGCGGTGGTATGCACTTTTTCAATGGCATACGTTGAAGCATTTAACGCCCTTCTGTTTCTAAATTTAAAGACTTCCTATTCACCTTAAGGAGTTAACATGGACTCGACCCATTCGACCTATTGGATGTCCCATCGCAGTCTGTTTTAGAAAACAAAGTCGGTATCCATAAGCATATCAGAGACATAAGTTTGAAAACCAAAAGTTCACCGAACTGGTTGTCATATGCAGAAAAATACAGTTTTCTCTTGTAAGTGGTTAAAATTCATGCAACAATATTCACTATTGTGTCAAGTATTGCTTTAAATACAAATTCCTTTTTAGTGCCAACAAGTTGTAGAAAAGCGTTAATTTAAACCATTCATGAGAACCATAGCAATTCAACCCCAGGCCGCATTGCACATGACTTCATCAACTACACGCAACAAAATGCGTCTGACACATAGAAACATCATTGACGTATTTATTTTTGAGTTTCGTGCGATGATTTCTTGCAATGCCTCCAGGCAGCCAAACACCATGAATAGCAGCAGTGTCCCAAAACACAATATAAACACAAAAGTATCCCTTTTTGTTGTTCCCCATTGTGACAGGAAACTCCATCCCACCTAATGTGTGCAGATACAAAGACATCCTGAAATTATATTTCAAACAAAAGCAGTTTACAGTCAATGGGAATTCCTTCGAGCGTTATTCCCACTCAAAATTTTCAACACAATAGACCATGGAATCTGCAGAAAGCCAGTAGACATCCAACCGATACCCATACGCAGGTCCTTCATACTTTCGTCCCCTCATAATGGACCATTGAAAAGGACACAAGCCATCAAGCTTACATTAGTGTCTAAGCACTATCTAGTGTTCCAGAAATTATGAAAGTTTCCCCCTACATAATAACAGGATATATGGATGGCGTGGCGTGGGGGTTTGAGTGTGCTTGTGCCGGTGCCTGTCCCGCCCTTCATTGTGCAGTTCCTTCCAGGCATCGGGCTCAAAAGTTATTCATGTATTTAGTGTGCAAAACTTTTCGCAATCACTGTCTCAGTCTTGAACGCTACTGGCGTATCACATTTTTTTTCTCATCCGCCTTGGCATTCCTCCCTTCGGATCCCATCCTGTAACTTGGTTCCTGGCCGGTTGCAGGGGATCTTTGATAAAGTTGCGTGCTGCTTCTTTTTCAGTTAGCCATCTAGTTTTTGGCTTAATTTCTGTTCGTTGTGATGGTTCTTATGGCATCTCAAGGATCTGCCGTTGCCACCCACTTTGTTTGCTGTTTCAGGAAAAACTTTCACAATCATGGCGCATGGGGCAGGATTGTTTATAGAAACTTGTCGAACGTACGTCGCATGGAGCGTAGTCGAGTGGTGGAGAGGGAGCAAGAGATTATGATAAACACTTTTGCTGAGAAGTCCTTTTGTGTAGATGCCAGTGGGATGCTTCCCGTGCCCCAGGAACCCTAAATGCAGGGGTGTTGTGGGAGGGCGGCTCGAAGTGTGTTCGTCTTTCAACTTTCCGAGTTCTTAGATATTGTTATTGTGTTTGAATATCGTTAATGTTTAGTTCCTCGGATATTGCAGTCCTTCTTGCCTTTAATCTAATAAGCAGCCTAAGAGCACAGGCTGTGTGACAAGAACGGGTTATTCATATAATGTTTTGGAGTTTCAACAGTTGAAGTTATAAAGGACGTCAATGCATGCAAAGGCGAATCTGTTCCGCTGTGCATTTTTGAACACATCCCTCCAAATTATTCGTTGCGTCGAGTCAATAATGAACCACTTGCGATTTCTTTCCTTTATTCAATCTGAAATGGTTGGTATTTGTGTGGTTGTACCTTAAATACTTCTTAGCAACGAAGAATCTGTTTTGTTCTAGGATATTTCGCGAATGGTGAACTAATGGTAAAAAAACGTTATGTACTTATGTTATATCGAAAATCATGTTTATCTGTCCCTAAAAAGGCGTCAGAACATCACTTCATCAAGTCCATGGCAACTGTGCACAGATTGATAAAATTATTGGGATTATCAAGCACCTAAAGCAGTACAAAATGCTCAATGTAATGCAAGCACAATTCATCACACTCTCATTTTAAACTTCGCCATGATTTGAACAGCTTAGAAATAATGCGTCCTTAATTAAGCGCTTCCTATCTTTAAATTTAAATAAAGCAAAGTGTGTGTGAGTTATCATCGAAATTTTTTTTATTCGTTTGAAAGTCCTATCTATGCCATTATGTATGGAATATAGGATTAGGTTAGGTTACGGCGCTGCAAGTGAATTCATCAACATACTTATACATTGCGGTACCCACAGTCAGACGACTACCACTGATCGACCGCTCCAGTGATAGTGCCGTTAATTTGATCCCAACGACAAATGGTGACAGGACCAGATTTGAAAAAAAAAAACGGGCTAAAAGCGTGTTAACTTTGCTTTCACTGGGATTCGAACCTGGGACCCTTCTAACTTAGGACAGGCACTTAACCAACTGCGCCATCCAGTCGTGTTTGTATGGAATACAAAATCGTTCAAATGTCAGCCGCGGCATCTCTGGGTGGCTTGTTGAAACTACATATTGTAGGTGTCCTTATCATCCAATTCAGGCTAAAAGAAGTTGGTAATATTCGACATTTAGGGCTCGCCGTTGATGGTGACGGCCTGGCCAACATTGTTCTCAAAGAAATATGGACCGATGACGTCGCGCCGCCAGCCCAAAATCCACATCAAGCAGTGATTTTTTCGGGATGCATTGGACTTACTTGGATCTCATGTGGATTGGTGTCGTCCCAAATTCGAGAGTTTTGTTTGTTGACGTACCCATTCATCCAGATATGGGCCTCTTCACCAAAGATGATGTTTCGATGAAAATTAGAGTCAGTTTCCAACTGCTCCAGAGCCCATTCAGCGCATACACGTCGTTGTCTATGGTCGTTTACCTTCAGCTCCAGGATCAGTTGAATTTTGTACGAGCGCAGGCCCAAAACATGTCGCAAAATTCGTCTGCGAAAGCCCGTGTTCGAAATCGACTGCGTCGGATTCTCCTACACACTCCCACGGACAATGGCGATGTTTTCGGCAGATCTTGCGTTTTGTCGATGTACGGCTACGGATGTGGGTTTATCTTTTACTGAACCCGTGGACTCAAATTTATCCACCACACTGCGAACAGTTGTCTTAGTAGGACGATTATGACGACTCTAAAATGGGTGAAGTTCGCGGAACGTTGCTCAAACAGAATACTCATTTTGATAAAACAATTTTATCAACAACGTGTTGCTGAACGCTATAATTGTCCATAGTGATTAGGCCAAACAAACTGAATAAATGACAAATGTAGCTTCAACAATGTGGCCGCCATTATCTGTCAAATTTCAGAAGTCCCTATTGAAAGACCCTTTAATTTAACTTCTATCGAGGTAGGATATATACATCTGCGTGCGGTTTGTCAGTACACAGTGGGAATATGTAATTCATCGTGTTCAACATTTTTGAATAATGATGAGAGACAAGTGAGCACTCAAAATATGACACAAATTGTGAAAAGTTGAGTTTAGCGTTTGGTGTTGTTGTTTAGAATTGTTCACCCGCTTGAGTTTTTGTGACTTTTATAATGCCGAACGAAGCATAGATCCTTAGGTTAGGTTAGGTTAGGAAGGGGAGTGTGATGTTGAAAACTCAGAGGCCATGGATCCCTTCTTTTATGGGGTGCACAAACAAAAAACTTATCCTGTCACGTGGTATCTCAAACAACCCCCTGCTCTTTATCAATTTCTGAAGATTCGATATATCTGCATTCGCTAGGTCCGCAGTCTCTGTGAAGAATCTATGACCCAGTGAGACTAGACGCCGATTCTGCAAAGCTGGACTGTGGCAAAGCAGATGTTGGATCGTCTCAGTCTCTTCTTCATCGCCGCAGCTCCTGCAGAGATCGCTGGATTCCGTATTCCATTTTCGGAGCATTGCTCCGATGGGGCAGTGTCCTGCGATTACTCCGACGAGCTCACGGATCGAATTTCGGTCCAACGCCAGAACCTTCTTTGTCTTACCGAAGTTAAGCTGTGGCCACATTGATTTTGGATCCTTTACAATACATCAAAGCAATAATCTAACCAATGCGGTTATCCGGGCCAAGGCTAAGGAAGGTCATGGCAACAATTGTTTGAGATAGGTAAGTTAATAATTTCACCCAAATTAAAAAAAAATAACTTTTATATTCTTTCATAGCACTTTTGCAACTGGCATGCATTTCTTAAGTTCTATTATTTATAATCGACCTACGAACTAACAAGAGACATGAGGTCAGCAATTCGGCGGTTCCATGGAACTTTGTTGACACCTGCACCGGTAGTGCGACCAGCATTGCAAACACGATCGATTTCTTGGAATTGCGATCGTGTGGAACGAAATGGTCGCGTTGCGATGATGAACTTGCATTGGGTACATGTGGAAATAAATGTCCATGGAATTGGTTGTTAACTTGTTATGCAACGTACATAATTCAATTGATTACTTTGAAAAGGAACAAAATAATAAACGGGGAATATTATACAAACTTATTGGACCGACTGAACTACGCAAAGCGACCGCAGTTACCCAAGAAAAAAATTCACATATTTCTCATCCGTCTTCGTATTTTGCCAAACCTGTTCATCGATATACGAGTACATACACTCTATGAGATGACAGTGTGTATAAAGAATTAACTAAAAAAACAACATATTTACAAATTTTTTTCGGTACTCGCTACGAAACCATCCGTCGGCGCATAGTTTTCAATATTTCCGGTCTACTAAACCCGTAGCCGCCATCGTCGCCTAATGTCTCCTACGCCGTAGGTCTTGGTTTGATTCCCGATACAACGACTTTAATATTTTGCAGGAGTATAGCGCTCAAGAAAAAGCTTCTCAAATTTCGTCGTTCCTTAACTACCATTTTGGTATGAAACATTTAAAAAAATTCCTCTGAAATATCAGATACTGCAGATATAATGCTTAATGAGAATTTATTCAATTTTGCGTCAATTTGTCTGGCGAGGGTACATGCATTATTGTACTCTAATCAATGACGCATTTTAAATGCTTGTATGCACTACATTGACTTGTTCTGTTGACATCCACGTGCATGACTTGCACTTCAAACACCGCTCGAGTAATTCATGTTACATTAACTATTTTCAACGTTACGTGTGATATGTTAATTATTGACGTCTTACGTCCCGTGCCTGTTACGTTTTCATTTAACTAGGAATTTTTAATTACATATGTTATCGGTAATGATTTCGTATACGTAATGAACACTGCGTCTTAGATGTCTTGGAAAGTGTTTGGTAAGAACGCGAAATCGGTGCTGAAGTCTATTCGTTTTAATGACAGGCAATTTCTGTTAACAGTATTCGCAAAAAGTCACTGTATACACAGGCCGACATAATTCATCGTACGACACCCATAAATGCTCCTTTTCAGTATCCACCGTATTTGGTAAAAAAAATGGATTACGTTTGGGATTTGTAATAAAAAAACAAAGATTATTCACGTATACCACTTTCCACTTTATTGCCTTTTTTAAAAAATAACGAATTACTTATTTTATTTACACAACAAAATCAATCGTACTCTTTCCAAAAAAATTGTTTTTTGCATCGCAGTAGGTTCTTAGTAGCTTGTTGGACCTCCACGGAATTTAAAGACAGTTTGTAGTCGCCGCGGCATAGAACAAACCAGATTCTGGGTGAAGTCTTCAAGTACCCGATCTCATTCTATTTGTCGAGCTTCCTTGAGCCTTTCAAGTTATCGTGTGTTTATGCAGCCGTTTCCCTAGGAAGTCCTACAAATGCTCAATGGGGTTTAAATCTGAACTCTGTGGAGGAGAATTCAACTGTCTTGGGGCATAGTACAATAAGCACTCCTTGA
The DNA here is from genome assembly GCA_930367185.1 of Myathropa florea. NCBI lineage: Eukaryota > Metazoa > Arthropoda > Insecta > Diptera > Syrphidae > Myathropa > Myathropa florea. Next base: position 26,245,018 of record OV884005.1, on the reverse strand, counting down.
CTTTTCGAGCTGTGTGTTTAAGGTCGTTATCTTGCTAAGATATCCAGCCAGGATTCAAACCCAATATCTCCAACGATGGCTCGAAATGTTCCTTTATTACAACCAAATACATGTGCTGGTCCATATTTCCTTCTATGAACATCAACTTTCCATAGCACTGCCTCCACCATGTTTACTTGTTCGTCGGAGATTTCTTATTTTCAACGCCGTGCCACTCTTCGCCAAACATTTGACGAACCATCGTGACCGAAAATATTGTACTTGCTTTCGTCAGTGAACAACACTTTCTTCCAAAAAAGACAGATCATCGTCTGTCTAAAGTTGCAAAGTCTATTCGTTGCCTCTAGTTGGCTGCACTTATCGACGGCTTCTTCTTCTGTGTTTTCACAAAATACCCAAGTCTGTTCAGGGTTCTTTCGATTGTCCACGTGCTGACTTCTGTACTGTAGGTATTCGAGACCAGTTTTCTTATAGAAGGACAATTCGTTTTTGGGTCTTTGAGAACTGTGCTGAGAATGACCCTTTCATCCTTTGGGGTTAATTTCCGTGGACGGTCTGATCTTCGCTCATACTCAACACTTTTCCCGTTTTTTTAATAATAATAATAATTATGGCGGCGCTACAGTCCGAGGTGGACTTGGGCCTAACTTCTCAGCAACCACTCGTGGTGTGCGAACTATTGTACTATTGTTCTCTCACTAGTGGAGGGGACCTACAGTTTAATGCCGACTCCGATCGGCGATTCTTTATCCAGACAGATATACTCTTTGAGCATTGTCAGTGACTTGAAAGGGGTGGTGCCGTGATTTTTTTCCGGATTCGAACCTGAGACCTCGAGCGTAGGAGTCGATGCACCTACCCACTACGCCACGGCGTCCACTTTTTTTAATACGTCTCTTTAATATGCTGAATTTTTGATTTCCTTTGTCAAACGCTTTTCAATTCAATCTCAATTTTAATGCAATTTCTTCCAATGATTTTTTATCATTTAAATACAAATTGACTACCACGTGTCGAAAATCTACCGAGGTTCCTTTTCTGTGCTGTTGAGCTGACATGATCACTTCTTTAAGCAAAGGATGTTTATAAACTAAACACTGACTCTAGAATGTCATGATTCTTGTGCAAAATATAAGAGAAACCGGAAAAAAATTAGCGGAAACAATTAGCGTACGATGAATTATGTCGTTTGGATTGCATCATTTCTAATAACTTTTATGACCTCCTGGAGTAAAAGAGATGGAAAGAAGGGTACATATGGGTGATTAAATTCCATTAGCTATAGAGATTAGAAATTCAAAAAAGAAAAAATATACAGTGCCTCACAAAAGTATTCGGAATTATGTTTTTTTCCTGGATTTTAGTATTGTTAATCAACAAATAAGTATAATAATTATGATAGAAAAACAGTTTAAATTGTACATTTATTATCTGTCAACAAAAAATCAGAAAAAACAATGCCTGTTTTCTGTCTGCAACAACAACAAAATGCAACAAGCTGGGATACAGGAAAAAACTTAATTCCCAATATATTTGTGAGGCACTGTCTGCATATTTCTAGAATATATTTTAACTTAATCTATCGTACGATGAATTATGTTGACTTGTGTATGTACAAAATATTGCGTTTATCCCGGTTTCAATCCTTAAATACAAAATTGCTTTCGAACTCGAAAGTTTATTGGCAGTTGCTTTTCACTACCGATATTATTGGCAGTGGGTTATTGTTTATGCTTTACGAGCAAAATCCCACTCCAGTATCTACACATTTTTTTTTTAATCATGGGTATTGTGTGCTTTTTGTTACAGAATTTAATGGAATTAATACGTCGTGGTGTAGTGGGTATGGTGGTATAGTGGCCTCAAAGGGTATATCTGCCGGAAAAAAAGCTTCTTAATTTCACCGTTCAGAGTCGGCATTAAACGTTCCACTAATATGGCAACTGAGCTGCAAATAATTCTGAACTCACTGGGAATCACTGCACATTTCATTTGCAGCTGATATGGATATGGTGCGACACCAAAATGAAAATGAAACCATGATCGATTTATTTCAACGACATGAATACGACTTTACAGATAATCCTAATAACAATAGTCCTTTGATAATTAGCTTGCATTTATTTAACTTTTGCAATTAAAGTCAAACCCGATTATTTTTAGTATACTCCTACGTACATTAGTTTATTTATCTGGTTATTTCGGAATTGTTTTCTCTGTTTGATTTGCTAGAAACCCTATTTTTATTTTGAATTAATTAATCCGGATAAACATACATCTGAAATAATATTTTAGAGATACATTTTTCTGTCATGTCTTTATGTGTGATTTGTACTATAGCCAGCGCGCATTGCCTTCAAGCTCACAATCTAAATTGAAAACATAAACTGCTACAAAATAATGATTCTGCGGATAAGCCAATCAACTTTTCATACGTTTAATAACTTTATTTATACAAACGTGTTTTCCACTTATTTGTGCCCAAAAACGGCACCCACGACATTACAGTTATTGACCCATTTATTAGATCAACACTTTTGTTATTACGAATAATTTATCGGCAGGCAACTGATGAATATAAAGGGTTTTCCAAACTTTGATAGTTGATAGCGGCCGTATTGTTGAAGCTGTGTATGTCAAATTGGCTGTCTTTTATTCGTCGTCGTTTTGACGTTTTAGCATTCAACAACATGTGCAAATAATAAAATTGTTTTATCAAAATGGGTGTTCTATACGGGGCAACGTTCCGCTCGCTTCGCCTATTTTACCGTCGCCATAATCGCCCTTCCGAGATGACTATTCGCAGCGCGGTGGATAAATTTGAGTCCACTGGTTCAGTAAACGATAAACCAACACCCGTACAAGTACGTCGACGAAATGCAAGATCTGCCGAAAACATCGCCGCTATCCGTGAGAGTGTGCAGGAGAATCCAAGGCAGTCGACTCGCAGACCACAACTTCCCGAATTTTGTATAGCATCTTGATTTGGGCCTGCACCCGTACAAAATTCAACTGACCCAGGAGCTAGAGTTAAACGATAATAAAAAATGACGTTCTCTGGAGGAATTGGAAACTGACCCTAATTTTCATCGAAAAATCGTCTTAAGCGATTAGGCCCGTTTGGTATGTTAACAAACAAAATTGTTAAATTTCAGACGATACCAATCCACATGAGATCCAAGAGCGTCCAATGCATCCCAAAAAAATCACTGTTTGGTGTGGACTTCGGGCTGACGGCGCAGCGTCCTCGGTCCATATTTCTTTGAGAAGGACGGCGACGTTGTCCAGGCCATCACCGTCAACAACGAGCGCTGTAGGTCGATTCTTACCAAATTCTTCTGCCCTGAATTGGAAGATATGGATAGAGACATCAACGACATGTGGTTCAACAGGACGGGGCTACGTGACACACAGATCACGCCACATTGGAGACTCTGCACAAGCGATTCGAGGGCATGGTCATCGCACGTGGAGGTGATGTAACCTGACCACCGATATCGTGCGATTTGACCTCGTCTGATTTTTTCTTGTGGGGTTTCTGTCGCATATTCGCAGGTCTATGCGAATAAGTCACAAGCCACAGCGGACCTCAAAGCCAACATAAATCTTGCCATCGGTCAAATTTAGCCTGATTTATGCGTCGGAGTCATGGAAAATTGGATATTTCGGATGTGCGCCACCCAGAGATGTCGTGGCGTACATTTGAACGATTTTGTATTCCATACAAACACGACTGGTTTGTTAAGTGCCTGCCCTAAGTTAGAGGGTTCCCAGGTTCGAATCCCAGTGAAAGCAAAGTTAATACGCTTTTATCTGTTTTTTTTTCAAATATCGTCCAGCCATCATTTGCCGTTGGGATCAAATTAACGGCACTATCACTGCAGTGGTCGATCAGTGGTAGACGTCTGACTGTGGGTATCACAATGGATCAACATGGTCTATGTATGCTGGTGAATTCACTTGCAGCGCCGTAACCTAACCTACTCCTATATTCCATACATAATGGCATCGATAGGACTTTCGGACGATTAAAAAAATGTCGATGATACATCATACACACTTTGCTTTATTTAAATTTTAAGATAGGAAGCGCTTAATGAATTACCTTCGACAAGGCATGCCTTTACACTCCTTACTCAACAAAGTAAGAATTTTGACAAAAGTCGATGTTTTCTATTTATGTATGCTTAAAAATGGCACCTAAGACAAAACAGTTGCAGTTATTAAGCCATTTATTCAATTAACACTTTTTATACGTTCATATAACCAATATATCGGCAAACATCTGATCAATATACGAGTACTTACGCAGAACGCTTTGTAGGTTCGTCAGACGAGGCACATTGGTGATGCTTGTATAGTGTGGTTACTGGACCCATTTTCTTCTTGAGCCTCCCAGCTAAAGTCATCAATTGTTGGTTGTCTCCAGTTTCTAGCAACAAATTGGTTGAGATTATTTTCAGGGCGAGCTGGGCTGTTCACAATTCTACGATAAAGTGCGCCTTTTCATTATGACTGAACAGTTACTGCTAAACCCGCTTTAGCAGCTTCCGTTTTAATCCCAATAAACGCCTCATTACGTGGCCGTGTGGTTCGTGCGTCGACCCATGCGCATTAGACTTTCACAGTCTAGGTTCGAATCCAAGTTCAGACAAACAATTTTTCAAAAAAAATTGTTCACGGCTCCACCTCTTTCGAGTCACTGACAATGCTCAAAGAGTATAACTGTCTAGAAAAAGCTTCTCAAAATCGCCGTTCGGAGTCGGCATTAAACTGTAGGTCCCCTCCACTCGTGAGAGAACAATAGCACGCACAACACGAGTGGTTCCTGAGAAGCTAGGCCCAGGTCCACCTCGGACTGTAGCGCCGCTGTTATTATTATTATTATTATTAAACGCCGCATTAACGGTCATCGCGAAGTATTCCGTTCCGTGGTCAGTTTTGCGTAACCTTCATGAGTCTGAACATTTTCCATTATCACCCCAGTCGTCATCATGGCGATGTAATAAACGGACAAAAGTTGGAATTGGATACGCATACTACTTACACTGTCTCAACAAATGGTCCCCACACTTTTGAGCCACAAAGTCAAAAGCGTGTAACTTGGAAAGTGCTTAATCGATTTTAACAAAAATTGCACAAAAAAAGAGATTTCTTATGTAAGAACATAATTATGTAAGGAATTATTATCTGTCAAGAGACACCGTTAGACAAAAATTCCTTAAGCTTAGTAAAGGACCAACCAAAATGGCCGCACAGAAACTTAAGAAAACTAAGGCAATCAAGCGAATGCACAAATATGATACAATGCGACCATAGTAACCGCTTCTCTCAGTTTCGTTAAGTTCAATCACTTTTGCCTACTTACGCAGGAGTGAAATGGATCACTCTCTACGTATGCAAAAGTCAGTTGACAGCTGAATTCTCCTTAAGTTTCTATAAGCAATTATGGACACAAATTGGACGATGCTTCTGATTTCTTTTCGTTTGGTTATGACATAAGCTTAATTTTTGTACGGCCATTCTGGTTGCCTCTTAAATGTTCAGCCCGTTGTAACCACAAGAATAGAATAAATCGAATATGAACCACCTTCAGACTTGATTGGACGTATCCTCAAACAAGTCTACATTCATAAATATTTAAAGCCTAAACGTGTCTCAAGTTCATTGCCTTTTTACCTAAAACCCATCACAGTAAAGAACTTAATTTTTGATGTACATATGTGTACATCCCCAACTCTCGTTGGCGTCCCACAGATTCAAGTCTGTCTCTTCTCTTCACTCAAAGAGTAACCCTGACCGGGCCCAATTAAAAGATGAATCACATGCCACGCGAGTGCACTCGAATTACCCAACTGAATCCGACAACCAAATCAGTTCCAATTCCATCACCCAAAATGCCTCTCACGTTTCAGATCTTCTCCGCCACAGTGTGTGTGTGCTCCACTCGACTCTCGATGCAGGCTGCCAGGACACATGTACACCAGTTTGTTGCCACTTGTTTCTGACACTTCTTTAGAAATTGTATCTTTCTTTCCGAAAGAGGATAGCATGTGACATGGGTTATCGACAAGGTCAGGGACAGGCTTGTTGTAAACTTGTTTTCCCATTCCGAACGGCCGGCTAGCAGATGTGAGTGTCCTTCAAGTTGTCTTCTGCTGAAAGTGGGAACGGGTGTGGATGTGAATGTAGATGAGTGGCACATGCTTGGCCTTCTAGCTGCCTCCTCGGCCCTTCAATTAAATTTCTGTTTACACTGTTGTTGTCCCTCCCGAGTAAGCTCGCATTTTCACTTGATATCATCAATCCGTTTATTTGCAGATCAAGTGACCTTTCCCGGCGCTGTGCTGGTGGCAAACCCCATAAAGACGGCAGTTGCTGGAAAAAATCGACTTTATCCCCATCATTGGATTGCTTTATCTCCTCACAGTACCGTTCAGAGATCGTTTGCCAAATTATCTCATGGCCCAGGAGGGACCGTAGCAGCAGCGCTTCGTTTTGCATAACGCGTTGATTATGTTTATATGTCATTTCACGGCTTAGCAACGACTGTCGTTAACACCTTATAAGCGTGAGTATGGCCACGGTTCATTCGTCGCTGGATGATGGGGATGGAGGCTAAAACCGTTGGATATTACGTGAACCCCTTTAATTGGGTCATTGACGTCTAGCCGGAGTGGGGTTATGATTTTGTGAGAATATTCTTATGGGGAGTGGTGATTGTGGATTTTAGTTCATCACATCATCAAAAGGCGTGGTATTTCAAATATAACGGGGGACATTGAGGGATAAGTGTTATCTGCTCGACAAAAATGAACCAAGTCTACGTAATTGTTAAGTGAAATACCTCTTTTGAGCTTTTTGCAGCATCAATTGGAAGCAAATTGTAGGCATATCCATGCTTAACGTTTACTGGCCGACGAAAAACGAATTAAAACTTCGATGGGTTCCAATGCCATATGCTGTTAATTGTTGTAAGTGCTGTTTTCGTTTACATTTGTCGACTTCAGATTATATGCAGATATTTGCATTAAGGAGAAGTATTTACCCCAACAAAGCTGTGCGCTCCTTTAAATAATGTAACAGCATACAATTCTAATACTTACGAAGTAAAGTTTTAGTCAGACCGTCTTAACTACTCTTGTTCAATGATGCTTGTGCTCGCAATTTTTTTTAACTATTATATCCACACCGATACTGCTAAAAATATATTGCGGAAAGGTTCAATACTTCATTTTTGTACAGCTTTATGGAAAGTGGATACCACAGAACTAAATGCCGATTAATAATTTATTTGATAAAACAATGGCGAAAGAAAGCTCAGTCTTCAACTTTGTGGGCTCTTTAACTACAATTTAGTATTAAATTTTCAATACCAATTTATTGAATCTCTTTAATGCTTTATTCGCTAAAAACCCATTAGAAAAGTCCGTGGTTACGTGTCTGACCGTGGAGTTTAATCGACATCACCATGTCACCATATAAATTTAAATGGGAACAAATACATATGTCATTGCAACACTGCTTTTATGTAAATTCGTGGAGTTTTATTGGAACAACTTGCTAACTAAGCACACAAGCTAACTGACCTCAAGACTCTGTTCAAAATTCAATGTATCAAAAAGGGGAGTCAAGTTGGATGGATTGTTTTGTTCGAATCAACATTGTTTTCAGCTGTTCTTGCCGCAGGTTTCGAACTAGTTTCATTGAGTTCGCAGATAATAATAATAATAATAATAATAATAATAATGGCGGCGCTACAGTACGAGGTGGACCTGGGCTTAGCTTTTCAGCAACCACTCGTGTTGTGCGTGCTATTGTTCTCTCACGAGTGGAGGGGACCTACAGTTTAATGCCGACTCCGAACGGCGAGATTGAGAAGCTTTTTCTAGACAGTTATACTCTTTGAGCATTGTCAGTGACTCGAAAGAGGTGGAGCCGTCAAAACATGTTTGATGTTTTTTTCGAGATTCGAACCGACGACCTCCTACCCACTACGCCACGGCGCCCACAGAGTTCGCAGAGAGTTTGTTATATAAAAGGAAAGTAAACCAATAAGTAAAGCAACCAAATAAAGTAGTAAACATGGAGTAACATTTAGCTTGTCATCTACTAAGAATCTCCTTCTTTAACTTGTTGCCCTAAAGTCCAGAGTGGACCTGGACCTCACCCAACAAACCTCACCAGCTGACATGTTTCTTTGCTAGCTGTCGCCTATTGCGCACACCAAGTTGGTTGAGGACGTGGAGGTCCTCTGCTGCGTTGTCTCATTGATCCGGAGGTAAGTTTATGATCTACATGGACCAGCCATCTTAGCGTTGGATCCGTAGACGCCTGACTAGACTCATGTCACTGTACAGCCCATACAGCTCGTGGTTGAACCTTCTCCTCCAAATGCCATCAACGCAAGCAGGACCAAAGATCGCGCGCAGAACTTTTCTCTTAAAAAGACCAAGAGACTCTTCATTCGCTAGGGATATTGTCCATGCCTCTGCGCCGTACAGCAGGACTGGAATGATCAAGGTCTTATACAAAGTCAACTTGGTCTTCCCAGAGAAGGCTCTATTACACAATTGCCTTTTGACCCCAAAAAACAGCGGTTGGCAAGAGTTATCCCGCGTTTGATCTCGGAACTTATGTTATATGTGCTGTTTACCACGGAGCCAAGGTAGAAAAAGTCCTTCACTATTACTAAGACGAAGTTATAGCTGTCTATTGTGACGTTCTGGCCAAGTCGAAGATGTTGTGCGTCCTTCCTCGATGACAGCATATACTTGGTTTTGCCCTCATTTACCGCCAGACCCATTTTAGCCGCTTCCGTTTCAATGCCAGCAAACGCATCATTGACGGCTCGCTGTGTTCGCCCAATCACGTCAATGTCATCCGCGTAAGCTAGCAGTTGAACGGACTTTTGGAAGATCGTGCCTCTTGTGTTGGCCAGTGAGTTTTGCACGATCTTCTCAAGAACGATGTTAAAGAAATCACATGACAGCGCGTCGCCTTGTCTAAAACCTTTTTTGACATTGAAGGTCTCGGTGAGTTCGTTACCGAACTTGGTGGAGCAGTGAGAGTTCTCCATCGTCATCCTGGTCAGTCTGACGAGTTTGGCATGAATTTCAAAACTAGAAATGGCGCTGTATAGCTCATCTTTATGCACGCTGTCATATGCGGCCTTGAAATCAAATAGATGGTGTGTGTCGAACACTACTGGAGCTCTCAGACTCAAAACTGGTCCATTGTACCGCCAGGTAGCAACTTACTCTAGTGCAGTTAATTTAAACCCAACGGCAAATGGTGACTAGACCAGATTGGATTTCACTCGGATTCGAACCTGGGACCCCTCGAACTTGGGGCAAGCACTTAACCAACTGCGCCCTCCAGTCGGTTGGTATTTACGTCGTCAATTAATATACAACTAAAAATACAAATACTCTTATAGAATTGTATTTGATTATAAATTAAAACCTTAAACTAGAATTAACGTAAGAACCACACTTCCGCGGAAATCTAAGGCGTCTGTCCGACCCCAAAACAAAATACAATACCCGCCGTTTTTTTCTCGTCCCATTGGGTATAGTGTATGAAGTTGGTGTAAGAAACTTTATACATTTTTAATCTTAGTTGCTTTTTCCGCTTGACTGTAATAAACCAACGGAGCAAGAAGTGGTTACCAAGATCCATCAAAAAGTTCCCTACAGCTCATGCTACAAAAGTAGTTCCGACTCACACGTTGAACCAAATCAACCGACACTACAGTTAAAGTTTGGCACTTAAAATCACTTGTACGGCGTCCCTCCCTTGAAGGCTATTAACCCACACCAGGCAAACATAAAACCCATAAAGCATCCGTCACCTGTTACCAGGACGCTTAACACACGCTTCCTTTGTTGTTGTTGTTGTTGTTGTTTGTGTAGTGTCGCGGGGTTATGTACACGACGAATCCCCGTAGCACAATAACAGTGTAATTACAGCTTTGTTTTCGCGTGAGTCCTTTGTCGTCGTTAGTTGTCCTTAGTCGTCAGAGCCATCGCTGTTGCCGTTCGTTGTCGTTCTTGTCGCTAAAGTCGACGTTGTCGTTGCCGTCTGCAAAGTTCCATTCGTCATAATTAATTGCTTCAGCAAAACGTCAAAGCCGTCAACGTTTTGGCTCCTGTCGTGGCCGGGTTTTACTAGCAAACGGGATGAGTTGCAACGTTTCTCGTGATGACAACGAATTGAAAGTTGTAATGCCATGGCAGTGACTTTATTGTGACTTCAAGTCGCATTAAGAGGCTTATTGCGTTTTTCTCGAAAAAAAAAAATGGGAGTAATCTCTGAAAAGTAACATTTGCAACGTCGGTCGGTCGATGGGGAAAGATAGTTGTTTAGAGAAGATGCGAGGAAAAGAAATGCGAACTTGAATAGTGTTCTTAAAAATATGCTTTGTTATAGATTATGGGAGTTATTTACATCATAGTAAACCAGCTACGTTCGATTTGAATAACATACCCACATAAATCGGCTTAGAATGGTCTTGAAAGACAGGATGTTATAAACATAACAACAAGACCAAGAAATTTCAGGAAATTTTCCTAACGAACGGTTGTGCTTTTTACACCTCTGATTTTTAATATATTTTACCGCTTCAAAAAAAGGCAATTTCATTAAACGCTTCAAATCTTTAAATCGAAATAAAACGAAGTGTGTGTGTGTGTAAAAGGCCTATTAATGCCATTATGTATGGAATATAACATTGTTCAAATGTCAGACGCAGCTTCTCGGACTGGCGCGCATCCGAAACCCAATCCAATTTTCCCTGACTCTGACGCATTATGTTGGCTTTGAGGGCCGCTGTGGATTGTGGATTGTGGATTGTGGCTTGTTGGCATATAACTGCAACGTCTTAAAAGCCCCAAAAAAATCTAACGGAATTAAATTGACCTCGGTGACTCATCTCCAGATGAGATTACCATCCCCTCGAATCACTCGTGCAGAATTTCCAATGTGGCATGAGCTGTATGGCAGAAAGCTCCGTCGTCTCGAAACCACATGTCATTGGTGTCTTTGCCCATATCATCGAATTCAGGCCAAAAGAAGTTGGCAATCATTGACCTACAGCGCTCGCCGTTGACGGTGATGGCCTGGCCAACGTCGTTCTCAAAGAAATATGTACCGATGACGCCGAATGTCCAAACAATGATTTTTTCGGGATGCATTGGACGCTCTTGGATCTCATGTGGATTGATGTCGTCCCAAACTCGACATCTCATCTCATCTCATTTTCAGTGACCCGCATGTTCCATTAAATGGGTCGCGGGGGCAATGCATGCACGAGAGATCTCCAGGTCACTCGATCCTCCGCCATCGACTTTAACCAAATAGTAACGCATCATCAACTGGGGCATCGTTAGCCGCTACAGCTGGAGCTGGTACAGGAATCAATGCAAATGGTGGCAATACCATAGTAACATCATATCCATCATCATCATTCGGGAGGGGTTGGCACATAGCAAGGTTGTATGTTGAAGCCTCATGGTAAGCATACCAATTGGTAGCATAGTTTCCACCGTTGGCGGCGGTGGCAATGGTAGCAGTGGAAAACAGGGTGCTTTTCTCGTAACTGGATATCTAACAACATCTCATCATAATCATCATAGTCAAACATTGACTGATTCGAATGCATTCAGTAGTAGTCATCATCATAGCAATACAATGTTTATATGCAACTGTCACAGCAGCAGCAGCTGATTTGAATAGCTTTTTCTATTCGTCATCAACGACGTCCTCTGGCACGAACACCATTAACACCCGCCGCAAATAGCAACTCAAATATTCTAAACCCTTCAAATGATCACACTATTGTCAAGCAAGAGCCCCAACGACCGAACTCCAGCGCAAACAATCAACTCTATCACCTGCAAACGAACCATCGTCCCATCAAAACAGAGCCAAACTGCGATGCTGACAAGGTCAATGGGGATAAGTCCCAAACTCTCTTACAAAATGGTACTTCAACTCCACCACCAAATAGATCTGCTTCAGAGGCTGCAGCTTTAGCGGCTCAAGAGCAAGATCCAGAACCGGAGATCGATATAGTTATAAACAATGTTGTCTGCTCTTTTAGTGTTAGATGTTATTTGAATTTACGCGAAATTGCTTTGCATGGTTTCAATGTGGAGTTTCGTCGTGAAAACGGTATGGTTACTATGAAACTGCGGCGTCCATACACAACAGCTTCCATCTGGTCATGGGGACGCATAAACTGCACTGGTGCTACATCCGAAGATCAGGCTAAAATAGCGGCTAGCCGTTACGCACGTTGCCTTCTGAAGTTAGGATTTAAAGTACGCTTCCATAATTTTCGTGTTGTAAAACTCATCAGGAGCTGTGCCCAATCGCAACCAGGCGAGTTTTTAGACTTGGTCCAACCATCATCTCTACCAAGCGGTCGCCTACCTGATGGAATCGCATTCAAGTCACGCCTCGGAAGCCGTGATGATTGGGACATTCGTGCCACATGACCAAACCATCGAAGTACAGCCCTTTCCGTTCGAAGAAGCAGCTGCCCAACATTGAGTTCCTCGCGCACTGTCGTGTTTCTCACACTACCCGGCGAGTAATTCCCACAACAGCACGAAGAAATCTCATCTCGGCAGCTTGTATTCGCGATCTTATTCTTTTGGCCATTACTTAAATTCCATGACCTTAGGTGAGAGTTGGAACAAATGCTGCGTTAAAAACCGCTAACTTGACACCAAGCTCGGCCTTCCTGATTACAGATCGACCAAGCTGTTTCGAAATTGACCCAGATTGACCAATCCCTAAGGAAAGCTCAGCATTATTCCTCCCATCACTCGTGAAGAAAACCCCGAGATACTTAAACTGCTCCACCTGTTTCAATGGGACTCCACTCCACTCAACTCCTGCAGAATACTCCAGAGTTTACCTCGAGGAACTCGGTCGTATGCCTTTTCCAAATCTACAAAACAACTGTAGATCGGTTTGACGTACTCCCAAGGCTTCTAAAGTACCATTCTTAGAGTGAAAAGCTGGTCGGTTGTACTTCTGCCGGGTCGAAAACCGCACTGTTCATCTCCCATCCTGGATTCGACCATAGCTCCAGAACACGCCTCCAACACCTTAGCGTAGACTTTACCTGGGAGATTTAAAAGAGATATGCCCCTGTAGTTGGAGCACTCTTTTTTGTCCCCATTTTTGAAGAGAGGTGTCTCAAAGCGTTCCCAAGCCACCTTAATGACACGAGAGAGCCATAAAACTCCCTCTTTACCCATAGCCTTAAGCATTTCTGGCCGGATTTCATCCAAATTCGACATTCATCCACAAATGGGGATCATCGTTGAAGATGATTTTTTTTCGAATTTATTCACCACGCCGTGAATAGTCCTCTCGTAAAATGGGCGAAGCGCACGGAACATTGCCTGAACAGAACACACATTTTGATAAAACAATTTTATTATTTGCACGTATTGTGGAGCACTATGTCCATCCGTAGTGATTTGGCGAAACAGATTGAATAAACGACACGCAATTTGGCAGATGTACTCGTATGTACTCGTAGCTTCAACAATATGGCCGCTATCAACTCTCTAAGTTTGGAAGACACTTTAAATGTTGGATAAAAAATGGAATACAAACGATGGTTTCAGTGTTGCTAATCTAGACCAAACCTCCTTGAATCCGCCACAAGTTTGGTCCGATATCAAACATTGTTAACTTCCGTACTGTACATTCCGATAAGCAAAACTTTTATGGTGCTAAGCGGCACCGTATGAAAAGAGGATCTGGACTACAGCGGTTCGAAACTCTTCAAAGTTCATCTCGGGCTGAGGACTTGCGTGCACAGGTTCACGCACTTGCTAACCCTTCGCAAACTTCTAATTGATATGCATTGCCACTGACAACAAACTTAGGCGCTGCAATACACCGTTTCCTAAGCGTCCCTAAAAGCCAATCATCACGGATTTCATTTGCAGTTCTTCTTCCCCCTCAAGTGTTTGGCTTCCACATCCCATTCGCATTACAATAGCTATTTGCGTTACTCCCTTTCCTCCACAGCGCGCACTTGGAACGGGTAAACCCCTTAAGGCTGTGTGCACACCGCAGTCCTCCATCAGACAAGCGTAGATGCATAATTTTTTCACAACACTCCTACCAGAGTCCTCCAGCACTGTTTAGATAAATAATTTTCCATTTGCGTGATGCATTGACAAATATTTTGACACAATCCACGTTCGGTCCTTGGCCAATTCATTTGGCAGCACAATAGCGCTAGGTAGCTTTGCTTTGCTTTGCAGAATCCTCTCTCACATGTGAATGACTTCAAATTGCATCAAGTCCTTGCACGGAGACTCATCACTGCACATTCACATTACGGGAGACATCAACTCGCCACCTCAACGCAATTTCACAGTTCCTTACTGTCACTCGGCGAGCGAATGTGGATCGCAGATAAAAACATCAACGATGGATGCGGATGCATTTGCAGTTCTTTCGTCCTTTCAGCCCTGTCACCCGTTCTCCCTTTTTGTGTGTGCTTAAGCGTACCTAAGGAAACGCAGCAGTATGTGGCATCCCATCACCGTTCTTCTCCCGCTTAAGTACACCCATAACGTCCAGGAGGTATGTGTACATATGTACACAGATGCACTTAGCGTGCTGCGGAGAGAAGCGCATTGAACTTGTTCATGCCACTGTGCCACTGTTATCCCTTTGTGCGCGCCCATGCCAATATAAGAGTCTACCAGGGTTCTCAACAGCCCAAGAAAGGATTCACTCGGGTGGAGTGTTTAAATTTACTTCTTATAAATAATTGAAAACTATGATTTCATTCCTTTTGGTAGAGAAGAATGGGTTGCTTTCAATTCGTTTTCTTGTCATTGTTGCGTCATCCCTTTGTTCGCACTATTGGCAGTGCATTATCCTGGTGATGCTGCGCGACAACTCAATAGGATCTAGCTTCTGATTGCATAAATAAGTGTGCGGCGTGTGGTAATGGCAAAGCGAATCAACGGAATGATGACGATAATAACCGGCATCCAACTGTGCGGTGGCTTAGTTGTACTTTCAGGACAGCGGAAGGGGAATCCTTGCACATTGTACCACGCTTCCATTACAGAGTTTGTCCTTACAGCGCCACCGATGACAGGGTTGTGAATGGCAAAAACCAGAATCGATACCGTGGAGTCGCTGTATATTGACAGATTTACGAGTTGGCTGCAATTCTCTTTAAGGATAATTTATTATCCTTGAAATTAAAATAGACAGACGCGAGCAAGGGAGCGTACTTTGAGCTAGTTTCTCGTCCCAATGAAGATGACGTCATGTTTGCAATTATTTCGGTGGAAGGGAAGAATTCTATTTACTGTTGCGTGGGCATGTACTGGAGTTGAATACAGTTGAGACAAGAAGTAAGGAAGTTATTGGCGCATCCACACACACGTGCCAACACGTGAGGACAATGCGATGACTCGTTTCAAGCGGGTAGTGAACAAAAGATGTTATTTCCTGTTTTAAAAAGCAGATAGGTGGTGCACCGTGCACATTCTAAGTGTAGAACAGTGTGTTGTCCAAGAAATGGGTACAGCAGCGGTGGAAAATCTGAGCTATAGTGGTCATGTTTTTATCTTCAAATTATTCCCTCAATTTGAGTACAAATTCCATCAGGAAGATGTTCCTCAACGGTCTTCCTCTTCTTTTTAGGGTGCTACAGTCCTAAGTCGAGCTGGGCCTCACTCAACATGCCTCTCCAGCCAGCACGATCTCTAGCCAGCTGTCTCCAGTTTCGCACACCAAGCTGGCCGAGGTCCCCCTCGACTTGTGTGCGCCACCTTGTACGTGGACGTCCTCTGTTGCGTTGTCCCACAGGCTCAGAGTCGAAGACTCTTCGGGCCGGAGCTAAGTTCTCCACACACTCTACATGGCCTAGCCATCTTAGGCGTTGGATCCGTAGATACCTGGCTAGACTCGCTGTACAGCCCATATACTCGTAGTTCATGGTTGAACCTTCTCCTCCAAATGTCATCAACGCAAACAGGACCAAAGATCGCACTCAGAAAGAAGTTTCAGAGAGAAGTCTCTCGAAAAAACCAAGAGACTCTACATCCGCTTGGGATATTGACCATGCCTCTGAGCCGTACAGCAGGACTGGGATGATCAAGGTCTTATACAGAGCCAAGTTGGTCTTCCAAGAGAGGGCCTGTTACTCAATTGCCTTTTGAGCCCAAAAAAACCAGCAGTTGACAAGAGTTATTCTGCGTTTGATCTCGGTATTGATGTTGTTTGTACTGTTTACCGCGGAGTCAAGGTAGACGAAGTCCTTAACTACCTCAAAGTTAGATCTTACAGATGATCTGGTGCATGCGCCCTGCCAGATCATCTCCCGCTGCTTTAAACATTTCAGCGGGCAGACTATCTGTCTCAGCAGCTTTATTAGACTTCAGGCTCGATATGGCTGTATTGACTTCGTCTAGATTGAGGGGATGGTATTCTCTTCTATCATCAACCGTTGTGTTGAGTGGAACATTCTGCCTGACATCGGTATTTGTGTCCTCATCGCCGTTTAACAGTCTGCAGAAATGATTTCTCCAAATTCTCAGTATCGACTGCAAATATACCAGTTGTCCATTCTCGTCCCGGCAGGCTTCTGTCCGAACTTTATACCCGTTCGATAAAAGTTTTACCCTTTGGTAAAGCTTTCGGAGAGTTTCGGAGCTTTCGGAGAGTTTGAAGAAGACACGATCGGCAAAGTTCCGGGCAGTCTGTTGCGATTGTAGCTTTTCGATGTCAAACTGTGGTTGTCTTCTTCGACTCCGTTGTTTTCTCGATCTCCGTGTCCTTACCTTGGCTACAACAATTAAATGGTCCGAGTCGATCAGACATCATGTATACTGGAGGAATGTCTGACGTCGATCGCAACGTGATCAATCAAAACAGGGGCCCGCAAGGTCCCTTTATGGATGGTGAGGTGTGGGAACCGCGTGCTAGCTACAGAGAGGCTTCGCCCCGTAACAAAGTCCACCAGCTTGAGTCCGTTTTCGGACGTTGTGTCGTACCGGCTGTGTTTACCTATGACTCTAGCAAATATGTCCTCTTTACCCAGCTTAGCATTAAAATCTGCTAAAACGATCTTGGTGTCGTAGCTGAGGCATTGATTTTTAGGAGATCATAGAAATCATTCTTGCTTTCGTCATTTTTATCTTCGTTGGGGCGTAGTCGCAGATTAGGCTGATGTTGCCGAATTTAGCCTTGATGCGGATTATTATGAGGGGCTCGCTTATGTACTTAAAGCTTAAGACTTTTTGCCTAAGTCTGCCTCGAACAACAAATCCGCATCCAAATAATCGCTGCCTTCGCTCTCTGTATCAATCGCCGTAGTAGATATCCCAGCCCATCCCACTGCACTTCCTGGATTGCGGTAACGTCTGCTTTATAGCAGTCTAGGGCCTCCGCGAGTTCATCGGCTGCACGTGGTCTGTTCAGGGACCTCACATTCCACGTGCAGAACCGAAAGTCATTGTCCTTATTCCGTTTGCTGGGGTCGTCAACAGTAAATCCGTCCATATCCGAGGCAGTTTGTGCTTTCTGAATTCGTAAATTTTTTACGTGGTGATGAAGTTAACCCCACGCACAACCTCCAACTGGGAGGACAGAGGCCATTTGTTTAGCCCCCGGACAAAGGGGTCCGGAAGGATCCGGTGTTGGTAGCCTCTTGCAGGCTGTGAGTGCCGCCGTTGACCCTAAGAGAAGGGCTCATCCGCCGCCATCTCTATTCCAAGGTCCCGACCTTACCGTGGAAACCAGGTAGCTCCTGCTGACTGAAGTTGTGGATGCCGCCGTTGGCCAATTAGATAATCAGCTCCTCCGCCGCCATCCTAAAAAGGGTTATGAGCCCTGGTAGACTCATATTCCCCCCTTGCTCGCCCAGACGTCCCACGAGGGTTGGTTACCCCATCTTCTGTCAAGGGTACTTGGCTCCCGGATTTCACCACGGGGAGGTGAGACTAGGAGTTCGTCAATAGAGGCTAGGTGCAGACGCTTGTATCTGCATGGTTCGCCTGTTAACGCTTCGAAAGCCGCCGATTAGTGTGGTGCAAAAAGGCCTTAGACGCTAACACAATACTCTGGGCAGGTCTTGTACGCAACATTGAGCATATGAGGCATATGGAACTGGTATTCCAGCCGTCGGGAATGTATTCGTCCTCCCAAATTTTACAAATGATCTGGTGCATGCACCTTACCACAAGATTGCCGCCAATTTTAAAGAGCTCTGATGGCAAGCCATCAGGTGCAGTTCGACGTTCAAGCCTCAGGTCAATATTCAATAAGTCCACTTTTTCTTACGATTCTGCTTGAAGGACATACTGTATCAAGGAATCACCCGATAACTTCAGATTGTGTACCGCTCCAGGGGAAGCATAAACTTTCCGTGGAAAATTGAAACAGGACGGCAGCGTTTAAAAGGCGAACAAAGAGGGTGAGATGGTGCACAAAAACCGACCATCGGTCGAGTCGTGAATTTGCGATATCGAAAAATAGCGAGCATTTAAATTGGATTCGGCTCTCGAGGAACCGGTCAAGGGTGGTTCCGATGCATTTGTCCATTTCTGGGGGTTGCCATCGGCAAGGGGACCCACACAACTCGATGCTTATCCATTTAGCAGATATCTTTATTGAGATTTCTTCAACTATTGATGCTGCTACTGCCACTGCTGCTGTCGATGGTGGTGGTTTTGCACTGTTTTCCGAAAACGCTCCTGCTGCTTGTCAAATGATAGAAACGTGTCTGCTGTGTGCAGGCACCACAGGGTGCTATGCATTCGTGCATTATACGACGCGCAGATTGTTTGTTTTTTGGTGTGCAGTGTACACTGAGTAAATTGTTTTTCCTTAACAAGAGCACACCTTATTCGGGGAGAAAAAGCATTTATTATCCTTAGAGAGTTCGGTTTTTGTTTGTCCCATACCCGGAGCTATGGTGAGGGCGAAGCCCGAGAGAGAGAGAAGGGATGTAGCGGAGGAGGGGTATATTCGCCACTAGCAGGACTGTGTCTAGCGCCGCTGGTGTAGAAGGTTGAGTCAGTGTGTTGTGTTTGATTATCGACTCGTGATTGTTGCGATACTCAAAATAATTACAAATGGGAAGCAGCACACTTCGGAAAGGAAGTTCCGTTTTACAGCTAGCAGTGGGGTTGCAAGACGGTTGAAAGTAAGGAAATTACGATTTTTTTTCAGTGGCTCTCCCTTCCTGTAGTCGCCTCCTGCATGCACAACACGCTGGAGTTGGGTTCGTTGGGATGGGCTGCATGCGAGAGTATCATAGTTGGTCTAATGAAGTGAACGGAAGTGCACTAGAGTGAGTGCATGGTGGAGAGTAATTTTGGATCAATATTTAAATCTCGCATGGCTTCTTGTAATGAAGATTTTGATTAGAAGTGGCTTCTGGCGTGTGTGCGAAAACACACTTGCAGAAATCGTGATTAGCTACAGGAGGTGTTTCCGAGGGTCTCACGAAGATGCAGAGAAATGTGTGGTGAGTTGCTTTGAAAGTGTGCGCTTTGAATCACGCAATCGTTCCCCTCCGATGTCCTTGTTTTATGAACTAAAGGAGGCCGGGATCACTTCAAAGAATGCCGTCAATAGGTTTGCTTTTGTAATTTCACCACTAGGGGTTTGAGTAACAAAGACAATCTTTGTAAAAAATTAAGCGCCATCTATCTTCCTTTGGCTAGAACTAAACTGTAATATTTTTAAATAAAGGGTGGTCCAACGAAAACGCACGATGATAATTGTAAATGAAACAAAAAGTTTTCAGAGAATTATCTTAATGTTTTTTATTATGATAGAAGGATCTATGACAATTATGTATGAAACGAAATATCGTCCAAATGCTCGCCACGGATTCGGTGGCATACCTCTATCCGATGGTCCATATTTTCAGTGACTCTGAGACATAATTGAAGTTCAATGTCGTTAATGTGCCGAATTATCTCATCCTTTAGCTCCTGAATTGTTCTTGGCTTATTGACGTACACTTTTTCTCTTAAATATCCCCAAAGAAAGAGGTCCAACGGTGTCAAATCACATGATCGTGGCGGCCAATCAGCATCGCCACGACGTGAGATAACACAGCCATCTCGCGCAAAAGAGCCATTGTTTCGTTGGCTTTGTGACAAGTGGCACCATCCTGTTGTCATCCTGTCGTCAAGGTTCATATCCTCAATTTCTGGCCATAAGAAGTCCGTTATCATCTCGCGATAGCGAACACCATTCACGGTAACTGTCGAAGTCGACGGCTCTTCTGCCACACTATCGCGAACAACAGCAATGTTTTCCGCAGAACGAACTGGGCGAACATGCGCAGGTGTTTTCACATTTCCTACAGACCCGGTTTGCTGAAATTTGCGCACAATTCTACCCATTGTGGACACATTTAATCGATTATGCTGACCAAAAACATCACCAAGTGCACGAAATGGATTTTGATTTAAACGCCCATTTTCGTAAAAGGCTTTAACAATCTTAACACACTGCTCAATTGTGTACCTCTCCATTTGTCAAACACTGAAACAAAGAAATGTCAAATTAAGTTGGTTGTGACTCACAAATAACATTGTACATTATGGTTGGACCACCCTTTAGCAAAATAATCACATTACTTCAGTTGCAAGACATGTTCCGTTGTAAAGGAGGTTCCAATAGGAACCTTGACAGTTGATAGCGGCTATATTGCTGAAGCTACATCTGTCAAATTGGCTGTCATTTGTTCAGATTAGTTTGCCAAATCACCATGGATGACGGACATAGCGTTCAACAACACGTTGGCATTGGCAAATGATGAAATTGTTTTATCAAAACGGGTGTTCTGTTCGGTCAACGTTCCGCGCGCTTCGGCAATTTTACGGGCGCCGTAATCTAGGCGCAGTATTGTGGATACATTTGAGTCGACTGGAGTCTGGAGTCGACTCAGTAAACGATAAGCCAACACCCATATGTCGACGAAACGCAAGATCTGCCGAAAACATCGCCGCTGTCGATGAGAGTGTGCAGGAGAATACGAGGCGTCGATTTCGCGTCACTTACAAGCTTACTCGCGGTCCACAGCTTGGCGAATTATGAATCGCGCTGTGACTTGGGCCTACACCTATACAAAATTCAAATTCAACTGACCCAGGAGATTAAGGTAAACGACGATAGACAACGACGTGTGTTCGCTGAATGGGCTCTGAAACAGTTGGAAACTGACCCTAATTTTGATCATCATGTCCCATTAAAGACTGTTAAGTTTCGTAACAATTGCTGTCCTTGGTTCACAACTGAGGTTATTAATAGTATTAAATTACGCAACCGACTTTATTTTAAATGGAGAAGTCCCTCGGATTTAAATTGGCATGCTTACAAAGTAATGCGGAACCGATCGGCTGTCGTTGTGTGCCTCTAAGTTGAAAACTCCACTTTCCTTTAAGATGCTCTGGAATAATTTACGTCGCATTGATAGCCCCATTATGTCGACTTTCGAGGCGTGCCTTGAATGTGATTCCATCAGGTAGTCGACCGCTTGGCAGACCCAGGACGAGATGGTTGGACCAAGTCCAAAAACTCGCCTGGTTGCGCTTGGGCATCCCTCCTGATGAGTTAGAGTCGATTGCGGAGGATCGAGTAGCCTGGAGATCTCTCGTGCGTGCGTTACCCCCGCGAACTCTTTAGTGGAATATGCGGGTCAGTGAAGATGATGATGATGATGATGGAAGCTTTGACACCAAACTCAATGATAAATGTGTAGTTGACCCAGACAGTCTCAATAATTTCTTTCTTGAAAGCCAGTCTGAGGAGAGTTGCTTCAACTTAGCTGATGATTTAACAGGTGCGAACGTAGAATTTTGAAGTGGAAACGATAAGCGAAATTGAGGCGATTAGTGCAATTAGGGATATAAAATCAAACGCCATTGAGGAAGATATGAAATTCGTAAAATTAATCCTGCTTTACATTATCTCCCACATAACCCATGTTATAAACCATTGAATTACTTAATCAACCTTTCCTAGATCTTGGAGAGTAGGCCGTGTAATACATGTCACAAAACGACCAAATTCAAGCTCTACGTCTGATTTTAGACCTATTTTAGACCTATCCTTCCGTGCTTGACAAAAGTCTTAGAGAAACAGGTTCTTAAACATCTGTGAAGCACAGTCTGGGTTCAGAGCTAATCATAGCACTTCCACTGCTTTGGTCAGCATCATGCAAGATATTAGGCAGAATTATGATAGGAGGCAAGTTACACTTCTGTGTCTGCTTGACTTCTCTAAGGCTTTTGATAAAGCGAATCAATTTGCTGGAAGTTGAAAAATTTCTTGTTGTTTAGTGAAAGTGCTGTGAGATTAATTCATAGTTTCCTATCCGACAGAGAGTAGTTCTTAGTCCCGAAAGTTTTTCTGCACTTTTACCAGTCAAACAAGGTGTTGCACGGCAACACTATCAATCCGATTAACCAAAGGATATTAATTTAAAACGGATTATTAATTAATGAATAGTTATTTTTATTCAAATTAAAATTTTTAAATAAACCCGCATTTTACACACTTGAAACAACATAAACAAATTTGCGAACTGTCAAGTGTGTGAAGTGCACGAAATAATCATATGCTATGTCTCTTTCTAATACATGAAATATTCTGTACTACGAGAGGACAGAAAAGAAAAAAAAACAAGTTTAAGAGGCAGAGCATATCAAAATGTTTATAAACAAAATATAAATCACATAGATTGTTGCATTGGGGTCTTCAACCCATCTCTTTGGGAAAAGTTTACAAGTAAATTAGGTCAAAGATCTCTCCCAAATGATGTAAAACAGCTGATGTACGTATATAACAAAAGCTTAACAGCTGACCGAGGTGACGAGCGATCGAAACCGAGGTACTATAATTTAATAGCAAAATATCAGACCAAATAAAGTAAAGCAGAGAGTGTTTTCTTGTGATATATACATATCTGTGTTCAAATCAGATCGTGAAACATTGTCTTCATTCAACATAACGTATATTTGTGTCAGTCAAAACCGTTATTGAACACATATTGTTGGATTAGTGTTAAACCCAACAGTCAACTACATTGGGTCAGTTTTAAACCCAAAGTTAAATTATCGTTTCGGGACAACAACGGCTTAAGTCGAAGCCGGATGTTCGGTCGGGCTCTATATGGAATATTTTGCAAGTTGTTTTTACGAAATAACCCCAAATTGGATTTTTAGCTGCCATTTCTGATGTTCTTTCCACTTGATGCTTGATGCTTTTATACAGACCACTTACTAGTTTACCAACTTGCAAACGCAAAATCTTTTAATTTTAAAGCTGTAAACAAGCGCACTTTCAATATACAAAATTTCCGACAGCGAAAAAAAACACGCTGTTCCTTGCGACTTCTATTTTTACAGAAAACAGAAATATCAACATTCGGCTTCGGCAAAATCTTCGGCCTCATTTGGCCGAAGCCGAATGTTTTGCCGAAGGTGATATTTATAGCCGAAGGTGGCGGAAGCCGAAGCACAGAAATATCAAATGATATTTTTTATATTGAAAGTGCGATTGTTTACAGCTTTAAAATCAAAAGATTTTCCATTTGCAAGTTGGTAAACTATTAAGTGGTCTGTATAAAAGCATTCAATTTATTTGCACAGGTAGAAAGAACATCAAAAATGGCAGCTAAAAAGCCAATCTAAGATTATTTCGTAAAAATGATGCGAAAGCAACTTGCAAAATATGTTCCAAATAGAGTCCGACTGAAGATTCGGCTTCGGCCGAAAGACTGGCCTTCGGTCGGACTCTACTGATAACATATGCTAAAGTTGTCTACAGTAAAGTTGACTCTTTATCCCAAAAAAAGCTGCAAGTAACATTTAATGATGCTATAAGGTATGTTCATGGCTTACGCAGATTTGATCACGTGTCTCACTTATGTCTTATTTTACCCTTTTGCTGAAATAAACTGGAATTGAATTGAAGTAATTTTCATCGAAAAATCATCTCCAGCGATGAGGCCCATTTTTGTCAAATTTGGAACGATACCAATCCAAATGAGATCCAAGAGCTGTTTGCTACTGTTTGGTGTCGATTTTGGGCTGACGGCGTCATCGGTCCATATTTCTTTGAGAATGACTTTGGCCAGGCCATCACCTTCAGCGGCGAGCACTATACTCGTAGATCTGATTAGCAACTACTTTGGGAATGAATTAGATGATATGGCACCAACGACATGTGGTTTCAAAAGGACGGCACGGCGCTACGTGCCACACAGCTCAGGCCACATTGGAGATTCTGCACGAGCGATTCGAGGGCATGGTCATCTCACGTGGAGGTGATGTGAACTGACCACCGAGATCATACGATTTGACCCCGTTAGACGTATTCTTGTGGAGTTTTCTGAAGTGTTCAGTTCTATGGGAATGAGCCACAAACCAAATCGGCTTCAAAGCCAACATAACGCCGCAGCTGACATTTAAACGATGTTACTTTCCGTACATGATGGCATCAATAGGCCTTTTAAACAAATAGAAAATATCGATAAAATCTTACACACATTTGGCTTTATTTGAATTTAAAGATAGGAAGCGCTTAATGAAGTACTCTTTACTTTAATTTTTTTAACGCATTATTTGAAAAATTAACCCTTAGGGACATTTCTATGAATACTTGTAGAAAATTGCAACTATGGTCAGCATATTAGGGTCAGGAATAAATACAGTTTCGCGACTTGATGGCCTCAGACGCTCTGATTCGATATTCCAAGATGTGTTTTCGTTGTTAAAATGATGTCTTCACTGTCATCTTCAGTATGTACAAATGATTATCGGAAGTAGTTAATTCGTTCTTGAATTTGTGCTTCAATTTGTACTGAATTTCGTGGGAGTATAGTCCCTCACAATCAGGCACCATAAGAGCTTTTCAAACCTAACATAAGCTTCACGTAATCTGATCTCCCAGTTCACACCAGTCGAATGGTTTTAAATTAATAACGACCAACAACCCGCTGTTTCCTCTTCGAAAAAATGCACATATCTGTGAAATCCAACTAAAAATTCACACTTTCCCCTACAAATGTTAGCGTGCACTCAAGGCACTTAGTAGCGCGACATAAAATGATATACAGTGGATCAAAAAAGAATTCGGACACTTATCTTCTTACTTTTTGATAGTCAACAATTTGTTCAACTCGCAAAAACCTGTGAGAACTATGATTTTTGTTTCCTTTTTGGAATCGAGTCTTATTCTCGGATGAGAGTAAATTTTGTTGCTCATGGTCACCCTTGCGTGTGGTGAAAACCAAATGAAGAGTTGAAAAAATGCAAAGCTCCATGCCAAGGAAAGTGTCCGACTTCTTTATTGACCCACTGTATGTACATTCCACTGCTCCACTCTCTCTCTTTACTCTCAGCCATCAAAAGCAGTGATTTTTATCAGAAATCACTGACATCCCGTGGAACTGACAAACACAATCAAAGATCCGTGCTCATGGCACGTTTAATCTATTTTTTAATAATTTATTAACAACTCAGAGAGGTAAACAAATAATTTAATTTTTGAAAAAATAAAACTACAAAGCAATTTCAAAGATTAATGGCCGCCATCCACAACCTGTTCGGTTGCCATTAAGTTCCCATGCGTATATAACCGCGCTACGGTAATTTAACCATTAAACCGCGTGCTCAGACACACGCATCCACAGGTCGGAAGAGATTTAGTTCGGTGTTGCCTGCTCTTTTTTTACTATTTCATTCACATAATTAAAATAATAATCTAATTTGATAATTTCCTGCACAACCCGGAGGCATTCGGAGCCTCTCAATGGAATGAATATGAGCGGGAAGGGTTACATGGCAGAGATACTTTCGCTGAGTGGCTTAGGGTGTATGTAGGATATGCGTCATCGGATTGGGCGAAAGATTAGACCGTCGGTAGAAAAAATACTCAACAGAACTGCCCGGAGCATCTTGCCTTCAGCTGAGAGATGAAACCGTGAATCTTTTGTGCGTATCTAGGCGTATCTTCGTCGAAATTAATTAATTTTCGTTAAGTCCCCGTTGTCCGCCATCCCTCTAGATTTTGATTCATTACATTCGCCCACAAAGTGGTCGCTTTGACAGCTCATGGCTACCGGCTGTTTCGTCGTCCACGGCCAGTGTCATTATACCCCCGCTTCCCCTTCGTCAATATGTGTCAATACTAATCGCAGTCGCTACCTGAACTCAGCTTCGGTAATCGCTAGCATTTCATCTGGAACCATGCAGCCAAAGGTGTTGGGGGTGTACCCACTCATCGGCATGGTGTTTGCAAATCCCAGAGAAACCACAATTTCGGTCAAATATTTATGAAACGCTAAAAGAGAATTACGTCTAGCCCTAAGAACGGACAGACGAAGGGGTCTGAGTTAATGTCTCATATGGTGGCTCCCTGAGGGGCTATAAATCAAATTTAATTGAACGGAAATTAAGTTCATGGAGATACAAGCGGTGGAGGAGGATGTGGACCCAGTTGGAGAGCCGTTCGCTCGTGGCTGGTGGGTGGGCGATCGTATTTGTATAAGCACCGATTAATCAGGTTTATTTAGCACCAATAACTTCTTTTATGGACTCGATTCGGCCGGATAAACAAACATGGATTTTTTGATGGCTTGCGTGTTCTAAGGTTTTCCGTTTGCCTTTGCAAATGTTGTTCTTCTTCAATTTTTGAATTAGTGAAGAAAATTTTGAGTGGCATCCGGCACTTGAACATATGAATCTCGTCATTAATATGTATTTATGTTGGAGAATCTTGCGTTCGCCAGAGTAACTCAAGAGATTTAAGAATTATGTGGTGAAATCCCAGAAGGCTTTCGGTAGATCCATGAAATTTGAAAAATTCAGAAAGGCACTGCGAACATTTGTTGCTACTGTTTGACGGTTAGTCATCTCAGTCGAAAAGCCACACCATGCAACATTTGGTTCATAACCTACATTTGATGTTGTTTTTATTATTTTTATTTTGAATTTGTGTAAATCATCGAAAGCGGGGTAACTTTACTTCTTCTTCTTAGGGCGCTACAGTCCGAGGTGGACCTGGGCCTCACCCAACATGCCTCTCCAGCCTGCACAATCTCTTGCCGTCTGTCCAGTTTCGCACGGCCGAGGTGCCCCTCGACTAGTGTGCATCACCTTGTACGTGGGCGTCCTCCGTTGCGTTGTCCCACAGACTCAGAGTCGAAGACTTTACATGACTGTTAAAACACAACAAGGTTTTCAGGTTAAGGATGTCCACAAGAAACCCAATAATATAATAATAATGGCGGCGCTACAGTCCGAGGTAGACCTGGGACTAGCTTCTCAGCAACCACACGTGTTGTGCGTGCTATTGTTCTCTCACGAGTGGAGGGGACCTACAGTTTCATGCCGACACCGAACGGCGAAATTGAGAAGCTTTTTGTAGACAGTTATACTCTTTGAGCATTTTCAGTGACTCGAAAGGGGTGGAATCGTGAAAAAATGTTTGGTGTTTGTTTTAGGAATCGAACCGAGAACTTCGAGCGTAGGAATCGACGCACCTACCCACTACGCCACGGCGTCCCCTACAAGAAACCCAAAGTCGACAAAATATCCTACCCCTTGCTTACCTATCAAAATCAGAAACTAGAGTATGAAGAAATAAAGTTTTCGAAATTTGGTGACAAGCTGATTCTTCAATATCGTTGCACAGATGAAGGATTTGAATGGGGGACAGGGCTTGGGCATGCGCGGCAAAGTTATTGATTGCACCTAACCTGGTGAGATGCCAGCAACGATCTCTGTAGATGATCAGGTCAAATTGACATACAGCCTCTAAGCGGCGCCCCCTGGTTTACCTCTACAGCTACTATTGGGAGGTGAACCAATGAATATAGGCACAAAAGAGGACTGGATGGCGTAGTTGGTTAAGTGCCCGCCCCAAGTTAGAGGGGGTCCCAGGTTCGAATCCCAGTGAAATCGAATCTGGCCCAGTCACCCTTTGCCATTGGGATCAAATTAGGCACTGTAGTAGGTTGCTACCTGGCAGTACAATGGACCAGTTTTGAGCCTGAGTGCTCCAAAAGTGTTTCAAAAACCCTCAGAAAAAAAACAAAGCCAAAAAACAAAAAAAAACAAGTACGTTGTTGCAACCCGATCAGACTGACGGTTTTGAGGGGGGCTAACCCGCCCATAGAAAAACCAAATTGGCCAAATTGCCTCGGATGCACCGTCGGACATCCAACGACGACACGGCGCGAAAAAGGACAAAGATTTGTGAATGTGCTCCTGGAATGTTAGAACACTATGCCCTCCCGCAGCAACTCCCTAATTGGAAAATACCCTAACGCAATACAAGGCGTTCCGGGACTTTTATAAAAAAGCAAAAAGTCTACCAACAGGCTTTAATGAAGGCACTCAGACTCCTCGAAATTTACAAGATAAATTAGGTTAGGTTTTGGAAGGGAATGGTTAAAGCATCACTTCCACTCGAAGGCCATGGGCCCATTGTGAGTCCCTTCAATTGCTGAGTACACGATCTAAAAACCTATCCTCACGTCACGTGATGGCTGAAACCACTCCGTACTCCTTATTAATTTTAGAAGATCCGATATATCTGCGTTCGCTAAGTCCGCAGTCTCTGTGAAGAATCTTTGGCCCAGCGAAGCTAGGCGCCGATTTTGGAGAGCTGGGCAGTGGCAAAGCAGATGTTGGATCGTCTCGGTCTCTTCCTCATCTCCGCAACTCCGGCAGAGATCGCTGGATTCCGCATTCCATTTCCGGAACATTGTTGTCCTGTGATCAGCATACGGATCGAGTTACGGTCCAAAGCCAGAAGCTTCTTCGTTTTGCCGTAGTTAAGCTTTGACCACGTTGATCTTGTCGTGTGACAATCATTTCTTGTGAGCCACGCCGAGTCGGCCTCTTTTTGTACTGTTTCTCTTATGATCCGGTACAATGTACTGATCGGTGGTCGTAGTGACATGTCCCCTTCGCTGATGCCCATTTCAAACCCTTGTCTGGCCAGTTCGTCCGCTCCCTCGTTCCCAACAATTGAGCTGAGCTCGGGACCCAGTAAACAGAGGGTAATCTTGTTACCGAACCGCAGGGAATGGCGGATGTATTGTATTTAAGCAGCATTTCCAGCAGCTGCTTAATGAGCATAACCAGGAAAAAGTGTTGGGGAATTAAGAAATCCCACCTCTAGTCGATGAAGTAGATCTCCGTCCCCAAATTGAAGACGTCGGCACAACTATCAAAAAGCAGAAGAACAAGAAAAGCTCAGATGATTTGCCATCAAAGAATTTGGGAAGACGAAAGCATGCTCCATATGCCCCATCCACAAATAAAGCGATAATAACCAAGCCTTGACCAAATGTATTAAGCACCCTTATCTTTTTGTCTTTGCTGCCAAATGACTTATCGGAAGTAATTAGTTTGAATTTTATGCTTTTCGGTGACACTATCTGAGGTTGTAAACGATTTATATTTTTTCCTATCGTTTCATTAATTTGTTTGCTACTTGAAAATATAACGAATTTTAAAAGCCAAGGCTGTATATCCCTGCACGACGATAAAAAACGCGACGCACAGTGCTGTACGGTTCCAGAACATCCGAATCGTTTGAAACCTGAGCCGGATTTCGGCAAGGAGGTGCGCTGTCCTGTGATTTCTTCAATCTAGTTTTGGAGAAGATTGTGCGGCGACCAAGTGATCACCGATGCAAGACAACTTGGTCTTGATAAATGCAGTAACGCGCCTCGCGACCGTCATCGATGGAAGGCGGCAATTGCTCAGGATCGAATCCTCTATGGGTCACAGGCGTGATAAGCGTGTAAGATTAATCTGACTCCCTAAAGGGTCATTGTTAATCTAGACATGATTTATGAACTACCACAGAAAAGAATAATCTAGTATTTTGACAGCTTACCCAGATTGGCACAAATCACATCTTATGAATCTCATTCAGTAACGAAAAAGAAAAGAAGAATTTTCCAATTCAATGACACAACGAATAAAAAACAACCGACAGTTTTGGAGCATAGGTACAGCAAGTTGGCATTACTAGCTGAAGAATCTAAATGTTTCCTAACGAATCTGTTATCCGAACTGTAGCGCCAGACACATATTTGCTATGAAAATTAAAATTACAGTGGAATTGATGAATATAAGGACATGTTTATAAACCGTTTTTTTTTTTCATAAAAAAAGTTGAAAACAATAAATAAAAATAAAAAAGATAATAATATAAGTAAAGTTTTTTGTTACGTCTTCAGGGCAGTGTACAATTTTTTGTATAAAAGGTGGTCCAATCATAATGCACGATGTTAATTGTGAGTCACACCTTAACGTCAAGTTTTTTTGGCAGAAGAGTCTTCCACCTCGACTCGTCGTCGTGCCCAACAATTGAACATCTCAAGAACATCACTGATGCGAATTTTGAATTAAGATTTGAATTTACATACTTACAAGGTTCATTTGACTCAAGAGCTGTAGCTTACTGACCATTTCAAGCGTCGGCAATACGCCGAATGGCTGGTTGAACAGGCAGAAGTGAAAGGTGGCTTTACAAAGAAAATCATCTTCAGAGACGAGGCACACTTTCACCTCAATGGACTCGTTAACAAGCAGAATTGCCACCGTTGGACTTCTTTCTTTGAGAATATTTAAAACAAAAAGTGTACGTCAATAAGCTAAGAACAATTCAAGAGCTTAAGGATGAGATAATTCGGCACATGTCGTTAAACATTGAACCTCAATTTTGTCTCAGAGTCATTGAAAATATGGACCATTGGATAGAGGTATGCCACCGAAGCCGTGGCGAGCATTTGGCCGATATTTTGTTTCATACATAATTGTCATAGATCCTTCTATCATATTAAAAAATATTAAGATAATTCTCTCTCTCTTTGTTTTATTTACAATTATCATCGTGCGTTTTCGTTGGACCACCCTTTAGAACATTTCAGAAAAAAAATCATTTTGCTTCCTGTTGAATTTTGGACAGAAATGAATAACATTTTCGTTCACAATTTGAAATCATTTTAACGAAACGGACAATCAAGAAATTATCTTTCTGTACAACAAGGTACTGCCTTTCACCAAAGAATAATAATAATAATAATATTGTGGAGCTATAGTGGAATTGGGCTTAGCTTAAACAGCAACCACTCGTGTTGTGTGTGCTACTGTTCTCTCAAGAGTGGAAGGGAGCAACAGTTTAATGATGACTCCCAACAACAAAGTTTGAGAAACCTTTTCTGGAATCGAACCGCACCTGGTCAATCCGCATTGGCAGGTAAGATTTTCTGCGTGTGCAACCCCCGAAAATGAGAAAAATATATCGAAAACGGAACGATAAGGGATGAAAATATGCCTGCTCTATGTGAGAACTAGTGCCCGACCGAAGGCCAGTTTTTCGGCCGAAGCCGAACTTCGGCTTTTTGAACACCTTCGGCCGAATCGGAATGTTTGGTCAGACTCTATTTGGAACATATCTTGCAAGTTGCTTTCGCATCATTTTTACGAAATAACCTCAAATTGGATTTTTAGCTGCCATTTTTGATGTTTTTCCTACCTGAAACCAGTACAAATAAATTGCATGCTTTTATACAGACCACTTAAATGCAAAATCTTTTGATTTTAAAGCTGTAAACAATCGCACTTTCAAAATACAAAATATCCGATATAAACAAAACAAAAAAACACCGTTCGTTGCAACTTCAATTTTTACAGAAAACAGAAAATTCAACATTCGGCTTCGGCAATATTCGGTCTCATTTGGCCGAAGCCGAATATTTTGCTGAAGGTGATATTTTCAGCCCAAGGTGGCCAAAGTTTTTTTTTTCTTTTGTTACCACGTGAGACCTACACTTTTACAGCTGATTAGAACCACCCAGATTGTTGTATATATCTCAGGAGGTGCTTCAGCTCTATTTTATTCAGATCCTCCAGCTCGTCGAAGAAGTTACTGCCTAGTCCTAGTAGTCTCCTTCCCCGTAGGGCTGGACAATCGCATAGCAGGTGGCGGACGGACTCTATTTCCTCCTCGTCCCTGCAACTTCTCCAGTAGTTGCTATGGGGGATACCTAACCTTCTGGCATGGGTGCCTATCGGACAATGTTCGATGAGAACTCCCACCACCGCCCGTATATCCTTGCGACTTAGGCTAATCATTGATAATGATTTATCCCTGTTCAACACCGGCCATGGGGCTCTCGACGTTGACCCAATATCCAGATTCAGCCATCGCCCATTAGACCGATGTCCATTCCACTGCCTAATATGCCTTTAACTTCGACTTCTTTGTCCGTAACGACCTTATAGGTTGGATGATCCAACTTAGATCTGTACTCACCCATAACTTTGCTTAACGCATCCATGTATTGGAATAAACATCCCAGGCAGAAGTTTGATCTCAAAACGACCTTTCCTTTCAATCCGACGTTGATATTGTCCATGCCTCTGAGCCCTAAAGCGTGGCAATGCTTCAATGAAGGCTTTAAACAAATCCAATAACAATTACCCAATCGACCCTTCAGCAGCGACTGGTAGCAGTTATTCAGCTCTTGCCCCCTTTACCCAACAAGGATTAACTCATTCGCTTTAAAACGCATCACTTTGCCATCATTGTCATAAAGCACGTAATCCTTTATTAATCTGCCGCCTTTCCTTCAATGTTCATCTTTCGTCTGAGTTTAATTGTCTTCCAAAGAGGCTTTAACGCTTGATAAACTATCACAGTCATCTCGATGTCCCCCATCCCCTCTATCCAAACCGTTGTACTCGTAATAATTTCATTCCCAAGATGAAATGAGAAAACTTTGCTGACATTTTTCTTCCCAAATGACTCGATCGCATTTTTTGCGTTTAATTTCCCAATAGAATAATTTCGTGGCCATTCTAATTTGTATGTGTCCCTTCACCATCACGCTATCCCCCACCTCCCACAGCCAAAGAAAAAAAGAGACAATGAACAAGAAGAACACTTTGAGATAGAACTTCAACAATTCTTCAAGTTAAACGACCCAGCCAGGCTCCGTCCACTTACAAATTCCGTCATTCTCATGACCATGAACACGACCGAATTACACTATCCAGGGTACTTCCAAAAGAGGACATCATCACATGCTTGCGTTTTTAATTAGACGAAAAGAAATTCCTCCCAAAAGAAGTATAACACAGCGACAACCAAAAGGGACGAAAAAAGAGAAACACAGCCAATAATCAAGACATTTTCTCTGTTTTATATCTGATAGTAAAGTCGTATCAGTGCGAGGACAAAGGAGTCGTCGCCGTTATGCTTGAAATTTCTGAAATATCAACCATCCAATTAGAATAATTTTGTGTGGCATTGGAATCTGATTTAATTATGCGTCTTTTTATGTAGATTTTCAAGGATACACACAAGAGCGAGCGTAAAAAATAACAAACGAACGGCCTCAAAGTACAAAAAAATAAAATAAAAAAATTAACATTTAAAATGGCATGAGTGAAAAACGTATCAAAAGCAAAGTCACCCACCCGCACACGCACACACAAAATGAAATGCAATCAAACTATTAATTTATTTCACCCAGATTTTTCCCACATAGCAAGGCGATGCGGCGGCAAAAAGGTATGAATAATAATTCCAGCACTGCCCCGTTTAGATCTGCTGTTCCGAGAAAGGATATTTCCATCCAGTGGACATTTAACCAAGCCAAGGGGAAACTTCAAAATTAAAACAAGTTAATTTAAATATTTTAAAGGATTCTCTGCTATCCTATTATTTTTTTGCTTGTTTTTGTTGATTTTTTTTATTTTTTTTCATTCTTTTCTTTCGTTTTATTTTTTAATTCTCTTTATTCCTTGTATCGTGGTTTTGTTGTATTTGTGTTTTTTTCTATTTATAATTAATTTTACACTTTTATATATAATAATATCCTTCATTCAGATTGTGAGTGTCCTGTTTGTAATTTGATCGGTTCTTGGTTTAAGTAATATGTTTGAATGTTGTACAATTAGAAACAGTTTGGAAAAAAGTATACACGCATTTTTTAAATTCATGTTTTCATGATGATTTTTTTATCTAAATCTAATTAGTTTTTGTTAAATATGTTGGTTTGTTTTTTTTTTTTACAGAAATCATACTTTCTTGAAACATTGGACAGATTTTCGGTTTTTTTTTTCGTTTTGAAATGAAGAGCGAACGAAAGAAGTAATTTTTAAAAAATATCCTCTTTGGTATAAAACATTTCTTATAAACAATTCAATAATTGTAATGTACTATTAATTTGTTATCTAAAAACGCATGTTTTTTTTTAAATATCATTTAGGCTTATGTTATATTCTAATATCGGTTCCTTGTTTAATGTTTACTGAATGTTTTTTTGTTTTTTCTTTCTTTTATGTACAATAATTCGTTTTCGCTGCTGTGGTGTGGTGGAGTTTTGAGTGTCTTACATGAGGAGGTACAACGCCGGTTGGGATTGTAATGGCTGTCGTTGCAAAAGAGTTATACGTATATATTGTAGCGCTTCAGTCCGGGGTGGACTTGGGATTGGCTAGCTCCTATAGCCACTCGTGTTTTACATGCTATTGCTCTCTTACAAATGAAAGGGACGCAGATTTATGCAAGCTTCGAATGACGAAGACTATTTTTTTATAATAATTCTCTTTGATTATTTTTTGTGACTCGGAAAAAGTGAAGCCTTAAAAATATAAAAAGTGTCTGTTTCGGGAATCGAACCAAATTTTAAGCGTGGGAGGTGATTCATTTATCCACTACCCCACGGCTTTGTTGTTATGAGTAAAATTACTCCTGAAGTCATTGCTGTTTTTTTTGGGTAAAGAATAACGCGTGCCAATTGAACACTAACGCTAGAATTAAAGTTCATCATATATTACAAAAAATCGGAATTTTTTTTCAGAGGATTTTTGAAGCTCTACTGGAGCACTCAGACTCAAAACTGGTCAATTGTACTGCCAGGTAGCAACCTACTCCAGTGCCGTTAATTTGATCCCAAAGGCGAATGACTGGACTGACTGGACCAGATTCGATTTCACCGGGATTCGAACCTAGGACCCCTCGAACTTGGGGCAGGCACTTAACCAACTGCGTCATCCAGTCGTTTTAAGAACCGGAATACTTTGGGTACTTCGTTGTGCTCGTTCTCAATTCGACTACGGGCTAAATATAATTAGGTGACTTCAGCAGTAAGTGCTGGTTGATTGTGACATATCCAAGACGTCATGAACCGAGCTTCGACATTTGGTAAACAAACTGTTTTGACACATTAATGATTTTGTTTTGGCATCATATACTTTTGGTTCTGTGAAAATGTCTGATTTTGTGCCACATAAATTCCTTATGTGGTCGTTGATTTTTTTCTTTCATTCGAAGAAACCGGCGGCTAAGCTCATTGAGAAAGCCAAAAATTCACGGAGATGCTGCTCTAAGTGAAACAACGTGCCGTGATTCCGTCACTTCAAAGACGCTGATTTCAATGTTGCCGCGGTTGTCAACGTTAAGGAAGGCTAAAATCCTTCGAAGACGCTTAATTGGAGGCATTGTTCAGTGGGAATCTGATGAAACCCAACGAATCCATCACTGGGGAATGGTATCGACTTCAATTGATGCGATTGAACCGAGCATTGCGCGAAAAACAACCACAATACAAGCAGAGGCACGAAAAAGCTATTTCACAGCAAATTCGCAATATTCACCAGGCCATAGAGACATTCCGGTCAACTGTAAAGCAGACGAACTTGCCAGAATCGCAACCACCCTGCCTCTATTAACGAAACATAGTAATACGCGTATGCCTTTTAATAATAATATAATAATGGCGACGCTACAGTCCGAGGTGGAACTGGGCCTAGCTTCTCAGCAACCACTCGTATTGTGCGTGCTGTTCTTCTCTCACGAGTGGAGGGGACTTACAGTTTAATGACAACTCCGAACGGCGAGATTGAGAAGCTTTTTCTAGACAGTTATACTCTTTGAGCATTGTCAGTGAAAGAGGTGGAGCCGTGAAAAAAATTTTAGGTGATTTTTCGGGAATCGAACCGAGAACATCGAGCGTAGGAGTCGACGCTCCTACCCACTACGCCCGTATCTTTTTTGCTACAACTAGACGCAACTCAAAAAACGAATAACAAATGGGCGAAAGGTACTACGTGTCACACCTCCAGAACGTTTTGGCCCAAGCAAGAACTCAAACAATCTAAAGGTTTGATCTCCTTTGATAGATCTAATATTAGTACAATCGTCGGTGTTATCACAGAAAACTGCCTCATAGGAGATTACGCCAGAAGACGAGGTATTCTGGCTAACGATTTCTGTAGAAGCTGCTTAGATGAGGAAGAACTGGAGAGCGTTCTACACCTGCTAGGCCCTAGCGTCCCTTTGACGCAAGGTTCCGATTAGCAAATTGTTGCACTATATCAATAGCTCCAAATGGTTTCCCACTATTGGACAATAAGATTGATATCAGTCAATACATGTGGCGGCACAATGGATCAACCCTGTTGAACTTCACAGCCACTCAACCTATGTACCCACCTAACATTACTGTTGATTTGCAATTATGTCATGTAATTACTATGCTTAGAGTAAAGATAAATGCTATTATATTTGTTCGCTAAATCATCCGTATTTTAACATGAAAACGAAGGAAATAAACTAATGCATTTTTATATTTTAGAGAAAACAACAGGGAAAGTGAAATTAAGACGATTTTTCTTTAGAAGACAACGTCAAGACATATTGTTTAGTGAACACTTTCGTCTGATAAATGCTGGCATAGAGTGATCCGTACTTTTCACCAGCATGCCATTAATTATTTGCACAATGTGTGTCCTGAATTCAAACATTGTAGCCTATTCCAGGCTATAAAAGAAGCACTATCTTGCCTCAAGAACAACGTAATATTCAAGAAGCACATCACCACCACCAGACATCCAAGCACCAATCAAATCCCTGACCTCGGTTACTTTTTACTCTAAGACTTCCCTGAACTGCCTCTTTTCTCTTGAAGAGATGGTTGAGCATTTTAAAATTCACCTTATGTGGGTGCCGGGACATCCCAGGGAATTGTGAAGCCGACAAACTCGCCCGGCGTGAAACTCTCTCAACAAATCTACCTGGTGAAGAACCTCTTCACAAAACAAATTCATACAACAGGTCATCTCTAAGGACTCTCATCGGGGTTATCACAGAACCATTGTACCATTGGCACATACGTTTTAAGAATGGGACTCCCTCATAACGACTTCTGCAGAAGCTGCAGAGACAAAGCATAATTCATCTCCTCTACACTTGTAGCTCTCTCTGCACCCACAGAAAGAAACACCTTGGAGCGTATTTTTTTAACGACTTGAGTGAACTGCACAACGTCGGCATCCATCGAATAAGAAGCTTCGTGGCAAGCACCAATTGGTGTGTTGGATAGGATACATCCGATCCGCGTGATATTACAACGGGTCTATGTTGGTCTAAGTTTGACTCCCATCTGCCGCCCAAACCTAACCCAGACTTCTCATAAAATGTGTAGATTGCGCCACCTGCAGTACATCAGCGTACACCGAGATGTTGATGCTTGTTTAGGAGCCTTTTTTTAAGGTTCCGTCTACAACCTTTATAATTTCGGTGTGTCCGTCCGTCCGTCCGTCCGCCGTGTCTGTCACACTTTTTTATCTCCGAAGTTTATGAAGATATCGGCATAAAATTTTGGAATTAGGTACTTCAGACCTAGATGTCATTGGCTATGCAGCGATTTTAAAAATTGGGGCCATTTGGGGGTGGCTCCAGTACAGGTGAAGTTGACATTAACTTTGAAAAATTCTCGCACCCCATCGAAATATATATCAATCGACAGATCTTTCGAAATGAGGTGGAGGTTTCTTTCAACACTTTTTTATCCAAAATACCGTTTGGAAAATATGGAGCTCCAAAGTTTTTTTAAATGCGTCCCCCCCTGCCATTTCTAAACCAAAGTGAAATCTGAAAAAATCACAAAAACTTGATTTCATTGAGTACTTTCATTTAAAACCATTGCGAGCATTCTGGCCCTAATGGTTTTGGCGATATTGGCCAAAAACGGTCAATCATCGACATGCGGATTTTGAATTTTTGATCTGAAAATGCAGTTTTGAGGACCTCAGCGTAAGCATTAAGAAATGATAAATTTCAAAATATCAATTTATGTTGAAATTTTGAGATATCTAAGATTTAAAATGAGAACGAGAGAACGATTTTCATTTTCACACATAATTTCATGCTGTGCTCGGCCACTCTATTCGTTGATGAGCGTTATCTTTTCGATATCACCCCTAAATGCCCAACAGAAATGAACACACACACACCGCAGGCATGAGCAGTGATTGGGTAAGTGTATGATGGAAGGGATTTTCTGTGGTGGATAAACATCGATAGAGGTATAGGTATATGTATGGATAAATATTTGTTCGGATGTATAAATGTATGAATGAATAGTTGATTTAGGTTGAAGTTAGAAGAAAATTCAACTGAAATAGTTTTGAAACGTCGTTTGATATTCAGAAATCATCCATCAATATTATGCGACGGAACCTTACCCGTGCGAGTACAACTCGCACTTGCCCAGTTTATTTTTCTAAGTTCTTGAAACATTATACTGGAGCACTCAGACTCAAAACTGATCCATTGTACTACCAGGTAGCAACCTACTCCAGTGCCGTTAATTTTATCCCAATGACAAATGGTGACTGGACCAGATTCGATTTCACCTGGGACCCCTCTAACGTGGGGCAGGCACTTAACCAACTGCGCCATCCAGTCGCTTTTAGGAGCCGTCTTACTCCAGAATTACATCTATTCGAGGAAGAAGTTCCACGTCGTAATTATGTATATACATTATTTATATATAAATGGTTCAAAATCCAGAAGCTTGATTGAAAACGACACTCGGTTTAATATTTACTGTAGAAAAGTTAACACACTCAGAGTCATTGCAAAGCTTCAGCACGTACCACCTCATCATGCACTCAAATCCTCTCACACGCACACCACTGCAATCGTATAATTTGATATTAACATTTAATCCAAGTGTATGTATCCTTTTAGTCTTAAAATGAGGCAAAAGTGAAATATTCTTTTATGTTTCGTATTCTTACGTTTTTTTGTTATTGTTTGTTTTAAATATTAATACTTAAAGTTAACGTTAGTATGTATATATA
Organism: Myathropa florea; assembly: GCA_930367185.1. NCBI lineage: Eukaryota > Metazoa > Arthropoda > Insecta > Diptera > Syrphidae > Myathropa > Myathropa florea. Next base: position 26,205,815 of record OV884005.1, on the reverse strand, counting down.
AGTATATATATCTATTTGTTTTGTTAGTATAAACTCCCTTGTATTTGGTTTTCATATTTTGTTCCTTATGACTTTCTTTTAATTTAAAATTCAATAATTTCTAAATCCTTATTGACTAGTTTAAAATGTCGACTTATTTTTTATTTTTTTCTTCCGTGTGTCCTTCCCAGTTTTTACTTTTGTTAAAATTTAAATTATCTTTGTACCACATATCTATAAATGATGTTTCTTGTTTGATGAATTATGTAATCGTATTCAAATACATTTTAGCATTCTGATTAATTTCTAGTGTAACTTAATATTTTTGTTTTACAAAAATACTCTTAATATTTTTTTTTATTAATTAGTTACTGATTATTTTATAGGTTGATGTATTATCCAGTTAAGTTGAAATATTGCTTTTAAAAAAGTCTTTTCTTTGAATTAAAGCAAATCTTAAAAAAATCATCTGAATGGAAAATAAGTGTAAAAGTAATTTGTTCAGTGAAAATGTCTGGGTATGCATTTTTGCGTGTCCATACATATGGAATTGGAAAAAGCAAACTGTTGATTGGTGAGGTAGGTAGATAGGTGGGAGGGTGCCCTTACAATTTGTGTCGCGGCTCACTTAGTCCAATGTGCCAGTTGATTGGTGAACTTTTGATATTTATCAAAACGCAGACAGCCAATCAAGGAATTTTGACGGTTAAAACCGTTCATAATTTCAAAATTTTGATGTCGAAAAGAATGCTAGTTTTTCAAAAAAGGGGCGAACTCCTTATGACCGGTCTGAGCTAATATTTCCAGCTCATATACTCTTTAATATTTACCACACAAAACGTGTCATGTCTGAAACGAATTCAAAAGCATTGCGATAATTTATTATGTTTCTCATCAACGCATTCAACTGATTGTAGTAGTTGAAGGACAAGGAAGGACACATTCAACTGATTATAGTAGCTGAAGGGTAAGATACTTTAATTCCGAAGGAGTGGTATCCGTGCGACCTAATTTAAGGCAGCCCTTTGGAAAATGTCCTCAATAGTTCAACTAACTCTTGCAGTGACAAGGAGATGTTACTCGTAAGATGATTTAATGAAGTAAAATTGTGCCTTGGGCTACCAGACTTAAGGGACAACCATAATGGCTATACAAAAAATTAAGTTTTGGTCATAACCAAACGAAAAGTAACCAGAAGCATAGTCCAATTTCAAAGCGTCTATAATTGCTTATAGAAACTCAAGGCAAAAGTGTCCCAACTTAACGAATCTGAGTCAAGCGGTAACTATGGTATTCCCTTGATTGCTTCAGTTCTCTTAAGTTTCTGTACGGCCATTATGGCTGGCCCTTTACGCCGAAATTACTTAACTTAACGTCGATAGTCCCATAGGCATACTTTGAAAGGACAGCCTAAATTTATTAGCTGTTTTTGTTTCTCAAACAGCCAAAAAACTCGCATTTCATATGGAAAGTGTCAAAACGCACGCAAATGTTTCAACATATTGCAAGATTTGCGTGAGGGAGTGCGTTGTTTACGTTGATTACATTACTCCCATTCCTTAATAAGCGTAATGTCTCTAGAACAACGCAGTATTTCGGAATGTTCCATTGTATTGCTTGTGTTGAAAGTTAAGCGTTACTCGACGGTAGCATCAACGCAGTGTTTCAGGCATCATACTGTCAATTTCGAATTAATATATGGAGGCAATAGTTGGACTAGACAGCCGATGTGATTCTAGAACAGGGATGATACGAAGCTTCGACTCCGAATCCGATATGTCAGAACCTCCGGTTTAAATTGCACCTCCGAATCCGGCTCTGGTTCCGATATAGTCACAATGGATGTTTTTCGGACCATCCGCTGTAATGACCGACGAACACGAACGACAAAGAGTGAGTTGAGACATGTTACAATACAACTTCATTTTCACTCTTTCATTTGCATACATCATTAGGAGCTTTGCATTGAAGTTGAGAGTGCATACATGAGACGCGTGAGTTAGTGATTGTTTTGTTGGTTTAGTAAACAAATATCTTACCGTTTATTAACTACGAAGTCTAAAACAAGTGTAATATGGAACTATTTCAGTGAAATTGATTGGGATACAGCGAAGTGCAATGTTATTGAAAGAAAGTTCCAGGTTTTGAAATCCATCATGGTCTGTTCCAAGCGAACAAATAATCAGTGGAGCTGGTTTGATATTTAACCCAATACGGAACAGACTGGATGGCGACAAAGCAGCTAAGTTGCTGTTTATAAAATATAATTTACCCAATTTGAAATTTAACTATTAGTCTGTATTTTTTATCTTGCTTTTCTAAAAAAATGTAGTTCTCCAAGTTTAATTTTTTTTTAATTGAATCTGGGGCTTCCACCTCTGACTCTGCGGAGGTCGGTATGAGACTTCCGACTCCGACTCCGATAAAACTACCTCCGTAACGTCCCTATTCTAGAATCTGTCGAAAGAAAGATTCTTCACCGAACATTTGAAGCAATCTTACACGAACGGTGCAAGGAAGTTGTATGCAGTGCGGATAAAAAAATTCAAATACATGAAGAGAGAAGAATAACAGTGTTTTTCAATATTATCCCCCTGACTCGAGGATAGGGAAAAGGTTGAACCTCTTTTATAACGACCAACTCATCGGGAATGCAATAATAATTGGTGTAGATAACTATTATTGAAGCGCATGCCCACGACTATTAAGCTTCCACGGGGCACGCGTATTTTATAACACGATAAGGCACTTGGTCTGTGTGTAGACCGGCCGAATTTAAGATCTTTTGACATCAATGCCTGCCTTCATTAACTGCAGCTTACACATTATATGAGTTTCACATTGAGCTACTGTGGCTCAATTTAATTTTACACGCTTACACCCTCCGTAAGAATAGAGTTTAAGGCAAAAATCTGATTTGTGGCTTGAGCATAACCAAAGTTTTAGAGTATATCAAAATGGCAGCTAGTGTATTCATCATCTACGAATTCAAGCAATATAATCGCGCGTTGCTAATACATTTCACGGCTGTTAGTGTGAAGCTAATAAGATCTTAAATTTGGAACTCTGATAAAAATGCAAAAAGAAGATAAGCTAAAAATTTTGAATCAACTTCCATTTTTAGACTGATCAGGTCCATTGATCCACTGCTTTAATTTTATTTCAAGTGCAGTTCCAGACTCTGATAAAGTTCACTGATCCGAAAACTATACATCCGATGTTACTACAAGGACGATTCAAGGCTTGGAATAAAGGTGGAATATTATGCAAACAGTTCCAGTTTTATTTGTACAATTTTACTTATTTTTTGTAGGAGCATGTCGGCTTGAAGACTTGAAGACAAAGGTCATAAGTCTAACCATTAAAAACATAGACCTGAACTCAGTATTTGATCCAACTCTCACTTATTGTCATGAAGTTTAAGTAATAACCGAAAAAATAAGATCGCGAATTCAAGCTTCCGAGCCGTGCTGTTGTGGGAGTTACTCGCCGGGATAGTGTGAGAAACTCGGGAGTGCGCGAGGAACTAAATCTTGACCAGATGCTTCTTCGAACGGAAAGGGCTATGCTTTGATGGATTGGTCACGTGGCACGAATGTCCCCATTCTCGACATCCGAGGCGTGCCTTGAATGCGTTTCCATAAGATAGGCGCCTAGTTGGCAGACACAGGACGAGATGGTTGGACCAAGTCGAAAAACTCGCCTGGTTGCGCTTGACCATAGTTCCTGATGAGTTAGAGTCGATGGCGGAGGATTGAATGGCCTGAAGATCTCGCGTGCATCCATTTCCCTATCGACCACTTTAGTGGAACATGTGGTGATGATGATTATGAACCAGACTTAAGCCTTTTGATGGTCAAAAAAAGTAAAAAAAGCATTCAAATGCAATCAAATGTTGTTTTAATAGTTTTTAGATGTAAATCACTTCAATGTAGGAAATGTAATTTCATGAGAAGTGACAAATTAAAGTTGTTTTATTTAAAAGCCAAAATTCATAAGTGAGAGTTTCATGAAATGTGCAAAAATGCATGACTCACAGGGGATCAATAAAAAAGTCGGATACTTTCCTTGGTACGGAGCTTTTTATTTTTTCAACTCTTCGTTTGGTATTCACCACATGCAAGATCGACCCTGAGATCTAAATAAACTAAATTTACTCTCGCCCGAGAATAAGACCCGATTCCAAAAGGAAAAAAATCACAATTCTCTTAGATTTTTGCGAGTTGAACAAATTGTTCACTATCAAAAAGAAAGAAGATAAGTGTCCGAATTCTCTATTGATGCACTCTAATAAACAAATTCACTAATGCGGTTGAAAGCTCCGATGGTTTAAGAAACTTTCGTACCAACAATATAAACGTGATTTTCTAGTAAAGAATTACATGCAACGGTTATGCATGCAACCAGATTGTAACGGACTAGTCAAATGTCTGCATCATAATTCGTAACACGCATACATTATCTTAGATTACAAGCAGTAGAGCGTATAATTCCAGCTCGAAATTTCATTGAAAGAGGATCCAAGTGACGCATTACAATTTCAGTGGAATTATAAATATAATTAGCATACAATTGAAGCAAAAATTATGAAAAAAAAGTTCAATAAATGTTGTAAAATGCAATGCTTTTTTGTGTTCATTATCACTGGAAAATTTTAATCAAATCAATACTGATTTTCAATTAGCAACACAAATGAGTTTCGTTAATTGTAGACACCGTTATTTTCTTCAGCCCGATTGAACATTTTTCATTCGGTGAAGTGGTTAACCACGACATAATCATTTTGATAAAAATATTGTATATGCCCTACAACTCGATGAAAACCATTTTCCTTTATAACTCATTTTTTCATCGCCATTAACATTTCATGAATTCCAAATATTTTTTTGTTGGGATTCAAATTTAATATTTTTTTGTTATGAATCTGATTCTGTAGAGAGCGGTCGCGCTTGAAGTGGCGCACATAAGAACATGTCTTAAGCCAAGTAAGCTATTCCGCTTCTGGAGCAGCTTGGCGGGAAGTCTTAAAGTTAGCTACGGTACGGTGTGAGTTTGGGCCTTGCTTCAAAGCAACCATACGTGTTGTGCGTGCTATTGTTCTTTCACGAGTGGAGGGGACCTACAGGTTAAAGCCTAATCCGAATGGCTAGATTGAAAATGTTTTTTCTAGACAGTTATACTCTTTGAGCTTTGTCAGTGACTCGAAACAGGTGGAGCCGTGAAAAACTGTTTGGTGTTTTTCCGGGAATCGAACCGACAACGTCGAGCGTAGGAGTCGACGCACCTAACCACTACGCCACGGCGGACACACCCGGTTGAATTATTACCCCAATTATTTAAATCTATTGAACTGTTGGTTGCTTGACATTCAAATATGCAACACTTGGACACAATTCACGTTGCAGTACCCAATTAATAGTGCTTAGTTCTGGGTTCATTCCACAAGAAATGAGAGCCCCTCAACTGCGCCAATTACAGAGGCATCAGACTCCTGACCAACTTGTACAAGATCTTATCTGCCATACTGTGTGAACGCCTGAATCTCTTCGTCAACAACCCGATTGACGCATAACAGTGTGGTTTCAAAGTCCACAGTCGATAACTTTCGCAATTCGGCAGATCTTGGAAAAAAAACCCAAAACGTCCAAATCGATACCCATCATCCGTTTAGATTTAAAAGTCGCATATGACAGTATTCTTAGAGACAATGGAGCCCAGTCTAGTTTTGTCATCTCTGTCAAACTTCTCCGTCTGTCCAAGATGACGATGGAGAGCGCTCGTTGCTCCATCAAGGTCGGTAACGATATCACCAAGACCTTTGATGCCAAAAGAGGACTTAGACAAGGCGACGCGCTGTCATGTGATTTCTTTAACATCAAACTTGAACGAATTGTCAAAACTCAAACGCCAACACCGGAGTCACAACCTTTCAGTCTGTGCAACTACTAGCGTACGCCGACGATATTGACAGAATTGGCAGAACACAGCGGGCTGTCGCTGGTGCGTTCGCTAGAATCAAAACGGAAGCTGTAAAAACGTATTTAGCAGTAAATGAGGGCAAAACTAAGTATATGCTGTCAGCAAGAAGGAGTACACAACATCGATGAATTGAACAGAACGTCACAATCGACAGCTATAACTTTGAGGTAGTAAGGGACTTTGTTTACCTTGGCTCTGCTATAAACTCTGATAACAGGTTAGTTAGATAAGGTGGATGCTAGTGAATTCACCAGCACTTTTAGACCATGTTGGTCCATTGTGATGCCCACAGTCAGACTTCTACTACTGATCAACCGCTCCAGTGATAGTGTCGTTAATTTGATCCCAAAGGCAAATAGTGACTGGACGAGATTTGAAAAACCAGATAAAAGCGTATTAACTTTACTTTCACTGGGATTCGAACCTGAGACCGCTCTAACTTAGGGTATAAGTGGAATCCTGTGGAAAACTGTGGGATCCAGTCGTATCGACTCTGATAATAACACCACAGCAGAAATAAAACGAAGAGTAACTCGTGCCAATCGCTGGTTTTTTGGGCTGAGAATATAATTAAGTAGTATGGGCCTGTCCCGAGCAACTAAGGAGATTCTATACAAGACCTTGATCATCCCAGTCCTGCTTCATGGCGCAGAAGCATGGACTTTGTCAAAAGCGGATGAAGATATCATCGGTCGTTTCTAGAGAAAAATTCTTCGTAGAATATACGGTCCCGTTTACGTTGACGGGCTTTGGAGGAGGAGATTCAATGACGAACTATACGAACTGTATAGCGAAATCGAGATAATTAAAAAAGTGCGCATCAGTCGCTAAGATGGCTACGACATGTAGAGCGAATGGACACCAATGGTCCGGCCCTCAGGGTTTTTGAATTTAACCCAGAGGGACGACGACCCAGGTCGCTAGGACATGTATAGAGAATGAATACCTATACTTCGGCCCGCAGAGTCTTCAAATCTAATCCAGAGCAACAACGCAGGAAGACCGAGCCTTAGGTGGCACGCAGAAGTTTAAAGAGACCTCAACCGGCTTGAAGTGGGCAGCTGGAGGCAGCTAGCAAAGCACCGTGCTAGCTGGAGAAGCTTGTTAGTTGAAGCCCAGGTTCACTCCGAACTGTAGCGCCACCTGAATAAGCAAGTAAGTTCCACTTTGAAAAAGGAGGAGACTCTCATGTTATTGTCCAGGACTATACACCTCGTTTCAAATAATGCGTTCACTTACTTTACATGGGCTTTGTGGGATATCTCCTTTTTCGATATCTGTCTCAAGGTTCAGTTTTCTTCGAGTTCTGTCTTGAATCTCTATCAAGTCGTCTCAAAATCTTCTAGCCACCGTCTTCGACAATTTGGGTACATTTTCAAATCGTCGTTCTTATGATGCCGCTTTTCCTTCAACTCTTTTCCATCTCAGCCAAGCCTAGAGTCTTTGCTTGTCACCGACTACCAGCCAGGCGTCCCGGTCCACCACGGGATCACGGGAAATAAAATCACCGATGTATTTCTTATGCAAAGATCAGAGGAGGTAATCTCATTACCTGAACCTGCGCTGTTACTGCCTGCGTCCTTGGTTAAAGCTTCCATCGATGGTTGAACCTCTCGAGATCGCAACCAGAGGTGGCATGACTCTCCAGGCTGTAAACATACTAAGCTCATGCTCCCTAACGACTGTAAGAAATCCGTGGCATTCTTGTTATCTCAAGACTGCATACGAAATCTTCGTAAAATATACGGCCCCGTTTGCGTTGACGGACTTTTGGAGGAGGAGATTCAACGACGAACTATACGAGCTGTACAGCGAAGTTGAGCTAGTCAAAAAACTGAGCATCAATCGCTTAAGCTGCCTAGCTGCCATGTAGATCAAATGGACACCTATGCTCCGGCTCGCAGTCTTTGAATCTAACCCAGAGGGACAATGAAATAGAAGAAGGCCTTGCCTTAGGTGACGCACACAAGTTGAAAGGTACATCAATCGGCTTGGAGTGCCCAACGGAAGGCATAAAAACGACGCAGTTGGTTAAGTGCCTGCCCCAAGTTAAAGAGGTCCCCGGTTCGAATCCAGGCTAGGCTAGGCCATGTAGGGCGTATAGACAACTTAGCTCCAGCCCGAAGAGTCTTCGAATCTGAGCCTGTGGGACAACGCAACAGAGGACGTCCACGAACAAGGTGGCGCACACAAGTCGAGGGGGACCTCGGCCGGCTTGGTGTGCGAAACTGGAGACAGCTGGCGAAAGATAGTGCTGGCTGGAGAGGCATGTTGGATGAGGCCCAGGTCCACCTCGGACTGTAGCGCCCTAAGAAGAAGAAGAAGGTTCGAATCCCAGTGAAGTCGAATCTGGTCCAGTCACCATTTGCCGTTGGGATCAAATTAACGGCACTGGAGTATGTTGCTACCTGGCAGTACAATGAACCAGTTTTGAGTCTGAATGCTTCAGTGTAGCGTTTCAAAATACATCCGAGAAAAAACCTGAAGGCATTTAGCTAAGGAGCGTGCTAGCTGGAGAGGCTTGTCAGTTGAGGCTTAGGTTCACTCCGAACTTTAGCGCCGCCCAAGTAGGGATGCAACATCGTTCTTAAAAACATCGATGTTTGTTTACTAGTCTTACAAGTTTCAACCCAAAACCATCCGTCTTCCGTTTCGTTGATGATTGGATTTTTACTTCGTGGCCAACGAAAGTGACGTTGGAAGATCCTACGGTTTGGAATTAGGGTTCCCGAGCGGGCCCTTTATGCACGCTTATATAACGAGTTGCTTGCTCCAATACCGACACCCGCTCCCAGCCGCACACCCTGGTGAATAGGCAAACATCGTTTGCATCCCTGTACCCAAGTAAGTTCTGGGCTCAATTCAATTAAATGTAATTCACCGTTATCTGCAGTTAACTTAGTAAATCCGAATGATTAAGATTTGAAACAAATTCATGACCAATCACTTGACTTTTGGCTTGATTTGAAAGCTCCCAACATTCAACGAGTCCCAAATAATGCTTCGAAATCATGTTCTACTATTAATAGAAAAATCCATTCAAAGGCATTCTAAATTCCCCACAAAATTGTGTTAAAGTTTGTTTAAAACAATCTGCACTTTTATTTGTGGCCTCAATGCAAAGCATGCGCCCGAATTAATTAGGTCACTTTGATGTGACTTTTCCTTTCCAAACAAGCAACGGTAACTCTCCTCATCGAACGACCGGTGTGTGTATAACAGGACTAAGTTTCAAATCTTAATTTGAAACGGATGCTCTTGAATTTAATCTGCATACCCAAGTGACATTCACTTACCTTCGTGCATGTGTTTGACAAAATCAAAGAAAACTGCGCAACAAAACCAGAAAACTAAGCGAAAAGCATACATACGTGTGCACATGAACGAAAAGCAACAAAGGGAAAACAACAAAAGCGACCAACCAAAAAAATAACAACAAAATATTCAAGTTTTTTTTTCTTCACATTTAATAAATTATCAAATTTTTCCTCTTCTCATTTATAAGTGTTTGATTTGCTTTTTACATCGAGTAATATATCAATCTCCACCTCTCTCAATTTTACATACGTACGAGTACTCCCTCCTCGGGTTTGGACTACCTACTTTTTTGTTAGCTTCCTCACAGCTCACGGGAAACGAATACTTTTTTGGATACAAAAAAAAATCATAAAATTAAGAATTAAACCAACATAACATGACTTTTGATAATACAGCGTGTTTTTGGCGATGTTTTCCAACTCGAAGTGTGTTTGGAAAACACTCAAAACCACCAATTAGGCGATCATTTTCATCTCTATACACAATTAAGTTAAACAAAAGGAAACTAAAAAATAATGCATTCGGTATTTACAAGGCGAATTGAAGTTGTTTTTGGGTAAACTTAAAATTTAGCATCACTGGAATTATGGTGTCTTTTCATTTGAACAGTTACATATCATAATTGTTAAATTTTTTGCGGTTTTCTCTTTAATTTTAATTTATTTATTTACATTTTTTTTTTCAAAAGAAAAAACAAAGTAATAAGAAAATTGTACTTAAACATACAGTGTGTCTATAAATATATATAGTGTCTAAGTCTAAAACACATTGTTGTTGTGTTTCGTTTTAGTCCATGCTTGCGTGGCGAATTTTTTCAGTTTCTTGTTTTTTTTTTTTTTGATAAACTTTACAATATTTTACAGAAGAATTCAAAAGTAATAATAATTTGTTTGAAAATAAACAAAAAAATAGAACGCTTTGTTGCTGGAGCAACAAATGCTTTTATGCTCGGGGCTTATGTTCACGCGCGCAGTTTGTTTCTTTCTCAGTTCATTTGACAGATAGTTTCACAGCTCGCGACTGATGCGAGTGTGGTGGTAGTTAGCGGATGGTCGGTGAGTAGAATTCAAAAGCCATCCACCCCTGTCATCAGTGGTAGTGCCGCAAACTGTTATTGTTCATAATGTTGTTGTTGTTGTTGTTAAAAGAACGACGTCCCGTCGTATTGCTACTGTGTATCATGCCGATGCTGCCATTACGCATTGGCAACGCTGGCGGCGGTGGAGTAGGTGTTGGACTCGGCGGAGGAGCATCGTGATCAATGGGCAGCGAGTAATGTGAATTATTGTGAATATAATTGGGATCCATTGTGTGGTTTTTACCGCTGCCGTAGTGATTGTGATTGAAATGATCCTGGTTGAGCCTTATGTGACGGTCTGTGGTGGCCGACTTGCCGTTATGAACGATTGGCAGGGGCTGACTGTAATGGTTTTGGTTGGTGACGCCGTTACAATTGTCCTGAGGGGATGACAACTTGTTCTTGGCATTGTTGGTCATCAGATGGATCTGGCTGAGTTGCACAAAAGAGGAATTGTCGTTTGGTTGCACTGTTGGTGGAGGAGATGGTCCATTGCCATTGAGGACGGTCGATGTTGGTACTTGGAGCTGTTGAAGAGTTTGGTTCGAGGCACCCCGACCTCGGGGAGGTGGGGGCGGTGCTTCTAGCTATAGTTCCGTGACCGGTATTGGCCTGTGGGGGAATTGCTGGTGGTGAGGGTTGTAGGTGCTGGCTGGTGGGAACTGCGTGTGAATTCCTAAACTGCAGGGATGCTGCAGGCGGGACATGTAGTCTTCATCTGAGAAGGTTTTCTGATATTCGCGTTCTTTTCGTCCAAGAGCCGAATTTCCCCATCCGCCCTTGAGAAACTCTCGAATTTTCCGCCGGCATCGGTACAGAATCAAGGCCAGCGCCGTGATGGTGGCCGCAGATCCAACAAGCAGTGCACCGATCATTGCTTGCTTTCGGGGGTCATTATGGGAGCAGCCCAGTAGAGACGGTGTGAGGTTCTTGAGGTTCTCCTGCTTGAGTCTATCGGGATATTCGCAGAAAACGTTTCCGATGGCATCGTTCGTGGAATTCTTAGAGACTAGTAAGTTTCTCAGCCAAAGCACTCGACAGTCGCATGTCATTGGGTTGTCGGATAGATCAAGTGTGTGGAGGTCATTCCATGGGAAGAGACCTTCGGCAAGAGTTGTCAGAGCGTTTTCTTTTAAAATAACGTGCCTCAAATGAGGAAGACCACTGAGTGCTCCTTCCTGCACATCGGATAGCATTTTATTCGACGAGAGATTGAGGTACTCCAGATTTGTGTTCGTTGCGAATGCACCATTGTCGACCCTTTTCAGTCGGAGTGCTCCAGAGATCTCCAGTCTTCGGAGGTTCTTAAGGCCAACAAAGGCTCCCTCCATGACGACTTCAAAGTCGTTTTGTCCCAAAGACAACTCTTCCAGCCTCTCCAAGTGGCTCAGTCCAAGAGTTGGGATCCTCTGCAGGCTATTGTCTGATAGATCGAGGGTTCTGACTGCTTCCAGTCCCTTCAGAGAATCATGCGATATGTTGTGGAGTCCAGCTCCCTTCAAATCCAATCGGGTGAGGCCCTTCAAATCTTCGAAGGCTCCCGATGGGATGGTCATAAATGAGTTGGTGCCTAGGAACAGTTCAGCTAGACTTGGCATTGCTTGGAATGTTTGTGAAGACGGCACTGTCGTCAGAGTGTTGTCATCCAGATAGAGGACTCTGAGGTTTGTCATGCCATTGAAGGCACTCGGATCGATGTGACTGATTCGATTTTGTCCCAAATTCAGTTCCTCCAATTTTGTAAGCGGCGAAAACGTTCCCAGCTCTAGCTCGGCTAGGAAATTTCCTCGCAAATTGAGGACTGTCAAGGACGCCAGTCCCATAAAAGTCTTGTTGCTGATTGAGCCGATCTTATTGTGATTCAAATGCAACTCTTGCAGTTTCTTCTGATACGCGAACGTCCTCTGAGGTATCGTCACCAAGTGATTGTATGACAAGTCGAGGAACGTAAGCTCGGCATAGAATTGAATCGATGAGTCGATTGTCTTGATCCGGTTGTTCTTGATTACCAAGCGTTGGATCGATGGATTTAGGGCGATTGGCAGAACGTCTAAATGCCCTTCACCGCATGTCACTACCAGAGTGTCGTCGTCACACTGACACCCTGAGGGACAGTTCGCGAGCGCTGAAATACTCATGACTCCGAGGAGAAAGATCGCGGAGAACAGGTATGACCGCAACGATGATGATGATGTGAATGATGATGCCATTTTGCTTCGATTTTTTGTTTTTGTTGTATTTCTGCGATGTGTTTCAATGGTTTCCCTTCGAGAGGGTAATAACGTTGATCGAAAGTTGATTCTGAAATGAAAAAAGAAAACATATTCGGGTTCAGTTGAAGCTCATAAAGGATTACGGTTTAGGTCTAAAGCATTCATTCATTTTGTGGCAAAAAGGGGATTTCGAACGTCTATCTATTCCCAAGCATACGTCGCAGTTGGCAATTTAAATTTGTTTTATGTTTATTTTCCTACAGCAGTAAGGAGTTCCAGTTCAGCCCCATTCAGCGTGTGTATGTTCTTAAAAGGCCAGACAGTTAACTGCTATAAATTTCTATCCTCTTCAGCGGTGAAAGAACACAAAAAACGAAGAAACCGTAAGAAGCCAAAACGCACACAACAAAAAGCCTCTGAAACAAGGCAACGAAAAGCTGGGAGCCCACAACAAGTTGTAAGTATGTATGTATTTGGATGGGTTGCTCGTTTCGAAAAGTGAAAGAGTGTTTTCCCTGCCAATTTAATATTTATATATGCACGTCGGTACATGAAGCTGCTTCTTATCGTGGCAGTATCTGGTGTATCTATTATGATATCTATGCAGATATCTTAGGAAGCCGTGCCTATTTTAAGAACCATTTTAAGGGGCACTGGTAGGAGAGGGTGAGCTTTATGGTCTGTTTTACACGCCCAACGGGTCGTCCCTAGAGGGATTTCTTTTAAGGCAACCATCCCCTTTCTTGTTCAACGTGTTATGTGTGCTCTTCTACCGTTAAGGTGAGACACGAGGAGAAGTCGTTTGTTTTTGTTATTGTTGGCTGTTCATAAAAATTGTATTGAGTGTTTGAGGTTCCTTTCGTTCAGTCTTACACACAAATAACCGAGAAATGCAAATCAATATGCGAAGTTATAAATTCAATCCACAAGCATTTTTTTAAGACACATTCGTTCATTTCGCATTTATCTTCGTTTTCTCGTTTGTTTGCTTTTTTGCGAAGCGTTAGAAAGACCTTTAAGGGGATACTCTTCAAAATGGCCAAACAAATATAAGATCCATTGAGCAAGTTAATAGATACATTAAGATGCGCAATGAAACAACCACCAGATTGCCACGGGACAAGGAGGAACATTTTGTGTATCTGGCATGTGGGGTACTTTCTGCACAACACACCCCACACCGTGCCATTGAAATGAGGCTGAAAAAAAAGCACAAACGAGGAAAAATGAGAATTTATGCTGCGGGCTTAGATACATACATAAGTGAGCATACACCGCCGCCTTGAGATACATCGGTATTTTATTTCCACATCGGATGTGGGGAAGTGTAACCGCAAGTTATGTTTATCTTCTTCACATTTTTTGTGCTCCTGCATTTTATTTTGCAAAGTATTTCATTCTGTTGTTGGTATACACTTGGCACATGTAACCGGATGGTTTGAAATAAATGAAAGGGTTAATTTGATATCATTCAGAGTGGAATTTTGAATTCAAAGGGATTTCCTATCACCGTTTGGAAATGTTGTTTTGTTTATATACTTTGACTGTCCAAATGGAAAACCCTTTCATTCAGTTTTTTGTTTTGCTTTCAATTACGAGATTGTGTTGCGCAATTTTGAAAACACAAAGCTGCGGCACATGTTTGTCTCTGGACAGAAATCTGTTGACTTCACCTATCTCCAATGGCTAATGTAAATATTCAAACCTGTGTGTCATCAGAAACACGTTTGGTTTAATGAAATGCTTGAGCCATGTGGTTGACTAATTATTTATTTTTGTCTCTGCGTTCATTTTGCTTTGAAGTTCGAGAATGTAATTCGATATCTTGGCGAAGGATAAACAAACCGCGCACTCAAACTTAACAAAAATATTATTGGCATTCACTCGTTTATTATTTCCACTCAGGCATCGTCTTCCATCTACACGTCTGTTTAAGTGTTCTCCTTGTGGGAGACATCGAGATAACAATTTTTGGAATTATTTATAGTGTCATTCATTAAGCGCTTCCTATCTTTAAATTTAAATGAAACAAAGTGTGTGTGATGTATCATCGAAGTTTTTTATTCGCTTGAAAGGCCCATCGATGCCATTCTGTATGGAATGCAACCAATGTCCGCTAAAGCCCAAAAAAGGATACGTCTAACGGGGTCAAATCGCACGATCTCGGTGGCCAATTCACATCACCTCCATGTGAGATGACCATGCCCTCGAATCGCTCGTGCATTGGGATGCATTGGACGATTTTATATCGGTGTCATGCACGTGTTGTCCGTCATCCATGGTGATTTGGCAAAACAGACTGAATAAACGACAGCCAATTTGACAGATGTAGCTTCAACAATATGGCCGCCGTCAACTTTCAAAGTTCGGAAGTCCCTATTGAAAGACCATTTACTTTGCCTGCCACCTCATTGCATTGGTTTTGTGTCAGCGCAATTGTGTGTTTAGTGCATTTTTCGTTTTCCGCTGAGCTTTTATTTTTTGCAACTAAGCCATGCAAAAATGCAAGGAATATAAATCTTGTTGCACTTAGTTTCGTTTCCATTTATCTCTTGGCATAGGGGCGATGGCTGTTGGGTTGGGACGGTAGCGGCGATCACACACAGAGATGCACGGCTCGGGGAAGAATTTATAGTCTCTAAAGGGGATGATACAAATGCGATAAATAATCCAGAATCGATGAGAGGATACACTCGTACCTAGGATGAACCTTGAAAATATTATTCTTTTATTTCCGATTTCTGAATCACCATTCGCAATCGATATACATTTTTCAATGGGATTCGGTGGTTTTTTTCCCCTGCCACTCTTCCGGTTGTTGTTGTGAGTGCACCTTAATGTGCGGGTTTAAATCTTGAAATGTATACCCATTTATGACAAAGTGCTCCAGCGACTACAAAAGGGAAAAAACAACACATTCTGCGCCGTTCAGACTTCACAAAAGGCTGAAGTATCTGCGTGTATGCCCGTGCATATCCGCTGACTACTTTGGGCGAAAAGCTGGCGAGATTTGAGCAGTTTTACAACAATCAGATATCGAAACTTAAATTCATATTTGCACGTGCTAACGTGACTTTTCCGTGCACATATTTTCGTTCGACCAAAAATTAATTGCGTTGTAAATTTCTGTGTTTGTGAGATCCACAAATATGGAAACAAGTTTTTTTGTGTGTGATTACTGCAGTTTGCTTCCCCATTTCCACTCCTCCTGCATTTGAACTGAAGCAAAACGAAGGCTTTCTACTTAATTAACTCCGAACCGATGCATGTCATTGCGTTAGTTGGCGGTGTTGGCACGGTGGGTCCGGCAAGAATTTACAAAAACCCAGACAAACTCCCCCTCTAACGCAAAGACCAGATACCCTCTGTGAGATATGAACACTTGTTATACGGGATTGGAATGGCTACACACACAAAAAAAAGAAGTTTGAGATTTTTTTGTGTATTCCGTGTGTCTACTTCCAATTAAGCAGATGATTTCGGGGGACCAGGGTTGGGCATTGAATTGACCCTCAGGAAAATTCAACAATCACTCGAAAACACAAAAGCATGTAACAAATGGAAAGTTCTGAAAAAAGAAAAACGAACAAAAAACAGGGACGAACATGAAAAAAATGAAAAAATTAAACGACCCCTCATTCTCGTAAATTAATGAAATATACATTACATTACAACTGCTCGCTGTGTGTGCATGACGCCCATAATGATGGTCGTTCGGCCGGCTGGCGTTCTGTTTGCATGCGACTGCGACTATCAGGCAAGCAATTGCGTGACAATTATTATTCTTTTGGGAGAAATTACAATTAAACAAAATTCTGTTTGCCTCTATGGATTAACAAGGGTTGATGGACTTAAAAAGAAGTAGTTCATGGAGTGGATTCACAGCAGAAAACATCTGATGTTTTGACTCTTGCATCAGCAAGTTAAACTAGCGATTTGAAGCAAAGCATTCGGTGAATGAAAAATCTATTTATCTAAGTTCTCGTTGGTTTTTTACGAAAATGCAACTTTGTTGTGAAAAAATGGTTAAAAATGAGTCATTTAAAGTATTGCCTATCGGTAGCTACAACTATTTCCCATTTTTCTGGCAGAGCTCGAATACCGCTACGGTGAAGGTGTTGATCTTTTGAGGCTATCCACGAATCAAGCCATTTTTTGATGTCTTCATATGAGTGGAACTACTGATCAGCCAGGCATCGAACGGAACAAGTAATCAGATGTATCTATTTTAGCGTTCCTTCACGTGGACGGTCGTCAACATCGAAATCACCTTACACGGATCCTCATCGAGCAAAGCCTCTAATTCGGCGTCTTCGAAGTATTTTGGCCTTCCTTCACGCGGATGGTCGTCAACATTGAAATCACCGTCTTCGAAGCGACGGAACCAATCACGGCACGTTGTTTCACTAAAAAGCGCTTTAGCCGCCGTTTTCTTCGAATGAAAGAAGAAAATCAACACTTTCCGCAGACGATTATTTGGCATAAGATCAGACATTTTCACACAACCAAAAGTAAATGACATCCAAAATTATATTGCTGAGAAGCTAGGCCCAGGTCCACCTCGGACTGTAGCGCCGCCATTATTATTATTATTATAAGACGCCAAAACGAAATTCCTAATGGGTGAATACACTTTGTTTACCATATGTCTAAGCTAGGCTCATGACGTGTTGGATATGTCTAAATCGACCAGCCCTAACTGCTGAAGCCATCTATTGACAAACAGCGAGAACTTAAATATTTCCATACAATGAAGATCAAAGTACTTTTCGAAACTTTTTTTCGATGTTAATAACCTTTAAAACTCAGGTGGTTGTCGCTGATTGAATTTAAATGAAAATATTATTCATAGGCTGGGGTTCGTGTAATGTGTGTGCGTATTCCTGCCTATCCACAAATATCTCATTATCCATGCAAAAGCACGACCAGTGCTCTCATAACAATTGCAAATGTTCAATGCAGTTCATTAGCACCAACTGCGACGTATTAACGACTACATTATCTGGAACGTGTTCAGTGAATAACTTAAACTGAATCTGAACCGTACGACGTTGTTGAAGGGGAAAGATCAAATGAAATGCTAGAATGATGTCGGAATAATTACGTTAGGACTGTTTTTTTTACAATATTTTCCTAGAACTGAGTTTAAGGTCAAATTTAACTGGGGACGTGGGAGAATGTGTTTTCGAAATATTATTGTATTGGATCATTGCAAAAATTCGTGCTCGATTTGATACTCAAACACAAGGGATTGCTATTTAAAGAAAAAAATGTATTAATCGATGATAAACAACCTTGGCCAAATGTATTAGGCACCCTTATCTTTTTGTCTTTGCTGCCAAATCACTTATTGGAAGTAATTTGTTTGAATTTTAAGGTTTCGGCGACACTCTTTCAGGTTTTTATTTTTTCCTCTCATTTCTTTAATTTGTTTGCTTTTTGAAGATATGACGAATCTTAAAGGGTGCCATTTATCCAATGCTGTAGTCCCCGTCATTTTCTACAATTGGCTCCCAACGTTTTACAAGCTTGCGAATTCCGTTTTCATAAAAACTGCGTGGTTTTCTTTCAAAAAATGTCGTTTCGTCATCTTCCGAGGATTTCTTTCCATTCAAACCGTTCTGAACGGACCGAAACAGGTGAAAATCTAAAGGAACCAGATCAGGGGAATTAATATGGGTGCTGAAGGATTTCCAATTTTAACTCCTTCGGTTTTTGCAGCATTTCTCGGGCGATATGTAGCCTTGTGTTATCATGATGGAAGATGAAGCCTTTTCGGATTGTGCCAAAACCGAACGACTTTCTTCAACTTTCTCGTTAAGCTTAGAGTGTTGCTCGCAGTACTTATTCGCTGTGATTGTTTCGCCGGGTGAAAGAAGCTCGAAAAAAAAAATGCTTCCAACAGATAGCAGCCAGCTTTTTCCACGGGTTCTGCACCTTCACTTGCTTGTTTCCAGCTTCTTTTTCAGTGCACGGTGTTGCACAGAATCTACTTTTCGTCACCTGCTGAGACTCAATCCATGAAAGGTTCATTTTCATGTCGTCTAAGCAGAGATATGACCACGGAGAAGCGCTCCAGCTTATTTTTTCCCGTCAAACAATGCAACACCCATGTATCGAGCTTGGAAGTGAATCCTAGTTTCTTTAAATGATGAAATGCTGACGAA
This sequence comes from Myathropa florea, assembly GCA_930367185.1. Lineage (NCBI taxonomy): Eukaryota > Metazoa > Arthropoda > Insecta > Diptera > Syrphidae > Myathropa > Myathropa florea. Next base: position 26,187,081 of record OV884005.1, on the reverse strand, counting down.
TGATCAATATTAAGCCTCTCGGCAATCTCCTCGGTTGAAATTTTTTTTTTTTTATCAAGGTTCACAAAATGTCGTCATCAATTTCGGAAGGCCGTCCAGAACGGGGTTGATCGTATTAACGTTACGAAATCCACCAAACCACGTTTTAACGGCCCTAAGATTCTGGAACAGCCAAAAGGGTATTAAACACTTAAGAATGTTCATGGAACAAAATTACAATCCCAAACAAGCCAAAGAAGCTCTAGAACTTAATAAAGCAGACCTAAGAGAACTATGTAAAGCACTAAAAGGACATGGGGCCTGCAAATACCCCCTCCACAAATTGGGGCTTACCAGCACAGAAATCTGTAGGCTATGTGGACAGGCCAAGGAAACCGTGGAACACATACTGACTGTCTATCCAAGTCATGATCGAGAAAGAAAGATCGAGACTTTCAAGAAATCCCATCTAGAGAAGCTGTCAAATTTTTGAAGGCAGCACTAAAATCCTAGATCAAAAGAAGGTGGTACAATAGAGCTTTATGGTCGCAGTACTAATGTTGCATACATGACACACCCTGAGTTCTTCAATTCAAACGGCCCTAAAAGCAGGAGGACGATCCGAATAAACGCTCTGAACGTTATTTGTTGCAGTTCAAACACTCACACGAAACCCGTACAGCGTTACATGGCGAAGGTGGAACTTTTCGGTCTCCATTTTAGAAAATTCGAACAGAATTTGAGTTAACTCAGCGATTTCTAGCGATAAAATGACTACTGATGCCACGACCTATCCATTGGTACACAACAAGTCCATAAAACAAACAGTGGTTGCGTCATACCGCCACGTATGAAGATCAAGTATGAACCTTTGCAAAGATTCAATATTTTTATATTTTATTCTAGAAATGCTCACCTTTATTGAATATTTTTAGAAGTTGGCATATTGGGCTCGGACATGTTGATTCCAACGCCCCTTAGAACACAGCAAAATGATTATCCTGCCTCGTTGATGATCGTAAAAATTCTGAAAAGACAAACAAATTCAAACATTAGTAAAATCTCATTGATTTTTATTCAAATTACTCATAGAATATAAGCATAATTTCAAGAGATTTCATTTGTACACCGCACACCTCAATTTTCTGCCCAATGAACTTCACAAACGTTCATGTGTTTCTGAAATTTGCATATCACGCCGTAAAAAGATACCACAAGGTGACACGCTATGTGTGTTCCTGTTTCTTTTTACACGTTGTTTGTGTAAAGCATTTTATTTGAATTGTCAACAATCCCCCCTACGTGTTGTTCACACCATATACACTCACGACTTATTTGACAGCAGAAAACGTTGTCACTCATTTGACACCCTCACCGGTTGTGCCGTCGTAACAAAGAAATAGAACAAATTCTGTCTAATAAGGCAGACTGAGTGAAGTGTGTGATGTCACTCAAATGGAGAGAACACCGCACGCACATCAAGCCACCACCGCCACCGCCACCAACGTTTTGTTGGGTTGTATCTCATTTATGCAAGCTGCTTACAATTGATATTCATTGCTCTGCTTTTTTTTCTTGTTCGGATTCATGTCCTCAATGGAAATTGAATGCATTCAACCATCTGAATGCGTTTCGTTTTGTTTTTTGTTCACTGCGCTGATAGTCTTATGCCCTCCTGCCTATGCTCCGTCACGATGTCTCGCCAATGACTTGGAATTGAAGAATGTCTATAGAAACATAAACAAAAAACTCCATTGACCGTTTGTCACTTTATAATTCATTAAATGCATTCAGCATGGAAGTCATAGACATAACCATCCCGGGTACAGACGAGGGTGCGCGGGATCTAGTTTTTGTTCAAATAAATTATTCAGTCAATTGAGACATATTCACGTTCGTGCAGCTGATTAGAATAAATCCCGCATCAACCTGGAATGATTTTAATTGATGTCATTAAAGTCAGTCGGGCCGTTGAGTAGCTTATGTTCGCATTATGGGAATTTAACTTGAGAATCGGTGGAATTTTCTTGCAGAAGTACAGGAAGTTCGAAAGCCCTTAATCTGTACGAGAATTCTCCTCATTTCATGATCATCTTTACACAAAGGAACGAACCAACACCGATCCACAAAAACAGATCCAAATCAAAGAAACGAGTATCTGAAAGAAACCACAAAAAAAGATGAAATGATCTTGATGATACTCGTACATCAAGACACTGCCCGTCACACAACCAACAACAACAACATGTGAGTTAATGATCACTATACATCTCCATTCACCGCCGAGATACTCGTTTATGTGAAAGATCATTTGCTACCTTTCTCTCTCTTTCTGTCTCTCTGTCGATTTGGTTTCATTTCTCGTTTCTGTTGCTCCTCATCTTTGCATTTATGACAATCAACTTGATGATCTGGATTGTGTACACTTGGGAGTAGAGAGGAATGGCATCAAACTTGTTCGTAGAAATACAACTTGAGAGCAGGAAGGCGATCTTGATGATCTTGCCCATCGTCTTCCCATGCTGACTGTGGTTTGGTTCATTTATAAACACTTAATGTATGTTTTCTTTGATATCCACGATATATTTGTAAAGAAGATAAATGATCGAAAGGAGTGCTTGATAGATTCTAACTCCGTACGGGGGTATGTGTGTCGCCCTCTTGAAAGTATCTAATTGTCATACGAGTGCGTCTGGCAATGGCAATGAACTCATTTAATCCACACAAAATGAAAGCACTTAAATCAAAGCCTAAAGATACGAGTGACTACTGCGATCAGGAATCCGCGGTCAAGTGGTTATTCAAGTGATGGTACTGGCTCGTGCGTAACACCCAGTACCGGTTATTTTCTTGCAGATTTTATGATTGAACACAACAAAAATTCCAACACCACTGCCTGAAGTTATTCATTCATTCCGGCACAATGTAGACAAACGAGAACCCATACCCAAGTCAATACAGAGTTAATGATGAGAACCACCGAGAGAAGTGTGAACAATTTAATTGTTGTTAGTTTGGGAATCGCATTATTTTGAACTTCTTTCACCTTTTTCATGGTTTGTGGTATATCTCTTGGGAAAATGTGAGTAAAATCAGACGAGGAAACTACATTTGTTGCCATTGTGTGCTGCATTTCTTTTATGTTTTGGCTGAAAAGGTGTCTAATTTCACAGTACTTTCGATAAGTTTTTGTGGGAACACACGAAGCAAACGCTAAAGATGATGGTTCCCATTTAAAAATCAAAACGAATTTGTATCTTGTGTCCCTACGGTGTTAGTGTGCCAAAATAAGGTGGCCTCCTTTTGTCTTTTTATCAATCAATAGACAGCCAAACCCAAAAACTGTCATATTTCAATTTGTGGCTTCGGGTGGCTTTAAGTTCACTGAAAATCGATACCACGAGGGAAAAAAATACATTGCCAGAGATACGATAATAATTTTTGCTTCAACCAGAGATTTAAGAGATCTACTTTCATGAAAAAATACGTATTTTTTGTTCATCGTCTCGTTTTCGCCATTATTTCCTCTCCCTGCCGTCGACTGTCGTATGTTTACTCTTCGAATATATTTCAGATTATTCTTCGTTTCTCCTTTTGGGAGATTTTTTTTGCTCGAATCGATTATGTGGAAATAAACAATCAGAAGGGAAATGTATCAGAAATATAATATAGCCCGACTTTAATGGGGTGAATTTGTTCGTATCTTTTTAGGAAACGAATTCTTGTTTTTGACTTAAGTCTCTTGTCGCCTGTATCTGACTCATTTAACCACGGCATGAGGTCGCTACGGCACTGAACACTTCTGGAAACTGAAAGAAGATTTTAGTTTGAATATGATTATGCAGAACAGATGAAGTTTTGCGACATGTTGTGTGTTTTTTGTTTTCATGTTTCATGAGATAACGACTTAAGAGGGAATAAAAAATTGTATCCAATCCATTTGTGTATCAAAAAATGTTAATTCGTATTTTAATCTGTCGAAAAAGATACACGAACTAGATTGAGTTTTACTTGGGCTTTAGATTCTTTCAGAAAATGTATGTAAATTATATGCACAGACGAGTTTGACTGGTCAACGTAAATCGAACGACAATCTCTTATGAAAGTGTAACGAATGAGGTAGTCCGATAAGATTGCTACATAAATTAAATACTGAATGGATTTGAGACTTTCTAAGTGGCAGAGGAAAACCAAGAAATTGATCTTAAAGTTTAGGTGGCCGACTGTAGATAACAGTCACACATAGGCCAACATAGGCCCACTATGTCCAAACGCCGAGGAAGACGTAGAGCACGCAGTGTTTGACTGTAGCCGCTTTGTGCACGATAGGCAAATGGTGAATCTACCAAGCCCCGAAAACATGATCCCTTACATGATGGAATCTGTAGAAAATTGGAACGAGCTATGCTCGTATATTGCGATAGTCCAACTGAAACTACGGCAGACTGAAGCAGAAAGAAATTCTCGGGAGCCCACTGTTCAGAATATAGCGTAAATCGCTAACGAGCCCCGCGAAGTAATGCCTAAAGGCAGTTCCGCGGGGAGAGTGGTAGATGGGTGCAGGGAGTTGGTTAGTACGCAGGCGTATTCCTGAAATTGAGTACTTGGGTTTACGAATCGTGCATGCTGATAGCCCGGGCTATTAGTATCTTTAGAAGATTGGAAGATTGCCACATCCTTGAACGCAAACAAAAAACAAAAAAAGGCCCGTTGTAAAGATTTCACAGAGAAAACAAATTCAAGTGTCAACATCTGTTTATATCACATTTCGATTGTTTTTCAATATATTCGAGAACAGAAACCTGTTAACACAACGGCCAGACAATCCAGTAAATCCCTCAATTCAAAGTCAATCCCCCATCAACCGAAGATAGAGATCTCATTTCAAGGATAGCAAATAATCGAAATCAACTTACTTAAAGCGAAAATCGAAACCATTTAAATTAGGTCATTTTAATTCACCATTTATCAGGCGTATTGTCTTTTTCAATCCACTCTACCCCATTGCCAATCGAGAGGGCAACACAAGAGAGAGGAGGATGATCCAAAACAGAGAACAAAAGGATCAATGAATATGGCAATCTCCCATAAAAGGTACAAGGATAAAAAGCAACTCAAAGCTGCTCGTCTGTGATGTTGTTTTCTTCCACTTGTCTTTGGGTTTTTTTTCTTCTTTTTTTTTCTCTCATTTTTATTCGTATTTAATTTTATGACAAACGAATTGAAAGGACACAGGAAACCAGGGACACAAAGAAATTTCAGAAAATTTTAGATACTTCTATCAGTTAACTGCTTGTGATGGTCATCTCCTTCTTATTTCGTGAATTCTGTCAACTTTCGTTTCAACTGATGGGAATTTAATTTGATTTTGACTTCTTTTCGCTTCTCGCTCGCCCCCCCTTCGATCTGATTGCATCTTCGCACCTTCAAATTAAATATTAATCCACTTTAAAAGTTCCCCTTTACACAGGGGAAAATGAATATATACGTAAATTCAATTCATTTACATTCGTATACACATCTATGCTCATCGATGTACATATGTACACATGACAATGAGAAGTACAGAAGAACTCAAGTATTCTAACCTATTTAAGCTGAGATTTAAAGTACATCCCACTGAGTTTGACAGTGATTTCTAACCATAGGTACAGCAGCGGATATGTCTTTCTTTTCTTTACTCATTTTATTTGTTGAGACAAATCTCTTCTCGAATTCTACATTTTCTGTAAATTTTTAATGAAAATGTGTTTAACTTTTCCCCCAAGACGTTAGATACACACGACGTTTTTTGTGCGCTGTTTTTTTTTTTGTTTCGTCTCTTTATCTGTGTGAAGATGAAAAAGTGAAATGAAATGACATTGAAATGATTGCTACAAGCACTTTACACAGGTACTTAAGAACATCTGATGTTTTGGCAGTTTTCAAGTGAAACCACAGAATATGTCTCCACTTGAGAGAATAATTCTTGACTCTTGTTGCGGTTGTTTTTTTTTTGTATCTGTTCAAGTACATTGCATACTTGACACAGAAAAAAATGGGGGGGAAACATATATACACACACAGACGCACACGCAGAGACAGTTGTGTTTTCTGAATCTTTTGTGTGGAATTTGTTAATTAAACTTTACGGGACGTCATCACTCACTAAATGTTATTGTTTTTAGAATGCAATCAAGGGTCGGAAAATAGTTCGCATGCCATGCTGTACTCGGTGATGGGAGGGGGGAGGTTTTCAAAATTAATTGTATTAAAAAATCAAAAAAAAAAGCAACGAGAGGTTTGTTTGTATCGACATTTTTGTAACATTTTTGCTTTCATCACCCGCAAGTCTTTTCATTTTCAACACCAGGCAATTAAATTCATTGAAACCGTCACAATGGGATTGCTGATATTCCCATCTCGGGTGCGCGAACATATACGAGTACACTACGCTGTCCACCACTAAACGAAGTTAATTTTATTCATGATAGATACATGGTCAAAATGGAACATTCCTCGGATGGCTTGTCTCTTTTCGAATCTTCGTTTCATATCTTTTTATTTTTTATTCATCTTTGATTGACATGGCGTCGGATGAGAGTCGCGACTATGCGTGCGTGAACACGACCGCGGGAAAGAAATAAAATCTGGGACTCTAACACCAGCATTCATTCCCATCACGACTCACTCACAATGGGAGGGCATAGATCTTATTACCTCAGATGATGAATTTATACAAAACATATTTCGTTTTCCGAATCAATTAGGGAAATGCAGTCACCGAGCCATCCAAACGGCACATGGGAAACTTCACTCGTATGTCTGCATTTTTTATAACATATTTTTGAAAAGCACATTTCTTTCTTTGTGTCACATATTAGTCATGGAATGAGGAGGAAATATGTGCGGCTTTGTGGGCAATTTGTTGCGTGTTTGAATAACTATTTCATGGAGAATTTTCAAAAATATCTCTCTCTCTCTCTCCCCATCCATCAGGAGGAAGTAGTGAAAGTTTACTCTTTTTGTGGCTAAGAAAACATGCAACAAAATCGATCGTTAGTTAAAGTTATTTGAGTCAAGAGGGAATTTATTTAAAGAATATCTTGTGTCTGGTTTCGCTATACTTTATCAGTGAATATTTACCAACATAAGTCTTTGGTTGCATGATAAGGAGACATTTAGGTTTTTTGTAAGGGGAAAACTTTCGCAAGAAATTTTAAACCGCATCGCATGTGAAATGAAATTACCAAAGGGAATCTAGTGCGAACTAAATGATAGTTAACGATTTTTGTTCAGATATCATTTCATCCATCGAGTACGGGTACTTCGAAATGATGTATTGCCGGACACATAAATTGTCTTCCAATTGGGACTGCGGAACTGTAATAGTTGATCGCGGCCATATTGTTGAAGCTACATCTGTCAAATTAGCTGTCATTTATTAAGTTTGTTTTGCCAAATCACCATGGAGCGTTTAAAAACACGTGCAAATGATAAAATTGTTTTATCTAAATGGGCGTTCTGTTCGGGCAACGTTCCGCGCTGTTGCCATAATCGTCCTATCGAGTGGACTATTCACAGTGTGGTTGACAAATTTGACTCCACTGGATCTGCCGAAAACATCGCCACTGTCCGTGAGAGTGTGCAGGAAAATCCAAGGCAGTCGATTTCGCGTCGCTGACTTGGCTTTCGCAGACCGCAACGAATTTTGTGTAGCGTCCTGACTTGGGCCTGCACCTGTACAAAATTCAACTGACCCAGGAGCTCCAGGTAAACGACCATAGACAACGACGTGAGTTCGATGAATGGGCTCTGCAGCAGTTTATACGGTTTGTCTGATTTGTATGCTATTGTTCTAATTCTACTAAAACACGATGCATGTTTGTTAGCAGATGAGAGGTAACGTGAAGGCCTTCGAACATGGTTCACACTTGTATGGTTTCTCCCCAGTGTGCATCTTCTCGTGAGCCTTTAACGAGGTAAACAATGAAAACGCTTTACCGCAGTTGGAAACTGAGCCTAAATTTCATCGAAAACTCATCTTCAGCGATGAGGCCCATTTCTGGATGAATACGTGAGGTACGTCAACAATCGGAATTGTTGAATTTAGGACGATACCAATGTACAAAAGTGCACCACTCAAAGAAGCCGCGGTGGACTTTTGAACGATGTTATATTCCATACATAAAATATAAAAAATTGTTGCAAGTTCATTGTGACTTTATAACTCACGAACTGACAGACCGAATTCGATACAATTTTTAGAGTTTGTTCGTATAGTGTTGTAGATGGTTTATCTAAAGTTTGCACGAAATTGGTCGTGTTGTGACTATTTATGTGGACATCTGAATTTGTCCTTATAAAAAAAACAACAAAAACAAAAATTCGCATCTCTCAGCAAACATTCGACGGAGAGTTATGAAATTTTCCACACAAGTAAGGAACATCGGGAAAAATGATATCCTCTGGAAAAAGAAGGGGACACGCCCACCAGAGAGGGAGTAGCAAAGCACGCTGGATACTCAAGTACTGAATAGTCTAGTATTCCATAATAATATACTCTAGTATACATAATGGCATCGACAGGCCTTTCAAAAGAATATACAATTTCGATGATATCCCACACACACTTTGTTTTATTTGAATTTAAAGATAGGAAGTGCTAAATGAATGACCCTTAGAAGAACATACCGATCCCAAAGCATGAGACAGATTTGCACACGCGTCATCAGTTTGTCACGGGATGTCGCAACGATGTCGTAACCCTGTATTTTATACAAGTTTCTAGATTACAACGAGAATTTCGTCAGTGTCATGAATTTTAAGAAGTGATTCACTGCAATTTAATCCACATGACGAAGTGTCATCGCAGCTCGCTGCACCTATGTATGCTCGCTGATTGCTGACGAATTTCGAAAAAAAAGACGAGAGTCGTTTGCAATAATTCCAGAAAACTGCAATGAAATGCAAAACCTGCCTCAAACTGACACAAAAGTCTACAAGAATAAGCACAACGAAAAGTGAATTGTAAGCGTTTCACAATAACATCCACTTCGGACTTCCGAGAAATTGTTTCCATGTCACAAGCAGAACATTTTCCATGGAAATTGAAAGATAAACTCAGTCAGTAAGCTTTTCTTTGCCAGATGATTTGCAAGCCAACATAGTGATTGATGTGTCACAATTCGATCAAATCAAACATAAAATTCGATTAGTCATTGCCCCCAATTTGGTGACACTTCAAATCTTTCGGACATCCTCTTGACTCACACTTCGCTTCGCAGCAACCGTCAGATGAGAAGTGTACATAAAGAAATCCCCCCCTCAAACGCAGAGAGAAAGAAGTGAAATCACCACCTTTCTAAAACTGAGTAATTATCAACTTCTTTGCCGATTACCCACGGATACCAATCTCAGTTCACAGCGTTGCCTTGTGTACGAGTACGACGACAGTCATGAAACTAGTTGGAGCGCTAATTAACTCCAAACTGCTCATTTAAATGAGGAGAAATGTTTTTTTTCTTGATAGGTTTGCATTAATCTATCCGTTCAGCTGAGGGCTTTAGGGAGAAATTAAAATGTGTTTTATTATTTTCGCATCATCATGACACCCGGTTCTGCGTCGCAATTAAGGGGCGGAACCGGTCGGTCAACAGCGCGCAGAGAGCCACAAAACATGCGATAATGAATTCGCGATGCAAATCGCCTCACTTGTTGTGTAATTATTTATATTTAGCAGTCAAGATATTTTTTTAAGCCCCCCACCCCCGGCTCCTTCGGGGCAGACAAAATAAATAAATCAAATGAAGTCATAGATACTTCTGTATCTTTTTTTTTCGCGGCGCAGCGTGTGTATGTTTTGATGTAGTCTCTGTTGGCAGGTGGTTTTCTCATGTTCGATTGTTGCTGTTTGATTAAATTATGCAAGCGTCAAAGTGGGGTAAGACTAAAAGAATTAATGCCTAATTTAAATACCCTGTGTGGTCACGATTCAACAGACAGATACGTTTGTGTATTTCTCTCTCGCTGGGGTAGGTGAAGGTCTTGCGAGCATTACGAATGTGATTAAGAGGTTTTCCAACGTTGCTTTTGCGTACTTTTTTTTCTGTTTCGTGTTCGTATTCCCCTCTCTCTTTTGGGCAAAGTCGCCGCGCTAAGTGAGATTTGAATACCAGTGGAATTTACAACCTGTTTGATGACAGATGTGTGAATCAGTTTATAGGCAATATGTGAATGTGCTGGGTGTCTGTGAAAAGTAGGGCTTGTAAGGGGCGATAGAAAATTGCCTGTGCTAGCACAAGTGTGTTTTATGAATACAAACGTAGCGCTTTTGTGGATTTTTATGCCTCTTCAGTCGTTGCGGAGCCAACGGGCTTATGTAATCGCATCCAAATAACTTCTTCTTCTGGTCATGATATGTGTCAGGTCTTCTTAATTGATTTTTTCTAGATATCCGTGACGAAGCAGTGACATTCCAGTGACGAGTGATTGTGAAACGATTGACGAGGACAGAAAACTGTCACCACTGTCGATTTTCTGGGTCACCGAGTTCAGTAAGCGATAAAAGTATACGAGTGTATGGAGACATTTCTAGATACAATAAAATGAAATATGTATCACTTATCAGGAGATATTTTATGTGTCTAATAGATATCTGAAAAGTGATTACCTGGAGTGGAGAAAAAGCCTGTAAACAGAAGAGAATACTGGCTGAGTTCGTAAACGTCAACAAAATGCCCATCGCGTAAGCATCGCTGCCTATGTGATGCGAAGCAACGATTGTTTGATGTTGCGCTGTATCACGACGCTTTCATTTTGTTGGAGTTTCGGCTTATTGTTTTGTGTGCCAATTGTTTCTTTTCGTTTTTTAATTGTCAAAAATCACTGGAGCGTTCGACCAGTGGTAGCAGTCTGACTGTGGGTGTCACAATGGGCCAACATGGTCTAAGTGTGCTGGTGAATTTACTACCAAGCCCCCAAATCTAACCTTACCTAGGTTAGGGGGCTAGGTTACATGACTGGATGGAGCAGTTGGTTAAGTGCCTGCCCCAAGTTCGAGGGGTCCCAGGTTCGAATCCTAGTGGAATCGAATCTGGTCCAATCACCATTTGCCGTTGGGATCAAATTAACGGCACTGGAGTAGGTTGCTACCTGGCAGTACAATGGACCAGTTTTGAGTCTGAGTGCTCCAGTAGTGTTCCAAAAAAAAATTCTTGGAAAAAAAAAGCCTTACCTATGCAAAAAGTTATAGTTTCTCATCATTTCGTTAGGAGGCGTTAGGAAAGGGTTAAAGGTAATTTGATGGCTTATACACTCGCCTCCCTCTGCGTCGAATTTTTCACGGGATATGAAGTTTGGGTTAGAGGAAAGGCGACTGCATTTTAAAACTCCCCATAAACCTTCCCGCAAACCACACTCATTATCGGTCACATGACTAGAGAGAAACTGTTATTTCCTTTGGTAATTAAACACAATTCTTTGAGGCACTCTCTTCACTCTCACGTTTCATCGTAAATTTCAGAGATCATAAGAGAAGCACGTAAATCTATGACCGCGTATAGAAAACATGATTTCTCTTTGATTTACAATCTCGGAAATTTGGAAATGCAAGAAATAAAAATACAATTATCTGCCCGGAGTGAATGCGAAAAATTTCACATTTTTGTGTGTATCTTTCTTGCGCTGCGGTCTGGAAATGGGGACATAAATTGCAATTAATTTACGAACGCGCCTCATTACGTTTCACACCATTTCATGCTCAGGCGAAAAAAAGTAACTAAGCACAACTACACTAAATTTAACCTGCTAACGTCGATGAAAACAAAGGCAAAAAAATGTATAAATAAATAAAATATACCCAAAAAAAAAAAGAATAACCGCCAAGCACGCATTCAAGGCACGTAACTAAGCGATTAATGCAGGCAGGCAGGCAGGCATAGTATTGTACTCTCGTACGTTTCGTATCTATCCACCGGTAGAGACCATTAGTCGTAAATTTCCATCGTTACCATAGATTTTCAAATGCCCCCGAAAACAAAAAAAGAGGAAATAATAAATATATGTGTGTATATTTATTCCATGGATTGGTATGTATAACAAGAGCATAAACTTAAAGTTGTCAGTAATTACTTGTGTTTGCTGGGTTAGAGCTCCCGTCATTTGCCACTTCGTACTACTGTCTGTTACTGTGGCACAGTGGGTATCGCCTCTATCTGTACATAGCTCGCCGAAAGTAATTTAAATCGAAAAAAAATGGAATGCGTGTGTATTTTTCCATTTCGAAATGGGAAAATGAATATACATAGCATGCGGAGCCCACGTATATGTACAGCAGCCTATTTTTGTACAGTATCTGTAGCGAAACGCACATGTGCAGCTGGGGAGCAGGTTTTTGCCTCTTTTTTTTTTTGGCATTTTGTGAAGTACAAATTTCTGGTTAGACTACTCGTCAAGTGACAGAGAGCAAAAGATATCTGCATGCATTTTGTTGTTGCATTTTCGCTGCACTAGACTAGATACATCATGAACGTATGCACACACAACACATGTATCTACTGCGTGGTATGTCAAAGCAAATCGAAAATGCAAAATTGCATGACAGCGGCATGGTTTATTATGAATGTATCTGGAGCTCGATAGACGTTAGGGACAACTTTATCTATCGTACATTGCATTTGTGAATAGTTTTGAAGGTTTCTTCCAGAAATATGCACGTTCGGCTTGGTCTCTTGTTGAATGTGTGTTTCATTCTCTTTTTTGGTGAAATAACCAAGAATTTCAACTGGGATCTGTGCAAAAAGAAACCGGTAGAATGTATACATTTGATGATTTATTATTGGCAAGCTTGAGTAAGTGGATATCGTTCGCCGATGACGGGGGACACTTCAAAGCCAGAAGAGAGATAACGAAATGAACATGATTGGGGTGGGATACCGAATTCACGTGAGTATTTGTATTTTCATTCACTTCACAGTGGAATTTAAACAAAAACATGTATGAACCCGTTCAGAATTTCAATGCGCTGCTGATGAGGATGATGGGAGTGGGAGTGGCACGATAAGAAGTTGTATACCAATTCAAACTGATTGTTGTCGGTCTTGACATTATTTTGGGTAAGCTTCAGTTCCAATTCAATGGTCAATCCCCCTTGAGAATGAAGGGCAATGATCTGAAGATGATCCTGTCGCTAGACCCTGTGTCGAATCAAGGCTAATTTGTGTATGAATTCACACGTTCACACCTGAGAAATCCATGAGGAGGGGGGAATTTGTGTGGCCGCTTTTTATTTACACACCGCGACGTGAAATCATTTTTTAAGAGAGAGAAGAAAATCGATTCAGGAACTATGTTTGCTCATGATTAGACACACCACATTGGACCGACACACATGCTCAGGCTAACCTACTGTGCCCTGTGCTAACAAGCACATCAACTAGAAAGGCACTGTGCGGTGGGCATTTATGCGTCTCACTAATGCAACTCGTGACGGTGACGAAGGGATAGACACGAAGGGCGACTGACTGAATGACTGACTTATGTTTGTTTATCAATTTGGGGCCACCAATACAATTTTCTTTGGTTTCCTCGCTTTTAGAATACGTTTTCCCTTCAACTGATTTAGGTTAAACTAACATTGTTAGATTGTAAATATTTAGTTTTTCGCCTTTGATTTAAGGTTTCCCCAAAGTCGCTCCCCTCACGGTTGAACGGGTGTGAGTTTGTCATTGATGTCTAACCGGTTTAAGACGAAGACTTGTCGAACGTTTGTCTGTTGCCAAGGTTGTTGATGCACAGGCTTTCTGGAATTCAAAGCCCAGCAGGCAATGCATGAAGCGCAATGAAATAATGACGAACATGATGATGATGATCAGATTAGCTTATTGAACAATCAACGAACTTATAAATAAGTGCTGTGACAAACTGTCTCTAGGGAGATACGAAATAAATTGGGTTATCGCCAAAGGATTGACCTTTTTGTCGAATGCATGATTGAATGGCTTTTGGTTTTCGATTAAAAAACGCAGCAAATTCATGCATTTTGCAATTCTCAGTTTTAAGAGGGTTTTTGTTAAGAAAATATTAATACAGTCAAAATAGGTTATAACGATCTTCAAGGGACCGCCGAATTTGGTCGTTATAAGCGATACGTCGTTATAAACGATTTTGACTGTAGTTTGAATTTTATGATTTTCAGCGACACTATCTCAGGCTGTAATCGCTTTAATTTTTTTTTTTTGTTTTTTAAAAGGGTGCCTAATACATTTGGCCAAAGCTGTATACTCCATTCAATTGAAACTTTACGGAATACAATGAAATCATAAGAAAACTGGGTGTGCAAATACGTATTTTACACATTTAGAGGGTTTGCTTGTAATCGCAGCAAGACATGTTTACAACAAAAAGAAAAACGTATCCTCGAGTTCATTGGAAAATCTCAATTTTGGATAGAATACATTTCGTTAACTTGTTTATTTATTGGACCAACAAATTCTAAGGATTTATTGTGGCAGCAATTCTCGGGACTCCCCACAAATTTCATGTTGAGGTTAAAGAGAGCAAGCAAACTGCGACCGATTAAGGATAAATAGTGGCAATCATCATCTAAATATAGTCGGATCCCTCTAAATTGTCCATACAGTGGACCCTCGATATAGTGAACACACAAAATTGTATACCGTTTGTTTTACTCATCGTGCTGTGCGAAAATCTTGCACGATTAGTTATGTTACGTATATGGTACACAGATTGGAGTTACTTGAAGCAAATACAAAGTGCGTATTGCTTGTATTTATAAGGAATGTATTATTTTTGTTGGGTTACACGTTTTCTTACGGGGGAGTTGTTTTTGTTAAAAACAAAATATTCTTTTTTATAAATAATGGCTTGTTTTTTAGTAATTGCAAAGAAAAATTTAATTTACAGACGCCTCCCTCTAAGTCGAATTTTTTCGCCACATTTATTTTGGTATTCCCCTCATTTTCCATACGAAAACCATCCTCTAAGTCGAACTTCCTCTAACTCGAACTAATTTTGACATCCCATGAAAATTCGACTTAGAGGGAGTCGACTTTATATTCTATTTTTGATGAATTGTACTTCGAAACATACGCATTTTGATGAAATTTGCTCCAAGCAGCCCACGCTCGTTACAATGAACAATCTCGCTCCAGTAAACAGGCCCGGTTTTTATTAGTTCACTATATCGAGCGTCCACTGTATTTGCTTTGACATTCTCAATTTTCCACACAAAAAAAACATCCTCTAAATACAACTCCCTCAAACTCGAACTAATTCGACTTAGAAGGAGGCAACTATACCACTATTTTCTCAGAAATGTGTTATATCCTGGTCCTTCTCTGGGAAGAATGTCCTAAAAGCGATGAAACATAGAGAAATACATTTTATTCAATTATTTTCTTCCGTCCGATTAAATCTCGAAACATGATTTAACACTTCTTTTAATCTGAAAGAGCCGATGAAACCGATAAACAACACAAACATGTCGCGTTTGACAAGAATGAGCCTACGAAATTCACAAAAAAATCAGACACACCGAGTTGTTCGTTTTGAAAATAATGTATTCCATAACTTGTGTATGTTTTTTTCTACGCAATTCCGTTGTAGGTACTAAATACCCAATCAGCTAGCTAAGCACTTATTTTGAAGCAAATAACAATAAATAAACTGCGATGCATTGAAGCAGGCTCCCACCAAATGAACAGATCCAAACACTCTATAAAGCGAAAATATTTTCTTTTGTGTATTTTTTTTCAAAACGTAGGATATTATATAATTCACAACGCAAATTACTTCTATGGTTGCGTTAAATGTTTATTTATTTTCTTTGGTCTATGACTTCATTGCCTTTCGATTCAGTGCAACGCGGAGACTGGTTCACAAACACTAGCATGTTCCGGTGATGAAATGTATCTCTCTTCACCTTGAGGCTTTAGTTTATTCACTTAAGTGACGGAAAACGTCTAATTCAGAGAAGTCGAATACCGTTTAATTTAACAAGTCCCATGGTATAATTTGATTAGCAACTAAAAGGTTTCTTATTGCTTTTAGAATTTTTTTGTGTCAAGAAAACTTGTAAGTTAACGGCGAACTAATGTACTTTGTTCCAGTTGGGAGAATTTTTAGGGTAAACGGTCCTTAGGCACAATCTACTTCTATTTGCTCTAGATATAGTGCCATAGAGTCTTTCAATTAGTTGCGTATTGATTACAGAAAAGTAAAGAGCTTATAGAGCGTATTGGGGGGGAACAAATGCATGCTTTCTAAGATAAGATTAGAAGGAAATGAAGAAGTATCTGAGTCTGAGTGTGACGGCGATGTGTATGACTAAACCTTCGTTAGCACCTTTGTGTGGATAATGACTGTTTGTGCAAAGACCGAGATAAGATATAAATTGTTAAAGTTATTGCAGATATGTGCGTACATTCATGACAAAGGGGTTCTCTGTTTGCCATTTGGAACGGAAGTCTATAAGCTAGCAAATAAAATGTAATGTCGGAATTTACGTTTTGCGGTGAGGTATTTATATTGAAACAGATGAAAGTTGACAGCTTTGTTTGTTTTCCTGAGAATAGTTGTATAATAGGCCTAACCTTTTGATTACGTCATTGTTACAATCAGTCCCTTTTGAAACGCAAATTGCTCTAGAATGTTGTTAAATTTGCCCACACCTAGGCATCCTCATAATGTGAAGCTTAAGCAGAAGATTTGCCCACATAATGCGCAGAGATATCTAGTATCTCTGAAGGTATGAACATAAACGATCTGAATGTTATCAAGTAAGATCTGACGTTGATAACTCGAAGGCGGTATGATGGTTTCTGGCGTTCTATTGGCAAAAAGTAGCTTTTCGAAATCGCTACTTCAAATTCTGTAAAGGATTTGTTTGCATTCAATGCTGCTCAAAATATCCTCCCTCCATCCAGCTTGAAAGTGAATCTCCCAAGACCCCTATTTCTAACATCATCCTCATAAGAAAGTGAGTCTAAAACTTACCTTGCGTTTGAAATTTTTTCTGTAGATTATGCTCCGGATTGCAGGCAGTTCATCCCAACAAGATTTGAATTGATTGTGTTATTTTTTCACCTTCTATTCAATTTTTTTATCCAAAAAACTCCGCTGTTGTCTGTATATGCGATATATGTTTTCACTTATTTATTTTCTTGTAAATTCACTTTTGATTTGTGTGGTATCCAATTGATATGAATGATTTCGTACACTTCACACTTTTCCGCAGGGACAAGGATTGAGGGGGCAAATTTTCTATTTTCTCAAACAAATCACTTGTTCAACCCCAATATTCACTTGAATTATTTCACATAAAAAGAAAAACATCAAAACTCATGCAACACATTAGCGGTGCAAAATATTTCAAACTATCAAAAAATGTATCTGTTAAGATATTTCTTGAATTTTTCACTGTGCTGGGTATCCCTCTCGTAAATCCATTCACTTTTGAATTGAAAAACCAAAAAACAACAAAAAAAAATATACTAAGTGTCGTTGATATTCCAGTAAACTGTATTCCAAACAAAAAACACACTGGCTAACTGAAAAATATACATTCGGTATCACTCATTGATACTTTGCTTTTTCGGTCTACTTCTGAGGGAAGTTGTTGTGTTTTTCTTTACTCGATGATCGGGCTTGTGTATTTTCAAAAAGCGCACACGGCGATAGTGTGTTAGAAAATCAAAATAAAATAAATCACCCCAAAATAATCGGTATTTCAACAGCGAACGGATAAAGTAAAAATTCACGTCCGCTCGCAATAAACTATCGTACTCAACTGACCCAACTGCAATCCTAAACGAATGTACATTAGCTCGGTTTCGATTGAAAATCGAACAAGCGTAAATAATTTTGTTTTTGAGCAACAAAGAGTGTATACAATTCAAAATAGAGACCCCGATGAGAGAGATGAGAGTATCTGGTGGGGCGTAGAGCGAATGAAATGCACAAAAGATACACCCGTCAAGATACACTCAGTTCTGTTCACCTCGCATCGTTTGCCTGAGAGTAGATTCAGACCTTCACTTTGTTCTCTTCTCAGACTATCTCGCTTATTGGACGTTTGCTAGAATGGGATACAAGGCAGTATAAGAGTTTGTGGATGGCTGAAAATCCAGCCACCAGATGGCGAATGTGTTGGTAAAGTAAAATAACTCCCAGATACTGTTCTGTGTTGTCTCTCTTTTCTCATTCCCTCCCTCAATCTATCACTCTTAAACTCAGCGTCTCTCTCTCTTTAGGTTTTCCATGTGATTGCACATTGCATTGCACAGAACCCGAACGCAAAGATACATCCTGCTCTCTCCTCGACGCATCGCTTTTGATATTGGCTGCTGAACCACCACCACATGTTGTCCTTCTGCTCAGTTCACCGATCCAAAAACGTGCTCAATCGTTCGTTAGATGCGGCGGGGGTAGCTTCTACTTCTTCTATCTAATTCTTCCCTCATCTCGATGAGAAGCAATAGTTTCTTTTTTTTGGGGTAAAATGTGAACATATGCGGGCGTATGAAGTTGAAATTGATTTTTTTTACTTTCCTCAATCTCCCATGCGACCAGCACAGATACACTTTTGGATACAAAACCGACGACAAAAAGATACACGAACATTCGCTGTGGTTTCGGCTGGCATTGGCACTCTCTCCCGCTATTGGGTTTGTTATTAAGGGAAATTAATCACCCTTCCGACGAGTGAAGTGAAATTATTGCCAAGTTGGAGTAGTTGACTCAATTTCAAGTGCACACTTTACATGATGTTAGTACATTGCGCTCTGTACTTGAAAATGGATATTTTGGTGAAGTGGATGCGACCTATGATCTATCGGGTTACACATTTGGTTTCGGGGAGTTTTTTTCCTTGTTTCCCCTGTTAAATTATACCACATGGATTGTTTTGGATTTTGTGAAATGTATGGCATGCATCCATGAGGTTCGGGATTTCTGTACTAATGTTGTCTCATTAGATGAGTTTAATCGGTTTCTGGAATGGTAAAGTGTTAAGTACTGCTCGGTATCGGCTGCCTGGTGTCATCTGGAGATTAGGTGGATGGTAATGCGTGCATGCGGAGGGTAATTCGACACTTTGACAGGTCGTGGACAGGCATATTCATAATCTACTTCGTTGGTGAGGCGTAACGAAAATAGTGTGTACATGCATATGTACGTATGTAGGTTTTATATATTTTTAGTCGATTTTGAAGAACATGCGTTGTTCGGGATGCTTTGATTCCTTTTCGTTTCACTCTGTGCCATTCTGAATTCCAATGACTTTAGTCTGATGCGTTTAAGAGTCGACAATTTATTTATGAGCAAAGTCCTGTCACTCAACTCGATTTTAGATAGCCTAGAAAACATCCAAAATCATATTAAAAGTACTCAAAAAGCCTTGCGTATCTGAACACTTTCCATAGGTGCTTGATTATTTGATTTGTAGGGACTTTGTAAGGATTCAATGATGAGAATCTGTCAAAGGGGGTGTTTGACTAATCAAAAATCCGGATGAAGGACAACGATTATCAGTACAAAGCTCTTGCAATGACTGATAGCCAGTGGTATACGTAGCTAAAATACACATATGGTGTGACCTCAATAAACGCTACTGTGGTTATGCGTAGCTCATAAACTCTTAAAATCTTGCATTTGTTGACTCAGTAATTTTAACTTTAAAACTTCTTATGTACATGTAAAGGGTGTATTTTTTAGAGGTATACAAA
Source organism: Myathropa florea (assembly GCA_930367185.1). Classification (NCBI taxonomy): domain Eukaryota; kingdom Metazoa; phylum Arthropoda; class Insecta; order Diptera; family Syrphidae; genus Myathropa; species Myathropa florea. The sequence continues at coordinate 26,167,378 of OV884005.1, read as the reverse complement.
TTCAATATGAAATAAAACACTTAAATCTAATGTCAATGTCTATGATACAGTGTGACCTTGAAATAGAGATTTGGGCAGTTGCTTTTATTGAGTTTGTTGCAATAATCGAGTCAATAAATTGTAGGTGCCAAAAATGAGTTAAACACATCAGAATAGTACAAAAACCTGTCTTTAACTGGTAAACAGACCAAAACTGATAATTCAATTCATAGTAAAAAAAAAAACAAATTTTAATTATTTTTAAAAAAATGAGAAATTGTTGAATGTGTCTTTTTGCGTTCAATTCATTTCCACAACTGACTGTCTTAATTCTTCTTATGCAGGACCTGTTCATCTTTTTTTATAGAAAGCTTAGGAACACTTTTCAGTAATGCGATTAACGACACTAATGACTACAGAGAAAAATGCATGAACAACTACGTCTGCTTTACAAAATGCGCAGATCATGTAACAAACATTTGTATAGAAAGTACAAGAAATACATATGGAGCTGTTAAGTAACTGCCCAGGCATAACAAAATTAAACAAGAAGGAAAATATACAAATAGCGAACAAAATAAGAGTTCATGAAGCAAGTCACCATTTTTTGAGGATTTAAAATTACTGAGTCAACAATGGTAAGATTTAAGGTGTTGCTTTTATGGAGGGTTGCTTTTATTGAGGTCACACTGTATTAGCTTTATTTAATAGATAGTTTTATGCCATTAGTGTCTAAATATGATTTCGGGTATATGTGCGCCACGGCTAGCTCGAATGAAACGCAGTCATGAAGTCCATTTTTCGACAACTTCATCTAGCAACTGGGGCCGCATATCAGCAATAACACGGCGAATGTTGACTTTCAAATCGTTCAACGTCTCTGGTTTATCGGCATAGACTAGTGACTTCACATACCCCCACAGAAAGTAATCTAAAGGTGTGACATCACAAGATCGTTGTGGCCAATTCACATGTTCATTGCGCTCAGCAAATGTTTCCCGCAATAAATTGATGGTGTCGCGGGTCGTGTGTCATGTTGCGCCATCTTGTTGAAATCAAAGCTCTGTCACGTCAATGCCATTTAACTGAGAAACGAAGAAGTCAGAAATTATGTGTCTATTGAGGTCTTTATTGACGGTAACACTTGGTGGGCATAGTCCTCAAAGGAATATGGGCCGATGATTTCACCAGCCCACAAAGCACACCAAGCAGTGAGTTGCAATGGTTGTAAGGGTTTCTGGGTTTTCTTCACTCCAAATACGGCAATTTTACTTGTTTACATATCCTTTTAACCAAAAATTAGCCTCATCGAAGAACGAAATTTTGTATTGAAAATGAGAATCAAGCTGAATCATGTTTTCGGCTCATTTATCGAACTTGCGACGCGTATAATGGTCATGCGGTGTCAACTCTTACACAAACTGGATCTTATAAGCTTTCAAGTCAAGATCTTTCCGCAAAATCTTCCACAAGGTGGATGGGCATAGCTCCAATTGCTGTGCACAATGCTGAATCGATTCATTCATTGATTCTCCTCAACACTGCTCTCCACAAAGGAGAGCTTGTTTGTCGTCTTTGGGGGCTCTAGTGGATAATACTAGAGTATACGAAGTGCGAAAAAGATTTATCGTGTTCTAAATAACTTGTTCAGATGGACGATTATGTACACCCTAAAATACACGTAGGGCACGATCATTTTGACGAACCGAACCATTGCTTCAAAATAAGTTTGCACAATTTGCATGAGTTGTTCTTGCGTTTATCTATTCACCGTTAAATGGCAAAACGTATTAACCACACATCAACTTTCAACTGTCAAATTGACAGTCTGTAGAAACAGAGTTTGTCAGTTTGTAAACCAAAACCTCTTAAAAAAACACCCTTTACATACACAAATTCAGAGCCAAAAATGAGTGAACACTCATAAGCTGAAAGTTTGTCCTGCAAATTAAATTTGAGCGGAATTATCTACGCCGGATGGTTTTTGAAACACTACAGGAGCACTCAGATTCAAAACTGGTCCATTGTACTGCCAGTTAGCAACCAACTCCCATGCCGTTAATTTTATCCCAACGGCAAATGGTGACTGGACCAGATTCGATTTCACTGGGATTCGAACCTGGAACCCCTCCAACTTAAGGGCAGGCACTTAACCAACTACGCCATCCAAGAACTAGGATTGAAATACATTTAGTGCACTTTCATTCCTTGAGCGCACGTCCGAACCTTTTAGGAATACAAACATGAGTTGCTGCTTCAAACTTGCATTCCATTTCACTATAGTCTTTCAGAGCTCCTTTACGAATGCAATCGTGTTATCGTGTTATTTACATGCAAGACTTATAAATTTAGGACAAACTTATGGTCTCCATTTAGTTCCAGACGACAAAGTAACCAAACTTCAACCAATGCCCTTGCCATTACCATTACAGAACAACTTTAGTCTGTGAAAGTTTCCCACAAACACCAATATCCCAGTATCGGATCTCAAATTACTTAAAATCACTGAAAAGATTTCCAATAAGATAAACATATTCATCAAGCTTCAGATCACAATCCCCAATTACCTCTGTCCGCAGGGGCAATTAATTGATCTCTAGCATCTTGTAAACAAACCATTCGACGCGCACACATCCGTCAGTGCCCAAAACCGAAAGACAAGCATAAGGCAAGAAAGCTAACGACCACCACAAGACGTCATACCGCGTGTGAGTTGCTCTTCATCGTCATCACCATCCCTAAGACGGTAGAAACGACAAGCCCAAACAACAACTACGCGTATCTAACATCTCGAGCTATTGAAATTTTAGCCAGCAGGCCGGTGATAACCGAATATCGTTGAATATACATATTTCAGACTGACCACTGTCCGGTGTTTGCCTTCGCATTCAAGTCAAAACATTCTGGCCCCCGACCATGCTACGCCAGAGTTACTGGCCTCGGGACAAATGGCATGAACACTAAACAGCAGCAACAAAAGCAAGAGCCCTCCTCTCGTCCGTGTTAATTTCAAATTCAAAATTAAACACGGAAAGTCGGCGGGTGGTAAGTGGATGTGTATACATGGTGTCGCATAGGACATCGTCGATGGGCCTCTCAATGCTGGCAAGCTGCTCGATTTGGAGAACATTGTCAGGTACGGAGCTGTCAATATCCGATGGAGTGGTTTTTATTTATGCTCTCGTGCCCCTGTCAGGCGGTTTTGTGTGCACTTGGTCTGCTGAAATATTGACAATGCTAAATGCCCAGTATTTCAATGCATTTCAAATGACTGAGAGAGCATGAGATATACATAGCTGCAAATGAGTCAATGAACTTGATTTGCGGCAGGAAATTCTGAGGTTACGCTTAAAGCTGGAACCCCCTTATTGCGGCAGAATGTGCGATGCTTAGGCAGTACTTACTCGTATGAACTTGAAAAAATTCATTTTTGGCGAACATTCAAAATTTGAAAAACAGTGTATGGAATGGCAAACGAATCTTAGTTGCGTCTTCTCGGTAAGGAAAATGTAGGCAAATTTGAGTGAATACACACTCCTTTCCACCCCCTTCTCACAAATTAGGTATCCCATAGGATGTGGTATCAAAACGGCGCTTTCATCGCGCTAATTGGGTGCGACAAACAGGATCTGTATGTCCGCCGCCACTTTTACCTACCTACCTTACTCGGTAAGTTAATAAGATCTCACGACAACCGCCTTTATCCATTTCATTCCTTAACGCCACAATGAATCTTTGGCGCCGAGCTAAGTTCAGTCTATTGTTTGATTACGTCCTTCAAGATTCATTATTTGAAGGACAGAAATCACGGGGGGTGTGTCTACACATATGGACAGAAAACATGTGTAGATGCACCTCTGAAACTGGCCCTAACTCCACATCATTAACCTCAATTGTCGACAAATTCTTTCGACATTCAGATGCAAGAGATTCCCTGAATCGAATATTCAGTGAAAAAGCCTTGAAGAGCTCATTTGAGTCGAACCTCAAGGAGATCACAATTCAAAAGATAAACCAGGACAAACCACCCCCCATTCCCGCCCAGAATGACCTCTGGACCCACCCCGCTCACAAAAAAAACCAAGCAACTCAAATCCATTCGGAAAAGATGCATTTTGCGTTTAATTTAAACACCATCCACTACACCCGAACGCAAGTAACTAGATTCTGTTGACCAAACTATTCGGGGTAACATGTCCACCCCACATACAACACAACAGTGCAGACAGGAAAAAGGTAGAATCCTTTAGAATTCGACCGACTTAATCCACTTTACAACCGGATATTTATACTTGAAACTGAAAACTTGTGGCCAAGAGGAAACTTTCCCGGGAGAACTTTACATTCTATTTGCATAGCACACGGTACACTGTCCACCGCTATCACCACCGCCAAGCAAATAACGACACACTGGTTTTATGGGTCAAACTTGTACCTGAGATTTTCGCTCACCAGCCAGGCTCCAAGGTACTCCTAACCTAGATAACTTTGGCTCATCCTCGTTTGCAAACTTTGCCCACATCGCCAAGACGACCAAGAACAGGGCCCCAAAACTTTGGTTACTGCTTGTCGTATGCATGTGGCCAGTGGCCACAACCAAGCTGTAAATTTCGCTCTCTTCCGTCCGCTTGAGGCCACAGCAGCGGGGCAAATCTGAATAATTTGTGGTGACAAAATCTTTTCACAACAATTGTCACAAAGATGAGATACGAACGGCGAGTGTGGGCAGAGTTGGGCGGGCGTCCTCAATGACCCAGCAGCGCACACTTCATCAGAGAGGGGATCGCTAAATAATGCATTCGACGATTTATGTGTGTATTCCCCCAAAAAAAAAGGCAAATCACAAACCACCCCCCGTCCGCACTGCAGCAGCTCCTGTCAAAATGAGTCCGGAAAAGCTGAAAGCGGAGCATGACCGTGAAGTGGGCCACTATGTGCGCTAGTATTCATATGAGGTATTCTCTGGCATCTCCGGTGCGGGCTGTCAACGCAGGAAACGGGGTCCAACTTGTGTCATTGCCAATGGGTTGATGTGACAGCGGACCCACCTACACCGTCACACCATCTATGAGCTGTGGAGTTGCTTCGATCGCCGTCATCGTTGGCGTCGGTTTTTTCTTTTTTTATTCTGCTTTTGTGTTGATGCACCACCTCTCATCATCGTGTCAAATGTGGAAAATGAGGAAACTGAGGGTGATGAGTGTGAAAAATGAGGGAAACTGTCATAGCTTTGATTTTATTTTAATTTTAACTTGACTTTGAGATATTTTTATGGAGCATTCATGTGAAGGTATAACTTTGTTCTGGTTGACGCTTGTCAAATAAAGAATCTTGAGGGCACTCAAATGCAGTAAAATGGACGTTTTTTTCTGTGCATGGTGTGGATGTGAATCGCCCTTGTGGATCGGTGTATTGTTGGGATACGGCATTGTGGTGGTCATGACTTTCAAACAACGGAATGGAATGTTGGCAGGTCATAATGAATGGCAGACTATTTGGGGCAATGTAAGAGTTGTCATAAGAAAGTTCATTAATTTTTGTTTTATCTTGCACTACAGACTGTCCGCCGCTTTAGCTTTGAAGTTTGTTGCAATCTTCTGCTGCTGCTCAACGCTTTTCCATCTTTTTTTTTCTTCTTTGTTTTTAAATTCCATTGTAAGACATTTGTCATTAGCGCTATAGTCGTTGGTTCAATTTAATTAGACAACTAATGTAAACCTCCTTCTATCAATGACAAAATATCTAGATATACAGTGGGCGTTAAAAGTGAGTAAACAGTCGAAGAAGACTCTGCTAAAAGTTTATCCATTAAATTTAAATTCGCCGGAATGAGCTAAGACCAACTGGATACATCAAATTTAGGAGAGGAAAGTGCTAAAAACGGTAGTTAAAGGTGAGTGTGGGTACATATGGTCGTTTTAATTTTGTTTACTGCTATGGTTTCATAGCTTTTATTTGGAGTATCAATGTTTGGCATACGACTGGATGGCGCAGTTGGTTAAAAGCCTGCCCTAAGTTAGAGGGGTCCCAGGTTCAAATCCCAGTGAAATCGAATCTGGTTCAGTTACCATTTGCCGTTGGGATCAAATAAAAGGCATTGGAGTAGCTTGCTACCTGGCAGTACAATGGACCAGTTTTAAATCTGAGTGCTCTAGTAGGGATCCAAAAATCCTTCGAAAAAAAATCACATCTTAAAAATAGAAACAAGACTTGAAACTGCTAGACTCAATTTACCCAAGACTGGCAGATGTGAATGTTTCCGAAACGCTCGTGCAGAATTTCCAATGACGCGTGAGCTGCGACATGCAGCGCCCCCCGTCCTCTTGAAACCAAATGTCGTTGGTGTCAATATCATCCAATTCAGGTCAAAAGAAGTTGGTAATCATCGACCTATGGCGCTCGCCGTTGACGGTAAGGGTCTGACAAATGTCGTTCTCAAAAAAATATGGATCGATGACGCCGCCAGCCCAAAATCCACATTCCACACCAAACCGTGATTTCTTTAGAATGCATTAGACGCTCTTAAAAATGGTATCGTCCCAAATTCGACAATTTTGTTTGTTGACGCCACCGTACGTATTCATCGCTGAAGATGATTTTTCGATGAAAATTAGGCTCAGTTTCCAAATGCTCCAGATCCCATTCAGCGAACATACGTCATTGTCTATGGTCGTTTACCCCCAGCTGCTTAGTCAGTTTAATTTTGTACTTGTGCAGGCCCAAGTCACGACGCGACGCAAAATTCCACAAGTTGTGGTCTGCGAAATATCGAGTTTTTTAAACGACGCGAAATCGACCGCCTCAGATTCTCCTGCACACTCTCACGGACAGCGGCGATGTTTTCAGCAGATCTTGCGTTTCGTCGACGTTTGGATGTTGGTTTATCGTTTACAGAACCAGTGAAGTCAAATTTAGCCACCTGAGACCCTGAGACCCTGAGACTCTTAGACTCTTAGACCCTGAGACTTCGCACAGACTTCGTCCTCTCCGTAGTTCGATTATGGCGACCATAGAATGGGCGAATCGCGCGGAACGTTGCCCAAACAGAACCCCCATTTTGATAAAATAATTTTATCATTTGCACGTGTTGTTGAATGCTATCTCCATCCATGGTGACAGACTGAATAAATGACAGCCAATTTGACAGATGTGGTTTCAACAAAATGGCCGCTATCAACTGTCAAAGTTCGGAAGTCTCTATTTGAAAATTCTTCAATAACAACGTGAATTATCGAATAACAAAAAAGAACTAAAACTAAAACTAGAATACGATGGTTATGTAGGCGATTTCAAAAAATGTGCTACTTGCTGTAAGCCTGGTCTTAATTTACATAATTTACATATGCACACCCTGTGTATGATATTTCTCTCAATAAATAAGCCACCGTTAATTCGAGCCTAATGTATTTGAACCCTGATCGCGCGATTCTCCCGCTTACCTCAGTTTATTTAAGATCGTGTAACACATACTGCGGCACTCAATAAAGTAGTATTATACGCAGAGTGAAGAGTTGTTTTTTTGTTTTGTTGGCCCTCCTACAGTTATAATGGTACTGTTTTCTAAGATGTAGATACGGAGTTTTCTTTCAAATTCGGCAATTGAACTTATTGATTGCAATTCGTGTGGAAGCCAGTTCCACAGACGTGTTGCAGATATGAAAACGGAATGCTAACCAATGCAATGAGTAAATAGTAATACAATTAATTTTAGACCGCGAGCTCACCGTGACTGTGAATGTGAGCATGTCATATGCGATATCAAAAGTATGATGAACTGCTGGATTAACATCTTTGTTGGCCATTTTCCTGGATATCTTTCATAATTTATTGGAAAACAATTTAACCCAACAATTTATCGATGAGACATATGTATGTGTAAAAATGTATGGATCGTGGCAGGCAACGTTTCTTAACTTTAACTAGGGCGTATAAAGCTAATAATGTCTACAAAACGTTTTATCAACAGAACCATAATCCGCTGACACATACTGTACGTTGAAATTCGCGTGAAAGATAAGATAACCTGGCTGTGTGTTTATTAGTTCAAATTGAAGTGTCTATTACGGTTCTTTTTGTTTTAGGCGTATAACTGAACATTTTGCAGATAGAGTCTGGAGACCAAATTTCCAGTTAAGTATTACTTATTAATTGTAGGTGCATGATGTAAATAAAAGTTTTTCGCATCCATATAGCATATACATATAGCATGTATGTACATATATGCATATATACAATACCTCACAAAATTGAGCATACACCTATCAGAACAAAGAAAATTATAGAGAATAGAATTTGCTGGGCAATATATAAATCGTCCAGAAAGCTTCTGAGAAAGTTGTATTACGTTTTCGAATGAAACCAACAATAAACCCACTTTGTATCAGGCGGTATGCAAGTTGTTTCTAAAGGACTAAACAGGGCGCTTAAAACAAGAAACCGACCATAAAATATGGAAGAGGTTGTGTGATATTGTGAGCTAGTATGGCTCCAAGTGTCTGCGTGAACTTTGGACAAAATTGGGTGTTTAAAGTTCCGCAGAAAAATTAAGCCTGCCTTAGGATTATTGCTTTAAAAAAGATAATGATTCAAAGCACACCTCCTACTTAGTACACGAATGGCTGCTTTGTATAGGACCGACCTCGACCGATCTAAATCCGCTTGAACACCGGTGCTCAAAGAAAGTCATTTACGGAAAAACGTGTAAAACCCATACTCTGCCTCAGATACTGGAAAAGGTGTTAACCATTATTGAAATTTAATTTTTTGTCGTTTTTTATTGTGTATGCTAGTTTTTTTCAGAGTATGCTCAAAATTGAAAGGCACAATCAATTGAGTACCTTTTGTATATTTGATTAGGTGTTAAAATTTCCGTAAGTCAAAGACAATGTGTTTGACTGGTTGCAAAATTATATACGCACAGTTTAGCTGTAGTTGCAATGAAATGATATTTGTCAATAAAACACATTCTCCAGGAACCATATACAGTGGGACTTCAATAAAAATAACTAAAGTCAAAATCGCTTACAACGACATCGGTTATAACGACCAAATTCAAGGTCCCAGCTGAGCTCCAGTATGATCCCACTGAATAATAATTCGCTTACAACGACATATCGCTTACAAAGGCCGATTTTAAATTTTTTTTAGATAAAATATTGGTTATAACAACTAAAATCGACGCAGCTATTGGTGCGACCGCATTTTTTCTAAAACGGTGAACTGTTTATCTATTGATGCGATATATCGGTGTACATAGAATTTTGGATACGTTAAAGGTTGCCGTTTATTGACATGCTATTCTTTTTGTTTTGCGCTTATTACTGGTTGATATTATTGTTGAAGATCGTGTCTATGGTGTTGAGGGTTGAGTTACGCACGATCTTCGTAAGAATGACATTAAAAAATCGCCTTACAGTGCGTCGCCTTGTCTAACCTTTTTTAGACATCAAAAGTCTCGGCGAAGTCTTAACCGACTTTAATGTACTAAGTACAAAAAAAGATATATATCTTAATGTACATATCTTTTAATAAGTAAATAAATGAAAATGAAATGAATACTTTGTTGAAGCAACGGCCATGCCCCACCGTCATCCTACAAAGACGAACGAGTTTTGCAAGGATACTAAGAATAGACAATGCGCTCTACAACTTCTCTCTTCTGGCTGTCTTCCTAAATACTGCCATGCGCGGTCTTAAAGTCGATAAACAGATGGTGGGTATCGACTTGAAGCTCCTGTGTTTTTTCCAAGATTTGTCGCAATGTGAATATATGGTCGATGGTAGACTTCGCAGGCCCAAACTTCCTCAGATATTGACCAATCTGACTGTTCACGTAGGGATTCAGGCGCTTACATAAGACGGCAGAGAAGATCTAATATGCGATATTTAGAAGAGGGTCTCCGTTCATTATCTGCTATCTTCGAGTTATCGGTTACAGCGACCTATCGCTTATAACGACCAAATTCTTCAGTCCCTTGAAGGTCGTTATAACCGATTTTAACTGTAATTGAATTGGGGCAGTTGAATTAATTGAGGTTGCTGGGATAACCGAGTCCGAACAATTTCGTTAACATAATTTATCCAACAGTTCATGTTTTTTGCTTTATAAAAAGCTTCGGAACTTTTTTTGCAGTTGCATTAACTAACAAATAGGAATTTAACCTGAAAACTCCCGACCACATCGGAAATGTTGAATAAATATGCTTGCAATGCAAGACTCGCTCATGTTTTTACAAACGTCTAAGCAAACAAAATGCTGTAAATTCACTGCCGAGGCATACAGTCAGCGAACAGATAGTCATATACTAGAGTTTATCCACTAAAATCAAATTTGCCGGCATGAGCTAGGGCAGATATTGATATCGACCAAATTAAAGCTCCAAAGCCAACATTTTGGAATATACTATAATTTATTTAACACACGCGTAAACATCAAACAATTAACCAAATTTAGAAGAGAAATGTGCAAAAACAATAATTCTCAATATTAAGTGTGCATATGGTTGTGTCAGTGATTGTAAGACATAACGACCTGTTTTTCTTTTGAACTCAATGAACTGATTTTTGTTTGCCATTACGTTAAATAAAATATAGAGTGTTTTGAAGTATGATTTCAGAGCTTTTATTTGAGGTATCAATGTCTGGCGCAGATTATTCCGATCAATTTCAATTTAGAGAACAAACTTTCAGTTAATGACTGTTCCCTCACATTTGACGCTGACTGTATAAAAAAGCTGTTGATAAGAGGATTGATTTCCATCTCATTTCATCTCATCTCATCTTCAGTGACCCGCATGTTCCACTAAAGGTGTCGCGGGGGCAATGCATGCACGAGATATCTCCAGGCCACATCTCCTCCACTCCGCCATCCACTTTAACTCATCAGGAGCTATGCCCAAGCGCAACCAGGCGAGATTTGGACTTAGTCCAACCATCTCGTCCGGGGTATGCCAAGGGATTGGACTGAGTACAGAGGTGACAAGGTGACTACACCAAATAATACGATTCGTTTTTTCCTTTGAGCTACAATTCAGTCATTCTGACCGAATAATAAATTATTCAAGTAACTGTTGTAAGAGGAACTGCCACAAGCTATGAATTGTTAAGCTCCCTTAAGGACACCCTCTTGTAAAAATCCCCTGTCAACCGCAATATAATCCAGGCCCACAAGTCATCGCATTACTTGCTGTTTATTCAGAGTTCTCAAACCTGACACCTCACAATCAACGCTCTCTGTTGTTCCAAGAAATCCCAAGTCGCCTAACACAACGCAGCAAAATCAACGAACCGTCAACCTCTCATGCTCCCCGAAAAGGTACCGTAAAGATGTCAATCCCACATGAAAACCCAGGCTCACTCCTCTCATCACCACTCCCAGCCAAGTACAAACAAACTCGACATCAAAGCCCCAAAGCCCCCCGTCTCTGGTACACCACTCATCGATAATACCGCGCCGATATCCTGCAGAATCATTTATGCAAACAAAAATTCCCTGGCAGGCTATAAATTCCAGCTCATCGTTCAACGCTTGTCCTCGACATCGGCTGCTGTCCATTTTCTCCTCCTCTGGCTGGTGACGGTGTTGTGTTTATGTTGGAGATGAATAGCACAAATCGTTGCTTCAATTAAGGCAGGCCTGGACCCACCAATGAGGGGTTGAGAGGAGGAGGAGGAGGAGGAGGAGGAGGAGGAGGAGGAGGAGGAGGAGGAGGAGGAGGAGGAGAAATGTTACTGCAAGAGGAAGAAGAAGAAACAAACCGCCACCGCCACACCGTCTTGACAGTCTCGAGCACATTTAAATTGAAAAACTCACACTTCAGCACTCTCAACGTCGCACGGACCCCTATCAGGCCCATCATCATCATCAGAGCTGACGTCTCGCTACAATGGACAGCCAAATGATCTACAAAGCCAAGACGATCCCTCCTCAGAAGGTGATGTGTTCGGCTTCAAGTGGATCCCCGATCAGATCCAGCTCCTTCATGGGATTTGTTATTCCAAAAGTGTGATAGTTTCCTTGGAACACTTCTCTTTCTAGCCATCCAACCGTCCGACCACTTCACGGTGAGATGGTGACGGCTGGAGATGCTCTCGAGTGGAAAAACAACTCGAACAACTCGAACAACTCCGCCAGCGTCAACGCCATCTCGGGATCAATTTACTCGTAACAAGAACCGAAATGGAAAATTATTCCTCAGAGATTGCGGACGGACACCCGTAGCATGAACTCTTGTCCCGGTCTATGGTCTGGTCCCTGGCTTTGAGATGCAGCATCGGAAGCAACGGCAACGGCAGCGGCAGCGGCCTAGCTGCAAGTTGAACTTGTCGCGCATGCAATTCAAGATCCACGGCGAGGTTGTGCAATCGTAGATACACAGATACAACCGACAGATCACGAAGGGACACGGCCAGCCGCCACATGGCAGCGAGGCGTGCATGAGTGCATGCACAGAGGAATCATCTGCAGCAGCAGCAGCGGCAGCATCACCAGTAATAACATCTTCAAATTGGACATGAAGTCCACGATTTTGTGTAGCACTCTGGGCGCAGGAAGGCCGGCGCAAGGCAGCAGGGAGGAACAGGTACTCTGGCATCGGGTTTTTATTTTCGCCAAACAAATGTCGGTCTACCCAATCCTCCTCCTCATTCAGGCTCCGTCTGTCTGGTGGCCCGCTCTTACCCACTGTACTCGTATCTGCAGAGTCGTGGCGGTGTCGTCGACGTTCTCGTCTCCCGTTCTTCACTACGAGGATGTGGCCGTTCGAATGCTGTGTCGGTGTTGTTTTTGTTGTTCTTGTAGGAATTGCAGGCCCTGTGTGTATTCCTTTTGTTTGAACATTTAAAAGATAATAATGGCTGCAGTCGTGTGTATCCACAGCCAGGGGCCTAGTTAAATTCAGTCCGGCCGATCGTTGGTCCGTCCGGCAGGTGTGTTTCTCACGCGTTTTTTCCTTTTCATTTTGTTTCCACTCTCGGGTTAGTTTTTTTCCGTATTCTGTTTTCTGTTTTACCTGTTTCTTGTCTTCTTTTGTCTTGTGTATCTGAACGAGTGTATCTCCGAGTGTCCGGCATCGTGAGGAAGATTTTTGTCTCTGCGACCGTTGATGTGGTGCTCTGTGGTGTGGGTAATCCAAAGGTCTCCCTCTGCCTGGAGACAGAGATTTGCACTTGCTTGGCCATACTTTCGCTGGTGTTTTGTATCTTTTGCGATACCGAATGGTATTTAGGATATGATGATGATGATTGCGGGTTGTATCTTTATATGTATCTTTCAACCCTTAGGGGGTGAAGATGAGAGGAATGTATTTTTGCCGAGTGTCTGGCAATTTACTGAATCAATGGTTTTTGGTTTGGGGGAGAAGTCAGTAAAATTGATTTGGCGTTGATCGCATTCTTGTTGACCAATTGGCACCGTTCTTTTTTTGTATTTTAAACTTGGAGGCAGATGTTAAGTCACAAGCTGTCTGGTGTTGTGTCCGAGGACGGGGAATAGCCCTGGACTAGATCTGAAGGCCAAAGCGTTTAAATGACCGCAAATCCAAGCAGCTGCAGTTTAAAACAGATTCGGTCATATTTTTATGTAATCAGTATGACTTTCGTTTTGAGTCCATGTAAGGATACATTGTATTCCAGAGGAGGCTTATTGTATGTACATATATGTATGTTTGTACTTCAAGGCAAAAGGAAGGAAGAAGGAAGTCTGTACCGAAATGCAAATGTGTTTGACCGGAACAGAAACAAGAGGCGGTGTAGCATGAGCTTAGAACACTTCTATAAATCAGGCATACAAAAGGTCTGTTGAACTGGCATTTTATATATAGACAACACAGCCCAGAAAAAGATATGTAAATTTTAAATTGATTATTGCCATGCGATGTATGTATTTATATAGGAAATATTGTGCAAAGTTCTTCTGTCTGCAGAACTTTCTAAAGCAGCTGGAGATGGATCGATTGGGCGCATGCACCAACTCTCCGTGATTTATCTGATAGACCCTAATCAGTGCGTTTTCAGGTCGAGAAAGTGCACCGAATCTTCACACAATGCCAGATCCAGGAAAAGACCCAAGAAATGCAAATTGACACACACCACCTATTCGTCGATTTCAAGGACGCATATGACAGCGTGCATAGAGACGAGCTATACAGCGCCATGTCAAGTTTTGATTTTTCTGCCAAACTCGTCAGACTGAGCAAAATGACGATGGAGAACTCTCGCTGCTCCATTAAGGTCATTGAGGAATTTACCGAGACCTTCAATGTCATATACGGTTTTAGACAAGTGAAGCGTCATGTGATTTCTTCAACATCGTTCTTGAGAAGATTGTGAAAATCCCACTGGACAACTAGCTAGCTTACGCAGCATGACATTGACATTATTTGACGAACACAGCCAGCCGCCAATGAGGTGTTTGCTGGCATTGAAACAGAGGCAGCCAAAATAGGTCTGGCAGTAAATGAGGCCAAAACGAAGTACAGTGGACGTCCAGTATAACGAATGCTCCATATGATGATTCAACATTTTTTTCCCACTAATGGTTCTACATAACGAATGGTTTAACAATTTTACGCTCGATATAACGAATGGATTGCAAAATCCTGTAGGCGCGAGTTTACTTTTCTTTGGGCGACAAAGTGAAAGTTATAAACGAGTGTAAAATTAAAGATTTCCCTAAAATATGGGTTTTCAAAGTGGAAAACAAAGTCGTAAAGACATTGGATTTTTCTAAAAATGTTTCCAAATCGAGACTTTCTACGAGGACCGGTGAATTCCCAAAAATGGAACGATCACTTTTTAAGTGGTTTCCCAAGAAGCTCGATAACAACATTCCAATGAGCTCAAAATTCTAAAATTAAAAGCTCAAGAATTTCATAGAAAATTTTGTCAGCAACGTTTGGCTTTCAAAGTTTAAAAAAATGTTTGGATTCCGACTTCTTAAGCAATCAGGTGGGAAATTGTCTTCACAAGTGGAATTGGCTGAGCCGTTCAAAAAACAATTAGCGGCCGTAATAAGCGAGAATCAGTTATTTAAGGAAGCGATATTAAACTCTGATGAAACGGGTCTTTATTGGAAAATGCTGTCTGATTAAACGTATGTCCATTCAGGCGTAAACAGTGCACCAGGGTGAAAGTTGTCAAAAAAAGACTAGCGTTTCTGGCGCGTGCAAGTGCTTCGGGCACAAAAAAACCGTTGATGATCAACGAAATGCACAAAAATGTAGGGCATTTTGGAACAAGGTGTTATCGGTGTATTACTCCCACTCTAACTAAAAGGCAAACTAATATTAAAGACTTATTTTCCAAATCATAATTGTTTTGTTTACCAAAAACTTATTAATTAATTTTTATTTTCGTATAAATAAACACATAAAAACCCCTTTTTTTATATCCTAGTACCTATTACATATTTGACAAAAAAAAAGACGATCGATATAACGAATTTTTCGTTATAACGAATGACTGCATTATATAATTCGTTATACTGGACGTCCACTGTATATGCTGTCATCGAGAAAAGACAAAACAACATCGACGACTCGGACAGAGCGTCACACTTGGCAGTAAAAACTTCGAGGCAGTAAAGGACTTCGTCCACCTCGGCTCCGCGGTAAACAGTACAAGCAACATCAGTACAGAGATCATAAGCAGAATAACACTTGTCAACCGCATCTCTATCTTTGGCATAAAGAGGTAATTGTGTAATAGAGCCCTCTCTGGATGGACCAAACTGACTTTGTATAAGTCATTGATCATCCCTGCTATACCCCGCAGAGGCATGGACAACTGAATAGTAATATTTGTGTTGATGTTATTTGGAGGAGAAGGTTCAACCATGAATTATGTAGGCAGTACATCGACAAGACTCTAGCCAGGCGTCTACGGATCCAACGTCTAAGATGGCTAGCCCATTTAGATGGACAATGTCCATGCGCATGGACAACTTAGCTCCGACCCGAAGAGTGTTTGACTCTGAACGAGTGGGACAACACAACAGAGGACGACCACGTCTAAGGTCCCACACCCAAGTCGAGTACGACCTCAACCAACTTGGTGCGCGCAATTGGCGATAACTAGTAAAAGATAGTCCTAGCTCGTGAGGTTTGTTGGTTGAGGTCCAGTTCCACCCTGGCTGTAGCGCCAAGAGAAGAAGATGAAAGTCTTGTGCATAGGAGTTGATGCACTTACCCACTACGCCACGGCGGCCACTTTAATATTCTATACCAAAAGAAAATATCAATAATAATGGCGGTGCTACAGTCCGAGGTGGACCTGGGCCTAGCTTCTCAGCAACCACTCGTGTTGTGCATGCTATTGTTCTCTCACGAGTGGAGGGGACCTACAATTTAATGCCGATTCCGAAAGGCGATTTTTGAGAAGCTTTTTCTAGACAGTTATACTCTTTGAGCATTGTCAGTGACTCGAAAGAGGTGGAGATGTGAAAAAATGTTTGATGTTTTTTTTCGAGGTTCTAACCGACGACCTCTAGCGTAGGAGTTGACGCACCTACCCACTACGCCACGACTCCCACAAAGAAAAACATTGCTAACGAAAAAAGAGGTGCCGTGAACGAAGGCCATATGAACTAACGCCATAATGGCGTTAATTCGCATTTGAAAGTGAATTCACGCCATAATCCACTTATGGCTTTAATTCACTTTCAAATTGGAACTAAAGCCATATGGCGTTAGTTCGTTTTAGGAAGTGGCCTTAGTTCTCATGTGAAATTGAATTTGAAAAGTCACTCGCATCAATCTCAATAATTTACATTATTTACATGGTCCTAAGAAATGAGGTACAAACTTGTAGAAAAAACTTCAACACTCAAAAATAATGCTGGACCACATGTAGGATTTGAAGTAGGCGCGAGACTGAGTGTATCCATGTTTTTTTTATCCATGATTTGCATGAGTTTAAAGAAAGTAAATACAATCAAACTCGCACTTACTCCAAATTGCATATGTGACCAAGCAGGGGGGTTGCAGGGGGACAGCATGGCCCTCCATACATACCTCATATGTATGTATGCATGTAAGGGCAAGGGAGGTAGGTTGGTTGGAAACTTAACGTGGTCCGTTCACGGCACCGTCACATCTTGCACCGCTACAGTGTCCGAAAATTGACAAGTTTGAAGTACAGTACATCAGGGTTCCATTTTATGATCGTAGCTTTCTTTTGTTTGGGTACATCATCAAAACCGAGGCAAACTCGAGTCGGGCGTAAGTCGACTAAATCAAGCACACCTTTTACATCTTAGGTTAGGTTAGGTAGATGGGTACCCTTGGTGACATGAAGAACATGTCAAAGGCTCACTTAGACCACTATGAGTCCATTGTGCATGTACACCTTACACCATCGTCATGTACACAAACTCATTCTAATCATGTTTTCAGATTTGAAGTTTGCTGCCTCTTACTTATTTGTCTCTCTCCTGAATTAACTGAAAACATTTGCGTTGCACCCTGTTGCTGCATCTAGTGCACATATTTGCTTGCTTCTAAAATGTGTGTCAGTGAACAAAACAAATTTGAATTACGAGTATTACACCCGAAAACCCGCAGTCATTCCGGTGGTGCGGATCACGCACACACCCACCGCTCGACCAATAGATTTCAATTGTTGTAATTATTGACTTTGGGTAATTCAATTTTATTGCGGTTAACCAAGCCGCGGAAACAAAGCGCAATACATGCACGACATCGTGGTTTTGAATCTCCTTTTCTTTATTTGCGCCCGATCAACCCCTTGTTGTGGTTTGCCGAAGATAGAGCTCGCAAACTGGGTTAATAGGGATGAACAGATAACGCTGGATTATTGTTTATTCTTGGCATATCACTGGACTCTTTGAAGTTCAATGTTTTTCGAAAAATGAGTCAGTATTACAAACACAGCAGACAGCTAGTCAACAGATTATGGAAATGATGTGTTTGAAATGGAATTTCACGGTGTGATTTCATTCGGACGCGGCGTTAGTTAACTGAGGATGAATACGCTATCGAAAGCTGACAAACAACTGATTATGAGAAAGAAACTTTCAAGAATGACGTAGAGAATTAGATAAGATGTGACTTTTAGGACACAAGACAGACCTTCAATTTATTTTAAAAACAACTTTAGTGCACGATACGCCAACATGGGTTTTGTTTCCCAAGATTGATTCACCCATTATTTGTGGATCTGGTATCATCTTAACGTCCATGACATCGTTGACGATAGGCATGTGGACTGGCAAGGTATTGATTATTTTATACAAATGAGACTGATATCAACAAATGCCGCAAGTGACTGGTCTTGAGGCCTCGAATTTTTGATTTATTAATAAAAACGAACTAAAGAATTTCCCAGAAAGAGCTGAAAGGTGTTGAATCGCGTTTTTTTAAGCGTAAATTTATGCCAGATTGCAGAAGGTTTTTGCCTCGGGTGTTATTGGTTAGTTGGTTTTTTGTACCGTAGCAGGGGATTGGTCCATTAAGAGATGATAGAATCAGAGAAATATTTGAAATTAACGCGGTGCATTTATATTCCGAAGTTAAATGCCACGTGTCGGTTATGAGGAATCTGTAAAAAGTGAAATGACCCTAGTTTAGCTTAGTTTTGAAAGTGTGTGTCTTCTGTTTGTGATGGCCTGTAGCTGGACATTGATCGCTAGGAATGCCTAAATAAATAAAATCATAATGTGTGAATGCGGGCGCCGTGGCGTAGTGGGTAGGTGCGTCGACTCCTACGCTCGAGGTCGTCGGTTTGAATCTCGAAAAAAAACATCAAACATTTTTTCACGGCTCCACCTCTTTCGAGTCACTGACAATTCTCAAAGAGTATAACTGTCTAGAAAAAGCTTCTCAATCTCGCCGTTCAGAATCGGCATTAAACTGTAGGTCCCCTCCGCTCGTGACAGAACAATAGCACGCACAAGACGAGTGGTTGCTGAGAAGCTAGGCCCAGGTCCACCTCGGACTGTAGCGCCGCCATTATTATTATTATAATGTGTGAATGCACAGCGAATCTACTGAACAAATTTTCTTAATTACATGTACTACAAAACAAATATACTTTATCGCGTTCCACACTTACTTTCTTCTAAGCATTCGGCTTTGAATCTCGTGGGGTCTCTTTCTGGAGCTACGTTAAGAAGAGAAAAGTTATGGGACAGTTTTACAAATGTAAAGGGTCTTCCGAACTTTGATAGTTGAAAGTGGGCATATTGTTGAAGCTACATTTGTCAAATTGGCTGTCATTTATTCAGTCTGCTTCACCATAGAGGGACATAGCGTTCAACAACACGTGCAAAATGATAAAACTGTTTTATCAAAATGGGTGTTCTGTTCGGACAATGTTCCGAGCAAGATTTTTTTTTTATAATTTGCGCGCGCAAAATGGGTTACGAATACTCTTAAGTGTCCGGAATCAAGACACAGCACATGCCGAAGGTATGGAGGGAGAAAGGGAGAGGAGGTACCTGTGCATATTGGTCTTAAATGTCTGCGGATTGTAGTGAGTGGGAAATATTAGGCTGGGAAGATCATTCCATATTCGTGTGGCGCGGCTAAAAAACGACTTTCTAAACTTAACTGTACGTCCGAAAGCAGGCTTTAGGGTGAACTGATGAGCATTCCTGGCGAGACGAGTTCATGGAGGGGAGGAATGCAATTGGCTATCTCACTTGAGCATCATTTGTTAAAATAGCGATAAAACAATGACAAGGATGAGACATTACGGCGATGTTCAAGCGAGTCTATCGACTTCGCTATATTACTGTCTCCTATTAGTTTTATCGCTCGCTGTTGTATTCTATCTAGCAGGTGCAGAGAGGTCTTGGGAGCACCAGACCAGATATGAGCGTTATACTCAAGCTTGGGCCGAATGAAGGCCTTATAAATTGAAGCCAAATCAGAGGGGGTGAAGAGAGTCGGAGTCAAAACAGAGCCTTGGGGAACACCGGCATTAATTTGGTGAATATCAGACTTGAACCCATCCAAAAAACTTGAATTGCACGGTTCGAAAGGTAATTTCTAATTCATAGAAGAAGAGAATCATCGATGCCATAAGCACGCATTTTCGACAAAAGAGCTTGATGCCAAACTTTTTCAAATACTTTTGAAATATCAAGCGCAACGATCGTGCCTTCTCCTGCATTGTGCAAGGATTAGTTCCACTTTTCGGTGAGATATGCCATCAAATCACCAGTGGACCTGTTGCCGCGGAAACCATACTGCCGGTCATTAAGAAGCTTCCGCGATTCAAGATATTTCATAAGCTGACGGTTTATCAGCGTTTCCATGACCTTGGAAAGAAGGGACGTTTTTAGGCCTTTTTTTTGCTGAAAACATTGTCGCTATCCGTGAGAGTGTGCAGGAGTATCCGAGGCAGTCGATTTCGCGTTGCTCACAAGAACTCGGTCTTTCGCAGACCATAACTTGGAGAATTTTGCGTGGCGTCGCCCACATCCGTATAAAATTCAACTGACTCAGGAGCTGGAGGTAAACGACCATAGACAATTACGTGTGTCCGGAACAATCGGAAACTGACCCTAATTTTCATCAAAAAATTACCGTCAGCGAAGAGGGCCATTTCTGGATGAATGGGTACGTCAACAAACAAAATTGTCGAATTTGGGTAGATACCAATCTACATGAGATTCAAGAGTGTCCAATGCAACCCAAAAAAAATCACTGTTTTGTGTGGATTTTGGGCTGGCGGTGACATCGGTCCATATTTCTTTGAGAACGACCGCAATGTTGACCAGATCATTACCGTCAACGGCAAGCGGTATAGGTCAATGATTATCAACTTCTTTTGGCCTGAATTTGATGATATGGACAGGACGGTGCCACAAAGCTCACGCCATATTGGAAATTCTGCACGAACGATTCGAGGGCATGTGTTATCTTACGTGGAGGTGATGTGAACTGGACACCGAGATTGTGCGATTTGATCCGCAAGACTTTTTCTTGTGGGGTTTTTTAAAGTCGCCGGTATATGCGAATAAGTCACAAACCACAAAGCCAGCATAACCCATGCCCTCGATCAAATTCAGCCTGATTTATCAGCCGGTGTCATGGAAATTTGTACATTTCGGATGCTCGCCACCCAGAGAAGGCGTTGCGGACATTGGTCTTTCAAACAAATAAGAAATTTCGATGAGATCTAACATACATTTTTTTTATTAAAATTTTAAGATGGAAGCTTTTTGAAATTATTTACACGCGGTGTATGTAAAGGGTCCTTACATCAGAGATAATGCGACAGATTTACAAATGTGCATCCATGTTTTCTTAAGAAGTCACATTCAGCACAAAGTTTGGACATAGGACATCCTTATTTTCATTCAAATGCTTGATCTGCTGATAGCATAAAGTTGGACTTGATGCGACTCTTATGTGGCAGATAACGCTGTCATTACCTAAAATTGTTATGAAACGCAGTTCAGATATGTAGCAGGCGAGATAAATTTGTTCTACATCTCCGACGGAATCATTCTGTTTTCTATTTCTGTAGTAAACAACTGTAGTTGGTTATGTGTCTACAGTTAGACGCAACCTCTGTTTAAGCAAAAGTGAATAACACGAAATCCGTCCGCAAAAGCCTATGCAATAAGGAAATGCCGAAATGTTTAGAGAATATCCCATGAACGACCTCATTATTAACGCCATAGCTACTGCAGAATTGCTGCATTTTGATCCTGTGAGGCTTTCCATTATAATGCAACTCATTCGAATCCCTTAACGTCATGCTGAAGGAAACTGCAACATCAAGCCAATTAATGGGCTCAGCGACAGCCTTTCATGTCACCGCTGTCTTGTCGTTGCGCTCTCATTTCAATCCGAATTCACAAGCGAAATCCGTTGTCGTTTAGCCATCTGGTGAATTATTGTCGTCACCACTGCCTAAGAGGAGTTCCTCCCAGAGGCAACCTTATTCGGATCCATAAATTGATATAAATGACACATCTTCACTTCCCACACACTCAATTGTCGTCTTCATCAGCGCACCCCCAACATCAGCGACTCTTCGGGCATAATGACTGCAGAGCGGCTTTAATTAGTTTTACACTCATTTCGTTAATTGAGGACTGCTTCTTCTCAAAACGACGACAAGCGTTTAACTTCAATTAAAGACTACCGGGGTCTGCATGCATTTCATGTTGCAGCAGCATCAGATGCGATCAACCCCCAGCCAAGGAGGATGATAATCTCCAAGCGCCACCAGAGCTACCCAACCAAAGTCGACAGCAGAGGAAAAAATTGTAATTAATGAACTCTTCTTCGGCTGCGATTAATGAAACCAAAGAGCGTAAGAAGAACCAAGAATCCCAGCTACCAGCATTCCGTCGACTTCTGTCTGCCGCAAATTGTCCGCCCTAATGGATGATTGAAGAGAGAGGGAATAGTTGACGGTAATCGATTTGAATGTCTTTACGGTTTCGGGCATCAACATAATAAATGAACGCTGGACTGTGAGACCGTGCGTCTGTGAAACCGATCAGCAGACCTGATCTTATCATACCGGGGTCTCATGATCTGGCGACCCCCAGTTGCGTTCGATCGTTGGATTGATTTATCGAGTGTTTGCTGGAGGCGGCACTTTGCACTTGCATCATCGGGCTTAGAACAAGTGTTGCTCTTTGATGTTGTTTGGGTGGAGCATAAGGACTAAATTTATGTCGATGTTCATTGATCAAATGTGAGGATTCGGCAAAAGTGGGTAATCTGGTAGTTAGATGTTGAATTTATGATTATGTCGGTACAAAATGCTTCAGCTTAAATGTGAATGCGACTGATACGAGAATCTGGTTGATGCGGTTTAAGGTTAATGTTACAAAACTGTAAATAGGTGAAAGTGATTGTTCAAGAGACCCGCTGCAATATTTTTATTCAAGAATAATGTGAATGGGCCGGGATGAGAATGGGCAACTGGTAGTAGAGGAATGGTCAATGCTGGACATTCGGAAGAATCATTTCTGCAGGCTGTTAAACGGCGATAAGGACACAAATACCGCTGTCAGGCAGAATGTTCCCCTCAACACAACGGTTGATGATAGAAGAGAATACCGTCCCCCAGATCTAAATGAAGCCAAGATAGCGATATCGGGACTGAAGTCTAACAAAGCTGCTGGGGCAGATGGTCTGCCTGCTAAAATCTTTAAAGGAACTGGAGATGATCTGGTAGGGCGCATGCATCAGCTCATCTGTAAGATATGGTCGGAGGAAAACATGCCCGACAAGTGGAACCTCAGTATCGTTTCCCCGACTGGATGGCGCAGTTGGTTAAGGGCCTGCCCCAAGTTCGAGGGGTCCCAGGTTCGAATCCCAGTGAAATCGAATCTTGTCCCGCCACCATTTGTCGTTGGGATCAAATTAGCGCCACTAGAGTAGGTTGTTACCTGGCAGTACAATGGGCCAGTTTTGAGTCTGAGTGCTCCAGTAGCGGCTCAAAAATATTCCGAAAAAAGAAGTCGCTTCACCGATCCACAAAAAAGGAGACCCCTTTAACTGCGCCAATTATCTACGGATAAGTCTCCTAAACATTGCGTTCAAGGGTTCTCTGCCATTTTGTGTGAACGCCTGATGTCATTTGTAAACTACACTGATAAGGACCTACATCAGTGTAGTTTCAGGCCAGTGAAGTCCACAATAGACCTAATTTCCACTCTGAGGCAGATCCTGGAAAAGACCAGAGAAATGCAAATCGACACACATCACTTATTCGTCGATTTCACGACCGCATAACGCCATGTCTAGTTTAGACATTCCTACCAAACTCATCAAACTGAGCAGGATGACGCTGGAGAACTCTCGCTTCTCTATCAAGGACGGTAACGAACTCATCGAGACCTTCAATGTCAAAACAGGGTTTAGACGAGGCGACGTGTTGTCATGTGAGATTTTCAATCGTTCTTGAGAAGATTGTGCAAAACTCACTGATCAACGCTAGAGGCAAGATCTTTCAAAAGTCCGTTCAAATGCTAGCTTACGTTGATGACATTGACGTGATTGGTCGAATACAGCGAGCCGTCAATGGGGCGTTTGTTGGCATTGAAGCGGAAGCGGCTAAAATGGGTCTGGCGGAAACGAGAGCAAAACCAAGTACATGCTGTCATCGAGAAAGGACGCACAATATCCACAACTTGACCAGAACGTCACAATAGGCAGCTATAACTTTGAGGAATGAAGGATTTCGTGCAACTCGGCTGCGCGGTAAACAGTACAAACAACATCTGCACCGAGATCAAACGCAGAATAACTCTTGCCAATCGCTGTTTTTTTGGGCTCAAAAGGCAATTGAGTAATAGAGCCCTGTCTTGGAAGACCAAGTTGACTCTGCATAAGACCTTGATCATCCCAGTCCCGCTATACGTCACAGAGATATAGACGATATCGAAAGCGGTTGAAGAGGCTATTGGTCTTTTCGAGAGAAAAGTCCTGCGTGCGATCTTTGGTCCTGTTTGAGTTGATGGCATTTGAATGAGAAGGTTCAAACACATACTATGTATATGGGCTATACAGCGCCATGAGTCTAGCAAGGCCTCTATGGAACCACAACTAAGATGGCTAGACCATGTAGAGCATATGGACAACATTTCTTACCTCCTTAGTGATTTAGTTTATCTGTAAATTAATCTATGGATGTGATATTTTCAACAACAACAACTCATGCAGTTCCGAAAGTGGAGGAGGTAGCATATTTAAAATAAATAAACCGGGAAAGTGCGAGTTGTACTGGCACGGGAAAGGTTCCGTCGCATAATATTGATGGATGATTTCTGAATATCAAACGACGTTTCCAAACTATTTCAGTTGAATTTTCTTCTAACTTCAACTCAAATCAACCATAAATTCATACATCCAAGCAAACAAATGTTCATCCCTACATATACCTATATCTCTATCCAAGTTTATCCAACACAGAAAATCCCTTCCATCATACATACATACATACCTATCTAATCACTGCTCATGCCTGCGGTGTGTGTGTGTTCATTTCTGTTGGGCATTTAGGAGTGAGATCGAAAAGATAACGCTCAGCAACGAATAGAGTGGCCGAACAGAGCATGAAATTATGTGTGAAAATGAAAATTGTTCTCGTTTTTAAATCTTAGATATCTCAAAATTTCAACACAAATCGATATTTTGAAATTTATCATTTCTTAATGCTTACATTGATGTCTTCAAAACTGCGTTTTCAGATCTTCAAAATTCGCATATCGATGATTGACCGTTTTTGGCCAATATCTCGAAAACTATTAAGGCCAGAATGCTCGAAATGGTTTTAAATAAAAGTACTCCATGAAGCCAAGTTTTTGTGATTTTTTCAGATTTTTAAGCACTTTGGTTTAGAAATGGCAGGGGGGGGAAATCTTTGGAGCTCCATATTTTCCAAACGGTACTTTTGATAAAAAAGTGTTGAAAGAAACCTCCACCTCATTTCGAAAGATCTGTCGATTGATATATATATCGATGGGGTGCGACAATTTTTCAAAATTAATGTCAACTTCACCTGTACTGGAGCCACTCCCAAATGGCCCCACTTTTTAAAATCGCTGCATAGGAAATGACATCTAGGTCTGAAGTACCTAATTCCAAAATTTCATGCCGATATCTTCATAAACTTCGGAGATAAAAAAGTGTGACAGACACGACGGACGGACGGACGGACGGACACACCGAAATTATAAAGGTTCCGTTTTTGTAGACGGAACCTTAAAAATACAAGTTGTGAAGTTAAATGCGCTGATTAGCTGCCGCCATTCTTCCGAATCTTCTACACAACAGCTCCAGTTTCACTTAAAGACAAAATAAACAACAAAGTACATCATAAATATAAATTACAGTGCTTACTTCTGATGTTTGAACATCACAACAGACTACCGTCTGTGCACCACACATCCAGCAACAATTTCATTTCGAGTCACCCTGTTAGTCTGATATCCACATTTTGTATGTGGTCAACCCTTGGCTGTTTGCTTTGCACAACGCTTTAAGTTATAAAACCCAAAACAGATTCGCTAACCTCATGCGATTCGCAGCAGCATCCACGCGTGCCTCCAAACCCTAAAAAAAACGAAAAACAGTCCACAAACTGTTTGCTTTTAATTTCCGCAAATTACCTTCCAGCGCATTAGGCGCCACAAAATTATTTTAACGGTAAACAGTAAAAATGGCTCCCACTAGGCCGGCCCATCGGTGATTCCATATTTCATTCGCAGGTACGTGTGAGCACTGCAGACGCACGTCATTTCCATACGAAATTACAGAAAATGCACCTGCATCCGCCCTGACCACACAGAGTCAACCGCTCAAGTATCTACAAGATAAACGAATTACCACTGTCTACCTAACGTCTAATGACAGAGGTGCGTCCGTTCTTAAGGGTTCATCTACGCTGAAAAACGCCATAATTCTTTGTTGTTATTCCTCGGGTCCTCATCATCTTCTCAAGGATGGGAAGATCCTTGAAGGCGTGCGCACTCACTGAGTGTCATTGTTGGCATGCTCACCCTTTCATCATTCGAATGTTAACCAGAGCGTAGGGTACTTACGGCCGGCGAGTGATCTTTCACATGTCAATCCCCGGAGGAAGGATACGAACTTTGAATGCATTAAGTAAATACACCCGAACATGGATGTGCGGTGCTCAGAAATCGAATAATCGTTTGGATTTCTCAAGAAAGACGCATTCATCCGGTCCTTTGGGAGTGATTCATTCTGTGGATTGTAAGTGAGTTTCGAAGGAGGTTTCGGGTGCTTGGGAGGGAGCATCCTTTTCTTTGGCAAGGTTTCAGGATTTAGAGATTTCCATCGGATTTGTGGGTTGTTGGAATGCATCCTTAAATGGCTTGGCTATGCTTGAATTGTCCTTTGTGTGAGATGTGATCAAAATATTTGAGTTTTGTCAATGAATCTTTTGACTTCCGTTGTGTAGAAGTATTTACCCAGGGATGTTGGTATTTGCTTTTGAATGGGTTAATTTTTTGTTGAAGTGCTGTCATAGAAAAAGACACATCAAACTTCTGCTGAATTCAGTCTTTTTGTCATCAAAATGAGGTAGTCAGCGCACCTTTGGCATGAGAATGAAAGTACATGCGCTTCAAGGTCCTTTTTGGTTACGGTTATGTCGCCTCGTTATGGCAGATGTTCCTAGATAACCTACATACGTTAGACAAGGCGACGTGTTGTCATGTGATTTCTTTAACATGGTTCTTGAAAGATTGTGTAAAACTCACTGGTCAACACTAGAGGCACAGTCTTCCAAAGATCCGTACAAATGCTGGCATACGCGGATGACATTGACGTGATTGATCGAACAGAGTGAACCATCAATTAGGCTTTTATTGGCACTGACACGAAAGCGGCTAAAGTGGATCTGGTGGTAACCGAGATGAGTTTGAAGTACTTGCTGTCATTGGAAAAGGACGCGCAACATAGAGGACTTGGCCAGAACATCACCATAGGCAGCTATAACTTTAAGGTAGTGAAGGACTTCTTCAACCTTGGCTTTGCTGTAAACAGATAACTCTTGCCAACCGCTGCTTCTTTGGGCTCAGGAGGCAATTGAGTAAAAGAGCCCTCTCTCGGAAGACAACGTTGACTCTGCATAAAACGTTGATCATTCCATCCCTGCAGAGGCATGGACAAAGTCGAAAGCGGATGAAGAGGAGTTGAAATTTTTGGAGAGAACCGTCCGGTTTGCGTTGATGGCATTTGGAAGAGAAGGTTCAATCACGAACTTTATGTGCTGTAAGGCGACATGAGTCTAGCCAGACCTCTACAAATCCAACGCCTAAGATGACTAGACCATGTTGAGCGAAAGGACGACCTGGTTCCGTCCCGAAAAATTATAGTCTCTGAGCCTGTAGGAGAACGCAGCAGAAGACGTCCACGTCCAAGGTAGAGCACATAAGTCAAAGTGGATGTCGGCCGACTCGGTGTGCTATACTGGAGACAGCTGGCGAGAGATCGTGGTAGCGTGGCATGTTGGGTGAGGTCTTCGGACTTTAGCGCCCTAAGAAGAAGAAGTTTTAAACATCCGACCTATAAGTTGCTCCAAATTCACTAAAAGCTGATCTGACCGTTAAAAGTGAAGATGATAATAAAATATTGAGACAATGAGAACAACATAAGTGCAGATATTATGTGGTTTTTCCTTTGTGCTCACAGAGGTTTTGTGTAAGACCTTGGTAATTCCCGTCCTGTTTAGCTACACAGAGCCATGGAAAAAGTGCGGATGCGATCTTTGACCTTCATTGATTGTGGTTGAGGAAGAAGTAAGTAGTAAGTGAGAAGTAATTTAATTGTAAGTTAGTAGTAAGTAAGTAAGAAAGTGTGGGTGCCGTGGTGTTGTGGGTATGTGCGTCAACCACTAGTAAAAAGTTTTTGGGGAGTGAAAGCTAGTGTTAACTCAAGAGGCTGCTTTGATGCCACCAGGAGTGTAGCACCGCCCAAGAAGAAGACGAAGCATTCAGTCCTGTTGTGACGTTCTGCCCGAGACGTCGGTATTGGCTGTCCTTTCAGGTTGACAGCATATACTTGATCCTGCCCTCATTTACCGTTAAACCCATCTTCGCGGCCTCCGTCGCAATACTCACAAAAGTGCCATTGACATCACATATGCATATGCGAGTAGTTGGACGGACTTCTGAAAGATTGTGCCTCTGATGTTGGCGTGCGAGTTTTGCACAATTCTTTCAAGTATGATGTTGAAGAAGTCGCATGGCAGCGCGTCGCCTTGTCTGAATCCTTTTTTGACATCAAGGGTTTCGGTTAGGTCTTTACCGACCTTGATGGAGCAGCGTGCATTCTCCGTCGTTATCCTACACAAACGGACGAGTTTGGTAGGGATGTCAAAACTAGACATTGCTCTGTATAGCTCGTCTCTATAGATGCTATCATACGCGCCTTAAAATCGATGAAAAGGTGGTGGATATCGATTTGTTGTTCCTGGGTTTTTTTCCAAGATCTGCCGCAGTGTGAATATTTGATCGATGGCGGATTTTCCTGCCCTAAAGCCACACTGGTATGGACCGACCAGGTTGTTGACGAATGGCTTTAGGCGTTCAAACAACACGGCAGATAAGATCTTGTATGCAATGTTCAGAAGACTTATCCGTAGATAGTTGGTGCATTTCAGAGGGTCTCCTTTTTTGTAGTTGTTCTTTAAGTTAAGTTAAGTTAAGTAAAGTTCATTATTAATTCCAAGTCAGATACTCTCCAGAAGAATGCACACTACGTAAAATACTTCCACACTACTTGCACGAGATACGATATTTTGTTTTGTCATTCATTTCATTTATACTTTTCCGATAATTAACGTTTCTTGGCTTTCATTTTCCCACTGTTTTAACCGTAGTTATAGTCATAAGGCAAGCTATCCTCGTTTGACATACTATTGCATCAGTTGGATGCTACGAAGGCAGACGATATTAATTTCCCAAAATTAACAAGCCGTAAGGCTGAAATTTCAGAAGCAATCTGCCTACGAACTACAATATTTTGGGTTAAATTTCTGCAATAAACAAGGCTGATATCATCTCCTCAATCAAAAGATCTCAGAAATCCAGTAATGTAAAGGTTTTTGCTTCGCAAGTCCATAAGAATTTATCAACAACTCTAAGCAAATAGCTCCCATCACATCTGTAGCATCAGTTTCCAGTTGCAGACGCCCTTCCCTCTCGAACGACCCCACTCAACTTGAGGGCATTCCGCTGACCACGAATATGACCAGATGGACATGCATTAAAGTTAACCGAACCATCGACAACCCATTGTCTTGCGTGCATATCTGAATCTGACCCGAGTCTACGATCTGAAGTGCTCTCAGTAAAACACGACATTCAAAGGACATTATATCTGATTTTAATGTCCTAACAAGCTCTACGTCATCGTTCCTGGGATGCGAGATGTGGGCATTGGCGAACCTGCACGCATCCTCATTGTTCCTCACAATGTGTCATAAAAATTTAATATTTTCTTCATTCTGTCGGTGGAAAGGATATCTTTGGGTTTTATGGATGTCTTTTGGGACCGTAATGGGTCATATACGTGATCGTATAGATTTATTGCCGTCGATAGTGCGGTGCATTCCCAGCGACCCTGTATTACCATCAACAATGTACACACATATGTACCCTCAACCGGACGGCCGATTGCTGGCGGGAGCGTCGGTAGATAGCCAAGAACTTAACTACTGTAGTTTATGGGGAAAATCGATTTTGATGAGCGATTTTTGTGGATGTATCTAACGCCGATAGTGTTAACAATTCGACTTTGAATCTCCGCGGGTGTGGGTCGTGGCCGGAGTGCAATGGTCTCCATAAAATGTCTCATACTTAGCTCCGGAATTTATTGGCTGACCAAGAGGAGGTTCATGGAATAGGCAATCAATGGTGGTTGGATGCTGGTTACTTCTCACTACACTCTGTTGGGTCGACTTGTTGAGATTTGACTTAGAGAAGTGCTGCCGTTGAAGCTTTTTACCGTGTCCAGTTTGGAGGTAGTCTTGAGCTTCCTAAAGGAGCAAAGAATGGCATGCGTAGGTACAACGGGTGCACTAAGGACAACCCCTTCAGACGCTCTGACGGTCATGCTTCATTTTCTACCTATCGACCTTCACATTCAAAATATAGAGACCCACAGTCCGATCAGTCTCAGAGAGTCTCGGCCGTGGAGCTGAAGACCATATGGCCGCAGTTGTATTCTGGATACGTTACCGTGAAAACTCATAAGGCCGCGAACAGACTACATTCCATCTAAATTAGATTTTTCAAAATAAGTCGACGTGATTCTTACTACCAGAGCAGATTGGGATAGCAAGAGTATATGCCGGATGTGAGTGCATGCACAGACGGTTCAAAGATGAATTGCATAGTCGGCGCGGGTATTTACTCAGATACTCTGAGCATCTCTGCAGCCTTCTTCTTAGGGCGCTACAGTCCGAGGTGGACCTGGACCTCACCCAACAACCGGCACGATCTCTCGTCAGCTATCTCCAGTTTCGTACACCAAGCCGGCCCAGGTCACCCTCGACTTGGGTGTGCCATCTTGGATGCGGACACCCTCTGTTGCGTTGTCCCACAGGCTCAGAGTTTAAGTTTCTTCGAGCCAGAGCTGTGTTGCCTATACGAACATCGACTCACCTTCGATCTCAACAGCTCAACATTTCACACACTAGCCTGAAGAGAATTCTGCACAAAGATCTCGGATTATTCTCTTACAGGGTAAAATTGACTCAGCAATAGAAGGGGCGACCATCCGCTTCGTATTATTGCTTCGTAGTTTGGGCCTTAGAGCAGCTTGAATTGGATAATGATTTTGGGGAGGAAATCATCTTTTCTGACGAGGCGCATTTTCATCTCGGCTGCTACGTTAACAACCAAAATTGCCGCATCTGGGGCTCGAAAAACAGAAAACCCGGACGTTATTGTCGAGAAGCCAATGTATCCACAGAGAGTGACAGTTTGGTGCGGATTGTGGAGTGGTGGCATCATTGGACCATTTTTCTTCGAAAATGAGGCTAGGCACAAAGTTTCGGTCAACGGTGGGCGTTATAAAGCTATGTTAACCATTTGTTGTGTTTTTTTTACTGAAATTGAAAAAATGGATTTGGACGATGTCTGATTTATGCAGGATGGCGCGCCACGTCGCTTGGCTCACGCGACAGTCGATAATTTGCGCACCAAAATCCAAAATCGTGTTATCGGCCGTCTTGGCGATATCAATTGGCCGCCTCGGAGCTGCGATTTGACCCCTTTATAGTTTTTTTTTGTGGGGAGACGTGAAGAAGGGCCGAAGTTATGCCAACAATCTAGAAACGATTTAAGCACTTAATGCCAATATTATCCAAGTAATCCGTGAGCTACAGCCCGAAACCATCAACAAGATGTTGAAAAATTTGGGGTGACAGAATGGGGTACTGCGACCCAGCCGAGGCAGCCACTTGAACGACGTTGTATTACGAAATTAATGGGAATGTTTGTTCTTTCTAATAAAGCCATAATACATGGGAGGGATTTAATTTTGTTCATTTTATTGCATTTTAAAAACGAAACTTGGACTTGGCCCACCCTGTATATGTCTGGGAATGACAAACAGGGTGGGCAAAAACGCGAAACAGATGCACCACCTTAGACGTAGATGTCCTCTGTTGCGTTGTCCCACAGGCTCAGAGATGAAGTTTCTTCGAGCCAGAGCTAAGGTGTCCATATGCTCTACATGATCAAGCCATCTTAGACGTTGGATCCGTAGAGACCTTGCTAGACTCATGACGCTGTAAAGCCCATATATTTCTCGGTTGAACCTTCTCCTCAAAATGCCATCAACGCAATCAGGACTAAAGATCGCAAGCAGCACTTTTCTCTCGAAAAGATCAAGAGTCTCTTCATCCGGGATTGATAAAGGTCTAATGCAGAGTTAATTTGGTCATCCGAGAGAGGGCATTTGATTTCAATTACATTTGAACCCAAAAAAAACAGCGGTTGGCAAGAGTAATTCTACGCTTGATCTGATGGTACTGGTGTTGTTTGTACTGTTTACAACGGAGCCGATGTTGACGAAGTTGTGTTAGGGGTGGCGATTGAGCCTAACATACACCGATTTTGGTCCATTGTGTTACCACTTACAGAGTTAGCCTATGTGTTGACCTAATAGCCTTTATTGAGACGGAATGATCTTGATGTTTGATGCAAATTTGATGAGAAGATGTGGCTTCACGAAACCCATAGTTATACGGCAGGTGTTGCTCCTGTTTCATAAACTGATAACCACTTTTTATGACTCGGTATCAAATTCGGCGAAAAAGCCGAATTGGCGACCCACGACCCCGTACAGTAAGATTGGTCTTGCTATAGAGGTGTAGTTCCAGGGGTCACTTTGGGTTGTAGACCCCACTTTGATCCGAACATTCGTTTACAAGCATAATTGGCGTTCTGTGCCTTTTTTATTTAACACTCATAGTGTTTAGGTTTTTGCCTGATATAAGTAGTACAATGTCATCGGCATATGCGACTACCTTTATTCGTTTATTATAGAGAGCGTAAAGTGTTTTATCCAATGTAAGGATCCATAAGAGCGGTGAGAGGACGCCCCCTTGAGGTGTGCCTCTCGTTGCATACATTGTTAAGGTGGTATTTCTCCATTCTGTGGTAATCGTTCCATTACTGAGAAGCTTTATTATTCAACTGAGGAGGTATTGGTTTACTCCTGCTCTGAATATTGCGTTGGATATTGACATGACATGACATGATAGCACCTCGGTTACCGGCAGACCTACTGTAGCCGCTTCAGTTTCAATGCGAGCTAAAGCCTCATTGACGACTCGCTGTGTTTGATCAATGACGCCAATGTCATCCGCATATGCCGACAGTTGTACGGACTTTTGGAAGATCGTGCCTTTTTCTGTTGACCAGTGAATTTTTCACAATCTTCTCAAAAATTGTGTTGGAAAAGTAGCATGACAACGCGTCGTCTTGTATAAAACCCTTTTTGAGATTGAAAGTATCAATAAGTTCGTTTCCGACATTGGTGGAGCAGAGGGAGAGAGTCCATCGTCATCCTGCTCAGCCTGACAAGTTTAGCAGCAATGTCAACACTAGACATGACACTGTATAGCTTGTCTCTATGTACGCTATCAAATGCGGCATTGAAATCGGCAATAGGTAGTGTGTGCATTTGCATTTCTTGGGTCTTTTCGGGGATCTGCTGCAGTGTGAAGATCTGGTATCTTATCCCAAGCATATTCTGGCCATTCGAACAGGTGGTGCTGATTAAAGACGTAGAAACTGATTTAATAATTTCAGATGAGTTCATTTATTAACACACGAATGAATAAAAGAACGCAATAGTTGTATTGATTTAACAATATACTCACAAAACTTTTGTAGTCCTCGTTGTTTCATTTTCAGAGTTCCCAGAAGATATTGTCTTTATTCACAGGAAAACTGAAGTCATTTCACTATGACCTAGACCCAAATGCTGTGAGCCAATACGAGGGGTTATTATCTTCATCAGAATGAATAAGATGTTGAAACAAACTGCTTCACTTGTAAGGGTAAAACCTTCTGTCAACAAATGTCAAGCATCACTGTAAAAGGATCTCCATTCTCCACAATGTCCTAACCGCCACCAGAAACCACTTTAAGGGGACGATATGGCTCATTTATCCCGCGATGTCCATTGTAAATGTGACCGATTCTCACTGAAAAGGTGAATCCGGTAAAAGGTGTAGTCCGGTGAATTACAGCACAGAGGAGGGCGAACAAAGGGACCCCACGATGATAAGAACGAATGAAACCATTCTTCCATTCCCATCTAAGTGCCCGAGAAAAAAAACACTCGGAAGAATAAAACGAAATTGACACGAAAGGGCAAATAAATCCTCCCGAGTGGCACTTTCACTCGGGGTGGCCACCCAGAGAGGTCCATCTCTCCCCAGCCACGGGACGTCTTTATTTGCCACTCTTACCTTCATTTAAAATAATAACAATAATCCAACATTTTTCACTTGGCCCTAGTCTGTTAGGGCTTCAATGTTATTGTTGCCAATTGGCCGTAATTTCGCTTAACACTCAGCGCGGATACAATGAGATATGACGACGTCGATATCCGTGCACGGCGAGGACATCATGACCTTGCTATGTGGGTGCCTCGATTCGAAGGACAAAGGAGCGGGCCATCTTACTGGCGCTGTCTGTGGCTGCCGAGAGGGAGCCTGATTTAGATGCTGTCAATGATGCTGCTTTGCAGTTCTCTGACGGGAGCTGATGTTCGCCCACATGCCTAGACTCCATTGTTTCGCAGGACGACGGCGACGACGATGACGACAAACAGACACCCGCATTGTTGGTGAAAGTTTGTAAATAAACGTAAAACTGGAGGAAAATATAAAAATATTATATTTCTGTGTTAAGTGGCTTTTAGTCGTTTGGGTAAATATTTGACGGATGAGCGTGTTTATGTGGCGAGTATGCTGAAGAACCAACACACACGGAACGCGTGTGTACGGTCGCACACTCAGTTTAGAGGAGAACGTGGGGAGATGCTGGGAAAATCGTGTGGAAAATTTTGATAATGGGATAACGGGTCTGGTGAAGGACTTTATTTTATGACGAGTATCCATGAGCACATTGGTGTGGGGGGGAAATTTCGGCGTAGCATTGGGATTATGTTAAGTTCTTAGCTGACATGAAGCCAGTGGAAAACAGCGGAAATATGGAAGAGCTTTCATTGAATTAGACGGGTCAGATAATCTTCGAAGGATCACGAAAGACGTTGAATGGATATCCATCTCAATATAGAGGAGGATTGATAACTGTAGTTGCATCTGATTGCTTTGGAATCTCGAATTTAATCTTTGAAAAGAAAGGGGGCAAGTTCAGCAAATTTTCTTCGAGACAGCAGAAGGATAGCTGAATTGTTTCCTTGAAAAATTCTGAGTTTTCAAATTGACTACGTGAGCGTTTTTTATATTACTTAAGGAATAGTTGACCGGAAGGAGATTGGGTGGATATTTAGATAGATGAATTCAAGCTTATATTTGCTCCTTAATATCGTATGATCTGTTTCATTCCACAGTTTGCACGATAAGCGTTCCTACTTCAATTTATTGATGAGGGAAATCGGGAACGTTTTAGGTTCGTAGTGCTAACCTGACTTTTGCAAAGTCTAATGATTCATTGAGGTTGGGGGGTACACCTACTTATGTTCAATGATGACCATCAATTTTCATGTTGCGGACGTTTCAGGCCCTACACAACAAAGCATAGAAAAATTTGAAAAGTTCTAAAAGTTTTTCTGCTGTCTCCCAGTTTCGCACTCTAAGGCCGGCCCAGGTCCCCCTAAACTTCTGGGCGTTACCTTGGACGCGGACGCCCTCTGTTGCATTGTCCCACAGGCTCAGAGTCGATCTTCGGGCCGGATCTATGTTGTCCATATGCTCTACATGGTCTAGCTTTGGAAGGCCTTGGTAGACCCATGGCGCTGTATAGTCCATATAGGTCGTGGTTGAACCTTGTTCTCCAGATGCCATCAACGCAAACAGGACCAACGACTGCGCGCAGGACTTTTCTCTCGAAAATACCAAGAGCCTCTTCGTCCGCTTTCGATATCGTTAATGCCTCGGCGTCGTAAAGCAGAACTGGGATGATCAACGTCTTATGCTCGGCCAATTTGCTCTACCGAGAGACGGCTCTATTACTCCATTGCCTTATGATCCCAAAGAAACAGCGGTTGGCAAGAGTTATTCTGCGTTTGATATCGGTACTGATGTTGATTGTACTGTTTACCGCGCAGCCGAGGTTGACGAAGTCCTTCACTACCTCAAAGTTATAGCTGGCTGTGGTGACGTTCTGGCCAAGTCTTCGATGTTGCGCGTCTTTCCTCGATGACAGTATATACTTCGTTTTGCCGTTATAAACCATCAGACCCATTTTGGCCACTTCCCTTTCAATGCCAGCAAACGCTTCATTGACAGCTCGCTGTGTTCGTCAAATCACGTCAATGTCATCCGCGTAAGCTAGCAGTTGAACGGACTTTTGGAAGATTTTTTTTTTTTGTTTTCGGAGGATTTTTGAAACATTTCTGGAGCACTCAGACTCAAATCCGGTCTATTGTACTGCCAGGTAGCAACCTAATACAGTGTCGTTAATTTCATCCCAACGACAAATGGTGACTGGACAAGATTCGATTTCACTGGGATTCGAACCTGGGACCCCTCGAACTTGGAGCAGGCACTTAATCAACTGCTCCATCTAGTCGTATACTTTTGGAAGACAATGCCTCTAGTGTTATCCAGTGAGTTGTGCACAATCTTCTCAAGAACGCTGTTGAAAAAGTCACATGACAACGCGTCGCCTCATCTAAAACCCTTTTTTAAATTGAAGGTCTCGGTGAGTGCGTTACCGACCTTGATGGAGCAGTGAGAGTTCTCCATCGTCCTGCTCAGTCTGACGAGTCTGGTAGTAATGTCAAAACGAGACATGGCGCTGTATAGCTCGTCTTTATGTACCCTTTCATATGCGACCTTGAAATCGACGAATAGGTGGTTACGATTAGCATTTGGGTCTTTTCCAGGATCTGGCGTAGTATGAAGATTTGGTTGATGGTGGACTTCCCTGGCCTGAAACCACACAGATACGGACCTATCAGATTTGTGTCGAAAAGTTTCAGGCGTTCACACAGTACGTCAGAAAAGATTATGTACCGGATGTTAAGGAGACCTATCCCTCGATAGTGGTGCATTCAAAGGGTCTCCATTCTTGTGGAGGAATGTTCTTATTTAGCCCAGCAAACAACAGAATGAAAGCAACTTTAACATCTATGTATATTACGGCGCGATGTGAAGTTGGGCCTAATTTCCACAGCAAACCCACTGTTGCGCACTCTATTGTTTTCCCACTTATGGAGAGGACCATCAGTTTTATGCCGATTCCAAACAAGCTCTTTTTGCCAGTTATACTTTTGAAACTTGTTGTCGGTAATTGATCCTAGCTAAAGGCTCTCATTCCTCTACTTCTAAAGACTCTTCAATTGCCAATACCCCACCAGAGAGGAGTGGGCGTCCAATGAACCCATCAACAATACGACCATAAAGGTATACACTGATGGGTCAAAGATGGAAGAAGGCACAGGCGCGTGCTTTTTCTCCGATGAGCTTAACTTGCACTGCTCAATCAGACTCTCTGATTATGGCAGTATGTTTCAAGCGGAGGTCCTGGCGGTCAAAGAAGCGCCCAGAACGACATCAATGATGGCAATACCACTAGCTGATATTACCATTCTCATTGACAGTCAGGCGGCCATGAAAGCTATATGCGCAACAGAAATCAAGTCCAAGCTAGGTAGCAAGCTGTCGCGAAGATCTAAAGGCTCTTGGCTCACAGCACTCGATCAATCTATGCTGGGTCCCAGGACATAGAGACATAGCCGGCAATGAGATAGCTAATGAACTTGTCAGAACAGGGTCTGTGACCGACGTGTCACAAGCAATTCATGGAATCAAACCGCCCCTCTCAGAGCTGAGGAAAAAGGTGGATATAAAGATCATTGAAATGGCAAACAGTAGATGGTGCGGTCTGTTCACATGTGTGACTACTAAAGCATTATGGACCAAATAAGATCGAGCAAAAACCGACAAAATCCTTCAGTGCGACAAAGAGTTGCTAACGACGGTGGTTGGAGCTCTCACTGGCCATAATCATCTTAGAAACCACGCCATGAAAATGGGACTCTCCAACGACAACATTTGTAGAGGCTGCGGTGATGAGGACGAACGAGAGGATACTCCTCACTACCTCTGTCACTGCCCTAGTCTTTGTCAGTTGCGTCATTGAACACTGGGAGAATATTTCTCCCAATATCTAAATGAAATTTCAAATAAATCACTAAGATCTCTTTGCAGGTTCATAAGGAAATCGGGATGGCTTCGGTACAACGAAGGAACATGAGTGCGGCAAGGGTTATAAGGGAACACTAATCCCCCCCCTAAGTGAAGACCCCTACTTCCCTTCGGCCACAGAGGAATTGATTAACGTATTCGACAATATCCAGTATCGGAAAGAGTAAATCATCATTCCCGTTGTTCCTGTCAAGAAACTCAATGATTGGAGATATCGACTAAATAGTTAACGATGTGTGCTACAAGCATGTATTGCTTGAAAACGATACCACAAAAACAGATCAATAATAAAACAGATCTCTGCTTAGACTACGATATGGTATATTATAATACAGTGCAGCAAACCTCCTGGGGAAGCTAGAAAATATTTCTTACAAAGGCAAAACCACAAGCATGGTGCAAGGAATTACACAAATTCAAGCTTACACGTCTCAATCTTTAAAATTAAAGGACATCTTACTTACTTACTTAATGTGGCGCTGCAGTCCGGGGTGGACCTGGGCTTCAACCAACAATCGTCTCCAGCCAGCTCGATTTTTAGCTAGCTTCCTCCAGTTTCGCACGCACAGTTGGTTGAGGTCCCTTGCCACTTGCGTGCGCCACCTGAGTCGCGGTCTTCTTCGACTGCGCCGTCCCCCGGGGGTGGATTTCGCCAGTGAAATATTTCGATATCTGTCAAATGTCTATGATAAGAGACCATTGAGGTCCACCGTAAATGATACTCTTTCCAGTCCTCCGCAGGTGTAAAGGAAAATTAATCGACTACACACAAGAAATAAACCATGTGAACAACTTGTTCTTCACTCTTGCAGGCAAGCGTTATACCGACAAGATCATACGGTATCCTTTAAGAGTTTATTGGTGAGTACATTCAACAAAATGTATGTCACCTTCTTGACGATGGATCTTGAATATGCAGCCCATCCGGCTCTATCTGAACACACAAATATTCCCCCTCTTGCCCGCCACCAGTCGATATGTCGATCATTCTCAGCACCTCGTCAATTTGCATATCATTCAATCACTTACAGCATCCACGACTAAAGGTGCCTATTAAGTACTTCCAATACTTATTCAATCGAAATCGAAACCCCTAAGCGAATTCACCATAATCGCCGCTCATTTTCGCTTGGCACTTCCACTCGCTCACACTCGTTTTCAGTGCGAAAGGGAAATTGAATCCGCCGCAGAAGAAAGAGAAAAATCTTCGAATCTCGAAATGTCTGCACGTACACCTTGCATAGCACCGCACGGAATACCAATCAGCTAATTTCCGAGTCTACCACGCTGTAGTGGTGCCGCATTCGAATTGATTCCTTCCAGCATAATCACGGGTCTCTGTTACGTAAATACGCCAAGACAACACCATCACCTCATGTGACTGCCTGCGGGCGTTTGTGGTTGCAAGATGTGCACCAACTTGTCCCTCCACAGCGGTCGACGTGTGCTGCAGACTGCCGTAGCCATCCGTTCTCAGAGACAGAAGAGATCCGAAGCTATTACTCATGCAAATATTTGACTAATTATAGGTTTGTGACGGTGGCAGCCCTAGACCCGCTTTCTCTGGTCGTGACACGCGGAATGCACGGAATGCGAGGAATTGCGTCGCTCTGTTTGCGCTTAGGGAGGGTGCAATACTCTCGTTTGTTTGATGTTCCCATCAAAGGGATGACACGTCTGCAGTGGACATCTCTAAGAGCAGATCTGTTCCGTGAGAATGATTCGCAATCCAATGACTCAATTCCAGCTGCGGGTTTGCAGGATCTGATTTCGGCATAAGGTCCGCCTGCTCACCGAGTAGCGCTCACCCCTTTTTAGCTCTGTTTGCGGTTTTTGTGTTTTTGTCACTAATACGCGATATCCTGCTGTGCGGAGGATACTCCTTGGCTATAAACTCCCGTGGAGGTGCGTTTACAGAGCCACATCGCCGCCACGGCGCAACCATAAAGCGGTGGTAAAAGTTTTCAACGTAGCGCTGCAGGAAGCAGGAAGCGGCAGGGCCGTTGTAACCTGTTCCTGACGCCAGGGCGCTGCGGTTTGCTTAAAGGATGGCAATAGGAAATATTGAATTCTGACGAAATTTGTTTACTGGTGGAAGGAGTGGGGGTTGCGGTTTATTTGCAACCCTACTTATAATGCTGCTTCCGCTTTAATTCGCCAGCAAAACGCCAGAATTTCTGGCGTTACTGCAAGGAGCAGCTGTATCGCCCTGGCCGCTGACAGTGCACGCGGTTTTTTGGGGAAAATTGTTTAAATTACCCGCGGTTGGGGTGCACAATAAGAGCAAACTGTTTTGCTGGTTGAAACTGTACACATATGGTAATTTCGGGCGGGAGCGGATGTTGTAAGCCGGCTCTCGAATTTCACGTGCAGATACAATAAATTTGCGGACTAAGAGTGCAACGGTAATTGTGTGCAATTAGTCAGTGTTTTACTGTTATGGAGTCATTATTTCAGTTGGATTCCCATAGGTGATGGCTGTGCGATTAAATTAGGAGATTTACCGGGTAAAGGGTTTAGATTTGAACAGATATGCCCGGGGGAGAGACAGGCATCAGATTGTGAGCGTCCCCAGTTGAGCCGTCCAACAAATGTATCTAGGTTGGGCTAATTTTAAACTTGCAGGTAAAGTGGTATGAATGAAGTAATAGCGCATAGTTCCGTATGACTTTTTGGACAAAAGAGAGCTCCTCCACGATAATTTATTTTGATTAATTCTCATCGGATGTGCTTCATTGTGTTGGACTATGTGTACCTGTTGACAAGACATAAAATGCTTTTTCATGCGGAACGCAAAATTACTGTACGGGGGTTAGGTAGGTAGGTAAAAGTGGCGGTGGACATACAGATCCTGTTTTCGCACCCAATTAGCGCCATGAAAGCGCCGTTTTGATACCACATCCTATGGGATACCTAATTTGTGAGATGGGGGTGAAAAAGAGTGTGTATTCACTCAGAATTAGCCTAATTTTGAAACCACTTCGTGGAATTTATGAAGGCTAGCAGACTATGAATGTTTGCCTCCGAGTGGCTTTTAGGGGTTTTTAAGAAGGCCCTGCCTAGAGGGCATTGTCTTACTCTAGCTAGAGCCGGACATTTGCACAGAAAGTGCTCGGGGGTTTCTGGCACAGTTTCCACCCGGCAGCTACGGCAGTGCGAGTTAAATGGTATGCCTAGTCTTTCAGCATGCCTGCCAACAGCCCAGTGTCCAGTGCAGACCGCTGTGATTCTGGATATATTGTTAAGCAGGTCTTTTGTTTTCTTTTGGTTGTAGTTGGGCCATAAGCTTCTGGATAGGACACATGTTTCCAGCTTGGTCCATCTTTCATCGGCGATCTTGAGGAAGTGATTGTAGATGTTGTTTTTTACGAAGCCTAGTGGAGCCTGGATTTGTTCCACAACGAGACTATCAAGTTTGGATCCCTGTCTGGCTAGCTCGTCTGCTGCTTCGTTTCCTATTATACCCGTGTGCCCGGGAACCCAGATCAAAGAGACCGGGCTCCGTTCACCTATAATGGATAGTTCCTTGCAGCAGCAATCCACTAGTTTTGACGTTGTGGTTATGGATGTTAGAGCCTTGATAGCAGCTTGACTATCTGAAAAAATTGCTATCCGCTGTGCTGGTTCTGTTCTGTTCTTTAATTCAGAACACGCATCATATATTGCTAGCACTTCTGCCTGGAAAATGCTTTCAAAGCTTGGTAGCTTGAGTGACTTTGATATCTTGAGGGCTTCGGAGAAGATTCCGGGGCCCACACCAGAGTCCATCTTCGAACCGTCTGCGAAGATGGCTATGTCATGGGTTTGGATCACTCTATCGCTTTTCCACTCAGTTCTAGTTGGAAAGTATGCCCTATAGTTCTTATTGAAATTTAGCTTTGGGATAAGGTAGTCAGTATGACTCGGTATCGCCTGTTGTGTTAGTTAGTTGAGGATGTTACAATGTCCATAAGTTCTGTTGTTCCAGCAGTTTGACTCTCTGAGTCTAAGTGCACTGCATGTGGCCATGAACGTTGCGTGTAGATCTGGAGGTAGAAGGTGCAAAATAACTGTAAGCGTATCTGTGGCAGTCGTTCTTAGGGCGCCAGTGACTCCTATACATGCAGTTCTTTGTACCTTATTTAGTTTTGTAATATTGTACGCCTTGGCTAAAGCTGGCCACCAGACTAAGGAGCCGTAGGTAAGAATAGGACGTATTACTGCAGTATACATCCAAAGTGATATCTTCGGTCGAAGTCCCCAGCTTTTGCCAAGAGTTTTGTTGCAAGCGTATAAGGCTATGCATGCCTTTTTAACTCTCTATATTAGTTTTCCAATTTAGTTTTGGGTCAAGAATGGTGCCTAAGTACAGTTGAAGACAGAGTGAGGGTTTGATTGGCTAGTCTAGGAAGAGGAAAGTTTGGTATTTTGGTTTTCGTCGTAAAAAGCATCAGTTCGGTTTTGCTTGGGTTCGTGTTTAGGCCAC
This sequence comes from Myathropa florea, assembly GCA_930367185.1. Classification (NCBI taxonomy): domain Eukaryota; kingdom Metazoa; phylum Arthropoda; class Insecta; order Diptera; family Syrphidae; genus Myathropa; species Myathropa florea. Next base: position 26,124,555 of record OV884005.1, on the reverse strand, counting down.
AACTGGTAGCCCACCTATTAATCTTTTGCAACGCCCCCTCCATGATTTCACTAATCACTGAGAGAAACTGGCCTGATACTAAAATCACAAAGTCGTCCGCATACGCAACAACTTTGATTCCTTCCCGGTCTAGTTCTTCTAATAGGTTGTTAATGACTAGTATCCATAACAATGGGGAGATAACCCCTCCCTGAGGAGTTCCCCTAGTTACATACTTTGTTTGTTGGCTATTTCGCGCGGGGGTTACTTCCCCGCCGTGTAAAAACTAACTAGTTACGAAGCGACAATGAGCTTCGGATACGGATGACTTTATTGCTGGCGACCATGCACAATGAAATAAGGAAAACGATTTTCGGTTGTGCACGGGGAATATGAGCTCCCTCAACAAACCACGTAACCACGTGCACCCGATGAACATGCGGGTGCCGTAGAAGCCTACAAGGCAGACATCATCGCAATCCAGGAGGAGCGGTGGGATGGGTCTAGGAAAAAGTGGTCGAGGCAGACTTTGGCATGAAGTCTAAAGCTTAAAGTACATAAGCGAGGGCCTCATAACAATCCACATCAAGGCTAAATTCGGCAACATCAGCCGGTTTTTTGTCGGAGGTTCTTTGAAACACTGAACTGGAGCGCTCAGACTAAAAACTGGTCCATTGTACTGCCAGGTAGTAACCTACTCCAGTGCCGTTAATTTGATCCCAACGGTAAATGGTGACTGGACCATATTTGATTTCACTGGGACTCGAACCTGGGACCCCTCTAACTTGGGGCAGGCACTTAACCAACTGCGGCATCCAGTCGTCTTCAAAAAATTATGCACTGGATATGTAAAGCCATACCCCAAGTTAGCAGTGCATCGCGAAAGTAGCGCAACTGCTGCAATGCGCCTCAAATTCAATTTTGGCGAGCACCCATCAGCCTAATCCGCCCCATGTCCCAAGAGAGGACAAAGATGACGATAATAATAATAATGAATAATGGCGGCGCTACAGTCCAAGGTGGACCTGGGCCTAGCTTGTCAGCAACCACTCGTGTTGTGCGTGCTGTTCTCTCACGAGTGAAGGAGACCTACAGTTTACAGGCGAGATTGAGAAGCTTTTTCCAGACAGTTATACTCTTTGAGCATTGTCAGTGACTTGAAAGAGGTGGAGCCGTGAAAAAAATGTTTGGTGTTTTTTTCGGGAAACAAACTGACAACATCGAGCGTGGGAGTAGACGCAGCTACCCACTACGCCACGGCACCTACCCACTACGCCACAGCAACCACGGCAAAGATGACGATAGCAAGGATGATTTCTATGATCTCCTAGAAAGACTGATTGTATGTTCTTGCCTCAGCTATGACACCAGAACGTCCTAGGAGATTTCAACGCTCAGCTGGGAAAGGAAGACATCTTTGCTAGTGTCATCGGTACACACAGCCTGCATGACACCACGTCCGTAAATGGACTCAGGCTGTTGGAATTCGTCTCGGGGTGGAATCTCTCAGTAGCTAGCATGCGGTTTCCATACCTTAACTTTCGCAAAGGGACCTGGCGGACACCTGATCGATGAACCGTCAATCAGATTGATCACATTGCGATCGACCTCAGACACTTCTCCAGTATTCTTGATGTCCGGGTTCGGGTGTCCTTGTTGTAGCCAAGGTAAGGACACACAACATCAAAGACTTGGCCACAACGTCACGTCACATCTACGCATCCAACGCCTAAGATGTCAAGGCCATGCAGTTCGCATGGACAATACCGCTACGGCACGAAGAGTCTTCGACTCCGAGCCCATAAAACAACGCAATAGAGGACGCCCACAAAACCGATGGCACACACAAGTGGAAAAGGCCCTCAGCTGACTTTGTGTGCACAATTAGTGGCAGTTGGCTAAAGATCGCGCCAGCTGGAGAGGCTTGTTGGTTGAGGCCCAGGTCCATCCCGGACAGTAGCGCCATCTGAAGAAGAAAAAAGTTGCAGAATGATTAAGCTCGTGCATAAAATAGGAACAAATAAATTATTTTCAAAACGGCTTCAAATGGGGTGAAGCGGTTTGGCGTGGCGGCTGGTGGAGAGAAAAGAACTGCGTGCTTTAAAACACCCGGAGTTCAAGAAGCCATCAGAGAGAAGAAGAACCCCTACAGAGACTAGATTCTCTTGGGGAAGTCTGACTCTCATGACGAGTACACTGAGGCGCAAAGAACTTGTAAATTGGCTGTGCGAGCAGCTAAAGAGCAGACTTGGAAGGAGTTCGGCGAGAAGTTGGAAAGCGACCATAGATTTGCGAAAAAGGTGTTCTGGCAAACCATTCGCCGGCTCAGAGGAAGGAAATTCAACATCATCGAAGGAGTCAAATCCAGATATGGCGTGTTGCCTTCAGATGAGGTGGACATCTTGCGCAGATGGAGCGAGCATTTTTCGGAGATGCTTAATCCCGAACAGGGCACTGAGGGTGACAGATCTGTAGTCTGGAGTAGGGCGGAAAATAGTCCGGTGGAGGAAGTCATTTTGGCGATTGAATCGCTAAAAGTTGGCAAATCCGCCGGTGTGGATGAAATCCTGCCAGAAATGCTTAAGGCTATGGGTAAAGAGGGAGTTTTATGGCTCTCTCGTGTCTTTAAGGTGGCTTGGGAATGGGGTGAGACACCTGGCGATTGGCGAACTGGAGTGTTTGTCCCCCTTTTTGAAAAAGGAGTGCTCCAACTACAGGGGCATATCTCTTTTCAGTCTCCCAGGTAAAGTCTACGCTAAAGTGTTGGAGGCGCGTTCTAGAGCTGTGGCTGCACTTCGATTGTTTGGTCACGTGGCACGAATGTCCCCATCATCACGACTTCCGAGGCATGCCTTGAATGCGATTTCATCAGATAGGCGACCGCTTGACAGACCCAGGACGAGATGGTTGGACCAAGTCCAAACACTCGCCTGGTTGCGCTTGGGCATAGCTCCTGGTGAGTTGCAGTCAATGGCGGAGGACCGAGTGGCCTGTATCGTGCATGCATTGCCCCCGCGACCCCTTAAGTGGAACATGCGGGTCACTGAGAATGATGATGATGATGATGAGAACTTCTAAACAAAGCACAGCGACAAACTTTAGATCGTTAGCGGGTATAACTTCTAGTCTTTTAAAGAATTTGAACAATGGAAAGGCAGTACAAAACGAAGAATAACTCTTGCCAATCGCTGTTTCTTTGGGCTGAGAAGGCAATTGAGTAGTAAGGCCCTATTCCGAACAACTGAGGGGATTCTATATAAGACCTTAATCATTCCAGTCCTACTTTATGGCACTGAAGCATGGACTTTGTCAAAAGTTGATGAGGATATTCTAGGTCGTAAAATATACGGTTCCGTTTGCGTTGATAAGCTTTGAAGGAGGAGATTCAACGACGAACTATCGCTGTACAGCGATATCGACATCGACATCAGTCGGTTAAGATGGCTTGGACATGTAGAGCGAATGGACACCAACGCTCCGTCCCGCAGAGTCTTCGAATCTAACCTTAGTTGGCGCGCACAAGTTCAAGGGAACCCCAACCGACTTGGAGTGGGCAGCTGCAAAAAATGCTTCTCAATCTCGCCGTTCGGAGTCGGCATTAAACTGTAGGTCCCCTTCACTAGTGAGAGAACAATATCCAGCACAACACGAGTGGTTGCTGAGAAGTTAGGCTCAAGTACACATCGGACTGTAGAGCCCACGTTATTATTATTTATCTTAGGGATTCGTGTTAAGCTTTGGCAAGCTCTGGAAATTTGCAGATTGTTTTACCATCTAGTGTTGACTCCAAAATGATTGGGATTTTTATTTTTAGACAAGTTCTTTGGTATTTTTTAGATTTTAATAATCGTAATGGTGCAGATATTAACGATTTAAAAAGCATTCAAAGAATATGCCTGGTATTCCAAAACTCAAATATTAAATTTTGCCGCATCACCTTTCGCTTTTTGAAATATATTCACGAATCCCTGCAATAAAAATGCAATTTAGCAAGCGTATCTCGTCTCATCAAAAATGTACTGCTGAAGACTCATTTGAGTCCTCTGAGAACTTAATAGTTCGCTGCCTCCATTCGGCTTGCGCTGGCTGCATCCGCACAAAAAGAATTAATTCAATTTAATTTCACATTAATTACTTCAATTAAACAATCCCACGGAGATGGCACGCATTCGAGCTGTTGAGGGCAGACCCTCTGTTCGTATCACTTCGCAACTTGGTTGCTTAATTTTCAAGTGTTCACCAGCACACACCAGACCGCATGCATCTTCCAGCCACCAGCCAGCCGTATGGTCAATTAGACGAAGAAGACTACCCCAAACTCCCTCTGGGTATTGCGAATCCTTTTTTGACAAGCCCTCGTCTTCCATCCCGGTGCACAATTAACAAGAGCGCGCTCGCTGTTCTCTTCGCTTCAATTAATTTCGTCAAAAGAAATTACAATCGAAAGCGGACTGCCACAGACGCCATGGCGTATCGTCGTCGTCGTCGTCATCGTCGTCATCGTCATCGTCATCGCGGTTGCGGCATCATACGCGTGTGATCAACTCACAACTCTTTAATTGTTCAATTACACATCCGCGCTGCAGAGCCGCAGCTGAAGAGGAGAAACGACGATGCACCATGTAATTGAATGTGGCAACGGGGCTGAGTCGGGGAAGGGGCATTCACTTTGAGAAACTATGCTCAGGCCTTGAGGGCTATTAACGCCAAGCAGGATAAATCATTTTAATTCGCATGCCACACGGCAAGGAACTGAGCGGAGAAAATATTAATAAATTGCGACTGCAAGTGACACTTGAGAGCTATGCCGAGAGATCCTGGAATTCCACTCCACTTCCATTGCAGTAAAAGGCAAAGAGACGACCGAATGTTCTGTGGCCCAATTAGGCCGCGTGGGGGTGCGGTATGCCATTGCACTGCAGGAGTGTTTCTTTCCGGTGATGCGGCTCCACCTGCACCGACGATGGCGTAACCACTTTCGATGTGAAGTCCTTATACGTCCGCACTCGCACGGCGCCACTGGAGTGAATTCCCCGCAGTTGTTGGATGTCGGCACACGGAGTCCGAAAATGGTCATCGCACTCTCGCGAGACCATTTCGTGCCGTGGATACTGATGTTGAACAAGGAGCGTTGATTCCATTCCGTTGAATGGCTGTTGGCTGCAACAGAAAGGAAATTACCTTCTGAGGCTTAAACCGTTGATACCATGGAGAGGTACAGTTTTGTTGCTGACGCGCAGATGGACACGATGCTCGAAGGCGAATGATCGAGAGTTGGGAGGAGTTGTGTGAATCTTGTGGATGTTGCCTGTGAGCGATGCCTAATTGACATGTTTCGGTATCTCGGCAGTCGACAAACAGTCACGAAAGTCTACAATTATCTCACTTGGTACGAGTGAATCCGATGTTTTTGATTGAAGACAACTATCCCCGTTTCAAAGATGCGGTATTTAAGGACCATTTGGGGCAGGTGAAAAAGCTGATCTGAGAGAGAGAGTGTAGATGATTTATGGTAATGATTCGCCTCGGCGCATGCTGCGAGTCAAGTGTAGTTCCAGCTGCCTGAAAATTACTGGGAGTTGCCTAAGGTTAAGGTGACGGCAAAGAGAAAGCATATAACGGACCAATTTTAAAGTACACTCTAAGGTTCAAATTGCACGCTATAAACGTGGTTGAATAAAACGACTGTATTTTCGTACGACTATAAGTGACTAATGGTTTTAAATGTTTCACTCAACACAACGGACGATGATAGATGAGAACTCCGTTCCCCCGACGGTGAGTGGAATCTCAGCATCGCTTGCCCGCTCCACAAGAAAGGATACGCCTTTGACTGCACCAATAATCGAAGCATAAGTATCCTGAACATCGCGTACAAGATTATTTCTGCCGTTCTTTGTGAACGCATGAAACCTATCCTCATCATTCTGATAGGTTCGTATCAGTGTGGTTTTAGGCCAGGGAAGTTTACCATCGACCAGATCTTCACACTACAGCGGATCCTGGAAAAGAGCCAAGAAATGCAAATCGACACTAATCACGTATTTGTCGATTTCAAGGCCGATTATGTCAGTGTGCAGAGAGACGAGCTATACAGCGCCATGTCTTGTTTGTACATTCCTGCCAAAATCGTCAGCCTGAGCAGGATGACGATGGAGAACTCTCGCTGCTCCATCAAGATCGGTAACGAACTCATCGAGCGCTTCAATGTCAAAAAAGGGTTTAGGTGAGGCGACGCGTTGTCATCTGATTTCTTTAACATCGTTCTTGAGAAGATGGCCAACACTAGAGCCACGATCTTCCAGAGGTCCGTATAAATGCTAGCATACGCGGATGTCAGTGACGTGATTGGTCGAACTCAGCGATCCGTCAATGAGGCATTTGCTAGCATTGTAGCGGATGCGGCTAAAATGGGTCTGGTGGTAAACGGGGGCAAAACCTAGTACATGCTGTCATCGAGACAGGACGCACAACATCGACGACTTGGCCAGAACGTCTCCATAGTGAAGGCTTTCGTGTACCTCGGCTTCGCGGTAAATAGTACATCAGTACTGAGGTCAAACGCAGAATAACTCTTGCATACCGCTGTTTGCTTGGGCGCAAAGGCACTTGTATATAGATCTCTCTCTCTGGGAAGACCAAGTTGACTCTGTATAAGACCGTGATCATCGCAGTTCTGCTTTACGACGCAGTGGCATAGACAATATCGAACGCGGATGAAAGCTTTTGGTCTTCTCGAGAGAAAAGATCTTCATGCGATATTTGGTCCTATTTGGTTTTATAGCATTTGGTTTTATAGCATTTTCCAAAGACTCGATCAAGAACTATAACGGCATTTCCTTTGACACCAGCCTTTTTATATGTCGTCTGACGCACGGACACCAGTACTCCAGCTGCGGTGAACATGCAAAGTGGACTTTCTCTGCACTCAGGAGTCCAGAGTGGCTCTGGCCAGAATCTTTGCCTGAAAAGGACTGTAATCGAATCTTCACAGACGGATCCAAGACAAACGAAGGATCTGGCGCTGGTTGAGGCGCCTTCGTAGAGGGCAACAACATTAGACTTCACACTTCGATAAGTGAATTTGCGTTGGTTTTCGAAGCGGAAACCAATGCGATCCCAATGGCCAAGAACCGTATTGTGAAGAAGGGGTGGAAGGGGCGAAGTTGTGCTTAAGACCTTACTCAACCTTTGAACCACTTCCAGGATAGTTCAGGAATGCAAGTCTTCTCTGAATTTGATCGGCAGTCCAAGTTCAGCAAGACTTGTCCGGGTCCCGGTCCACCACGGGATCACGAAAAATGAAATTGCCGACGAACTTGCTAGGCAAGGATCAGAGGAGATAATCCCAAGACCTGAACGTGCGCTGGGACTGCCTGCGTCGTTGGTTAGGGCGATGGTTCGACCTCTCGGTAGCACAACCGCAGGTGGCATGACCCTCCAGGATGTAGACAGACCAAGCGCATGCTTTCTAACGTCTGTAAGAAATCCGCGGCATTGTCGTTATCTCTTGACAGAAAAGATTGCAGACGACTTACCGGCGTACTAACGGGCCACCGAACACCTAATTGCTTGGCCTAAGCGATGAAACGTCTGTGGAGAAAACGACGGCATTGCAGAGCACTTTCTCAGCCACTGTCCCGCCTTTGTTCGGATCAGGTGGCAATTATTCGGTGCTGATGAGGTGAGAGCTGATGATGTAGGCTCCTCATCACAGAAGCGCCTGCTGGTATTCCTCCGGAATACGAAGAAATTCTGGCAAAGTAAGGTTGCTGCCAACGAGTACAATTGACCAGTTTTTGAGTCTGAGTATAGTGTTTAAAAACCTCCGAGAAGAAAAGATGCACTGTGCAGACAGGCGTCTACGGATAAAACATCTAAGATAGCTAGGCCGTGTAGACCGCATAGAAAACCTGGCTCCGGCACGAAGAGTCTTTGGCTCTGAGCCTGTGGGACAACGCAACGGAGGACGTCCATGGTTAAGGTGGCGTACCGGAGACGAACCTCAACCAACTTGGTGCGCACAATTGGCGACAACTAGCAAAAGATCGTGGTAGCTGGCGAGGTTTGTTGGTTGAGGTCCAGGTTAGCCACAATAAGAAGAAGATTTGTTTGCTTCAAAAAAGAAAAATCGATTGAACCGTGCTTCACATTAAGCCAAACTATTGGCGCACTAACGGGGCACTACACCTTCGCCAAACACCTAAGTGTGCTTGGCCTAAGGGATGAAACCCTCTGCGACGCCTGTGGAAAAGACGATGACACTGCAGAGCACTTCCTCTGCCACTGTCCCGCCTTTGCTCGGATCAGGTGGCAGTTATTCGGTGCTGATCAGGTGAGAGTTTATGACGTAGGCTCCTCATCACAGAAGCGCCTTCTGGTCCTTCGGAAGACCGAGCAAAAGTAGGTTGCTGTCTGGTAGTACAATGGACCAGTTTTTGAGTCTGAGTGGTCCAGTGTAGTCTGACAAAAACCTACGACAAAAAAAAGCCAAACTATAAAGTTATTGGTAAAATAGTTCAACACAGTTTCGTATACATTTGCAACTTTCACCGCCAGTTTGCGGGTCATTCGTTTCCAATTCGTACGCACGTTTGCGGTTACATTCTGAACATGGAGTTTCGAATACTATAACACTCGAACACTCGAACTCAAATTAATCAAAGCAATCATCCATTAAGTTGGCAAAATCTAACCAGTAGAAGCGCAAATAGGCTTCTGAACCACTAACACAAATCGAAGTCCTTCAATCAGTTGAACTACCATCTGTTTGAATTTGCCTTCAGGCCTCTTCCGAACAAGGACGCCTATTAACCCGCATGTTCAGGTACTCATATCCGTAGATGAACATCTTTCGATTTACGTTTGAAGAGCACTGGCAGACTCCCTACTCCACTAATACTCCAATCAATCGCAGTGATAGTACTCAAAAGCAGAATTGCTGCCCTCTCCCTCTGTTCGGATCGTTAAATATTTGAGATATTCTCTGAAAATCTGCCCGGTTCCCGATGTAATTTCACATCGATCGGTGTTCCCCTTAATTGGGTTAATTTCCGAATTTAAACTACCGGCCATGGTCATTGCAGAGACTGACCTATAAACAATCACACAATCCACACACACACCCATGCTGGCATACGACGCAATAATAATTAATTTGGCAGTTCCAACAGAGCGGATATGTATGTACACGAGTACATTGAAACGGAATCGTATCTGAATTGCAATTTCAATTAAAGCACATAATTCCAAGTGCGCATTAAGGGTAATGATCGAATTGCGTACTGCGAGTTGCTGTGCACTTCAGATGTCCTTTTGTTCAGTGTCCTGCATGTTGTATTCAGCGGCGGTGGCACCCTCTCTCTATTCATGAAGCCGTAGTAGGGAGCAAAAAATTGAGGCAATCTCTTCCACTCAATGGAGAACAATGCCGAGCCTAATACACACAGCATTCGATCAAGGATGCGTACGAGTACATCAGCGTGCGCCGTGCAATGAATACCCATCCACTCACAGTGTCTGTCCAAGAAGCCGAGGGTCGATGAGTGATTGTATCCGCTTCTGTTTTCTTATGTCATGTCGAACACTGCCTCAGCATATGTCCCTTCGAATTAGGATCCCACCCTACCTTGGTCGGGGTGAATAATCAATATTTGCAAACATCAGCACACACAACAGTCCTTCGATGGATACGTTTTCTTGAATCGGATACATGTCTCTGTTATCCTTGACACAGATCCGTCCTTCGGTGTGTGGATGTGTGGATGTCCGTCAGTCTCAATTAAACCAACAATCCCTACCCTTGGCTAATGAATTTTTGGTAGGATTAGCCTCGCCGAGCTGTGTCGTGCCGACGACGACGATTTACCCATCAAACCGCCCGAAATCAGGCAGCCTTGGCCTGCCAAGGAAGAAGGAATCAAAACAAGAAAAAGGAAAAATACAAGACGAGGGAATTTTAATATCCTGTCTACATCATAATTTTCGGTATCCATAATCCTGCGGGATAATGCCAGCGCAGGGATGCTTGTTTGTTGTGTTTTGTCTTGTTTGCTTATTTTTGTTCGCCTCCTGATCCTTGGTGTGTACAAAAAGCCAATATCCTTTTCATTTGGCCGCTTATTTGTGTCTCTATTTATTACTAGCTAACCGGGTGTTGCTGGCAGCACCGGTGGCAGCGCGGGGTGACTGTGCTCAACAATACTTTGTCCTTAGATTGCAGTTTTTTGTTTTCTATTGAGTTCTTGCCTGTGGGATAATCTTGTTACCAATTCCAGGATTTGGATGAGGTTTGCTTGGACTTTTCGGTCACAGATCTCATGTGTGATCCTTGCTATTTATGCTGATGGGATTATCGCCGGGTGTTGTCTTAGAGGACACACAGTCGACGCGAAATAGGATTAACACCTTCGTGGGAGTGGCACTCCAAATCCAATGAGCTATGGTGTGTTGTTGTGACAAATTAATTTCTCCTTAACTTCCCGAAGTTGTGGGATCTGACATGGTTTATGAATGGCTATACAGAGGCGACGGGTGTGATCCCTTTTGTGGCGAATGTGTGGGATTTAGCAACAAAAGAAAATTGGCTAGGATTTTGTGGAAGAAGAGCAGGGACTGTAACCGACACTGATTCAAATTACATTCATGAATCTCATCTGTATTCAGTCTAGAATCTGCAACACCTTGGCTTTTGTTTAGCCAGCTGAGATGACCTTGTTCATTGAGAACTTTGACAAGCTATCGCATTCGTAGAGGTAATTGCTGTTCGGAAGCTTATCAAATTTGAAGTTTATTACCCATCCTTTGGCAGCGGTCTTGACTGGACTATAGAAATGAAGATTGGGACTGGTTTACAATCACTCGCCCTCAAATTGTTTGTCAGTTGATTGGAGGTTCAACATCTTGCATTCGATTTCGGTTGTTCGAATGACCACGGATCAACAATGCTGTTCACTTAAAAATAGATTGATGGTAGACACAGTACTATAAGACGTTTTGGAAATTATTGATGACAATGTGGCGCCGTGGCGTAGTGGGTAGGTGCGTCGACTCCTACGCTCGAGGTCTTCGGTTCAAACCTCGAAAAAAACGTCAACCATTTTTTCACGGCTCCGCCTCTTTCGAGTCACTGATAGATAGTCGACTCGACGACTGGATGGCGCAGTTGGTTAAGTGCCTGCCTGACCCAGGTTCGAATTCCAGTGAAATCAAATTTAATACGCTTTTATCCGATTTTTAAAATCTGGTTCAGTCACCATTTGCCGTTGGTATCAAACGGCGCTAATAATGGAGCGGTCGATCAGTGGTAGTAGTCTGACTGTGGGTATCACAATGGACCAACATGGTTTAAGTGTGCTGGTGAATTCACTAGCAGCCCCTTAACCTAAACTAATCTAGAGCTTGACACTGGATGGCCAGTGGCTCAACAAAAAAGCCTTCTTGTTCCAACGATCTTTTGCATAGTGTTTCCAATAACACAAACTTGTGGACGGCACACAATTTCAAGCAACTTTTCAGCTCGCTTCTCGTAATAAAAGGTCTTCCAATGGACATCCAAAGTTTGACCGTTGATAGCGGCTTTACTGCTGAAGCTACATCTGTTAAATTGGCTGTCATTTATTCAGTAATTTTGCCAAATTACCATAGACATAGCGTTCTACAACAAGTGCAAATGATAAAATCGTTTTAACAAAATGATTGTTTTGTTCGAGCCACTTTCCGCTCACTTCACCCATTTTACAGAGGCTATAATCGTTCTACCGAAAGGACTATTCGCAGTGTTGTGGATGAATTTGAGTCCAATGGTTCAGTAAACGATAAACCAACGCCCGTGCAAGTACGTCGACGAAACGCAAGATCTGCCGAAAACATAGCCGCTATCCGTGAGAGTGTGCAGGCAGGCATTTGATCTCGCGTCGCTCAGAAAACTCGGTATTTCGCAGACCACAACTTGGCCAATTTTACGCTGCGCCGTGACTTGGGCCTGCACCCATTCAAAATTTAACTGACCCAGGAGGTGAAGGCAAACGACCATAGACAACGACGTGTGTTCGCTGAATGGGCTTTGCAGTTGGAAATTGATCCTAATTTTCATCTAAAAATCTTCTTCAGCAGTGAGGTCCATTTCTGGATGAATAAGTACGTTACTTCAACAAACCAAATTGTCGACGATACCAATCCACATGAGATCCAAGAGCGTCCAATGTATTCCGAAAATGTTTGGTGTGAATTTTGAGCTGGCGGCGTCGTCGGTCCATATTGCGACGTTAACCACGTCACCACCGTCAACGGCGAGTGCTATAGGTCGATGATTACCAACTTCATCTGGCATGAAGTGTCTGATATTGATATCAACGACATGTGGTTTCAACAGGACGGCGTGGTGCTACGTGCCATACAGTTCACGCCACATTGGAAATGCTGGACGAGCGATTCGAGAGCATGATCATCTCACGTGGAGGTGATGTGAACTGGTCACAGAGATCGTGCGATTTTACTCCCTTAGACGTTAGACTCTTGTGGGGTTTTCTAAAGTCTCAGATCTATGCGAATAAGCCACAAACCAAAGCCATCATAACTCATGCCATCGGTCAAATTCAGGCTGATTTATGCACCAGAATCATGGAAAATTGGACATTTTAGATGCGCACTACTCAGAGAAGCTAAGGCGGGTATTTGAACGATTTTATATTTTATATATAATGGCATCAACAGGCCTTACAAACAAATGAAAAAATTCGATGATATCTCATACACTCTTTGTTTTATTAAAATTTACAGATGGGAAGCGCTTAATGAATGACCCTTTACAAGTGCAACTTAGTCTAATAAAAGATGCGCTCATAACTCAGTAGTAATTTGAGGCAATGCTTTGCATTCGCAATCCTACATTTACAACTGGATTTACTTCTGTGGCATTCCACGAAATTGCCGTTTCCACCGACACGGATCAAATATGGACACAGGTACTGGGGCCGGATTTTACTCACCTTGCATAAACAGGAATCATTTAGACTCCCTAATTTGTGCAGTGTCTTCCAAGCAGAAATTCTGGCGATTGAGAAGGCAGCCAAATGCATACAAGAAACCGATATCCCACCATCGGATATCACCATCTTTGTAGACAGCCAGGCTGCACTGAAGTCAATAAGATCCTGTAAAATGAAATCAAAGTCCGTTACTAATTGCCACGACTCACTGAGGTCCATCAGCTATCACAAGGTCAAACTCTGCTGGGTCCCGGGCCGCGGCTCAATCGCAGGGAACGAGAGAGCGGACGAATTGGCCGGACAGGGATCTAAAATGGACATCAGCGAACAGGACACGTCCCTGCGACCACCCATCAGTGCATTGTACCAGATCATAAGCGACACAATACAAAAAGAGGCCAACTCGTCTTGGCTTGCAACGACAAGATCAACGAGGCCAGAGCTTAACAACGGCAAAACAAAGAAGCTTCTGGCGTTAGACCGAAACTCGATCCGTGTGCTCGTCGGAGTGACCACAGAACACTGCCCCATCGGAACAATGCTTCGGAAATGGAAAGTGGTATCCAGAAATCGCTGCCGGAGCTGCAGAGATGAAGAAGAGACCGAGACGATCCAACATCTGCTTTGCCACTGCCCAGCTCTCCAGAATCGGCGCCTAGTTTCGCTGGGCCAAAGATTCTTCACAGAGACTGCGGACACGGCGAATGCAGATATATCGGATCTTCTAAAATTTATAAGGAGCACGGGGTGGTTTCATTCACCACGTGACAGGATAGGTTAAAAGATTGCGTACTCCACAAATGAAGCGATTTACAATGGGCTCCGAGTGAAAGAGATGTTTAACAATCACACCCCGCTTCCAAAACCTAACCAAACCTAACGTACTTCCGCGGCATTCGTGTTCGACTTCTCAAGCCAATGTTATTGGCATTTGTCATAAACTTTGGGAGGATATTGCAATTTACACAATCTTCTCGAGCACGATATTGAAGAAGCCACACAATAGCACATTCGAGGACGACTCGATCGCTGTTAGCAGTGATTCAGTGCAACAGCGAGTCGTATTTCAGTCATTACTCGCGTGAATAGCAGCTGATCTAATGCCTAAAAGATTACCAAAGTTAAACATATCGCGTAATGGATCCGAAGTACCAAACGCTGCTTGAGTTTTCTTGAGTCAAATCGTAATTATCCCAGGCAGTGATTCTCCCAAAGAGTGTTAGGCGCCCGAGTAGCCGCATTTGTATGCTGATTCCACACCCTTAATGGCACTCCATTCATCTTGAATCGAAGATGCCTATCATATTCTAAATCAAAACCTTGTCTCCCCCTGATGGGCTCGAATTCCAAACAACAGACCGCATTAAAAACCCCCGTCCAACCCTAAGGACAGACCTCATGCTGAAAACTTAACAAGCGCAACCCATCAAGACCTCAATCAAGATGCGACATTCCATTTTGAAAAAAAACATGTTTAGACAGCCCTCATAATGCCGCAGTCGATTGGAATCGCATTCATCTGCAGCCATGCCACAGTCATGCAACACCACAGCACGCAAGGATGCTGGTCCAATCGATGACAACAGATCGAACCCAAGGTGCACGCACACAGCACCAAGGACCCCAGCCACACCGATCGTAATTTAGACGTTCCCGAATTATTACTATTATTGCTATCGCGTCGTATCGCTGCTCTGTGCAGCTGTCGCTGTCGTTTATCACAAATGTTCCTTGGGCCAGCCCGGGTCCTTGATCGTCATCGTCGGGCGTAATTCATACGCGCACATTTCTGAATATCCTTGATATCGTTACGATGTCGTTCGCCCTGAACAGGGTTTTATTGAGTCATAAACTGCAAGTGTGACAATGGAGGCACACACAGTCAACAGAACGTACTGTGAGTGAAAAAGGGTCTGCAGAGGGTTAAGGGATTTCAAATTACACATGCATTCATCCCGATCCTAAAAGCGGTTTTTCCAATCGACAATTATCACCCTGCCAGCGCAGTTGGGACGGTTGAGAAGGGGAGAGGCCCACCACCACCACCGTCGCCGTCGGGTGTCAATGACAATATTCGGGATGATTTGTTATTCCGTTGTTTGCCGTTTTTCCTTTTTCATATTTTTCCGTGTTTTATGTTTCGCATTCACCCCCTGGAAAGCGAGAAACCAACACAAACTTTGTTTTGTTGTTTGTCATCATTTTCGGGAAGGGTTTTCCTCCGTGACCGGGATTTGATGGCTCAATCCTGGTGCAGCGTCGAAATCAAAGTTAAACAGAGCCCCATCTGTGCCTATTTCCCGGACTGATGGGTGTAATTGTTTTTTATTTCGTCACGGAATGGGTGAGAGCAAACACAATAGGCCCTAATGGATAAAAAAGAAAACGGGCTGTGACTTGGAAGCTGTTGGATAACCAAGATTAATCATTGTGGTAAATGGACAACCGGGCAGGGGATGGGTGTGGTGCTGCTGGAGAGGAATCCATTTGATTTGGGTTCTCGTCTCGGGAATTAATCATTGTGAGCTATTCGAATGGAGTGGGGAGTTCGGGACTAATCGCAGGAGGCAGATTTGTGTACTCAGTAAACAAGGATAATGAGCATTGTCATCAGGCGGGGAGTGGAGTGGTGGGCCTCAAAATGATGAGAAATTTGTGCGATCTGCTCAGCTGTGGAACAAACCAATAATTTCTTGTGGCAGCTTGCATCATCAGTCACCTGAAATTCCTAAAGGATAAGTCATAAGTCAACCAATGAGCATTTAAGAACAGGCGTGTAGGAGTGCCGTGGATATGTTTGTGGAAATTGTCAATAGAAACCGTCGGTTACTTGTGTTATTTGAGTAAATGCTAGGGACCAGAGCCATGGTTGGCCAATGGATAGAAGGTTGAAGACATACATATTTAAATGCGTTTTCCAAGGGGGATAACATTTAGTGTGTAGTTGAAGTAATTAAAATGTGAAACATATCTTTTGTGCGTCACTGTCATGCAAAGTATAGCATTACATTCTGCAATTGCATCGGGCCATCCGATCGGATGATCTATCTGATAAGTCTCCACTTCTGCAAAAAGAAGTGCAGTATGTTAAACATGTACAGAATTGCGGATTATTATTAAAAGAGATTTCACAGAGAGTGGTGGTTTTTAATCTGTCAGTGATAATTAATTTTTCCTACAAGAGTGACATCAATCTTTTCCTGGAATGCACGGCCAATCGAACTAATATCAAATTTTCACTTGACCGATACTTTCTTCTATAATATAGGCGAGCAAAAGGGGTTGTGAATACCCATAAGTGTCCGAAATCAAGACACAGCACGGGCAGAATGTGGAGAGGGAGAGGTGGATGCCTGTGGATTTTAGTGAGTAGGAAATATTGGGCTGGGAAGAGTGTTCCATATTCGAGTGGTGCGGCTAAAAACGACCCTCTGAACTGAACTGTACTCCCGAATCTTGAACAATTCTGATCACTGAGAGGTGAAATTACACGACCAATTTATGACTCATGCAGTAAATGGATTGTTTCTTGATCTGTGAGGTATGTGGGATCGGACCATGCCTATTTGCCAACGCAGGCTGCTTTTCAGCCAATTTCGTATTTATTATGTCGATTTCCTCACAATATTTGACTGCAATTATCGTTTCCCCTGGTTGAAAAAATTAAAAGTGGATTGGTCCTTCCGGTGTCCACCAGATTGTCACCATAAACTTCTCTGGGTGAAGACCAAGTTCGGGGGTGTGCTTTGGGTTTTCGTCTGCATCCAACCACTGCCCAGATCTTTTACGGTTGTCATACAAAATCAGCTTTTCATTAAATGTGATTATACGATGCAAAAACGATGGATTTCGGTGCCTTAGACTCAGCGATGCACAGGTTTCTAAACGGCTTAGTTTTTGGGCCTCGTTCAATTCATGGGGTACCCACTTGTAGAGTTTTTTCACTTTTCCTATTTGAAATAAGTGTCGACTTATTGTCATGGGGGGGAGTATCCCATGTTGTGTGCAATGGTCCTCACCGTTTTTGTTGGGTCTGAATCCAGCGTTTCCCGTAAAATGGCGTCGTCAATTACCGTTTCCGGTTTCCCACGCGGTTCATTTTCGAGGCTTAGATTTCCCGAACGGAACTTTCCAAACTAACGCTGAATGATGCGTTCGTTCACCGCTATATTCTCAAATGCGTCATTTATGTTTTTGGCTGCCAGACACGCATTATGTCCTAGTTTGAAGTCGTAAAGGCAAAGAGTACGAGTTTGAACAGTCGACAGCATGATATAGAAATTGCTAGAAAAAAATAGCTGTACTTGCAAGGGACCCTAAAAGTCGCACACATTAAACACACATACCACTTTATCTTATAAAAAAAAATTACTACAGATGTTCAATAGATAGCTTCTAATTGAGGACCAAGCGAAAAATCGGACATTTCATGTGGTATAACCTAATACATATTGTGCTTCTCTTGACACCGTACGCATATCGCTTCTGTCTTGCAGTCTTTGGCTTTGTTGTTGAAACCTTAACATTATCATCTATTCCTTCTTTGGATCCTAGTAGTGGACGACATCATTAAGACGTTGGAGTGGGATGAACTGCCGCCGCATACTCAGATGATGTAGCTATTCTAGTATGTATTTGGGAAGTTCCCATCAACGCTAAGCGAACGTCTCAATCACGGCTGTGGTTGGTCAACAACTGGAGAAAACATAACTGCTGCTCTTCACAAGAAGAATGCGAATTTCGGATTTCACACGCCCGTATATCAACAGGGTTGAACTTAAGCTATCAAGACCAGCTACGTATCTAGGTATCACACTGGATTCCAAACTAACCTGGAAAGATAACATCGAGGAGCATATCAAGAAGGCATGTATAGCATTCTGCAAAAGCAAGCGAGCTTTGGCAACACCTGGGATCTTAAGCAACGTGTGATATACAGGCTGTACACATCCTTACTCACGGATCAACGGCACTGGGCAAGAACTTCCTTCTTTCAAGCTTGTCGAATGTGCAAAGATCGACCTGTTTAGGAGTTGTTTTGTTATTGTTTTTCATGCATTTTTATTGTTTAATTCGTAATCCGTACTATCTAGACAAAAATACTTAAATTTAGCTTAACTTAGCTTAACTTAACTTTTGTTCTTAAATCTAACTTACTGACCCAACACGAGTACTCTAACCTAATCTAAGATAAATGAATTTGCTTTCGGCCTACGCTATAATTATTTCATAATAATGCAAATATTTTTCTTTTCATGTCCAAGAAAATTTTGGGAGTCACAGGTGAAACAGGAACACCGTCACAGAAACACCGACAGCAGCGCTCGAGGTATGTATTTCACCTTTCTGGCAAAGAAGGGCTCAGAGCTAAATAAATCTCTAGTACTACAGTATGTCATCATGCCATTAAGTTTTCTAAAGAAAAAATTGAGGACGAATCCTTAAAGAAAGCAAATAAGCGATGTCTCGATCTGGACATTGGGTCAAACACGAGAGCCTTTAGCCGGTACTGAACAGGAAGAAATCATTTTCATTATCAATTAAATCATTAGTCCCAAGGACATTGTCTGATAGGTATTCGTGCCAGGAGGCTGGGTATTCCCCATAGCTATTGTAGAACTTGCAGGTACGAAGAGAAAATAGAGTCCATCTGCCACCTGCTCTGCGATGCAAACACTAAGCAGAAACTTTTTCGACGAGCTGGAGGATCTGGACAAGATAGAACTAAAGCGCCTCCTGAGATATGTACAACAATCGGGGTAGTTCTAATCATCGATGAAAATGTAGGTCTCGCGGGATACACCCCATACCGAGGGTACAATGGACCTGACTACTGATCTGAGTGAAACGCGACACTAGTCGCAAGGGCACCCTCTAAACTACCCACCTACCATCTCTGTTTGTTTTATCGTAATTAACTTATATTCTGATACAAAGGAATATTAAATCACGTACATTTTTCTATCACTCCATTTCATTCAATGAAAAATGAAAATGAAACATTTTTCTATCGCGTACTTAAGGGTTGAATTGATGATTTGCCTGTAATGCAAATACACTAGTATCGATCAATGATAGCCTGCCGATGATTTCCAACCAAATTGTGTATGATAGTGGAAAGTATTTTATAGGTTGCACAATGTTGTACCCCTAGGCTGCTGCATGTTCTGGCATCTTTTTATTGAAGGCATTTATGGCAGTCTTGCACCTCCGAACGTGCATTATTGAATTTGTTAAACGGTAATAAATCCCCAATCTTTATATCACTAAATAACGATTTTGTTTACATCAGCAAGCCAAATATGGCCGACCTTTATCTGTATTCATTTCCTTCGAAGACTGCTTAAAATAATATGCCGTTCAATCCTTCAACGCACATCGGCAAATTGCCGAACTCCTAGCCCTGCCTTGCTACAATTGAGCTGTCCAAACACCATCCCACGACGACTTAGAGCTGTACTCCTCTTCCGTGATTATAATGAATCTCAGTCTATAATGTAGCAGATGAGGAACAACATCAGCTCCTTCCTCGTGCAGCGTGGAGTGTACTATCTCCTCCTACGCACTGGTTTTGGTTGATCATAGATCCGACCCCTCTCTCTGTTTCTTTCATTTCGCCGAAACAGTTTTTCTTTTCTACTTTTGTCTACAATTTGCGCTCATTGCTACTTTCTACTTGCATCGGCAAACTCTCGAAAATAGTTCATGTCTTTGAACTTAACTACACACTATCGTTTTGACAGCAGCAGTATAGAGATCGATTTTTGCTCAAAATACCCTTGGGATGGCTGACTTTCCCGCTCTCCAACACATTCAGACACGATTTCACCCGGTCGTACATTAAGCGCCTTTTAGCGAAAAAACCACAAATCGAAAGCGAACCGAATCGATTTCAATTGTATATCTTCTCTTCTCCGTCCGCGCCAGCCACACGGGCAAATCATTCAAATTACCCACCGGTCGGGCCATGTCTTAACCCTCCGCTTTCAAGCCGCAATTCAGTCCAAGTTTGCCGAATGGCAGCCACAGAGCCACTTAAAATATCGCAAGTACCCAATAATCAAGCTAATTCAGCACCAGCTTGATAACCACCTCAGTGGGAATGCAGTCGACCCCCTTCGGCCATTCCTCACGTAAACAGCATAAACACTCGTTTGGCAAACACTTCGCGGTAGCGAAGGGTAAATCCTTTTCAAGTGCACATGCAAATACATACACACCCAAGCCGATCACGGTTCAATCCGGCCACGGTGGGTTGTAGAGCAGCACACCTGCCGGATGAGGTATGCGTGCACTACACTCCGTATTCGTGAAGTAGCCGACCCTCTGGCATAAGGTATACAGGCCGATAGTGGCTCGGTCAACAGAGCAAACGAGTCGACGACGCACGGCAAACATTGCAAATGCATACACAGGTCTGGCTGCTCCTGGCGTAGTACGCAGCCGTAGCACCCAAGGCGCATGTGGAACAACAAAGAATTCCAAACCCAGTCGCAATCCTTTGTGCGCTCCCACTTCGGCTGCATAACACTCTCTTCCATCTCCTGGTGGAGCGGCGATACCTAGAGGCACGACGAGACCTCGGCGGGTAAGTGATGACATGGGCCGTCAACTTATCCACACGCCTTCAGTGTATTCTTTCAGCGAAGGCCTTGTCCAAAAGGATTTAGAGCAGAAGTGGTAAGTGTATCTCCGGCAGATGACGGCGATGATGTCATAATCTTTATGAGCAGGCCGACTTTGATTGCTTTCTGCGGTTTCCTCTTTGTATTTGCGTTGTCGGTAAAAAATGATCGCCTGACTGGCGAAAAAGAAGCGTCAGCGTCGTGAGACCGTTCTGTGGTCGTCGCATAAAATGTAGCGACCTGTCATCTGATTGTACTTTGATTGATAATGAATTTCGTAAATGTTTTGTTGAGTATGAGAGAGAGAGAGAGAGAGAGTTGGGTAATGGGTGAGCTTCTGAGAAATTTCCGGGAAACTCCGATACAAAGACGGGAATTTAGCACGCGTGAAAGTTATGTGACAAGTTCATTGGGGGTTTAGTCACCCAGGCGGAGTATACAAATACGGGGAACCGCAAATTGGTGGGTCCCTGGAAGCTGGACGTTTTCATAAACCTCGAAATGAAGGCTAATGTATGGTTATGACGGGACAATTAATTTTTATGAGTTGAACGATGAGGTGGTTCGATCAGCAAACCATGTGAAATCGACGGTTTGGACATGGCCGGGTGACTCAGGGGGCTATTCATATACAAATGTACATATTCGAATGTATCATTTCGGATTAGGTGAATAATTTTCATTGAATTGTTTTCGAGATACTCGTAAGATAGGTGTGCTGGTTTAAAGAATGGAGTCAGGTGACTAGCGGAGCACTAAACTTTGAGATTTTCCTTCATGTTAAATCACAGCTAACAGATGTTATAACTACTTGAGAGAGAGATTGTATCAATACTCAGGAGCAAAAACGCAAACAATTTACAAACCGTGCTTTGTTGGCTGCTTCGAAGATTCTTCGGTGGAAAGTTTGAAAATGTGAACCGCGGCTTACCCATGTACAGCGCTGAAAACGATATCCAGACCTATTTGAACATCAAATTGCTCGAGTTTATGAGAATTATTTGGCTAATTTCGCACAGAATGTATAAACCTCTGTCTGTCATGATACTTTTTAAGGTTCCGTCTACAAAAACGGATCTTTTATAATATCGATGTGTCCATCCGTCCGTCTGTCGTGTTTGTCACACTTTTTATTCTCGTACATTTATAGAGATATCGGTATGAAATTTTGTTTTTTGAATTTTGAAATTTGGTGTTTTAGACCTCTATATCATTGCCTATGCACGCAAATCTAAAAAGTGGGGCCATTTGGGGTTAGCTCCCGGATAGGTGAGACATACCATCGAGTGATATATTATTCGATAGATCTTTTAAAATGAGGTGGAGGTTTTTTTTTTTTTCGTGGGATTTTTGAAACACTTCTGGAGCACTCAGACCCAAAACTGGTTCATTGTACTGCCAGGTAACAACCTACTCCAGTGCCGTTAATTTGATCCCAATGGCAAATGGTGACTGGACCAGATTCGATTTCACTAAGAACCTGGGACCCCTCGAACTTGGGGCAGACACTTAACCAACTGCGCCATCCAGTCGTATAGGTGGAGGTTTGCTTCAAAAAATTTTGGGCCAAATTTTTTCCAAAAAGGAAAAATGCGTTTTGTTTTAATGCGTCTCCTCCTCTCATTTCTAAACCAAAGTTTCTAAAAATCTGAAACAGTCACAAAATCTTGGCGTCAATGAGTATTGCGAGTATTCTGGCCCTAATAGTTTTGGGCGCCGTGTGGGTTTGTGCGTCGACCTATATGCACTAGACTTTCACAGTCAAGGTTCAAATCCCAGTTCAGACAAACAATTTTTGAAAAAAAAAAATGAGCAAAAGAAACGCTCGCTAGCCTGGGCAACCAAAATAGCTAAAAGTATCGGAAGCGATAGCGCGAATGCCCCTAAGCCATCGACAGCTATGCGTGCCAGATCGGCCGACTCTTCAACCTCCGAGCCCAAAAGGACAAAAACTGCCGGAGAATCCTCCGATGCCGTATAGTGAGGTAGTCAAAGACAACCTCACTTCGCCGTTTTAGATAAAAGCGACGTCGATGGCAGCATTTCGCCCTCCAATTGGAGGAAAATTGAACGAGGTTTGAACAACTTCTACCTCAGCCTTGTGCAGGAAAGCGGAGGCCTGACACCTGTCGGGCTCGATGCTAGATGGTACCAAGGTAGAATCAAGTTGTTGTCCTTCGGGGACCAACGATTGGTCTCAAATTTGGGGAACTATGGGAAGGGGCACGGCTTGCTGTCGTGACTAAGCATAATATCCCTAGTAGGCCCAGAACTCGTGCCTGGTTACCGCTCATCCCCTCCGATGCTTCCAACATCCAAAAATTCATCCAGGTTTGCAACTCGAATCTTCCAACTCACGACTGGAGGATCGCGAAACTGGAGAATCCCAAGGCTGACACGCGAGCGGCTACTATTGTCATCAATAGTCGGAGTCGCTCGCTCCCCTCACGAAATCTAGTGGGGTCATTCATTATTGCTTCACTAGTGTTACTCTGAGGGTGTATAAGAAGGATGGGGAGGACTCTGCGATGGCTGATCACTCTCCCTCCACTTCATCGTCTGCTAAACCTGTCGGTAATACACCGGCCGCAGTCACTGAAGGGGAGGGGGTATGCTCGGCCGCAGTGGAGCCGTCTCACTCCACTCCATCTTCCATCGCCAAAACGGGAGTCATCCCGTCAACCTCTTTGGCTCCTATGGAGAATGAAGAGGAGAGGGAGGGCACCCCAGAGCCCCCACCAGATCCAGAAGCTCGAGATGAGGATGTTGATTGCATCTCGAACTCACTAGTACCCCGCCTAACAGCCAAGACTCTCTTTATGAGATCGATCTTGGCGACGATCTAAACACCACCTTGGTGGAAGGACTACCCGATGGTGCTGCTTCGAATAGTCCAAATTAATCTCCACCATTCCACTTCGGCTTCGGGCGCTCTACTTCTCCGTCTCAACACCTACGGAGAAGATATTGTCCTAGTCCAAGAAACCTGGGTCGTCAATGACCAAGTGCGTGGACTTAGGACCCCTAACTAAAATCTCTTTTTCTGAGAAATGGAGGTAAGCCCAGAATCTGCATTCTTATGAAGAGCTCACTAAATGCCTTTCTTCTCTCCAATTACAGCGATCTAGATTCAGTCGCCGTCGAAAAGCTACAATCGCAACAGACTGCCAGGAACTTTGCCGATCGAGTCTCCCTGAAACTCTCCGAAAGTTCGACGTCGCCTGCACTAACAAAGAGCCATCAGAGAAGTCGCTACTGATGTGCTGGGTTTTAAAACGCCACCTAGGAAAAACCCCTGGTTTGACAACGAGTGCAGGCAGGCACATGCAGCAAAGCAAGAAGCCTACCGGGCAACGCTGCATCGAACCACGAGAGCTGTTCGTGAGCTCTACGAACAGAAACGAAGGGAAGAGAACCGGGTTCTCAGGAAGAAAAAGAAAGAGGACGAGAAGCGCGCGATCGAGGAGATGGAGAGGTGTTATGGCAGGAATGATGTCCGAAAGTTTTACCAAAGGGTAAAACTTTTATCGAATGGATATAAAGTTCGGACAGAAGCCTGCCGGGACGAGTATGGACAGCTAATAGTAGATTCGCAGTCGATACTGAGAATTTTGAAAAATCATTTCTGCAGACTGTTAAACGGCGATGAGGACACAAATACCGCTGTCAGGCAGAATGTTTCACTCAACACAACGGACAATGATAGAAGAGAATACCGTCCCCCCGACCTAGACGAAGTCAAGATAGCGATATCGAGACTGAAGTCTAATAAAGCTGCTGGTGCAGATAGTCTGCCCGCTGAAATGTTTAAAGCAGCTGGAGATGATCTGGTTGGGTGCACGCACCAGCTTATCTGTAATATATGGTCGGAGGAAAGCATGCCCGATGAGTGGAATCTCAGTATCGTTTGCCCGATCCACAAGAAAGGAAACCCCTTTGACTGCGCCAGCTATCGAGGGACAGGTCTCCTTATCATCGCTTACAAGATCTTCTCTGCCATTCTGTGTGAACGCCTGAAATCCTTTGTGAACAACCTGATAGGTCCTTATCAGTGTGGATTTAGGCCAGGGAAGTCCACCATCAATCAAATCTTGCGGCAGATCCTGGAAAAGACCCAAGAAATGCAAATTGACACACACCACATATTCGTCGATTTCAAGGCCGCACATGACAGCGTGCATAGAGACGACCTATACTGCGCCATGTCTAGTTTGACATTCCTGCTAAACTCGTCAGACTGAGCAGGATGACGATGGAGAACTCTCGCTGCTCCATCAAGGTCGGTAACGAACTCACCGAGACCTTCAATGTCAAAAAAGGTTTTAGACAAGTCGACGCGCTGTCATGTGATTTCTTTAACATCATTCTTGAGAAGATCGTGCAAAACTCACTGGCCAACACAAGAGGCACGATCTTCCAAAAGTCCGTTCAACTGCTGGAATACGCGGATAACATTAACGTGTTTGGGCGAACACAGCGAGCCGTCAATGATGCGTTTGCTGGCATTGAAACGGAAGCGGCTAAAATGGGTCTGGCGGTAAACGAGGGCAAAACCAAGTATATGCTGTCATCGAGAAAGGACGCAAAACATCGACGACTTGGCCAGAACGTCACCATAGGCAGCTATAACTTTGAGGTAGTAAAGGACTTCGTCTACCTTGGCTCCGCGGTTAACAGTACAAACAACATCAGTACCGAGATCAAACGCAGAATAACTCTTTCCAACCGCTGTTTTTTTGGGCTCAAAATGCAATTGAGTAGTAGAGCCCTCTCTCGGAAGACCAAGCTGACTTTATATAAGACCTTGATCATCCCAGTCCTGCTGTACGGCGCAGTGGCATGAACAATATCCCAAGCGGATGAACAGTCTCTTGGTCTTTTCGAGAGAAAAGTTCTGCGCGCGATCTTTGGTCCTGTTTGCGTTGATGGCATTTGGAGGATAAGATTCAACCACGAACTGTATGGGCTGTACAGCGACATGAGTCTAGCCAGCCGTCGATGGATCCAACGCCTAAGATGGCTAGGCCATGTAGAGCGTATGGACAACTTAGCTCCGTCTCGAAGAGTCTTCAACTCAGAACCTGTGGGACAACGCAACAGAGGACGTCCACGAACAAGGTGGCGCACAAAAGTCGAGGGGGGCCTCGGCCGGCTTGGTGTGCGAAACTGGAGACAGCTGGCGAAAGATCTTGCTGGCTGGAGAGGCATATTGAGTGAGGCCCAGGTCCACCTCGGACTGTAGCGCCCTAAGAAGAAGAAGAAGAAGATTCAGTCGCCGTTTGCCTAGAATTAGGCACAGAAAAATTTTGGGTAATTTCTCCGTACATGGCACAATACAATGTTGAACCCCTCCCTATACTACAATCAAGAGGACGATCGGTGATGCGGAGAGAGCTAAAACCGCGCTCATTCTTGGATGTGATGCAAACGCGCAGCACACAATCTGGTGTAGCACGGACATCAACGATAGAGGTGAGATAATTTTCTACTACATTTTAAATAACAATTTAGTGTTATGCAACTCAGGTTGCGAAGCCATCTTCATCACAAAGAACAGACAGGAGGTGCTCGACATCACCCTGGTTTCTGACTCTATAGCTGACAGCATCAGAAACTGGAAGGTCTCTCATGACCACTCCTTCTCTGATCATCGCTATATCACCTTCGATGTAGTGAGATCGCCTCGTACACAAATATCTTTCAGAAATCACCGAAAGACCAACTGGGATAAATACAGCCATACTGTATCGGCATTATTAACTGATACTCCTATCTCCATCCCCAATTGTCCTGCTGACCTCGATACTTCTGTGGAGAGGCTCACAAAAATCCTTAACTGCGCGCTGTCTATATCCTGTCCTATCAGCAAGCCTAAAGGCAAGTCGAAACCACCATGGTGGAATCGGGAACTTGACAAGTTGCTTAACAGCGGAAAAAAAAACAAAGGCCAAAGGTTTGCTTGAGTGTCTCGATTTTATTACAGAGTATACTGTACTTTTTTCTCATGCTTTTATACTTTTTGTTCACATTTTAAAAACATGCTTAGATATATGGTATAAACAGATTTGGAAACATTTCGGGTAAATCAGACGATCAGATTACAATATATGTGGTAGTTCAAATGAGCGACTAAGTACAGTCTCGCTAACCAAAAACCAAAAAGATTAAATTTATTTTTTCGATTACACTACCAAGCTCGTTAGTCTACGCAGGATCACAATTGAGAACTTCGCTGCTCCATCACAGTCGGTAACGAACGAATTGGTATCTTTGATATCAACAACTTCTAAGACGAGACGACACCCTGTCCTGACCTCTTAAACACAATGCTTTAAAAGATCGTGAAAGCTCACGGGCCTATACACGTACAAAAGGCGGGATCTATCAAAATGCATTTATGGCGCTTAAATAGGCGGATGAAATCTGTGCATACGCGTGTATATGGATTCAAGCCACAACAGGGAGATGCTAGGATTGAATTGGAGGCTGTCAAAAAGAAAACGAAGTAGACAATCATCGAAAACGGGGTCGAAATTGCGCTTCTTGTGCTGCTGAGCACATCGAATTTCATCATATTTCTCCGCGATCGCTCGATTTTGGGGGTTTATGTGTGGCAGCGGTTAAATCAGCGAAAACCTACTTAGCTACAGCGAACGGTGCATCAAGCTAGTTTGACCTTTATGGAGCTGTCTATCATTGTGGCTGATATCCAGGCAGTACTGAACTCTCGTCCGATTTTTGTGATGTTCGGCGGTCCTAGCGACGAACCTCCTCTTTTTTTTTGATTTTTGATTTTTGAAACGCTACTGGAGCACTCAGACTCACAACTGGTCCATTGTACTACCAGGAAGCAACCTACTCCAGTGCCGTTAATTTGATCCCAACGGCAAATGGTGACTGGGTCAGATTCGATTTCACTGGGATTCGAACTTGGGGCAGGCATTTAACCAACAGCGCCATCCACCTCCTCTTACTCCAAGTAATTTATTAGTTGGCGCTCCTCCAAAAAGTGGTTCCAGAACCCCTCCAAAAATGTCACCTTCATAAAGACGTTGACACATAACACAAATTAAGCAACATTTTGGGAGCCGTTCATCCAGAAAAACAAAGAAGAGCAAAGCGCCGTGGAAGTCCAGCGAAAAAACGAAGTTCTTCAACGAGCTATTCATCAATTTACACTTTCACCTTTGGATAGTTAAAGTATCCCCATGAAGTGCAGCTTTCCATATTACCCCTTGACAACTCAAACTTCCTCGACCTCCATCAACTCCAGCCCAAAAAAACTGCCAGCCCTTTCTCTGAAAACAACGATGACTATGTCAGCTGTTGTCAAATCCAATTAAAATTTCCTGAAATTATGATAATTAACTTCTATTTACCCAACACAAATCGCTTCGATTACCCAGCGCATACGCTCACGGCATTGCCCCGCACCGCATCGTATCGTATCCGATTACATGTCGTCGTTTACAATAAATTATTGAAATCCCCTCAAATAAACACAATGCAGCTCGAATATGTTCCCAGGAAACGTTCGGAAACAAACGTCACCATGGGTAGCGATGGCCTGACGTGACTACACCAAAGGGTATGGCGAGTAAATCGATTGCCCCGCTTCTACACTCGATAACAAAACAGACTGTCATCGATGTCCACTTTCATTGTCGGCTCTGGTTCGACTAATTAGAATTCCAAGAGTGGATTACGCATTTTTGTTCTTCAACGTCGACGTCGACAGATTCCTGGAAATGGAGCCAAAGAGATAAAGAAATTCTCGCGGATGAACCGTTCGCCACGGAACACAACAAAGCCGGCCGAAGACCAATTAATGGTGACACCACATCCGCGGCATTACTCGTGGTTCGACAGTTCGACCCAAAAGCCAAGCTGAACTGACATGCAAAAAAAAATGTCGCGTTGGTAATTCTTAAAGCTCTGGCGACATTGATGGATTGATCACACGCAGATCTGCCGGGCCGAGTCGATCAGTTCGACTTTCTGCGAATGGTTCCGCAACGAATACCGAAAGAAAATCCTCTGACCAGCGATAAGAATAACTCGAAAGTCCATTAGGCACTCAACCGGTGTGCAAATTGTTGGCAGATAATTTGACATCTGTCGGATACCGGCTGAGTTACGTTAATTAGCGGACCAACCTGGACTCACTCAACTGCGTTGAGTCACCAGTCAACATCGCGGAACTGGTTGTTCCGGCTTGGAGACCGAGACAGGGAAAGGCTTAGAGTTACAATGTGACAGTGGAATTGTTACATCGTGTTGTTTTGACATTTTATGCTAATTCGACGTTTAAATGAGTTACAGACGCGGCTCTCCCTCGGCATCCCGATTCACCTGATTCAGAGGAGCTCGCCACATAAACCATGGCAATGGACGGACGAGTGGATACATTACACATAAAGGTGTGTCCGATGGTGACCGTCCGGCGCCCTAAACTTGCTGCGCCGAGTGGAG
The DNA here is from genome assembly GCA_930367185.1 of Myathropa florea. Taxonomy (NCBI): domain Eukaryota; kingdom Metazoa; phylum Arthropoda; class Insecta; order Diptera; family Syrphidae; genus Myathropa; species Myathropa florea. Next base: position 26,095,490 of record OV884005.1, on the reverse strand, counting down.
CGAGGGGCTTGGGTGGAAGTTCGCAATGCGACTACGCGTGACAGGTACAACTAATCAAAACTGTCAAGCGCCGGAGGGTTGACGGGGGTAATGACATTATTAGGCCTGCGGGATCGGCTGGCTCAGTCTGGTTGGTTGGGAGAATACAATTTAATTGAAAGGAATTTATTAGTTCCGCCGCCGTTGCGATTGCGGACAGTGCTGCAAGACCGGCAGCCATAAGTACGGTTCTGGTTTAATATGACGTGGGCACAGGTGCGGTTCCAGAGATTAATGTCAAGTGGCTTGTTCTTGTTGTGCAGTGGAATGTGTGTTTGGTAGCGAAAGGAATTCGTTGTGGTACAGCAAAATGTTGTTGGACTGCTTTGTGGCCCACATATACACTTATGCTCCTACGCATGAATGACGTTTTGTTAGGAGTAATCAGGTGGAAATCAGTTGATTTTCGGCTGGCGAAACCCTATGCAATCGATCATGGGTTTGAAATGGGTATATTATGACTTTCGTTTTGACACAGATATTGTCAATGAAATAGAAGGAACATTTTGAAAGGAATTAGAACCGATGTTCATTAAAGTTGCTGGAGCGGAAGGACTACCCACAGAACTGTTTAAAGCAGCTGGGGATGTTCTGGTTGGACGCATGCACCACCTCATCTGGTCGGAATGCATCGGAGGAAAGAATGCCCGATGAGTGCAATCTCAGTGTCTTTTGCCCGATCCACAAGAAAGGAGACCCCTTTGACTGCACCAATTACCGAGGGAAAAAGTCTACCCAGCATCGCGTACAACATCTTCTCTGCCGTTTTGTGTGAACGCCGGAAACCTTTTGTCACCAGTCTGATAGGTTCGTAATACGGACTCCGTATCAGTGTGATTTCAGGCCAGGGAAGTCCACCATGGATCAGATCTTCACACAAGGGGAGATCCTGGAAAGACCCAAGAAATGCAAATCGACACACACCCATATTCGTCGATTTCAAGGCCTCATATGACAGCGGGCATACGAGCTGCACAGCGCCATGTATAGCTTTGACATTCCTGACAAACTCGTCAGACTGATCAGGTTGACGATGGAGAACTCTGGCTGCTCCAACAAGATCGGTAAGAAACTCACTGAGACCTTCAATGTCAAAGAAGGTTTTAGACAAGGGGACGCGTTGTCATGTGAGTTTTTCAAGCTCGTTCGTGAGAAGACTGTGCAATACTTACTGACCAACACTAGATGCACAATGTTCCAGAAGTTCGTACAATTGCTGGAATACGCTGATGACATTGACGTGATTGGGCGAACACAGCGAGCCGTCAATGATGCGTTTGCTGGCATTGAAACGGAAGCGGCTAAAATGGGTCTGGCGGTAAACGAGGGCAAAACAAAGTATATGCTGTCATCGAGAAAGGACGCACAACATCGACGACTTGGCCAGAACGTCACCATAGGCAGCTATAACTTTGAGGTAGTGCAGGACTTCGTCTACCTCGGCTCCGCGGTAAACAGTACAAACAACATCAGTACCGAGATCAAACGCAGAATAACTCTTGCCAACCGCTGTTTTTTTGGGCTCAAAAGGCAATTGAGTAGTAGAGCCCTCTCTCGGAAGACCAAGCTGACTCTATACAAGACCTTGATCATCCCAGTCCTGCTGTATGGCGCAATATCCCAAGCGGATGAACAATCTCTTGGCCTTTTCGAGAGAAAAGTTCTGCGTGCGATCTTTGGTCCTGTTTGCGTTGATGGCATTTGGAGGAGAAGATTCAACCACGAACTGTATGGGCTGTACAGCAACATGAGTCTAGCCAGGCGTCTACGGATCCAATGCCTAAGATGGCTACGCCATGTAGAGCGTATGGACAACTTAGCTCCGGCCCGAAGAGTCTTCGACTCTGAGCCTTTGGGACAACGCAACAGAGGACGTCCACGAACAAGGTGGCGAACACAAGTCGAGGGGGACCTCGGCCGGCTTGGTGTGCGAAACTGGAGACAGCTGGCGAAAGATCTTGCTGGCTGGAGAGGCATGTTGAGTGAGGCCCAGGTCCACCTAGGACTGTAGCGCCCTAAGAAGAAGAAGTTTTCAGTAAAGGACTCAGTTTGTGTATTTGCTGTTGTGTCAAACAGTGAGAGGTGGCAGAAATCTGCGAACTAACAGCAGTTGTATTTTACAAATTTGGGAAAAAGTCTTACGAAAAAAGAGAAAGGCGCTTGAATGCAATGATCCAAGAATTGATGTCGGATGAAGAAACTGGAGGAGCGGATGCTTTTGAAGGAGATGTCTAATCAGACTAATACTTACCTGATTTCCAAAGTTGCAATTCAGATTTCAGATCAGATTATGAACTTCCAGCGAGAAAAGTTAGAGAACAACTATCTGATTCAGTGGCCTCAACTTCTCAAGCTGCCGTACCAGCAGAGCAGCTTCAAGAACCAGTATCACCGGATTCTGAAAACCCGATGCAACTTCTTAATAAGGTAGATGCAATAATAGACGAAGTAGTCGGAAACGTAGTCTACAGTGATATTGAGGATGATGACAATACTGATACGCGAAAGTACAGCAAGTTCGAAGCTCCGTCTGGCGGCACATTGATCTCACAGACGAAAACCAAGACAACCCTAACAGTCTCTTGGGTGTATAGTTTAGAATGGTATTAGATTCAATACATATAATCCAATGCTGCATACACAAATGTATGTGAACCTACTGTGACACCACTCTGGTCTCAGTCGGCACAGCAAGCCCAAATTCGTGTGAGACCAAAGTGGTCTCATGGGGCACTCAACTCAATGTTAAGTGCTTGAATCGTTTCCGAATTGTTGGCATAACATCGGCCCTTCAAAGGACCTCACAAAAAAAGTTCAAAGGAGTCACATCGCAGCTCCGAGGCTACCAATTGACAGCGCCAAGACGGCTGATAACACGATTTGGGAATTTGGTGCGCAAATGATCGATTGTGGCATGTCGCGCTATCCTGCATGAACCAGAGGTCGTCCAAATCCATGTCTTCAGTTTCAGTAAAAAAAAGTCGGTTAACATGGCTCTGTAACGCCCACCGTTGACCGAGACGTTGTTCCCAGTCTCATTTTCCAAGAAAAATGGTCCAATGATGCCACCACTCTACAATCCGCATCAAACTGTCACTCTCTTTGGATGCATTGGCTTCTAGACAATAACGTGCGGGTTTTCCGTTTTCCTAGCCCCAGATGCGGCAATTTTGTTTGTTAACGTAGCCGTCGAGTTAAAAGTGAGCCTCCTCAGGAAATATAATTTTTCGCCCAACATCGTCATCCAATTCAAGCTGAACTGCTCTAAGGCCCAAACAGTTTGCCTACAGCAGTCGCGGTGGTTGCTTCATTTCGGCCAAACTTTTTCTTTTCAAAAAACACACTGTTTGGGCTACACAGCACTCACTTTGGAAATAAGTTTTCAATATTTGCCAACGTTGTTCAAGCGTAAAGCGACTCATTTCGTTCCGCGACGGTATGATAATCACTTTCTGTCAAGATTTCGAGCAGGAAACAGCTGTCAGTGTCAAAATAACCTATGATTTAAAAAAAATCCACTAGATGACTCACCCTTTACTCGTAGGTTGCATTTGTATTTAGTTATTGGTGGGTGCCGTGGCCGTGTGGGTCTGTGCGTCGACCTAAACGCACTGGACTTTCACGGTCTAGGTTCAAATTCTAGTTCAGATATAATAAAATAAAAATAAAACAATTATAAAATAAACAATTTAAAAAAAAATTGGTCATGGTTCCACCTCTTCGAGTCACTGACAATGCTCAATGCTTTCGAGTCACTGTCTAGTGAAAGCTTCTCAATCATGCCGTTCGAAGTCTGCATTAACCTGTAGGTCCCCTTCGCTCGTGAGAGAACAATAGCACGCACAACACTAGTGGTTGCTGAGAAGCTAGGTCCAGGTCCACCTCGGATTGTAGCGCCGCCATTATTATTATCGCGTTATTGAAAGGGGGAGATTGCCTAGTTTCTGTATGCAAAGTTAAGCGTAGATTTCTTCTTTTGAGCATTTTAATTTTGTACTGACTCAGACGATAAACGGAGACACTTCAGTGCCTAACCCATTCGCAGATGAGTGGCGTTGACATAAACGACTTCGTCACGGGAAGCTAGAGAGTAAGTACTAAATTTATCGAATTCCTCGCATTTTCTGTAGCCCCATTAAATTTTACGCTGCTCATCGATTTCAACTTAATGGAAATATTTGGTTCCGCAAAGTCGTCTCAGAGAACCGAAAGCTCCTCAATTTGTACCCGCCCCATGCGGCTCCCAGTCGCAATGAAGTGTAAGTTTTGGAAGTTAAGTGCACACATTTCTCAAGTGATAAAAATGATTGCCTTCATTCGCCTGTATAATGACCCGAATACATCGAATACGAACCCAATCGGATTCCAGGAAGTCTCGAGGATCTCAGAAATAAATTTCCCATCGTCGACTATATCCCGCACTGAATTGCGCTGCAGTCGTCCTCGTAACCATTTGTTCAGATTATATCCAACAATAAAAATTAATTTTTAAGTGTCAATACGGAGTGGAGCGGTGGGTAAGGCACACCGGTGTATCCGTTCCAAAGGACACCTCAATTAATTTAATTATCTCGATGCCAGACGAGATTGCCCAGACACGCGGGGCTTGGGGGCTGGGACCAGACCGGCTCCGACGATTCACTTGCTGTGTGCGAGCTATCACTTGCTGCTGGCAATCACTTGAGTCTTGCTCTTTATACGCACAAAGGAGGCAAGGAATTAACACAAAAAATCAGATAAAAGTATGATGGACGGTATTGAGACTTTTAGGTCTCCCGCTGCTGATCGTTTATGAATGGAAAACCGTCGGTGGCACAGCTCTTATGAATATCTGCCTTCGTCCAGGCGCGCACTCTGATTCGATGAGTCGAATAACTTGTTAGGATGGGGAGTCAGATGCAGAGATGCAGATACTGTTTGTTTAAAGTTTTATTGACTTTTGAGGACACATTTGGATGCTCTTCAGAACCATGATAATGTGAGAGGTTCTGACAGAGTCAATATCAAAAGATTCACTGATTATTTGGGGTTTTCTTCATTTGGGATGAGTCTGGGGAAATGTACATGTATCATCGAAGTGAGTGACGGTAGGGTTCAAGACAACATGTCGTCCTTTATCTGTTAAATATTATCTTGAAGGACAATTTCTATAACATGGTCGACTCGATCAATGTTGTCGATATGACGGAATAAATTGCTTAAGAGACAAATAAATGAGGAGCATCGATCATTTGCCATATACAATCAGCGTCGAAAGTGAACGAACATTCACTCATCTGCTGAAGGTTTATTCACTAAATTAGTATTAATCGGACTGAAGTAGATCAGGCCTGGATACATCATATTTAAGCTCCAAAGACATACATTAAAATATAGTGAATAGTATTTAACATAAGGGAAAACATAACAATTAAATTACTAAATGAAATTTGAAACAGAAAAGTGGTAAAAATCATTCAAAAGTGAGTGTGCATATGGTTGTGCCATTGACTGTAAGACATAAGGGCTCGATTCTATTAAAATTTGTGTGAGCACCTAGACCAGGAGATACGAAAACTGAAAACAGTGGTAAAGGCACACAAAGGACTTTTCTTTTAATAATATACCTTTAAAGGGATGTGTTCACTCACTTTTGACGCTTATTTTAGTCTCTTTTTGAACTAAATTAACTACTAGATGTTTACGGTTATTTTAAATAAAATATGGCTTATTCTGAAGTATGATTTCAGAGCTATTTAAGGCATCACTGCCAGGCGTAGACCATTTCGGTCAATTTTAATTTACAGGAATACCTTTTAGCTAATGACTGTTTACTCAATTCTGACGATGACTGTATGCTTATGTACGCTTGTGTGGCATCTAACATCTTCAAATACGGATATTTGGTATAACCCGTTAAATAGAATGATTGCCTGATTAAGTAATCAGATGTGAATTGACCATTTGCGACGTTTGTCATTTGAAAATTGAGTGTCTTCTGAAGGGAGGAATCGTATGTTTACTATGTAATTTCACCTTGATGTGTGATCAATGATCACTGATCATTCTGGTTGGTTTATATGTATATCATGTGTCCTATCACAGAGAATTAGGACTTACTCACCCCTGACCTTCTCTGCAGCATTCCCTACGAGGGTTCTAGGTGATGGCTGATACTCCCCCACGGATACCTCTTTGATGAAGTCAAGAGCTTTGCGAAGTTTTTCTTTCTCCCTCCCATCCAAAATCCTACCTCCTACCTCTGCCTGCAGTTCTTAATTTGACTGCTTATGGTGGTGGTGGACGATATCAAAAATTTGTATTAGCTGGCAATGGAGCATCGTCTTCTGTGATGAACAAATCAGCCAGATTGACTACCATTGCCTTACCGTTATCCTCACCCGAAGCCTCCTTGATAAACAGATTCAGAAGACGATTTTCTTCTCCATTCATTATGTCGTAATTAGAGTCAGTTTTATGAAGAGTTTCGGTAACTGGTTCTATTTAACCAGACCTTCCTGAAGAGTTGTTGTTATTAGTATACATTTTGGTTTCCACGAGAAGAAGAGCTCGCGCTGTACTCACCCCTGTATACAGCGAGGAGGACTTAGCGTGAAACTGGATCGCATGAGGTGTCCAGAGACATACTCATGCAATGCCTTTCATTCCTAGGCAGGGTGGTATGATACCTGGAATGGCAGGTTTTATCGAGTTGTCCGTGTGGGCGCTGTGGCCATGTGGGTTTGTCGACCCATACGCACTAGGTTCGAATCCCGGAACAAGTAACAGTTTTTCAAAAACAAAATGTTCGCGACTCCACCTTTTTCGATTCATTGACAATGCTCAAAGAGTATAGCTGTCTAGAAAAAGCTTTTCAATTTCTCCGTTCGGAGTCGGCATTGAACTGTAGGTCCCTTGTACTCGTGAGAGAACAATAGCACGCACAACACGAGTGGTTGCTCAGAAGTTAGGCCCAGGTCCACGAGTTGTCCTGTCTAATTTCGCCATATTTAGTGAAAAGCAGGGACACTCCGGGCAGGTTATGACTTAGTCACGGTCTTGAGGACAGTCCTCCTGACTTGCAACTGTTCTACTCTCCTACTTATCAGGCCAACGACCCTTGAAGGTTATAAGTCCGAGCTATAGCTGCCTTCCATCCTGAACGGTCCCGGCCACGCTGTTTCCAGTCGTCTAAACCAAGTCTTTATAGTCGGAGGTTCGGTCTTCCTCTCCTTCTCGAACCTGGAAGCTGGGATTCGAATACCCTTTTAGCTGCAGCCTTGTTATCCATACGCTCGATGTAGTCGACGGTTCTTTGCCTTCCGGACTACATCCCTATCTTGGTACAGCTCGTATAGTTTGAGGTTTAGTGTTCTTCTCCATTCGCTTTTTTTTTTCGAGGATTTTTGAAGCACAACTGGAGCACTCAGACTCAAAACTGGTCCATTGTACTGCCAGGTAGCAACCTACTCCAGTGCCGTTAATTTTATCCCAACGGCAAATGATGACTGGACCAGATTCGATTTCACTGGGATTCGAACCTGGGACCCCTCTAACTTGGGGCAGGCACTTAACCAACTGCGCCATCCAGTCGTTCCATTCGTCTTCCTCGCAGATATATTCGTTGCAAAATTTTTATTCGAAGGTACCGAAAATCTGCCCTGCCATTTTACTTATCGTCCAGCACTCGCTTCCATATAACAATACTGGTAGGATAAGCGTCTTGTAGAGCATGATTTTGGTCTACCGAGTCAGGCTCGTTGACCCTAGGTGGTTCGACAGACCTAAATAACATCAGTTTCCAAGGGCGATTCTGCATATCTGAATCTCCATCCAGATGTTGTTTGTGAAATTAAGGTTTGCCCGAGGTAGACAAACTCCTTATCTACCTCGAAATTATAACTGCCGACTGTCATTTTCTGACCAAGGTGGTGTTCTATGGACTGATTTTTTGTCGACAGCATATATTTTGGATTGTCCTCATTCACTCTGAGACCAGCTCTTTTCGCCAGCTCTTCAATTGCCGTATATGCCCTTACAATGGCTCACTGGGAACGAGCGACGATGTGGATGTCATCTGCGTAGCCCAGCAGTTGTATCGTTTTGCCTTCCGTATTTACACCTACAATCCGCACTATCCTATCCAGTACAAGATTGAAGAAGTCACACGACAGCGCAACTCCTTGCCGAATCCGGCGCAATTTTCGAAAGGTTCGGAGGCCCGTAAACCAAACTGCACCATGCATCGCGTTTGTCTTCGAATGGTGCGACATAACCGGGATCCGGGATTTCCCAGGATTCCGAATTCGGCAATCGCTTCAGACAGTTCCTTGCGATGAATGCTGTCGTATGCGGCTTTGAAATCGATACAAAGATGGGGTGTATCAAATACATGTTCAGGCCAAGGCAACCATCCAGGGGTCCCAGGCTTGTTATGTAAGTAAGTACAGATAGGTTGAGCTTTTAAATGACCCTAAACGAATACCTAACTTTGCCGATTATTTCGTCACACTCTGGGCTTTTTCCTTATCTCTCATCCAATTAAATTGTCTGTTGACAAATTGTCTCCACTGTACGAGAAAATCAATTGGAGCGAGCTTAACTTTTTTTTGGAATTTTGACTGGAAACTGTGTTTCTTTAATAAATGCAAGGATTCCGGCTGCTGATTCCATTACAAATTACTTTTCTGTTGGGTATGATATTCTTCAAGGAGTGAACTTCAGAGCAAATGCGTCGTATCCGTGGCATTCGCTGAGAATTTTTGTCGAGGTGCTGCAAGTCGACTGAAACACCTTTAATTTAACTTCGATTCTTTGCCAAAAAATGTTTGACTGCACAAAAACCAGATTCATTTACCAATCTCATCATTCACTCCTTGCAACACATGCTGCATCCCGAATAACATATCTCGCATATTTCAAAAGTTCATTTCAGAGATTGTCACAAGCAGTTAACAGAGCATCAAATTCACTTAGAAGCCGCAACCAAAATTTTCACCTGAAACAAATATGAACAGACAGCATCGCCACCGCCTGCGAAAGCATTGAACGAAGCAATTACGGCATCGCTACTGCCGTCGTTTCCAATCAGCGTCGGCACAACTTCGGCCTCCCCTCATCCCCAGCATAATCGGATTAATTAAATCAACAGCTAATTAATGTAAACGTATTCATAACCTTAACAAGGGAACCACTCCAGCTCCAATTTCTCCAACCATCTCAGTTCCCCCCTGCCAGCTTAAGCCCGATTATCTGCGGAAGAATTCTGAATTTCTCGCGCCCAAACTGCTCAGCCAGCGCCTCGTAATCCATGGAGACTGCAAATACAACAACGCGCTGAGAACTTTGCCGTATCTTTTCATTTCCATCACACAGCGTCGCCGTTCAGTATCGCAGTAAGGGCAGCAAGGGTGCCAAGCCACAATTGAGTGGCCACGTTTCATCTTTCCCCGTCCCCTTTCGCTGGTCCGTGGATGTTTCCCTGCATCAAACGATACAATTTGCACAGCGCTTTAGAACTCCCGCTCCGGCCGGAGTGGATCGCCTCAAACCGCCTCAGACATGTGTCAGGAGGTTTCCCCGTATGCTGGCAGTGCGATAACAATCGCACTTCTTGCCGTGTGCTCCGGAGTGCAGACCTCCACCGATACAAATAAAACGAAAAAAGAAAACAGAATATTTCATAAAAATAGCAACAAATTGGAAAAACAAACTCAGGCCAACAAAGAAACGAAGCGTCGGTCCAGAGGAAGACAAAAAACTTGGCAACAAAAGAGGTAGCAAAGGAGCAAGAGCTCTCCGGAGGAGCGGCGATACTTTTGTATCTGCCGAGGTTTTCGTGTTCCCCCAATAAACTCCTGACCTGACCTTTTTAATTAACTGCGCGCTGCTCATGAAGACTGACTCGAAGTGAAGTCGGAGCAGCACAACAGTCTGAACTGGAAAGACCAACAAAAGTTGTATCTGAAGCCGGGGTTTTTGTCTTTTTCTGCTTTAATAATGAAATAGACATCGCGGTGTTGGTGCAGATTCCCTGGTCGCTGGTCGTCGCGGGAAAAGTGTTGACGGACCGACATTTTACCAAAAACGGTGTTGTCGACGGCAGCATGACGATGGGAGGTGACGGGAAGCTGTTGGCGGCTATCTTTTCCCGGGGATTGGGTCAAAGGATCAGAGCGAGCGCTGAAGTGAAATTTTTAACCCGTCAGTGGATAGTGATGCCCTCACTTGGTATCCATGGGAGTTGTTGTGGCGAGGAATGTGATGCAATATGCGTTTTAAAGAGCTCGACACCCATCGGAATACCGCGTTGCATCACACTGGACCGCGGCGCGACGGAGTGACGGCTGGCTGAGTCATGGATTTTAACTCGAAAATAGTTTGCGAGATGTTTTAATGGATTGAAGTGGGCTCGGCGAGAAGCCCCGCGACTGAGTGGAGGGTGGTTCGGTGGGTTTATTGTTTTTGAATTGAGATCATCCCCGGTTTGAGTGGGAAGTTTAATAAAATAGTTGATTCCTTTATAGGAATAACTAATGAGGATAAACTTTTAGTTTTGAGAGGGATCCGAACTGCGGAACGCAGTCATACAGCGGTGTCAGCACTCGAGGAAAAGTTATTCATATAATTTGATAAGTATGAGCAGAGGTGCAGACTTTTTGATAGAAATACCATTTGGGGAAGCGACATATGGGGAAAAATTGGAATGCTCATAAACTTTCTCTCGAATGGATTGCTTGGCAGCTGACGATTTTTGTGGAAGAAATGTTATGAGATAAAAAATGTACATTCTACACTTCATAACAGGAATATTTTTGAACATGACCCCATGTATTTTTATATTTACACAAAAACCTCGGTTTGCGTTCTTCCGATTTGCGTCGTTTCGAAGTTGCGTCGTTCAAAAATGATCGTGGCTTCGAAGCTGCGTCGTTTTTATTAAGGTTCCGTCTACGAGTACAACTCGCACTTGCCCAGTTCATTTCAGTTTACGTCGTTCGAAAAATTTTGTGGTTTCGAAGTTGCGTCGATATTATTTCGATTTGCGGTTTTGTTATTCCTTTTTCCATTTTTTTGTTTTTGTAACAAGGGGATTCCCCAACCAAATCAGTCAACAGAAATGTCCAATGAGGCATAAACATGAATTAAGTGTCCTTCCAATTGAAGCCACATTTTCTGTAAAATTTATTGATTTTTTAACTAATTTATATAGTTTTATGAAATATTTACGTTCCTATTATTTGAATTAACATTTTGGTTGCAATGAAATTAAATATAACAAAATACATTTAATAAACGGTTGAATTTTTAATGATACATTTTGAAGTGAAAATACGTGGGAATCGTTAATTCGATTTACGTCGTATTTTTCTGGTCCCCAATAACGACGCAAAGCGAAATTTTGGTGTACTGATACCGAAAAGAAACAAACATTTGTAATTTTTTGTACTGGACGGAGAAGTTTGCCCACTGGAAGGGTACCGAGTCAATTATATCGACAAAAGGATGATTACTCTGTTTTTGCTGTTATTGTTACTTATAACTACATATTGGTGGGCGCCGTGGCAAAGTGGGTAGGTGCGTCGACTCCTACGCTCGATGTTGTCGGTTCGATTCCCGAAAAAACAGCAAACATTTTTTCACGGCTCCACCTCTTTCGAGTCACTGACAATGCTCAAAGAGTATAACTGTCTAGAAAAAGCTTCCTAATCTCGCCGTTCGGAGTCGGCATTGAACTGTAGGTCCCCTCCACTCGTGAGAGAACAATAGCATGCACAACACGAGTGGTTGCTGAGAAGCTAGGCCCAGGTCCCAGACAGCCAGGCAGCAATCAAATCCCTGAACTCGGTCACTTTTCTCTCTAAGACCTCCCTAAATTGCCGCCTATCTCTTAACGAGATGGCTGAGCATTTTAACATTCACCTCATGTGGGTGCCGGGACATAGTGACATTCCAGGGAATTGTGAAGCTGATTATCACGCCAGGAGCGGTACGATCTCCACAAACCTCCCTAGTGGGGATCTTCCGCCTATGCCATTCGCTACAGCTAAACTTTTAAAGAATCATACCATTAAAAACACCAACTCAAGATGGTCAGATGGCACTACGTGCCTCATTACAAAGCAAATCTGGCCTAAACTTGATCTAAAGCGTTCACTCTATCTTCTCAGAATGAACAGATCATCCCTAAGGATTCTCATTGGCGTTATCACAGGACACTGTGCCATTGGCACTCACGCCTCAAGAATGGGACTCCCTCATAATGATTTCTGCAGAAGCTGCAGAGACGAAGAAGAAGAAGAAAGCATAACGCATCTTCTCTGCACTTGTAGCGCTCTCTCCTCTCGCAGGATGAAACACCTTGGAGCCTACTTCTTTAACGACTTGAGCGAATTGCACAACGTCGGCATCAATCAATTAAAGAGCTTCGTTGAAAGCACTAAATGGTTTTTCGGATAAAGGAACACAAGATCCGCGTGGTATCACAATGGGCCTAATTTGGCCTAAGTGTGACTGTTTTCTACAGTCAGCCACTTCAACCTAACCTAACCTAACCTAGGCCCAGGTCCACCTCAGACTGTATCGCCGCCATTATTATTATTATTAACTACATATTGATTAATTTAACTACTATATTCTTTAACGTATAAATGGTCACACAATAAGGACTTTCGAACTTTGACAGTTTAAGGCTGCCATATTGTTGAAGCATCTGTCAAATTGGCTGTCATTTATTCAGTCTGTTTTGCCAAATCATGGAGGGACATAGCATTCAAAAAACCGTGCAAAGGATAAAATTGTTTTATCAAAATGGATGTCCTGTTCGGGCATCATTCCGCGCACTTCTCCCATTTTATTGTCGCCATAATCGCACTGCCGAGAGGACTACTCGCAGTGCGAAATCTCAGGGTCTAAGGGTCTAAGAGTATCAGGGTCTCCGGATCTCACGGATTGCGAATCTCAGGGTTTCAGGATTTCAGGGTCTCAGTTTCTCAAGATCTCAGGGTATCAGTTTCTCAAGATCTCAGTGTCTCAGGGTCTCAGAGGTTCAGCGTCTCAGGGTCTCAGGTAGATAAATTTGAGTCTGCTGGTTGGATATTTGAACGATATTCCATTCCATACATAATGGCATTCAAAGATCGTTCAAACGAATGAAAAAGTTTAATAATATCTCATACACTTCTTGTTTTATTGAAATTTAAAGATAGAAAGCACCTGATGAAAGACTCTTTACATTAAGTACTTGTATGTAAAGCATCTAGTTAATTTAGAATTAGATTGACATAATAAGCTGGTAAGCATTCCCCGTTCCACTTGCTAAACGCTTATGTGAATTGCCTCAATTATGATTCAAGAAAAACTTTCTCTTACCACTCAACATGCCGCACACTTTTGATTGCCAAGAGGCACTGCGTGACTGTCATAAAACTGAGAATCTTTCGCGAAATAATTTTTAATATATAAATAATGTTTTGACATCATATGCGACGCCTCTTGAATAAACTGTACTTAGTTACTAAAGTGCCTCTTGTACACATTTTGTGCAAGTACAATGACAACATAAAAGCTTCTGACAGACCACGCGACTTGTCTTAAACAGCAGTCCGAATGTCTCATTTGCCTCAAAAGTTTAATGTTGGTGACATAAAATTTACTGATGCTCTAAGTGAATAATTTTGTGAAAGTACAGTGGAAGCTCGATATAGTGAACATCGACATAGTGAAGAATCCAATGTAGTGAACACACAAAATTTTATACCGTTTGTCCTACTCATCGTGTTGTGCGAAAATCTTGCACGATTAGTTGTGTACCATGTACTTAGGTACATAGTTTGGGGTTGTTTGAAGCAAATACAAAGTGCGTTTTGCTTGTATAATTATAATAATAATAATGGCGGCGCTATAGTCCAGTCCCAGGTGGACCTGGGCCTAGCTTCTCAGCAACTACTCGTATTGTGCGTGCTATTGTTCTCTCACGAGTGGAGGGGACCTACAGTTTAATGCCGACTCCGAACGGCGAGATTGAGAAGCTTTTTTCTAGACAGTTATACTCTTTGAGCATTGTCAGTGACTCGAAAGAGGTGGAGCCGTGAAAAAAAAGTTTGGTGTTTCTTTTTCGGGAATCGAACCGAGAACATCAAGCGAAAGAGTCAATGCACCTACCCACTACGCCACGGCGCCCACTTTTTGCTTGTATAAGGAATGTATTATTTTTGTTGCGTTTAAAGTTTTTTTACGGATGAGTGGTTTTTGTTAAAAACAAAATGTTTATTGGCTTGTTTTTAGTTATTGCAAAGAAAAATTGTAATTATTTTCTATTTTTGATGAATTGTACTTCAAGACATCCGCATTTTGATGAAATTTGCTCCAAGCAGCCCACGCTCGTTACAATGAACTATCCCGCTCCAGTGAACAAGCCCGGTTTTTTTTAGTTCACTATATCGAGCGTTCATTGTAATTTTAATTTTGTGATAGTAACGCAACATCATCAATTTTATCTTACTACTACTACTTTCTGAATTCTGTTTCTATTGCTTTTAGGTTTTTGCCAGTTAAATAAAGAACTTACCCTTAGTCATTAGTCAGATTATTATTCCAGGAAATTTGCTTTACCACATAGGCTTCTTGTACGAGTTATTTTCATTAATTAATACGTTTAATTCAAGTTCTTCGTACAGATCTACATGCCAGGATAGACCTGGGCCTCAGTCAATAAGCTTCTCCAGCTTGTCAACCTTCTTCATTTGCTTACAGTTTCACATCCTAAGTTGACTAAGGTCCTTCCCACTTCCATGTGTCGGATATACTCAACAGTGCAATATGCTTCTTTTCATAGCACCTTGAAGCACCACCTAACCTATTGAAAAAAATAACACCCAAACATACATCTCACGCATACTGCATGGCATTTTAGGAAAATTTATCACATTTACGAGTAACTACATATTTAATGTTTTTTCACTGCATACACACACGGTGGGCCATCTAGTGGTTTTTTTTAAACCATAGGTTATTTTGACACTGACAGCTCTTTCCCGATCAAAAACTTGACAGAAAGTCAGTATCATACATCCGCGGAACGAAATGAGTCGCTTTACGCTTGAAAAACTTTGGGAAATATTGAAAACTTATTTCCAAAGTGAGTGCTGTGTAGCCCAAACAGTGCGCTTTTTGAAAATAACTTTTGGCCGAAATGAAGCACCCAGCGCGACTGCTGTACGCTAGTTTGTACAAAAAGTTCGTGAGACTGGTATGCTAGTGGACAACACTCATGGTCCCCTTCGTCGCACGGTGCACACAGATGAGAATGTGGCTGCTGTGGCCGAGAGTGTGAGACTCAATTCACGAACATCAACTCGCCATCGATCTTAACATTTCACCCACTAGCCTGAGGAGAATTCTGCACAAAGACTGGATGGAGCGATTGGTTAAGTGCCTGCATCAAGTTAGAGGAGCCCCAGGTTCGAATCCCTGTGAAATCGAATCTGGTCCAGTCACCATTTGCCGTTGGGATCAAATTAACGGCACTGGAGTAGGTTGCTACCTGTCAGTACAATGAACCAGTTTTGAGTCTGAGTGCTCCAGAAGTGTTTCAAAAAATCTTTAAAAAAATTCGCTTAAATACCATTATCGCTTTGCAGTTTGGGCCTTTGAGCAGCTTGAATTGCACAGCGATTTTGGGCGAGAAATCATCTTTCTGACGAGGCGCATTTTCATTTCGGCGGCTACGTTAACAAGCAAAATTGCCGCATCTGGGACTCGGAAAACTCGCACGTTATTGTCGAGAAGCCAATGCATCCAGAGAGTGTCAGTTTGATGCGGATTGTGGAGTCGTAGCATCATTGGACCATTTTTCTTCGAAAATGAAGCTGGGAGCAACGTTTCGGTCAACGGTAGGCGTTACAGAGCCATGTTAACCGTCATCTTGTTTACTAAAATTGGAGGGATGGATTTGGACGACCTCTGGTTCATGCAGGATGGCGCGCCATGCCACACAGCCCATGCCACAATCGATCTTTTGAGCACCAAATTCCTAAATCGTGTTATCAGCCACTTTGGCGATGTCAATTGGCCGCCTCGGAGCTTCGATTTTACCCCTTTGGACGTTTTTTTGTGGGGAAGTGTGAAGGACCGATGTTATGCCAACAATCCGGAAACGATTCAAGCACGTAAGGCCAATGTTATCCAAACAATCCGTGAGCTACAGCCCGAAACCATCAACAAGGTCTTGGGAAAATTGGGTGACAGAATGCGCTACTGCGGAGTCAGCCGATGCGGCCACTTAAACGTCGTTGCATTTCATAATTAATGGGAATGTTTGTTCTTACTAATAAAGCCATAATACATGGACAAAATGTAATTTTGTTCATTTTATTGCACTCTTAAAAAGAAACTTGTATTTTGCCCACCCTGTGTAGTACGACATGCAGGCATTGCGCTGCACCTCCAAAAAGGTTTTTGTCTATCATTCATGGAATGTACGAATTTAAAAGAGAGCATTACTCAATTCTCCGTGGAGCTGAGTGAAGTTGAATCAATTCGCGTGTACTACACGCAGAAAATCTTGCCTGCCCAAGCGAATTGCCCAGTCATTTGTAAACGCCCACTTAGAGAAATGATTTATTGCGCGTCCTTCGAATAGTTCGATTATTTAATTCAAAGTATACAGTTAAAGTATGACTCGCAAAATAAGGAACAAAGTTCTCTACACCAAAAAAGTCTGCCCTTTCGCAGCTCAACATGGCCTCAAATTAATGCGTGGCCCTGTTACGTCATGAAAGCAAAGCGACTGTAAAACTGGCAACGTCGGACTGTGATTAGATTTCTTAAGTCAAGCCGTCCAGAAACGCTTCCTTCCGTCTGATAAAACAATTTCAGTTTCAACTCCCCAAGCTGAAGGGAACAAGTTCAGTTTATCATTCAATTAAAATCTGCTACTGTTCGCATTGGTTTCTTTTCCCGTCCCGTTGATGGTATCTGTCACTCCAACCCCGTTTTTCACAATTCATTTCACCAATAAATGCTTCTTCAGACGAGCAAAAAAGGGAACGACTTGAAGGAAAAGAATTCAGAGAAGCTCCACTGAATCCGGCACAGCATCCACCCGCAGCAAGGCGATGAGTAAGAAAAAGCCGCTCCGCCAGCAGATTGTGAGGCCCCGATCACCACGCCGAACCGGCTACGTGTGCATTCCACAAGAGTTCTCTCTCCTTATTTGTTATTTCCTTTGTATCTCATCCATGTAGGACATTGTTAATTAGCAATTAATGAAGCGATAATGAAAAGAAGATAAACTGGGGAAAGACCACGACAAGGCAGCAGATACATACATCCACCATTCATAGGAACCACCACCACCGAGCAAAGCGCCCAGGAAGCGGGAAAAGCGGAGGGGATGAAGGAAGAGGCGGAGAAGAAGAGAAGAAGCAAAAAACTAGAGCGGAATCTTGACAGAAGATAAACCAAGGATTCTGCCCCGAAGCCATCGCATCACATGCCGAGGACGGGCCCACAGATACATCGCTGAGATATATTTCAGTTAGGCTGGCAAACACGACACAACACAGCACAAAAAACAAAAGGAACCCGAGATGGGGCTGGTGAATGAGCGGAGAACAGGAAAATCGTGATGAAAAACAATGACACGATTTGATGTCTGGAAGACGACTTCAGAGGCATGACGATATTGCATGAGACTTTCGTGTTGCTGCAGAGTTAGCCGTCCTCCGTCGGAGAGCGCTCTCTGCGGTTGATTTGATGCAAAACGATTCCCGGCCAGAGGGTGACTGGTGGGAGTTCGGTGTTGGATTCTCTGCCATAATGAGGGGAAAATGTATGTTAACATGTTCACTTAAGAAGGGTTAAGCAGGGCAGTCAGCCCCCTTGGTCGGTCGGTGGAAATTAATTCAATAAGATAGCCATCTCCGGTTGCGAGTTTAAGTTGTGGGCCTCGATTGATTGTTATGAGGTCTGGTGTGAGTACTTAGCGTCAGAGCTGTGCCGTGTTTGAAGATGTTAAAGTGCCATCGGTTGTATGCAACCACAAAGGGTTTTGCGACCAACAAACAATTGCATTGGGAATTCAAATGGCATCACCGCCATTTGATATTTTAATGGACGTGGTGGTGATGCTTCAATGGATGTGCTTTACAGAAGTTTAAATTGAAATAAAGTTATGAGAATTTGATGAACAACTGAGCATACCATAGCAACGTCAACCAATTGCATTAAAAATGACTTTATTCTACGGTTAGGTTAGGGTAGATAGATGGGTGTCCTTGCTGACATGAAGAACATGTTAACGGCTCACGTAAACAACTATTATGCCCAAAAAACTTTAAAAAACGTGGAAAACCTTAAACTTCGATGTATCAATAGCTAAGTTAAACCACTCGGATGAAGATATGTATCTCAGGAGTTTGCTTAGCTCTATTTTCCCTGTGTCATCCAGCTCCGAAAAGAAGAAACTTCTTAGGGTTTCCTTCCTCCTAACGGATAGTGCAGGACAACCACACAGTAGGTGACGAATAGATTATTCTTTTCTTCGTCTCTACAGCTTATAGAAGAGTACGTAGTTATGGGGTGTTCCCAACCGTGCTGCGTGATTTCCTATTGCGCGCTGCGCTGTCGCGACTGTCAACGGTTGTTCGCATATCCCTTCGACTTAGTTTTATGAGATCGTTGAATCTCCCCTTGTCGTAGACTGGCCATAACGATTTAGCTGTAGCGCATGTATCTAATCGACTTCTTCTTCTTGTTAGGGCGCAACAGTCCGAGGTAGACCTGGGCTTCACCCAACATGCCTCTTCCGCCAGCACGATCTCTCGCTAGCTGTGTCCAGTTCCGCACACCAAGCCGGCCGAGGTTCCCCTCGTCTTGTGTACGCCACCTTGTACGTGGACGTCCTCCGTTGAGTTGTCCCAGAGGCTCAGAGGCTCAGACTCTTCGGGCTGGAGCTAAGTTGTCCATACGCTCTACATGGCCTAGCCATCTTAGACGTTGGATCCGTAGACGCCTAGACGGCTAGACTCATGTCGCTGTACAGCCCATATAGTTCATGGTTAAACCTTCTCCTCCAAATTCCTTGTGATGTTGTCCATGCAGGACTGGGATGATCAAGGTCTTGTATAGAATCAGCTTGGTCCTCCGAGAGAGGGCTCTACTACTCAATTGCCTTTTGAGCCCATAAAAACAGCGGTTGGCAAGAGTTATTCTGCGTTTGATCTCGGTACTGATGTTGTTTGTACTGTTTACCGCGGAGCCGAGGTAGACGAAGTCCTTCACTACCTCAAAGTTATAGCTGCCTATGGTGACGTTCTGGCCAAGTCATCGATGTTGTGCGTCCTTTCTCGATGACAGTATATACTTGATTTTGCCCTCGTTCACCGCCAGACCGTTTTTAGCCGCTTCCGTTTCAATGCCAGCAAACGCCTCGCTATGTTCGCCCAATCACTTCAATATCATCTGCATAAGCTAGCAGTTGAACAGACTATTGGAAGATCGTGCCTCTTGTGTTGGCCAGTACGTTTTGCACGCTCTTCTCAAGAACGATGTTAAAGAAATCACATGACAGCGCGTCGCCTTCTCTAAAACCTTTTTTGACATTGAAGGTCTCGGTGAGTTCGTTACCGACCTTGATGGAGCAGCGAGAGTTCTCCATCGTCATCCTGCTCAGTCTGACGTTTTTGGCAGGAATGTCAAAACTAGACATGGCGCTGTATAGCTCGTCTCTATGCACGCTGTCATATGCGGCCTTGAAATTGACAAATTGGGTGTGTGTATCAATTTGCATATTTCCTGGGTCTTCTCGAGGATCTGCCGCAGTGTGAAGATTTGATCGATGGTGGACTTCCCTGGCCTGAAGCCACACTGATAGGGACCTGTCAGATTGGTGACGAAGGTCCATCCATGACAACGTTTCCATTCTTCGTCTATTGTTAGTGCAGGTGACGTCGAACTTTTTGAGAGTTTCAGGGAGACTCGATCGCCAAAGTTCCCGGCAGTCTGTTGCGATTGTAGCTTTTCGACGTCAAACCGTGGTTGTCTTCCTCGACTCCGTTGTTCTCTCGATATCTGTGTCCTTACCTTGGCTACAACAAGGAAATGGTCCGAGTCGATGTTGGCGCCTCGGAACGTTCGGACATCAAGAATACTGGAGGAGTGTCTGACGTCGATCGCAACGTGATCAATCTGGTTGACGGTTGAATGATCAGGGTACCGCCAGGTCCCTTTATGGATGTTGAGGTGTGGGAATCGCGTGCTAGCTACAGAGAGGTTTCGCCCCGTAACAAAGTCCACCAGCCTGAGTCCGTTTTCGGACGTGGTTCATCGGCTCCGCGAGTTCATCGGCTGCACGTGGTCTGTTCAGGGACCTCACATTCCATGTGCAGAACCGAGAGTCATTGTCCTTATTCTGTTTGCTGGGGTCGTCAACAGTAAATCCGTCCATATCCGAGGCATATTGTTGCTTCTCAAATCGTTAGTTTTTACGAGGTGAAGAAGCTATACACACGCACTGTGGCAAGTTTACGAGAATTAAATTAACAAAATAGTTATTTAATGATGAACTTATCTGTAGTACAACAATACACCCCAGACTGTGTGGCGCTACATTTAGAAGAAGAAGACCATTTGAAGTCTATGGCAATGGTAAAGCATCGTGTTTATAGCACCTTTACGTAAAAAACTATGTACCCCGACGACACAAGCATGGGCTCTACACTTAAGTTAAGTCTCAATATTGCAACTCATTTGCCCCTTATTTTAACAATTGGAAAGTTAAAATTGTACAACGAACATTGTGTATCATTCAGTTGAAAACTCGTTTTCAACGAGCCGCTATTCGTCCAAGAATTCGCTTAACATGTGAGAGCAGAAGTTGGATGAAAAACGGTAATTTGAGAATTAATTTAAATGCAAAACTGACTTTTAAACAACATACAGTCAGGGTCAAAAGTGAATGAAAATGCAGTCATCTGCTGAAGATTTATCCACTAAATTAATATTTACCGGAATGAGGGGAAACAGATATAGACACATCGAATTAAAGGTCTAAAGTTGTAATCTAAAATATACTGCATTTTATTAAACATAAGCGAAAACTCAAAACAGTTAACAAAAGTAAAAGGAAAAAGTCGACAAACGAATGTGTATGCTTACGATGATGGTTGGAGCTCTCACTGGCCATAATCATCTTAGAAACCACGCCATAAAAATGGGACTCTCCAACGACAACATTTGTAGAGGTTGTGGTGATGAAGAGGAGCGAAAGGACACTCCTCACTACCTCTGTTACTGCCCTAGTCTTTGTCAGTTCCGTCATAGAACACTGGGAGAATTTTTCTTCCAAGATCTATATGAAGTTTCAAATAAACATCTAAGATCTCTTTACAGGTTCATAAGAAAATCGGGATGGCTACGGTGCAACGAGGGACCATGAGTACGGCAAAGGTTATAAGGGGACACTAATCCCGAATTGGGCATCGCAATGGGTCCTCAATCACCTAAGTGAGGCGTGGCTTCCGCCCGTCTACCCACTTACCTACCTACCTACCTAAAGGAAAAGTGCTAAAATCAGCCTCCAAAAGTAAGTGTACATATGGTTGTGTCGATGACTGTAAGACATAATGACTCATTTCTATTGAACATTCAGAATTCCTAAAAATAATGCATCAGTTGACAGGCATAAAACGAACTATTGAAACTGTATCGTTTGCTGTTCCAAAACAAAACTCTGTTTCGTTCCAGAATTTATCAATATAAAATTGGCAAAAGGAAAAATCTGATCACAACCTCATCTCAGAATGAAAGCGATAAACAACACATGCTATGCGTCATCTGATTAAGATGTAACCTAATCACCGAAACATGCCTTCAAACCATTCTAGCCTGGTCGAGGTCTATGGAAGAACATCTGCTTCTCTTCAAGAGCGAAACATTCTGCGTATCAAAATCAAGTTTATGATCCATGCAACCCAAGGGACCATCTGACGACGTCGGTTGCGGTGCGTTTCCTCCTAGACGGGACTACGAATAACGCCTTCGTCAATTCGCCACATGATCAAGGCTTGAAATATCACACCTCACACTACATCCCTCACCTCAAACCGCAATCGATCGTTGGCCAAACCTTGGCGAAACAATTGCCTGTAGGTACGCCCTACGCCCACATCTTGGCAACGCCACAGCAGATTTCCGACAAACAACCATCCATTGATCCCAATGAAGAGCACTTCCTTGTAACTACTTGAGAATTCATGATTCGTTCGCCTTCACGCCCGATCAGTGTGGTTAAGGATCGAAGAACGTTCGCTGGGCCGTTTACAGAAAACAAACCGATGAAATGGACTCGTGAACCTGCCGCACGGAGTTCTTTCATCTCTGGTTGAGCGGCGTTCCCTTTCTAAGCAAAGGTCGGTTTGGTGATCGCGCCGAGGATGCACGGATGCACCCTAATGAATGTAAAACGAATGAAATTTTAACGAGGTCATAACAGATCCTAAGTCATTCTTCAGACCTCCACGCTCGCGTTCTGCCTGAGTCCGTCCATGGTGTGAACAGAAAGAGATACAAATGCCTGGCCGACACGGCATATAACTCATTTATTCGAAAGCAATTAAAGATGCGCGATGGTGCCGGCGATGAGGTCCTTTTTCACGCCTCTGGATACGAATCTTTTGATTCGAACCGATTGCCATGGTTTCCATTCCTGCCACTGCTCCTGATTCGATTCGCCTGTGCGTGGAGAATTCAAAAGGTTTTCCTTTGAGTATTTGTTCGTTGGTATATTCGGATGCAGTTGCGCTTCGGGTTGGTTGCGGTATGATCTCGGCGAATGGGCGCTGTTCCTGAAAATGACCCTTCGTTCTTAGCAAATCTAGGGCCGGTCACTGGGGAATTCGTGTCTGATTGCAGGCGATTCAAACGGATCGATGCGCGTTGCAAATCGCTGGAAATTGGATCGGGATGATCTTTGGCATGGAGACCTTCTGAAGAGCTGATGCAAATGCAGAAGTTCGGTTTGTGGATGATTGGGTTCGATGAGTTTGACATAAGAATAGCTGCTCAATGGTCATCTGAGCATGGTCAAGGTATGCAGCATATAAACTTCTCAGTTGAGAGTGGAGATTTTCAAATGATTCATGGAAAAAGTAATGTTCTTACGTCCTACAGCGGGGGTCAGAAATGCTGTTAAGAAGAACTCTTGAAAGCGTTACTTTTCCTTTAGGTTTTCTACACGCTTAGTTGAAAAACTCAAGATTGTTATATGAAGAACAAGAGGACGGAAAGGGAAAGGGTATAAGAAAGGAAATCTGGTAAAGAAGGTAGTATGGAATGGAAAGCATTCGAAACAGGAATAGTATTGGGACTCATTCGGCACTTTTTTTTTTGGTTGGCGGTTTTTAAACATTACACTGGGGCACACAGACTCAAAAACTGGTCTACTGTACTGCCAGGCAGCAATCTACTTTTGCCGGAATTGCTTCCTTCTTCTTCCCCTGGAAGACCAACAGGCGCTTCTGTGATTTTCATCAGCTCTCACCTCATCAGCACCGAATAACTACCACCTGATACGAGCAAAGGCGGGACAGTGGCAGAGGAAGTGTTCTGCAGTTTCACAGGCGTCGCAGAGGGCTTCATCGCTTAGGCCAAGTGCATTTAGGTGTTTGGCGAAGGTGTAGTTGTCTGCAGTCTTTTGTGTCAAGAGATAACAAGAATGCCGCGAATTTCTTACAGACGTTAGGGAGCAAGCGCTTAGTCTGGCTACGTCCTGGAGAGTCATGCCACCTCCGGTTGCGCTTTCGAGAGGTCAAACTATAGATGGAAGCCCTAATCAAGGACGCAGGCAGTCCCAGCGCAGGTACAGGTCCTGAAACTACTACCTACGGCACCTACTATAAGATCAATCACTCCGTGCGTGTTTTCCGTTTTCCGAGCCTCAGATGCGGCAATTTTGGTTGTTAAAGTAGCAGCCGAGATGAAAATGCGCCTAGTCAGAAAAGATGATTTCCTCCCCAAAATCATTATCCAATTCAAGCTGCTCTAAAGCCCAAACTACGAAGCAATAACGAAGCGGATTGTCACGCCTTCTATTGCTGAGTCAATTTTACCTTGTAAGCGAATAATCCGAGATCTTTGTGCAGAATTCTCCTCAGGCTGGGGCTAGTGCGTGATATGTTGAGCTGTTGAGATCGATGGCGAGTTGATTTTCGTGAATTGAGTCTCAAACTCCCACAGCAGTCACATTCCCACCTGTGCGCACCGTACGACGACGGGGACCATGAGTGTTGTCCACTAGCACACCAGTCTCACGCACAAACTTGCGTACAGCAGTCGCGATGAGTCCTTCATTTCGGAAAAAAATACTTTTCAAGAAACGCACTGTTTGGGCTACACAGCACTCACTTTGGAAATAAGTTTTAATATTTGCCAACGTTGTTTAAGCGTAAAGTGACTCATTTCGTTCCGCGGAGGTATGATACTGATTTTCTGTCAAGATTTTGATCGGGAAAGAGCTGTCAGTGTCAAAATAACCTATGATTTAAAAAATAACCACTAGATGCTCCACTCTGTATAGTGGTCTAACTACTTTTTTTGAGTTGCTTCATCGATGCGGACGCATGCTCGTCCTGCATAAAATTGGCTACACAATTCGCCTATAGTTCACCCTTTGCATCATCTTTGTAGATCATTCCTACCAGCATACAGGCGGCATCGTATGGAGTTGTCCTGAAGTCTCGAATATCCCCAACAGCTTCCTTAGACTGCAGACTGCTTCTTATTTTCCTTCAACATAGCAATTGCAGCTACGCAGACCAGAGTAGCGGTTAGGGTCTCCATGTAGTGACCCGAAGCCATTGATTCTATTGAGTTGTATGGTAAACTATTTAATACGTTTTCCTACATAAAAGAGTTTCAATTTGAAACTGACAGAGCATTAAATATTTTGATCGTGGATATATATCGTCATATATATTCGTCATAAATATTTTGATCGTGGAACTAGTTTCAATATGGAATTGAATTTCAATGTACAATATTAGATAGATTACATTGATACAACACCCGTGAGTCGCTATTTGGGCTATAATATCGCAACGTTTAAGATTTATATCGATAGTGCCCCATAAGTTTCCATTTGACACCTGTTCACTCTTCTTATTCTTTAATGGACGCTACAGTTGCAGTGGATCTGGGCCTCAGTCAACACGCCTCTCCAACGTACATGGGACTCCAGTTTCGTACGCCCAGCTGATTGAAGTCCCTTTTCAGCTGGGCACGCCATCGGGGGCCAGGTCTTCCTCTACCACGTTGTCCCTCGGGGTTGAAATCGAAAGACTTTTCAAACCGGAGCGTTGGTGTCCATGCCATATACATGACCTAGCCACCTGAGTCGAGACATTTGAATTCGTTTCACTAAGTCGATGTCGCTGTACAGCTCGCAGATTTCGTCGTTCAATCTTTTCCTCCAAACTCCTTCTGCGCAAACGGGACCGAATATAATTCGAAGGATTTTTCCCTCGAAGCGACCAAGAATCTCCTCGTCCGCATTTGCTTTTGCGCCATCCAGCAGGACGGGGACAAGGTCTTATGTATTGATAGCTTGGTTATTCATGAGAGGACTTAATTTTTCAATTGACGTCTAAGATCAAAGACACAGCAATTATCCTTCGTGGGCACCGTGGCGTAGTGGGTAGGTGCGTCGACTTCTACGCTCGATGTTGGCGGTTCGATTCCAGAAAAAAAACACCTACCATTTTTTCACAGCTTTCGAGTCACTGACAATGCTCAAAGAGTATAACTGTCTAGAAAAAGCTTCTCTATCTCGCCGTTTGGAGTCGGCTTTAAACTGTAGGTCCCCTTCACTCGTGAGAGAACAGTAGCACGTACAACACGAGTGGTTGCTGAGAAACTAGGCCCATGTCCACCTCGGACTGTAGCGCCGCCATTATTACTATTGTTATTATTATCACTATCCCCCGTTTAATCTCCTACCTCGAAGATTTATCTGCCTGTTGTGACGTTATATCCCAGACGTCAGTGTTGATGGACCTTTTTTGTAGACAACATGTACTTCGTCTTACCCTCATTTACCACAAGACCCATCTTAGCCGCTTACTTCTCGATGCCCACAAACGCTCCATTGACAGCCCGTTGAGTCCTTCCGATGATGTCAATGTCATCGGCATAGGCGAGCAGTTGCACAGATTCGTGGAAGATCGTGCTTCTAGTGTTGACGTCTGAGTTACGCACGATCTTGTCGAGAATTATGTTAACAAAATCGCAAGGCAGTGCATCGCCCTGTATTAACCCTTGTTTTGACATCAAAATTCTCGGTGAGGTCTTTACCTACGTTGACGGTACAACGGGCATTTTCCATCGTCATTCTGCAAAGACGGACGAGTTTTGCAGGGATGTCAAAACTAGACAATGCCCTGTATAACTCGTCTCTATCAATTCTGTCATACGCGGTCTTAAAATCGACGAATAGGTGGTGATTATTGATCTCGAGCTTCGGGGTCTTTCCCAAGATCTGCCGCAGTGTAAATGTCTGGTCAATGGTGGACTTGGCTGGCCTGAACTCGCACTGATATTGACCAATCAGGTTGTTTATGAAAGATATCAGGCGATTACAGAAAACAGCAGAGAGGCTTTTACGCATTGTTTTGGAGACTTGCACTCTGCAGCTAAGAGGGTCTCCTTTCTTTTGGATCGGGCAAACAATGCTCAGATTCCACTCATCGGCCATACTCTCATCCAACCAAATCTTACAGATAAGTTGGTATATGCTCCTTACCAACTCATCCCCGCCTGCTTTAAAAAGTTCGGGAGGCAGTCCATTGGCACCAGCAGTCTTGTTGGACTTTAGTTTGGCTATTGCGGTCGAGACTGATGGCGTCTGGGCAGTATTGCCATTGGTCTTCCATATTTGATATTTGCGGACGTTCTGAAGGAGACTGGATCGAAAAATTCCCTGACCATCCCCTCCGATTGTAGTTGTGCGACACTGAATTTCCTCATAGCATTGGTTTGGTTTCGTTTCGATCGGAAAATCCTCGATCAGAGTTTGGCCAACACTAGGAAGTGATGACACCTGTTCACTGTGCGGGTAATAATATGCAATTATTGCAGAAGTCAAACAATTGTACAAACCATGCAACATTGAGATTTTAATCGTATGTCTTATGATGCACACAGAAACTGTTTGCTTGGTTATCACAATTTGGCCAGAAAATTCAGATGTATCTGCCAAGAAAACCGCGTTTGGTGTTCCCTCTCAAAGATGCACATCGAGGTGAATTATATCATCCAAACTATCGGATTTGTTTCACCCCACACAACCATTAAACTTCTTGTAAACATGAGATAAATGGTTAAAAAGAAGCTGCCTTAAATGGTTATGAGATAAATTTAACTAAAGAGATACAAAAACCGTTCATGGTGTGTAAGCCCATCCCACGACAAATTCCCAAACAGGTACTTTTGCGCACAATACCGGCTCATCAACACGCGCCGACATCATTGACCTTGACTCTGGAGCCGTCGAATATTTTGTCATCGCCTTCGTGTTCACTGGAAATACCCAAGTTTGTCACAGAATGACTTATCGGCATCAAATCAGATGCCGTGCGGGAGAGGGTGTACAAAACGTTATTGCTCGCTGACGTTTTACGAACCTCAGGGCTGACACGCTGTCTGTGAATGCCATCCGAACAGGTTGTGGCTGACAACAATTAAAGTCTCTTGCTAATTAATTAACAGATGTATGCTAAGTAACCGGTCCACACCTAATCCGCATTCAGATTCAAAGTGAATAAAATGTTTTATGGTTCGCCTGAGAGAGTGGTGGAGTGAAACGATTGCGGGTATCTTTTCAAAGCAGCGTTTCCCCTTTTCAGTTGCGTTAAACGTAAACGGTCGTTTCGATTGGAATCTCCTATTGTTTGGGATTTATTGGACGAGCGGTTCTTGTTTGGCTTCTTTGTAGGAGTGGTGATGTTGTCTAGACTTATTTTGTTAAATTTAATTGAATTTAGAATTTATTTTCATGCGTAGTCTTTGGCTGGTCCATCGAGAGCAGCTCCATAAATAAGAGTTAATGGCTTGCGACAAATTGAAGTAGTTGAAGAAGACGATTTAAGGTCAAGTTAAGTGAGGAAAACAACATTTTTCTTTTGTATCTATGGAGGATATAATACGATTGACTCAGTTGGCGGGTTTGTTGTTGTTCCCTTTCCCACGCCTCAGGTCGATGATATCGAAGAAGTTTTCATTGTTGTAGCAGACATGAACCTGTATAGCAAAGGATTCGAAATTTGAAGAAAGACAACTAATAAAAGGTCCGTCCTTCTACTCCATTATCTGAAGCAAGCGGCAGACATCTCATATAAAACATTCAAAGATTCGAAGTTTTGATGTGGCGTTGATTATTAAATAAACCATTCATACACATCGTTAATGCCTTTGTAGGGGCCATAGACACTTCAACAGTCTGAATCAAGGCATGAATCTTGTTTGGCGAAAATAAAAATCCTTTATTATGAGCATGAGTCAGAAAATTGACTGCTCATTATGGAAGACCCCTGCAGTTTTGTCTTGCCTATACGGTAACCAAAAAAGATTCTGTTTTGCAGTTCACTACTATATGTTCATATGGCCTATTTTATTGCGTTACTGCGAGGCTATAATTTTCCTTGTGATTGTTCCATACTCCCGCACAAACATTTCAATTATTTACTAGCTTTCCTGTGTCTCACGTCTCAATCATTTGGAGGCAAATTTCAGATTATTTGCAGAGTTCCCATCCACACCCTTACTTAAGACAAGTCCATGTAGTCCAAGTATTTGAACATTTCGTTTCTTACTACGTCTGCATATTTTCACGAATCGTTAAGTTTGAAGATCTGTCTTCTTTTAGCGGGTATAACATTTATTTCGTTTCAAAACACTAACGCCCAATCGATTAGGAGACACAATTTCTTATTAGTTTCCTAGACTAAATTAACCTCGAAAACAAGACCAGGGCAGTTGTTTATTGGCAATGAACGTGATACTATACCTGAACATTCAGCATCCGGCTTAATAGCTGAATAACAGGTGAGCGAGGTATCCATCCGCGAGATGTTGGTATGGACGCCACAACTTTCTTGTTTGCAGTGATCAGAGATTGCATACCATCAGAGTACGGAGGTAATCAGATCCCCGTGAGAGCTCGAGAATGCATTTGAATGCCGTAAAACACGTTCATTCAGGTTGTAAAATGACATCAACCAACTTGACATACGACACTAGACAGCTAGCGACTGATCAATTCTTGGTGTTATTCCCAATTTTTGCTGCAACCGACGAGGCATACAAAAATGCGCTGCAACGAAAAACTATAGCAGCGCATGATGACTAGAAGACGGGTGGAGGAGAAGTAAAAATAACTCTCGCGACTTCCCAGCTCAAGGATATCGAGGAGTCTAGGGACATACAGAAAATACAAGCTATTTATAAGAAAGCCAAAAACCTATGCTCTTCGAAATTGTGAAGGAAACCTAGTTACTGACCCTTCGGGAATTGTAGATGTGTATAAGCAGCATTTCCAGCAGCTGATTAACGAGCGTGGCCAAGAGAGACTGGTTGGGAACGAAGAAATCACAACTTCAGTGGAGGAAGTAGTCCTTCCTCCCAGCATTGAAGACAGCCATAAGAAAGCTGAAGAACAACAAAGCCGCAGACTCGAATGACCTGCCATAAGGGCTCTTCAAAGGTGGCACCAGTGTTCTGGTAGAGAGCATGCACCGGATCATCTGAAGAGTTTGGGAGGACGAAAGCATGCTCGACGACTGGAATACCACCTCCATATGCCCCATCCACAAAAAAGGCGATCATACCTTGTGCAAGAACTATCGAGGTATATCCCGATCGAGGTATAAAAGATCCTGTCTAGCATACTGTGTGAACGTCTAAAGCCATTTTGCACCGCACTAATTGGCACGCACCAGTGCGGCTTCCGGCCCGGCAAAACGACGATAGACCAAATTTTCACACTCCGCCAAATTATGGAAAAGACCAGCGAGGTAGACCAACGATACGCACCATCTTTTCATCGATTTCAAAGCCGCATACGACAGCATTCATCGCAAGGAACTGTTTGAAGCGATGGGCGAATTTGAGATCCCGAGAAAATTGATCCGGTTGTTTTGCACCAAGCTAAGACATACATACGCGTTGCACTGTGTAGTTTGGTTCACGGACCTCCGAACCTTTCGAAACCTGCGCCGGATTCGGCAAGGAGTTGCGCTGTCGTGTGACTTCTTCAAGCCTGTACTGGAGAGGATAGTGCGGAGGGCAGGTGAAAACACAGGCACACAGTACAAGACAGTACAACTGCTGGGCTACGCATATGACATCCACATCGTCGCTCGTTCCCAGTGAGCCGCTGTAGGGGCTTTTACGGCAATTGAGTTGGCAAATGAGCTGGTCTTAGAGTGAATGAGGACAAACCAAAAAAAATGCTATCGACAAAAAATCGGTCCATAGAACACCACCTTGGTCAAAATATGATAGTCGACAGTTATAATTTCGGATAGTTAAGGAGTTTGTCTACTTTGGGGCAAACGTGAACTGCACAAACGACATTTTGATGGAGATTCGACGCAGAATCGCCCTTGGCAACCGATGTTATTTCGGTCTGTCGAAGCAGCTAGGGTCTAAACTCCTGACCCGAAGGAAAGAAATCATGCTCTACAAGTCGCTTATCCTACCAATATTGTTATATGGAACCGAGCGCTGGACGATAAGTAAAACAGCAAAGCAGATTCTCGATACCTTCGAAAGAAAAATTTTGCGACGGATATATGGTCCTGTCTGCGAGGAAGGCGAATGGAGCAGAAGACACAACCGCGAACTACACGAGGTGTACCCAGATGTGGATATAGTTCGGAAGGCAAAGAACCGTTGACTACACTGGCGCGGCCACATCGAGCGTAAGGACAACAATGCTCCAGCTAAGATGGTCTTCGAGTCCCGGCCTTCTGTTCGAGAAGGAGAGGAAAACCGAACCCCCGGCTTTAAGACCAAGAATTCGCGGACGTAAGACGGCTTGGTCTAGACGACTGGGAGCAGCGTGCCTGGGACCGGCAAGGATGGAAGGCAGCTATAGCTCAGTCTCAGAACTTTTAAGGATCGCTGGCCTGATAGGAAAAAAAATCCCCAGTTTTACTGGGTAAGGTTCGGGTCACCAAGGTTGGTAGAGATACTCAGTTGTCATTCATCCATTCACATGTTCCACTGAAGGAGTCGCGGGGGCAATGCACGCACAAGAGATCTCCAGGCCACTCGAACCTCCGCCATCGACTCTCACTCATCAAGTGCTATGCGCAAGCGTAACCTGGCGGTTTGGACGTAGTCCAACCATCTCCACATGGGTCTGCCAAGCGGTCGCCTACCTGATGGAATCACATTCAAGGCACGCCTCGGAGGTCGTGATGATGGGGATATTCGTGCCACATGACCAAACCATCAAGGTACAGTTCTTTCCGTTCGCAGAAGCAGCTGCCCAACATTGAGTTCCTCGTGCACTGCCGTGTTTCTCACCCTATCCCGACGAGTAACTCCCGCGACAGCACGAAGAAATCTCATTTCGGCAGCTTGTATTCGCGATCTTATTCTTTCGGTCATTACCCAAATTTCATGACCATAGATGAGAGTTGGAACAAATACTGCGTTAAAAAGCGTAAACTTGGCTTTGACACCTAGTTCGGCCTTCCTGATTTCAGTTGTCCTTTTTTTAATCTTTCGATTTCGAGTTCCAGTGCGTTCTTCAAAAGAATTTAAATTAGACGCTGAATATGTCAATATTGGAAACAAACTTTCTTAAGACATACCTCTGGCTGTATCTATATCCGTACAGATCATTGACTCCCTCTGATCAGAACGTGTGTCCCTTCCATTATCAGATTTTGACCCTGCTGATACGTAAGTACAAATGTATATAATGAATGTACCCTATTCAATCACTTTGAACACAAATAATTATTAACATCAAAAAAGCATGTGTACATCTGTACACCTCATGAAATCTTGGTCTGCGGTGATTGAAACCTCTCAAAAAGACATTCCATTTCATTAAGATTCTTCTCACGGACAAGGATTAATGACAAGGCTAGTAGCCAGTTTAGCATGCCACTCAAGTTGGTCCGCACTTTCCTCGACAATAACTCCTCTCCGTTTGACCATTTTCCTTCTGCTTGCTTGATGAGTACTTCACTAACTGATTGATATAAGCTCCTTACTCACTTTTGTAACGCCTCTCAGTGTGTGTCCTGTCGATGAGGGCACGATGGCCGCTATGCACCTGCAGATTTTAGTTTCAAGTCTGTTTACGCTCATGAAGTACCTTCGTCCGACTGTATGTCCCAGCCCACCTATTATCGACTATAAATACATATTCCCCGGGGAAAATATGCATCTATCCCATTTTAGTTAAATCCCTGACCAGCATCGCTGCCATCAATCAGTTGCGCGCACTCTCCACCGATCCGCTGGGCACTTCTTTCAGAAACCTGCCACTTCCACTAGAAGAATGTATTAATCCTTTCCCACTTAGCTGGCTCCGGCTCGAGCGAATATATACATAAGCTAATTAAATATTATCTATTTGATTAGACCTTGGGAACGGGTTCCACCTGTTCCGATCTGAACAGGCCGTGCTCTCATGGTCGACCGCAAAGTGGACAAATCACTAGCTTAGTGAGATCTCTGTCGCCGGTAAAAGGAAGGAAAAGTCTTGGGCCCTTCAGGCATCGTGTGTGTTTGCTGCTGCCTCGCATAAGGTTGTTGCAGTAATTTGCTTCTAATTAAATCTGAATCATCTGCCTGAAGACCGGTCATAAGTCTGCTGTGTACAAGCGGTTGAGCTTCCCATCAATTATCTTTCAAATGGTCTATCGATAGGGTGCAGTTCACGTTTGCGATCAGTGGAGACTTTTCTGTCAGTATCTCAAAGATGTTTTCAGAGAGAGTATAGCGTGTTTAGGTAGTTTCGAATGTTAAAATGTGAGATTTATGTTAAACAGGCAAATGTCTGAGTGATTCCTTATCTAGATTAATGTGTCGACTGGTTTATATCTAATTGCTTTTGAGTGTTTTTGCCATTTTTCCACTGGACCCAGAAGTACCAACATTTTCGTTTTTTTTATGATTTGAACGCAAAAGGGGTTGCGAATAGCATTAAGTGTTCGGAATCAAGAAACAGCACGGACCAAGATACCGAGAGAGAAAAGGAGAGGAGGTGCCTATGCGCATTGGCCTTAAATGCCCGTAAATGATAAACTTAGACCCAGAGGATCCACTGTGTAGCGCCTTCCAACCGCTACTCTTGAAACTATCTTGTGTTTTTGGAGGAAACTTCAACTGGGTGCCGCCGCACAGTGGTTTAATTTGTATGTAAAGAACGGTCAAAACTCAAAATTTCATTTTAAATGATAGAAAATAAAACAAATAGTTAAAAAAGTGAGGAATTTTATATATTAGAAGAACCTTAGCTTAGCTTAGAAAAATATCTTGGTTTACCAAGTTCCTGATAACTTGGTACTGATGTTTTAACAATTTGGCCTCAAAGAAAAGGTTCAAAGCATCATTTGAATTAAGTAGTTTGGATTGGAGATTGTCTGTTGACTGACAATGCCTATGGGAGAAACCATTGTGCGCCGTGGCGTGGTAGGTAGGTGCGTCGATTCCTACGCTCGAGGTCTAAAGTTCGAAACTCGAAAAAACACCTAACATTTTTTCCACCTCTTCCGAGTCACTGACAATGCCCAAAGAGTATAGCTGTCTAGAAAAACCTTCTCAAAAGCGTCGTTCGGAGTCGGCTTTAAATTGTAGGTCCCCTTCACTCGTGAGAGAACAGTAGAACGCACAACACGAGTGGTTGCTGAGAAGCTAGGCCCAAGTCCACCTCGGACTGTAGCGTCGCCGTTATTATTATTATCCAGATTTTCTTGACATCTATCTCTGATATGTCCGTTAATTTGTTATAAAAAGCTTCCAGAGCTTCTTTCCTAGTGGGGGACAATTGGAGAACAACTGCAGAGTATGTGCGACGGTGATTCCTCTTCTTCTTCATCCATACATCTGCTGCTATAGTCATTGTACGGCAGGCCTAGTCTTGCTTGATTTTAAAATTGGTGATTCGCTGCTAGACTAAAGGTGTGGGTGACGCCGCTCTTATCCGATATCGTTCTCATCGATAGCCCTTCAGCGGCTTTAAAAATAGCCGTAATTTCCGCCGGGAAAACACTACAATGATCCGGTAGTCTAAAAGATTGACTGATTTGGAGATGCTCCGAGTAAGTACCCGCTCTTACTTCACTGTCAGTTTTAGGTCCGTCGGTGTAGTTTTCCTTAGCGTTGTTGCTGCTTAGAATCATGTTCGTCTAAGATCGAGGTTAGGTAGTCTGTAGATTCTACTATTTACTATACTGTCGCAACGCCAATTTTACTGCAAACCCCTTGCCACAAATGTCCACGGGTGCGAGCTGTAGTATCGTCGCCGCCGACGACTGGATGGTGCAGTTGGTTAAGTGCCTGCCCTAAGTTAGAGGGACAGGCTTACTGAGGACTCAAGATGGCAGGATGCGCGGCGGTCCTAGGAGTACTTGGCGCAGAACAGTTGAGAAGGAAGCACGACAACTGGCAAAAGTTGGGGAGAGCTGAGGTACATTTCCAGAAACCGCACTCGATGGCGCGTAGGCATAGTAGAGGCCCTAGGACCCATAAGGGGATACAGGACATAATGTAAACGTAAGTTAGAGCGGTCCCAGGTTCGAATCCCAGTGAAAGCAAAGTTAATACGCTTTTATCGGGTTTTTCAGATCTGATCCAATCACCATTTGCCGTTGATCAGTGGTAGTAGTCCGACTGTGGGTATCACAATGGACCAATACCGACTAAGTGTAGTAGGTGTTATAAATTGAACCCAAAACACCGGCTGGAATGTGAGTATTCCAACTAAGTGTTGTATTGACACTCATACCAAGGAGGGAAAGTATTTCGGTTTCATCGACACAAGCGACATTCATGGAGAACATTTGTATAAGTTCGTCTGCCTAATTACAGGGTGCGCGTGTGTACCTATTATCCCCCAAGCAATAATCATTCAGAGCGCAATCATTCTTCACCAATTGTAGGGTGCACACTAATTCGTGCCAACATCTGTGTTCTTTGTGAGTGTCTTCCGCCACTCTGCTCTGATCTACAACTTCCAAAGGCCTCGCTGCAGCCAGATATCGGACAAAACCGATTTCAATTATACGATATGCATGCATCCACACCGTAATCAGAACGAGATGTAATTATAATCTTGGCCATAACTAACTAACTAGTATCTCAGCGAGTGGCCCGGAGTCCACCGGTGGACAGCCGACGGCTGCTCGAGACAGAGGACTAGAACCTCAATGACCATGCATGCAATCCGTCTCGCTTGTTTGTCTACGGCTTCAGTGGTCGACCGTCTTCATGTGGTGTGCACCTCACTACCGCCGACGATGACGACCGAACGACGTCCTGCTGCGGCCCCGGCAGTTCTGTGTGCTAATTAAAATTCTTATTTGTTGGCATAAATTAACTTAATTAAAATAAAATTAATAATCCCCGAGGATGAGGGAAGACTGGTTTATGCGGAGGGATGGTGGGCTTGGGTGCACCGGTAAGGCAGTTGTATCGTGGGGCACTAATCCTCTGTTTGGATAATTACACTTTGGGTGAACTTAACTACGTCGGGTTTCGTTGTTTATCCTCGCTATTCACTGGGAAGTGTTTATGTTAAGGACCGAACAATGAAAGCCATATCCTCGCCGGAAAATGCCCTGTCGCATGATGTTTTGCTTAGACGCTTAATGGGATTTTCGGCAGGTGAGGGCTTAAGGTTGATGGTGGCTTTGATTGTGGCGCGCTTAACTTTGTCGAAGCTACTGAATAATCGTTCGAGTTGATAATAGCCGGAATATATTCAATCAATAACTTTGGTTTATTATTAAAGGCTGTTTTATGAACCTGAACTTGAACACGATCTCAATAGATTAACATGCATGCGCTGGATAGGGAAAATCGATAGAATCAATCGACTGTCAAACATAAATACTTTCTACATTTATAAACATCTTCAAGGGCGAGTGTGAGTCCGTGGATCAGTTGAAATATGTTTATGCAAGGCTGAATTTAAGATTGATGGTCAAAACCATACCAAGAAAAAGAGCTTAGTCAAGTCAAGTTGATCAGAAAATGTCAGCGCATTTTATGGCCACTAGGCGCCAACTGGTGTGGCATTCGTATATGCCAATCCTTTCTGTATTCAAACTAATAGTTTGTCACATGTTTTTAAAGAAATTTCTATAGGCTTTTGAGTTAAACTGAAGATGATGGGGAGTGAACATAACAATCACACGCACTGCCACCACAATACGTCTATTGTGCCTCCTTGATCTAGGACTTGAGAGCTATCTTAGGAAATTTGTTAAACTTTCTAAATAGAATGTCCTGATTCCTAAAAAGGTAGTTCTTTTCATTGTATGCTTAATGCCAGATTAAGATGCTCGACGAGTAGGTGTTCCATAGTTTCCTTCGATTGCCCGCAGTGTCCACAGTTTTCCGTGCTGCCGTGCCCCATTTTGTACAGGTGGTAGTTGCATGAGAATTTGTCAATAAGTGCATCACACAGTATTCTTAGTTCAGCCTTATACAGCTTTAAGGCCTTTTTGGTTCTACTGGTACCGAAATTCATGAACTTTTTTGGAATATGTGAGTCCATCTTTTTTGTTCCAAAACTGAATGCGGCATTTATTCAACCAGTTATTTAAATGTGTGTATGTCCACAATCCATGTAGAGGGAAGGTCCAATAAAAGCAGTTTTCTATGGGCTTAGGTTATCGATTCAAATGGATGCAGAGCTATTTATGTTACCACATTTGGAGGAGACAAATAAAGTTGTTATATCCATCTGTGAGACGTGTATTTTTTATTGGTTACGGCGATGTAAAGACAAAGAACCCTTGACCTATTCATATAAACAAGCATGTGATATTATTGCACTTTTTGAAAGTCGTGCTTAAGGTTAACAATCTGTTAATTTAAACCAATCTATATATATATCGACATAATCAGCATTATCAACACAACTACGAGTATATCAATAAACTCAAGCAATCAGGTAGTCACCAAAAGAAATGAATATGGCTGTTTTTTTGAAAACGAAAGCCTCAAAATTTCATGAGATGAACGACCCTACTGTTACATTAACTCCTTCACTTAACATGCATGCATAGATCACATTTTTTGCTCCTTCTCTTATGTGGCCCTTACACGGTCAATCGATTCAATCGAGTACAACTCGCGCTTGCTCAATTTATTTATTTTTCCTCTTTACGCAAGAGCATACAGTGGTGGACAAAACATTTCAAAGAAGATGAATCGTGTAAACCTAAACGACGCTTAAAAAAAAATACTTTAGAAAAATTAATTAAATTTGAAGCAATTTAGTATCACAAAATAACACAAAAAATAATAAAAAAAAATGTTTTTATCCAAACAATAACAAAAAGCTTTTTAACTTAGGTCTTCTTTAGACGCTTCGATTTCTTTGAAAACTACTTTGTGTGAAAACTTTTGTCGACCACTGTATACACAGTTGAATCGTCCGATTCACCCATCTCACATCCGTACTACACGAAAATATCTCAAAAGCTAAAGAATGTAAGACGATCTATTGAACTGAAAGGTAGCGTCAATCCACCCATACACCGTCCATGATGTTCACCGATTGACCGTATAAAACCACTTTAGCGCCATTCGTCTAGACAAAACTCTCTTGCATCTGCGATGACTTGGTCTTTAAATCTGAGGTTCGGTTCTTTTCGAACCAGTAGGCTCGGATTCGAAGACACTCTTGGGTGGAGCATTATTGTTCATACGCTCGATGTGGTCGAGCCAATGTAGTCGACGAATTTTTGCCTTCCGGACTTGCTACAGCCTATAGAGTTCGCGGTTGTATATTCTCCTACATTCGCCTTCCACGCAAATGGGACCATATATCTAAGTTTCTTTTTTTTAAAGGAACCAAGAATCTGCTCTGCCGTTCGTTTCTTCCCCCAGCCTTCGGATCCAAAAAGCAGGAGTGTCAAAATAAGTGTTATGTAGCATGATTTTGGTCCTTCGAGTTAGGAGTTTTTGACCCAAATTGTTTGGACAATTTGATTCTTCGTCGGATCCCCACCTGGATGCCGTTTGTGGAGGTCACGTTTGCCCCGAGATAGACAAACTCCTTAACTACATCAAAATCGTAGCGGTCGATTGTGATGTTTTGTCCAAGGTAGTGTGCGACCGATCGATTTGTACCTTGCAGCATATACAGTGGATTCCGCTTAATTCGGACACATCAACAACAACAACAACATTTTTTGTCCCAATTAAGCGGTTGTCCCGATAAAGCGATGTCCCAATAAAGCAAAATCCAATGTATTTAGTTTTGTCCTCGTTTCACCACTTCTTCAATTGCTACCCTGGGAACGCGCGACGATGTCGATATCATCAACGTGATCCAGCAGTTGGGCAGATTTGCAGAAGTTCGTGTCTTCCGTGTTTGCACCTGCCCGCCGCATTATCTTCTCCAGCACCAGATTGAAGAAATCACACGACAGCGCATATTCTTGCTGAAATCCGGTGCAGATTCGGACACTACTGTATAACAAGTACCTCGGTTCGTAATTTCTTCACCTATCGCGACAAACATTTCAAAAGTAAATTAACATTAAACTTCCAGGACTGCCTTAGTTAATAAATGACACGAGAGAATACATAAAGCAACTATAGGTGTTTATCCAGTTCCTGAGTGAAAATAGGAAAAAAATATTGTAGAAACTAATTGAAATTGTGTATACAACGCCAATGCAGGCAGGAAACCTCAGTGGAGGTTTCCTTCACCATTTCTTCGGCCACGCGGCAGCCAAAATGTCCACTTCTAAATAAGATCTTCGGTCGTACCTTTATCCCCACTCTCCCAAAAATGGTCAAAGCACATCTAAGATTAATTTCTTTTACTCAAACCGTTATGTTACATAGGTACGCTTAAGAAAAAATCCCGGAAATTAAACTGAACTAAGTCAAAAGACGTTTGCATTAAATAATCGATCAACTAAAAGGGCGCCCCTGATGTCGCAATGTACAGCATAAGCCGCATAAACCTAAAAATCTGTCCAGTTTAAGAAAAAAAAAATGTTTTTTTTCTTTCTTTGCCCAGCAAAAATCCAATGTCCGGAAAGAAGGTTAATGTCAGCCCATTTACTGAAAGAATTTAAATTACCTGGAGGCAAATGAAAAGCTAAATGGAATTCAAGCCGAAGTTGGTTGGACATTCAGACTTTTATATTGAACGTCTTGGGACCCTCGATAATTTTTGAGCTAAAACTGTGATTGATGCTGAAACCATATGCGGCAGTGACTAAATTTTAACCGCGCCCATGTTTTATGACTTTCAAATGCTTGAAAATAAACAAAAATCATACTCGCATGCTGCAATTACTTGCCAACATGCGCGCAGCTTCTTGTTACCGAAATATGACCCACGCACCTTGCAATTATTTGTCCGTGGCCTTGATGGAGGGCGAGCAATGCCCCTAGAACTGCTGTTGCGAGGCGTGTGTGTGCTAACTTGTAAGAATAATACATAAAAGGACTTCCAATAGGGACCGAACTGTCTGTCAGTCTGTTTTGGCAAATCGCCATGGAAGACGGACATAGTGTTCAACAAGACGTGCGTTCGGGCAGTTCCGCGCACTTTGCCCATTTTACGGTCGCCATAATCGTCCTACCGAGATGACTATTCGCGGTGTGGTGGATAAATTTGAGTACACTGGTTCAGTAAACGATAGACCAACACCCGTATATCGACGAAACGCAAGATCTGCTGAAGACATCGCCGTGAGGGTGTGCAGGAGAGTCCGAGGTAGTCGATCTCGCGTCGCTCAAAAAACTCGGTCTTTCGCAGACCACAATTTGGCGAATTTTGCATCGCCTCGTGACTTACGCCTGCACCCCTACAAAATTGACTAACCCAGGAGCTGAAAGTAAACGATCAGACCATAGACAACGACGTGTGTCCGCTGAATGCGGTCTGAAGCAGTTGGAAACTGAACCTAATTTTCAACGAAAAATCATTTTCAGCATTGAGACCCCTTTCTGGATGAATGTGTACGTCAACGAGCAAAATGTTCGAATTTGGGACGATACCAATCCACATTAGATCCAAGTGCGTCCAATGCATCCCGAAAAAATCATCATCGATCGAAAACTAAGCTGGAAACCCAACATCATGGAGCGTATTAAGAAAGCTACCACTGCGCTCTATTGCTGTAAAAAAGCACTCGGATGTAAATGGGGCTTACAGGCTATAATAGCATACTGGCTGTATACAGCCGTAGTCAGACCAATCCTAATATATACAATCAATTACAATACAATCCTACTATATGGAGTCGCAGTATGGTGGACAGCTCTTTGCACAGCCGTCAATCATAACTTTCTCAACCGCGTGCAAAGAACTACAAGCATATACATCATATATACATACATATACATATACATATGGGGTGCGAAGGATGACACCATCCGAAGTTTTAAATATTATACTACATCTCCCTCCACTCGACTTATTTGCCAGACAAATAGGAGCCTGTACAGCGGTAAGACTACACTTGTGGAATAACCACCATACAGGTTATTCCACCATTCTAAATAACCTCGAGTTTCTTCCGCACGACACTGACCTTGTACTACCTCATCCCGTCTTTAAGAAAACCTTCTCTACCAGCATACCCTCCAGGACCGTTTGAAAGTCTGATACTCAGAAGGTGGACGGTCCTCTGCGTATTTTCAAAGATGGATCCAAGACGGACGAGGGAGTAGAATTTGGTGTCTCTACAAGAACGACGACTTACTCACTTAAAGGCAAAGTTCTTTCACGAGCTCAGCGATGTGGCGAAGGTTCAGATCCCTAACCTCAGGAAATTTTTAACTAGAACTGGTTTTAGTAATTGCATGCTGACCCTGCGTTAATCCTCGGAAAACATGCAACATGGCCTCTGGGTGTAATTGCTGGGAAGAGCATAAAGCCCTCCTAACCTAACCTAACATAAACTAGGATTAGGTGTCTACTCCAAGGATCTCAATTTTAGTATATCCCTCCACCTTCCAGAACATTGAAGCGTATTCCAGGTTGAGACGATGGCAGTAAAAGAAACCCTGTCTTGGCTCAAGAACAACGTGATATCCAAGAAGGACATCACCATCTGTTCGAACAGCCAGGCAGCATTTAAATCCCTGAGCTTTCCTCTCTAAGACCTCCCTGAGTTGCCGCCGATCTATTAACGAGATGGCTGAGCATTTTAATATTCACCCCATGTGGGTGCCGGGACACAGTGACATTCCAGGGAATTGTGAAGCTGATGATCTCGCTAGCAGTGGAACTATCTTCACAAACCTTCCTGGTGAAGATCCTCCGCCTATGCCATTAGCTACAGCTAAACTTCTTTTAAAGAATCATACAATTAAAAACACCAACTCAAGATGTTCAGATGGCACTACGTGTCTTACCACAAAGCAAATTTGGCCTGAACTGAACAAATTTGACGTTCACTCTATCTTCTTAGAATTATAAGAAGAAGAATATTCCTAACAAAAAAAGCTTAAACTTTATTTTCACTCTATTTTCGACTGGCCCCTGCTACCACAGTGCAGCTTCTTTAAATACCTACGGAAAGTACCGCTTCCTGCTTTTTTTCGACGTTAGGCAACCAATAGCAGTGTCGTTCGATCTGCATGCGGTTTCTTATCATACGACTGTGGTGTGATAGTTGCAATGGGTTGTCTTGTCAGTAGTATGATGGGTGGGACGGTTATGTGGTGTGATGTCTGAGAGGGACGATCAATTTCGAGTTTACAAAATGATCAGGTCATCTCTAAGGACTCTCACCGGCTTTATCACAGGACACTGTGCCATTGGCACTCACGCCTTAAGAATAGGACTCCCTCACAACGATTTCTGCAGAAGCTGCAGAGACGAAGAAGAACAGGAAAGCATAACGCATCTCCTCTGCACTTGTAGCGCTCTCTCCTCCCGCAGGAAGAAACACAATTGCACAACAACGGCATTCAACAACGTTTTTTGGATAGGTGACATCAAATCCGCGTGGTATCACAATGGGCTTAAGTTGGCCAAAGTGTGACTGCTATCTGCAGTCAGCCACTTCAACCTAACCTAACCTATGCGGCAGAGTTATGGACAATTTGACATTTCGGATGCGCGCCACTCAGTGAAGCCGCGACGGACATTTGAACGACATTACATTCCATTCATAATGGCATCGATAGGACTTTCAAGCGAATAATATAGTTAAAGTTAGGAAGCGCTTAATAATACTCTTTACCTGCATACATCCATTGGAAGTTGGTCTAAAAAGTTTAAAGATACTCACCAAATTTTCAAAAGAT
The DNA here is from genome assembly GCA_930367185.1 of Myathropa florea. Classification (NCBI taxonomy): domain Eukaryota; kingdom Metazoa; phylum Arthropoda; class Insecta; order Diptera; family Syrphidae; genus Myathropa; species Myathropa florea. Next base: position 26,052,944 of record OV884005.1, on the reverse strand, counting down.
GCGCAACCATATATTGTTGAGGATTGCTGTCATCCTCATGTAAGTATATCAGAGATAAGCGATACTTGGTCTCAGTATTTGACAATACCTCCTTTCTCACATTCTGCCCACTCGCGCAACACACAAAGCTCAAGGTACATACTTGCCTATTCTTATTAATTTATTTTCCTTTCCACAAAGCTTTCGAACATTGATGCCCTATGCTTTCGAGGTTATGTCACATACTCGCCCAAGGCTTAAGGTCGTTTCTAACTACAGAAAGTCGAACGTCACGCAACATGATATCTTCTCCATAGTAAAATCTATGTAAACAGCCAATCAGAGTAGAAGAGGTGTGGAATGGGGATATCCATATTGTTTCTCCTCTGCTCTCCACACATGAATCCACGTCTCAGTCAACTTCCTGCCAGGCAACGAGACTGTCACATGATATCCACCTCGAACATGCCCACCGGTGCTTAGCTACACAAAGGTCACCCATAACTGGTGTCCCAGTTGCATATTGATTCCCCCATCGAAACCTGTTGTATCCACAAAGAGCCCGTCATAATCCGAATTGTAAACGCGTCGAATGAATCCCCATCTCTGACTCCATTCTCATGGCGTGTTTCACTTTTTTATGTCGCCTCCCCAGATTGCCCAGATTCTGGAATCCAAACCTTCGATTTCACTTCTTCCGGCTCCTAAATCAAAATAAATCGCCCATTCACATCTATCTCCGGATCCCCCCATCGCCCTTTCGGTCCCAAATCCCCGAGCAAACGCTCACACAGACACCTCACAAGTCATCAGAATTCAAAATTATTATGATATACTCCAGCGCCGAAGTGGGTCGCCGCAGATACTTCCCCGCCGGATTTATGGAAATTTACGGTTTAATTAATCGAAAATTATTAATAAATCAAAAATGAGAACTTTCACTGGAGAATGCGAGGCCCACTAACGGCATATTTCGTCGCGTCAATAAATTATGGCTCCCTCGCCGGATAAGGGCAAAAAGTGTCCCATAAACATGAAATATTCGCCTGGTGGTTGTGCAACCCCGACATCATCGCTGCTCCCTGTCACAGCAGGTAATCAATCAGAAGGATGAAGAAGCATCCTGAGTCGAACCGGATGTGTGCGAGATGGCAAATGGGAGACCGATAACCCCGTGGGACTGCGAGGAGGTGCTTCATGGGACGGTGTCAAGTTTGATTGGCGTTCTTGGATCCTCTTTTGAGGCTAGGTTTCTAGCGCTGATATCTGTTTTGATAGTGGTGTGTATCTAACAGATACCAGAGATGCCATTAGCATATCTTGAAATTATAATTCTTTGATGGCCACTTCGAGGCTGGGTCACCGGCGCTAGACGGGCGCATCAGGGTCGACTGGGTTTTCGTGGAAAACGACACACGCAACACAATGCACCGGGGCTTATTTATTGGATGGGTATCGGGTGTGATTTGAATATGCAGATACGTTCGCGGAGGGGCACGCAGGGATTAGGGACAACGAAAGCAAATTAAGTCTTTTGTTTGAAAGGCAATTTCATGTCGGAGATTCGGGCATTAGGGTCTCATTAATGAAGTGCTGAAGCGTTTTTATTAATTTTCCTGCGTTCAACCTAAAAGATATGAGATTGACAGTATCTCTGTAATCAATTGGGTTACAGTAGATTCGTTTAACTGATGCTTTGCCCAGGTTGTGTGTGGATTAAGCAATTAGTTTTGATGTGAACTTTCTTCCATCGCCCGCGGTTGGATCATATTTCAGTCGGAGTTCGGATGAATGAATCGTTTAGCTTGTGGATGAATGGTTAATATTGGGGAAAAGCTTTATTTCGATAGATTTTGATAATCTTATCTCACAGTACAAAACGATGAGAACTTACAGTGATTATCATTGACAGGAAATCCAGAGAAATACCAGTGGATATGTATGAGTGATATCTTCACTTAGAACATGAATAAGAAATGTTATCAATATTGCACGAAGCAAGCTGAAAGGGTGTAGGCGCCATTGTGTATTAGGTAAGTGCGTCGACTCTTACGCTCAGAGTCTAGGTTCGATTCCCAAAAACCATCTTCACGTCTCCACATCATTTGAGTCAGTGGCACTGCTCGAAGAGTATAATGGCTGTAAATGACTCCATATTTCTGCAGAACAGGTGCCCAATCGAATAACTGGAGGAAGGTAGAGGTCAAACTAGTCCTCGCTCTACTCCTTATCCTAAGGGAACACCCAGGACCAGCTCCTACATTCGAAGACGTTGATTGATAAAAGGTCCATATACCTTCTATATGTAGCCATCCTCAAAGCGGTCGACAGCACGCATATAGCTGCATTCTTAACCTTCAGATGGCATCCATCATGGAGCTCATAAGAATGGGCAATCCAAAGCTAAATAACAAGGTCTGGAATGTCGACAGACTAGAGCAGCTGAAAGGGGGAGAACAGATTAGTGGTCCTTGTGATCAATGAGGTAGCCCTGGCCCGGTTAGCTGCAGCTGACTACAGGATCCACTTTGCTTTGGCAGGGTCCTCCTTAGATTTTTCAAAAAGAAATCCGAGAGATCATCTGTTCTAGCAGCAGGAAGGGAAGATTGTCCCTCAGTCCCAAAATTAGCATTTCAACTTAGCCCAGAGCCAGAAAAGGTAGACAATACGTCTTTAAATTCGGAAAACGTACCGGAAAACGTAAGGATGCCTCCTCCTCGTCGAACTTTGACAGGGCTAACAATACCGTGATGAGTGTCTGGACCTTCTAGCAATACTGCGGGTAATTTAAACTACCGAGTCCTGTGTCTACAATATTTAAAGCATATTTTAGGGATGATGGTCATCCGGGGAAGAATCTTGTCTGAATTTCTTTGTAGTTCCGTAGGTGACACCGCCGTACAGTGTGGCGACAATAGAAGAAAATTAAAAAAAATAAGGTTTTTTCCAAAATGGTTTTAGAAAAGAGATTTATACAGTCATCCATAAATAAACTGAGGCCCAATGGTTGCGCTTAGTGATAGTAAACGAAGCGCAACGATAGAAATGTAAATAGCTCAAAAATAAACCGTTTTTTATTTAAATTTCCTTCACACGGGACAAGGATAGTTTATTTGGCTGTTTTCTCTCCTGTTGAAATGAAGATTTAATTTAAGCCAATTTTTATCCACTAGAAGCTCGTATCTTGTCAAAGGATGTTATATAAATTATTAGCCGAAAATGAAGACGCGAACGGGGTCTTTTCGTCAAATTAACAACCATCTGCGGCTACTTGTGTGTTTTCTTCTAACAACTGTTTCGTTTTTTTCAGAATGTGTACAAAAAGGGAATTTTTTCAGTCATTCGTCTGACCCAACAGACCGATTTTCTGTTTTATTTGAGGTCATTCAGCGTAAATTTTGAAATTAATAATTTAGAGTGAGAACAAGAAGGTAATTTAAGGATATGTCGTCAAATATCAACAAGCGCTGGCAAAAGTGCGAAAGAAACAATGGAGCCAGCCGATTTGTTGCATTCTTCTGCAAAAACATTTAATTTCCAAATAGTATACCGAATACTCCGGACTTAAGAAATAGAAGGGGAAGACCAGAGAAATATCTTGAAGAGTGTGGCAGCAAAACAAACAAGTGAAGAATTTTGTTGAGACAAGATCTCTGCAGGGGCTTCATTGTTATACATATATGTATATGTATACATACATACATGTGTGTACGGTCTCTCTCTAACTGCGTCCAATTTCGCACACCAAGTTGGTTGAGGTCCTTCTCCGCTTGTATGCGCCATCAGTATCGTTAGCGTCCTCTGTTGCATTGTCCCACTTGCTTGAAGACTCTTCGGTCCGGAGCTGTCTTGTCCATAGGCTCTACATGCCCTAGCCATCTTAAGCATGTTATCCCTAGACGCTTGACTAGGCTCATGCCGCCATACGACTCGTACAGTTCATTGTTGTATCTTCTCCTCCAGATGCCATCAAAGCATACAGGAGGACAAATCGCACGCAGAACCTTTCTTTCGAACTGACCAAGAGCTTCTTCATCCGCTTTTAATAAAGTCAATGTCTCTGCACCATAGAGCTGGACTGGGCTGATCGAGGTCTTATGCACAGTCAACTTGGTCCTTTGAGAGATGGATCTATTATTCAATTACCTCTTAAGCCCAAAGAAGAACGACTGGATGACGCAGTTGGTTAAGTGCCTGCCCCATGTTAGAGTTCCCGGTTCGAATTCCAGTGAAATCTAATCTGGTCCAGTCATCATTTGCCGTTGGGATAAAATTAACTGCACTGGAGTAGGTTGTTACCTGACAGTACAATGGACCAGCTTTGAGTCTAAGTGCTCCAGTAGCGTTTCAAAAATCCTACAAAAAAAAAGCCCAAAGAAACAGCGGTTGGCAAGAGTAATTCTGCGCTTGATTTTGGTACTGATGTTGTCCCTATTTACTGCAGAGCCGAAGTAGATGAATGCCTGGACTACCTCGAAGTTTTTGCTGCCAATGTTGTGTGTTGATGTTGTGTCCTTTTTCGATGACTACTTCGTTTTACCCTCGTTTACCGCCTGACCCATTTTGGCCGCCTCCGCTTCAATGCCAGCATACGCCTCATTGAGGACTCGATGTATTCGACCAATCACGTCAATGCGTAAGCCAGCAGGGGAAGGGACTTTTGAAAGATCGTGCATGGTGCATGTGAGATTTGCACGACCTTCTCAAGCATTGTGTTGAAGAAATCACATAACAGTGCGTGGCCTTGTTAATGGAGTAGCGAGAGTTCTCCATCGTTATTCTGCTCAGTCTGACAAGTTTGGCAGGAATGTCGAAACTGGACATGGCGCTGTATAGCTCGTCTCTGTAGTCTGTGCACGCTGTCATATGTGACCTTTGAAATCAACTAAAAAATTGTGTATGTCGATTTGCATTTCTTTGGTTTTTTCCAGGATCTGTTGTAGTGTACAATTTGGTCTATTGTGGACTTTCGTGACCTGAAACCACACTGATATGGATCTATCACGTGTTCACACAAAACGGCAGAGAAGATCTTATATGCGATATTAAGGAGATTGATCCCTCGGTAATTGGTGCAGTTAATAGGGTCTCGTTTCTTGTGGATCGCTCAAACTCTATCTGTTCCAAAGTTAAGACCTATTGATGTTCGTTGAGTACCTTGCGACGCTTTAAATGGTATGCGTTTGCTCGGTCCCGGTTATTTGTCCAGCGTCAGAGTCATACACGTTGTGTAACGGGGTTTGTCACAGTCCGAGGTGGACGGGTTGAAGGGACACACTTTTGCATGCAGGACCCAGACCCAGGAGGATTGGGACTGCTTTCCATGTTAGAGTCCGAAAAGAGGCTCTTCTTTGGATACTTTCTTTGTTTGTTTTGTTTGTTGATGTTTTTTTGTTTAATTTGCTTTGTATTGAGAGTAGTTCATAGGTTTCCACGAGTGCCGCCTAAATTGTATTTCATGAGAAGAGATAAATTTCTTTACCGTAAACAGTCATTTTCCTTCATTGCCCAAAGAGACCTATAAGTCACGCTCCCTGACAAACATTCACTGACCCCCATCGCAACTCCCACAATCTCAACATCCAGCCTATTGTCTCCACACTTTGTAGCCATAAAACCGAACACTAATCTCCTCTTAGCTTTATCCCAAGCTTGTTAAAACTTAAATAAAACGTCCAACAAAATCGAAACACAAGCCGCGACTATGACAAAGCGTTCACCTCCAATGGGCCATGCCAATTAAACAACGACCCCGATGCACAACACAGGACGGCAACCAAAGATTTATGGCTCGCCTTCCAATGAAATTCAAAACTCCCAATTGATTGTCTCATAAAAACACAAGAATTTCCATAACGAATAACAAACGATCACAAATTTTTAATTTAGATCTTCATCTTCATCTGGGAACCTGCCTAGCCGCCGTTCGCCACAAGCCCGAATGGGTTAAGCTACACAGCACCTCCGAGCCAGCTTGATAAATTCCCCGTCGCAAGTCGGGATCTCCGCTGTCAATTTCTCAATTGTGTCAATGGTCACAAGTGGAAAGATGATATCCGTCCCTGGGAAATAAGAAAACGAAAATTTAAATGAAAACACAGCATTGTTTGTATCCGAAACGGCCGGCTACAATGTTATGCTCAGCAGGTGTCACTGGACACTGTGATGATGTATGGCGCAGCTAAGGGACAAAACGTTTGGGAACAATTTCGTGGCTTCAAACGAGGAGACTCATTAATATCCGAGTGATGAAGGTGCATGTATGCGAGGATACTTGTTGTTCTGCTGATGACCTCAGTTGGCGACGTTCTGGTCGCTGGTGAAGGTGGTGTCTTGTGGTGTAGTACGGTGTGTGTCACTAGCTGCAAGTAATTAAATGTTGTGCTCAGGCGTTGCCTGCTCCGAGGCAGCTTCACGGGCTGGTGAGCCTCAGGCGCATACCAGTCCTATAAATATTCATGGTTTGTGTGAAGATGTTTGGAATCGAAAATAACGATATAATTTCCTCCGATCAATCATAACTGACTTTGCCTCAGCGGGGGGATACGTGTTATACTCCTAACCTGAGCCGTGGGATGGATGACTAACTACTGACAGCACCGGTCACAACCTCTACTTCTGAATTTCTCCCGAGGAGTGCTACCTGATAACGCAAGTGATGAGTAGTGGATAGTGCAAGGGTGTGTGTGTGGCTTCGTAAGGAGATGAAGAACTTACACATCGTAAGCGAAGTTGAAAAATGACAAAGAAAAAGATTTATTTAAAGCATACAGCTTTGGTCAAATGTATTAGGCACCCGTTAAAATTCGTCATATCTTCAAAAAGCAAACAAATTAATGAAATGAGAGGAAAAAATAAAAATCGTTTACAACCTCAGATATTGCCGGCGAAAACAATAACATTCAAACTAATTACTTCCGATAAGTGATTTGGTAGCAAAGACAAAAAGACAAAAAGGGTGCCTAATACATTTGGCCAAGGCTGTATATCCATACGATCACAGGTCATAATGCCTAGCAGGAATCCGTTGAGATACTGATCGAAAGGCTTAATATCCCAAGAAGCTGAATTGACACGAAAGGACTTCGCAGGTTAAATTTTAGGACACAAAGCGAATACTGTTTTAAATCATCTCAGAAAATTTTAGACAATCACATTCAAGGAATTCAAGTCCACGCAATATCATTTATTTTTGATAATTCCAATAAAACTGGGTAAACATAACGAACAGTGTACATGAATTGGCGTTACAGTCCGGAGAACTTGGGCTCAGGTTGTACAGCAACCACCCGACGAATCTTGAGAAGCTTTTTATTGTCATTTATGTTCTTTGAGCATTTCAGTGATTTGCATCTAACCTCGACTGTCAGCGTCAATCGTGAAAAGCTTCTTCGACGCACTTACCCACTGTGCCATGGCGCCAGGTTATATGCCCGAATCAAAGAAACGAAGGTGCGGGAATTTTGTTTGTTAACGTAGCCGACGAGATGAAAATGCGCCTCGTCTGAAAAGATGATTTTCGCCCAAAATCCTTGTCCAATTCAAACTGCTTTAAGGACCGAACTGCGATGTGATAACGAAGCGGATGGCCGCGCGCCTTCAATTGCTGAGTTAATTGGACCTTGTAAGCGAATAATCGGAGATCTATGTGCAGAATTCTCCTCAGGCTGGTGCGTGAAATGTTGATCCTTAGAGATCGATGACCAGTTGATGTTCGTGAATTGAGTCTCACACTCTCGGCCACAGCAGCCATATTCTCATCTGTGCGCAAGGTACAACGACGGGGACCATGAGTGTTGTCTACTAGCCTACCAGTCTGAAGAATTTTTTGCAAAAACTTGCGTACAGCAGTCGCGGTGGGTGTTTCATTTCGGCGAAAACTTTTCAATATTTTTCAATATTTTCCAACGTTGTTCAAGCGTAAAGCGACTCATTTCGATTCGCGAATCGAGAGATTGACAAAGACGATAATACAACAAGAGTCTGCGCAGAATCAATCTACAAGAGATAAGCTTATTGACAATTAACGGACAACTTTCAGTTAAACTTAGGACCAAGAAATGTAAAACTTCCAAAATTAAATCATTATTACCAGCAAATATTGAATATAACCAATTCCCAATATTATTTTTCGTAGAATTTCATAAATTTAATTCCACACGCGTGTATATCAGAACAATGTTTAGTTAATAACCTAGGCTAAGAACAACTTCCTTATTCACCCTACATAATCTTTAACCGCTTCACTCTGCTTTCTAATTGATATAAACCGAAGAGAAATGTCATGTACTTATACATGTAATATCCGAACTTTTGGCTACTTACGGGATGTTTCCAATTACACAGGAAGTGGTGAATAAATTACATATTATGTTACAGCATTCAAGCGCAGTTTTCCTAGAAAAAATAATCTCTACACACATCATTTCAACTGCTTTAAATTTCATCGCCAATGTACGAACAAGCCGATGAGAAGGGCTGGGAACACTTATTGAATATTGATGTTTGATGTTGACAATTTTAACTTTAATATGATTAGCTGCTGTGGGTGTTTGACAAGAGCATAGCGGCTGCTTTGGAAACCGATTGTGCCTGGAAATTTAATGATATCGTTCATTACTTAGAATCAAACCTTTTGTTAGTATCTAACCATCAGAATAATTTTATCGTAGGAGTCTGTTACTTTATAAGTCCAGATCAGATTCCACTTTCTGTGATGCTGGTATTACAAGGAACAAACGCAAAATATGATAGTTTTAGCATGCAGACAAGATTTCACGAAACAAGAAGGTCTTTAACTACGATGTGAGAAAAATTGTAAGCCTTAACATGAAGATAGTGTTACTCGTCAGCAATATTGTGGTACGCCCACGGTTTGTTAAAAACCTATTTAAATGTTAGCAATTTTTTGCCAGCCCCTAGTGTCTTGTATAGTGAGCGATTATTTCGCAATTCATATGAAATACGCCCACGCAAATGAAAGGCGCGTTGAACTGTTCGCACGGGAAATCTGTACCATTAGTTGTCACCATGAAAAGAAAGACTTAAGTCAAAACCTGCGACCACCTTCGATAACATCGAATAATTTCTCGAAATTGTACTGGTCTAATGTACCGGGGGTGACAGAGATATAGAGTACTAAGGTCAGTTTGGATGAGAAGTTCGTTCAAAATTGGCTGAAGAATAAACCACCACTTTGGGACAAAAACGCATCCGAAAAATATTTTCAAGACTCTCTTCGAGCGCTAGAAGATGGCAATGCTCCACATTTAAGAATTGTTGAAAAATATAACTTCATTCGAACAACATAGAAACATGTTTCTTTGCTAGACACAGACCCTACTTTTCAGGCTTACTTTACGATCCTTGGTCTTAAACTAAGTAATTGTACCCCTTCCTTCACAGACGGTGCCGGGCACGGTACTTCCAGTCATTAAGACCAAATTGTCTTGCGTCCGGGATAACTTGGTATTTATACAAGAGATTCTGTCTTTTTCTTCTTCTCGAAATAAGAGGCTCGGATTCAAAGAGTTTCTTAGCTGTTGCATTGTTATTCATTCGGTTAATGTGACCGAGCCAATTTAGTCTACAGACTATTGTCTTCTGGTATATGTCCATACCGTTGTATAGCTCATATTATTAGCGGTTGAATCATCTCCTTCACTCACCCTCCTCGCAGACAGAACTCGAAGGCACCCAGAAGCAGTTCTGCAGTCCTGCTTATTGTCCAGCTTTCGGCTCCATGACATGATTAGTTTTTTGTGGAGCATGATTTTGGCCCTTTGAGTCAAGAATTTTGATCAAAGTTGTTTGGACAAACCAAAGTAGCAGTGGTTGCCAATGACGGTTCTACGCCGGATCTTCACCAAGATGTAGTTTCTGGAGGTCGTGTTTGCGAGGTAGACAAACTTTCTAACCACCCCAAAATTGTAGCTGTTAATTGTGCCGTTTTACCCTAGATGATGGGTGACGGATCGATATTTACTCGGCAGCGTGTATTTCGTCTTCTCCTCGTTAACCTTAAATCGCCGTGAAAGCCTCTACTACGGCTTGCTGGGAACGCGCGATAATGCATAAATATGCATAACTCAGCAGCTGGACCGATTCGTAGAAGATAGTGCCTTCCGTAATTACACCTGCCCACCGCAATATCTTTTCCAGAAGCAGATTAAAGAAATCACTCGATAATGCACTTCCTTGCTGAAATCCGGTGCAGGTTTTAAACGGTTCGGACATACTACAATCGTATCGCATGGTGTGGTGCATTGCGTATTCTTTTGGGTGATACTATCAGATAAATTTTTTTCCGGGATCGCGAATTCGGCCACCATATCGAATAGTGATGAAGGCTGTCGTATGTGGCTTTGAAATCGATGAAGTGGTGGTGCGTATCGATTTGAAATTCGTTGGTTTTCTCCAGGATTTGACGAAGTGTGAAGATTTGGTGTATAGTCGATTTATCGGGCCGGAAGTCGTAATTGTCCGTGTTGATTAGAATGCTACAAAAATAATTTAGACGTTTACACAGTGCGCTGGATAGGATCTTGTAGGGGACATTGAGCGGGGATGTATGTTTTTAGTTGTTGCATGATTTTTGTGGAGGTGATATATGGAGCTAATATTCCAGTTGTCGGGCATGCGTTCGTGCTCCCAGATGATTTCTGGAGGTGATGCGGTGAATGCTATCCACCAAAACCAGGCATGAAAAACTCTGATTGCAAATAGGGATGCAAACAATACTTCGATGTTTGCTGGATGCGTAAGCATAGCAGACCTTGTTTCAACAGCCAAACTAGCGCCTGTTCACCAATTGGGTGCGGCTGGGATCGGGTGTCGGTCTTGGAGCAAGCGACTCGCTGTATAAACGGCCCGCTCGGGAACCCTAATTTCGAACCGTAAGATCCTCCAACGTCCCTTTGGATTTTTTCAAACATCGAAGTTTTTAAGAAGGATGTTGCATCCCTAATTGCAAAACCATCTAAACCTGTGGCTTTCCAATTATTTTAGCTTTTTGGTGGCTGTGCTGTGGTCTACAATACTCGGTGGGAGGACTTCCTCATCGACTGGAGATGGGATTTCATTCCAAATCATGCCCCTCTGGTCCTTGTCAGGAAGTTGCTGGAAATACTGCTTAAATATCCACTATTCACTGCGGGCGGGTCGGTAACAAGACCACCCTCAAAAGTTTCAAAGAGTCTGGGTGACTGTCTTAAAGCCTGATGCAAAATTGTTGGCTTTTTTAAAGGGCCGTATTTTCTGCTTGTCCCTAGACTCGTCTATATCCTTGACGTAAAAGTTTCCTCTCCTCCCGTCTTTCAGCTCGATTCTCATCTTGTAGTGTCTTGATTTTCCGTTGCAGAGTCTTTAAGTAGCCTGGCCTATTACAGCCTCTTTTCTGATCACACCAGGGCATTTTTATCGGTGGTGAGGTGTTGCTTAAGGTGGCTTCGTCTACTTTCTGGATGACTTAGAGGCAATGTAACCACCTATTGCTGCCGTTTGTGTTTGATGTAGACATACCACAGAGTCTCTCACTAAATCGCTCTTCGTAGGCGATCTCTGCAGTGCATGCGTCCAGTATCGAAACTCCTTTTTTTCGTTGGTGCAACTTTCTGATATTAAATAGTCGAGCTCTGAATCGTGCTGCGCTTAAAAAAGTGGTCAGAGTCGACATGTCATCAGAGCCGCCCCACGAGTCAAGCATTTGAAATCGTTTAGACCGACGAATTCCGTTCAGAAACGTCTGAATCAACTCACCCAGCGAAGTCACTGGTTTTATTACTCTGAAACTCTGAGATTTATATCTGAACAATGCTTCTTCATCTGCATTAAAAGCGAGTCCAGCAAACCAATGCACTCATTAAACAAGTCGTATATTCCCATGGCCTCTGTTCGTTGTTATGAATCGCTTTTGCACTACACACCTTGCATTTAATCAAGTTAACGTTCTACATAAGCGGAGTGTGTTAAATGCCAGAACCCATCATACAAACAGCCTTAGCACGCGCACAAGTACTATAAATTTACAATAAAACCTCGTCACCTGAAGCTGTGCACTCACTCGGTCGCACGATAAACATCAGTTACCAGCGCTGCATCGGACACGATGTTAAACAAATTCCGACCCAAAGATAAACGTTCAACGCAACCGCACCTACTTTTGTCATTCTGTTTATTTTGTGGCCTTACCCAAGTTCATTGAGTGCACTGATATTGAATTTCTCGTCAGAGATACCGACTGCCGCCGACCAGTAACTCTCAGGTGTCGACGACTATTTCCCCGACCCAATGGAGGTTCAAGTCCATTATCAATCTCGGCGGATCATCCCGATGAACAACGGTAAGCCGAACCAGAAAAACGTGTGTAAGTTCGTAGCCCTGGACATGCGAGCTGATATAATTCCAGTTTTCGGCCGCAGACACAATACACTGCCCTCTGAGCCGGAAAGGTAAACGTGGATCGAATCTGAAAACAGCGAGAAGAATCCGAAGAAGAAAACATATTCAAGTGGATAAGGGAAGTGAGAAAGTCCCATCCGCGGCTAAATGAAATTTATCAATTCACCGGGAGGCAGCCCACGGACATAAATAATGGGGTGGCGACGGCCTGGCCGAGTCAGTATGTGTGTGTGCCTTTCAGAAACACGTTTAATTAGGGGCTAATTAGTAGATACCATTTCCGCTGCTTATTTGCTCCGAAGATTGCATTTTTAATAACGTAATTAGAATTAATTGCCAGCCGGCTTGTGTGCAAAGGTAGCTCTGTGGGAACTATGCAAATGGCTTTTGGGCAACCTTATGCAAATACGTTCTTTAAACCCTTGTCAAGACGGTGAGATCGGCTGTCCATCATATTGTTGTAAATCTAATGAGATACCGATGAGGCAGGTGCCACTGAGTGGTGTGGGACAATGGGAAGTGATAGGAAATGATAGCTGCTGCAGAAACTGTCTCAAGCAGAAACTTGACTTGCTTCTATTTTTGTAAATTAATGCACTGAATGAAAGATAAATGGAAGTTTCTCAACTCGGAGAGGGGAATGCCATTTGGCCGCAGATTTTTAGCTCTACACTGGAGCACTTAGACTCAAAAACTGGTCCATTGTACTACCAGGGAGCAGCCTACTTTGGCTGGAATTTCTTGGTATTCCCGAGGAAGAACAGCAGGCGCTTCTGTGATAAGAAGCCTACAACATCAGCTCTCACCTCATCAGCACCGAATTACTGCCACCTGATCCGAGCAAAGTCGGAACAATGGCAGTGAAAGTCCTCTGCAGTGTCGTCGTCTTCTCCACAGGCGTCGCAGAGGGTTTCATCGCTTAGGCCAAGTGCATTTAGGTGTTTGGCGACGGTGTAGTGGCCCGTTAGCACGCCGGTAAGTTGTCTGCAGTCTTTTCTGTCAAGAGATAACAATAAAGCCGCGAATTTATTGCAGACGTTTAGGAGCAAGCGCTTAGTCTGTCTACGCCCAGGAGAGTCATGCCACCTCCGGTTGTGCTCTCGAGAGGTCCAACCATCGATGGAACCCGTATCCAAGGAAGCAGGCAGTCCCAGTGTAAGTTCAGGTCCTGGGAGTACCTCCTCTGATCCTTCCCTAGCAAAGTTCATCGGCGATCTTTGTGGCCCGGGACCCAGACAAGTCTTAGCGAACTTAGACTGCCGCTCAAATTCTGAGAAGAGATGTATTCCTGAATGGCATCTAGTCTTAATCGATGCCAGAGAGCAACCTTTATGGCAACATATGCAATATAAGACCATGCGTGCTGGTCACACCGAACCTTCTGCTTCGGAAGACTTAACCAAGGAAGTTCCTAATGGTCTGTTGTAATTTTTTTTCTGGTTTTCGTTCCAACAGTGAAACGATCTGATAGTGAACTAATATTGATCAATCCTTGATTGATCAGAATCAGACGACCATGTCCCTTCATGCATGTTGAGTTTTGGTACAACGTGACAAATGTCAGTGGCGGCGCTTTTTTTGTTTTTCTATGACTATGACAAAGTCGAGACGGAAGTCGAATAAAGTTGCTGGAGCTCTCCGCGGAACTGCTTAAAGCAACTGGAGATGTTCTGGTTGGAGGCATGCACAAGCTCAATTGTTAGATATGGTTGGAGGAAAGCATGACCGACGAGGGGAATCGAAGTTTCGTTTGCCCGATCCAGAAGAACGGAGACCTTTTGACTGCCATAATTACCGAGGGATCAGTCTCCTTTTCTGCCATTCTGTGTGAACGCCTGAAACCTCTCGTCACCAAACTGATAGGTCCTTATCAGTGTGGTTTTCAACCAGGGAAGTCCACCATCGATCAAATCTTCACTCTATGGCAGATCTTGGTTAGGACCAAAGAAATGCAAATCGACACACACCATCTATTTGTCGATTTCAAGGCCGCATATGACAGCGTGAGTAGAGACGAGCTATATAAAGGCATGTCTAGTTTTGAAATTCCTTCCAAACTCGTCAGACTGAGCACGTTGACGATGGAGAACTCTCGCTGCTCCATCAAAGTCGGTAACGAATTCATCGAGACTTTCAATGTCAAACAATTTTTTAGATAAGACTGTGCGTTGTATTGTGACTTTTTGAAGATCTTCTTGAGAAGATCGTGTATTACTCGCATCCCAACGCGATTTTCCAAAAGTCGGTATAACTGCTGCCATACGCGGATGACATTGACGTGATTGGGCGAACACAGCGAGCCATCAATGATGCGTTTGCTGGCATTGAAACGGAAGCGGCTAAAATGGGTCTGGCGGTAAATGAGGGCAGAACGAAGTATATGCTGTCATCGAGAAAGGACGCACAAAATCGACGACTTGGCCAGAACGTCAGCATAGGCAGCTTTAACGAGGTAGTTAAGGACTTCGTCTACCTCGGCTCTGCAGTAAATAGAGACAACAACATCCGAAATCAAACGCAGAATTACTCTTGCCAATCGCCGTGTCGTTGGTCTCGAGTGGCAACTGAGTAGCAGAGCCATCTCTCGAAAGACCAAGTTAGCCTTATATAACTCGTTGATCATCCCAGTTCTGCTCTGTAGTGCAGAGACATGGGCGTTATTAAAAGCGGGTGAAGAAGCGCTTGGCCTGTTAGAGAAAAAAAGTTCTGCGTGCGACTTATGGTCCTGTTTGCGTTGATAGCATCTGGAGGGGACGACTCAACAACGAACTATACGAGTTGTACGACGACATGAGCCTAGTCAAGCATCTACGAATAATACGCTCAAGATGGCTAGGCCATGTAGAGGGTATGGGAAACACAGCTCCGGATCGACAAGTCTTTGAATCCAAGCCATTGGGGCAAGGCAACAGAAGACGTCCGCGTTATAGAAGGCACACACAAGTGGAGAAGGACTTCAACCAACTTGCTGTGCTGAATTGAAGGCAGCTAGCGAGAGACCGTTTGTTGGTTGAGGCTCAGATACACCCCGGACTGTAGCGCCACACAAAAATTAAGAAGAAGAAGAAAAATGATAGAACATTTATTTAAATTTATTTATTTTTAAGTGAATGACAATAATTTTTCGAAAATTATTGTAAATTTGCAATCTGCATTTGCCTTTTTCCCCAATTACTTCGTCTGTTCGAGTACTTTCCTAGCCTTTTTTCACACCTACTCGCATTTTAGGGAGTGGGATAAAATTAAAAAAAAGTGGGTTGGGTTAGTGAATTCACCAGCACACTTAGACCATGTTGGTCCATTGTGATACCCACAGTCAGACCACTGATCGACCGCTCAATTAATAGTGCCGCTAATTTGATCCCAACGACAAATGGTGACTGGAACAGATTTGAAAAACCGGATAACTAACTTATCTTGCCATCCCAATTTTCCAAGACCTTGTTTATGGTTTCGATGATGATGATATTGGCCCTAAGTGTTTGAATCGTTTCCGGATTGTTGGCATAACATCGGTCATTCACGGTTCTCCACAAAAAAAGGTCAAAGGGGTCAAATCGCAGCTCCGAGGCTCGATTGTGGCATGGGCTATGTGGCATGGCGCGCCATCGTGCATGAACCAGAGCTCGTCCAAATCCATGTCTTCAATTTCAGTAAAAAAAAAAAAGTCGGTTAACATGGCTCTGTAACACCCACCGTTGACCGAAACGTTGTTCCCAGCCTCATTTTACAAGAAAAATGGTCCAATGATGCCACCACTCCACAATCCGCACCAAACTGTCACTCTCTGTGGATGCATTGGATTCTCGACAATAACGTGTGGGTTTTCCGTTTTCCTAGCCCCAGATACGGCAATTTTGTTTGTTAACGTAGCAGTCGAGATGAAAATGCGCCTCGTCAGATGGCGAAAATGATTTTTCGCCGAGAATCGTTGTCCAGCTGTGGTCAAGCTGCTCTAAGGCATAAACTGCGAATGTCCACAAACACGGTGGTAATTTATTTTTCATTTAAGTTCCAATCAGCGTCCCCTTGTGCCTTCGGTTGTTCATTCACATTGCGATCCAATATTAAGAGCAGTGCAGAGAGCCCCCATCCACCCAATACAAGCAGTCAAATTAAGAGAAATCGAAACAGGATATAAGACTTCCAAGGGACACGCAAGCACATCCGGGCGTAATTAAATTTCCCCTTCCGAAACAAAACAAAAAGAGAGAACAACCAAAAAAGCGTCTCCCCAGGACAATACCACACATCCTAACAGAAGCGCGCCAGTCCCCAACTAGAACCAATAAATTCCTGTCGCTGACACTGTCCGCCATCCAATCCACGTCTAAAACTCTGCACCCCTCTTTAGTTTAATCTGTTTTAGCTGGTGGTCGAATGGAATAGAGCTTCGTGTACCGGTAGTGATCAGCAGTCGCGCGAATGCCATTGTTGTTTCCGCACATCCAAACATTCTATCATCCAACAATACAAGGCATATGCCGGTGACATCCTGTGCCAACACAATCATCGAAGGATATTTCGAATATCTGCCACCTGGAGTGCCATGTCGCCCTATCAAGTCCTAGAAATAATTCCTATATACGACCGTAATTTATTGGCTATAAAGCGGAGTATGCCACAAACAGACGAAGGACGTACAAAAATCGAATCAAAACATAAATCACTTAGCAAATAACTGAGAGGGACATCGATAGAGAAAGGATGACCATAATGCAATCATAATTGCAGTTTTACAATGCGCACATGGAGAAGAAGTTCTCATGGGAGACGAATGGAGGTCCATTCCAAGGACATCAATTTTTCTCAAGGCGACCCAGCAATTCTTTGAAACGACACAAAGGCGATTGTGCACAGCTCAATGGGGATATTAAAACATCTCAACGGGGAGTGGTGTCCTTCGTTTTTCAAAAGAATTCACATAAATGTCGATTTTTCACACTCTTCCCTCGCCTGCTGCACTCGACCATACGCACACGTAAACATCGCCGTACTTGGGTGCGTATTTTGGTCGAAGGACAGCCTAACTGCACCCTGATAATTATTTAACGACGCTCACCGCCCATTGTGTGCAAATTATCGCCCAAAATTGCTCAAGGTACACACAAAACAGGGACAAATTGCACACGCAACCTGCGTTTGCGAAGGATTCCCTCGTCGTGTGCCACCAAGGACACTGCATAGTTAATTACTAAGGATTGATTCGAAGAAAATGCAATAAGCATTTGAATTGTCGGATGTCCTTGCGAAGCGACGCACGACTTAGAGAATTCGATTCGAAGGACGTTCGTGGCAGGGGCTTCAAGGTCAAAGAAGTTTTAATTCTATGAATTTGGACGAAAATGGATTCAATTAGGAAATAGTTTCGAAGACAATTGGACAATAATTGAAGGCCCTTGTGTACCTTTGACTATTAGCCGCTGTAATTGCTTTAGGAGTATGGCTATTTTCGAGTTAAGGAAGTTCCAAGGATGGCCATTAGTTCTGTTTGAGTGATTTATGCTCTCATTATGCAATGAAGATGTCTAGACCAGGCGATGGCTGTCACGTGCAGTGCATACGCCCGTTTATTGCGGTCGTTAACTTCGGGACTATGTAAACGAAATTAAGTCACAAGCTGTGCCCATATGGTTTGCTGAGAAAGGATTTAAGACTTTCGGAGAGGATGTGGGACTGTTTGAAGGTTGCCCACGAACTGCTATGTGTTCGTTTACGGGTGCCTTTGACCTTCCGACTTAGGCAAGGGATACGATGGTCCCTCAGAGCTGTGTTTACGTATGGCTTGGAGTTCTTGAGAAATATAGAACCAATCACGCGATTCACATGTCATTCACAAGGTTGATTCTTCAGAATTTAAATTTGTTGGTTTTGTGTTTCTACGTCTAATTTTATGGCCTTTTCTCGAACTGTTGTGAAAAAATTGCGCTCATCACGGAGATGTTATATTATGTTGTTCCCAAAGCGGTCATTATCAGTTTTCTCTCGAATGAAACTGAGGATTGTTCTTCCGAACTAGACGTTTTAAAAGTAATCGAGAGGAAGAATGGAACAAAGATGGAATATATGCTGCTGAATAAAAATACACGCATGGATCCGTCAATTACAATCATGAGACAATTGAAGGATTTTGTTTACTCTTTTATAACACAGCCGCTGTGGCAACGAGACCGCGGCCTAAAGAGATCAATTGTATCGAATGGTTGGAGTTAACCCAGAAGACGTTTTCATATGAAAGATAGTTATCTTTTGTAGTGGAGTTTATTAATTCAATTGAAGTGAGTATTTCCTTACGGAAAATACATTTACGTAACCAGTGTAGATGGCCTAGCCATCTTAGGCGTTGGATACGTAGACGCCTAGCTAGACTCATGTACAGCCTATATAGTTCATGGTTGAACCTTCTCCTCCAAATGCCATCAACGCAAACAGGACCAAAGAAAGCGCGCAGAACAAGACAGAAAACTCGTTAGATCTCTTATATTTCCCTTACTATTATAATAAAATGTCATTACGTATGCTCAAATGCGTATCGTTCAAATGCCCACTGCGGCTGCCTTGAAATGTCCAATTTTTCATGACTCTGGCGTATAAATCAGTCTGAATTTGACCGAAGGCATGGGTTTTGCTGGCTTTGAGGGCCGCTTCAACAATGAGGGCGCTATCAACTGTCGAATTTCAGAAGTTCCTATTGGAGTACCCTTCATTATAAATATGTACAATATAGCTGAAATAAGGGTTTTTGCTTGAAGTGTTTTTCCCATATTATTTGCTGTTGAATTCCTGAAATTTTCGTCAAGCCAAACTTGATCACTTCAAAAATTATATAAAAATGCTATGAATGCTGAAAATTTCGGAAACAATGTACTGTGGGCCAAGTAGTGTCGTCGCTAGGTGCATCGATTCCTACGGTCGAAGTGTGCATTCAATTCCCGAAAGAACACCTTTCGTATTTTTACGGCTCCACCTCTTTCGAATCATTGACAATGCGCAAAGAGTATAACTATTTAGAAAAAGCCTCTCGATCTCGTCTTTCTTAGTTGGCATTAAACTGCAGGTCCCCGTTCACTCGTGAATGAACAATAGCATACACAACACGAGTGGTTGTGGAGAAGCTAGGCCCAAGCCGACCCTGGAATGTAGCGCCACCATTATTATTTTAAAGTACTGAAAGAAATCAATGCAAAAAGCAAAAAGAAATATTCACGACAAGTCCTTTGTTTTTAACATCAATTCCTAAATTTGACGGTATTGAGGAAGTGAACGAGTTTGCGAGTTAAGCTCTCTCATGTTCAATTAAATCTATAAAAAGTGAACTACAATTAAATTTAACTTTAACTTGAATTTAAGCTTAAGTCAAGGTTGAAAATTCAGTTTTCACTGTTTACAGTAATCTATGCTGGCGGATAGAAGATGGTTGTAAGTACTGGTGCTGGAGTTTACTGAGGACAGTTGTAGTGTTTTTTAGGCGGAAGTTGTTGCAATAAAACTGCTTGCGGATATGATTATTGATAGTCAAGCAGCCATTGACCCTAATCAGCCCAGGTAAATTTTCTTCCTAATGCACCTATTCGAAAAATGCTAATTATTTCTTGAAATAATGTTGAAAAACATTATTTAAAGTTTTTTATTGATTTTATTATTGACGTAGCGTTTCCTTAGAGAAACAAAGTCCATAACTGCGAATCGATTCAATTTTCAAACATATGTGAAAATTACTCTCGAAACTGAAACGGTGACCCAAAGTCACCGGGTGGGCGGATTAGGGTTAAGGCGCTACAGTAAACATCGGTAAGATCCAAACTCGAAAAAATGTGCATTAAAAGACTGGACTATATTTCAGTAGCCAATAAGGAGACCCTCTGTTGGGTGCCCGGCTACATGGGAATTTCCGGTAACGAAAAGGCGGATGAACTGGTCAGGGTTGGATCACATCTAAGCTCTACGCGGGCCCTTCCTGAGACCAGCAAACAGCTTAGCACAGAGAAATAGATAGTGAATCTAAAGGGGCAGCTAATAGACGGTGGTGTCGATTAGACTCTGAGCTTGTGGGACAACGCAACAGAGGACATCCACGGACAAGGCGACGCACAAAAGTCGAGGGGGACCTCGGCCGGCTTGGTGTACGAAACTGGAGACAGCTGGCGAGAGATCGTGCTGGCTGGTGAGGCATGTTGGATGAGGCCCAGGTCCACCTCGGACTGTAGCGCCCTAAGAAGAAGAAGAAGAAGAAGAAGTCGATTAAACACATTTTTATTTTACCCAGAGTGCACTGCAGCAGATGACATGCTCGCAAACTTGAACTAGTCTCTACCGCCATGTGTAAGAACTGCAAAGATTCAGCGGTCAGTGAAACACTGGAACACTTCTTCTGTTTTTGCCCTGGTCTAGCCAAAACTAGGCAAAAAACCTTAGGACAGCTTTTCTTCAAATCGCTAAAC
Source organism: Myathropa florea (assembly GCA_930367185.1). Taxonomy (NCBI): domain Eukaryota; kingdom Metazoa; phylum Arthropoda; class Insecta; order Diptera; family Syrphidae; genus Myathropa; species Myathropa florea. Next base: position 26,032,125 of record OV884005.1, on the reverse strand, counting down.
GATATGACTTCCGTGAAGCCACATCTTTTCATCAAATTTGCAATAACCTCAAAATCCTTCTGTATCAATAAATTACAGGTCAACACTTAGGTTAACTCTGTAAGTGGTAACACTATGGACCAAAATCGGTCTATTTGAGGCTCAGCCACAACCTCTAACCTAACCTAATCCAACCTAACCTACTGTTTACAGTGAATTGAAAAAACATGTTCTTTGATTAAATGCGCTTATAAAACCTTGTTTTTGAAGCTTGTACTTTGTAACAGATGTTCACCTTGTTTTCTTGCCGATGATAGCCGTCTTGTTATTTTCGTCACGTTTCGAGATTATCAAACGAACCAGACAGAGAAGATGAATTGCTCGGATTTCCTTCTCATCGAACAAACAAACTAATCATCAGCTCGTGGAGTTGTAATCAGGTATCCAACCACAAGCTTACCCTCATGACATGGACTCATTCGGCTCTACACATAATCCACTCAATCATACTTGTTTCACGGAAAACGCGGTTTCATAATTCCACGTTCCTATTCCACGGGTGTCATGGTAACATCCAATTTGTGTTGCAGACATTTGCGTCCCGTGGGCTAGTGATATCCTCCTAAATTGCTGGATGAAAAATCTAATATACTTCAACGAGGAATGCAAATCCGCAATTTCAGCATCGCTAAGTAGCCAAAGAGGACAATTTATTCCCACGGAATTCATTAAGGGATCCTACATCAAACAAACAGCCCACGAGGCCACAAATGAAGACACTCATCCAATTGTTGTCACAGCAACCCCACCGGCTTACAGTCAATTTTGAAAATTTACACCCTCCTCCCCGCAACACAAAAACGAAAAAATATATCCTCAGTGTAAATCCTTAACGCTACCCTAAAGGATAATACCGTCAGAAAACAACACCACCATCACCATCGGCCAACCGCAAAAATTCGCACAATTAACGTAATTTGGTGGGCGGGTGAGGGGGCACATTCAATGCTCACAGAGGTAAGCAACCATTGCTCCCGAATCAGGAGACAACGGCGCCAGGAGTTATTTTCGTTCGGTTCAAGTAGTTGGGTGGCATGCACGTGTCTCTAGAGACGCAATCTCTGCTTCGAGAATTGCTTCTAGCTCCCACATAGCTGGCAGTGGTCATAGTTACCCCACCGTGTTGGGTCTGCATCATTAAATTCTAATTACTTGGGGATTCTCGCCTGTGATTTTTGCCGAGGTGTCGGCGCCGTGGACCGTTTTAGGTTTAATTCATTTATAATGCTGCTGCCAATTACTTTAAAGGGTACCACAGCTTAGTTCACAATTTAGAGATGTTCTCCTGCTGTCGGTGGGGATTAGTTTGAAGGCAATTGATTGACACTGGTTTATGTGTGGGTTGTGAGTGGGAGAGAAGGAGATGTGGTTCATTCTGCTGACCCTGAAGGCATCTAAAACTAAGGCTGGTCGAAGGAAATTTCTCGGAAAATTTAATGGTGGAGAGGCGCGTGCACTTGAGGTTTCAGAACCATAAGACTCCTGTGATAGCCCTTGGGGACTTAGTTTCGTGAAGGGATCTTTAACGTACGTCAGTGAATGTCAGAGTTTCTGGGATTCTAATTTTATTTTAAAAGAAAACGACTCCAAAACCGATTTTGAAAGTAGGCAGGAGTGAATGTATCGTATCAACGAAACGAGCTCGTTGCTCTTAAACCCTGCAGACCCTTATGTGGAAGGAAACAGTTTCAAGGAAAAAGAAAACGTACGTGGTTGTAAAGAGGGATATGGAAGCTATTTATAACTTTGAAATGTTACAATATTTAAAAGTACATGCTCAGCTTTAAGTTGCTTTATTATTTTGTGCTGCACGATACGGTAAATTACTTAAAGTGAACAAAATAGAATTACTAACTTGGAATATCTATGAGGATAGTTCGACCACTTCGTTTTGACTTGCGTTCTTATTGATATGGTTCAAATTTTGATATGGATACGCTGTATTTCTGCTCTATCTACTCAATTTTGAAGAATTTAAGTCGAGGACAGATTACATTTAATTCCAGCGGACGCGCGGTATCCTTTATAGGTGAAGTTGCCTTTGATATATCAATCGACAGATCTTTTGAAATAAGATTGAGGTCTGCTTCAACACTTTTTGATCCAAAGTCCCATTTGAAAAACATGATGCTCCAAAGATTTGTTTAATGCGAACCCTAAACCAAAGTGTTTAAAAATCTGAAAAAAATCACAAAAACTTGGCTTCAATGAGTAATAATAATATAATAATGGCGGCGCTACAGTCCGAGGTGGACTTTGGCCTATCTTCTCAGCAACCACGCGTGTTGTGCGTGCTATTGTTCTCTCACGAGTGGAAGGGACCTACAGTTTAATGAGGACTCCGAACGGCGAAATTGAGAAGCTTTCTCTAAACAGTTATACTCTTTGAGCATTGTCAGTGACTCGAAAGAAATGGAACGTTAAACAATTTTTAGGTGATTTTTCGGGAATCGAACCGACACCATCAAGCGTAGGAGTCGACGCACCTACCCACTACGCCATGGCACCCACAAGGCTTCATCGAGTACATTCCTTAAAAAAAATAACTTCAAGGATTCTGCCCCAAATATTTTTGGAGATATTGACCAAAAACGGACCAAAAACCATCGACATGCGAATTTTGAAGATCTGAAAACTCAGTTTTGAAGACTTCAGCGTAAGCATTAAGAAATCAATCCCTGCAAGACCGTTCTAGTGCCCTTCTCAAGGAGGACTCGTGTCAACCTTGAACCCATTATAATCGGCAACACCACACTAGTTTCTTCCAGCGAGGTAAAATATCTTGGAGTAATCCTGGACAGACGACTTAACTGGAATTCACATATTAAGTCCGCCATAGAGCGAGCTACCAGAGCACTGTGGGCCAGTAGACGTCTTTACGGTAGGACTTGGGGTCTCTCTCACAAAATTATACATTGGTTGTACACAATGATGGCGAGACGGCCATCGTCTGGTGGCCAAAAACCCTTCAACAGTCATCGGCAAACAAATTACAAAAACTGCAAAGCGTTGCCTGTGCACCTGTCCCACAACAGCTCTCGAACTATTATCGGGCTGACACCTTTACCCATCTTCATTAGGAAGATACGAGTAGCTGCCACTTATGCCAATAAACTGCAGCTAGAATATCAATTCAAACCAGGTGACCTAGTGGGTCACCTTAGGATACTCAACTCAATCCCTAATAGAGACATGTTTTGTACAATGCCGAACACAATGTTCAGGCAGAACTGTTTCGGAGGGTTATTTGATGTTGAACTATTGGACCGTGAAGACTGGTCCAATGGTGTTCCAACACTAGATCCCAGGAGTCTAGTTTGGTAAACAGATGGATCAAAAATGGATTCTGGAGTCGGAGCTGGTGTCTGTGGACCCAACACTGGGATCTCTGTACCGATGGGGTCTAGTCCCACTGTGTTCCAAGCCGAAATCCATGCCATTGAGATCTGCGCGAGACATAATCTTGGTAAAGGTATCAAGGGCGCAATTATACAAATCTTTTCAGATAGCCAGGCAGCACTTAAGGCTTTATCGCATAGTCAAATAGACTCCAAAGCCGTCAAACACAACAAAGTGAAACTTGGCTGGGGCCCTGGACACAAGGGGATTGCAGGTAACGAATCCGCAGACGAACTCGCTAGAGCGGGTTCAGGTACTGCGTTCATAGGTCCTGAACCGTACTGCAGTGTCAATTGGACGACGGCTGCAGCGCTGATTAACGAATGGGAAACAAACTTCGCCTAGATCATTGGACCAATGGGTCAGGTCTCAGGCAATCCAAGCGATTAATCAGACCCTATTCCTATAAGGAAATCCTTAGCTTAGATAAGGAGAGCATAAGAAAGCTAACGAGCTTTCTTACTGGCCACTGCGGCTTGAATTACCACCTTAACAAAATGAACTTGTGTCAAAACAAGGAATGTAGGTTTTGTCTTGAAGAAGACGAAACATCCCAGCACATTCTATGTGAATGTCCGGCACTACATTGGTTAAGGAAACGTATTCTCCACAGGGAAGCAATGACTTCAGTGGAATTGAAAAACTCCACTACAAAAGATATACTATCTTTCATAAGGGAAATGGTAAATCTTTTGGATTAACTCCAACCTGTCGATACAATAGACCTTTTTAGGCCGCAGTGTCGCTGCCTTTACGGCAGGGTTGTACAAGAGGAAAAAAAAGCATTAAGAAATGATAAATATGAAATAATCGATTTATGTGCAAATTCAAAATATGAAAGATTTAAAATATACATAAATAGTTATCATTTTCACACTTAAATTCCATACTGTAATCGACAACTCCATACGATGATGAGTGTTATCTCTCACATTCGATTCATTTCAACCCCTAAATACCCAAAGGCATTATTCAAACAGGCAGTTATGAGCAGTAATTGGGTGGAATGGATTTTTTGTGTTAAATAAATTTGGATAAAGACATTCTTGTATGTATGGATCGGTGTTTCTTTGTTTCAATTTCAGTTAAAGTTTGAACTCATCTGGTTGGCTACATGCACAAGCTCATCTGTAAGATAGGGTCGGAGGAAAGCATGCAATCTCAGTATCGATTGCTTAATCCACAAGAAAGGAGATGTCTTTGCTTGCGCTAATTATCAAGGTATTAACATTGTCTGTAGGGTCGTACCTGACGTTTTGCCAAAGCGCCTGACAACATTTGTGAATAATCCTACAGGGCCTTGTTAGTGCAAGTCCACCATCGACCAAATTTTCACACTACGGCTGAACCTGGAAAACTCCCAAGAAATGCTAATCGACACACACCACCTATTCGCCGATTTCCAGGCTTCATATGACAGCGCGCATAGAGACGAGCTATACAGCGCCATGTTTAGTTTTAACATTCCTGCCAAACTCGTAAGACTGAGCAGGTTTACGATGGAGAACTCTCGCTGCTCCATCAAGGTCGGAAACAAACTCTGTCATATGACTTTTTCAACATAGTTCCTGAGAAGTTTGTTCAGAACCCACTGATTCACACCATCTTCCATGTGGATGACATTGACGTGATAGGTCGAACTCAGCGAGCCGTTGATGAGGCATGAACAACTTAACTCCGGCCCAAAGTGTTTTTTGACTCCGCATTTTTGAAGGTGCGCTAATTTCCGTGCTTGTGAAATTGTTTCAATACCTAGATAAGTGGCTTATTTTCCTACAACGTAATTAATTTTCCTGTTTAAACGGTTATTCCTACGGATCCCCTTTTATTCAGAAATGGCTGCCTGCCGATGATTACCGACTACAGATAAGTCAGCTAGTTAAAGTTTCGTAAATGTCTGAAAATGATTTGAAGTTGCTAAAATACTTGAGGGGAAATCAGAGTGGAAAACATTTTGTCAAGAAACCACTGTTGCACTTGTCCATTTTATTTATACAGTCAAAATCGGTTATAACGACCTTCAAGGGACTGACGAATTTGGTCGTTGTAAGCGATTTTGACTGTATTTCAGTGGTTTTAACAGCCCATGCGACATTTCAAGGCATATTTCCAGTGTATACTAGAGTTGTACCGAATGGTGATTTGGCCGAATACCGGATACCTTTTCCCTTCTCCTCAAAAAGATATTCTTACTTTCTACACAAAAAAAGTTTTTGGGACATTTTTGAAGAGGTTGCGGATGCAAGTCAGATTGAGTTTTCTGCCAAAAAAAATACCGCCAACGAGCTTGACTTATATCTCAAAACAGTTAGGTTTGAACGGAATAGTAACCATTGGACTTGGTGGTCAGTAAATGGAAGACAGTACCCAATTTTGCCCAAATTCGCCAAAACTTATTTTTCATCTCCATGTAGCAGTGTATACAGTGAGAGACTCTTTTTCTGAAGCATGCATCGTATACAAAAACAAACGCAATAAATGATTACCCCTGAATGCTTAAGGTGGCGCTACAGTCCGGAGTGGATCTGGGCCTCAACCAACAAGCGTCTCCAGCCACCTCGATCTTTAGCTAGCTGCCTTCAGTTTCGCACGCACAGTTGGTTGAGGTCCCTTTCTACTTGCGTGCGGCACCAGAGCCGCGGTTTTCCTCTACTGCGCCGTCCCTCGGGGGTGGATTCGAAGATTTTCCGGGCCGGAGCATTGGTTTCCATTCGCTCTACATGACCTAGCCATCTTAATCGTTGGATCTTCACCCTTCTGTCTAAGTCGATGCCGCTGAACAGGTCGTACATTTCGTTGTTATATCTTCTCCTCGACTCACCCTCTATGCAGACGGGACCGAAAATCACCCGAAGAATTTTCTTCTCAAAGCATCCAAGAGCAACCTCCGCTTTTGAAAAAGTCCATGCTTCTGCGCCATATAGCAGGACTGGGACAATGAAGGTCTTGTACAGTACAGGGTTACCTTGGTTTTTCGAGAGAGGGCTTTGTTTATCAAATGCTTTCTTAGCCCAAAGAAGCAGCGATTAGCAAGAGTTATTCTTCGTTCGATTTCAGCGCTGGTGTCATTGTCAGAATTAATAGCGGTTCCTAGGTAGACAAAGTCTTTGACTCGTCGTCTCTATAGATGCTGTCATACGCGGCCTTAAAAACGATGAAAAGGTGGTGGGTATCGATTTGTCTTTCCTGAGTTTTTCCCAAGATCTGCCGCAGTGTGAATATTTGGTCGATGGTGGATTTTCCTGGCCTAGAGCCACACTGGTATGGACCGACCAGGTTGTTGACGAATGGCATTAGGCGTTCATACAACACGGCAGATAAGCTCTTATAAGCAATGTTCCGAAGACTGATGCCTCTATAGTTGGCGCAGTTTAGAGGGTCTCCTTTTTTGTGGATCGGGCAAACAATGCTGAGGTTCCATTCATCGGGCATGCTTTCTTCCGACCATATTTTACAAATGAGTTGGTGCATACTCCTTACCAAGTCATCGCCTGCTGCTTTGAAAAGCTCAGCTGCTAGGCCGTCAGCTCCAGCAGCTTTGTTGGACTTTAGTTTCGATATAGCTATCTTCACTTCATCCAGGTCGGGGGGACGGAATTGTTGATCTACATCGTCCCTTTCATTCGGGTTGAATGGTTCAATCTGCCTGACAGCGGAATTCGGTTCTTCATCGCCGTTATACAGTCTGCACAAGTGGTTTTTCCATATCCTCAGCATCGACTGTGATTCTACTACAATGTTTCGTTGATCGTCCTTGCAGGCTTCAGTTCGGGCTTTATAACCCTGGCTGGTTAACTTTACCCTTTGGTAGAACTTCCTTATCTCATTCCTGCAGTGGTAGCTCTCTATTCTACGCTTCTCATGCTCCTTCTTTTTCCTCCTGAGAAGCCGGTGTTCGTTTCTCCTTTTCTGCTCGTAAAGCTCGCGAGCAGCTCTTGTCCTTCTTTGCAGTGCCGCTTTGTAGGCCACTTGTTTAGCTGCATTCGCCTGCCGACATTAGTCGTCAAACCAGGGGTTTCGTTGTGGTGTCCGAGTGAAACCCAGCACATCAAAGGCGGCATCTCTGATAGATTTTTGAATGCAGAAAATCTAATTTTTATTCACCATAATTTGACTTTAGTAAACTTCCAATATTAAATTGTTTTTTTATTTTGTTGTTTTTACTGAAAAAACGATTATCCGGTATTCGGGCGGATATCAAAAGATTATTCGGCTCCGGCCGGTATACACACACCATTATGTGTATCTTTATGAAGAGTAAAATGTGAGTACATATGTTTAGGTACATGTAAGTTGTAATTAACTTTAACCTGAATTCCTTCCAAACAATTATTTTAATGCACTCGTCAACTTAAAGCTGCCTTCCATCTATTGACCCGCAGGCGTTTCAACAGATGGCCTTGTGCATATGTATGCCTCCGAGCTACTATCTTGTCGTCCTTCTCCAGGACTAAAAGGACTAAATCCTTCTTGAGCTCGCAAGTATTTAATCCCCTGTGAATTAGAAAACAAAATTCCCGAGAGTTTTTGAGAACCCATAATCCAGTGCGCACTCGTCCCCCTCCCAATGGGCGTTCTGTTGCTCCTCTAATCTTATCCCACAACAAACGCATACACACACAATGCATTCAAGCTAATGGATTGCCAAAACGTAGATACACATACGCACAGAAGAAAAAAAAAGCATCCACGCGTCTGAAACCACAAATTACATGCCAGTAACCAAACCTAGCAATTTTATCCCAGCCGAGCATCCTTGAAGGGCTCAAACCTCTTTACTCCGCACTCCGACGACCACCGTTCATATCGCATCGCCTGTGTGCATCTCTCAGCTCCCGCCTGTGTGTGCCAAGGCAAAGTTTTTAATAACGGCATCGCATTCATTGTGCAAAAAGCGGGAACAATTTAATTTCTACCCGTTGCGTTCACCCTTAGAATCCTTTTTCAATTGTCAAGCAAGTAAAAAAGAAAACGCGAACCGAAAGGAACAAAAAAAACCTAAAACGAACGAAAAAGCGAAATCATGAATTTCGTTAGTTCTAGGACAAGCCATTTCTCTGCACAGCATGTGAGCTGAGCCGTGAGCCCGAGCCTGGAACATGGGGAACCAAATCGCAAAGGACTATAATTTGAAATTTAGATTTTTTTTCCTTTCATCCCCTCTCTCGCTTTCTCGCTCTCTTGTTGCTTTTCATTTCTAACTGTAATTTGTGAAACGAATTTCCCTGTGGGGCGAGCCAAATTAAAAATCCTTGTGCTCTAGAACTCTCTCCACCCCTCTATCCTTTCTGGTACTTCCCGTTAGTGTAGTCGAGTAGCATGTACCGACTTTCAAGAGCTCACCCCTTGCCCGGAAATGCAGTGTGCAGGGTGCGCACAGTAAGGAAGGGTAACACCCATTAAAAAATTCGCAATTGTCCTTGGACCATGATGAGGATGCGGCGGTGTTCGTGGTGTGGGTATACTTCACCCAAAATGTATTCGCAAATAAAAACGTGAGCATAAATGCCCACAGCACAGCGGCGTAAAGGGCGACATTCGGCGAGGACATGACGGGAATCCTAGGTGTTAATGCCACACTCACACCTAGGCTATCTTGTCTCTCCCTCAGCCATTCCCTCAATGGCGTGTCAAAATAATCTGACAGTTAAATTATAGTGCTTTGCATCCAGAAAGGATTCACGCATTGATTCCAACCAACTGCGCATTGAATTGCTGGTGATTGCTTGTATTCTCTTTTCCGGGGGATGAATGGCCACGAAACAAAAGAGGAAAAATCAGGAAATGGATTAAAAATCCTGTCGGCACATATTCATACATGGATTTGCGATGCTTTCAATAATTATCCTTACGGTTTGTTCTCGTGCGGTTCGTAACAGTTTGTGTAGTCCTGCTGTTGGTAGATGGTGTGGTATCCTTTTGTGTTTAATATTTTTCTTGTTGTTGTTGTCGTTTTGCCCCGTTCGAGGTTTTGTGAGTCTGGAAATTCATGGATTATTGTCGGCTTTGTGAGGATCAGTGGCTGGGACTTTAATTGAAAATGCATTAGAATGGCCATGAGGCTGGCTCAGGCTTTGTCAGGACGGGAACAAATGAAGCATCCACTGTGCTGTGGTATTTTCTAATCAGAAAGCCTATATCCAGCTTGTACGCATGATGAATTTTTTTGTTTTATTTTAGCGAAATTTCCACTTTTTGAATGGGTTACCGAACAAAAAACAACAATTGTGAGCACACAACAATGAGTAATCAGATCAAGGCTTCAACCGCGCGTTGAAAGAACAGATTTTCAACTTTTTCTGCTCATTGTTTGTGTTTTATATTTGTATCCACGAGAAATACATACGTACATACATACGAGTATATACATAAAAGGGTTCGCAAAATTAATCATCCAGTTTTGTTTTTGAATTATTTTTTTACTAAATAAAAACTGTAGCGTTCGCCAGTAACAGTGAACCTACTGCCGATGGCGTCCTCAAAAAAATACGGCCCAATCACTCCTCCCGCGTGAACGGCGCACTTCTCAATGACTTTGAGTGGATGTAATGGCTCTTCGTGCATCACATGCGGATTTTCAGTGCCCTAGAAATGAAGATTTTGTTTATTGAGGCAACCGCTTAACCCGGCGAGAGTGTGTTGACAAAATGTAACATTGAGTATGTGGCTGGGTATGACATACCCACATACGAACTTAGCTGTAAATATTGTAATAATAAATATTAACATTTAAAAATATGTATTTCATTATAAAGGGTATATAATAATTAGTTGCAAATGAAACACATGTAATATTTTAAGAATTTTTATATTAATACAGAACAAAATGGAATTGTCTCAGTTTGAAGGTATTGTTCACTGCAATAGTCGGTTTCTTTGCCAGAGCTTGACTCAACGGAAGTATCTTCTAGCACTTCTTCCAACATGGACCTAAGTCGCCTTTCTCTAATTTCAAACTCCATTTTTAATCAAAATCTGAAGAAAAAAGTAGAACATAAACGAAAACAGTAATAGTTTGTATTGGCACGAAATGCTTACACCAACTATGTGGCGGGGTATTACGTACCCAACATATGTTTGAACACGTGCATCTCGACTGGTGACTAGCGGGATACTGCGAAAACTCCACTGTCCCCTTCCGATTCTTTTTAAATCCAGCTACACGAAGCGACAGTGTGTGATCAATTAAAGAAATATAGTTATTTAAATAACAGGGTGGGTATGTCATACCCCGCCACACCCTCGCCGGGTTAAGTGGAAATACGCCACGTCGCTCATGATGATTTTCGACACAAAATCGTCTGTTCCGTTGTTGAGAATGGTTGACTTGACAGTAATTCCCACGCGATTGACGATCAGGAGGCATTAACTGACGCACTGTTTGCACTTTGTATGGAAAGATGTGTAAGTCTTTCACAAAATTCGCTGAAGGGTTCGTCTGGTGATGCCCAATTGCGTGGCCCGTCGTCTGGTTGATGTTTCTTCGTACTCAGCGAAATCGACAGCCACAGCCGCGACATTCTCGGCCGAACGACCAGTCTGGTGGCGGCCACGCCCTGCATGGTCTCCTGTGGTTCCAGTCTGTTAAAGTCAAGTAGCTAAGCGCCGAAATGTTTGCCCGTTATAACACCACCGATCGATTATTGGTCAAAAAAATTGACACAATTATTCCACGCTTTTGCGGAGTATAGTGCTCCATTGCCTGTCTGTTTGTATACTGTAGCTGTTTAGTTCACAAATGTCAAATATGATGCACGACGCCATTTGCAAAAATTATAACATCTTCCGATAGGATGATTAATTTTGCGCCACATTGTAGTATACGTAGAATGGTGAAATAACACATTTTCATCTTGTAATATCATTTTACAGGTACGATTTACCAAAGCGTTTAATATTAATTGGAGCATGCCCGCTGCTTTTTCCTTGATCGCAACTCGTGGGCTTTCAAAGAAAGCAATTCTCCATGGGAGAATTTCCGACTTAAACCAGAATCTTATCTTGCAAAGAGATGACAAAGATTTCAGAAACATAATTAAGATATGGATAAGATTAAGCAATCGAGATCTAATAGGTTTTTTAGAAGAAACATTGAAGTAAGATTTGGCATGTAGACTGGTTACTTTATCTGAGTTACAAAAGCACAATCTGATTTCGCAGCAAAGCCAAGTGGCGACTTTATGGAAAACATTTCTTCTCATCTCATCTCATCTTCCGTGGCCCGCATGTTCCATTAAAGGGGTCGCGAGGGCAATGCACGCACAAGAAATCTCCCGCCCACTCGATTCTCCGTTCCGCTAACTTGGCTTTGATGTTTCAAAATTGAGCCAGCTCGGCCAATCCTACAAGAAACCTCAGCATTATTCCTCCCATCACTCGTGTAGAAGACCCTGAGATACTTAAACTTCTCCACCTGTTTCAATGGGACTCCACTAACATGTACAGTGTATTGAACAGATGTTCTGGAAATAACCATAACCTCGGATTTGTCCACGTTAACCTTCATCCCAGCATCAGGACATACGGCCACAAACCTATCTATCGCGCGTTGGAGTTCTATCTGGGAGGATGTGAGGATGACTAAGTCATCTGCAAAAAGAAGATGGCTTACCCTCAACTCTCCCAATGTGAAACATTCATCGCCTCGATTGCGCTGTAACATTCAGTCCCATATATACAATGAAAAGAAGAGGTGACAAGACGCACCCTTGGCGAAGTCCAACACCGACGGTAAAAGGTGTTGCTTTACTATCGTTAACCCGAACAGAGCTGCTACAGTTTGTGTATAGAGACTGAGTGGCCCTCAACAGAAAGGCATCGATCTCGTTCTCCTGCAGAACACTCGAGAGTTTACCTAAGGGAACTCGGTCGTATGCCTTTTCCAAATTTACAAAACAACTATAGATCGGTTTGGCGTACTTCCAAGCCTTCTCAAATACCATTCTTAGAGTGAAAAGCTGGTCGGTTGTACTTCTGCCGCGACGAAAACCGCACTATTCATCTCTCCTCCTGAATTTGACCATAGCTGTAGAACGCGCCTCCAACACCTTAGCGTAGACTTTACTGGAGAGACTTAAAGAGATGTGCCCCTGTAGTTGAAGCACTCTCTTTAGTCCCCCTTTTTGAAAAGAGGGACAATCGCTCTAGTCTGCAAATCGCCAGAAATTAAAACTCAACGCACAAAAATATGTACATACGAAGAAGAACTAATTCTTCAAGGAGAAGGACTTGGTTTCATCCATCAAAATTTTCAAAAGGTAATAAAGAGTCTCCCAGTAGGGACTTCCCACTTTTGTCAGTTGTTGAAGCTACGTCTGTCAAATTCAGATTCAGTCAGCTTTGCTAAATCACCATTGATGGAAATAGCGTTCAATAACACGTTCAAATGATAAAATTGTTTTATCAACACGGGTGTTCTGTTCGCGGAACGTTCCGCGCGCTTCGCCCATTTTACGGTCTCCATAATCGCCCTACAGAGAGGTCTATTCACAGTGTAGCAGTCCACTGGTTCAGTAAACGAAAAACCAACACCTTAACGTCGACGAAACACAAGATCTGCCGAAAACATCGCTGCTATCCGTGAGAGTGTGTAGGAGAATCCGAGGCAATCGATTTCGCATAGCTCAAAAAACTCGGCCTTTCACAGACCACAACTTGACGAATTGTGCGTCGCGTTGTGACTGGGGCCCGAACCTGTATAAAATTCAACTGACCCAGGAGCTGAAGGTAAATGACCAGACCATAGACAACGACGTGCGTTCGCTAAATGGGGTCTGGAGCGGCTGGAAACTGACCCTAATTTTCAACGAAAAATCATCTTCAGTGAAGAGAGCCATTTCTGGATGAATGGGTACGTCAACAAACAAAATTGTCGAATTTGGGATGATACCAATCCGCATGAGATCCAAGGGCGTCCAATGCATCCCGAAAAAAATCACTTTTTGATGTGGATTTTGGGTTGGCGGCGTCATTGGTCCATATTTTTTTTGAGAATAACGTTGGTCAGACCATCACCGTCAACGACGAGCGCTATTGGTCGATGGTTATCAACTTATTTTAGCCTGAATTAGATCATATGGACACCAATGACAGGACGGCGCTACGTGCGAGACAGCTCACGCCACATTGGAAATACTGCACGAGCGATTCGAGGGTATGGTGATCTCACGTGAAAATGATGTGAACTGGCCACCGAGATCGTGCGAGTTGACCCCGTTAAACTTTTCCTTGTGGGGTTTTGTGAAGTCGCAGATCTATGCGGATAAGCCACAAACCACAGCGGCCCTTAAAGCCAACATAACCCATGACATCACTGATATTCAGCCTGATTTATGCCCCAGATTCATGGAAAATTTGACATTTCGAATGCGCGTTATCCAGAGAAGCCGTGGTAGACATTTGAACGATATTATATTGCATACATAATGGCATCAATAGGCCTTTCAAACGAATGGAAATTAATGAAAATATCTCAAACAAACTTTTTTTTATTTAAATTTAAAGGTAGGAAGCTCTTAATGAAATACGCTTTATTTTTCGATCACAATTTGATTATTAAAAGTGTGTCATTCATCGCTATCGCATTAGCCAATCCCTTCCCCTGTTGGCCTTTGTTATTCACCGAAGTCCATGGTATTACGTTTCCATCGATTGAAATTCGCTTTGAATGTCACTGTGATTGTTTAATTAGCTATGCATCGCGATAGCTCTACGAACAAAACAAAATAATAACAAACATGTGCATATGATGTATTTTAATAAGGCAAAGAGCGGAATAAATGTGATCAGCAAAATGAACAACCTAAACTTGGTCAATCGGTACCTTCTGGATTATAATGAATGAAGAGGCTTCATGCCTTCACATTTCATGTTAGAAGGTGACGAAGAACGGTCGAAAATTCCCAGAATACCTACCAACTTCTACACAGTGCGGTGCATTCAATTAACACTCGGTTAGTCGATTAATCTATCAATCCTAGACTCTACAGCACGTGATCGTATTGCAAGCATGTAAGTACTTGCAAGCCTTGCATTCCATTCGAAACACAGTTGGCAGTTTGCCAATTTACCATACATTTACCATGCCATTTCAAGCCATACACAAACAATTTGTTCGTCAGTTCATGAGAAATGTCTGGATATATGGAAACGATAGTGTGTAGGCTGCTTAAGTCGACTGGAGTTTTGTTTTGTCTTTTCCACCTGTTCAGAAGGAGCTTCTCTAATACTTCAGGGATAATAGGCAGGGAAGCTGCTCGGTGCGAAGTTCTAGGGAGTATATGAAGTGTATGCTGGTATCCGCCCGATTCATGTCCTGAAAGGTTGCGTATAGGCGAGTAACTCTCGACTTCTATATGGTCTGCATCATTGGTCATCTGAGAACACCGGATTTGTCCTGTTCAATGGCGACAATGTGGAAAATAATGTCATCGCCAATGACGAAGAGCAACCTCCGAGTTCAGTTAGTTAAGTTAGTTTGAGGCAAGATACCCTCAACAACAATAATAATAATAATAAGCTTGTTTTAAGTATTTCTGTCTAGGATGTAAGAACCATGAATTATTGAATAAAACCTCACAAAAAAAAGAGCATCCAAGCGATCTTCGAAACACTTAAGGAGTCAACCTTATTTAATATTCTGACGGCTGGATGTCATTGGCAACTTTGGCAGCCGATGAATGATAACAATTGAAAAAACTATTATTGCTATCTGGTTACCCTTTATTGTAAATATGAATAAAAAACTGCAAACAAAATAGTCGGGAAAGCGTGGGACCAATGTCGACACTTTGCCAGACTCATGAATTTTGAATTATTTGAGATGATTTTTAATATTTAAAAAAAATAGTCTGACTAAAGTGTCTTGATTTAGTGTGCTCCATTTCAGACTTAATAACATAACACCTAATTAGCTTTTTACGAGTGTCTGTATTCCTGGTTTGTAATATACTCGAATTCGATTCTTTTTCTTCTGATGGCGCTACAGTCAGGGGTGAACCTGGTCCTTACTTGAATTCGATTAGCTTGAAGAATGTACTAACACTTATACTAAGCACTCCTGTTTCTATTGTTTGGTATTTGCAAAGTTCAGTGGGCGCTGTGGCGTAGTGGTGGCGCCGTGGTGTAGATGTCGTCGGTTCGAATCTCGAAAAAAACATCTAAAATTTTTTAACGGCTCCCTCTCTTTCGAGTCACTGACAATGCTCAAAGAGTATAACTGTCTAGAAAAAGCTTCTCAATCTCGCCGTTCGGAGTCGGCATTAAACTGTAGGTCCCCTCCACTCGTGACAGAACAATAGCACGCACAACACGAGTGGTTGCTGAGAAGCTAGGCCCAGGTCCACCTCGGACTGTAGTGCCGCCATTATTATTATTATTATTATCTTTTGCACACATAAATTCCATGCTTGTGATGGACAACTCCATACGATGATGAGTGTTATCTCTCACATTCGATTCATTTCAACCCCTAAATGCTTAACAGCAATGTTTAAGCAGCAGGCATGAGCGGTGATTGGGTATGATGGAAGGGATTTTGAGTGGTAGATAAATTTGGATATAAACATTCGTGTATGTATGTATGGATCGGTGTTTCTTTGTTTGTATCTATGAATGTAGTAATGAGTAGTTACTACTGTCGATATGTTTTTTGAGTCTCAATAAGTCGACTTTTAATCATTTGATGTTTCTTTTTTTAAATTAAAATAATTGTTATGTTGATATACAAATAGAAAAAAGTTTGCGTTCACTAGATATGTCTGACATTTTATGTTGTGTTTGCTGCAATTGAAGGAATTTCACATCACTTTTGAAGTTGAATTTAATTTAGTAGCAGAAATTACATTCGTGAACAATTTAAAATAGTTATAAGTATAGAGACTTAAGATGTTCTCCTTTACAACTTTATAACAAATAGTAATCAATAATCTTCAACAATTAGATCCAAAGCTACAAACAAAACCCCCTATATGATCCTTAAAACAAACATTATAGTCATAAGTATACACAAATTATTGAGCGAAAGAAGATATATAAATTTATAGGATGCTAAATGTTTGAATTTTCAGACAGTTCAAGTATCAATATGTTATCAGAATGAAGACAGTTTGTTAATCATTTTTCTTTATAAAGGTTAACTTTAAAAATAATAAGATCGACACCGCACTGGTCATGATGACGAATGGGGTGGGATAATACCTAGGAAGTCCAAACATAATTTTTAAAATTTTGTTTTGATAACGTTGGAGCTTATCTATAAGTGAGTTTTTTGCGCACTTAAACCAAACAGGAACACCATAGAGGAGGATAGATTGGAGAACTGTTTTGGATGTCAATCTATTTCTTGTGTTTAGCTGTGAATGTTTGCAAATAAAGGGATACAATATTTTGATTATGTATTGATTGTTTTGTTTACTTTGTTAATTGTATTTGATATGTGATTGCTGTTTGCTGTCAAATGTTACGCCCAGATATTTGCAGGATGATGCCCAATCGATATCAACATATTGCAGCTTTAGCTTTCTTCTTGATGGCTGGATGTTGTAGGAATCGGGTAGGCACTGATTGGCGTCAACCTGGCGATGCCCAGTGTTGTAACTTTTCCTATACATCAATTGTGCTTATTTTACCTCCAAGTGGTAGCCATCGGGTACTGGTTGTAGTTCACCCGAACTCAACCTGCTAAACTTATAAGTGCGACCTCTTGTCCTAGGGGTAAAAAAAAAAGGAACTGGTCCTCCAGGTTGGGGGTTGTGCCGTCGGGGTAACTGCCCGGCCACACCAAAAAAAAATCAAGTTACGAAGCAACAACAAGCCTCGGAAACGGACGGAATTACTGATGACGAACCCCGCAAACGAATTAAGGACAACGATCTTCGGATCTGCACGTGGAATGTAAGGTCCCTTTATAGGCCACGTGCAGCCGAATAATTAGCGGAAGCCCTGGACTGCTACAAAGCAGACATCACCGCCATCCAAGAAGTGCGATGGGATGGGCCGGGCAAAAAGAGGATGACAAACTGTGACATTTACTACGGTGACTGCTACAGGCAGCAAAAGCAGCGCTTGTTTGGATGTGGATGCGTCGTTAGGGGCAGACTTAGGCAAGAAGTCTTATCGTTCAGATGTGTGAACGAACGCCTTACGACAATTCGCATCAAGGCTAAATTCGCCAATATAAGCCTAATATGCGCACATGCCCCCACAGAGGAGAAAGACGACGACACCAAAGACAGTTTCTATGAGCTCTTGGACAAGACATACGAGCAGTGCCCTAGCTATGACATTAAAATTGTCATAGGCGATTTTAATGCAAAGCTGGGAAGAGAGAGTGTCTTTGGTAGTACGGTCGGGAAGCACAGCCTACACGACACCACCTCCGATAACGGATTTAGGCTGATCGACTTTGCTGCGGGGCGAAATGTTGTAGTAGCCAGTACACGGTTCCCACACTTCAATATTCACAAAGGAACATGGAGATCTCCTGATCAATCAACCGTCAACCAGATTGATCACATTGCGATCGACGCAAGGCACTCCTCCAGTATTATGGATGTCCGAACGTTTCGAGAAGCCAACATCGACTCGGACCACTACCTTGTTGTAGCCAAGGTAAGGCTGCGGATATCCCGAACACCGCCAAGACAAGAAAATACTGTGAGGAAGTTCGACGTCGGAAGGCTACAATCGCAAGAGATCGCCAAATCCTTTTCCGATCGAGTCTCCCTTTATCTCAGAAGAAATTCTTTGCCACCGACACCAAGTATTGAAGACCAGTGGCAACATTGCCAAAAAGCTATCAGAGATGCCGCCTTTGATGTGCTGGGTTTCACTCGGCCACCACAACGAAACCCCTGGTTTGACGACGAGTGTCGGCAGGCGAATGCAGCTAAGCAAGAGGCCAACAAAGCGGCACTGCAAAGAAGGACAAGAGCTGCTCGCGAGCTCTACGAGCAGAAAAGGAGAGACGAACACCGGCTTCTCAGGAGGAAAAAGAAGGAGCATGAGAAGCGCGCGATCGGTAGAATAGAGAGTTACTACTGCAGGAATGAGGTAAGGAAGTTTTACCAAAGGGTAAAGTCAACCTGTCAGGGTTATAAAGCCCGAACCGAAGCCTGCAAGGACGATCAAGGGAACATCGTAGTAGAATCACAGTCGATGCTGAGGATATGGAAGAACCACTTCTGCAGACTGTATAACGGCGATGAAGAACCGAATTCCGCTGTCAGGCAGATTGAACCATTCAACCCGAATGAAAGGGACGACGTAGATCAACAATTCCGTCCCCCCGATCTGGACGAAGTGAAGATAGCTATATCTAAACTAAAGTCCAACAAAGCTGCTGGAGCTGACGGCCTAGCGGCTGAGCTCTTCAAAGCAGCAGGCGATGACTTGGTAAGGAGCATGCACCAACTCATCTGTAAAATATGGTCGGAAGAAAGCATGCCCGATGAATGGAACCTCAGCATTGTTTGCCCGATCCACAAAAAAGGAGACCCTCTAAACTGCGCCAACTATAGAGGCATCAGTCTTCTAAATATCGCTTATAAGATCCTATCTGCCGTGTTGTGTGAACGCCTAAAGCCATTCGTCAACAACCTGGTCGGTCCATACAAGTGTGGCTTTAGGCCTGGAAAATCCACCATCGACCAAATATTCACGCTGCGGTAGATCTTGGAAAAAACCCAGGAACAACAAATCGATACCCACCACCTTTTCATCGATTTTAAGGCCGCGTATGACAGCATCTATAGAGACGAGCTATACAGAGCAATGTCTAGTTTTGGCATCCCTACCAAACTCGTCCGTTTGTGTAGGATGACGATGGAGAATGCACGCTGCTCCATCAAGGTCGGTAAAGACCTAACCGAGACCTTTGACGTCAAAAAAGGATTCAGACAAGGCGACGCGCTGTCATGCGACTTCTTCAACATCATACTTGAAAGAATTGTGCAAACCTCGCACGCCAACACCAGAGGCACAATCTTTCAGAAGTCCGTCCAATTACTCGCATATGCCGACGATATTGACATAATCGGAAGAACACAGCGTGATGTCAATGGCACTTTTGTGAGTATTGCGACGGAGGCCGCGAAGATGGGTTTAACGGTAAATGAGGGCAAGACCAAGTATATGCTGTCAACCAGAAAGGACACCCAACACCGACGTCTCGGACAGAACGTCACAGCTGACAGTTATAACTTTGAGGTAGTCAAGGACTTTGTCTACCTAGGCACCGCTATTAACTCAGACAACGACACCAGCGCTGAAATCAAACGAAGAATAACTCTTGCTAATCGCTGCTTCTTTGGGCTAAGAAAGCATTTGATAAACAAAGCCCTCTCTCGAACAACCAAAGTAACCCTGTACAAGACCCTAATCGTCCCAGTCCTGCTATATGGCGCAGAAGCATGGACTTTGTCAAAAGCGGATGAGGTTGCTCTTGGTTGCTTCGAGAGGAAAATTCTTCGGGTGATTTTCTGTCCCGTCTGCATAGAGGGTGAGTGGAGGAGAAGATACAACAACGAACTGTACGAGCTGTGCAGCGATATTGACTTAGCCAGAAGGATGAAGATACAACGATTGAGATGGCTAGGTCATATAGAGCGAATGGAAACCAATGCTCCGGCCCGGAAAGTCTTCGAATGCACCCCCGAGGGACGGCGCAGTAGAGGAAGACCGCGACTCAGGTGGCGCACGCAAGTGGAAAGGGACCTCAACCAACTGTGCGTGCGAAACTGGAGGCAGCTAGCTAAAGATCGAGCTGGCTGGAGACGCTTGTTGGTTGAGGCCCAGGTCCACCCCGGACTGTAGCGCCACCTTAAGTAAGTAAGTAAGTAAGCTTTCTTCCAAGAAGAAAGCATTTTTTCCTGCGTTTGGTAAACCAGACAGCTTGGGTTTATATTAATTTTCCATTTTGCGCAGAATTGCTCAAACTTGGTGGGATACACTTGCATGGAATTGAATACATCATGAAAGAAGATGCCAGACCCAGAAATTGCAGTATCATCGGCAAACATACCTAATACCAGATGATCTGACAGCTCTAGGGTACCAGCAAGTTAATGTGATTGACTGGAACGATTTGTGAAATTTAACAATAATTTCTTGTGATTTTGATACTTCTTGTACAATAATGAATAAAGGAAAAGAAATACGCGTGGATGAGCGAAAATAGTAAGGCAGTATGCATTGGTTCAAAAAGTGACTAATAATTGGCATTTACATATCTAAGTCTAGTTGGTCGACCTCCAAAGCTATCATCACAAGAAAAACGAGATTTAAGTAATCCAAGTCAAGAGTAATCCTCAACTAATAGCATTTCAATTATCTATAAAGACAAATTCGACAAAAACATCAGCGTAAGCTGTTAGAAAAATCCTGAAAAAGGCAGGGTAGAGTTTCGCGAAAAAAGCAATTCATTTCAAGAGTGACTGGTTTTAAGCGCATAGCTTTTGCAAATTGACATATTCACCTGACTTCTGGAAAATAATAATATTTCCAATGAGAGCTTTTTTTGCATTAAAGGAATTAAAGGACGTTAGTTCGAGTGGCTAAAGCAGGGCACAGCTTAAAATAAACAAAATTTGTCTGCTACAGTTAACCATGGCGGAGGAGGTGTAAGCGGTGGCAACGAAATCGCTGATCTTTTAGATAGAAAGGGCACCTCTAGCAATTTCAACAGTACTGAACCAGTCTATGGTATTCCCGAATCTAATCTTAACACTCTTCTAGATAACTGGGAATAATCACATCTGTCCCATCGGGACGGAGTACAAGGTCTTTATCAGAAGGGACGATATCAGAAGACTTGTTAGCTACCTTTCAGGCCACTACTGTCTGAAATACCACCTTCATAAAATGAATCTTTCTCCTGAAGCTGAATGTAGACTGTCTTGAGGATCACGAAACTGCAGAGCACATGCTATGTGAGTGCGCTGCTCTCTGTCATCTCAGGAAAAGTATCTTTCTGAGAGAAATTTTGATTGAGGAAGTTTCTTCTTTCCTGCGGGACCAATCCTCTATTTTATCAGGAAGTTTTAGATTGTCCTCGCTTGATTGGCTTTCTCGGCAAAAAAGATATTCACCAATCGCAGTGCCCTCTCCCTGCAAATTTTAGCAGTGGCCTTAAAAAAATATTTTAGACATTCGACAGTTTTTTTTGTTTTCGGAGGATTTTTGAAACACTGCTGGAGCACTCAGACTTAAAACTGGTCCATTGTACTGCCAGGTAGCAACCTACTCCAGTGCCGTTAATTTTATCCCAACGGCAAATAATGACTGGACCAGATTCGATTTCACTGGGGTTCGAACCTGGGACCCCTCGAACTTGGGGCGACCAACTACGCCATCCAGTCGTGTTACATACATTTTAAAATGATGAAAATGTCGTTTTATGATTCCTAGGAAATATACTAACTTCAATCTCTGCCAACTATTTTGCTAAGCAAAATTTCGCATTTAAAACCAGAAAAAAAACAATCATACATATGTACAATCCCCTCAACTGACTTTGTGTAACCGCGTCTTTAATTATCTCAAATCACCCCTTTCGTGTCGCATAAAGGAAAGGAATCACAAAACATGTCCTAATTAAACATCCGCCAAGCAAGTCATCAGAGAAATCCTTGCCTGGTTAGACAAACAAATGAGTATCCAGCCGAGAAATATAAAAAAATAAAAATAAAATAGCGCAGCAACAATTATCTGAAAGGGGGAGAATTTCAAGGAAATCCTTTTCAAACATTAAACGAAATTTTCCACTCAAAACAAAATCCTCACCCTACAGCCTTCCATGAGCGGCTATGAAAAGATGACGCGACTCAGAGTGTGAGAAAAGTAAAATTCAAAGAAAATAACGCGAAAAATAACCAAAAGCATTAAGCCAAAAGGAGAGAGCGAGACAGGAAACCCTTTGAGCCGCGTCGGCAGTCATCGTCGTTGCTCACGGGTGAGGTGGGTGACAAAGAAATTCAGCGACATCGACACCAACACAATTCCGTGATAAAAATGCAAGTTAATGTGCGAAACTTCGCACTTTTCCACATCCCGGTCACACCGCTTTGTTTGATTGAAGTGATTGTGAGGATAATTTTCAAGTTTTTTTTTCTAGAAAAGGTCTGGAAATCTCGTGCGCGTTGAATGTGTTAAGCAACTTGTTTTCAGCAATTAGGCTTAAGTACAGGGACTGGGTCGACCAACATTTAAAATGTAATTAGAGGGGAAAATTAAGACAATAGGTTAAGTGATTCAGCATATATATGGGTGAGAAGCCTTTAGAGTTTATCGTGGATCCAAAGCTTAGCAGAAAATTCAAAATCGAACAGGGGGCTAGAACGACAAGCACTTCGGAGCACGTAATAAGAAATTCATAAAGAAATGGCGCCTTCGCATTTAAGTACCTAATCCTATGGATGAACACTGCCGTTGTAAGCTACCCTCTCACTTATGATGTCGTACGTACGTCCGCATAAACAATTGGATGACGCAGTTGGTTAGGTGCCTGCCCCAAGTTAGAGAGGTGCCAGGTTCGAATCCCAGTGAAATCGAATCTGGTCCAGTCACCATTTGCTGTTGGGATCATATTAACGGCACTGGAGTAGGCTGCTACCTGGCAATGGACACAGTTTTGAGTCTGAGTGCTCCAATCGTGTTTCAAACATCCTCCGAAAAAAAAAGAATGTGCGACCGCATAGCAAAAAATAAAACATTTATACCCGAAAGGCAGTCCAGGGGACATTGTGTAGAGGACCTTGGGCCTTAATTTTTTGCTCACTCTTGACTTAAATTTTCTGCAGCTTGGTTCGGCTTAGAAAAACCGGCTCGAAAATCGACTGATTGCGTCTCGGTAAACGCTTTATTGTTGAGTTTCCGACAAAAAAGGAATGTATGTAAGTGTGGCATAGCGATTGGAGACTATGACACCACTATCAACTATCCTTCCATTTTGCTATTTTTACGACGGACAAGCGGCAATCAAATCCTCCATACTTGTCAAACATTATCAGTCAGCCTTTGACCAGCATTGCTCCCAATCAAGATTACCCAAGCCTGAATCCCCAAGCACAGCACGTTAGGTAACGAGATGTACCGAAGAATTTTCTTCTTCTTTATTTAGATGTGTCCGGGGATAAACGGGGTTTAACCAAAAAGCCTCTAGACCGCTTAAGCACGTTAAACCTGTGTGCGCCAACTTAACTATGGACGTCCTTTGTTCCTGTGTTCAAAGTTGAACATTCTTGAAGCCGGAATGTTCAGCCACATTAGCCCCAGACCCCAGGCTACACTCATGTCGCTGTATAGCCCGTACAAAGATCGCATGCATAACTTTTCTCTAAAAAATACTAAGACCGTCTTAACACGACCTAACCCAATAACCTCAACCAACAAGCGTCTCCAGCTAGCTCGATCTTTAGCTCGCTGCCTCCAGTTTCGCACGCACAGTTGGTTGAGGTTCGCTTTTGACAAAGTCCATGCTTTTGCGCCAGATAGCAGGACTGGGCCTGGTTGTTTGAGAGAGGGCTTTGTTTATTAATTGCGAATAAGTCGCATGACAGCGCGTTGCCTTGTCTGAATCCTTTTTTGACATCAAAGGTCTCGGTTAGGTCTTTACGGACCTTGATGGAGCAGCGTGCATTCTCCATCGTTATCCTACGTTTGTATTCTGTATCGTCATCCTGCTCAGTCTGACGAGTTTGGTAGGGATGCCAAAACTAGACATTGCTCTGTATAGCTCGTCTCTATAGATGCTGTCATACGCGGCCTTAAAATCGATGAAAAGGTGGTGGGTATCGATTTGTTGTTCCTGGGTTTTTTCCAAGGCTGGTGGCGTCATCGGTCCATATTTCCTTGAGAACGACGTTCACAGTGTGGCAGTCCACCGGTTCAGTAAACCATAACCACACCCGTACGTCGACGTCGACGAAACACGATCTACCGAAAACATCGCCGCTATCCGTGAGAGTGTGCAGGAGAATCCGATGTAGTCGAGTTCGCGTCGTTCACAAGAACTCGGTCTTTCGCAGACCACAACTTGGCGAATTTTGTGTCGTGACTTAGGCCTGCACCCGTACAAATTTCAGCTGACCAAGTTGCTGAAGGTAAACGACCATAGACAATGACGTGTGTTCGCTCAATGGCTTCTGGATCTAACTGACCCTAATTTTCATCGAAAAATCATCTTCAGCCATGAGACTGGGTACGTCAACAAACAAAATTGTCGAATTTGGGACGATGCCAGTCCACATGAGATCTAAGATCCAAGATCAATGCTTCCCTATGAGGGGATTTTGGGCTGGCGGCGTCATCGGTAAATATTTCTTTGAGAACGACGTTGGCCAGGCCATCACCGTCAACGGCGAGCGCTATAGGTCGATGATTACCAACTTCTTTTGCCCTTAATTGGATAATATGGACACCAACGACATGTGTGTGCAATAGGACGGCGAGGCGCTACTTGCCACAGTTCACGCCAAATTGGAATTTCTGCACGAGCGATTCGAGGGCATGGTGATCTCACGTGAAAGTGATGTGAACTGGCCACCGAGATCGTGCGAGTTGACCCTGTTCGACTTTTCCTTGTGGGGTTTTCTGAAATCGCAGGTCTATGCGAATAAGTCACAAACAGAGGCACAGCGGCCCTCAAAGCTGACATAACCCATGCCATCAGTCAAATTCAGCCTGATTTATGCGCCAAAGGCATGGAGAATTGGACATTCCGGGTGCGCGCCAACTAGAGAAGCCGCTGCAGACATTTCAACCTGTGTGTGTGTGTCTAGTGGCGGCTTTAAAGATAAAATCCTAATCATTACTAAACTCTTGGTGGTCATCTTGGATGTTTCTTCGAGAGTTTCGATAAAAGGTACTCTCGGAGCTCGATGACTAGCTGTGGCAAGTGCTGGACATGTGCAAAGAAAGTGAGACAGGGTCTCCCTTTTTGATGCGACATCACAGTTACGGCAGTTGTCATTATATGGGATGCGCAATTTGGCAGCGTGTTCACCTATTAGCCAGCCACCCGTGATGATCCCTACTAGTCTTGCTACTTCTGTCTGAGTTCTGTAAAGGATATCCGTTGTTCTGACTAAATTGTAAAAACATTTTTTTTTTCGTTTTGTTCATTTATTGCGCATTCATTTGAAGACATAGTCGGCATTTGAGAAACAGGGCGGCAAGCAGAAGGAGGAGGTAGGACAGCGCGAAAATACCGCAGTACACCATCAGGGCGATGAAGGAGAACTGGTCGGTGAGCCAGATCAGTCCGAGAACGGTGTCCAAGACGTTGACGTTGGCCAAGTCCTCGTCCACGATTGCTGTAGTTGTGGCATTTGAAACCTTTAGGTGAGTCAACTCGACTGTTGTGTCTTGATCGACTCCCAGGCAGTTGAAGACCTCCTCCCATCGCCCGTCGACTGAGAGTTGCTCTACATTGCAGATGCATTGAACGATATTGTATTCCATACATAATTGCATCGATAACACTTCACACGCATTTTATTCTATTTAAATTTAAAGATAGGATGCGCTAAATGAGGGACCCTTTATTACACGAGCAATCATTTTCCTCGCCTAGATTCGAATTCAGCCACACAGGACGGCGTACGCAGTATTTTAATTGTAACTTGTGATGAATAAAAAACAACGACCTCCGTCTTCTTTGTGCCGCGAATTGACAAATAGGAAGTTTCTTGAAATCACTGATGTATTTGCAGCTTCGCAGAATGGATTTCAAAGCAAAATAATAAAATGTCTGAATATCTCTAAGAACTTCCATTTGTGTTCCAAAATGTAGGACAAAGTACACCATTGTGGCAGTCCTAGCTCCCAGGATATGTTTGTGACATTGAGTGTCAGAATTGAAGCCTAGACTGGTCCACATAAAAATAATAACTTATCTTCTTTTCCGCATATACTCGTATATTCTGGCAAAAGAATTCTCAGCCATCCGGTTTACTCTTCCTCGGTGCATTTATCAATTCAAATATCATATGTATCTACGTTTGAGGTCTAAGATTTCTTCACCCAATTCTGAACACAATCTGTCCAGCTTCTCCACAATTAATAGATCCCCACACAACAAAACTCTGGCTCAAAACGGTTCTGAAAACCGCACAGATTACGATCAAGGGTCGCAACAATAAACCGCACGCCGATTCCTCCTAATGACGTCCAATTTATGAGCTCGCCGTGATTAAAAGCACAAAATCGCCAGAAATTTGGTGCCTGAACAATGGCCAGACAGCAGAACTCTTCCCAAGAACTCGCATGCCAACCACATTCGGACGCATGTTCATCAAAATTCCACCGAACCTCATCAAGTCATTCTGAAATATGCCATTGTCCAATTTTTTGCTTTCCTCCTATCCTCACACTGGTGTCCTCATTTCTGCGGCTTCATGGTGGAAAAAGATACTCTCGAGTCATTCATGGCCCAGAGTTGCCATCCGTTCAAGCGACCACCGTCCCTTTGATTAATTTATGCTGCAAGTGAATTGATTTTTATCCTTGTCCATCGGCAAACTCCAAAGTGCTGCCTCTAATGCATTATTCCGACCTCATTATGACACGTTCCCTTGGTGCGGCAGGTGTCGTTTGTCCTTGATTTCAGGGCGGTCGCCAATGTTATTCGGTCCTTTTTAACGGTGACACAATAGAGCTAGCCTGCCGCTTGGAGATACTGCTGCAGGTAAGACGCGATGAGTTCACACCGAACCGCCCGCCGCCGCTGAGGGCGAGGCCAGCATAATGAACAGTAGCCGTCATCGCAGCACAACCGTTCACATCAATTCTCAAGTTTTATTGAAATTTTATTTATAAGCCGACTGAAAGAGATTAGGGATTGGGATTGGAATTGTGTTCGGGATTTGGAAGCGGAATGAGGCTCCGTTGTCCGGTGCATCGATCTGTCAGTGGTCCAGCGGAGATCAATAGGGAGTCATTCGAATGACAAGAAGTGAATCTAATTGGAAATTTAGTGAAAAGTTATTTTTCCCCATTTTCTTGGGTAACAGCTATTAAACACTTTCCGGAACCCGTTGTTCGCTGTGCATACCTTTGGAATGGTAATTAATAGTGCGGCTGAGCCGGCAGAGACCGATTGTCGTCGGCAGCGTCTTGATGTCTGCTGCGGGAGCGAAGCTTGTACGACACGTCTTCAGAGTGTCGCAGGTGTTTTGTTTTTCAAATGAGGCACTTTGTGTGCCGCTGGAATACTTAATTAAACAATTTGACACGAAACTATGTGTAAGTTTAATTTTGACATGAATGCTGGGGCACTGTTCACTTTGTTTAGCTTAATCAGATGAAAACCAGTCCGGTCAGGACTTGACTGAATAAGAAACAAGAGTTGAGACTTTTATCGTGGTTTCATTGAATGAACTTTGAAGAATGTGATCGCTACAATCGAGATTACGGCACATCGTTTCTTTGCACACAACACAAGTAAGTCGTGTTGAATAAGCTTAGATTGCGTTTGAGTAAAGTGTGAGCAAAGCATGGCCAGGTGAGAATTAAGTAATCTCCAGTGGATTTTGGTGGTCTGTATGTAAGAGTGCACTTCTAAGTGGCCTGGAAGATTACTTTGGAATACCATCCGCTTTTTTCACTAAAGACCATTGGTAGGTGGGAAAAAGTTGTGCTTTTCCTTAGACATAGGGAAGATCCAATCTCCTGATAACTAAAGGGCAATTCCGCCGCCGCAGCTTTTCTGGATGGCGCGCATCCGTTCAATTCTCCATGACTTTGGCGCATAAATCAGGCTAAATTTGACTGATGGCATGGGTTATGTCAGCTTTGAGGGCCGCTGTGCCTCTGTTTGTGACTTATTCTCATAGACCTGCGATTTCAGAAAACCCCACAAGGAAAAGTCGAACAGGGTCAAATCGCACGATCTCGCTGGCCATTTCACAACACTTCCGCACAAGATGACAATGCCTTCGAATCGCTCGTGCGGAATTTCCACTGTGGCGTGAGCTGTGTGGCACGTAGCGTCGTCCTGTTAAAACCAAATGCCGTTGGTCTCCACATCATCCAATTCAGGCCAGAAGAAATTGATAATTACCGACCTATAGGGCTCGCTGTTGTCGGTGATGACCTGGCCAACGTCGTTCTCAAAGAAATATGGACCGATAATCCCGTCAGCCCAAAATCCACAACAAACAGTGATTTTTTCGGAATGCATTAGACGCTCTTGGATATCATGTGGATTGGTATCGTTCCAAATTCGACAATTTTGTTTGTTGACTACCGTACATATTCATCCAGAAATGGGCCTCATCGAAGATGATTTTTCGATGAAATTTAAGATCAGAATTTCCAACTGCTCAACGACATACAGATCCTGTTTGTCGCACCGATCAGCGCCACGAAAGCTCCGTTTTGATACCACATCCTATGGGATACCTAATTGGTGTGAAGGGGGTGAAAAGAGTGTGTGTTCTCTCAGATTTGCCTACTTGTTAAAAACCGCTTTGTGGAATTTATGAAGGCTAGCAGACTATGAATGTTTGCCTCCGAGAGGTTTCTAGGGGTGTTAAAGACGGCTTTGCCCAGAGTGCGTTGTCTGACTCTAGCTAGAGCCGGACATTTGCACAGAAAGTGCTCGGGGGTTTCTGGCTCGATTTTCACCCGGCAGCTGCGGCAGTTCGAGTTAAATGGTATGCCTAGTCTTTCAGCATGCCTGTCAACAGCCCAGTGTCCAGTACAGACCGCTGTGATTCAGGATATGTTTCTTCTACTGTTGTTGAGCAGGTCTTTTGTTCTCTTTTGGTTGTAGTTGGGCCATAAGCTTCTGGATAGAACACATGTTTCCAGTTTTGTCCGTCTTTCGTTGGCGATCTTGAGGAGGTGATTGTAGATACTTTTTTTAAGAAGCCTAGTGGAGCCTGGACTTGTTCCACAATGAGACTATCGAGTTTGGGTCCTTGTCTGGCTAGCTCGTCTGCTGCTTCGTTTCCTATTATACCCGTGTGCCCGGGAACCCAGATCAAAGAGACCGAGCTCCGCTCACCTATAATGGATAGTTCCTTGCAGCAGCAATGCACTAGTTTTGACGTTGTGGATATGGATGTTAGAGCCTTGATAGCAGCTTGACTATCTGAAAAAATTGCTATCCGCTGTGCTGGTTCTGTTCTGTTCTTGATTTCAAGACACGCATCATATATTTCTAGCACTGCTGCCTGGAAAATTCTTGCAAAGCTTGGCACCTTGAGTGACTTTGATATCTTGAGGGCTTCGGACAAGATTCCAGCGCCCACACCAGAGTCCATCTTCGAACCGTCTGCGAAGATGGCTATGTCATGGGTTTGGATGACTCTATCGCTTTTCCACTCAGTTCCAGTTGGAAAGTATGCCCTATAGTTTAGCTTTGGGATAAGGTAGTCAGTGTGACTCAGTATCGCCTGTTGTGGTAGTGAGTTAAGGAAGTTACCATGTCCATAAGTTCTGCTATTCCAGCAGTTTGACTCTCTGAGTCTATTTCATAATTTCAGTATTTTGTGCTTGTTTTTTTCTTTCTTTAAAGTGTGTTATTGCTGTTACAAAACAAGCTCTCGTACTCTCAAGAATGTATTTTTTTTTAAGTATTCACGACACATTTCAACGCCTTTTGGTTTAGGAAAATGTCGTGCTTCTGTTTGAAAAGTTTTTACGTCACTCTTACATTAGGCCTGAAACAAAACAGCATACAAATCAGCTGTATTTTAAATATTTGAATACTTTATTTTGTACATTGCAACAAATTCATGTCACATAATCAGCAGATGCTGAATGAGTGTGTTAAGGGAAAGCTTTTCGCGTCCATTGTGCTGTTGGATTCACACAGGTAACGTGTTACAATCTTGGATTATTCAGTTGTCTGCTGATTTCGTGTATCGATTAGATTGCGGTCAGACCATCAATGAAGGTAGCTTTATTAGTGTTATGAGGTATTTTAGTCGCATGTGACTTGGTATCAGTAAAAAATGCACTTATTTAAAGGCACTGCCTTCGAAATATTTAGCACATTCATCCCGATCCTAAAGAAGTGAGACCCTCTTCACTGCCTCAACTAAAGAGGTATAAGTCTCCTAAACATAGCGTATAAAAGCTTCTCCGCCATTTTGTGTAATCGCCTGAAACTGTTAATAACCAATTTGATTGGTCAATATCAGTGTGGGTTCAGGCCAGCAAAGTTCACCACTGACAAGATATTTACACTGCGGCAGGTCGATACTCACCACCTATTCATCAATTTTAAGGCGGCGTATGTATTTGATATATTTGATATACATACATATAGTATACAAGCTGTATAGTGCATATTCGGTGTGTGATCGTCGTTTACTTTCCACCACCGCCGCCGCTCTTTGCAATCGGAACGAAAGGGAAATCGAACGGTATACGCTACAGTGTTTCATTTTCTTTTTCCTGTAAATTCGGAACTTTGAATTTATTCAAACAAGCTGTATAGTGCTTTTTCTAGTTTTGGCATCCCTGTAAAACTCGTCCGTCTTTCCAGGATAACAAATGGCGAAACGGCCGTTACTCCGTCAAGGTCTGTAAAGACCACACCGAAACTTTCGATGTCAAAAAAGGATTTAGGCAAGGCGACGTACTGCCATGATGCTTTTTTGACATAATTCTCAAGAAGATCGTGAGTAGTTCAGACGTCAATACTAGAGGCATGATCTTCCACAAGTCTGTGCAACTGTTCGCATATGCCGATGATATTGACATCATGGGAAGGATTCAACGGTCTGTCAGTGGGACATTTGTGAACCTAGGGAAGGAAGCGGCTACCATGGGTTTAGCGGTGAATGAGGTAGACTTTTTTTTTTTTTATTTATTTCAAAT
Organism: Myathropa florea; assembly: GCA_930367185.1. Lineage (NCBI taxonomy): Eukaryota > Metazoa > Arthropoda > Insecta > Diptera > Syrphidae > Myathropa > Myathropa florea. The sequence goes on along the minus strand of OV884005.1, from coordinate 26,000,859 downwards.
AGATGGAATTTTTTACAATTTTACGTTAAGACTTATGTTAGAGATTTAGGACACATTAATCCTCTACAGCTATGATATAGTGATATACAATAAGTCATTAGTTGTGTATTAAAGTCCATATACACCGACGTCTTTGACAATAGAACTTCGAAGTAGAAAAGGACTTAAACTCCGCAGTAATGAAGGATAACTCTGGTCAATCGCTGTGCCTTTGGGCTTGGCAATAACCCACGTAGTGCCTTCGAACCATGATTTGTGGCTATAATTGTATCAACTTTTAAAAGATGTTTGGCTGTAATGAGCGGCATGGGCGCTAGATGTCTACAAAGTGAAACTGATGCTTCCGTTACGCGTCAGACCTGTTCACGGCCTTTGCAATTTCCTAGAATGTCACAGCGTTCCGTCACCCACATGAGGTAAATGTTGAAAAACATCGGAATACCCGCTGCAGTTCAAGGAGGTCTTGGAATAAAATGTTACCGAGTCCAGAAAATTAATTGCAGTCCAGTTGTCCGAAAATATGACAATGTCTCATTGTTTTTAAGCTCCTTCAATTGATATGGTCTCCGCTTGGAAGACGCTACAATGCTTCGGAATGTGAAGGGGTATGTTTATATTTAGATTCCCCCTCCCCCCTTCCACGCGCTTCTTGACTCGGGAAGTAAAGGACCTCTCAATCCCAGATTTCTCCAACTGGTCCTGCAATTTATGCATTACAAGCTGAACATACTAGGAGTAAATGAAATAAGATGACTAGGTGTGGCCCCCAACGCGTAACATTGTACTGCTCTACTCTGCAAAACCATGCGGCAATCCGCGGGAAAAGTGGATTCGGACTCATTTTTACACCAACAGCGCGAAAGAACCTAATTTCCTGGCAGCCTCATGGTGATAGGATTTTTACGGCCACATATAGACCTAGAGTACGGCGCGTTACCATTATACAGTGTTAGGCCCTAAGAGAACGCGGGTCTGAGGATAACAAGGAGACTATCTGCAATAGACTATGCGCCGTCTCCTGGACAACACCAAATGGAGACATTGAAATGGGGAATTTGAATGCCAAGGTAGGCAGCGAAAACGAAGGGCTCAAACGTGTTAAAGGAAGACATGGGATAGGCAACAGCAATGAAAATGGCGAGAGGTTTGTACATTTCTGCAATGCTAACCGTCTTGTTATAGGTGGCACCCTGTTTGAGCACAGGTCCTGCCACAAAGTCAGTTGGGTTTCCAATGACAGGCAAGCAACCTCCAACCAAATTGACCATTTTGCCACCAGCAGGCGCTTGAAAAGTAGTCTCTTTGACGTCCGAGACAAACGATGAGCTGATGTGGGGATAGGTCGAGATCACCCTGTTATGGTAGCTACTCTCCGGACTCAGGACAGCAGCAGTCCACACATCCACCGGTTTTGTACTTTACATATTTCTGAAACGTATGCTGTCTTTACTTATGCATATGAACGTACAAGGTGGACCAAATACATGTTTCTTATAAAAATGCAATAAAATGTACAAAATTAAATTTTTCAACGTGTTATGGCTTTATTAGCAAGAACAAACACTCCCATTAATTATGAAATACAACGTCGTTCAAGTGGCTGCCTCGGCTGGCTTCCCAGTAGCGCATTATGTCACACCAATTTTCCAAGACCTTGTTGATGGTTTCGGGCTGTAGCTCACGAATTGCTTGAATGATATTGGCCTTAAGTACTTGAATCATTTCCGGATTGTTGTCATAACAGAGACTTGCATGAATGGGATTTACTGGAGCAATCAGTTCTACCCCAACAGCTGAATTGGAAACTAGGAACTAGGAGTAGGAACTCATGCTACCGCTTGACTTTTATATGCTGGCAATCGCCGCTGAAAGTTCTCTGAGAATCAGTCAATATCGCGACTGGCGCTCAGGTACAATAGGACATGCAAGTATTCTTAACAGACTAACAGTATCAGAAGCCGAGAGCGTCTATAGGCTCCCATTCCTCTACTTCGAGAGACGCTTCAATTGCCAATACCCCACCAGAGAGGAGTGGGCGTCCAATGAACCCATCAACAATACTACCATAAAGGTATACACCGATGGGTCAAAAATGGAAGCAGGCACAGGCGCGGGCATTTTCTCCAATGAGCTAAACTTGCACTGCTCAATCAGACTCCCTGATTATGGCAGTGTGTTTCTGGTCAAAGAAGCGGCCAAAACGATATCAATGATGGCGATACCACCAGCTGATATTACCATTCTCTTTGACAGTCAGGCGGCCATGAAAGCTATATCCGCAATAGAAGTCAAGTCCAAGCTAGTCGCAAGCTGTCGCGAAGATCTAAAGGCTCTTGGCTCACAGCACTCGATTAATCTGTGCTGGGTCCCAGGACATAGGGACATAGCCGGCAATGAGATAGCTGATGAACTTGCCAGAACAGGGTCAGTGACCGACGCGTCACAAGCAATTCATGGAATCAAACCGTCCCTCTCAGAGCTGAGGAAAAAGGTGGATACTATGATCATTGAAATGGCAAACAGTAGATGGCGCGGTCTGTCGACATGTGTGACTACTAAAGCATTATGGCCCAGATACGACCGAGCAAAAACCGACAAGATCCTTCAGTGCTACAATGAGTTGCTAACGATGGTGGTTGGAGCTCTCACTCACTGACCATAATCACTTTAGAAACTACGCCATGAAAATGGGACTCTCCAACGACAACATTTGTAGAGGCTGCGGTGATGAGGAGGAACGAGAGGACACTTCTCACTACCTCTGTCACTCCCCTAGTTTTCGTCAGTTGCGTCATAGAACACTAGTAGAATTTTTCTCCCAAGACTTACAGGAAATTTCAAATAAACCTCTTAGATCTCTTTGTAGGTTCATAAGGAAATCGAGATGGCTCCGGCACAACGAAGGACCATGAGTGCGACAAGGGTTATAAGGGGACACTAATCCCCAATTGGGTATCACAATGGGTCCTCAAGGACCTAAGTGAGGCGTGGCTTACGCCCGTCTACCCACTTACCTACCTACCTACCTTGTGCGTAAAATGTTGAGTTGCTGAGATCGATGGCGAGTTGATGTTCGTGAATTGAGTCTCACACTCTCAACCACAGCAGCCACATTCTCATCTGTGCGCACCATACTACGACGGGGACCGTGAGTGTTGTCTACTAGCATACCAGTTCACGAACTTTTTGCATAAACTTGCGTACAGCATTTGGATGCTTCGCGGTGAAGTTCGGCCAAAAGTTATTTTGAAAAAACGCACTGTTTAGGCTGCACAGCACTCAATTTGGAAATACGTTTTCAATATTTCCCAACGTTGTTCAAGCGTAAAGCGACTCATTTCGTTCCGCGGAGGTATAGTCTTCCTGTCAAGACTTCAATTGGGAAACGGCTGTCAGTGTCAAAATAACCTATGATTTAAAAAACAACCACTAGATGGCCCACCCAGTAAATATTATTGGCAGAACAGATTTAGCTGCTTTCAGCCTACGGATAAATTGGCCTCAGATTTTTCCAGACTTCGTAAATGGGAGATCTGCTTTTCCAGACACTTATGCCGCAATACTGCACTCCTAATGCTGTCCCAAAAACTATATGATTTTATACCTTCGTGGTGTATTTCATCCCTCTTCTTGTGCCTTCAACTTTCAACCACGTCAACGTCCTAGAACTTTGCCTTGAACGCAAACTTTCGCCTGAATTGCGCAGTGGGGTATTTTTTGTAGAAAAAAAAGAAAACATTCCGAATGATATTCCCACATGTTAACCGACAATGTCCGACCCCTCGGATACAGATTATAACCATCACTTTGTCGAAGAATTTAACTCATTTGCAGCGAGTCTTGCGCTACCCTTTAGTTGCGAACAAAATTGCAACTTCCATCAATTACGCCGCAAGGAACTCTAAATGCATTTAGCTCTAGAATTTTTCTTTATTCTTTACCTTATCACATTCACCGGCGACGGGCAGTGAAGGCGGAGCAGATACGGCAAATACCTTCGTCATCACCATCACCGTTGCCTTGCGACATTAACAAGAACCTGCAAGGAGTGTGAGAAACTCGTTCAAATATTTGTCGTAGTCCCTTTGCGCGCGAAAAATCAAACGAACCGCGAACCGGGCCCGTCAGCCGTATCCACAACTTCCCCCGGCCATGCCGTCACCACCTTGCCTGGGAAATTCTCATTCACTTCACATTCTTTAGAGGAAAACATTTTCTTTTGCTTGCTGTTCCCCATCTCTGCCATGGGTGCCGATGCACTTGGAATAGAGTCTAGAACTTCTCTCTTCCCCCGTCCAAGATTGCATTACTTTGCACCACGGCAGGGAGAACCATTCTCTCTTCGACTTGGCCAACAACATTTAGTGTGTATGTATACAATGGACAGCTTTCGAGCCATTCTCTAGCCACCTGTGCGGTGATGGAGATTAATAATGCATCGCTGTGGTAGCATCGCGTCTCCCCCAACGCTCTGCATTGCTTGCACAAAGCCTATCATAAATCTGCTTCAGTTATGCTGTGCAAAGTGAGGCAGTCTTTACTTCAGCCGTCGCCGTCGCCGACGCTCGCGTTCTCCAAAAAGGTGTGAACACCAAACACTCAGCGCTGCAAGGTACCTACTCCTTCACCCAGTAATTTCCTCGAAGGAGCTGCCAGAGGTGCTAAATGCAAATAGACGGCGACGGCAACGGCAACTACCTGAGGCCGGAGTGAATGCATACGAGGTTTACATTTGCGCCTGCATGACAAACGAGCTGGAGGCGGCGGACCCGGACAACTGGAGGCTCTGTCATTGTTATCCAAACGTGAGAATTGATATCGCTCTTCTCCCACCATTCTCGTCGTCCTTGTAGCCTTCATTTTTCAGATGCGAATCTAGCACTTGGTGCTGGGAGCTGATAAAATGCCGATGATTACATGGAGCGTGCACTTTGAGGTGATTTGTTTGGCATTCAGTGGATAAGATAAGACGCTTCTGGATGGTGTTCTGGTGCTCTCCAGGTGGGGCAATCCTGCATCGGCATTCATAAGAGGAGCGTGCGATTGTTTGGATGAATCCCTTATTTAGATAGGATCTGTGAGTTGGCGCGGGTGAGGTACATTAATGGTGTCTGATAGCAGATCTCTTTCTTTTGCTGAACAATGACGAAACGCTTTAAATATTTGCCGTTGACACTTCCTTTGACACTTCTGTGTGGAGGGAAGTGGTTTCATCGGAAAAATTGTATTTACTTGGGATTGTACATGCGGCATGTCAGACGCAGACTGATGGATATGGGAAATCTCTTCCCATGAATGGGAGTGAAAAGGGAACCTTAGTTGATTGCAATGCAACACGTTGAATACGAGTATCCAGTGTGAGCTCGCTTGGATTAAGTTACGCTTTTCTCGTACATGCTCTGACAGCAGTTAATAACGTGTTCTTGATGCTTTAAGGTGTTGAAAAGACAGTCTTTATATATCTTTACATTTTTTAACTACAAGGCTTACAAATGTTTGTTAACACTGCGACTAGTTTATAACTAGCGAGCAGTTTGCCTCTTTCGCTCGTTGTTGTCTCTCTGTTACTATCTCGTTGTTAATGTAGTTGATCCTGCAACTTCCGATTGAAGGTAGCCCTAAACGACGAACATGCTCGCCGAAATTGCTCGTTTGCTTTATCCCCTACACGGCGAACACATTTGGCGAACATTCATTTCGTGTTGTTTCTTCAAACCGTCAACATGTATGATAGGGAATAAATTCCTCAATAAAAGAAAATGGCTGACCTGACTGTTGACATTGTGCTTAATCCGCGATATGCACTCCGTGACGTTCACAGCAAAAATGAGGTTTGCTCGCGAACATGGCCCTACACGGCGAACATCAAAGTCAACGAATACGACAAAATCGAAATTTTTCGCCAACAGAAAGCGGGTTGCGAACCAGCCCATACACGACGAAAATGCGGCTAGGAAGTCAAGCATGTTCATCGTTTAGGGCTACCTTGACTCACAAGGTCTGAGGATCTTTTACATTGCAGTCGTCTCACGCCATACACGTTGAGAAGACTTGCTACTTCCTCGTTAACATGCTCCTAAAATCTTTTGTGTGTGCGTGCTTTGGCCCTAGAGTTGATCTCTTTAAGAATAAACTGGGCAAGTGCGAGTTGCACTCGCACGGGGAAGGTTCCGTCGCATAATATTGATGGATGATTTCTGAATATCAAACGACGTTTCCAAACTATTTCAGTTGAATTTTCTTCTAACTTCAACCCAAATCAACCATTTATTCAAAAATTCATACATCCAAACAAACAAATGTTCAGCCCTACATATACCTATGTCTCTATCCAAGTTTATCCAACACAGAAAATCCCTTCCATCATACACATACCTAATCACTGCTCATGGCTGCGGTGTGTGTGTGTTCATTTCTGGTGTGTTCAGAATGCTCGCAATGGTTTTAAATGAAAGTACTCAGTAAAGCCACGTTTTTGTGATTTTTTCAGATTTTTAAACACTTTGGTTTAGAAATGGCAGGGGGGGACGCATTTAAAAAAACTTTGGAGCTCCATATTTTCCAAACGGTATTTTGGATAAAAAAGTGTTGAAATAAACCTCCACCTCATTTCGAAAGATCTGTCGATTAATATATATTTCGATGGGGTGCGACAATTTTTCAAAATTATTGTCAACTTCACCTGTACTGGAGCCACCCCTAAATGGCTCCACTTTTTAAAATCGCTGCATAGGCAATGACATCTAGGTCTGAAGTACCCAATTCCAAAATTTCATGCCGATATCTTCATAAACTTCGGAGATAAAAAAGTGTGACAGACACTACGGACGGACGGACGGACACACCGAAATTATAAAGGTTCCGTTTTTGTAGACGGAACCTTAAAAATATGTACCCTTAGGTCCCGATGGAGGTCACTATTTTTGATGAACAATGGACAATTCACAATACTTTTGAGGACTTTATTCTGGAAGCTTTGAATAACTGCAATATTAGCTGACGTATCCCCAGAGAGGAGCGCAATAGTCCCAAACTGGTTTTAGAATCTGGTTATTTAAAATAATTTTATTATTAATTGATAGATCTGATTTCCTGCCTAAAAGCCATTCTATTTTTTGCCATTTAGTATCTAGTTTTATTGTTTTGTTTTTAATGTGCTCTTTCCCACGAAGCTTGACATCTAGGGCCATACCTGGATACTTCGCTGTATTAGCATATGATGAAGTCGTGCCTGATATCACTATAGGGGAGTACGAGACTGATTTGGTTGTGAAGTCAATATGTACGGATTTGCTCGAATTTAGTTTTATTCGCCATCTTAAAGTCTATCAGCAACTTGGAGTTTTTGCGTTAAATCTAGGGTTCCCTAGATTCCCCCATCGCTAGGAATTTATGTATAAGGTAAATAAGGTTGCTGTCTGAGTGAAGGATGTTGTTGGTAGATTTTGGGTGTAGAGGGGATATAACAGGGGCCCGAGGACACGTCCTTGAAAAACTCCGGCTTTGAAATACACTAGCTTAGAGTAACAGTTTTCCTACTTTATGCGAATGTAATGTGATGTTTAATAAGACTCCATTAGATGAAAGTACTGTTCTGGGAGGAATACCTTTTATTTATTTGGAAGTCCTTCATGCCTTACTCCGTCGAAGCTTGTGTTACGTCTAAGAAGACTGAAGAGCACGCTTTTTTTCTTCTGATACTCTTTCAATTTCGGTTGTTATTCGGTCTACTTGTTCTATTGTGGAGTGGTTACTTTTAAATTCAAACTGTTTTTCTTTTTTCTTTTTAATTTGCGCTTGCAAAAGGGGTTACGACTTAAGTGTCCGGAATTAAGACACAGCACGGGCCGTAGGTATAGAGGGAGAAAGGGAGTACCTGTGTACATTGGTCTTAAATGTCTGCGGATTGTAGTGAGTGGGAAATATTGGGCTGGGAAGAGCATTCCATATTCGTGTGGTGCGGCTAAAAAACGACTTTCTAAACTTAACTGTACGTCCGAAAGCAGGCTTTAGGGTGAACTGATGAGCATTCCTGGCGAGACGAGTATTGCGGGTGAATTCATGGAGAGGAGGAATGCAATTGGCTAGCTCACTTGAGCATCGTTTGTTAAAATAGCGATAAAACAATGACAAGGACGAGACATTACGGCGATGTTGGAGCGATTCTATTGACTTCGCGATATTACTGTCTCCTATAAGTTTTATCGCTCGCTGTTGTATTCTATCAAGTAGGTGCAGAGAGGCCTTAGGAGCACCAGACCAGATATGAGCGTTCGCCCTCAAGCTTAGGGCGAATGAAGGCCTTATAAATTGAAGCCAAATCAGAGGGGGTGAAGTATTTCTTGCATCGTTTTAGGAAACCTAGACATTTCGCAGCATTTTTGGCGACCTCGAATATGTGATAATTCCAACTAAGTGTTGAGTTGATACACATACTGAGGATGGAAAGTTCTTCGGTTTCTTCGATGCAAGTGACATTCGGGGATAATGGCTGATTATTTTGGGATCGCTTAAGTGACAGTAGACAGCATAGATCATTTATAAAAATGAGAAAGAGAGTCGGAGACAAAACAGAACCTTGGGGAACACCAACATTAATTTGGTGGATATCAGACTTGAATCCATCCAAAACGACTTGAATTGAACGGTTCGAAAAGTAGTTTCCAATCCATAGAAGAATAGACTCATCGATGCCATAAGCACGCATTTTCGATAAAAGAGCATGATGCCAAACTCTGTCAAATGTCTTAGAAATATCAAGCGCAACGATCTTGCTTTCTCCTGCATTGTGCAAGGATTGGTTCCACTTTTCGGTGAGATATGCCATCAAATCACCAGTGGACCTGTTGCTGCGAAAACCATGCTGTCGGTCGTTAAAAAGCTTCCGCAATTCAAGATATTTCAGCGTTTCCTTAAGAAAGTAACTAAGTGGACTTGTTTAGTTTCGCCTTATCGGAGGGAGACCGAGTTTGTTGCTACCTACGCTTGAGCTATCACTTATTTCTTATGAGATCCTTTCTTTCTTTTGGATAATTGCTACCCAATGTTTTTCTCTTTACTGGAGGGGTACAGCTTAAATGCAGATCTTTTCAGAGTTGTTGACACCTGTTGCGCGTAGGTTAAGAAATCTATTCTCGAGTATCCTCTCTAAGCCAAGTTCCTTCAGGAATCTGAGAATGAGAAATGGTTCTAGTGATTGCATTTTTCCCCTGATAGCAAGTACTTGCCCAGATAACTTTGGTAGGCTAATGCCTCACAAGATCCCAGTACGTGTTCTGGAATTTCATTAGATTCTCTACAGAATTTGCAGAGACCTTCTTCTGATAACCCTAGTTTTCTTAGGTGCTCCTTGATTCTGCAGTGGCCTGTTAGGGAGTTTGTTGGGATACAAAGGTTGTTCTTCCTCATTTTGATACATCCTTCAAATCTCTTTCGGTTATCCTGAGCTAAGAGTTTCTTGGCCTGCTTCATGCTATGAGCTTTGTTCCAGTTTTCTTCTTTCTAGTTCCCTAAATTCCTCTCTGAGGACATGGTCTCCTACAGCACAGAATGGTTCAGGGCCTATGAAGGGTTCTGATGCTCCTTTCCCTGCCAGGGAGTTGGCCATTTTATTGCCTTCTATCCCCTTCCGGCTATGTATCCAGCAGAGTCTTACTTTCGTACTCAGCTCTTTAAGCTTCTGTAGGCATACCCACACGAGCTTAGATTTGATGAAGTAGGTGTCTAGTGCTATAAAAGCGGCTCGACTGTCCGACATTATTGCTATGTCGCGGTTGGAACAGTTATCAAGAACTAAGCTTGAAAGATTCTGGTGCGTTTGCCCATGGGTTTGAAGAACAGTATACTCTCTCCTAACGGACAGCCCTCATAAGCGGACACCTCTCATAACCGGACAAATTTCTTGGTACCGTCTCAACTTCAGATATAGGTCAACTTTTCATAACTCTAGTTTTTCTCCTAAAAGACAATGAGATACACATGTATTCGCTGCACACTTTCGTTTACATCATAAAGTAACGGCCCATCTGCGTGATGAACTTCAACAGAAGTGCGAAATGATAGCCATGTCGAAGCCGTTTCGTTGTCAAACCCCATCAAGGTCACAGGAAATACTCCACATACCGCTCTGAACACAGACAAGCTTGTGATGTGCACCGAATAATGTCAGAAACTCAGTTTCCCCAACACAATTAATCAATTTCACTTAGAGTTCACAAAAACTACAACCGTTGCCGACAGGACTAACACCAGCAACATGAAACTGACTAAGGAACTCAAGGTCAAAACGTTTAACCAATAACCGCAGGTGTGCATACTGCCACGACCCGTTTAGTATGCATTTCTCGTCTCCATCCGTCTCGTTGCTTCCCCCGAAAACGTGTCCAGCCGAGCCACCAATCTGCAGCTGCTGGTGCTGAAAGTAATAATCACGCACGGCCATGGTAGTACCTGAACTTCTCCATTCACTTGCACTTTCTGTTGGCCGTACCTCGCAAATATCTCAAACATCCTACCGCCATCCGTGAGCAGGTACGTGTGGTTGTGTTTGTCACTCACGCCAACGTAATATATCATCAATTCTCACGTAAGCGCGTTGGCGACCGAATCTTTGAAGCTGTTCTACCAAATCGGGAGACTCCGACTGAAGGCGAAACACCTTATGGCATTGTTTATAGCGCTCACTTCGAAGTATGTACGTTCCCTTATTGAACTCGTAATCCTTTTCGAGTACAAGAGTCCATTGTGTGCTACCCAGTCCCGATGGAATGCAGCCAGTAATGCGCTAAAACGGTCGTAATGCGGTCAATACAAGTAGTTTTCGAATTTCTGAGGTTGTAGTCGGAAATTTATGCGAGAATTTGCACAGGGCAACCACTTGCGAGACCGGGTAAAGGTGAATTTGATTGACTTGGGTTTGAACCGGGCGCCTCGGACCGGCAAAACAATCAATCTTCGATTGGTGCAGGTGTAAGAAACTTGAAATAAAATGATTCCATAAATGTAATGAAAGTGCGAGAGTGGTGTTGGTGGTTCTAGTGTTGTTGATGGACTTACTAGTGACGGAGTACAGCAAGGAACGAATGAAAGGCTTCAGGAGATTGTCTGAAGCATTAACTCTGAAGAAGTCTTCGGGGAGGTTGTTATTTATAGCTCTCATTGGCAATACTTCTTTCTGTCGGATTCTTATCGTAGCTTCTCCTGGACTGATGTTCGCGTTGAAATTAATTCTTTAATCCAGCTCGGGAAAGATTAAAGCAGCAGATTATATAATTTGCTTACAACAATCTGCATGGATCAAGAAGTGAACTGCTTTCTGTTCCTCTTGTTAATATCTACCCATGAAGGTGTTCTCTTTTTATTGCTGATTATACCTGCATTACTGGATCAGTTGCTGCAAATTTTCCGATTAATCCAAGTACAATAAATAAGATGAAAAAAGGTTTCAATGCTGTTCAAAGGTCAGGTGACTAATGGAGATATTGTTTTGGTGCGATGTACTGGACGAAAGGAAATTGACTTTTTACGAGGAAATAGAAAATTCCCATTTACGACTCCTGTCATTTGCAGATAAAAAAAAAACGTTTCTGAGAGTCAATATGGATCACAAACTAAACAGAAAACATAAAACGCATCACGAAAGCCACTCTGGGAATTTTATGCTGTCAAATGAGGACTACAGCCATATATCGCATACTGACCAATCTTATCAGTATTAAGACCCATACTAATATGGACCACCATACGGAGAAGCACTTTGGTAGATAACTCAGGATAAAACTGTCAACTATAACCTCCTCCTTCTTCTTCCTCTAATGACGCCACAGTCCGGCATCGACCTGGGCCTCAACCAACAAGCCTCTCCAGTTGGCTTGATTTTTAACCAGCTCACTACAATTTTTTTTTCCTCTTGAACAACCCTGCCGTAGAGGCAGCAACATTGCGACCTGTATGCATCTATTGTATCGATGGGTTGGAGTTCATTCAAAAGACGTACTGCTTCCCTTATGAAAGGTAGTATATCTTTTGCAGTGGAGTTTTTTAATTCCACTGAGGTAAGTGCTGGAGATGATCAGGAAGGGCGCATGCACCAGCTCATCTGTAAGATATGGTCGGAGGAAAGCATGCTCGATGAGTGGAATCTCAGTATCGTTTGCCCGATCCACAAGAAAGGAGACCCCTTCGACTGCGCCAACTATAGAGGGATAAGTCACCTTAACATCGCCTATAAGACCTTTTCTGCCATTCTGTGTGAACGCCTGAAAGCTTTCTTCACCAATCAGTGTGGTTTCAGGGCAGGGAAGTCCACCATCGATCAAATCTTCACACTGCGGCAGATCCTGGAGAAGACCCTAGAAATGCAAATCGACACACACCATCTATTTGTCGATTTGAAGGCCGCATATGACAGCGTGTATAGAGACGAGCTATACAGCGCCATGTCTAGTTTTGACATTCCTGCTTAGCTCGTCAGCCACAGCAGGGTGACGATGGAGAACTCTCGCTGCTCCATCAAGGTCGGTAACGAAGTCATCGAGACTTTCAATGTTAAACAATTTTGTAGATAAGACTGTGCGTTGTATTGTGACTTTTTGAAGATCTTCTTGAGAAGATCGTGTATTACTCGCATCCCAACGCGATTTTCCAAAAGTCCGTATAACTGCTGCTCACCATAGGCAGCTATAACTTTGAGGTAGTAAAGGACTTCGTCTACCTTGGCTCCGCGGTAAACAGTACAAACAACATCAGTACCGAGATCAAGCGCAGAATAACTCTTGCCACCCGTTTTTTTTTTCGCCTCAAAAGGCAATTGAGTAGTAGAGCCCTCTCTCGGAAAACAACTGACTCTATACAAGACCTTGATCATTTCAGTCCTGCTTTACGGCACATAGGCATGGACGATATTCTAAGCGGATGAAGAGTTGCTTGGTCTTTTCGAGAGAAAAGTTCTGCGCGCGATGTTTGGTCCTGTTTGCGTTGATGGGTTTTGGAGGAGAAGGTTCAACCACGAACTATATGGGGTGTACCACGACATGAGTCTAGCCAGGCGTCAGGCGTCTCTCACAAGTGGAGGGGACCGACAGTTTAATGCCGACTCCGAACGGCGATTTTGAGAAGCTTTTTCTAGACAGTTATACTCTTTGAGCATTGTCAGTGACTCAAAAGAGAGCCGCGAACAATTTTTCTTTTGAAAAATTGTTTGTCTGAACTTGGATTCGAACCTAGACTGTGCAAGTCTAATGCGCATGGGTCGACGCACGAACCCACACGGCCACGGCGCCCACCCACATACAAGATGGCGCTCAAGGAAGCTTGTTAGCTTCCTTAAACTTCCTTATCTAGGCTAAGGAATAGGGTCTGATTAATCATTTGGATTGTCTAAGACCCAACCCATTGGTCGATTGGGCTAGGCGAAGTTAATCATCGTTAATCAGCGTTGTGGGCGCCGTGGTCGTGTGGGTTCGTGCGTCGACCCATGCGCATTAGACTTTCACAGTCTAGGTTCGACTCCAAGTTCAGACAAACAATTTAAAAAAAAAATTGTTCACGGCTCCACCTCTTTCGAGTCACTGACAATGCTCAAAGAGTATAACTGTCTAGAAAAAGCTTCTCAATCTCGCCGTTCGGAGTCGGCATTAAACTGTAGGTCCCCTCCACTCGTGAGAGAACAATAGCACGCACAGCACGAGTGGTTGCTGAGAAGCTAGGCCCAGGTCCACCTCGGACTGTAGCGCCGCCATTATTATTATTATTATTAATCAGCGTTGTAGCTTTTGTCCAATTGACACTACAGTACGGTTTATGACCTATGAATGCAGTTTCGAAACAGCGTATGCTAACATTTATATGGACTTTTGGAAGATAGTGCCTCTAGTGTTGGTCAGTGAGTCTTGCACAATCTTCTCAAGAGCGATATTAAAGAAATCATATGACAGCGCGACCTGTCATTTTTTGACATTGAAATTCTCGGTGAGAACGATACCGACATTGATGAAGCAGCGAGAGTTCTCCAATCTCCTGCACAATCTGACAAGTTTAGCAGGAATGCAAAAAATCTTTAAAAAAATATTTATTTGCTGCCTGACTGCTTTGGCATTCATTTACCATTAAATCTGGACAGACAGCTAAGAAAAGCATGAATTCTTTTTTACATTGGATCTTATCCCAAAGAGTCAGTAGGTACAATCACTTCTACAACCACAAGCTAAACGAACTTGCTTTGCCTTGATGATACATCCAAGCAAATGTGTTAATTAATTTCGTTTCATGAATTCCCCACCGCATATTTCAAATATCAAAATTCACGAATATACCATCCAACTTCAGACTTAAATTCCTGGACATAGTTGCGTAGCAGCAAAACAAAATCTCCTTGATTGTCACCTGTCACCATCTCAGATACCACTATCTGCTGTCAACCACATCACTCCCATTCCACCCACTCGTCGTCATAAGAGAAAAGACAAACTTCTGACAAAAGACCAACTCACCTCTGATCAGATAATGCTCATCAATAATTGAAACAAATTAATTAACTCATCTGTAAACACCGACTTTGAAGACGTTGTCTAGACACGAACAATCAGGCCTTGTGGGCCCACACCCAAACACCGTCATTAAAGTTGAGCAAAAACTTTTTGTCTCCCTCTCGTCGTTCTTTCGCCCTGACAACCATGGGAACGTCTTAATTTCCCCTGAGCATAGTGTAAGACCAAAGTCCTTTAAATTAGGACTTCTCGAGGGGGAGCACAACAGCTGACCATTATCATGCCGACCAGTAGGAAGCAGCACTCTCTAACTCTCTACACAACTGCTGTCACGACACCATCCATCTACATGGCCAACTCTTCCCAACGAGGTGTGCAATTAAACGAAAGCAACCAAGAAGAAAGTGACCAACAAAACAATCGACAAGGACATGCAGCACATACGCCGCACACCACAGGAATGGTCCGAAGAGTCCGTAAAGGTGGAACGTGTCCTGGGCGTACTCTCGCTTCCTTTCTTTGTTATCTCTTGGCGACACGATAGAGTCAATTAAAAGGAGGGTGACATCGACCGATAAAAGTCCGAAACTTTTTACTTCAGAATTGACACCATAATTAAGTCTTTGACCGCCCTACCCCGGCGTCTGTGTGGATCCGAAAGCACTTGGCACACCTCAAACGAATGCAGGGAGAACGAGAATCCAACCGCAGACGACCTGGAACTATCAATTGCGGTGGGAAATAGTTGCTGGCTCCGCAAGATATCCCAAGACCAACTGATTGCGATGAGTTACGCTTCAGGTTCTCCGGCTACACAAGACTTTTAATTAAAAGACTCCGCTCCGGTCGAGAACTGGCTGTGGTGACGGTAAGTTCGGGGATGATGATGATACGGGTGAGCTAGTGGCATGTGTGTGCGGCTGACTTGGATGTGTCACTCGGATATCTTTGATGGAGAAATTTACGACAGCGATAGAGGATGTTTGCTTTTATCTTAATGATGATGGAAGTCGGTGGAAGAGGAGGAAGAAGGAAACCCCGAAACCCTTGCTGGATAAACTGCAGAGCGTTTGAATTTTCATATCAGGCCCTTGGAGGTGCAACCTGGGACGCAAGTGACAATTGCGGGTCTTGGTTATCGGAGTTGGAAGCTGTTTTGTGTTTGATGATTCGGTTGATATTTGGGGCGCAGTGGTAACAGGAACTGTTAAAAGGATAACCTTAATTAGACTGATAGAGCGTGTGCGTTGCTTTTGAGATAGTGCACCGGTCCGGCTATTCTGAGAAAGGTATTCTACATGAGTTTGGCAGCATGTTGCATGCATTCACTTCGCTTATCGGCAGTTGTTTGCTGGGAATTCCATTCCCTTCTGAACGAATAGAGGCTGCTTTTGGGGGAACAAATTCAGTCTAAGATCTTTTTTTGTCGGAGTTTTTTTGTAGTACTACACTGGAGAACTCAGACTCAAAAACTGGTCCATTGTACTACCAGGCAGCAACCTATTTTTGCTGAAATTTCATGGTCTTCCGAAGGAAGACCAGCAGGCGCTTCTGTGATGGGGAGCTTACATCATCAGCTCTCACCTCATCAGCACCGAATAACTGCCACCTGATCCAAGCAAGGGCGGGGCAATGGCAGAGGAAGAGCTTTGCAGTGTCACCGTCTTCTCCACAGACGTCGTAGACGGTTTCATCGCTTAGGCCAAACACACTTAGGTGTTTGGCGAAGGTTGTTTTCAATCTTTTCTGTTAAGAGATAACAAGAAAGCCGCGAATTTTTTACAGACGTTGGGGAGCATGCGCTTGGTCTGTGGTTGCGCTCTCGAGAAGTCCAACCATCGATGGAAGCCCTAACCAAGAACGCAGGCAGTCCCAGCGTAGGTTCAGGTCCTGAGAATGCCTCATCTGATCCTTCCCTGGCAATTTCAACGGCGATCTCATTTGCCGTGATCCCGTGGTGACCCGGGACCCAGACAAGTCTTAGCGAATTAAAGCTACCGATCAAATTCAGAGAAAACTTGCATTCCTGAACTATCCTGGAAGTGGATAAAGGGTTGAGCAAGGTCTTAAGCACAGATTGGCTGTCGCTACAGACGCGAATACCTTGCCTCTTCCACCTATTCTTCACAATATAGCTCGTAGCCATTAGGATCGCATAGGTTTCCGCTTGGAAAACCGACGCAAATTTACCTAACGAGGTGTGCAGTCTAAAGTTGTCGCTCTCCACGAAGGCACCAGCACCAGATCCTTCACTGGTCTTGGAGCTGTCCGTGAAAATTCGACTACATTCCTTTCCTGGCTCAGATTATGGCCAGAGCCAGTCCTGAGTACAGGGAAAGTCGACTTTGTATGTTTGTCGCAGCTGGAGTACTGGTGTCCGTGCTTCAGACGGCAAATTCATAAGACTGGGGTCAAAGGAAATGCTGTGCGCAAGGTCATCGAAACTCCAGTGCGAGTTGTACCAATAACCACTTCTTTTTAAACGGAAGATGGCCTTGAGAGTGCACCCTATGATATGGATATCTAGGGGGGGAGATTCAGCAGGGCATCAAGAGCAGAGCCAGGCGTGCTAGGGAAGGCCCCCATGCAGCCGAGACAGACCGTTCTTTGAAGCTTGGTGAAAGCAGCAGTTACGTATTTACGCGAAAGCTTATTCCATCAAACGACCGATGCATAGGAGAGAAGGGGCCCAATAGCCGTGTAAATCCAAACGGATCTTTTTTGTGATAGACCCCCTGATTTGCCGAAAATTCCCTTACACTGCCAGAAAACTGACAGTGCCTTCGCAATTTTCGTTTCGACGTGTTTTTTCCACAGAAGCTTCCTATCTAGAATGATACCCAGATATTAAGCTTCATCGGAAAAGCGGATAGTGACATCTTTTAGTACTAGTTTAGTCAAATCAGTCAATTTCCTCCTCCTCATGGAGAGGACAACCTTGGTTTTAAGAGGGTTGACTGAAAATCCATATCTAGTATACTAATTTTCGATCACGTCTAGAGCTGCCTTCGCTTTTGAACACATATCCGCTAGGCATGATCCGACCGACAGAATAGCTACATCATCCGCATAGGCCTGGGCGTAGATGTTAGAACTATTGAGAGCATCGAGCAGAGAGTCAACCAGCATGTACCATAGTAGAGGAGACAAGAGGCCACCCTGCGGGCAACCCCTATTTACCCCCGCCATAACATACTGTTCTATTCATTAATCTAAAACTTAGTATGCATTTATCACTGGTTCCAGTCTTCTTATTTGCCGGTATTTGACGAAAACGACCCGTTATTTCTCATAATCATTGACACAGCCATATGTACACTCACTTGTGACCGTTGTGTTAACAGTTTTATTTTCTAAATGCGATTAATTATTTTATGTTTACACTTATACTTTAAAGTATGACTTTGGAGCTTTAATTTGATGTATCGATGGTGGATAAACTGTCTGATCATTCACTTTCGACGCCGACTGTGTCTATAATATAAAAAAGCGTCTAGATGGCGTGCCTGTCCCAAGTTGGAGGGGTCCCAGGTTCGAATCCCAGTGAAATCGAATCTGGTCCAGTCACCATTTGCCGTTGGGATAAAATTAACGGAACTGGAGTAGGTTGCTACCTGGCATTACAATGAATCAGTTTTAAGTCTGAGTGCTCCAGTGTAGTGTTTCAAAACCTCCGAAAAAATATAACAATCGCACTGTTTTAAAAAAAAACTCAATCAATTCCACTCACTATCGCAGAAAAAATTGATTTATTTGTATTGTGGTTGTTTTTAACTTGAAAGTTCATGACCTCGTTGTCAGTGAACTTTATTACTCTACCAAAAGTTCAAAGACATGACTTCGCCAACCATCCACCCCCACCATCCCGTCGAGAGAAAACTCACCTTCAACACATCACCAACATCGTGAGGATGCTAAACCCTTTATGAATTAAAAGGCAAGAGACTTTCGAGAACAATTTCTTCAAAAGTATTTCAAAGTTCTGGATAGATCTTAAGGGATTCTTTATCATTACGGTCCCAAGCACACCAAGTATGTCTACCAAAGGCAGAGGCAAAGCAAGAAAAAAT
This sequence comes from Myathropa florea, assembly GCA_930367185.1. NCBI lineage: Eukaryota > Metazoa > Arthropoda > Insecta > Diptera > Syrphidae > Myathropa > Myathropa florea. Next base: position 25,982,303 of record OV884005.1, on the reverse strand, counting down.
CATATAACCCTCTACGCGGTTCCAAACTCCATTCCTTCTAAATTATTAAGCAAGTACACTCAGGACCACAAGGTTTATAGGGAACAAAGAGCAGAAAAAAGGCAAATTCCAGGTCTCCTCGCCAGCAAACCAAAACCATAAATCGCTTATCAAATATTTAAAATGTCGTTCTTTCGATTCCTTCTTGCTTCCTGCAGTGCTTGTCAGGTGGAAATTTTCACCTTTCAGACGGCCGAGCTACGCGGAACGAAAGGGAATGAGTGCCGGAGAAAATCGCAGAAATTGTCCACCGAAAGGGAAGGAATCGCCTTCCAAGTGACTGACTATATTTAGCGATTTAGCAATTTAAGTGCTCTTGAGCATTGTGGCAGGGAGAAACCCTAATAACGTCCATCTTACCGGTGTTTTACCTTTATTCGGAGCTGTGCAGGTCCACCATGATTGTGCTCATTAAAGATGCATCAAGCGAGATTCAATTCCACTTGCACAATGGGAAGAGGACAGTCTTTTCTTTTTGGTCTCTGAAGTAAATTTACAAATGCTTTTGGCTCTCTGCTTTATAGACGTTGTCGTCTTCAGCATTTCATTTTGCGCTTTTGACTCTTTAGGAGGCCAATCCGAAAAAAATTAAATGTCATCCATTTGAATATTTGATGGTAACCACACCAGTTTAAGAATCATAAGGAGTATAAATCCCCGAATCATCTGCATGTATCCAAAAGTACATGTTTCTAATCTATACTCAGTAATAATTTAATGCAGGGGAAAATTCTTATAAGAAAAGAGAATACAAAATTGCAATTTCGGTCACAAATTTAAGTTTTTAATTGCTTACTCTAGATTACTTACTAGATTTTACTAGATTTTATTGACTGCTCATTGTATGCAGCTTACCGCGCCCATTGAGAAGAATTAGCTCCCCATAATGTTATGTGCATCCTCTTTGGTTTATTTGATGTACCAAGCATAGGCTTGCTGCGAAGAATCACTCGGACAATCGGTACTACTTTGGCTTTTAAAAACAACCAACTCCCCGCAATAAAGTTCAAAATAATAGTTGACAAAACTTTAACAACGGCGCTAGTTACATACTCGTATATGTTGGTAACCCTACCCACTGATAAAAGTCGATGCACTTGTTGTCGTTTCTACGTCTTCTCCCAATTCCCTGGGATTTGAACCTAGCCTGTGAAAGTCTAGTGCGTGTAAGTCGACGCACGAACCCACACAGCCACAGCGCCCACTCGAAACCTATTCTAAACCTCGAACCCCAACTGCCAAAATCAAAAAGACAGTCAAACCCAAACCATCGTTTTAGAAGTCAAATAATTGTTGACATAAGGCAGCAATTTAGCCTCTGGAGGAACTGGAGGAAACGCTACTGGGAACCCTGATGTTTGAAAGCAGGAAGATCTCTCAAGCTTACCCCTTCCAAGGTTCGCTAAACAAGTAAGTAGTTAAAAAGATATTCGACAGTGTCCACGAGTCTAAAATTTGGACTTGATCTTATCTTTGCAATTTCACTGGTTATTTCATTACCCTTATGTTCCAACATAGGCTGTGATGCGATGGATGTTATCTCAAGAGCTCCAAGATCTATTCTAAACACATCTGCATGTTGAACTGAAGCCCAATAAAGCTTGGAGGCTGAGTTAACACACCATGGTCAAATTATATTGCCATTGACTGTCGTGAATCGAACAAAAGCGGCATAGGCAAGAATTCGTGCTACCGAAGACTATTGCTTTCTGTGACCCCTAGGCTCCTTCCAACTTTTAATGATTGATGATTGAAGGGGGGAGAAACGAGACTATTGCCATGCATTTTCGAACAATTTCCTTAGACAAGTTATCAGCAGAATGACGGGGAATTAAGAAAGCAATGCATTTTGTAAACTTACTACATTTACTACTACCTGCTACATTTACATTTACTAAATTTATCAAAGCCGTCCAGGTTGCTTTTAAAGCCAAGCATGCTGTCTTCTTCTTCTTCTTCTTCTTAGGGCGCTACAGTCCGAGGTGGACCTGGGCCTCACTCAACATGCCTCTCCAGCCAGCACGATCTTTCGCTAGCTGTCTCCAGTTTCGCACACCAAGCCGGCCGAGGTCCCCCTCGACTTGTGTGCGCCACCTTGTACGTGGACGTCCTCTGTTGCGTTGTCCCACAGGCTCAGAGTCGAAAACTCTTCGGCCCGGAGATAAGTTGTCCATACGCTCTACATGGCCTAGCCATCTTAGGCGTTGGATCCATCGACGCCTGGCTAGACTCATGTCGCTGTACAGCCCATACAGTTCGTGGTTGAATCTTCTCCTCCAAATGCCATCAACGCAAACAGGACCAAACATCGCACGCAGAACTTTTCTCTCGAAAAGGCCAAGAGATTGTTCATCCGCTTGGGATATTGCGCCATACAGCAGGACTGGGATGATCAAGGTCTTGTATAGAGTCAGCTTGGTCTTCCGAGAGAGGGCTCTACTGCTCAATTGGTCAGCGGTTGGCAAGAGTTATTCTGCGTTTAATCTCGGTACTAATGTGGTTTGTACTGTTTACCGCGAAGTCGAGGTAGACGAGGTCCTTAACTACCTCAAAGTTAAGGCTGCCTATGATGACGTTCTGGTCAAGTCGTCGATGTTGTGCGGCCTTTCTCGATGACAGAATATACTGGGTTTTGGCCTCGTTTACCGCCAGACCCAGTTTAGCTGTCTCCGCTTCAATGCCAGCAAACACATCATTGACGGCTCACTGTGTTCGCCCAATCACGTCAATGTCATCCGCGTAAGCTAGCAGTTGAACGGACTTTTGGAAGGTCGTGCCTCTTGTGTTGGCCAGTGAGTTTTGCACGATCTTCTCAAGAACAATGTTAAAGAAATAACATGATAGCGCATTGAAGGTCTCGGTGATATTTATTACCGACCTTGATGGAGCAGCGAGAGTTCTCCGTCATCATCCTGCTCAGTCTGACCAGTTTGGCAGGAATGTCAAAACTAGACATGGCGCTGTATAGCTCGTCCTTATGCACGCAAAATTACTTAATGCAAATAGTTGATTGTAGGGTAACTCTTTCTAAATCCTCCCTGAAGCTCCTGTAAAACTTTTTTTTATTTTTAACCCAACAGTTAAGTTTGGAATATGCAAGCCAGGTCTGGTCACCCTATCACAAAAGCAATTCACTCAGAATTGAATAAGTACAGCGCAGGTTCAATGAATGGTCTGCCGCAACTTGTCCCCCTACAAACACAGATTGAAATTAACAAATCTTCAAACCCTTGAACACCGGCGGATGAATGCTGACATAACCTTTCAATGCTTAAACTGCTCAATCGATTCCCCTGCTCTTCTGGAAAAGGTTATAAGTATACCTAACCCGCGTTCCCTCGGATTGATACCTTTCCTTCGCCTGCCTTCGCCTACCACTGCACTATCTACGGCCACTTAGAGCCAATATGCAGAATGTTGGGACATGCTGACAATGCTCAGTATGCCTCCGACTTCCACGGTTCCGTCTCCTCCCTAAGATAACCTAGATTTAGTAAGTGTCTAAGTGAGCCGTCGACATGTTCTTCATGTCAGCAAGAGCACCCATCTAACCTAAATTAGTAAGTGTCCATGTCATGTAGTTTCCAGTTTTAGTTTTCATGGTTAAGTGCTTGTGTTAAACAAAATAAATAAAAAGTAAACAGAACCTCTCTAGTGCTGCATTCCATGATTACTGAACCTTGAACCTCCAATTGTTTACGTCCCTTTCCTGCTTCCTATGTTCAGTTCGCTACCAATATGTTTGTAACTGCTTCGCTCCTTAAAGCCGCGCAAAATGAATGTCACTCCATTATGTTCAACATGAAGAAGATCCCACTTGGGTTGTCCTCCTGGTTGGCGCTGCCAACCACTCATCAGTATTCCGGCATTCGGAGAGAAGTTAAAATGGCAGATGGCGATTAACTAAATTGTTTTAGGCATTTTGTCAACACAGAACCGGGCTTAGGACTTGAGAACAAGTTGTTGGCATTTAAAACGTGATTCGCACGCAGTTGATGCGGACTCGCTGCTGCCATGGCGTGCGTACTACAGCTATCTGTTGACGACGGATTAGAGGCATCAAATCACAGTAATTAAAGTGGAACAGGTGAAATTTGTTGAAGTTGCCGAGAACGGATACCCTCCGGTGTCTTTTTTTCCCTGTTGTCCTCCGCAGTTGAGTATCAGTCAAAGTCCTGTTGGGTTGCGTGTAACCATTCATCTGTTTTATTTCAGCTCTACAGCTTAAGGAGTCAATTAAAGATGATGTTGGTAGCCGACCCGGGACGACGGCAACAGCGACTGCGACGGCTACGGCGACTGTGCCAATGTCTGGGATACGCGCACGCAATCGTATAATTTACGGTGCTGCCCATGAAATGTTTGTTGGGCTATGATGGATGATAGGAGGTGGAGTTGCATTTGCAGGTGTACTCGTACTCGTATACGAGTAGCCTTGGCATTATTTTGTTGCCTTTTGACGAGCGATGTATTGGAACTCTCATTGAATTGTAAATTGATGGGTTTTGGAGAGTTTTATTGCAGCTGTAGGCTTGTTTTATTGTTTCGTTTGTTGGTCGGCCGTTTCCGAGTGCAGTTAAGGTGTGTATGGGTGTGCGCGTGGACATTATATAGAGGTAGGATAGTTATTTGATTCCTTAATAAAAGGATGTGTTGGTAGTAACGGTAGCCTTGGTTTCATAACAAGACAATACTACCGCCGTATGTCATGGGAATCGGACGTAAATTCACCTCGTAAATCCCCCGTAAGCCACTGGAATCTGCACACATTCGGAAGTCTTTATGGTATATTTATGTACGCATGAATCAATTCCCTTTACTTTTGTTCACAGAAACGAAACTGTCTAATTTATCCTTGCAATTTAATGTCTTCGGCGTTGGTGGTTGATTGATGGACGCTTGCTTGTACAGATGTACAATTCATTCCTGTTTGCGTGTCTCTTAAATACGATGGATAGAAGAAATAAGGATGTGTATAAATGGAACGCCAATAGGCGTTGTCTTCTGTGGAATTACGGTGTTGTGCCGATGGAAATTATTTAATTTTGGTTTTTCGTACATGTAAACGCGCGCAAATATTTTCCGAATATTGTTTCATTCCCGACTCCTTTAATTGAAGCATTGCTTTTTAAAACCAGAACATGGACCGGTTTTATTTGAATACCACTTGCCTACCCATTCCACAGAATGTAGCAATTGAATACCCGGGTAAGCGAGGGACCGCAGCATTTTATTTCCAAACTTACCTCCGCTGAATCATATTATCCACTTGTAACTTATAATATTGCGGGGCTACAGTCCGGCATAGACTTGGGCCTAGTTGCTACAGCAACCATTCGTTTGTTGTGTGCTACGATTCCCTCCGAACGGCAAAGTTTGAGAAGCATTTTTTTTCCTTCTGTCAATGACTTGAAAGAGGCGTGAAAATATGAATAGATTTTTTTTCGGGCAACGAATGTCGACGTCGAGCGTAAGAGTCGACACACTTACCCACAACGCAGCGGCAGCGCCAACTTGAATCTATGATTAAAGACTACTTGGAGCTGTGTCGTCGATATGAGCAGGAGATGAACCCTTCCATCTACGATGTAATTATCTGCCTATGTTCTCAGATCGCCATTGTTGTATATCATTTCGAAGTTGAGAGTTGCTCGCCAACACGCGGTCCTCTAGGTCGTGGTTCGGGCGAATACTCTGTTTCACCTTATATATGTAGGAAAAATAAGAAAATTCGGAAAACTTAATAGATTCAATTTCTTTATTCTTAAAAATTCTCGATAAATTCCATTTCTGACAGTTGCTTAATTGTGAGCGGATGGCGAAAGAAGAGCGAGTTGGTTGAAACTGTCAAACTCGAAACCTCGTGTGCGTTGGAATTTCAAGCCGTGAAGCTGAGCCGTCAAGCCGTCAGCGGCGATACTCGAAACCGCGCTCGGGTAATTAAGTGCACGTAACACTGATCGCCAGTGGCCTCCATACTACTCCCCCTCCAACGCCAGTTCCGCGCCCAATGCCACCACTTTTTCCTGCGGATCTTCATCAAGAACTGCGTTTACTGGATCAGCTGCTATTGTCAATATTTGTTCATTGTTCTGGAAAACTTAAGACACGGCAGTTCGCTTTGCTTGCTGCTGCGGAAGATTTTGTCATGCTCGGATTGATGATGGATTTTACAGTCCGAATCTTATTGTTCCAATGCAAGTTAACAGAATTTCTGTAATTTTGATTAATCAGAGTTTGGACGTTTTCCATGAGTGACAGGACGACTGGATGGTGCAGTTGGTCAAGTGCCTGCCCTAAGTTAGAGGGGTCCCAAGTTTGAATGCTAGTGGAAGCAAAGTTAATAGGCTTTTATCCGGTTTTTCAAATCTGGTCCAGTCACCATTTGCCGCTGAGATCAAATTAACGGCACTATCACTGGAGCGGTCGATCAGTGGTAGTAGTCTGCCTGTGGGTATCGCAATGGACCAACATTGTGTGCATTCACTAGCAGCCCCTAACCTAACCTAATGAGCGACAGTGTCCTAAACTGCCTGTACAAGGTTAAACAGCAGTGTACTTTTCTGTTGGATGCCCTGTAAAATTTTCTGTCCGAGACCATACTTGACAAGATCGTGCAAAACTAACTGTTCAACACCAGAGGCATTAGTCATTAGAGGCATTAGTCCATTACACATGGCATTGGTGTGATTGGTTAAACACAGCAAGACGTTAATGAGGCGTTTTGCTGGAACTGAAACAGAAGTTGAATTGGTTTAACAACTTGGATAGAAAGTCACGATGCTTGTCAGTTTGTCATCGTGTGCGAAACTCCTGTGTCATGTAGATTTAAGGCGTGAAATTTGAACAAAAAATGTTTAGACTTCTCTAAAATATTATTACAGTGAAGTCTCACTTATATGATTGTTGGGCCAGTTCACATAACCCAAAATTCGTATATTGGAACCATGAATAGTATGAAATAAATTTTTTTAAATTTAAGTACATATTTATTTAAACCAGTTAATGTACTAAACTTAAAATAATAGGTATGTGATACTCTGCTAACTCTTGCCTAGTGTGATTGCCGACATTTTTATCAGGGGCAGCTTCTCCCATCATCGCTAAACATAACTGTAACTTGATCATCGGCACTAATGAGTTCATCGGCAGGAGGATGAGTGGAAACATTGTCCAAAAATACCAATGCTTTTGGAGGATAATCACTTTCCACAAGATGTTATTGGACAAAGCAAAATTGGAGAATGGTTAACTTTTTAAGAATTCGCTTTATAAACGTTTAAATTTACCTCTTATACAAAGAAATTATGGAACCAATCTGTAAAAATCGAAGCATCCAAGCTGATTTTAAATGATCATAATCAACTGAAATTTCAAAACTTCTAAACGCTCTTGGCATTTTTGCCTTTCCAATAACTAAAGGCTTTAATTTATGAGTGCCAGTAACACTAGTACATTCTAAGAATGTTATGCGCCCTTTTGCTATCTTCCTCCCGGGGGCGGTTTTTTCACTGACAGACACAAATGTTTGAGACCAGACTCATCTCCATTATAGATTTGCTCCTTTTCTAGTCCAAGTTGTTTAATTTTTTGCTCAGGTCCAAGCTTAAATGGAGAAATAAGTTCCGGCTGAGGTGATAGTTTCTCTCCGCATATAGCCAACAATCGGATGCCAAACCTCTTTCTAAATTTTGCCATCCATCCGTTACTGCAGAAAAGGTTTTTTCTTCTCCGTATTTCAGTTTAGACGTAATTAAAGCTTGATTTCGTAAGATTTCCCTTGAAATGGGCACATTGGCTTCTTTCCGCCTAAGAACCCATTTGTACAAATGTGTTTCCATCTCTGGGAAATCTCCTTGGAGAAACTTTGTTTGTTTTGCGATTCCAGAAATCATTGTAGCTGTTAAAAATTTAATGTTTGTATTGTTTTTTTAATCCCAACAGTGGTGTACTTTTCTATGTTGAATTTATTTCTAATGCCAAAATAATCTCTTCTTTTTGCTCCACATTTAAGCTTTACGAATTGTTCGTCTGCTCCAAGCGCACATCGACATTATTAAGATTTTTTTTTAAATAAAAGAAATTTACCTACCTATGTACCTACCTGCCAACCGATGTTGCCTCTTCGGTAAAAAATAATAACTGGCTTGCACGTGCAAATGCAAATGAAGCAAAGGAAACGTAAAAGAATTCTGTCTGTTTTAACTTCCAAACATTTTAACAGAAATTCATTTATATGTTGATCGTAACGCGCGTAATGCGCGCAGTCATTTATTAGAGCATTATTTCATACAACTGAATTCCAATACCAAAAATTTGGTAGTTCATATAATGCAATAATTCATATAACTGAGGGTTCATATAAGTGAAACTTTTCTGTATGTAATTGAGAAAAATATTTATATTAAGTCACTGATTAAAAAGTTAGCAAGTGAACCCTCAGATCGTCCTGATAGTTACTGCTCAATTAGTTTGCTTAGCAGCTTAAGAATAATTTATGGAAAGGTCTGAAAGAAAAATTAAGAACATTTTAGATGATAAGCACATTTTGACCATCATAGTTCGGGTTTAGGAGATATCATAACACTTCCCATCAAGCAAAGAGAATTTATATGTGCCCCTTTGTCCACTTTTCTATTAATGCGATCCAATGTGCCAAATCCAGCCACGAGCCAGCCAAGCCAGTATAGTTGAGGACATTCACCGTCTAAACTTCATTCACGTCTCTATACAGCTCGTGATTTTATCTTCTCCCCCATTCCTACCTTTTCGAAGACTGGACCCATACCACACACACCTATGATATAATAGGTATTTTCTTTCTTGTTAACTTAAATAATATAATAATAATGGCGGCGCTACAGTCCGAGGTGGACCTGGGCCTAGCTTCTCAGCAACCACTCGTGATGTGCGTGCTATTGTTCTCTCACGAGTGGAGGGGACCTACAGTTTAATGCCGACTCCGAACGGCGAGATTGAGAAGCTTTTTCTAGACAGTTATTCTCTTTGAGCATTGTCAGTGACTCGAAAGAGGTGGAGCCATGAAAAAATGTTTGATGTTTTTTTTTCGAGATTCGAACCTACGACCTCGAGCGTAGGAGTCGACGCACCTACCCACTACGCCACGGCGCCCACTTAAATACAATACGTAAATTCAATGCCTCATGCCTATGTTGATCTGCAATTGCAATATTCAACTATCTCACGATGGCGAACTAAATTGATGTTGAAAAGTTCAATGGGTCCTGAGAGTCTGTGGGACAGACTGAGATGCGCACATCAGCCCAAACATTCCTTAAAGCTGAACGCAGTTAACTTCCAATACGAATAAAGCGCTAAGTAGACGACTAAGTAAACCACCGCTGTTGTATATATAGCCCTTCACATTCCGAATTCAACTGATTCGCCCGATCATACCCTTCCCGGTTTGCACCAGCCTCAGTAAACCTCTCACCGTTCGATCATCAGTATGAGTGTTTTCTGCAGCCGACCACAGCGCCTTGTTACTCTTAAAATGCTTTTCGTGCCCTATAGCTCCTTAAAAATGTTTTCATGTTCCTCCTGTTCGCGGCGAACATAAAGCCGCCTCTGACTGAGTGGTTGGGTAAGTGGCGATTCATGCAGCATGCTACTCAAAGTCGAGCATAAAGTCTCAATTTATGGCTGTTACAGGTGACCCGTGGTGTGGATGCACCATTGACGGTGGTCAATTTGGGCTGGCTTCAACGCCACTGAATAATATGTGGCTCTTCGCCAGCCGAGTGGGGCAATAAATCTGTCCATTGTCCCGAATCAAATGTCATCTCGGCCCTAAAACAAGAAATAAAACCTCCCCAACGCACGATATTCTAATTCACTTGTCATCAGCTACACCCGCCAGCGCCGAGTGCTGCAACTGAAGTGGAGTCGCAGAGTGCATTCCCATCACGCATGCACTATGACTCAACCGCCGCCGAACGGAAGTTGGTAATTAAAGTGGATAATGACGACACTCGTCCTTTTAAGGTGCACGGCTCTGCGGAGTACAATGTGCCGCTGAATGGGGTTGAGACAAACGTCGACAACAGCGACAACGATTTCGTTCTAGTGTTCTTGCTTTCAGTGTCACATCGACTGCCGAACACACACAGAGGCACAGATAAAAAAAAAGCGTATTCATCACGTGACAGAATTATGAGCCCGAGACAGCCTGGAAAGCATAATAAGGGCGAGCAAGGAGTGAAGCAGTGAAGCGAGTTAAAATAATGAGCCCAGACAAATGCGGAATTTCAATGTCACACATCCACCCCATTCCCTGGCTCGGTGAACGCGGCGAGTACCAATGAGTGTGTATCTCCCGGCGTGTTCCAGATGGACGGCTTGAACTCTATGAGTTCGCATTTTTACCTGGCGAGTACTTGAGCTATTATAATTGTCTACTTGGATGCGCGCTGGCGGATGTTATTGTTGAAGGAGCCGTACAGACACAGGGACAGACGCGCTGGTGCTGTGTCTCTGTCTCTTGGCTGAAGTGGAGGACCATCCGAACTGAAATCGGAGCAAGAAGCGTGTAATTAGAGATGTTCTTTCCATTTTTTCGCAGGTGTGTTCCCATGTGTACTTGCGTGTGTCTGTACGTTGGGTGTGCGCTGAGTAATTCCAAGCGGAAAATACTTTGCTAAGTGCATAATGGCTCATAATGCTGCCTCGTTGGCGGGTAGCCGGATGGGTGGCTGTTGTTCTGCTTTTTGGTAAAATAATTTTATCGCACCGCGCTCGCGATGCTTATGGGGTCCTTTAGTGGTGCTGACTTAAGTGGAATGATTGGGTAACTTAATAACACGAAAATTATATAATTTCCTTGGTTACTTAGAGCTCTTGCTGGCGTGTGAAGTTGCGGGCGTTGGTGAGTGTTTATTTTTTCATTTGCTTTGGGGGCGAAATTTGTTTTACGCGTTTTTGGGTAATCTCCCGAAACGAAATAGATGTCGGGGCGTTGCAGAATGCAAAATGACACGTGGTGGCATGTGACCACTGGCAAAAATGCAAAAATCTTTCCTTTTGAGATCTTTGGTTCAAAATATTGATGTTGGACATACGGCATGGCATGACGTCGGACTTCTAAGAGTCCCTGCTGATGTGCTGCAAGAATTGATGTACATATATGTACATTTATACTTTGCATTTAAATCATACATATGTACAGTTGTGTTGAAAATAATGGCAGTGCGTACCCCAACAATACTTTAATGAATATTTCAGCTTGCTTCCACATGAAAATTTGATTTTCAGCTTTTTTTTCCAGAAACTAACGGAATATGTCAAACAAAATTACTGTACAATTCATAGCGAATATCTTAAAGATGAATGCATGTGAGTCGAGTTTGTGATCTCAGTGAAAATTGTGCTGTTCAAAAACATAAACATAAGCAAAGATTTGAATTTTATTGTATTTGTTTCAAGTAGAAAAGTAAGTACTGTAAAAGTAAATAAAAAACAAAATTTTTTGGCGAAAAATATCTACAGTTGGAAAAGGCAAGCATTGCAGGCAAGAAAAGCGTGATCTCATTAAAAAATTGAGAATAGAAGGCTAAACTTATGCCGAAATACAAAATTTGCTAAGTTGTACTTCAACAATGATAGTCAATGCTATCAAATATGTTGAAAAGGCGGAAAGTCGAGGTATAAAGAGAACGAAGTAGACGATCGGCACATTGTCCGATAGCGTCAATTGCATCCTTGTGCTTCATCATTTGAAATCCAAAAGGAGGTTCAACGTCTTTTAGACCACGTCTGGCATGCACGAAGTCCACGAAAAGTTCCCCTTTTGACAAAGAAACACCTCAAGAGCCGTATCGAATTCGCTAAAAATCAGTGGCCAGTTGAAAAATGGCTCAATGTGTTGTGGACAGACGAGAGTAAATTCGTTCCCTTTGGAGGTACTAGTTCTCGGCAGTATATTCGTCTTCCACCCATCACAGAATATCAACCCAAATATACTGTAAAAACCGATCGAAGTGGATCGACGAGGGAGCTCGCTCTTTTAACCACCAAAACTGCTGGTGTTGCTTGCTCACATCTTTAACATCTCGGCTGGACACCGATCTACTAAAGCGGAGAAGCTCCTCAGTGCTCTGTGCGACGTCTCGGCTGTAGTTGAGTCGCTCATCCACAGTTGTCCGAGCAATGTGGAAGATTAACGGAACTGCATATTTATCCTGTATCAGAACTGCCTGGTCGAAGTAAAGGAATGCTTCTGGGGGGGACGAAGCCATTAAGGCGCACCCTCTCATGGTACCCGTAATTGGGGTAGTAAGCCCCTGAAATCAGGTTGTTCGTCGAGATAATTGCTCTTGCAATGTGCCTACGAGTCATCTTGATTAAAAAGTTGTGTACTTTTATCAGGTTCGCCCTGTTGTATAAGATCTCATTAGGATAGAATTTTTTACACTAGGACTCTGGTGTTCTGTAAAGGTGAAAGCCAGCCCTAAGACAAGCCTTCTCAAACACCCGAAACAGAAGACATAGTTTTCTGTTCCCAGTGTGCAGTAACTGAGCTGGTCTCAAGTTAAATGAGGAAAAAACACATTCGGGCTAAAATCGATCCTGGGACAAAACGCCACAGTCACTAGCTCAGATTTCAAGTTACGAGTAGTTGTCCCCGGTAAAAAATGAACTTGTCCTTTGCAACCGCTGATACATCAGTTTCTCAATACAACTTACATCAAAACTTCTGATTCGAAGGACCAAAATCATGCCTAATAAAACCCTTATCCTGCCAGTCTTGACATATGAAGCTAAAAGCTTCAGTCCTGATAAGCAGGACTGCAGAGCTTCGTTAGAAAAACTTTGCGTCGGATATTTGGTACTGCCTGCAACGAAGGCGATTGGGGGAGAGGACATGACCACCAACTCTAGGAGCTGTGTAACGATATGGACAGTCAGGTAGGCAAACATCCTTCAACTAAACTGGCTGGGTCACATTGAGACCATAAATACCAACGCTACGGCTAAGAGGTCCTTAGAGTCTGAGCCACCTGATTGTAGAAGGAGATGAAAATTGCTCGTCCGCGGAGGCAAAATAACTTGGCCTTGAAAAGTAGAGGCAGCGTGCTCGGGGCCATTAAAGGTAGAGGGCAATATTAGTCCATGCTCGAGCCCTCCATGGGTCGCTGATGAGAGGAGGTAGTAAGTGTCAAAAAAGTGACCAATTCAGATATCATAGATGCTCTCCATTTTAATGCATATATTCCTTGCCTACCGCTACCGCTTAAAGTAAACAGACAACAACTTCTATAGGGCCCTAACTTCATTCACATTCAACATTGAGCCCATTTTTTATTCATATCTGAACTGACCGGTATAACTCACAAGCTTCACCGAGACCCTTATCAATGGGAGCTAATTGCTCCTGACGTTTACATGTAGTTGAGCATACATCAGCCCCTTTGTTGTAATAGCACACAGACTCTTAATTATTTCATCATTCACAGTCAATCAAACCGAAAAAAAATCACGTCCGTCGCCACCAGGATTCATCTGCGCCCCGTGTGATTATTGACCGCTAACCGTCAGGCTTTAACATTCGATTCATCTAATGGTCTAAATGCTCCGAGATGGAATTTAAACGCATCATCGAAGCAGGTGAAATGTACTCTTCTCACTCCTGCCTCATCGAAATTCTCGCTCAACCCAACTTCGTGCACATAATTGATAGTCCGGAGACTTTTGGTCAGTAGATTGATGGAGGACGCACGGAGCTGACACGTGAAGAGACGGCCCTGCGTGTCTCTGTTTGCAGTGCCCCTTTGAGTCCCATTAGTGAGTCCAATGGCTCGTCGTTAATTAAATTTTAAATTTTGAAGAAAGAAGATTAAGGGTTTCATTGGGGGCTGATTTCTGTGGAACTTATTAATTTCCGTCGATGATAGCACGACTAACCATCAATTTCGAGGAATCCTGTTTACGTTGTCTAGCCTTTTGTTTGTCTCTGCTCTCTAACGACTGTTTTGTGAGCATTTAATTGTGCAGCTAACCCATTGATTTGTAAAAAAATACTTTGAGAAACGGTCGCTGTGGCGAAGTGTCCTTCAGACAGTCATGAAATAAATATACATGGGGGGGAGGGGTGTAGTTTTTCACTAGAATTCCGTGTTGACAGCTAGGGTATGATGTTCTTGTCAATGAACGATGGCGCGGGCAGAACGAGCTTGCGAGGGCGGCGATACATTATTTATTGAAGACAATTATAGCTTGTCTATTTGGGTGCTTTATTTGGGAATGTCAACAGCAATCATGTTTAGGGCGACAATGAGGTCGATTATACAATGGAAACTTTTTTTCCTGGGAACTGGGCTCTCAGCAATTAATTATAAGTAGCATTTCTGTAGCATTCTTTCTGTTTACACAACCGATTGTTGAAGCTTTGGCTCTGATTTGAAAACAGGGTCTTCGGAATTGGCTGTTCCTCACTCACTCACTTTTCTAACTATCTAATTGGGATTTGAGGGCGCCGTGGCGTAGTGGGTAGGTGCGTCGACTCCTTCGCTCGAGGTCTAAGGTTCGAATCTCAAAAAACATCTGACATTTTTTCACGGCTCCACGTCTTTCGAGTCACTGACAATTAGCGTTGCCAGATTTTTTTTCAGGCAAAGCGGGATTTCGAAACCTTTTGGACAAGTCGAATAATGTTTGAAAAATAGGAATTAACAAATGTGTTGAAAGCGGTAACTGTTCCTACAGGTTGTCAATTTGACAGTTGAAAGTTGATTTGCGGTAAGTACGGTTTGCCATTTTGCGATGAATAGATTAACGCCAGAACAAAGTGTGCAAATTGTGCAAACTTATTTTGAAACCCATGGTTCGGTTCGCCCAACTTATCGTACGCTACGTCCATTTTACGGTCGACATAATCGTCCGTCTGAGCAAGTTATTCGGAACACGATGAAGCTCGGGCTGTACTTCGATGGTTTGGTCACGTGGCGCGAATGTCCCCAGCAACACGACTTCCGAGGCGTGTCTTGAATGCGATTCCAGATGAGATGAGATGAGATGAATCGTTTTCGAACCACATACATTCTAGTGGATAATACGCATCCCCAAAGACGACAAATAATGCGATCAGAAGAAGTTATTGCCTTTGTGGTGGAGCGTAGTGTTGAGGAGATTTCTAATGAGTCGATTCACTATAGTGCACAGCGATTACAGCTATGCAAATTCACTTTGTGGAAGATTTTACGGAAAGATCTTGGCCCCAAATCTTGTAAGATCCAGCTTGTGCAAGAGTTGAACCACGTGAACATTATAGGTTCGGTGAATGGACCGAAAACACAATTCAGCTTGATCCTCATCTTCAACGCAAAATTTTGTTCTCCGATGAGGCCCATTTTTGGTTTATCGGATTTGTTGACAATCAAAATTGACGAATTTGGAGTAGAGAACACACAGAAGGCTTTGGCGAGACGCCCTTACATGCATTAAGATCCACTGTTTGCTGTGCTTTATTGGGTGGTGGCATCGTCGGACCAAATTTCTTTGAGGACGATGACGGCCAGAGTTTTACCGTCAATGGAGAGCGCTGTAGACACATGATTTCTGACTTCTTCGTTCCTCAGTTGAATGACATTTACGTGACAGAGCTTAGGTATCGCAACAGGCCACACGGCGCACGATACCGTCAATTTATTGCGGGAAACATTTGCTGAGCGCATAATTTCGCGTAATGGACCTGTGATTTGGCCTCCACGATCCTATGATCTTAATCCTTTCAATTACTTTCTTTAGGGGTATGTGAAGTCACTAGTCTATGCCGACAAACCAGAGACGTTCGACTATTTGAAAGTCAGCATTCGCTATTGCTGATATACAGCGTCAGGGTCAGCGCTGTCTTTCAACGCACACAATTCAATGGACATGCAGGAAATACTGCGTCGACCTACGTAAGTGAAAAATGACAGAGGAGAGATGAGAGGATCGTTACTTTTTTTAATTTTGTTAACTTTCTTGGCATTTATTTTCCGCAATTAACTTCTTTAACGTTCACTTGTTTGACCGGAATATTTTTTGATTTGACATTTCAGAAATTAAAATAGCTGACGGAATATTTTTTATTTGGTATTTGAGAGAGAGAGGGAACATCTGATTAACGCAGTGCGTCAACGCACACCCTCCGTAACATGAAGTCGGCTAGCGCAACGCACTGTTGTGTTTCAGCCATTAGTGTCTGGGCTAGTTCTCTTTTTTTCTCATTTCCCTCCCAAACCTTGAAGTGCAAGGAACTTCGAGTTTTAGCTAGAAATGTCCTCGAACATACTTTTGATTTCGTTTTTAAGTCGATGGTATTAAGACCTCTTTTGGATCCAAAAATACATCCCCAGTGTATCAGCAATTTGGGACAGGAAGTCTTACCGAACATTTTAAGACCCTAAATTCTTAACGTATGTAGGTAGGTAGGGGAGAGGGTGCCATTGCGACTGTGTCGTGACTCCCATAGACCAGCAGTTGGGTCCGTTGTGCCCTGCAAAGGCCGATGATTAGAACCACCCAGATTGTTGTATATATCTCATGAGGTGTTTTAGCTCTATTTTGCTCAGGTCTCGTCGAAGAAGTTACTGCCTAGTGTTAGTAGTCTCTTTCCTCGAAGAGCTTGACAATCGCAGAGCAGGTGGCGGACGACCTCGATTTCCTCCTCGTTCCTGCAACTTCTACAATCGTCGCTATGGGGTATACCTAGCATCCTGACATTGAAAGTCCGTTGAAGACTCCCATCACCGTCCGTATATCCTTGCGACATATGCTAATCATTGATAATGATTTCTTCCTGTTCAGCACCAACCGTGGAGCTCTCGCCGTTGACCAGATTCAGACATCGCTCATTTGCCTTCTTTACGCCTTTGTCCTCTATTTTTTTCCTTAGGAAACTTAATGGCATGCTGACATAAGGAATAGCTGCGAGACCTCCCAACACGCCCGCTCTCTCGTTTCCTTGAACTTCTGTGTGTCCCAGTACGCAGCAAAGAGTCACCGCGTTCACACTGGAGATTTCGTTGACGTTCTCTGTGCATAGCTTGACTGGTTTCAACTTTACAATGTCCGACGCTATGGCTCTTATCGCCGCTTGGCTGTCAGAGTATATAGTTATCGTTTTTTCCGTCAAACTAAGTTCTTTTAGTATAATTACCGCCTCATTTCTTGCTACCACCTCCACTTGAAATACGCTGCATCCGTCGGTTAGATTCAGTGATCTTTCGAAGAATTCGCAGAAGACCCCTGCCCCTGTTCCTGCTCCGGTTTTCGAGCCGCCAGTGTATAGAGAGTTCTCTTTGCCGACCTCCGCTGATAGCTCTTACCAACATCTCCCGCCCGGAATTCAGATAGAGAACTTCCTTGCGGTAGTCAGGGCTGCCACAACCCGATGTTTTGTATTTTTACGTATGTGTGTGGCGCCCATACAGCTTGTATTCCCACATCTTTGTTTCCCTGAGTCTTACTGCGGTGATAGCCGCTCTGCAGAAGATGTGAAGAGGGATAAGATAAAGTAGGATCTCGAGCGAGTTGTCCTTAGAGCACCCGGGCTGATCTTTAGGCATTCGTCAAGCTAGAAAAAACGTGTTTCTTCTCCAGTGCTTGCCGCCAGACTGTTGACCCGTAAGTTAAGATGGGTCTTACTACCGCTGTGTAAAGCCAGTATATCTCAAATTCTTAACGTAAGACAAGAACTCATCATTTGAACGGCTGAAATAAGGCAACATTTTGAAGTTGTATAATACATTTATTGAAGAATACGAAAATTTGGTTAAAGGAAGATTTGATTCAATCAGAGTATCAAAGATTCATCTATATTAATTAATCCAAGCAGTCCATCCGCAGTACCAAGCACACAAGCTGGTTGAAAAATCATTTTTCGACTGTATGTGAAAGGAGGCATACATTAAGCGCCAAAGCAAAGGCATCTCAAGTCGATGAGACCCTCACGACTTAAAGATTTGAGTTATACTCACGAGCAACTCGAATGCGAATGGCAGATGTCGTAGGGCTCTTCACTTCCTAACACCCTTCAACTGAAAGAAATTTCGCTATAAGTAGAAGGCTTACTTACGTACAATTCAATCTGAAATTCTCTGCATTGGTGTCCTTAAACCACACCCAATGTGAGTACCACCCTGGAGCTGTGAAGGAGTTCAATGAATTAATTCACCATTTGGCACACACCCCGTGAGTGTTTTCACAAGTTCATCACACTGAAGGTGGCACTTGAGGTGGCACATCTTATTATCCTTCTTTTCTTTGCAAATGCCACTTGAAAAAAGTCAATTTGCCATCTTTCTCGCAAGGAGGAGAGGACAGGAATAAAATTGGGGATGAAACGTTGAAACCCGATGCAGCCTTATTTAAGATTCCATCATTCACTTACGCGCACAACTTGGTGTGCCCTTAAATGATTCCTCAAGGCTCAATCGTACCGTGGAATTGGTTCTTTTCATGTCATTCTCCTGTGCTTTAAAGGGAAAGGATACACTATTTGCTTTGCTGCATAGTTGGTGGTGGTATCAGGACTTCGTTCCGCTTCGTATCACATCTTCTAAGCAGTTAGCCGGCTAATTCTGTTTGCAAGATGCTCCGCTACTGGTTTCGAGTGTGCCAAGGACATCGTGTGTGAGGGGTGGTGGGCGCACATACGTTGTACGTGTGCAAGTGATTGAAACTTCGATGGAATAAATTTAAGGTGGAGACATAAAATCAGGGCGGAACGGCTGTAGGTAGACGGTGAATAATATTTTAAAGGAAAATATCAAAGGAATTAATTACTTGTTGGAGGACTGCTGCGTAAATGTATAATGAACTTGTAGCATGCGTGCTTAGCACTAGCAGTCTACACTTTAGTTTGTTTTAATGGTATGTTTTGGACGACGAAGGTGGTTGTTATCGTCCGAAGGGGTCATGCTCACGTGCTCGGAATATTCTAGCTGGAGCTCGTTAAATAGGCGTATTAGAAGAAATACACGGCTACAACTTGTTCGAAGATTGCACACGGGTGTGGAATAAATTTGATATTGATGCAGTATAGCTATTGAGAAGGTACAGTATCGTAAGTGACTTTCGCTTCAAAATACATTTCTTTGAAGCATGTAGAGTTAAAGTAATTGCTTGTTTCTTCCTTAAAATGTTAAATATATTAACCAGCATATACGGTAATTTTTTTCCAGAACTATGTCGCCTAGAAGCAAATTGGTGTTAGTGTTAATCTTTTTCTTTAATTGATTTTTAATTATTGGGTTCAACGCCTCAGAACGCTGTTTTGTCATGATGTAATGTAGTGTGTACTTACACGATTACCCCAACACAAAAAGCGATAATTACAGATAATTGGTTGTTATTCTTGATTATTTAGAGGTTATTTTATATTTTGTTATGATGTCGCAAAGTTGTATCGCCCTGCCAATGCGACAGTTCCCGTAGTAAAAAATCTCAATCTAGACATTGATCTGCCGGTAAAAGCTTGCAGCGTGTACCCGAATAGTACCTACTTAACAGAAACTTGTCCACTCTTAACAGGTTGTATATATACTGGGAATCCGTTCTGTAAAAGTGAAAGCCTACTTAAAATCTGGATTCTTTTTCATCAAGCTTTCTACCGCGTTAAACCACACGGGACATCCATAGATGAGCAGTGGCCGGCAGGGTTGTAGACGTATAATAGTTGGCATATTGTACACACTCTTTCACGTGTATAAAAGTGTGTATTATTCATCTGAAAAATACTGCTGCTGTATAAAAGCGTAGAGTTCGCGGTTGTGTCTTCCCCTCCATTCGCCTTCCTCACAGACGGGACCATATATTCGACGTAGAATTTTTCTTTCGAAGGTACCAAGAATCAGCTTTGCAGTTCGCGAACTCTATGAGCTGTACCAGGATGTGGATGTAGTCCGGAAGGCAAAAATCCGTCGACTGCACTAACTCGGCCACATCGAACGCATGGGAAACAACGCATCAGCTAAGAGGGTCTTCGAATCGGAGAATCTAAAGTCATTTTGCACCGCACTAATCGGCACGCACCAGAGCGACTTCCAGCCCGGCAAATCGACGATAGACCAGATCTTCACACTACGGCAAATCCTGGAAAAGACCAGCGAGTTTCAAATCGATGCGCACCATCTTTTCATCGATTTTAAAGCCGCATACGACAGCATTCATAGCAAGGAACTGTTTGAAGCGAAGCGAATTCGCGATCCCGAGAAAATTGATCTGGTTGTGTTGCGCCAAGCTAAGACATACGCGATGCACCGTGCAGTTTGGTTCACGGACCTGCGAACCTTTCGAAACCTGCGCCGGATTCCGTAAGGAGTTGCGCTGTCGTGTGACTTCTTCAAGCTTGTACTGGAGAGAATAGTGCGGAGGGCAAGTGCAAACACGAAAGGCGCACAGTACAAAACAGTACAACTGCTGGGCTACGCAGATGACATCCACATCGTTAAAGGGGTTTATACGGAAATTGAAGAGCTGGGGAAATGAGCTAGTCTTAGAGTGAATGAGAACAAACCAAAATATATGCTGTCGAGGAAAAATCGGTCCATAGGTCATCACCCTGGTCAAAACAATCGTGTGACAAATTTGTGACAATCGACAATTATAATTTCGAGGTACTTAATGAGTTTGTCTGTGGGCGTCGTGGCGTAGTGGGTAGGTGCGTCAACTCCTACGCTCGAGGTCGTCGGTTCGAATCTCGAAAAAAACATCAAACATTTTTTCACGGTTCCACCTCTTTCGAGTCACTGACAATGCTCAAAGAGTATAACTGTCTAGAAAAAGCTTCTCAATCTCGCCGTTCGGAGTCGGCATTAAACTGTAGGTCCCCTCCGCTCGAGAGAGAACAATAGCACGCACAACACGAGTGGTTGCTGAGAAGCTAGGGCCAGGTCCACCTCGGACTGTAGCGCCGCCATTATTATTATTATTATTATTATTATTATTATAATTATTATTATTATTATTATGAGGAGTTTGTCTCCCTCGGTGCAAATGTGAACTCCACAAACAACATGTGGATGGAGATTCGACGAAGAATCGCCCTTGGCAACCGGTGTTATTTCGGTCTGTCGAAGCAGCTAGGGTCAAAAATCCTTACTCGATGCACCGAAATTATGCTCTACAAGGCGCTTATCTTACCGGTGTTGTTATACGGAGCCATGTGCTGGATGATAAGTAAAACGGCAGAGCAGTTTATCGGTACCTTCGAAAGAAAGGTTCTGCGACGGATTTATTGTCCTGTCTGCGAAGAATAGAGGAGAAGACATAAACGCGAACTCCTCGAGCTGTACCCAGATGTGGATATAGTTCGGAAGGCAAAGAACCGTTGACTACACTGGTTCGGACCCATCGAGCGCATGGACAACAACGCTCCAGCTAACAGGGTCTTCGAATCCGAGCCTCCTGGTTCGAGAAATAGAGGAGGACCGAGTCTCCGGTACAAAGACCAAGTCATCGCGGACGTAAGACAGCTTGGTCTTGACGACTGGAAGCAGCGTGCCCAGGACCGTCAACGATGGAAGACAGCGATAGCTCAGGCTCAGACCCTCAATGGGTAGTAAGCCTTTTAAGAAAGTAAGAAGTATAACAGCGTATAAAAACAAGAAATAGGTATAAAACTGACAGAAATTTATAAAAATCAAAGAAATGCATAAAGATCTAAATGCAAAGGTAAGCGTACACAATTTTAGATACTTTTTACACTTTTATACATTTTTATACCCTTTTATATATTTAAATTCAGTTTTATACATTTTAGCACAAGTTTCTTTGTAAGGACCGAGGCCATACATAATAATATTCTGAAGCATTCTAAATTCTTATAGTTAATCTTCTACTTAAAGTCATCGCAATAAGGCTAGATCGACTCGAAGTCAGTAGTCAGCAAAACAGTAGTAACGATGTCGGTACTTGCACCTCATGTGTACACTATCAACTCACTTGTGTACTTAATTATATGAAAACCTATAAGATTACTTGTGTAAAGTTTGAACATCTCGATCGCCAGCCAGCAAATCGGCTGATGTCCCCCTCGACTTGTGTGCGCCACATTGTACGTGGGCGTCCTCTTATGAACTGTTCCTCAGGCTCAGAGTTGAAGATTCTTTGGGCCGGAGCTAAGTTATCCATGCGTTCTACATGGCCAATCTTGGACTGTACCGTTGGATCCGTAGACGCCTGGCTAAACTTATGTCGCTGTACAGCCCATACAGCTAGTGGTTGGAAACAGAACCAAAGATCGCAAGCAGTACTTTTCTCTCGAAAAGACCAAGTGTTTCTTCGTCCGCTTTCGATATTGTCCATGCCTCTGCGTCGTAAAACAGGACTGAGATGATCAATGTCTTATACAAAGTCAGCCGAGAGAGGGCTCTACTCTGTTTAACATCGGTACTTATGTTGTTCGTGTTGTTTACCGCAAAGCCGAAGCAGAAGAAGTGCTTCACTACCTCGAAGTTATAACTGTTTTCGGTGACGTTCTGGCCAAGTAGTCGATGGTGTGCGTCCTTTCTTGACGACAGCATATACTTGGTTTTGCCCTCGTTTACCGCCTCCTTTATTATTATTTCAATGCCAACAAACGCCTCATTGATGGCAATGTCATCCACGTATACTAGCAGTTGAACGGAATTTTGAAATATTGTGCCTCTTGTGTCTCATCTTGAAAATGAGATGAGATGAGTGCCTCTTGTATTGGCCAGTGCACTGCACGATGTCCTAAAGAACGATGTTGAAAAAATCACATGACAAAGAGTCGCCTTGACTAAATCCATTTTCGACATTGAAGGTTTTTTGTATCTCTCGATAGTTGGCGCACTCAAAGGGTGATACTTAATTGCTTCATATTCATTATAATAGCTTCTCAGCAACCACTCGTGTTGTGCGTGCTATTGTTCTCTCACGAGTGAAAGGGACCTACAGTTTAATGCCGACTCCGAACGGTGAGATTGAGAATCTTTTTTTCTAGACAGTTATACTCTTTGAGCATTGTCAGTGACTTGAAAGAGGTGGAGCCGTGAAAAGCTTCATATTCATTACATGCCTTTAAAGTATTTAATTTTAATCGTCGCTTAGGTTTAAAAGGTTAATTTTCATTTTTTTCATTTTTTTTGAAAATTACTTTGTGTGAAACGTTTGTCTACCACCGTTTCTCGTAGGTGATTCCTAACGCATTATTAGCTGTGGAAAATAATTTTTCCCAGAGCAACAACAACATAAATAGACAGAGTGATAATATGAGTGCATTCATGCTCATATGTAGGTATGTATGAAATACTCTACCACATTCTGCTTCCATTAATGTGAAGTTATTTCGCAGAATCATCCCTTAGTGCTCCCAACTTCCTCATTCTCTTTAACGAGCTCAGAGGAAATCGGCTTAGTTTCCTCATTTCCAAAGGGTCAACAACCTTCTCGTTTACCAATAAATGAGAATTGCATCCCGTTCCCCTAATTATATTTATCGACATGTTGGCTTCTCATCTCTCCCTTTGCCGTCTCTGACCATTTATCTAATGAATCAACCTCTTGCCCTTACGCAATCCGCCAAATGGATCTATCCATCGCAGCCGCTTATCTTCGACCATATGCATCCTCATATTCCATCGAAAACTGCCATAATTCATTAAGCCCCCTGTCTCCTGTCGCACTCGATGGCAGACAATTGATAATTACAATCCTCGAGACGGAGGATTACTCCTTGCCCAAGGGGCCAACCTCTACCGCTGGCACTCTACTTTTCGAGTAATGGAACATTTAAAAGACCACATGGGTCCATTCCCCTTAACGGTTCATAGGTATGACTTTGCTGGGGTAAACTTTCTATAACTGCAAAGCAAATAACCATAATTCATCCTCAACAACGCAATATCCCACAGGAATGTCGTCGTCCTTCTTGCGTCAAAAAAAGTACACATCCACACCATGGCACAAGGTTAGAGGTTGCTTTGCGTTGGGGGAAAGCACACAGTAAGCCGTAAAGGGAGGAAGCTGACATGCCACATGATCTCACAATAATACGCCGCCATTGCCAAGCAGCTTTGAAAGATTCCAGGAAACTTATTAAATATTGCACGCTCGCCTTCACCCTCGTCCTGGCGCGGATATGCCAATCTCTAAGAAATTAAAGAAACCATTTATCCCCTATGCTGCGTCGACCACTCACTTCTGAAATTCCTTCCAGCCACAGGGGGTGGGCTTCCATTCAATTCCGTTTTTTACTCGAAAATTCTCGCTTGCTCCGTGCTTTCCGAGTCTTGTTTTCGAAAATCAGAAGATTCAATGGGGTGGCATTCACTCTGGAATTACGCTCTCATTCAGTATTTGCGAGAGCATTGCACTTGGACAATAGATGCGATGAGTAATTGCGGCTTGTGCGAGAGTTGTATTGCGAATCAGATAGTCAGAGTGACAGCCATCCATGCTCCCAACTCTCTCCATCTTTCCGCTGCTGCAGTGGTCTGTAATCTACCTGCGCACGTCCCAACATTTTGACATTGAAATCTTCGGCGGACTGTGATACTGATCGATGGACAGATGAATCGTTGACGTACCCGCTTTCCCTTTTGTTCGTCTTCTTCCAGGCACCCGGTCTACCTGCTTCTCTAATCGGCTTTCAGAGATAAACCCTTTCATTAGGAGGGACTGATTAAATGATTCGGCCATTAAGTCGAAATGATATGTTCTCCTGACGATTCAAATTAGAGTGAGGGAGACGGCGCGAGATTCGATCTGAGATTTGGGACCACACAATCAAACGTTGACGCGCATTGTAGTCTCTTTATGGCCGCGAGTTGATTCTCCCTCTGGCAGAGGGCCCACTGAACACCAGCAGCACTGGCAGCAGCACCACCAGCCAAAGATGATGACGCAAGGAGACATGAAAATTCAATTTGTGTAATTTATTCGATCCGAGGGATTGATTAGTCCTCGTTTTTAAGATGCATATCTCCGCCGCAGTCCGATACGTCTACAGATACTCCCGCTCTGGGCTCGTTTATCGATCGGAGGCTGAGCTTTGTTATGTCCAGTGAAAGGAATTCATGGCTAATTGACGTGCCCATTGGATACACCGAAATACTTTTAAGACTCTGTCGTTAGCCGATTCATAGGAATCCATTGATGGCCATCATTACCGAGGATACCAGCCACTTATCCTTTCTCTGATATAACTTCGTTGACGGGCAGCAGCTCCATGGTCTGAGAGGAAGCCTTTGACACTTGTGTGCTCCCAAAAATGACAAATTACTGAGTGCTTGTGTCACACTGTGATTAAGTGTATTCTGCGAGTCAAGTACGGCGGGAGATGAGACATTAAGGCTCCTAAGGCTGCGACATCGACTGGCTGTGCGTATATCCTGTGCATGTGCATCTCGGTGTTCATGCATGAATTGGTAAAACTGCCGAATGCACGCGTTAACACGATGACAAGTTGATAAACCCCTCGTAGACATTTCGGAGTCAAACAGTTGTTGAGGAAACACATATCCGGAACGCTGAGTCGCTCTTCGGGCATGCTACTGTCCCTGTCAGTGAGGCTGGCGCATCGGGTGGCATGATGCAGTGTTGATTTAATCCTTCGGAACATTGCAATGGCTTAGGAACGATGCAACCATGGATGACATAGATCAAAAGTTTTGAGAGACATCGAGGAGAGTCTGTGACAAGAGGAATACACTGAAGGAAAAAGTTTATTATTTTGTCTGGAATGTGAATGAATGAAGCGATCATAAACAGAAACTTGTGGGCGAGAAATACCCCCGAACAACAATCACAAAACGAAGATGTTCAAATACATAATTATTTCACAAGGGGAATAGTAAGGGAATCAAATGTAAGCTTGTGTCAGACAAAAGACCACACAGCTTGAAGTTTGACTGAT
Source organism: Myathropa florea (assembly GCA_930367185.1). Taxonomy (NCBI): domain Eukaryota; kingdom Metazoa; phylum Arthropoda; class Insecta; order Diptera; family Syrphidae; genus Myathropa; species Myathropa florea. The sequence continues at coordinate 25,956,382 of OV884005.1, read as the reverse complement.
TCGCGCGGAGATTCCATATTCAGAGATAACCATTTTTCAATCAACATTTTACTCTACAAGTCCTAATAGAGACCTCCGAGCTTTGACAGTCAATAGCGGTCATGTTATTGAAGCTAAAACTGTCAAATTGGCTGTCATTTATTCAGTCTGTTTTCATAAATCACCATGGACGGACATAGCGTTCAACAATAAGTGCAAATGATAAAATTGTTTTATCTGTTCGGGCAACATTCCGCACGCTTCGCCCGCTATACATATGTATGTTCGTCAAAATCATCCCACCGAGAGGAATATTCGCAAGGCGGTGAATAAATTTAAGCCCATTCGTTCAAAACCAATATCCGTACGTCAACGAATAGCAAGATCTACCGAAAAAATTGCCGCTGTCCGTGAGAGTGTGCAGAAGAATCCGAGGCAGTCGATTTCGCAACGCTCACAAGAACTAGGCCTTTCGCAGACTACAACTTGCCGAATTTTGCGTCCCTACTTGTGCCTGCACCCGTACAAAATTCAAATTCAACTTTCCCAGCCATAAGCAACGACGTGTGTTCGCTGAATAGGCTCTGGAGCAGTTGGAAACTAACCCCAATTTTCATTGAAATATCATCTTCTGGATGAATGAGTGCATCAACAAATAAAATTTTCAAATTTGGGAAGATACCAATCCACATCCGATCCAAGAGCATCCAATGCATCCCGAAAAATCAGTGTCTGGTGCGGATTTTAGGCTAGTGGCGTCATTGGTTCATATTTCTTTGAGAACGACCGGGACGTTGGACAGGCCATAACCGTCAACGGCGAGCGTTATTGATCTATGATTATCAACTTCTTTTGGTCTGAATTGGATGATATGGACACCAACGACATGTAGTTTTAACATTACGGCGCAGTCCTACGTGCCGCACAGCTCACGCCACATTGGACATTCTGCATGAGCGTGGAGGTAATTTAAACTGGCCACCGAGATCCTGAGATTTGACTCCGTTGGAATTTTTTTTGTCATGTTTTCTGAAGTCGCAGATTTCTGCTAATAAGCCACAAACCACAGAATAGTAAATTTCTCACACACGATTTGACTTATGAAATTTTAAAGATAGAAATCGCTTAGTGAAAACCCGTTACATACATGCATATATACATATATCTCACTTTTTGTTTCCAAGATCTGTTTCGAATAATAGCGTGTTTCAAAGACGAATAAATTGTTTCTCTACCAACGTCTTGTCTAGGCTTGCCTAAGACAATGGAATTAGGAAACGTAATTTCAACTGGCCTGAATGGAACCTGTGACCTATTTGCCAACTTTTTTTTGTCGGTCTATAATGGATCTCAAGTCCAGAGAATGATAAACCATTACTCAAAAATACCTGAGGTTCTAGACATAGGCATATTGCATCTAACAGACAATGATAGAATTAATGCCTTAAATAATCTTAAATTTAATAACAGCCCAGACCCCGATGGGGTCCCGTCTGTAATATTAAGAAAGTGTTCGATTTTTGTTTATAGACCGCTTAAAATTATTTTTAACCAGTCGCTAAAAATTGTGAATTTTTAAATGAATGGAAGTATTCTTTTTTAACACCAATAAAAGCGGTTTAAGACAAAAACTAGAAAACTATCGGCCTATATCAAAGCTTTCATCGATTCCAAAATTGTTTGAAAGCTTTACAATGCAAAATTATATTTTTTAGTAAAAGATATTATTTCTAATAAGCAGCATGTGAATTACATATATGCAAATTTAGAAAACCGTTTACAAGTCGATGCACTTTACACGGACATTTCTCGAAAGTCTTTGATAAAGTACATCACACTTTGCTTTTAAACAAGATTAGGGAATTCACTCAACAATGTTAGAGTGGTTTTCCAATTACTTAACAGGGAGGAAGCAATTTGTAAAGATCGATAGTTTTATATCTCGGTTAATGACAGTAAAATCGGGGGTTCCGCAAGGTAGTCATTTGGGTCCATTACTATTTCTTTTGTTCAAATTTTGTAAATATTTGTAAATATTTCAAATTGTAATACAGAATAACATCTCCGATTGTTTATGATTATTCTATAGACAATCATAGACTGAATCGTCAAGGAGAAATTAAAGATCTCGGGGTAATATTTGACCCTAAGTTGAATTTTTCGCTACATTATGATTATACTATTGCGAAGTCTAACTCTATGTTAGGATTTTTGAAAAGAAATTGTAAGGATTTTCGGGATATATCTAGTCTTAAGTCCATCTACAGGTCGTTAGTTAGACCATATTTAAAATATTCTTCCTTCATTTGGGATTCACTATATGCTACACAAGAACTCAGGCTCGAAAGAGTTCAAAAGAATTTCACGAGATATGCTTTCCGAGAAGAACTTCCAAATTATGTAGAAAGATGCAAAATAATTGGCTTGCAAACCTTAATTTTCAGGCGTAAGGCAACGTTAGCCATGTTTATCTGCGATATTATTAATTACCATATTATTTCACCAGAATTACTTTTTCTCATGAATATATATTCTCCCCAAAGATCTCTTCGGGTGAGAAGTTTACTCTTTGAGAAAAGGCATAGAACCAACTATGATTGCAATAAACCCATTACAAGGTGCATAAGCACATTCAATGATTTCTGCAACGAAGTTGATTTTAGCTTGTCACGATTGGAGTTTAAAAAAATTGTTTATACATTGTTCCTTAATTAATATTGTTTATTTGAAGTAATCTATGAGATGAAAAATCGGTAGATGATCGCGCAGTAAACATCTGCTGTGTAAAGCAATACTGAGAGTTAACACTTAGAGGACGTAGTGTTCTGTGTGCTCTGTGATGGATAAAAAACTAAAAAAAACGTCGCTTATAATTTTGAAAAATATCCCAGAAATAGGCTTTTATGAGATATTTTGATCAAAATCATTTGAAAATGAATTGGGGCGATGGTTATGGAGCTACCGGACAAAAACGATAAAACATCAACGTTCAAATCTAGAAAACAGTTTTGTGAGTATATATGTGGTAATAAATAGTTGTAATACACGTAGACCAGAATGGAGCTATGATGCTATCACGCCGAGTTTGTTGTGAATGCCATGGTGTAGGTGCGTTCAAATGTGTGCCGTATGTGGGCCAGTTTGCGAACAAATCTTTTCGGTTCAAAATCAAGACATTTAGATTTTGTTTGTCGGCGTTCCCGCAAGTGCTGTATATGTTGGCTGGTCCGCGCTCTTTCACACAAAATATCAGTCGAACAAGGGTTTGCACACAAATGTACCGTGTATTGGCCGCTTATGACGACATATTGCAGTTCTTGCTGCCATTTGTCGGGCGAATAGGTCAAGAGTTGTGAGAGAATGACGTCAAGCGCATATGACGGGGTGCTTCTGAGCGAGCCATCAATGCAGATGCAGGCTTGTCGTAGTGGGTAACTACATCCAACTCTAAAAGTCTAGGTCCGATTTCTGATACAAGCACATTTCATAATCTCCCGGTCTGCCTCTTTCTAGAGAATAAGAATGCTTAAAGGGTATGACAGTCAAATATTCGAAGAAGGGGAAAAAGTGTAGGTTCCAAGCCTATATCACATACAACATACATATCTCCTTAAAGTACAATTTTTTATCACCACAACATCACGTTTCATCGTGCCTCGTAATATAAGGCCATTGTGGTTATTTGTGGGGTCAACGCCCCACGAGTGAGCACGTGCTCCCTAACTCGGGGGCCGAGATCTTATAAGTAATGAAACGGCTCCTCTTTCATAAAACATTTTTATCACTGAAAGATAATGCCGTTCACAATCAGTTAATAGAATCAATTCTCTCAGTGCACGTGGCCGTCCTAATCCATGGCAAATCGAAATGCGAAATTGTCCATGTCAAATGGTCCCTCAATGGTTGTCATCCATAAATGGCGTGCTCGATGCTATGTCTCCCGTGTTACACCAAACAATTTCCTGATTTGTTGCAGGTTCAGTTGGATAAACACAAAGATTCCAGAACGCGATTCACATCCAACAGCACATCAGCCCTCCGCCTTTCCATGCCGCCACCCACTCTATGGGACCATCATCAACAACGACAACGATGATTGCTTACCTCTCACAATCATCCATCACAATCGTTCGGCGACCAGACTCCCTTGGTGAGGACCGTGTCGGGGGTGGTGTTGGCGTCAGTACTGTTCACTGTTCCTGGGGATCATGAGCGAGGTATGAAGGAAGCGTGGAATATGCTGATGGACAGCAGCAATGCGCGGGAAGGATGTTAAATGGTTCTGGGTTTTATTTTCGACACCGAAAAGATTGACCAGAGCTGATGACGATGACGACGACACTGTCCTGATGACAACAATACTTTCCAGCGATGTGTGATGAATGTTTGTACGCTCGGAATGCTTCACTAAATCCATGATGGATGATGGTTTTATGTTGACGTTGGTGTTTCATAAAAAGGCTAACGGTCTGGCGGTTTCGTGTCCTAGTGTTGCACGGCGTGTGCTGAGGAAAACAAAGCGACAGAAGCATTGTGTCCTTGAATTCAATTGGAAACGCAGGCGATGCCGCTTAAATGGATGCTGTTTTCGCGCAGTGGCGTGGGGTGATTGTTGTACATCTGATGCCATCGATTCTGTTCATAATTCCGCTTCAAGCCGGGAACGCTTATGCACTCCGTCGACAATTGGAGGACATAAACGAAATGGCCTGCTTACGTTTTATGGTATGTTCCCTCAAGTAGCCATAAAAGTTTAGAATAAAAAGTTTTATTGGGCACATGTGCGGACTCCCAGCGGCAGCGGTGTCTGGGCGATGGGGAATTGGCATTGGCATTCGCAGAGAATTTAGGAGATGTCTTAAAAGTCGGTTATGAGTTTGAGATGAAGAGACTCCGCAACACTTTGTAAGTCTTAAAAAGTAAATAATCGAAAAAGGCTGTGGGAGATGACGATGGCTGTGGCGAAATTGAGTTCTTGGGAATCACTCGCACAGCAGGACCTGACTGACATACAAATTCGAATGTCGCAATTAAGACTTGGAATGACCTTGAAATTTAGCACCATATTACAGTGTGGTATCGGGGGGTGTTAGTCGTACGCGTTGTTTTCAATATTTTCCCTCGAGAAGTTTGACACGCGTGTGTATTCTGTTACAGTTGAAGACAACAATGTTAATAGGACAGTAATATGCCATCTATTTTGCGGTTCCTCATTCATTATGTTTTACTTTGCGCATGGGTCCTTGAGGAACAGTGTGTAACTATGAATCCCAAGTGGCAAGCGGTTGAATTAATAAAAACAGGGCAAAACTTATTTGAGTGTCACGACATGGGTGTAATGAAAACACTGACAAGCAAGCAAGTTGGATGGCCGAAGTACCCTTTAATAGGACTTCCTCTTATAGCTACTTTAATGTGGATATACATAAATCAACATTTAAACAAGTAGATGCTCCTAAAAATTCGCGATTCCCTTACTTACTTACTTAAGATGGCGCTACAGTCCGGGCTGGACCTGCGCCTCAACCAACACGCGTCTCCAGCCAGCTCGATCTTTAGCTAGCTGCCTCCAGTTTCGCACGCATAGTTGGTTGAGGTCCCTTTCCATTTGCGTGCGCCACCTGTATCGCGGTCTTCCTCTACTGCGCCGTCTCTCGGAGGTGGATTCGAAGACTTTCCGGGCTAGAGCATTGGTTTCCATTCGCTTTACATGACCTAGCCATCTAGGTCTAGGAGGCTTAAAAACTCGACAAACCTGTGTGGTGCGCGTGTAGGTTACTTTTCATGCATGCATAACTTATACAAAATGCGTAATAGCGGCACCGAAAATTGCAATCCTGAAAATTGTTAGTGACTCAAAAAAGGTGGAGCCGCCAACATTTTGTTTTCGAAAAACTGTTGCTTTTGCTGGAGTTTGAACCTAGACTTGAAAGTCTGTAGCGTATGTGTCTTTATATCCATAAAGCCACGGCGCCCATACGCATAAGCTACAACTACAATATATACCCGAAAAAGCTTGGTGCACCAATCACCAAAAACAAACAAATTTAGCCTGTGTTCAACCTGAAAGGCACACTCTGCCCTATCAGTATGAGAAGGTACTTAAGACACCCATTGGCGTAAAAACAGAAGACTGTGGATTCGAGGTACATGCGAATAAGGTATACTGCTACTTGGATTCGAGTAGAATCAGAATAAGCCTGCGTGAAGATGTACAGAATGCGCCAAATACAACTTTCCAAGACCTTGTTGATGGTTTCGGGCTGTAGCTCATGTATTGCTTGGATGGTATTGGCTTTAAGTGCTTGAATCGTTTCCGGATTGTTGACATAACATCGGTCCTTCATGGTTCCAGCTCGCAGCTCCGTGGCGGTTATTTGACATCGCCCCAGACGGCTGATAACATGATTTGGGAATTTTGTGCGCGAAATATTGATTGTGGCATGGGCTGTGTGGCATGGCGTGCCATCCTGCATGAACCAGAGGTCGTCCAAACCTATGTCTTCAATTGCAGTAAAAAAAAAGTCGGGTTACATGGCTCTGTAACGCCCACCGTTGACCGAAACGCTGTCCCCAGCCTCATTTTCGAAGCAAAATGGTTCAATGATGCCACCACTCCACAATCCACACCAAACTGTCACTCTCTGTGAATGCATTGGCTTCTCCATAGTAACGTGCGGGTTTTCCGAGCCCTAGATGCGGAGATTTTTGTCTGTTAACGTAGCCGCCGAGATGAAATTGCACCTCGTCGGAAAAGATGATTTTTCGCCCAAAATCGTTGTCCAATTCAGTCTGAGCTGCTCTAAGGCCCAAACTGCGAAACGATAACGATGCGGAAGGTCACGCACCTTCAATTACTGAGTCAATTGGACCTTGCAAGTAAATAATCCGAAATCTTTGTGCAGATTTCTCCTCAGGCTAATGCGTGAAAAGTTGAGCTGTTGATGTCGATGGCGAGTTGATGTTCGTGAATTGAGTCGCACACTCTCGGCCACAGCAGCCACATTCTCATCTGCGCGCACCGTACGACGACTGGGACTAGAGTGTTGCCCACTAGCATACTAGTCTGACGAACTTTTTGCACACACTTGCGTACAGCAGTTTGGGTTACACAGTACTCACTTTAGAAATAAGTTTTCAATATTTCCCAAGGCTGTTTAAGCGTAAAGTGACTCATTTCTTTCCGTGGAGGTATGATACTGACTTTCTGCCAAGATTTCGAAGGGGAAGCAGCTGTCATTTGTCAATGTCAAAATAACCTATGATTTAAAAAAAAAACTAATGTACGTTCTGCAGTCTGGTGCGCCTAACCTAAACTATGCCCTTTATCACTTTTTTATATGTTAAGGGTGTTGATGGGTGTTGACTGGAAGCTGATGTTAATGTCTATGAAGTTGGCTTTGTTCAATAGATAATCTATGATATTAGCGCCTAAACATGATTTCGGGCGTATATAAGCAATAACACGGCGATTTTTGACTTCCAAATAGTCGAACGTCTCTGGTTTATCGGCATGGGCTGTTGACTTCACATACCCCTAAAGAAAGTAATCTAAAGGCGTAAGATCACAGAATCGTGGAGGCCAGTTTTCCATGAAATTACGCGTTCAGCAAATGTTTCCCGCAATAAATTGATGATGTTGCGCGCCGTGTGGCATGTTGCGACATCTTGTTCAAACCAAAGCTCTTTTACGCCAATTCCATTCAACTGAGGAACGAAGAAAATGTGTCTCTAGCGTTCTCCATTGGACGGTAACACTCTGGCCGGCATCGTCCTTAAGGAAAAATTGGGCCGATGATTCCACCAGCTCATAATGCACACCAAACAGTGAGTTTTAATGGTTGTAAGGGCGTCTCGCCAAAGCCTTCTGGGAGGTCTCCACTCCAAATTCGGCAATTTTGCTTGTTTACATATCCAAAAATTAGTCTCACCGGAGAAAAAAATTTTGCATTAAAAATGAGAACCAAGCTGAATTATGTTTTCGGCCCATTCACCGATCCTATGACGCGTATACTCACAATGGCCAAGCGGTTTCGACTCTTGTACAAGCTGGATTTTATAAGATTTGAAGATCTTTCCGTATAATCTTCCACAAAGTGGATGGGCAAAGCTCCAATTGCTGTGAACGATGGTGAATCGACTCATTCAGATGCTCCTAAACACTGCACTCCACAACGGCAATAACTTCTTCTGTTCGCACTGTTTTTCATCGTTGGGGAAGCGTATTATCCTCTAGAGTGTACGTGGTGCGAAAACCATTAATCGTGTTCCGAATTGATCAGATAGACGACCGTACAATGGACGTAGCGCAGGATAAGTTTGGCGAACCGAGCCATGGTTTTCAAAATAAGTTCGTACGATTTGCACGCGTTGTTTTGGCGTTAATCTATTCTTAAAATGGCAAACCGTACTTACCACAAATCAACTTTTAACTGTAAAATTGACAATCTCTAAAAATACAACCTTTATGCCCTCCAATTCTTATTCCCAAGGCCCAATTATACGAAGATTCTATGTATGTAAAGGGTGGTCCAACGAAAACGCACAATGATAATTGTAAATAAAACAACAAGTTTTCAGAGAATTATTTTAATATTTTTTATTATGATAGATCTATGACAATTATGTGTGAAACAAAAAGCTCTATCCGATGGTCCATATTTTCAAAGACTCTGAGACATAACTGAGTTTCAATGTCGTTAATGTGCCGAATTATCTCATCCTTTAGCTCTTGAATTGTTCTTGGCTTATTGACGTACACTTTTTCTTTTAAATATCCCCAAAGAAAGAAGTCCAACGGTGTCAAATCACATGATCGTCGCCCAAATGCGGCAATTCTGCTTGTTAACGAATCCACTGAGGTGAAAATGTGCCACGTCGCTGATGATGATTTTCTTTGTAAGGTCACTTTTCACTTCTGTCTGTTCAACCAACCATGACGATGCTTGAAATGGTCAGTAGGCTTCAGCTCTTGAGTACATTGAATCTTGTAAGCGTGTAAATTGTGGGCGCCGTCGCGTAGTGGGTAGGTGCGTCGACTCCTACGCTCGAGGTCGTCGGTTCGAATCTCGAAAAAAACATCAAACATTTTTTCACGGCTCCACCTCTTTCGAGTCACTGACAATGCTCAAAGAGTATAACTGTCTAGGAAAAGCTTCTCAATCTCGCCGTTCGGAGACGGCATTATTAAACTGTAGGTCCCCTCCACTCGTGAGAGAACAATAGCACGCACAACACGAGTGGTTGCTGAGAAGCTAGGCCCAGGTCCACCTCGGACTGTAGCGCCGCCATTATTATTATTATTAAGCGTGTAAATTCAAATCTTGATGATTCTTGAGATGTTAAATTTTTGGGCACGACGACGAGTCGATCGTTGGCGGCTCTTCTGCCTCACTATCGCGAACAACAGCATTGTTTTCCGCAGAACGAACTGGGCGAGCATGCACAGGTGTTTTCACATTTCCTACAGACCCGGTTTGCTGAAATTTGTGCACAATTCTACCGATTGTGGACACATTTGGTCGATTATGCTGACCAAAAAACCACGAAGTGCATGAAATGCATTTTTATTTGACCGCCCATTTTCGTAAGAGGTTTCAACAATCTCAACGCGCTGCTTAATATTGTACCTCTCCATGGGTGAATTTGTCAAACACTGAAATAAAGAAATGTCAAAAAAAGGTCGGGCAAAAAAACTTGACGTTAGGGTGTGACTCACAATTAATATCGTGCATTACGGTTGTACCACCCTTTATTTCAAATTTTTTCTCAATGAATCATCAATACATCAATGGATTCAAGATGAAAGTACAGACTCGTCATTCGTTTTCAGTCATTCTGTACTCTCATTCACTGCAATCGTTTGACTAGACAGATAACAAAGTGAAATAAGTTAAGTTAGTTTCAGCCAATTTTGATTATAATAAATTCGTTGGCCTATTCCTAGGCCATCTGTATGTCTTCAGGCCATCTAGTGATTGTCTGACTTCTTTATGTTGAGAAAAACTACAAGAAAAAAAACCAGTCGACATACGAGTACATATGTACCATTTTGTCGATCAAAAACATATCGCAACCCTCCCGTACTTAAGGCAAACAACAAAACAATTTGTTAACCCAATTTAATGTATCCTGTTTGTAAAGTCTCATATTTTCGGGGGAAAAAATATATCGGGTGGAATAGAAGGGTTTCGTGACACATTTTCCGAAATTTCCGACTCGCAGCATAGAGTTTCCGACTCACTTCCTAGACATTTAAGTTTACATCCCCAGTTTGGTTCCCGTTCTCTTGGAATTGAAATGAAGACAAGTTATTTAAAAGTTAACATATTAACAAGTCAGACTGAAAGGGTCTGCACGTGGAACAGGACATTGCCGCAAGGATTTGTCGTGTGTGGAGACAGTTGAACGGGGTGATTCCTGGGAGGAGACAATAAACAAGTCAATTGAAAGGAAAAATACAATTTCCGCTGCCCCGAGGAAGGTATTCGAGACAAGAAAGTTAACATGAGTTTGCAACAGAATTTGGGTCCAGGCACACTTTATGAACCAAAAAAGGGTGTTAGTCTGTTTGGTAAACAAATTCAAGAATTGCTTTAGTTCAGATTGAGAGTGGGTTTTGAAACGGAAATTAAATATAAACGCTAGAGTTTGGGCGGTGTGTTACTTTTAAACTGTTAAACCAAACTTTATCGAAAAGGATCATCACTGAGTTATGGTCTTGATTCGACTGTTATTTTTGTTCTGTTTACACATTTTCTTCAGTTATTCTCTAAACTTTTAAACACTTCGACACAACAGTAGCTGTCGCCTTCCTCAGCACAAAAGACGTTTACTTATGCGATGTTATTTATGTTTAAGCGATTAAAATCGTAGACTTTTCGTGATATGACAGACCAAACTGGGCACAAGTCAGCTGTCATCCGGGATGATATTGGAATATGGAGTGCAAAATTGGAAACACAACATAAAACTAATATACTTCAAAGAACGGTCTGTCTCGCCTGCCTAGTACGCCTGACTCTAATGTTAATGCACTCTCAAGGCCGTCTTCCGCTTAAAAAGAAGTGGTCTTTGGTGCAACTCGTACTGGAATTTCGGTGACCTTGCGCACCGCATTTCCTTTGACCCCAGTCTTATGGACATGCCGTCTGACGCACGGACACCTGTACTCCAGCTGCGAGGAACATATCGACTTTCCCTACATTCAGGACTGGCTCTGGCTCTCGATCTGAGCCAGGAAAGGCATGTAGTCGAATATTCAAGGACAGCTCCAAAACCAATGAAGAATCTGGTTACTACATTTCGTTAAGTAAATTTGCCTCGGATTTCCAAGCGGAAACGTATGCGATCCCAAGGGGTGAAGTATCTGTGTCTGTAGCGACAGCCATGCTGTGGTTAAGGTCTTACTCAGCCCTTTACCCACTTCCAGAATAGTTCAGGAATGCAAATCTTCTCTGAATTTGTTCTGTAGTCTAAATTCACTAAGACTTTTCTAGGTCCCGGGTCACCACGTGATCACAGGAAATCAGATCGCCGATGAACTTGCCAGGCAAGGATTAGAGAAGGTACTCTCAGGACCTGAAAGTGCGCTGGGACTGTGTTCTTAGTTAGGGCTTCAATCGATGGACTTCTCGAGAGCAGGCAGGCAGACCAAGCGCAAGCTCCCTAACGTCTGTAAAAAAATCTGCATTCTTGTCATCTCTTGACAGAAAAGACTGCTTACCGATATACTAACGGGCCACCAAACACCTTAGCATTTCCTCTGCCACTGTCCCACTTTTGCTCAGATAAAGTGGCAGTTATTCGGTGCTGATGAGGTGAGAGCTGATGATGTAGGCTCTTCATCACAGAAGCGCCTGCTGGTCTTCCTCCGGAAGACCATGAAATTCCAGTAATGGTAAGTTGGACTAGTATTTGAGTCTGAGTCCTCCATAGCGTCGGACATTGTAAAGTCGAAAATAGCCAATGCAGAAAGAAAGTCAATGAAATCACCAGCGTAAACACGGTGACTCTCTGGTACCGGGACACAGTACTTCAAGGAAACGAGAGAGCGGACGTGTTGGCAAAGGAGCGCTCACAGGTTTTCCTTATGTCAGCGTGCCATTAAGTTTCCTGAGGCAAAAAAATAGAGGACGAAGCCGTAAAAAAGTCAAATGAGCGATGACTGAATCGGCTCAACGCAAGAGTTCCATTCCCGGTGCTTAACAGGAAGAAATCATTATCAATGATTAGCATAAGTCGCAAGGATATTCGGATGATGGTGGGAGTCCTCACCGGACATTTTTCGAAAGGCACCCATGTCAGGAGGCTGGGTATACGAGGAGGAAATCGAGTTCGTCCGCCACCTATCTACGATTGTCCAGCTCTTGGGGGAAGAAGACTACTAACACTAGGCAGGAACTTCTTCGACGAGCTGGAGGATCTGAATAAAATAGAGCTGAAGTGCCTCCTGAGTTATATACAACAATCTGGGTGGTTCTAATCAGCGGTGAAAATGTGGGTCTCAAGAATTGTACCCCACACATAGGGCACAATGGACACAACTGTTTTGTCTAAATGAGCCGGGACACACAAGGGCACCCTATCACCTACCTACCTATTATACAGTGAAATCCCATTAATTCGGTAGCGGCGATGACAGCATTTTTGTTCGCCTTTCCCTTGGTAGGACACAGAGTTGTAAAAGACTGCAATCTTTTGATTTAAATAAACTGGGCAAGTGTGAGTTGTACTCGCACGGGTAAGGTTCCGTCGCATAATATTGATGGATGATTTCTGAATATCAAACGACGTTTCCAAACTACTTCAGTTGAATTTTCTTCTAACTTCAACCTAAATCAACCCTTCATTCACACATTCATAGATCCAATCAAACAATCATTCATCCATACACATATCTATATCTCTATCCAAGTTTCTCCAATACAGAAAATCCCTTCCATCATACATACATACATACCTACCTAATCACTGCTCATGCCTGCGGTGTGTGTGTTCATTTCTGTTGGGCATTTAGGGGTAGAGATCAAAAGATAACACTCATCAGCGAATAGAGTGGTCGAACACAGCATGAAATTTATGTGTGAAAATGAAAATAGTGATCATTTTAAATCTTAGATATCTCAAAATTTCAACATGAATTGATATTTTGAAATTTATCATTTCCTAATGCTTCAAAATTCGCATGTCGATGATTGACTGTTTTTGGCCAATATCTCGAAAACTATTAAGGCCAGAATGCTCGAAATTGTTTTAAATGAACGTACTCAATGAAGCGAAGCTTTTGTGATTTTTTCAGATTTTTAAACTCTTTGGTTTAGAAATGGCAGGGGGGATGCATTAAAAAAAACTTTGGAGATCCTTATTTTGCAAACGGTGCTTTGGATCAAAAACTTTTGAAGCAAACCTCTACCTCATTTCAAAAGCTCTGTCGATTGATATATATGTCGATGGGGTGCGATAATGTTTCAAGATGAATGGCAACTTCACCTATACTGGAGCCACCTCCAAATGGCCCCAAATTTTAAATTCGGGTGCATAGGCAATGACATCTAGGCCTGAGGTACCTAAGTCAAAAATTTCATGTCGATATCTTTATAGACTTCGGAGATAAAAAAGTGTGACAGACATGACGGACGGACGGACAAACACACCGAAATTATAAAGGTTCCGTTTTTGTAGACGGAACCTTAAAAAATAGCTGCTCAACAACAGTAGAAGGGACATATCTAGGATTATAGCGGTCTGTACTGGACACAGGACTTTTGGCAGGCATTCTGAAAGACTAGGCATACCATTTAACACGTACTGCCGCAGCTGCCGGTAGGAAAACGAGCCAGAAGCCCCCGAGCATTTCCTGTGCAAGCCTGGGCAAAGCCTTCCTTATAATATAATAATAATGGCGGCGCTACAGTCCGAGGTGGACCTGGCCGCCTCTAGCTTCTCAGCAACCCTAAAAACCTCTCGGAGGCAAACATTCATAGTTTGCTAGGCTTTATAAGCTCCACAAAGTGGTTTTAACAATCCGAAGGAAACAAAACACACACTCCCTTCACTCCCCTCACAGCAATCAGGTATCACATGGGATGTGGTATCAAAACGGCGCTTTCAAGGCGCTAACAGGGTGCGAGAAACAGGATCTTGTCTGTCCACCGCCACTTTTACTTATCTACCTGCCTTGTCCTCAAGGAAAGCTATCAAGACAAGGTGATTTCGGAATTTCGAAAGCGATGTCCGTTTGTTTTCTACGAAATCTACGTTTAGAGATCTGAAATTCTGATTGTTGTTTGATTTGCAATCAAAAATTCAACTTTTAAATGATAGAACCAACCAACTTTCTGCAAGGAGAACTATTATAAAACGTTCTCGATTATCAAAGATCCTTTATGAGGCCAAATTTCGTCAAGGATTTTTTAAACCCCACGGCCGGATCTCTATTTTACTCCTAATGGTGGGTAATTCTTGGAGCCCCTTTGTAAACGACTAAAGCCACTGTTCACCCAGCATTTGTAGGCCATCATGACCCTAGTTTGCCTTTTTAGAATAAAGCACCTACCTTTTTGTATTGAATTAGTGACTCGGTAGCACAGCACCCTGTCGCAGTGAGAGCACTGTACAGTCCATTCGATAGGGATAGTGGCAAAAAAGGACTAAATTTCAATTTCAATACGATAAATATTTAGACAGGATATCATTCAATGGTTATAAATGGTTTTGGGTCCCTATTCCTCGATTGCGTCTGTGCCTGTCCCTTCCTCGTCCATTTACTTTAGCTTTTGGATGGTGCCCATTTCTTTTTGGTTTCTTAGGCCTTCACGGTTATATAACTCATTCCGCCCTTAAGCGATGTTTTATGTTGTGTATATTTATTTCGGACATAAATCGATTTCCATACTCTTCAGTTAATTACATATCGAACCCTTTTTTCTTACTCGCACCCTGAGGGATGATGGCAAGTTATTTGATCGATGAAACCCCTCTTTTGTTTGGTGCTTCAGCTGCTTTTAGTTCTGTAGCACAGATACACCTGTGGAAAATGAAATTATGAATACAGCGGCAAAAATAGACTCAGCGATAATTAGGAATCAATTTTGGGCTGTCGGGCATGCTAAGGGATGATGCATATGCACCTGCTTTGTTGAATCGATTTTCATGATAGCGTGAGCTTGAATTAAGACTTTGCGCTTATTTGCTGATATCTGATATCATTTTCAAGCCTGTCCATCTATTCGAAACAGTTGCAATGACCATGTGATATTTCCTAAGTGAAAGTGAAGGGATTGTTGCGTTCACACGGATTGAATGCTGTTCTGCGGTATATGAGATCATTTTCGTCCTCCTTTCTCTCGCCGTGGTTAGGTTAGGCTAGGTTAAAGAAGGGGAATGTGATGGTAGAGACATCACTTCCACTCGGAGGCCCCAAGGCTCATCCCTTCAATTTTTGTGGTACACACAATTTATAAACCTATACTATCACGTGATGGATGAAACCACTAAATCTGCGTTAGTTAACGTCTGGATGGCGCAGTTGATCAAGTACCTGCCCTAAGTTAGAGGGGTCCTAGGTTCGAATCCCAGTGAAAGCAAAGTTAATACGTTTTTATATGGTTTTTCAAATCTGGTACAGTCACCATTTCCCGTTGCGATCAAATTAACGGCACTATCACTGGAGCGGTCGATCAGTGGTAATAGTCTAACCATGGGTATCACAATAGACCAACATGGTCTAAGTGTGCTGGTGAATTTCACTAGCAGCTCCCTAACCTAAACTAACTGGCAAAGCAGATGTTGGATCGTCTCGGTCTCTTCCTCATCTGCGCAGCTCCGGCAGAGATCGCTGGATTCCGCATTCCATTTCCGGAGCATTGTTCCGATGGGGCAGTGTCCTGCCATCACTCCAACGAGCAAATGGATCGAGCGGTCGAACGCCAGAAGCTTCATTGTCTTGTCGTTGTTAAGCTCTGGCCACGTTGATCTTTTCGTGTGACAGTCATTTCTTGCAAGCCAAGACGAATTGGCCTCTTTTTGTATTGTATCGCTTATGATCCAGTACAATGCGCTAATCGGTGGTCGCAGTGACGTGTCCGCTTCGCTGATGTTCATTTGAGTTTGGCCAATTCGTCCGCTCTCTCGTTCCCTGCGGTAAACCTGTGGCACGGGACTCACTAGAATTTGACTTTGTGGTGACTGATGGACTTCAGTGGGTCGGGGCAATTCATAACAGCCTTTGATTTCATTGTACAGGATCTTATTGACTTCACTGCAGCATGGCTGTCTACAAAGATTTCTTGTATGTATTTGGCTGCCTTCTCAATAGCCAGAATTTCTACTTTGAAGACACTGCACACGCTGGGGAGTCTGAATGATTCCTGTTTATGCAGGGTATCCGAGTAGATTTCGGCCCCTCTTTCTGTGTCCATTTTTGTTCCGTCAGTGAAAAGCGTAATCTCTTGTGCGTTGACAACGGCATTCGATGACCACCCGTCTCTGCTGGGGAATAGAATTAGGATCCTAAGGGATTAGTCATTGTAGGGAGATATATAGTCGAAGGCTTCTTCTTCTTCTACTTAGGGCGCTGCAGTCCAAGGAGGACCTGGGCCTTACTCAACATGCCTCTCCAGCCAGCACGATCACTCGCCAGCTGTCTCCAGTTTCGCACACTAAGTCGGCCCAGGTCCCCCTCGACTTGCGTGCGCCACCTTGTACGTGGACGTCCTCCGTTGCATTGCTCCACAGGCTCAGAGCCGAAGACTCTTCGTGCCGGAGCTAGGTTGTCCATACGCTCTACATAGCCAAGCCATCGTAGGCGTTGGATCCGTAGACGCCTGGCTAGACTCATGTCGCTGTACAGCCCATATAGTTTGTGGTTGAACCTTCTCCTCCAAATGCAATCAACGCAAACAGGACCAAAGATCGCGCGCAGAATTTGTCTCTCGAAAAGACCAAGAGACTGTTCATCCGCTTGGTCCGTAAAGTCCGTAAAGCAGGACTGAAATTATCAATGTCTTGTGCAAAGTCAACTTGGTCCTTTGAGAGAGGGCTCTCAATTGCCCCTTATGCGCAAAGAAAAAGCGGTTGGCAAGAGTTATTTTGCGTTTGATCTCGGCACTGATGTTGTTTGTACTATTTACCGCGGAGCCGAGGTAGACAAAGTCCTTCACTACCTCAAAGTTATAGCTGCCTATGGTGGTTGGTTTTGCACTCATTTACTGACAGACCCAGTTTGGCTGTCTCCACTTCAATGTCGGCAAACGCATCATTGACGGCTCGCTGTGTTCGCCCAATCACGTCAATGTCATCCGCGTAAGCAAGCAGTTGAACGGACTTTTGGAAGATCGTGCCTCTTGTGTTGGCCAGTGAGTTTTGCACAATCTTCTCAAGAACGATGTTAAAGAAATCACATGACAGCGCGTCGACTTGTCTAAAACCTTTTTTGACATTGAAGATCTGGGTGTGTTCGTTGCCGACCTTGATGGAGCAGCGAGAGTTCTCCATCGTCATCCTGCTCAGTCTGACGAGTTTGGCAGGAATGACAAATAGGTGGTGTGTGTCGATTTTAATTTCTTGGGTCTTTTCCAGGATCTGCCGCAAGATTTGATTGATGGTGGACTTCCCGGCCTGAATCCACACTGATAAGGACCTATCAGGTTGTTCACAAAGGATTTCAGGCGTTCACACAGAATGGCAGAGAAGATCTTGTAAGCGATGTTAAGGAGACCTGTCCCTCGATAGCTGGTGCAGTCAAAGGGGTTTCCTTTCTTGTGGATCGGGCAAACGATACTGAGATTCCACTCATCGGGCATGCTTTCCTCCGACCATATCTTACAGATAAGCTGGTGCGTGCACCCAACCAGATCATCTCCAGCTGCTTTAAACATTTCAGCGGGCAGACTATCTGCAGCAGCAACGGTCTGGGTATAGCTATCTTGACTTCGTCTAGATCGGGTCGACGGTATTCTCTTCTATCATCGTCCGTTGTGTTGAGTGGAAATAGTCGAAGGCTACTGAAACCAAATTTCTTTCCCAGATCATCTTTAGTCTTGTTCATGGCCGCATGTCTATATTCGGCTTGTTTCCACAAGGAGGACTCTCTTAACTCATTCTAGGTTCTTTAAAGGAAAGATTCTTCGTATGGTATTTGCTCACATCCAGAAGCAAGGTGAGTGTAGTCGAAAACAACTTCGAACTCTATCCTCTGTATAGAAAATTATTGCACAGGCCAGGAGTAAACCCAATTCCAAGTGTCCTTGTTTGAAAATGAGGGGAAGCCTTTTATATCGAAAATGCAATGAGCGCCTACAGTTCAGTTTCAGCCCGGGTCGTTAACCTTGTATCCATAAAAATCAGTGACTCGTGTCAAATTTCCATCCAACAAGAAGCCAAGAAACCAATTTCATCGAAATCTGCTGCCCTTGTTCAGCGGAAAGCGCCACAGCACAATCAATCAAAGACCTTTACCCAAGACCATATCATGGCCGGACTCCATCACTCACCTCGATTCGAATAAGAGGTCATTTAGTCACACCAACGGCCATTAGATCCGCTCTTGAGATATCTGCCACAGGGAACGCGTGACTAACACCATATGTCCAGCCCCTTTAATGTTGTCCCAGAAAGTAAATCCACAAAAAAGGCGAAAAAATAAATAAAAAACGGAACCCACACAATAATTCATTACCAATTCAACACACCCGGTGTTTGGGCGCCGCCACCTCTTGTCCACCACTTAACCACATCAGCTACTTGAACGCTGAGTGAGCCCTCGCCATCGTCGATCTTACTCCCCCGTTGACTGACAAACGAGAGCACCCCTAGGTGCGATTTATGTCTAAGGACCGGAACCGCACGATGATGAATGCCCGGTCGCATTCCCGACCATCGTGCGGGGTAGGAATAATATGTCAGGTGTTTAACCAAAATATGGTCGTTGCGTGCCTACCCCTAATTACCAGCGCCAGTGGACATACTTCAAATTTGACAGACGCCGGTAGGGGGCAGCATAGGTCGCAAGGAAAACTTCACAAAAACAGGAGAAAACCCCGCCGAATCGATTCATAAATAATCGGACATTGGAACCGCACACGAATTGTGTAATAAATTCTGAACCCCGTATCGGACTGGGACGGTGTTTGTTTTCAAGCACGGAGGGGATGTTTAAGCAACCCCTAGGCAACTGAAATCCCCCAACTGCTGACTACTGCAGAAGTTATTTTTCTTTCGCTCGTCGCGTCTGCTGTGAACGATAGGAGAATGGGGGAAGGATGCGTGTGCACGTGGCGTGAGGGTTGCAAGGATACTGATATGCACACACTGAGGTCGTTGCATCAGGTGACGTGGCACGCATAAAATCCCAGAAAATGCATCATTAACAAAATTGCAAATTCACTGCTAGCTGAGCAGGGATGTGCACTTTAATGAAATTTATTAAGGCTGCACCCGTCGGACATGGGCGCCAGGCACGCCCATTCTTTTGATCAGAGCCCATGATTAATGCACTACACGGTGCAAGCGAGCGTGTCCAATCGAAATTATCAACTCAGATGGAAGATGGCATATCCTCCGGAATGATTGAGTGCTGGCCGGCATAAAACATCAGTTGACGGGGTAGTGAAGGACACCTAATGTGAGGATGTCTGGGCAGTGCGTTTATAAATATATTCCACTTGTGCTTCGTCTGGCCCGGCTATGTCGGGCGACAGTGAAACTTTAGGGAGGGGTATGGAAGGTTGGAGAAATTCTTCACAGTTCTACGAAGCGATGTTTTGTTTGATTAATTTATGACACCTACCTACACCGTTACTGACTTGATTGAGAGTGTTTCATTTCGGCTCTAACTAGTGAATTAACGAAAAAAAGACAATCAATCGTGGAAAAAACTTACTGTTGTCATTGCGACGGGCAATATTTTATTTATTCTGCAGTCCCACCCAAAATTTTAAGGTTGGAATCGGTTTCGAAAAGGCTCGTAAAAGGTAATTTTAAAGCAGCAACAAATGGCACCCAAAAAAGTCTTCCTTGTGTATTCATACTGCTCAATTGGGGTAGAGGCCCAGGTCCACCTCGGACTGTAGCGCCCTAAGAAGAAGAAGAATTGGGGTAGAAGAGAGGTATATTTCTCATCGATTCTTCAGCTAAAGGGACGTGATGAAAACTACTTTTTAAGTCTAATCCAACTATTAAGGCTTACACCAAGGGGTCAAAAATGGAAAAAGGTACAGGCGCTGGCCTTTTCTCCGATGCTCGATCAGGCTACCGGTTTCTAGCAGTGTTTTTCAAGCGGAGGTGCCGGAAGTCAAGTCAGCATGAAGCCGCAACGGAAATAAAGTCCAACCAAGTCACAAGTCACAAGCTGTACGTGGAATGTGAGGTCCCTACGTGCAGCAGATGAACTCGCGGAGGCCCTAGACTGCTATAAAGCCGGGCCGGGCAAAGAGGATCAAAAACTGGGATATCTATTACGGCGATTGTTACAGAGAGCGAAGGCAGCGATTCTTTGGATGTGGATTTGTTGTTCGAGGCAGACTTAGGCAAAAAATCTTAAGCTCTAAGTACATAAGCGAGCGCCTCATAACAATCCGTATCAAGGCTTAATTAGGCAACATCAGCCTAATCTGCTCCCACGCCCCAATGGAGGACAAAGATAACAATGCACGACACCACGTCCGAAAACGGACTCAGGCTGGTGGACTTTGTCACGGGGTGAAACCTCTCTGTAGATAACACGCGGTTTCAACACCTCAACATTCATAAAGGGACCTGGCGGGCCCCTGATCATTCAACCGTCAACCAGATTGATCACGTTGCGATCGACGTCACACATTCCTCCAGTATTCTTGATGTCTGAACGTTCCGAGGCGCCAACATCGACTCGGATCATTTCCTTGTTGTAGCCAAGGTAAGGACACGGATATCGAGAGAACAACGGAGTCGAGGAAGATAACCACGGTTTGACGTCGAAAAGCTACAATCGCAACAGACTGCCAGGAACTTTGCCGATCGAGTCTCCCTGAAACTCTCCGAAAGTTCGACGTCGCCTGCACTAACAAGAGACGAAGAATGGAAACGTTGTCAAAAAGCCATCAGAAGCCGCTACTGCTGGGTTTTAAAACGCCTCCTAGGAAAAACCCCTGGTTTGACAACGAGTGCAGGCAGGCACATGCAGCAAAGCAAGAACCCTACCGGGCAACGCTGCATCGAACTACGAGAGCTGTTCGTGAGCTCTACGAACGGAAACGAAGGGAAGAGAACCGGCTTCTCAGGAAGAAAAAGAAAGAGCACGAGAAGCGCGCGATCGAGGAGACGGAGAGGTGTTATGGCAGGAATGATATCCGAAAGTTTTACCAAATGGTAAAACTCTTATCGAATGGATATAAAGTTCGGACAGAAGCTTGCCGGGATGAAAATGGACAACTAATAGTAGATTCGCAGTCGATACTGAGAATTTGGAAAAATAATTTCTGCAGGCTGTTGAACGGCGATGAGGACACAAATACCGCTGTCAGGCAGAATGTTCCACTCAACACAATGGACGATGATAGAAGAGAATACCGTGTCCCCCCGACCTAGACGAAGTCAAGATAGCGATATATAAGATATGGTCGGAGTAAAGCATGCCCGATGAGTGGAATCTCAGTATCGTTTGCCCGATCCTCAAGAAAGGAGACCCTTTTGACTGCGCCAACTATCGAGGGATTATTATTATTATTGTTGAGGGTATATTTCACCGCGACCTTTAAGATCTAGACTTCTTTTTCTTCTTTTTCTTTTGTGGGCCAGTGCCTCACAAAATCCCAGTATATGTTCTGGAATTTCATTAAATTCTCCACAAAATCTGCACAGACCTTCTTCTAATACCCCTAGTTTCCTTAGATGCTCCCTGCGTCTACAGTGCCCCGTTAGGAAGCCTGTTAGGATACGGAGGTTATTCTTGCTCATTTTGATGCATGCCTCAAATCTCTTCCGGTTATATTGACCTAGGAGTTTCTTGTCCTGCTTCATTCCACGAGCGTTATTCCAGGTTCTTTCCAGTTCCCTGAATTGTTCTCTGAGGAGATGGTCTCCTACAGCGCAGAATGGTTCAGGGCCTATGAAGGGTTCTGATGCTCCTTTCCTTGCCAGGGAGTCGGCCATTTCGTTGCCTTCTATCCCCGTATGGCCAGGTATCCAGCAGAGTTTTACTCGGTTTCTCCTACTCAACTCTTTGAGCTTTTGCAAGCATTCCCATACAAGTTTGGATTTGATGGTGTAGGAGTCCAGTGCCATAATAGCGGCTCGACTGTCCGACATTATTGCTATGTCGCAGTTGGTATAATTCCTTTCAAGATTGATCTGAACGTATCTGTCTATGGCAAAAATTTCCGCTTGAAAGATGCTGGTATATTTGCTCATGGATTCGAAGTATTTTGTCCTGGGTCCAAAAACTCCTGCTCCAGTTCCTTCATCAGTTCTTGATCCGTCTGTATACCATTTTACCGTGTTGCTGGTCAGTCTGTGGACCATGGATTCATTGCTCCAGTCCCTTTTGGTGCTGAGCTTGCTGGTAAATTTCTTTTGGAAATTAAATTTCCTAATCACGTCATCCTTCGGAATGGCCAGGAGTGGTAGCTTTTTGACTAGTGCGTCGAATTGCCTCGATGTAATGCACCTGTCTTTACCTATCCCTTCTTTTTACCATTCTCATGATTGTTTTGTTTGGACAAAGATGACGATAGCAAGGATGACTTCTATGATCTCCTACAAAGAACGTACGATTAATGCCCCAGCTACGACACCAAGATCGTTCTAGGAGATTTCAACGCTAAGCTGGGTAAAGAGGTCATCTTTGCTAGAGTCATCGGTAAACACAGACTGCACGACACCACGTCCGAAAACGGACTCAGGCTGGTGGACTTTGTTACGGGGCGAAACCTCTCTGTAGCTGGCACGCGGTTCCCACACCTCAACATCCATAAAGGGACCTGGCGGTCCCCTGATCATTCAACCGTCAACCAGATTGATCACGTTGCGATCGACGTCAGACACTCCTCCAGTATTCTTGATGTCCGATCGTTCCGAGGCGCCAACATCGACTCGGACCATTTCCTTGTTGTAGCCAAGGTAAGGACACGGATATCGAGAGAACAACGGAGTCGAGGAAGACAACCACGGTTTGACGTCGAAAAGCTACAATCGCAACAGACTGCCAGGAACTTTGCCGATCGAGTCTCCCTGAAACTCTCAGAAAGTTCGACGCCGCCTGCACTAACAATAGACGAAGAATGGAAACGTTGTCAAAAAGCCGTCAGAGAAGCCGCTACTGATGTGCTGGATTTTAAAACACCACCACGGAAAAACCCTGGTTTGACAACGAGTGCAGGCAGGCACATGCAGCCAAGCAAAAAGCCCACAAGGCAACGCTGCATCGAACTACGAGAGCTGTTCATGAGCTCCACGAAATCATCTATAAGATATGGTCGGATGGTCGGAGGAAAGCATGCCCGGTGAGTGGAAACTCAGTATCAGTTGCCCGATCCACAAGAAAGTAGACCCCTTTAACTGCACCAATTGCCGAGGGATCAGTCTCCTTAACATCGCCTATAAGATCTTTTCTACCATTCTGTGTGAACGCCTGAAACCTTTCGTCACAAATCTGATAGGTCCGTATCAGCTTGGTTTCAAGCCAGATTTCAAAAGTGGATGAATTCCAAAAGTTGATGAAGATGCGATTCCACCAAGTAGGCGACCGCTTGGCAGACCCTGGACGAGATTGTTGGACCAGGTCCAAAAACTCGCCTGGTTGCGCTTGGGCATAGCTCCTGATGAGTTAGAGTCGATGGCGGAGGATCGAGTGGCCTAGAGATCTCCGCGACCGCTTTATTGGAACATGCGGGTCACTGAAAATGATGATGATGATGATGAAGATGCTCTTGGTCTTTCCGAGAAAAGTCGTCCTGGATGCGATCCTTGGTTCTGTTTGCGTTGATGGCATTTGGAGGAGAAGATTTAAGCACGAACTGCATGGGCTGTACACTAATATGAGTCAAGTCAGGCGTCTACGGATGCAACGCCGATGGCTAGGCCATGTAGAGTGCATGGACAACGCAACAAAGAACGTCCAAATATGGTGACGCACTCAAATGGAGAAGGAACTCAATAAATTTGGAGTGTGCAGGGGGCTACCTAGCCGGCGTGGTTTGTTGGTTGAGACCCGGATCCACCCCGAACTGTAGCCCCACAAGAAGAAGAAGAAAAAGACCTGGGTGGACGACATTTGCTTTAAACGGAGTTAAACAATTTTTTGACGGTGATATCCACGTTCTTCTAGCAACACTATGAGCTGCTTTAAGAGAAACACAAGTGGGCGCGAACGGCCCCGTATTATTTTTGTTAGTCTTTAAAAAACAGTTGCTCGACTTATGTGTGCGGTAGAACAAAGAAAAAGCGTTTTGACTATTTGTGAAATGTACCGGGCGGAAGTTGTTTGGGTGTTAATCGTATGCATGCACATTGCAAGTAGATTTATTGGAATTCGCCTTAAAAATGTTGAATTTAAACTGTCGGCCGCAACATAATCACCCTTAAATAATTCACTTCAAGTCGTGCATTTGCTGTTAACTGGAATGGTCCGAACTAAGCCCTTACTTATTGACTCCCGCTTTGATCCCTTGACTTACCTTGTAATCTTCAACTTAATGACCATAATACCCTCCCTAATTCCTTTCAAATCTCCCCGAGAAAAAACTTACGACCAAACCACAACTTCCTATTGCCCGACAAATACAATATGTAGGTCACTTCAGTTGCATTCTAAGTGCTGTGCAGAACGCTCACGTCCACGTTTGTGCATCACCCACCCACAAATCTGTAAATGTGATTGGATACCGCCCGTTCTCTTAACAGCGAAATCACCACTTCAATCTACGTTATAGCAGATTATAGCCCCCGTTTGTATTTCTGCCGGTGTCTGCCCAGCAACTAATGTACACCGGCTTAAATCGCCATAAAAATGGGAGCGACACCAGTGCTCGGCCCTTATCCTCCCCCTCGGCACATCACATTGTTGTCTCGTGCCAGAGTATCTGCATGTCTCTCTCGGTGGCGCTTGGCCGGGCGCACTCCGAATACGTATGACAGTTTCGCCGGATTATGGGCACATGGAAAAAAGGATTCAAATATTCGTGTTTTCACTAGGACTGCTACACGAGACATGCAACGAAAAACTAAATATAAATGATTGTGTACGTATTCAGTTGAGATTTGTCCTGGTTTACTCGCATCCCGTACTCGGACACGAATGCAAAATTGAACCTTTTGCGCCTCCGTGCACAGAGGGGGAACGAGCGGATGGACATGTTTGCAAGCGAGCAGTCCCACAACGCGAATCATATCCTTTTTTGTTGCACTCTTTGGTTGTTTGTTAAGCTATTTGTATGCTGTTTTTGAACAACAAGCGGGTAGGTATTGTACCCAGTAGAGCTTTTGATCCGGCAAACATTTTATTGCTCCATGCTTGAGAACAGTTGCATGAATTGGGTGTGTGTGTGCTTCTGTTGTTTTTGTGCATTTTTTTCAAGCATGCACGGCTACTTGGTTCACATTTGCAATTTCTCTTTGCGGCATTGGTCTGTGCGGATGTGGAATTTGATTTTTAGGAGCTTGTCCTGCGGACAATTGCAATGTGCGATGTGCAATTGCATTTGGGATGCAAACTAATCGGATGTTTTCGAAAATGACACTATCTGCGAGAAGTGCAGTCCTCCTAAATTGGGGCATTTTTTGTATTTATTTCGAATACATTCTGAGTAAATCGCGTTTTATGACCGTAATTTTAAAGGGAATGCTGCCGAGGGCTTTATGGGGATTAACTGAATGAGTTTTGCCACGAAATTGTTTATGCATTATCTTCAAGACTCTAAATGGTATCGTTTTTGAACGCATATCCTTATGACCAAGAAAAATTTCCTTGGGTGAATGGTAATGGAGACTAATTTAAACACTTAATAGAATGGAGTCTCTGAATTTCTCTAAATTTTATCTTTGTTTAAAAACTAGGCGTTTTTGACATTCAAATTGTTTTTTTTGTTATAAATTAAAGAGTATATTTTATGGCATTCGGCCGCGATTATAATTTCAATGCATGCCCACTTTAGCCGTTAAAAAGGGTTTCAGGATTCATCTTGTTTCTAAATTTGGAGTTGAAGAGTGCAGATGTATTTAGCATTTGTGGTTTAGTACACAAGCGAGAGAATTGAAATAGACATAAACCACGAATCAAACTTTAAGGAAGAGTAATCACCTGACCAACGGCGGCATACAGTTCACCAGTCGGCAGCGGTGGCATCCAGCACTCCAATCACAATCCCTTTAGAGCTACTCGAACATATTTCGGAGACGACGTCTAAAGGATTATTCCAAGGGTAGGTCGGGACCATGGAACAGAGACGGTGGTGGATGCGCTCTTTTTCTTAGCGCTAACGGCGGCGCTCGAAACCGCAAAAAAGGACGGGCGAGTTTCGGACGTCAAACGTAAGGGTTTGACTGGTGGACTTTGTCACGGGATGAAAACTTTCTGTAGCCAATGCGCCGATCCCGCACCTCAACCGTCAACTGCGATCGTCGTAAGATATTCTCCCACAATTTTTGATGTCGGAACGTTCCAAGGAGCCCACATCGGCTTGAATTTTTTCCTTGATGTAGCCACGATAAGAACACATCGAGAGCAGAATTGAGTCAGGATACACCCCACAATTTGAACCTGGAAAGTTACAAACGCAACAGATCGCTAAAAACTTTGCGGATCGAGTCTGCCTGAAACTCTCTGAAAGTTTGACTCTGCCAAAGTAGAATAGAAACGTTGTGAAGAAGCCATTAGAGAAGCCGCGACTGATACGTTTAGTTTTACGACACCTTTAAGAAAAAGCCCTGGTTTAACAAGGAGTGCTGGCAGGGAGATGCAGTCACTATCATCTACTCTGCAGTTTTGTGTGAATGCCTGAATTCGTTCGTCAACGATCTGATCAGTTCTTATTAGTGTGGTTTCAGGCCAGGGAAGTGCACACTAGACCAGAACTTTACACTATGGCAGCTCCTAGAAAAGCGCCAAATCGGCGCACACCACCTATTCGTCGACTTCAAGGCCGCATATGACAGCGTGCACACAGACGAGCTATAGAGGGCCATGTGTCGTTATGATATACCTACCAAACTCGTCAGATTGTGCAGGATGACATTGGAGAGCTCTCGCTGCTCCACAAAGGCTGGCAATGAACTCACCGAGACCTTTTTCAACATCATTCTTGAGAAGAACGTGCAACATTCACTGGCTAGCACAAGAGGCGTCTATGCTGTGATGATCTTTATCTTTCTTTTAACGAAGTATAGCAGATTTGTAGTCCTTATGAACTTAATCGAGTCTTGAGTTTTGATGCCTGACATCTTTTCTAGATCTCTAAACGAGTATTTACCCAGCTTCTATTTCTTGCTCTTGCAAGGGCTGGACGGGTGCCGAGCTAGTGTTGTGATGTTTCTACTTCTTCCTTGTCCCTACATCTTCTACAGAAGTTGTTGTAGGGGGCTAACATCCCTCTTGTGTGTATGCCCAAAAGGCAGTAATTGGTAATAAAGCTGACGACATTGCTGATTATCTTCCTGTTTATTTTTAAGAGTGTACTTGTTCTTTTGGACTTAGTGAATGCCATAATTGCCCCAATTCTCTGCAAGCGTATAATTCCATCCATCTCTGATTACTGATGTTGATTGCTTCTGGAAGTAAAAGGGTATTTATTGCCTGAAGATGAGGTAGAGCTCTCCTAATTATTTTCCAGGGGCATGTCCGCCCCCAATTCCAACTAGATCGTCGGCTCCTTCACTGCCTGGTATACCACTATGCCCAGGGAACCAGCATAGGGTAAGGTTGTATCTATCGTCTGTCTCCTTTAGAGAAACACGGTAATGAACAATGTAACTCCGGCTTGAAAAATATTGGTTTCTGAGGACGTCAACTATTAAACCAATTTGGTGTGCGCAAAGCTAGCAAAATATAGTGTATAGCTGGAAAAGCTTCTTGGTTGACCAGGTCCAGATTCATACTTACACGGAAAAAGTCTGTGTTGACCTCCATAAGCTGCCATGACAATAACAATGGCGGCGCTACAGTCCGAAGTGATCTTGGGCCTTGTTTCTACAGCAACCACTCGTGTTGTGCTTGCTATTGTTCTCTCACGGGTGGGGGGCGGGGGGACCTACAGTTTAATGCCAACTTCGAACGACGAAATTTAAAAGCATTTTCTAGACAGTTATACTCTTTGAGCATCGTCCGTAACTCGAAAGAGGCAGAATCGTGAACACTTTACTTGAAAAATTCTTGTCCTTACTAAGATTTGTTCCTTGACTGAAAGTCTCATCGTTGACGGTGATGGCCTGGCCAAAGTCGTTCCCAAAGAACTTTGGGCCGATGATGCCGCCAGCCCTAAATCCACATTCAACAACATTTCCTGCACACTCTCACGGACAGCGCCGATATTTTCAGCAGATCTTGCGCTTCTACGACGTACGGTTGCTGGTTTGTGGTTTACTTAACCAGTGAACCAAATTTATCCACCACACTGCTAATAGTCCTCTCGGTAGAACGATTATACCGACCGTAAAATGGGTAAAGCGTGTGCCCGAATAGAACACCCATTTTGATAAAACAATTTTATCATTTGCACGTTTTGGTGAACACTATGTCCATCCATGGTGATTTGGCAAAACAGACTGAATAAATGACAGCCAATTTGACAGATGTAGCTGCACCAATATGGCCGCTATTAACCGTCAAAGTTCGGTTTCTTTTGCGAGATGACTCTTTATATATAACCCCTACAACGTGCGACCAACTTTCAACAAAACTTCTTGCGCAGTTGGTTAAGTGCCTGCCCCCAGTTCGAGGGGTCCCAGGTTCGAATCCCAGTGAAGTCGAATCTGGTCCAGTCAATATTTGCCGTTGGGATAAAATTAACGGCACTGGAGTAGGTTGCTACCTGGCAGTTCAACGAACCAGTTTTGAGTCTGAGTGCCCCATTAGTGTTTCAAAAACCCTCTGAAAAAAAAAAACTCTTGCCAAAAAGTTGAAGCAACCGCCATTTACTCTTTTCCTCTAATCCCTACACACGTTCAGTCATTTTTATGGGTCTCCAAATTTTATATTTTTTTGTTTTTTCTCCTCAACAAATACGTAGATACAGCGCGTTCCAACAGACATATCCGTAAAAACCAATATTCTCTATTTTTCGTTCAACCATCCAATATTCATCGAAACCAAATAACTTTTGAATTGTTCCACGTTCACGCACCGACATTCATTCTCCCCACTAGACCGCAGAATTCTGCAAACACGATGTCGACGATAATCGAAAAATTATTCAACAAAACTCAAAAATTTCGGTCGGAAATCAAAACAAATGGGCGGCGGTTCTGCTCCCCAAAGCGAAATCATTAATATCCCCAAATGAATCGCCAATATTTCCTCCCAAAATTATTGCAACTGCGATCCGTTCTCAATAACAAATGTGACACAATATTAATAACCATACCTTTGGTGGCACCACAGACTCCATTTGCGAACGATACTCCGGCACCGCTTCCCAGAAACCCACAATCTAAATCCACGTCCCATGTCGGAATGCCGTCGGTGACCATTGCCGACAAATAATACAATCCCCAAACAAATTAGCACCATAGCCGGCGATGGGGTGAGGGGCATGAACTGGACAGGCTTTTGCGACTTATTCACAATGGTACTGCCGTGCTGGCGGAATAAATTCCGATAATTGCTCGCGTCGGGAGAGTGCTTAGTCAGTTCACAGAAGCATCGCGGACCCGCTCTATCACTGTCAGATCGGATTCCCAGAATCTTCGTCAGAGATGACAGGGCGAAGTTGCTGTTTAGGTGATGCGAGTAGGCAGTCTGCGCGACGTCCGTAATTGTGCTAATTTAGCCATAACCGTCAAATTGAATCAATAAATAGGACCCAGCGTCGGTCAAGTGAAGTAAGCCACTCTCCGGCTGTGTCCGAGGTGGAATGCCATTTGTTAACTGGTTCGTGAGTCGTAAATGTTTACAGCAACACCGCAGAAGGGTGCACTAAGTCGCTTAGAGATCTCCAACAGATACCCAGTGTTTGGCTAATTTGATTCAGGAGAGCTGCGGGCTTCCAGCTCCAGTGAGTCGATAAAATGCCACCAACAGTAAAGTCTCTCCGCTCGTTGTGTAGGTGCGTGTCGCGTCATCCCATCCGAGCTGATGACTTGAGCTAAATTTATGATGAACGTTCCTCTTTTTACGGTCCTCCTTGATTCTGGATGTTTTTACGATGATGCCTTCTCGCTGCTGCTCCTTTATACTCGCGCACCCCAAACCGGTATTGGTCGTGCTGAAACAAAGTATCCGGTACCTGGGGCAAGACGCAGAACCACAGCGTTTATTGATTGAATAGTTTCGTTGATGTCGCTTTAAAGTTGTTGTCGAAGGCGATCATGATGTCGGCTGGACCGGCGGTGGCTATGATGGTCAGGAGTGGAACTGCTCAAGCCGATGATGGTGTCGCCACTTTGGAGCGACACTTAAGCAAAATATAGACATTCGAAAGTACTACGCCGCGGTGCATAGTCGTCAGGTCGTCAAATCGGATTGCAATTCGACAGTAAAAGCGAATGAGATGACGACATTGACTTGTAACACTAATGTTGTCATAAATAAATCAAATTGTCGACAGTTTGCTTGAGGACGGGACGCAGGATGAGTGGCCAGAGATAGGGATCATAAAGCGCTAGGACTGTAAAAATGAGGAATTTCAAGTAAAACACTGAAGATAAGAGCTGTGGAAAGTTTTTTGATTGCAACCCCTGTTATCGATGATGTTTGTTGTAAATGTTCCTAATGGAGTGTCTCTTCTTTATGTTTCCGGTTGATGTCAGCCCTTTCCTGAGACGGAAACGTTCAATCGGAATTTCTGTTTATTATTCCTATATCTCGACGTTCTTGAACTTTATTCTACGTTTTCGTAATTTGGTGTCGTTGGTAGACTGTTCAATGACACGCGGTAATGTTCGATAGAGTCATTCTATTGTATTGATGCTGGGATCATTGTTTGAGACAATAAAATTGAGAAGAATAAAGTTAAGCAGTCATTGCATAGGAATGGGGCTTTAAATAAATGCACGTTTCCACATTGTTTGAATAAGAATATTGAAAATGAAGTAATGAGTAGTCAAAACAAATGGTGAATAGAAGAAGCGTAACAGAAAATACATGAGCAAGGTCAGTAACGAATTAACAAAGGACTGAAGCCATGTGAACTCTTCAGCATCAAAATGCCATCAACGCAGACAGGATCAATGATGGCGCGCATTACTTTTCTCTCAAAAAGACTAAGAGACTCTTCATAAACTTTCGATATTGTCCATGCCTCTGCGCCGTAAAGCAGGACTGCGATGATCAAGGTCTTATGGGGAGTCAACTCGGGCTTCCGAGAGTTGGCTCTATTACGAAATTTCCTCTTGAGCCAAAAAAAAAGCGGTTGGCAAGAGTTATTCTGAGTTTGATCTCGGTACTGTTTGTATTAATTACAGCGGAGACGAGGTAGACGACTACCTCGAAGTTAGGGCTACCTATTGCAAGGTTCTGGCAAAGTAGTCGATGTTGTGCGACCTTTCTCGACGGCAGCATATACATTGTTTTGCCCTCGTTTACTGCCAGATCCATTTTAGCCGCTTCCGTTTCAAGACCAACAAATGCCTCATTCATGGCTCGCTAAGTTCGACCAACCGCGGCTATATCATTTGCGTATGTGAGCATTTGTACGAACTTCTGGAAGATCGTGCCTTTGTTCATAGCCAATTTGTGACACAATCTTCTCAAGAACTATATTAAAGAAATCACATGACAACGCGTTACTTAATACTTACTTAATGTAGCGCTACAGTCCGGGGTAGACCTGGGCCTCAACCAACAAGCGTCTCCAGCCAGCTCGATCTTTAGATAGCTGCCTCCAGTTTCGCACACACAGTTGGTTGAGGTCCCTTTCAACTTGCGTGCGCCACCTAAGTCACGGTCTTCCACTATTGCGCCGCCCCTTGGGGGTGGATTCGAAGACCTTCCGTGCCCCAGAATTGGTTTCCATTTCAATCGTTGGATCTTCACCCTTCTGGGTAAGTCGATGTCGCTGAACAGCTCGTACAGTTCGTTGTTATATTGTCACCTCCACTCACCCTCTATGCAGAGGGGACCGAAAATCACCCGAAGAATTTTCCTCTCAATACAGCCAAGAGCAACCTCATCCGCTTTTGACAAAGTCCATGCTTCTGCGCCATATAGCAGGACTGGGACGATTAAGGTCTTGTACAAGGTTACTTGGTTGTTCGAGAGAGGGCTTTGTTTATCAATTGCTTTCTTATCGCAACGAAGCAGCGATTAACAGGAGTTATTCTTCGTTTGATTTCAGCGCTGGTGTTATTGTCTGAGTTGATACCAGTTCCTAGGTAGACAAAGTCTTTGACTACCTCAAAGTTATAACTGTCTGCTGTGACGTTCTGTCCGAGACGTCGGTGTTGGGTGTCCTTTCTGGTTGACAGCATATACTTGGTCTTGCCCTCATTTACCGTTAAACCCATCCTCGTGGCCTCCGTCGCAATACTCACAAAAGCGCCATTGACATCACGCTGTGTTCTTCCAATTATGTCAATATCGTCGGCATATGGAAGAAGTTGGACGGACTTCTGAAAGGTTGTGCCTGTGGGGTTGGCGTTCGAGTTTTGCTCAAATCTTTCAAGAATGATGTTGAAGAAGTCAAATGACTCCGCGTCGCCTTGTCTGAATCCTTTTTTGACAACAAATGTCTCGGTTAGGTCTTTACCGACCTTGATGGAGCATCGTGCATTCTCCATCGTCATCCTACACAAACGGACGAGTTTGGTAGGGATGCCAAAACTAGACATTGCTCGGTATAGCTCGTCTCTATAGATGCTGTCATACGCGGCCTTAAAATCTATGAAAAGGTGGTGTGTATTGATTTGTTGTTGCTCGGTTTTTCCAAGATTTGCTGCAATGTGAATATTTGATCGATGGTGGATTTTCCTGGCCTGAAACCACACTGATAGGAACCTATCAGGTTGTTGACGAATGGCTTTAGGCGTTCACACTAAATGGCAGAGAAAATCTTATAACCAATGTTTAGAAGACTGATGAATCTATAGTTGGCGCAGTCAAAGGGGTCTCCTTTCTTGTGGATCGGGCAAACAATGCTGAGGTTCCATTCATCGGGCATGCTTTCTTCCGACCATATCTTACAGATGAGCTGGTACATGCGCCCAACCAGATTATCTCCAGCTGCTTTAAGCATTTCAGCGGGCAGACTATTTGCACCAATGTGTTTTACTAGAAAGTTCGTTGTGAAAAACGGCAACTTGACTTCTGCTGGTACTTTTATAATCAAAAATGGTCTGCAACAAGGTGCGATCAATTCGCCGATACTGTTCAATATTTACACGGCTGATCTGATAGGATCCTTTCAGCACGCGATAGC
The DNA here is from genome assembly GCA_930367185.1 of Myathropa florea. Lineage (NCBI taxonomy): Eukaryota > Metazoa > Arthropoda > Insecta > Diptera > Syrphidae > Myathropa > Myathropa florea. The sequence goes on along the minus strand of OV884005.1, from coordinate 25,922,861 downwards.
GTACGCGGACGATTTGATCGTGTACAGATCAGGGCCCAAAATTGAAGACATTGTTACACTCCTGCAGTGTGACTATTATGAAATCCATCGTTTTTGCGACGACTGTAAGTTGATGATCAACTTAGATAAATCGGAAACCATTCTTTTCAGAACACCATTGAGTAGGGCTTCAGCGGATACTAAAAAGAATTGGCGAAAGTTCTTAGTTGTTGGACAAAACGGACAGCCACTGGCGAATCAAAGTGTAGTCAGATACCTGGGGATCTGGCTCAAACATGTAGATGCTGCTCTGGCCAGAGCTCGAGGTGCTTTTGCTCTTACAATGAGACTGCTTCACAACATCCAACTCGATGCGAGGGTGAAGGTTATCTGCTACATGGCCCTTATCTGGCCAATGCTTGCCTATGGGTGTCCCTTGTGGTTCAACGTGGGATCAAGCTTTATGCAAAAGATGAGAGTGTTCGAGAGGGCTTGTCTTAGGACTTGCCTTCGCGTCTATCGAACGCCACAGTCCCAGTACAAAAAATTCTACAAAAATTCCAATGCGGTCCTATACAATAGGGCGAACATGGACAATTTTCTGATTAAATTAATTCGTAGGCAATGTGCAAGAGCAATGACTTCGACGAATAACCTAATCTTCGGTGCTTACTATCCGAATTATAGATATCACGAGATGGTTCGCCTAAACGGCTTCGTCTCCTCAGAGTGATTCCTATATTTCAATCAGACAGGTCTGATCCAGGATAGATCAGCAGTACCGTTAATCTTCCACGTAGCCCGTACATCTATGGATAGGCGACTTAACTACGACCGAGACGTCGCACAGAGCACTGAGGAGCTTCTCAGGTTCAGTAGGTCGGTATCTACCCGAGACATTAAAGATGCAGGCAAACAGCGCACAAAATGTTTCGCCATGGCCGACGTACACAGTTAAATCTGTGTCCTAGTCCTAAGTTAAAACAAAAACTGATTTCTAAACCGAACTTTATATATTTTTACATTTTGTAAATTTTAAGTGTAAATGGTTGTATGTATACATGTATGAACGAGTTGTATCTATATACATATGTACATGTATGCATACAGTAGATTAAGGATAGGCTAAGATAGGTTATAATAATATAATAATAATAATAATAATAATGCTGGCGCTACAGTCCGAGGTGGACCTGGGCCTAGCTTCTCAGCAACCACTCGTGCTGTGCGTGCTATTGTTCTCTCACGAGTGGAGGGGACCTACAGTTTAATGCCGACTCCGAACGGCGAGATTGAGAAGCTTTTTCCAGACAGTTATACTCTTTGAGCATTGTCAGTGACTCGAGAGAGGTGGAGCCGTGAAAAAATGTTTGATGTTTTTTTCGATATTCGAACCGACGACCTCGAGCGTAGGAGTCGACGCACCTACCCACTACGCCACAGCGCCCCTAAGATAGGTTAAGATAGCAAAAAAAAAACCCTAGACTTAAGATTTAAATTTAACCCGGCGAGAGTGTGGTGACAAAATGTAACACTGAGTATGTGGCTGGGTTTGACATACCCACACACAAAATTACCTGCAAATATTGTTATAATAAATATAAACATTTAAAAATTGTTATTTTATTATAAAGGGTATATAATAATTAGTTGCAAATGAAACACATGTAATATTTTAAGAATTTTTATATTAATACAGAAAAAAGCGGAATTGTTTCAGTTTGAAGGTAGTGTTCACTGCAATAGTCGGATTCTTTTTCAGAGCTCGACTCGACGGAAGTATTTTCTAGCACTTCTTTCAACATAGACCTAAGTCGCCTTTCTCAAGATTCGAAACGCATTTTTAATCAAAAACTAAAGAAAAAAGTAGAACATAAACGAAAACAGCAATATTTTTTTTTCTGTGTTCAATGGTGTGGCGGCCAGATATAATTCAGATTTTAAAATTTCAGTTAAACCATTTATTCATTTAAATAATATTAACGTATAAAAGGAAATACAAAAATGAAAGAAATTACAAAAATCTTTTAGTAGAAATCGTAGAGAATTATATTTTGTTCTTCTGCGTCGTCCTGGTTCGCACACGTTTAGATTTTTAGCGTTGACACTCCTCTTCGGTACAACCACTCTTGGTTCTACCTTGTTCCACAGCCTCAACATCTAGTACAGCCAGTTTAACAGTTGGCCGTTCGTATATGCCCCAAGATGTTCTCACAGTAGCCCAACGTACCAATCCGTCGGCTGCGACATTGGTTGATATCACCTTCCCTTTAGGCCAACAATTACGAGGACTACTTGGATCCACGATAATAACGATGTCTCCTATTTTGATCGGCTTTCTTGGTTCGAACCACTTAGTGCGCTTGGTTAAGGTAGGAAGGTACTCTTGCACTCATCGGTTCCAAAAGATGTCACCATATTGTTGAGATATGAGCCAATTACGGCGAATTGTCCGGGCATCGTTAAATGGTGCAGTTGGTTTTGAACCATTCGAAGAGCAGGATTTGGTGTAATTGCTCCACAGTTGTCATCAGTAACTGGAACATAGGTTAGCGGTCTACAGTTTAGTAGATATTCAACCTCTGTCAGCATATTTCGAAGAACTTCATCGGTCGGTTTTCTTGGCATTGATATTTTATCAAGGACCTTCTTCACAGATTGAATCAATCTTTCCCAGCTACCGCCCATGTGAGGAGACAGTGGTGGTATAAACGTCCATTTGGTGTCGATGTTTGTAAACTCTTTTGCAATTTTATTATGGTCAATGATCTGGAGCATTGCGCTGAGCTCTTTACTTGCCCCCTTAAAAAAGAACAAATGTTTAAAAACAAGTTTGAGATAGGGAAATCACTAATGGTATCCTTCTTTAATATATCAATTGCCCACCTCTTTGAATTTTCAATTTTAAATTTTCCTCTTTGGGTTATCACAGTTTTCAATAAATTTTCATATGTACCTCGGGACGGACTTCCTGGTAGTTCATTCTCTTGTCACGCTTATTAAATCTTATTTGACGACCATCTGCCGGAATCCCTTCGGTGCATATCCATTTGTTAACAAACACCATTTACCATCAATACTGAGTCCATTAATCCCCTCCATTACGCTGACTTTCAGTGATCCGCCCAAATGTGACAATGAACACAGATACATCGCCTCTAATCCCTTCGCGTTTGACGTCACACTGCCACTACTGTACGAGTATATCCATCATCCCAACCACTCACTCAATGTCTCGGTTTGCTGTCGAAAGAACAACAAGAACATAATTAACCATTTAAGACTCCAAACATGCACTCGACTGTAGAGAAAAATTACAAAACAGTTGCATCTTTGGATTAGTGTCAGAATGGATTCCAAATTACATCCACATTTCGACATGTGCCAGTACTCCGACGGCCCATCGATGCAGCCACGGCTAGATCAACACCACATGGCAGGGCAAAGATGATAAATATAGCCTGGCGCACACACTTGCTCCAAGGTTGTCTCAACGCCTGTCATAATATCCAAACGAATACACACATGCACACCAGTGCTGCTAAGTAGTGCACTTAGCCCACGGATGCAGGAAGAACACGTCGCCTCCTTTTGCTGCGCGTCCGCATCCAATGCTGTTGGACTATCTAAAGCAGCCGTCAGTTGAATTAAGCCTCGGAGATTACGATTGATTGAGGGAAATCTCCTTGTTTCATTCGAATGTATCTGTAAATGGAAGGGAGCCCATTCCACCGAAAGCATATACGTGCATCCCATAAAAATCCATAAAAAATAAATCTCATTCTCTCTCTTTGTACCTTAACTTTATGAATGATGCGCACAGGAGGATGCATCGGCAACAGCAACGGCAACGGCAATAGCAACATCAATGAATACTGTGTTGGCATCCACGAGGGGGCTTCTGCTCACCATTCGATGGGTGATCCGACATGAACACGAAATGGAAATTGTATCTAGAACTGGTAATCCGGATGGGCAAAGTGGGGTTGTGTTCCTCTATCTTCAAATCGAACGTTGGACTATTAATAAAGAAAACTGAATCCAGTGCGATGGAGCTGAGCGGGATTTTGTTTATTTAAAAAGCAGCAGATAGATAAATAGTCTGTGCTAGGATTCTTAATTTATTACCATTTGACCGGGCTGTGGATTGCGCTGGAGCAGCACGCCGAAGGGCACATCTGCGCTGGGGGAATACACGACTTTTGGTTTTGTTTTTGGAATGAGCCGAAGCAAATCCTTTCTGAGAAATATTCACTGCATTCAGTGCTCAGACGCAGGTGACGTTCGAGAGGCTCAAGATTAACGAGGTAATTGTTCAATAAATATTATTTATAGATCTGATATCTCTTGGAATGTTACGACAGTGTCATCTTCCGAGAAGCGGCGAGAACTGGAAGGAAGAGGCGTTGACATGGTGGCTAAAATTCATCGACTTATAATGTTGGATTTCTTCTGTTCTCAAATATAGTTTAACCAAAAATAGTCGAAAAAATTGTACAAAATAGGAAAGAGTTTCTAATTGTTTTTGTAAATGCTGATGGTTAGTATTTGATGAGTTCATATAAAAAAAAGTCTATTACCGAGTTGAAGTAGGTGAAGAAACCCAGCAGCTCTGAGTTTTTGTTTGCATGTGAACACTGTTTATTAACACACTGCATATACAAATATCTGATCTGAGACCTATCAATCTCTCCTCTTTTCCTTCCAAAACCCATTCATCAGAAGCACATGCACAGCATCCGAATAACAAAAGCAAGTCTGCAGAGACGGTTCTCCAATCTCATAAAGGCACGATTGAAATTCTGATAATAAATCTTTAGAATACGGAATTCACCCTTGTGGAATATTTTTTACGACACCGAACCTACGCCAATGACGCTTACGCACCAATCTCGGAATAGAAAAGTTACTTCTGTCTTTTATTTACCAACTACTTATTAGCAGAGTGATAGACTCTAAATTTGGTGATACTTGGATTCGCAGAACTGTTTATAGAGAAACCAAGGTTGTGTACTCTCCCCCTTATCAGGAACGTTGGGGTAAACGAACTGCTATTAATAGAGGGGTAGGTTGCAATGTTGTTGCCTACGCGAATAATGTTGCAAGGGTCAGGAAAATTTGTCGCTACGGTAAGAGACATCATGTGGTATTCCTTCCAAAAAGTGACTGTGGACCAAAGCATGCGGACTTGAAGTCAATCCACAAATAAACTCGGCAAGTGCGAGTTGTACTCGCACGGGTAAGGTTCCGTCGCATAATATTGATGGATGATTTCTGAATATCAAACGACGTTTCCAAACTATTTCAGTTGAATTTTCTTCTAACTTCAACCCAAATCAACTATTCATTCATATATTCACACATCCAAACAAACATGTATCCATACATATACCTATACCTCTATCGAAGTTTATCCAACTCTGAAAATTCCTTCGATCATACACATACCTAATCACTGCTCATGCCTGCGGTGTGTGTGTTCATTTCTGTTGAGCATTTAGGGGTTAGATTCAAAAGATAAAACTCATCAACGAATAGAGTGGTCGAACACAGCATGAAATTTATGTGTGAAAATGAAAATTGTTATCATTTTAAATCTTAGATATCTCAAAATTTCAACATAAATCGATATTTTGAAATTTATCACTTCCTAATGCTTATATTGATATCTTCAAAACTGCGTTTTCAGATCTTCAAAATTCGCATGTCGATGGTTGACCATTTTTGGCCAATATCTCGAAAACTATTAAGGCCAGAATGCTCGAAATTGTTTTAAATGAACGTACTCAATGAAGCGAAGCTTTTGTGATTTTTTCAGATTTTTAAACTCTTTGGTTTAGAAATGGCAGGGGGGGACGCATTTGAAAAAACTTTGAAGCTCCATATTTTCCAAACGGTACTTTGGATCAAAAAGTGTTGAAAGAAACCTCCACCTCATTCCAAAAGATCGGTCGATTGATATATATTTCGACGGGGTGCGACAATTTTTCAAAATTAATGGCAACTTTGTAACCTGTACTGGAGCCACCCCCAAATGGCCCCACTTTTTAAATTTGGGTGCATAGGCAATGACATCTAGGCCTGAAGTACCTAATTCAAAAATTTCATGCCGATATCTTCATAAACTTCGGAGATAAAAAAGTGTGACAGACACGACGGATGGACGGACGGACTGACGGACACACCGAAATTATAAAGGTTCCGTTTTTGTAGACGGAACATTAAAAAAAAGTCTTAGTACTCTGTATTGGATCAATAATTATTTCAACACTCTTCACGAGGAAATGCAAATTTCCACCCTTCGACCTTCATTGTGTGGGATAAGACTGTCATTCATATACAAAGCAACATTTCCGGGTCCAAACTAAGCTGGAAACCCAGCATCATGGAGGGAATCAGGAAAGCCATTATGGCAATAAAACTGACTTAGAAAAGCCATTGGATGAATGGAGTACACAGCAGTAGTCAGATCAGTTCTAATGTATGGAGTAGCAGTATGCTGTAAATGTGTCAACTGAAGCTTTCCTAACCGTGTACAAAAGATTGATATGAATTTGCAATAGGAGCTATATAGATAACACCACCGTTGCAATAATTCTCAGCGGTTAAGCTGGACGATCCTCTGCGTATTTTCACAGATGGGTTCAAGACGGACGAGGGAGCAGCAATAGGTTTCTGCTTTAGGGATCTTAATGTTGACATATCCCTCCCTCATCCGGAACAATGCAGCATTAATAAAGGTTCTTGCTTGGCTTAAATGAATGCAATATCCGAAAGGAATACGATTATATGTGTGTTCGGACAGCCAGGCTGCGATTAAATCCCTGAATTCGGTCATGCTTTATTTCAAGACGTCCCTCAAATGGAGCCGATCCCTTGACGAGATGGCTGTGCATTCACACTCAGTGAAATTACAGGAAACTAAGTCGAAGGCGGGAAACAGTCTCATCACTCTTACCTTGAGGAGAACTATCGCTGTTGCTGATTGGAAGTTCAACATGCACCTCTACAGCTAGACATCTTTTAAAAATGGATACAATCAGAAAGGAAACTCGAATATTAACTTTGACTTTATTTAATTAGAGTTCAGGACTCTCATGGGTATCATCATGAGACACTGTGGCATTGCAACACCTGGTTCTAGTTTTGGACTTCATCACTTCTACAAAAGCTGCAAAGATGAGGAAGAAAAGATGACTACAACCCTCCTCTGCAGGTGCAGTGCCCCCTCCACTCGTAGAAATGTTCAGGACAGGCCTATATCAACTATCAACCATTATAAATCAATTTTTGCAGCACATGGGGTTAGGGATGCAACATCGTTCTTAAAAATATCAATGTTTGAAAACATCGATGGTTCCACGACAAAAATCGATGTTAAAAAACTTCGGTCTTAACAACGATACATCGATGGTTTTCCGATGTTTTATTTATCTTCTCCATCACACAAATTGTTGACTATATTTACGACGCACTGTACCTAAACAATAAGATATACTAGTCTTACCAGTTTCAACCCAAAAACCTTCCCTGCCTTCCGTTTCGTTGATGGTTGGATTTTTACTTTGTGGCTTATCGGACTAACGAAAAACCCAAAGTGACGTTAGAGGATCCTACGGTACGGGATCAGGGTTCCCGAGCGGGCCCTTCATGCACGTTTTTTATAGCGAGCCGTTTGCTCCAAGACCGACACCCACTCTCAGCCGCACCCGCTTGGTGAACAGGCGCTAGTTTGGCTGTTGACACAAGGTCTGTTATGCTTACGCATCCAGCCAATACATGCCGAAACATGAACCCTCTCCGATTAGCCACCGACCTCAGTTCCATAGGAGTTGGATACCCAGTCTCCTTGAAGGTAGCTCGATGCCAATGGTGTACCACTTGGAGGTTCGGAGTAGGATGTTAGACTAGGAGAGGCTAAGATATATCAAAGTTACATTGTATTGCGCACCTCTAGCTCTTTTACATCAAACACAAGCACATTTTATATATAACGCATCTTGCCAATGTTTAACGAAATTAATGAACGATGTCGGTATTTGACAGTTTTGCAGTCGATGTATCGGCGATGCATCGGTTATCAGACGAGATAGCCAGACAAGGATCCAAACTCGATAATTTCTTTGTCGAATAAGTCCAGGCTCCACTAGGCTTTGTGAAAAATAATATCTACAATCACCTCCTCAAGATCGCCAAAGATAGATGGACCAAACTGGAAACATGTGTCCTATCCAAAAGCTTATGGCCCAACTACAACTAAAAGAGAACAAAAGACCTGCTCAACAGCAGGAGAAGAAACATATCCAGAGTTATAGCGGTCTGTACTGGACACTGGGCTGTTGGCAGGCGTGCTGAAAGACTAGGCATACCATTTAACTCTCACTGCCGCAGCTGCCAGGAGGAAATCGAGACAGAAACCCCCGAGCACTTCCTGTGCAAATGTCCGGCTCTAGCTAGAGTCAGACAACGCACTCTGGGCAAAGCCTTCTTTAACACCCCTAAAAACCTCTCGGAGGCAAACATTCATAGCAAAAAAATTGAAACATATGAAATCATATGGAGGTGGCCACGTAAGCACTGAGCGATTTGAGGTTTTTTTAAGCGACAGAGCGACGTCGCTCGACAACCAAATCTGTTTTAATTTTCTAGTCGATCGCTGAGCGATGAAATAAGAACATAGAGAAACTAAATTTAGAAAGTTTGATCTCAGCTGTTCAAAACCGCCCAGTTCTATGGAAGGACAGCCACAAGGATTTTAAAAATAAAAATGTCACCGAAAAGCAGTGGAATGAAGTTGGACACATTTGTAATTATTTTCTGAAATGATGAGCTTCGTAAAGCAGACAGTTGTTCCAGATCCAACTGAAGGGAATCTGCGACAGCCAGGAGAGAGGGCGCCTGTCTGGACCCATGTAGCTGTACAGTTCGTGGTTTAATCTTCTCCTCCAACCGACATCAAAATTCAAGATCGCATGCAGAACTTTTCTCTTGAAAAGACCAAGAGCTTATTCATCTGGTTTGAATATTTTCCATGGCTCTGCTCCGTACAACAGAATGATCAATGGGTCTTTTCCATGATTCTACGTAGAGTGAAAATCTGATCCATTGAGGTTTTCCCGGACTTGGAACCATACTGATTATGATCAAAAGGTTGATAGACGGTTTAAGACTTTCACACAAAAGGGTAGAGAAGATCATGTATGCGATGTCGAACACACTGATCCCTCGATAATTGACGCAATCAAAGGGGCCTCCTTTCTTGTGGATCTCGCAAACGGTACTGCTATTCTACCCATAGAGCAGCTTTCTTTCGACCATATCTTACAGATGAACTCTTGCATGCGCCCATCCAGATCATCTCGAGCTGATTTGAAGATTTTAACAAGCCGTCTGCCCCAGAAGCCTTATTCAAGTTCTGAGTTATCCAGAATTATGGGTACACTTAATTTTACCCAAATTTTATTTTCGGCGACAGACATTATTTCTATAAACGCAACTAAAACAACAATTTGCGACACAATATTCTATTTTGTTTCTCTAAATATTGACGTCCTTCTGACCGCAGTCAGTGTATAAGGACTTCCTCCGGCACAATAACTCCCCGCTTCAGCATCAAGTTACTCGCACCCTTTCCTGGCAAATCGTTTCGAAATGTGGTCAGTCATCCCAAAAGATAATGCCAACACAACAAGTCCATTAGAATCCAGTTCAGTGACACTCGAGAGCTCTGTGCCTCATTAATCCTTAGCACCTTTTCTTTTTGGGTCGTTCCAGATGCCAGGTCACCGAGCCGACTCGTCGGACCACAGAGTGCGTATCTCAATTTGTATCTCACGCATCACCTCACCCATCTCAGGCCAATTCCACTTAATCACAAACCGAATCTGGAAAATTTATTAGTCTCACCTTTTGACACAGATTTTCCTCAGACCCAACCAAGATTGCCACCAGCCCACCGAGGACCAATTAAACGAATCGAATATGCAAATCGGAAAATGGATTAAAATTTCCACTTTGCCGGAGATCGAGGAAGCTCCTCCATTCAAGTCACTTGACTTCGGAGTGCGATTAGCTTTTATCGTCGCACTAATTTCTGAGATTACCAATAAAGCGGACAGGTATCTGGTGAAGTGGATACCCCAGATGGCGTGTTGTGTTGTGCAAAGGAATCCGGGTGCACCGCCGCCGTGTGTAAGGCGATATTTTCGCCTTTTGGTGGATTGATCCGGTGGTAATCTCTGATAAATGTGAAACTACAAGACATTTCCTCTGGGCTGACGTTAGATGGAATGCCTTTTGATATGGAAAATGAAAACGTCAATGAAATCGAGTTCATGACGCGGTGTTAAGTGCCAAACTCGGAGAGATTTCGCTGGATACGTGTTTGTAGACGTCAGCAGATGGCCTGGGACCCTGGTTAGGTCGGCTTTTGTTGAAAGTCTTTCGGAGACATTAACGTGATCGCTTAAATTATCCCAGCGCTGATTTGAATATGAGGGCTGTAAAATTGATGGACGGACCATGCGAGCGACTAGAATACCACACAAGATGTACGCGGGGCTTTTTATGGAAATGAGGTGTGACTTGGCTTTTGGAGGTTGCATCTGTTGGCACTTATGTAACGTTTATTTTGATTTTCCATAACAAACTGGATTCAAATTAAATTACTAAGGTGCACCGGGCACCTGCCCAGAGGCCATTCGTTTCAGGCGATGAGGTGAGACTGGTTCCCAAGACAACTTTCGATCCATTGACAGGTGTTAACTGAATTTGATTTCACAATAGGATTGACGAAATGCCATTTCTTTTTTTATTCTCGATCCCAGTTGTTATGCGGAAAATTTATCATAGCTTGTGACTCAAACCCTTTACCATTCCGATTGTAAAATAATGGCTTTCGTAAGTTAGAAGGCAGTGCATTACTTTTGTTGGAACAGACTCATTTTTTTCTATTCTTTCACTTGGTTTATGTCTTATTGCCACGGATGTTGGTATAGTCCGGAAGGCGATTCGTCGATTACATTGGCACATCGAGCGTATGCTCCAACGAAGAGTGTTCGAATCTGACCCCCTGCTCCAAAAGTGAAAGAATGACCGAAACTCCGGTACAAAGACCAAGTGATCGCCGATGCAATACATCTTGGTCTTAATAAGTGGGAGCAGCGTGCTCAGACTCAGACTCTCTGTAGATCGTTAGCATAGAAAGTATAACACGAATGACTTCTTAAGCCTAAATCAATGTGGTTCTTCCGTGCAGAGTTAATAATATTAATAATGATGGCGCTACAGTCCAATTTGAACTTGGGCAACCATTACTGGTTTCCGTGCTATTGTTCCCTCGGTCCCGTAACAGGTCTAAGGTCTTAGGAACACCAGACCAGATATGAGCGTTATACTCAAGCTTGGGGCGAATGGAGGCCTTATAAATTGAAGCCAAATCAGAGGGGGTGAAGTATTTCTTGCATCGTTTTAGAAAACCTAGACATTTCGCAGCATTTTTGGCGACCTCGAATATGTGATCATTCCAACTAAGTGTTGAGTTGATACACATACCGAAGGTGGAAAGTTTTTCGGTTTCTTCGATGCAGGTGTCATTCAGGGATAATGGGTGATTGTTTTGGAATCGCTTAAGTGACAGTAGACAGCAGAGTTTTGGAAGCATTAAGTTCCACTCTATTGTTATTACCCCAATTAAATATGCTGTCAAGGTCGGAATTTAATGTGCTTAACATTCGCTTCCGCTCCAATTCTACGGCCGAAGGATAGGGACGTGAGTCTTGAAACGAATATGAAAAGCTGAGAGTACTGTCGTCAGCGAAGGAATGGATTGGATTAGAAGTAGAAGACAGGAAATCATTTATAAAAATGAGGGAGAGAGTCGAAGACAAAACAGAGCCTTGGGGAACACCAGCAGTAAATATCAGACTTGAACCCATCCAAAACAACTTGAATTGAACGGTTCCAAAGGTAATTTCTAATCCATAGAAGAAGAGACTCCTCGATGCACGCATTTTCGACAAAAGAGCTTTTGCGAAATTATGCCCAATTTGGCCCAAGATCCTCTAAATTTTCAGCCAACTAATAAACAGTGGAATAGGTATAGGGAGCATGCTGCCTCCCTGAAACCCACCTGCCTGGGTCACTATAGGATTTGGAGTAGGTGCGAGGTTCTGTGAATTGAACCTACAAATAGCCGACTTCGAACGGCGAGATTGAAAGGCCTTTTACACAGTTATACTCCTTAAGCATTGTTTGTGACTCCAAAAAGGGGAATCGTAAACCACTTTTTTTGAAAAATTTGGCTGGTGTTTTGGACCTAGACTTGAAAGTCTCGACACACATACCCACAATAGCACGGCGCACACACAGTACAGAGTTACGACTTCAAATACTTCTTCAGAAAATAGACCAGCATCATAAGCTCAAACGATCTTTGAGACCAGTTCACAGTAGGTACTCCGTACATGATCTTTAAGTATGATTCTGCAAGTACTTAGTATGACATGCAAAAGCGTCATAATTTATCCAATAGCTCTGCAGACCACGTTAAAGGCCAATAATTGGCCTATTCGAGTTCTCTGAGAATCAAGTTATTTTATATTCTTCTAAAGGTTCTTCCGACGGGGTGGCGCAGTTGGTTAAGTGCCTGCCCCAAGTTAGAGGGGTGCCAGGTTCGAATCCCAGTAAAATCGAATCTGGATAAATTAGAGTCCACTGGTTCAGTGAACGATAAACCAGCACCCGTACGTCGACGAAACGCAAGATCTGCCGAAAACATCGCCGCTGTCCGTGAGAATGTGCAGGAGAATTCGAGGCAGTCGATTTCGCGTTGGGCACAAGATCTCAGCCTTTCGAAGACCACAACTTGGCGAATTTTGCGCAGCGTCGTGACTTGGTCATGCACCCGTACAAAATTCTACTGACCCAGGAGATGAAGGTAAACAACCATAAACAACCATGTGTATTCGCTGAATGGGCTCTGGAGCAACTGGAAAGTGACCCTAATTTTCATCGAAAAATCGTCATGGACGATCATTTGGACGATACCAATCCACATGAGATTCAAGAGCGTCCATTGCATCCCAAAAAAATCATTATTTGGTGTGGATTTTGGGCTGGTGGTATCATCGGTCCATATTTCTTTGAAAACGATGGTGGCTATGCCATCACCGCCAACGGCGAGCGGTATAGGTCGATCATCTTAGCTGGCCATTGTTGTCCATACGCTCGATGTGGGCGAGCCAGTGTAGTCGACGGTTCTTTGCCCTTTGGTACAGCCTATGAGTTCGTGGTTCTGTATTCTGTTTCATTTGCCTTCCTCGCAGACAGACATATATCGGTCGCAGAAGTTTTCTTTCGAAGGTTCCGAGAATCTTCTTTGCCGTTTTACTTATCGTCCAGCACTCGGGTCTATATAGCAATACTGGTAGGAATACCGTCTTGTAGAGCCGACTCTTTAATTGCCGTAAATACCTCTTCAACAGCCCGCTGGGAACGAGCGACGATGTGGATGTTATCTGCGTAACCCAGCAGTTGTACTATTTTGTAGAAGATAGTCCCGTGTTTTCACCTGCCTTCCGCACTGTCCTCTCCAGTACAAGTCAAGTCGAGGGGTCTACATATAGTTGAAACAAACAAGGCGCCGGGAATCACCTCGTTAGTTGCAATATAATCAGATATAATTCCACGAGGATATATTCGAGGGCGCTACTTGTTATGTCTGATCCCAGCGTGTGTTCTGTTTGAATGTCAGCTACATGAAAAACCTTTCAGTTAAGGCCTTCAACAGGCAGATACAGGCTGTAACTCGATCCCCTTCCACAAAGAAGACATTTTAATTTCAGAAAATGACGTTTCCGACAGCTTGGTCTTGTAAGCCGTATATGCAGTATCCATTATGTCGTTGCGTGCCAAACTGAGGGTGGAGGCTTAACTCAGCTCACTGCCTAGGGTTCCCCGACTAAAAATGCACATATGGGCAATTATTCCGCGCTGAACCCACACCACAATCCCTTTGATTATCACGTTCAAAAGGCCGACTGTATGGCGCGTACGTCTTACAACCGCCATTACGTGTCCGCATGTGAGGGTTGCGCATTCTTTTCAAAATTTCCATCCCTTCGTATGCAACTAGACGGGCGGAAGATTTCAATGTCATCACTCTACGAGTATATTTTCTTTGCTGTGCACAACCTTTTCGTTTGTCCCGCATCAGGAAAGGTACACAAAAGTGCACGCAAATGCGAGAAAACAAGGGAAAAGAAAATGAAATATCACGAAGTGGAAAAAGGAAAAATTATGATTACTTCCGAGCGGTGAGTGCCAACCCCCGGCCACGGGAGAAAATGATTGCTTCTCTCGCGTGCTGTCAATTTGTCGGGCATTCATTGAGGGGTGTGTCCATCAACCCGGGTGTGATGTGTAATTCTAACAAAATTGCATTTGAATGGCAAAAAAATTAACGTCGATTCAGGCGCCCCAGGGAAGCGGACGACAGGGTGTTCTTTTCTTCGTGGAGTAACAGCTTCGCTCTAAATTAATTGAATTACATTTGACTGCCCCTCGTCCTCGCGGCAAGGTGAAGAGGAATGAAAAAGAATGGAAAATTGAACGCTGTGTACAAGGAAGAAATATTTTGGTACCGCTGTGTGCTCCTGAATGGAACATAATTGCCGGTAACCAGGGACGAAGGCGTTGGCGAGGGCTCAAAATAAACCAAAATTATGTTGGCTTTTTGACAGCTTGTCAGGGCAGGAAGGAAGGACGACAACCTGCCATAATTTGTTCTGTGTTCCTGTGGCTGTTGTTGCTTTCTGTGTGATTTATGCGGTCACGAACATGTGAAATATCACATCTATCTAAAAACCGGGAACCGATACAGCCAATGAGAGGTCGTGGGTGGGTGGGTGGTGGTTAATGGTGGGTTAAGGTTTTTTTTTTTGGTAATTGCTTTAATTTTCTTTTAATTGTGTTCTCTATTGCAGATGTTGCGAAGGCTTGCTGTTGTTGTTGGTGTTCTATTCTCATGTTTGACATGCAGCCACAGTTTGTGGCGAGTTTTGTCGAATTTAATTGCGATATGGCATGACAGCGAACTTGTTCTAGGAAAACCCAGATGAATGTTGCAATTAGGGTTAACCGACAGGGAAGTGCCGGCAGCTACAATTATTATGGTAACCACAGCTGTATGTCTACCGTCTCTATCAAGCGACAGTCTTGGGCTTCAGGCTATAGTTAACTTTCTCGCTTAAATTGATGGGTTGTGAATGTTTCTGAGGCGATAATATCGCTTGAAAACCGACGTAATGTCTCTGTCTTGTCAAGTGAGCTAGCCAGTTGCAATTCTCACCTCCATGAATTAATTCGCAACACTCCGCTCGCCAGAAATGCTCATCAGTCTCAAGCAGTGCTGCCAGTATTTTTAAGTATAAAATTTACAACGCTGAAGAAGAAAAATTACCATATCACTAAAAATTTATCACTTCCAAAACATGTGAGCTATAGCGATAAAAATATTGTTTTTAAAAGGGGAACCGAATGATCTGTCTGTCATCTTAATTGTTGCATTATGCTCCGCGAAGAGAACTATCGAATTTATTTCACCTTACTTCATTGTTGTATCTTCTGAACAGTTCAATGGTTACACTAGGTATTGGATTGCATTTTTATTCTTTTAATGGTTGCTTTCTCCATCGTACTTTATTATTTCTGCTTCATACCTCTGCAGCTTTTTTGTGGCACAAATTTCAGCCATCCCTTGAGCTCAGGGTATTCCAACCATAGATTTGTTAGAGAGCACAAACGGAAGGATATTTGTTGTAGAATAAATTTACCCTTTTTTGTAGGAAAATAACTTTTTACCAAATGTTTGGATTTAGATTTGAAATTTCCCACGAAAAGGTAAATTTACCAAAAACTGGCAGCACTGGTCTCAAGCCCTTTTTTGTACTTATACTTAAGTTCAGAGACTCGTTTGAAGACGTACCGTCCGAATATGGAATAATCTTCTCAGCGCAATATTTCATACTCAGTACAATAAAACGAACAGACATTTAAAATCAATGTGCATCGATACCTCCTGAGGGTATGCTGTATAAATCAATAATTATTATCAATTTGAACATATTACCCTCAACCATAGGAGACATAAAAATAATACAGCTTAATGCCGACTCCGAACGGCGAGATTGAGAAGCTTTTTCTATATCGTTACACTCTTTGAGCATTGTGAGTGAAAGAGGTGGAGCCACGAACAACTTTTGTTTTTTTTGTGCTGGGATTTGAAATTTGACTGTGAAGGTTAGTTGAGGTTAGGTTAGGGGGCTGCTAGTGAATTCACCAGCACACTTAGGCCATGTTGGTCCATAGTGATACCCACAGTCAGACTACCTCCACTTATCGACCGCTACAGTGATTGTGCCGTTAATTTGATCCCAACGGCAAGTGGTGGCTGGACCAGATTTGAAAAATCGGATAAAAGCGTATTAACTTTGCTTTCACTTGGATTCGAGGGGGACCCCTCTAACTTAGGGCAGACACTTCACCAACTGCGCCGTCCAGTCGTCTAGGACATCTAGTCGTCTAGACTGTGAAAGTCAAATGGGTATGGGTCGACGCACAAACCCACACAGCACTCATAATCCAGCATAGACATAATAAATGGTGTTTTTCTAGAGGTTTCATTTCTAAACTAACAACACTGTTTCTACAGATTGTCAATTTGACAGTTGAAAGTTGGTTTTTGGTTAGTGCAAAGGTTAGTGCAAAGTGTGCAAATTATGCAAACTTATTTAAAATCTGTGGTTTGGTTCGCCAAACATATCGAGCGCTACCTCCATTTTACGGTCGACATAATCGTCCATCTGAGTAAGTTATTCAGAACACAATGAATCGTTTTCGCACCAGATACATTCTAGTGGATAATACGCTTCCCCAAAGAATCCGAATGAGTCGATTCGCCATCTTGCACAGCAATTGAAACTATGCCAATCCACTTTGTGGAAGATTTTACGGAAAGATCTTGTCTTAAAAGGTTATAAGATCCAACTTGTGCAAGAGTTGAAACCACGTGACAATTGCAAGTAGCGGTCGACAGTGGTAGTAGTCTGAATGTGGGTCGTAGGTTCCGTGAATGGGCCGAAAACATGATTCAGCTTGATCCTCATGTTCAACGCAAAATTCTGTTCTTCGATGTGGACCATTTTTGAGTAAATGGATATGTAAACAAGCGAAATTGCCGAATTCGGAGTGGAGAAAACCCAGAAGGCTTTGGCGGGACGCCATAAAAACCATTAAAACTGGCTGGTGGAATCAACGGCCAATATTTCTTTAACTCTTTCCGGGCCACTACAAGAAAATAAATAAAATTGCATGATTTTTTGCATAAATAAATTTATTTCCTTCACATTATTAAAAAAAGAGCAAAATAAAAAAAATTATTCTTGCAGGATTCTTTACAAGGACATGATACGAAAATTATACCACTGCACACAAAATGTATATTTTCATTCATGTAATTCGTTAAAGCAAGTTTTTGTCTTCTTTAGACAAAGTAGAAGATTGCAAGTACTCTGAACGCTTAATTTCGCGTAATGAACCTGTGAACTTGTTCTTCACGATCCTATGATCTTACACCTTTAGATTGCTTTCTTTGCGGGTATGTAAAATCACAAGTCTATGCCGATAAACCGATAAAATCTCCAATGTAAACAGTGTGACTCTCTGCTAGGTAACGGGACACACAGGAGTTCAAGGAACCGAGAGAGAGAGGACGTGTTGGCAGAGGACGGTTCAGAGTTAGATAAATCTCTAGCACTACCTTATGTCAATTTGACGTTCAGTTTACTAAGGAAGGATATAGAGGACGAAGCCTTAGAAAAAGCAAATGCGCGATGGCTGAATCTGGACATTGGGTCAACGACGAGAGCCCTATGGCCGATGTTGAACATTATCAATGATGAGCCTAAGTCGTAAGGGTATACGGACGGTGGTGGGAGTTCTCACCGGACATTGTCCGATAGGCACCCATGCCGGAAGGTTAGGTATCCCCCATAGCGACTGTTGTAGAAGTTGCAGGGACGAGGAGGAAAAAGAGTCCGTTCGCCACCTGCTATGCGATTGTCCAGCCCTACGGGGAAGGAGACTGCTAAAACTATGCAGTAACTTCTTCGACGAGCTGGAGGATCTGGAAAAAATAGAGCTGAGGCACCTTCTGAGATATATACAACAATCTGGGTGGTTCTAATAAGCAGCAATAGTGTAGGTCTCACGGGTGTACCCCCACACATAGGGCACAATGGACCCAACTGTTGGTCTCAGTGAGCCGCAACCCGGTCGCAAGGGTACCCTATCACCTACCTACCTACCATGCCGACAAACCAGAGGCGTTGGGTGATTTGGAAGTCAACATTTGCCGTTCTATTGCTGATATACGGCACCAGTTGCTCGATAAATTTGTAGAAAATTAGACTCCACGATTGCGCTTCATTCCAGCTAGCCATGGCGCGCATATGCCCTAAGTCGAATTTAAGCACTAATGGCATAAAATTATCTATAAAATAAAGCAAACATCATAGACATGAACATCAGCTTCAAGTGTTTTATTTTATATTGAATTTGTATAGATCTAAAAAAACACTGTTTAAAAAAAATTATCAAAAATACTACCTGCAATAATTATTGCAGAGTGGACATCCTTCGTGACATGTGGAATCCATCACCAACTTATAAAATGTGTTTTTGCGGACATTTTTAAACACTATTTGTGATAATTTTGGCATTTGTTGTTTCACCACAAAATGTATTTTGTATCTTTAATTTTGAAATTGTTGACATTGTTGACTCATTCGCATACAATTCTCGTTGCGACGTTAAATAAATAAATTAATAACTTGTGAAAAATCGTTCGTAGACTACAAGTCACAAATCCGGTGCAGCAGCGATTTGGAAGACTCATGGTCAGCAATTTTTCTCCCACAACTTTTTTGCCACTGATCAGGAATTTTAAGTTTCAGTAACTTAATGTTGTAGCGATATGGGTGAATGACAATGGTCATTAAGTCGAAATAAGCCGTGAAGGAAAATCCATTGAAAAAATGTACTAAGTGCCCTTAGTCTTGTGGATTTCCTACTGTTTGAACGCGATATGAATTGCTTTTCGTTTCAGCAAACACATTCACATTCCCCCAAAGTAATCAATCTTCACCCGTGGATTGACCTTTAAAATCAATTTCCGCCATCCACCAATACCCAATCATGACGCATGTCCTCGAATTCAAATGCCCTCGACTGTGTACTGAATGGATCGAATTGAATTTCCCGACGGATTCAACGAACTCTGAACTCGACCCTGCCGATGCCAACGATGACAACGCAAAAGACATCGTCTCGAATTCACTGTCCTCCCTGTGGGACTCTTAAAGGATGCATCATTAATTTCGGATTTATTCTCCTGCTTACCTCCACGGCAGACAGCCACAGCCAGCCAGTTCATCTGTTGGTGAAATGAAAATGAAAAATCGTCCTTAAAATTCGAATCCGACGTTGCTTAAATTTCATTAATTTCCCTTCAATCCTCAAGGATCAGCCACCTAACAAGACCGACAAAAGTTATCATCCAGAAGCGCAAGGGCCCACCGTCCTTACCGCCGTCACCACCACAAATGCCGGGGATGACTTAAATGGCAACGCAGAGCAGAGCACAGTAAAGCAGAGCAATTCACTTAAGACCTATTCGGGGGTTGAAGGATTACGCAATCCTCGAAGGCCTGCAGAGCAATGCAATTTCCCATCTTCACCACGCTCTGCATTGGTCGTCCTCGCTTTGCCTACTGTTATCATGTGGCGATAAAAGTTGCTCTTATGTATGCATCGTTGGACTGAGCCGAGGAGGGTTGTTAGCTGATGCCGGCACCACCGCTGCCCTCTACAGAATTGTGCGTCGGCTTCGTCCTCGCGCACAGACTTATAATCGAATTAGAGATCCTTTAGAAATCAGTGTTGCGAGATATAATTCCAGGACTCTCCCCAGATGTACACGGTTCTAATCCTTTGCCACTATTATGGCTTTCTGTTGGTTGTTGCCGGTACTTTCACTTTTTCTTCATCTGTTCGTTGTCCTCACACGAGAATGGTAAGGGATTCCAATCTCTGTATGGAACTCCGTTTGCTATCCCTTGTCCTGGTGTTGCCAAAATTACGTTGTTGCTTGGTTAGCCGTCACATTCCCCAGGGAGCTGCCGTCGTGCATGGATAGTTTCCTTTTTTTATCGGATGCATTGTTCTCTAAATAGGATTTTAGTTTTACACTAATTTTATTCCCTTCCTTCCCTTGTCCTTATCAGATACTGCTGTTCTTGTATCTTTTGCTGCTGCTGTTGTTCGGTTGAATTGAATGTGACTGGTAGATGGAGATAAGCGCCGTCCCATAGACCGGCTGGGGGGATTAGTTGGCCTGCTTGGCTATGAGTTTAATTGGATGAATTGAAGGCGCTTTTGGGAGTTTCGGGAGAAGCGAAATTGAGTTTTTATTGATTGATTGCCATACAAGATAAGCAGTTAGACCAAAAAAAAAGTAAAATAAATCGACGATGCAATCTAATTGGACTTGGTTTCAATGAAAACAGTCAAAAGAAAAAGATACGAATTGAAGTGGAGATGATTCATGGGTGAGTGGTCGCCGAGTGAGTCACGGTGACTTCGTGGTGGGACCAAAGGTGGCAGCTCAAAATGGAAAACTTGGTCGCCGCAGAGCATGTATTTTTGACGATAATTGATTTTATTGACATGGAAGCGTCCGCAAGGTGTGTTTGAGGGGCAATAAAGAGCCAATTAGGAGGAATGCCGGATCAACCTGATTCAGATCGCTGGCATCTTGATTGAACGTTTTGCGTTTCCGTACTGGAAATTCGGAGGAATGAATCAGTACGCGCATACATTTTCACCAATCCAGGGACTTATTTTTGTTGTAATGAATTCTTCACGTGGTACGTGATTGTTTTATGCAATTTCTCCACTTGCATGGATATCTTAAGAAAGATTTTGTATGGATTGCCCGGATATCTTAAGAAAGTCTTTATAATAATAATAATGGCGGCGCTACAGTCCGAGGTGGACCTGGGCCTAGCTTCTCAGCAACCACTCGTGTTGTGCGTTCTGTCACGAGTGGAGGGGACCTACAGTATAATGCCGACTCCGAACGGTGAGATTGAGAAGCTATTTCTAGACAGTTATACTCTTTGAGCATTTTCAGTGACTCGAAAGAGGTGGAGCCGTGAAAAAAACGTTAGGTGTTTTTTCGAGATCCGAACTTTCGACCTTGAGTGTAGAGGTCGACGCACCTACCCACTACGCCACGGCGCCCATGAAAGTCTTTAAAATTGTTAAATAAAAGTACATCTAGTCCAGAAGTTAATCATTATGGTTACGATTTATCTTCCTTCCGAGTGGGTGAGGCCGAACACAGAACAACTCTTGCCAACCGCTGTATTTTTGGGCTCAAAAGGCAATTGAGTAATTGAGCCCTCTCTCGGAAGACGAAGCTGACTCTGTACAAGACCTTGATCATCCCAGTGCTGCTTTACGGCGCAGAGGCATGGACAATATCCCAAGTGGATGTACAATCTCTTGGGTTTTTCGAGAGAAAAGTACTGCGCGCGGTCTTTGGTCCTGTTTGCGTTGATGGCATTTGTAGGAGAAGGTTCAACCATGAACTATATGGGCTGTACAGCGACGTAAGTCTAGCCAGGCGTCTACGGATCTAACGCCTAAGATGGCTAGGCCATGTAGAGCGTATGGACAACTAAGCTCCGACCCGAAGAGTCTTCGACTCTGAGGCTGCGGGGCAACGCAACAGCGGATGTCCACGTACAAGGTGGCGCACAGAAGTAGAGGGGGACCTCGGCCGGCTTTGTGTACGAAACTGGAGACAGCTGGAGATCGTGCTGGATAGAGAGGCATGTTGAGTCCTGTAGCGCCATCAGAAGAAGAAGAAGAGTGGTTGAGGCCAAGGTCTACATCGGACTGTAGCGCCATCAGAAGGAGAGGAAGAAGAAAGCTCCGAGTGAGCTCTAATCATTGAACCTTGTGACCCAAATAATGAACCTTATTGTGGTTGAAAATAGGCCGGTTACTTTACAAAGGGGAGCTCTAGAGAGAGCATACATTTTGTAGTCCTGCATATTCGCGAAGTGCTAAGCTTCTAGCACAATTGAACCAACAGATTTTGTCTATTTGGTTCAGTAAACAAAATTAAACAAAAATTTACTTCGCAACACACTGCGAATTTTACTATCATTTGTGTATAAACACACATTTCAATACAGGGTGACCAGATTTCATTCATTCATTCATTCATTTTCCGTGGCCCACATGTTTCGCTAAAGTGGTCGATGGGGCATTGCTGTACGCGAGATCTCCAGGCCATCCGATCCTCCGCCATCGACATTGGCTCATCAGGAGCTATGGCTAAGCGCAACTTGCTTCTTGCGTGGACTTGTTTCAACCATCTTATCCTGAGTCCGCCAAGCGGTCGCTTACCTTATGGAATCGTTGCCACCGAAGTAGTGGCTTACGAGGGAATTACCGGGTTGCTCGTAATTTCTTCGGGCTAGGCCCGACTAGTTGCCAAGCGGGACAGGCCAGTCACCAGATGCGCGCATATTGCCACCATTTAGGTCTGGCTCCGAATGCAGCCCTGGCATACCAGGGCAGGTGGTATCCGAGGGTCTTCTTCTTCTTTTTGTCAATTGGGAGATTTTATTTTTTTTTATATAATTTCAAATCGACTCTCTAAACTTAACTGTACGTCCGAACGCAGGCTTTCTGATGCTGATGAGCATTCCTGACGAGACGAGTATTGCGGGTAAATTCATGGAGAGGAGGAATGCAGTTGGCTAGCTCACTTGAGCATCGTTTGTTAAAATACCGATAAAACAATGACAAGGATGAGACATTACGGCGATGTTCGAGCGAGTTTATCGACTTCTCGATATTGCTGTCTCCTATAAGTTTTATCGCTCGCTGTTGTATTCTATCAAGTAGGTGCAGAGAGGTCTTAGGGGCACCAGACCAGATATGAGCGTTATACTCAAGGTTGCACTTTGTTTGTCAGCCTTGGGCCGTGCAAATATGCACACTCCAAGCCTGTTGCCCGCTACCCACCACGAAGAGGTCAGCTGCCGGGGGGACACAAAAATGGTGTAAGATACAAAATTGGTTTAAGCTTTATGTCGCTGGCAATTCTTCAAGTGGTTGGTCAAATATGTGCGGATATATTATGACAAAAGCGCCTCCAATGTTGGCCTCGAGCTCATCCAAACTTGGCCTCGAGTCTCGAGTTCATCCAAAATGATTGGCTTGTTAGCGCCGACTAAGAACTTGACATAGCCCCAGAGAAAACAAGGCTAGGAAGAGCTAGATGCCTATATAAACTTATTACCCAATCTTGGCACTGACTTATTACCGTTGGGTTACATTCAGAATGTTACTTCACTTATGAAAAGATATATCCTTCTTTACCACACTTTCTATTCAAAATTTTTATTTATATAAATGGAACAAAACTGCAGGAAATGCTGTAAAACTATTCAACTAACTCCACTTTAGGTTATTAGCATGTATTCATCCCCCTAAGCAAATACTTTGTACTTCCGATAACCGCCTGCCACAGAACCTAATCAGCGGAACTATCCCCTCAAGGAGATCTCCCGTGAACAAATTTCAACATAAAGGCCACTGCAAACTTTTCATTTAAACTCGATGAATTCGCAAATTGAAAGTTCACTCCGCACCTTTCACGATCAGATTCAGGATATCGCACAGCCCTACCACACCGCACAAAAGAATGAGTATCCCACAAGGAAATTCCTCATAATTTGCCTTCAAAGACAACCGATTAATCCTTGGTTCATCCTGAATAACGATGATTTGAAAAAAAAAAATAATTCCAAACTTCGATTAATTTAAAGTTTTTCTTTTGTTATCATCCTTGAGCAGGATAAGATGGAGCGGCGAAGAAAGATAAGTGAATAAGGAAAGGAAAAAATTCTTGAAATAATGAAAACTTTCAGCTTGGAACGGAGAAAGTTCAAACTACACCCATAAATCCTGGCGCTAGTGTTGAATTGAAGAGTCATAGTCATAACTGCGTGGCAAGTGAAGGCTCAAGGAAGTGAGGAAGTAAGACAAGAACTTTGGGAAAGTTTAGTTAAAGTGAGTAAGTACCGCCATATTCAAAGTTCACTTGGGACGAGGTTGATTAAAGAGACCAGTAATGTTGGAATGATCAAAGCAGTTCAATACCTGACCCTTAATAGAATTTGAAAACAATTACAACAGTTACACCGGCACAAACCAACGTACCATAAGGCTATGTTCTAAAGACCTGAAGGGAAAGTTGTTTTTTTTGGTCAAAAACCCTGTTTTTTAGACTTCCTTAGGAAAATGGTAGCAATTGAACCCCTATCGTTTCACTTAAATGTCGTAACAAGTTATTTTTAAGAAACTTTTGAGCCCTTCAAAATTACGAAATGGTATTTTGACCGAAGGTGTATCTACTTAAACTACATAAAGCGTCGTTCATTAAGCGCTTCCTACCTTTAAATGTAAATAAAACAAAGTATGTGCGAGATTTCATCGAAACTTCTTTATTTGTTTGATAGTCACATCGATGCCATTTTATAAGGAATATAACATCGTTCAAATGTTCGCCGTTGAGGATATGCAAGAACCACTTCTATATATTGAATAACGGCGATGAAGAACCGAATTCCGCTGTCAGGCAGATTGAACCATTCACCTCAAATGAAAGGGACGACGATCAACAATTCCATTCCCCCGACCTGGATGAAGTGAAGATAACTATACCGAAACTGAAGTCCAACAAAGTTGCTGGAGCTGACGGCCTAGCGCTTTTCAAGCTTTTCAAAGCAGCGGGCGATGACTTGGTAAGGAACATGCATCAACTCATCTATAAAGTATGGTTGGAAGAAAGCATGCCC
Source organism: Myathropa florea (assembly GCA_930367185.1). Classification (NCBI taxonomy): domain Eukaryota; kingdom Metazoa; phylum Arthropoda; class Insecta; order Diptera; family Syrphidae; genus Myathropa; species Myathropa florea. The sequence continues at coordinate 25,897,884 of OV884005.1, read as the reverse complement.
AATGAATGGAACCGCAGCATTGTTTGCCCTTGTGTCTGCAAAAGGCTGAATTCGACGCCAAGTGGGCGACGCGAAATTGCCAGTCTCGCATTCTCCTGCGCACTCTCACGGACAGCGGTGATCTTGCGTTTCGTCGACGTACGGGTGGTAGTTTATCGTTCAAATTTATCTAATACACTACGAATAGCACACTCGATAAGACGATTATGGCGACCGTAAAATGGGCGAAGCGCGCCGAACTTTGCTTGAAGAGAACACCCATTTTGCACATGTTGTTGAACACTGTGTCCATCCGTAGTGATTTGGCAAAACTTACTGGAAGCCAATTTGACAGATGTAGTTTCAACAATATGGCCGACTTCACCTGTCAAAATTCGGAAGTCCCTATTTTTTTTTCGAGGATTTTTGAAACGCTTCCATTGTACTGCCAGGTAGCAACCTACTCTAGTGCCGTTATTTTGATCCCAACGGCAAATGGTGACTGGACCAGATTCGATTTCAACGGGACTCGAACCTGGGACCTGTCTAACTTGGGGCAGGCACTTAACCAACTGCGCCATTCAGTCATCTATTGGAAGACCCTTTATATGTAACCATTGACTTTTGGTGAAAAGTGATTATGTGTAGGACTTGATGCGACTTAAAACAGTAAAAGAAGTACGAGCACACTTTAGAAGCATAAGATCCGCAGCTGTTTCCTTATTCATAAATCAAGCATTTTGTTCTCTGATAATGGCTGCAAAATGTTGATGGGGACTAATAAAGAAGCACTTGGATCCGACAAATAGAAGAAGAGTTTCGATTGCTGCTAAAGAAATAGAACCACTTCCTGCGCATTCGTTCACTTCTCATAACGACAATGTCTGGAATAGATCGGATAATGCCCGCTTTGAGGGAACAAAAGACTTAAAGCATTGAGAAAGCCATGTTCCCTCTGAGTTTACCTCGCAAACAACCTACCTAAAGGTTTAAAACGGAATAGATTATATGTATGCTTGCGGAAATCAAATGTCAGGGTTTTGAGTTCCTGCTTCACAGCAAAGCAAAGGATGAATTTCAATTCCTTTATATTCGATGTCCTCCGCACTTGGGGAATCAAAACTAAATGAGAAGCCGAGCATTGTCCTCGAAAAGCTCATGCAACTCGAATTTCCTTTAGAGTGTACGTACCCCCACTAAAATCCTGCCGCACACATTGCCTAGCAGGTACTTGGCTCATCCGTCCCCCAATCACTAAACATCTGAGATAGCAAATGTTTCAATACTCATTAGATGCAAGTTAATGAATGCATCCCAATACAGACACGAGCGATCATCATTAATTGAAAAGTCAAATTGCAACTGTCCTTACAGATGAGATCCTTACAAATTCTTCCTGTGCCAGTTGACTGGTTGAATTCCTTGGGCCCTGAGTACGTACACATGCCCAAGTGGAGTAGAGTCGCATTCACCCTGACACAGATACAGGATATGTGAAAGCCATTCAATTTCGATTGAATGTACATACGACGTCCTTGTTCTTGTTCATGTCCTTCTTTCTTCCGAACGGATATATGGTGAATTGCAGATGTCATTTGTTTGCGTTCCTTTAAAAGGAGTGACTGATTGATTTTTTCCTTTCCATGCTCCTGTATCCCGTTGGCCGTTCATGCTTTTTTGTTTTGTTGTCCTCTGTATTCCTCCGCTCGGCTGCAATTTTCAATTCCTTTTTGATTTCCTTTTTCAATTGAGAGAGCGAATCCTCCTGCTGATTTGGTTAGCATTCCCATCGGGCATTTCGGTCCTCGGTCCAGGTTCAGGTTTTCCTTTTGTCCCTCAACCTTCTCGGGCGTTTTTCTTCGGTGTGGAGTATTCCTTGTGCTCGCCGTACCATAGACATCCGATCGGACATTGTGTCAGGACGAAGAATATTTCAATTTTAAAAGGCTCAGCTCACACACAGACGCGCAAACAGATCGGAAACAATTAATCATCGGGAATGCGGAACAATAAATTCATACACCTTGCCCCGAGGTGATGCTCATATCTCCTGCATTAGGAGCTAAGGGAAAGGAGAATCTCGTAGAGGAGAAGTGAACTCAGGGATGACTCTGGTTGTAATTGCTCGGGAACTTGTGAAATGTGATAAATGCGGTGAACAATTACACGTATCCTGCTGATAATGGGCAACAGGGTAAGGTGAGATTTTATTGCCGTCGTCTTCCGGTCGGGTACGGCGCGTCTTTTCATCGTCGAAGATTTGGTTCATTGTCCAGGCAGTGCGGTACTCCCTTTCGAGACCAGATGTGCGGTTTGATTTGGTTACGGCTGTCCGTATTGTTGCCCAATTTTGCGACAATTTCATGCTGCCTCGGGACATAGGGGAACCAGAATCTGAAAAACTTCCAGTGTCACTTTGCGAAGAAAGGACCTTCGTGTAAGGAAGTCAGACGCATTTCGTTTTCTGTAAAAACATCTGCAATTGGATTGTTGTTTGCGTTCCTTTTCTGTACTTTGTTTGTTTGGCTATCCTTTGTTGAGTGGCAAATAAGGACTCTTTGCTTTGAGATTTCATTAGGGATATTGCTTGTTAATGAGAGTGAGCCCATGTTATAAAATCTTGCACAATGGGTGAGTGAGGAGAATAAAACCGACTTTACGGCGATTTCAAAGTGCATTTGTTCAACCGGTGGGGAGGATAGTTTTTTTTTCTAATTTTAAATCTGTAATGTATTGATGTCACTTTAAGGAGCAATTTGTCTTCTGGATGACAAGCAAGGCGGAAGTCACAATTTGTCAAACATTAAATATTGAAAGGGACGTTTTATTCGATTGTTCAGCTTCCGGATGAACAAAAACTGCTAAGGATGTGAGCAATTTTCCTTCGCTTACACTCAATAGAAAGGTTGTTGTTCTTTCTGAATCTGTCTAAAAGTTCCCTAGATTCTTTTTTATACTACCTGCTGGAGAAGATGTACATTTGTGTCGTAGCATGCATTTTTGAAATACAGTGGACGCTCGATATAGTAAACTTCTAAAAACCGGGCCTGTTCACTGGAGCGAGATTGTTCATTGCAACGAGCGTGGACTGACTGCTTGGAGCAAATTTCATCAAAATGCGTATGTTTTGAAGTATAATTCATCAAAAATAGAATATAATTACATTTTGCTTTCTAATTATAAAAAACAAGACAATATTTACAAAAAAAGAATATTTATTTTTAACAAAAACAACTCAACCGTAAGAAAACGTAAAACGTTGTCTTTGCTTCAAATATAGTGCAAGATTTTCGCACAACAAGGGATGCAACAGACGTTCTTAAAAGCATCAAATTGTTGGCTATATTTACGAACAACAAAATATACGAGTCTTACCAGTTTCAACCCAAAAACCTTCTGTCTTCCGTTTCGTTTATGATTGAATTTTTACTTTGTGGCTTATCGGGCCAAATAAAAACCCAAAGTAACTTTCGAGGATCCTACGGTTCAGGATTAGGGCTCCCGAGCTGGCCCTTCATGGGCGTTTATATAGCGAGTCGTTTTCTCCAAGACCGATACACTTTGCCAGCCGCACCCCCTTGATGAACAAGCGCTAGTTTGGCTGTTGACACGAGGTCTGCTATGCTTATGCATCCAGCCAATACATGCCGAAACATGAACCCTCTCCGTTTAGCCACCGACCCACAGCTTCATAGGAGTTGGATACCCGGTCTCCTTGAGGGCTGCTCGATGTTCAAGGTAAACCACTTGGAAGTTCGGAATACGATGTTAGAATAGGAGAGGCTAAGATATAAAAAAGTTGCATTGCATTGCGCATCTCTGTCTATTTTACACCCCATTATTATTACATAAATACAAGCACATTTTATATATAACACATCTTGGGAATATTTAGGGAAATGAATGAACGATCTCGATGTTTGACAGTTTTGCCGTCGATGTATCGGCGATGTATCGGTTACCGAAACATCGATGTTAACATCGATATTTATGAACGAAACATCGACGTTTGCAAAACATCCCTACGCACAACGCGATGAGTAGAACAAACGGTTAATTTGGGCAATTGCATGGATACTGCCGACTGCATAGCACTAATGAATTTTAGACGTGTTTGTGCATGCTGAAAGGTCAAAGAAAAGAAAAAAACATAGGTTCACTGTAGCGAGAGAACTACACTATATAGAATAGCCTGTATAAAATTTTGTGTGTTCACTCTATTGGATTGTTCACTATATCGATGTTCACTACATCGAGCGTCTACTGTATATAAAATGCAAAAACAAGGATATCATCCAATCAAGGTATAAAACATAATTAGATTAAATGCCCAAAAGTTATTCAATCCGAGAATAGCTAAAAGAAAAGAGCCACTCCTGTATATTTCTCAAGAAACCCGTTTCCACTCGTTCGCATCGTAGATTAACAGAAAGTGAATTGAAAAACCGAGGTGCAGTGACAAAGAAAAATTAAGAAAATTGACTCTTCTTTATTATTGGTACAGACGCCAAATTTGTGGTATTGACGCGTGAGTTATAGTTATCATCAAATCTAACCTTATAATAACCAGCATTTCTAAAGAATATTTTTAACACTTTGTAACAATAAAGATGTCTAAGCAGTAGAATTCTCAGGTTATTAAAATATTGAAGCTAGATGTACGAGTACATCGGTTCACTTTGCAAATTATTCTAATAGCATGTTCTTCGTTAAGTAATAGCGGTTTAATATAAGTGAAGTATGCACAACCCCAACAAGATATACCATATTGCAATTTGGATTTAAAAAGACTATCATAAATCAGTTTTAAAACAGGTTATGTGCATAAGAGACTAAGGTGGTAGAGCTGTTTGACTATATTATTGAGACTCTTCTTAAGATACGAAATGTTATGCTTCCAATTCAGCTTTCGATCAAAAATAATGCCCAACTACTTGTACAACTTAGTTTCACAATAATAAATGGAATTATTCTGGCATCCGTTTATTGGAAATCGGTTACAACTAAGTGAATTTAAATATAAAGGGAAATCGCTTAAGCTTGTGCCTTTAATGTTAAAGAACATAAACTTAGTTTTGGTACTGATAAAAAGCTTATGATGCTTGAAAGTAGAAGCTCTATATCATAATTAATTTCCAGAAAGGTATCAACCGAACTTAAGTACGGGCTGTATCATTGGCGAAGGCTGTGATTTTTCCTTTGAACGATTGCAAAAATAAAGAATTTACATACAGTCAGCGTCAAAAGTGAATAAACAGTCATTAGCTGAAAGGTATTCATCTAAATTAAAATTAACTGGAATGGTCTACGTCTGACATTGATGCCTCAAATCTCTGAAATCATACTTCAAAATAAGCAATATTTCACTTAAAATAACAGAAAACATAATGTTATTTAGTTATTTAGAAGTTTATTTAGTTCAAACGAAAAAGGGACTAAAAACAGGCGTCAACAGTGAATGAACACATCTCTTTAAAAAACAGTATCTTATTGAGAAAAAACATTTTACTTTGTATGCCTTTACCGCTTTTTCAGTCTTTATCGCTTTTTCGTATATGGCGGTCTTAATTTTTATACAAATGTTTAATGGAAGCGAGCCTTTATGTCTTACAGTCACTGACATAACCACATATACACTCACTTTTTGCTGTTTTAGCACTTTTCTCTTTGAAATTCAATTAATTGGTTTATATATACACTTATGTTAAATATTATTTGCCATATTTCAAAGTATGACTTTTGAGCTTTAATTTGATATATCTATGACTATTCTACCTCATGCATTCAATATTTATTTAGTGGATAAACCTTCAGCAGATGAATGAATGTTCACTCACTTTTGACGCTGACTATATGTATGTTAAAAATAGGATCGGGCCCAAAACAGAACCCTGCGGAACACCCATACTTATAGATTTAGGGTAACTTAAGTAATCTTTTATTTTTACCACTCGCAATTTGTTCTGAAGATATGACACAACCAATCATAAACAAATCCTATAAAACCGGCGAAATTAAGTTTTTTCCAACAGGAGACTGTGGTCATCCATATCAAATGATTTCAATTTTAATGAATAATACTCTTCACGAAGGGTTAACATTTCTGCGGTAAGATATGAATTTGCATGCAGTTATTAAAAAAGTGAGTTCTGGAATAATATGAAAATTATGAAGAGGTGAGAAGTGACAGAAATGTTGTCAAAAAGCCATCTACTGATGTGCTGTATTATTCAACACGACCTAGGAAAAACCCCTAGTTCGAAGATGGGTACAGGCGGGCACATTCAGCAAATCAAGAAGCCTACAAGGCAACGCTGCATCGAACTACGAGAGCTGTTCGTGAGCTCTACGAACGGAAACGAAGGGAAGAGAACCGGCTTCTCAGGAAGAAAAAGAAAGAGCACGAGAAGCGCGCGATCGAGGAGATGGAAAGGTGTTATGGCAGGAATGATGTCCGAAAGTTTTACCAAAGGGTAAAACTTTTATCGAATGGATATAAAGTTCGGACAGAAGCTTGCCGGGACGAAAATGGACAACTAATAGTAGATTCGCAGTCGATACTGAGAATTTGGAAAAATCATTTCTGCAGACTGTTGAACGGCGATGAGGACACAAATACCGCTGTCAGGCAGAATGTTCCACTCAACACAACGGACGATGATAGAAGAGAATACCGTGTCCCCCCGACCTAGACGAAGTCAAGATAGCGATATCGAGACTGAAGTCGAATAAAGCTGCTGGTGCAGATAGTCTGCCCGCCGAAATGTTTAAGGCAGCTGGAGGCGATCTGGTATGGCGCATGCTCATCTGTAAGATATGGTCAGAGGAAAGCATGCCCGATGAGTGAAATCTCAGTATCGTTTGCCCGATCCACAAAAAAGGAGACCCCTTTGACTGCACCAACTATCGAGGGATCAGTCTTCTTAACATCGCCTGTAAGATCTTTTCTGCCATTCTGTGTGAACGCCTGAAAACTTTCTTCACCAACCTGGTCCTTATCAGTGTGGTTTCAGGCCAGGAAAGTCCACCATCGATTAAATCTTCACACTGCGGCAGATCCTGGAGAAGACCCAAGAAATGCAAATCGACACACACCACCTATTTGTCGAAGGCCGCATATGACAGCGTGTATAGAGACGAGCTATACAGCGCCATGTCTAGTTTTGACATTCCTGACAAACTCGTCAGACTGATCAGGTTGACGATGGAGAACTGTCGCTGCTCCAACAAGATCGGTAAGAAACTCACTGAGACCTTCAATGTCAAAAAAGGTTTTAGACAAGGCAACGCGCTGTCATGTGACTTTGCCAACATCGTTCTTGAGAAGATCGTGCAAAACTCACTGGCCAACACAAGAGGCACGATTTTCCAAAAGTCCGTTCAACTGCTAGCTTACGCGGATGATATTGACGTGACAGCGAGCCGTCAATGATACGTTTGCTGGCATTGAATCAGAGACAGCCAAACTGGGTCTGGCGGTAAACGAGGGCAAAACCAAGCATATGCTGTCGAGAAAGGACGCACAACATCGACGACTTGGCCAGAGCGTCACCATAGGCAGCTATAACTTTGAGGTAGTTAAGGACTTCGTCTACCTCGGCTCCGATGATGTACAAGCAACATCAATACCGAGATCAAACGCAGAATAACTCTTGCCAACTGCTGTTCCTTTGGGCTCAAGGGGCAATTGAGTAGTAGAGCCCTCTCTCGGAAGACCAAGTTCACTTTGTATAAGACCTTGATCATCCCAGTCCTGCTGTACGGCGCAGAGGCATGGACAATATCCCAAGCGGATGAACAGTCTCTTGGTCTTTTCGAGAGAAAAGTTCTGCGCTCGATCTTTGGTCCTGTTTGCGTTGATGGCATTTGGCCGAGAAGTTTCTACCGCGAACTGTGTTTACAGGGTACTGCGAGATGAGTCTAGCCAGGCGTCTACGTCAAGGATTTAAAAAATCTACGGATCCAACGCTTGAAATGGCTAGACCATGTAGAGCGCATGGACAACTTAGTTTCGACCCGAAGAATGTTCGACTCTGAACCATTGGGACAACGCAACGAAGGACGTTCACGTCTAATGTGGTGCACCAAAGAGGAAAGGGGCCTTAGCCAACTTTGCGTGTGCAATTAGCGACAGCTACCAAAGGATAACGGTAGCTAAAGAGGATTGTTGGTTGACACCCAGGTTCGCCACGGACTGCAACACCACAAGGAAAAGAAGAATTCCCAATAGATAAGAAAAGTTAAACTTGAATGCATACCACTTGGTGTATACTGCTGAAAAGAAGTCTGCGATTAATAATAATTTATTAATCTTTACTAGTTGCGAACCAACTTGTGCTATCTCCCATTAGAACAAATGTTTGGTGTCCAAGGCAAACCTACACCATGAACCAGTAAATAATTGAAAACATTTGCGTCCATCAGGGCAACACCAATCACTTCTTAATCAAGTTACACCCAGTAACACAACATGTCGTTTCTCTTCCACTAATTAATACTATCTACCGTGCAACGTCCCCAGGGAATTAAATCAAGCCGACCGACCCTAAGGCCAACACCACCCCGCTGCACACTTACACTGCTAATTCATTTTCGAAATAGAGAGAGAGAGAGGGGACCCAGAACAGCACCCCCATCGATCAGCTCCTTTAAATGCCAAAACCGAAGGGACCCGTTCCATCACCATCACCATCATCATCATCATCGACCAACGACCATCGACCGTCACCAGTGAAAAAGAAGAGCCCCCGAATCCCAAATCCAAACAAAGAGCCAACCAATCCTCCCCCTCCTCGGCCGATTCATGAAATCACTTAACCAGAACAAATGGGACGAGGAGCGAATAGCGACATAGTCCTACCTACACCGTCGTAGGCCTGACGCAAGAGATTTATGCGAAGACAGATCACAGGAACATTCTCGCTCGTGTTTCCAGCGTCGTACTACATCATTTAGCACCATGTATCTTGCAGACTCTGGCCCACTGGTAGGCTTACACACATACACTTCCATTAGATAGAGAGCTGTAATTATTTTCCCAGCGAGACAGGTTACCGGAACGATTTCTAAGTTTTTGTTTTGTGTGCTCCCTTTCACCCTTGGACGTCGGTCATTGGTGTGCCGAAGAAGGGGGACGCGTAAAATGGAACGAATTGTCAGTGACTGTGTGTCGATGTGTGCGAACAGGGGTTGCCGACGGGCAAAGGGGTCAGCCCACCCAAATGGCATTCGATAATTACCGGGAAAGGTTTTTCTTTTCATCGGTGACGGTGGCGGCAGCTCGATAGTGTGGCAAAGTGGTGGGTCCTCGGATTGTTTTATGTTCCGTGGAGGATCTGTTTCAGCTCCTGCTGCGTTGGGTTCAACTGGGAGCGATGTACGCACCTCCTATGGGAGGTTGGGCTGGAGTTGGTTGAAGGAAAAGTTTTTTTTTCGCTTCCCTCCTTCCCCACGGTGATCCTGCGAGATAAGGAGGTGTTAACATAAGAACTCCATTAAAACTTACGTTGTTTTGTATATCCTTAGCGGACTAGAATTTTAAAATACTCTAGACATTGATTTATTCGAAACAACGCCGTGAAAGTTGTTGCAGCCGAAGCTACCTGGTGTGTTATCTTCGAACGTCAGCAGACGTCTGTGATGTTGCGGAGTTAAATCCTTGCTCGATGTTTTGTGCAACAAAGTTGGGAAGGCTGTTCGAGATTGTGCCATAGCTTAGTTTTGCATGCGGCGGCTTTGCATTCAATAGGGAGATTTAATGGATTTAAGGGCTATGCACGATTGAAGCTATTTGGTATTCATCGAATTAAGATGTTTCGGCAAATTGAGGGGGGAAACATCAATCTGCTTGGTTGATAGACAATATACTTTGGGCATGCAGTAGGATGTATTGACAGTGATCCCATACAACAGAATATCGACAGTCTGTATAATTACTCAGCTCACTCTGTATCTAGTTCATCCCCTCCCCAAAATTGTGTGATAAATAGTCTTGGGTGAAGTGATTCGCTTATCTGAAATAGTTTGAGCGTAGTAGACAAACGCAATAAACAAATATTATGCTCATGCGGTAGTAAAATGTCGTTCATTAAGCGCCTGTGTCGGTCTAAAAGTTAATACAAGCAAAACGAGTAAAAGCCGAAAATAAGAATGAATTTCATGTAGACAACGCGACTGTAAAGGACGTTGACACGTTCGAACATCTTGGATGCGTTCGAACGACGGATTGAGGCGCTTAAAGATGAACCGTATAAACAAGCGTCCCTGAACCGGGTATGGAGCTTAATCAGCGTAAGACTTGCAACAAAAGTACAAATATTCAACGCCTGCGTATAGACGGTGTTATTCTATGGCTGCGAGACGTGCCATGTGTCCAGCACAATTAAAATCACTTTTAAATCGTTGGGCCTTATGAGGGTATGATGGCCAGGCATAATAACTAGTCAACGTCTCTGGAGTATAACGAAGCAAAAATAGGTTATATGCGACATTATCAAGCGAAAAACGCCTGGATCTGACATACGGCATTGGCCAAATGTATTAGGCACCCTTTAAGATTCGTAATATCTTCATGAAAATTAATGAAATGGGAGGATAAAACAAAAATCGTATACAACCTCAGATAGTGTCGCTAAAAAGGATAAAATAAAATTTAATTACTTCCGATAAATGATTTGCCTAATACATTTGGCCAAGGCTGTATGTACACTTAGGAAGGACAGAAAGAATAGCCCATGCGGCTTTCACTTGGAATCCTCAAGGGATACGGAATAGAGGCCGTCTGTTATGAATTGGAGACGAACTGTTATGAAAGAAACGTCCAAATCGTTTAAGGCTGCGGCCACGCAATGAGTGACGAGCGATTGAGCGATTGAGCGACGAGCGATAGAGCGACGCAAACAAATTAAAACACTCAAATCATATGGAGGTGGCCACGTAAGAACTGAGCGATTTGAGATTTTTTAAAGCGAAGAGCGACTTCGCTCAGCAACCAAATCTGTTTTAATTTTTTAGTCGATCGCTGAGCAACGAAATAAGAACATAGAGAAACTAAATGTTCATCTCAGCTGTTCAAAACCGCTATGGAAGGACAGTCACAAAGATTTTAAAAATAAAAATGTCACCGAAAAGCAGTTGTTCCAGATCCAACTGAAGGAAATCTGCGACATCCAGAGGATTATTCATATGAACGCGACTTTCAACTAAGAGACTACGGCAAACTGAATTTGAGAATTACATTTTTGCAACTAATCGCTCAGCGATGACGCTCAGTAAATGTCCACCCATCGTTCAGACTCGTCGCTCAGTTGCTCATTGCGTGGCCGCAGCCTAATCTGTTAAGAAGTTTAGCAAAAAATAAGAAGCACGTGCGCGAGACATCAACATTTTTTATTCGTTTGAAAGCCATATCGATGACATAATGGCATATAAAACCGGGTCTTCTTCACGAATGATGGGAGGAATAATGCTGAGCTTTCCTGTAGGATTGGTCAAGCTGGGTCAAATTTGAAACAGCTTGGTCGACCTGTAATCAGGAAGACCGAACTTGGTGTCAAACCCAAGTTAGCGGTTTTTAACGCAGTATTTGTTCCAACTCTCAGCAATGGTCATGAAATTTGGGTAATGACCGAAAGAATAAGATCGCGAATACAAGCTGCCGAGATGAGATTTCTTCGTGCTGCTGTGGAAATTACTCGCCGGGATAGGGTGAGAAACACGGCTCTACGCGAGGAACTCAATGTTGGACAGCTGCTTCTTCGCACGGAAAGGGCTATACTTCGATGGTTTGTTTACGTAGCACGAATATCCGCATCATCACGAATGTGATTCCACCAGGTAGGCGACCGCTTGGCAGACCCAGGACGAGATGGTTGGACCAAGTCCAGACACTCTCCTGGTTGCACTTGGGCATAGCTGGTGATGATTTAGAGTCAATGGCGGAGGATGGAGTGACATGTGCATTGCCCCCGCGACCACTGAAAATGAGATGAGATGAGAGAAATATAAAGCCGCCGCGACTGCTCCGATTCGCGCGTATCCGAAATGTTCAATTTTGTATGACTATGCCGCATAAATCCGGCTAATTTTAGCCGATGGCATGGGTTGTGTTGGCTTTAAAGACCGCTATGGTTTGTGGCTTATTCGCATAAATCTGCGACTTCAGAAAACCACACAAGAAATAGGCTAACGGGGTCATATCGCATTATCTCGGTGGCCAGTTCAGTGATGGCGTAACCAACGTCGTTCTCAAAGAAATATGGACCGATGACGTCGCACCGCGAGCCCAAAATCCACACCAAACAGTGATTTTTTCGACATGTATTGGATGCTGTTGAATCTCATGTGGATTGGTAACGTCCCAAACTTGAAAATGTTGTTTCTTGACGTACCCGTTCATTCAGAAATGGGCCTCATCGCTGGAGAAGATTTTTCGAAAATTAGGGTCAGTTTCCAACTGCTCCAGAGCAGATTCAGCGAACACACGTCGTTGTCTATGATCGTTTACCTTTAGCTTCTGAGTCAGTTGAAGCTTGTACGGCGGATGTAGGCCCAAGTCACGGCGCGACGCAAAATTCGCCAAGCTGTGGTCTGCGAAAGGCTGAGTACTTGTGAGCGATGCGAAATCGACTGCGGCGGTTTCTCCTGCACACTCTCACGGACAGCGGCGATGTTTTCGGCAGATCTTGTGTTTCATCGATGTCGACGTTCGGGAGTTGATTTATCGTTTACTGAACCAGTGGACAAAAATGTATACACCACACTGCGAATAGTCCTCTTGGTAGGAGGATTATGGCTACCGTAAAATGGGCGAAGCGCGCGGAACCTTGCCTGAACAGAACGCCCATTTGGATAAAACAATTTTATCATTTGCACGTGCTGTTGACTGACATTTCCATCCATGGTGATTTGGCAAAACAGACAAAACAGACAGCCAAGTTATGAGTTGAAGCTGAGAGAGATTAAGTTTCAGAAATATGGCCGCTTTGGCCCTGTTGGAAGACATTTTACTTAAGAAAAATACAGTCAGCGTCAAAAGTGAGTAAACAGTCATTACATTAAAGTTTATCCTCTAAATTAAAAATGAAAGAGACGATCTACGCCCGACAATGATGTCTCAAATAAAAGCTCTAAAATCGTACTTTCAAATATAAGGTATATTTGTTCTAACATAATGGTAAACATAAATCATTTAATTTAATTAAAAAAAGGGAGCTTAAAACAATCGTCAAAAGTGAGTGAACACATACCTCTAAAAAGACCTATTTTAAGGGAAAAAATTTTACTTTGTATGCCTTCTACTATTTCCATTTGTTGTACCTGCCGGTGTAAAAGTTCCCACCAATGTCTAACGACACCGAGCCGGTATGTATTACAATACAATACAATTATACTCACTTCTGTTTATAGCACTTTTCTCCTCTAAATTTGGCTAGTTGTTTTATGTTTAGTCTTATGTTAAATAAAATGCAGCATATTTTAAAGTATGACTTTTGAGCTTTAATTTGATGTATCCATATCTGTCCTAGCTCAGTTCGGTGAATTTCAATTTCGTACGTTAACCTTTAGCAGATAATTGACTGTTTACTCACATTACTCATTCAAGTTACTTTTAGTTCTAAATGCCTGTTATCTGATTACAAGAACTCAAGGAAATTAAGGAGTATCCCCAATTACGTCTAGGCAAATTATAATTTCTACCACTGAATAAATAGAAAGGAAAACTTATTCTTGACTGATTTGAGTGCATACATATGTATATCTTACCTCAATCTAATGGCCTTATTTTGATCTAAGAAGAATTCAGTAACAACACAAAATTCTAAGGAATTTGCAACAAAATCCCATCAGAAACATTGTCGCAGGATATTGTAATGCTCCTTCGGGCATCCTCGCAGTTTAATTTCTCGATCGAATCAGCAGATGTTCGTTCGCATGAGGCAGCACCAGTCGGTCCGGAATGAGAATCAAATTCAATTTGTCTAAGCGAGATGCAACCAACGATAGAAGATGCCCCAGACCAATCGTGTATTGAATCTTCCAATTCAATGAACTGTAACTAGCAGGACACGTCAAAATCAAATCCATAAGCAAAATTCATCAACTGATGCATGAAAGATGCCCCAAGGGCCCGAGTCACCGATCAAAAGTTTCCACAACTCTCTGTTGCATCCCTGGTCGAAGAAAACCCTTATGCAAATTACGATTGGGTGGGCCGGAGGTCAACTCTCACATGCAGCTATCCCCGACATGACCATAACTAAAGTGCTCGGCTATTCTTCGGAATAATTAAGAGTTTTTCCTCCCATTCACTGCCATTGCAGGGACAATTAAGGAATCCTTAAAAGACCATTAGTCTCATGTGTTGCGTGGTTTTTATGTGGTCCAACACAATGCTCCGCCGTCGCTGTTGCAGTGTATGAGGTGTTCGAGCCGTTGCAAAGGAAGTGTAAGTGGGGATGGGCAGCAAAAGGAAAAAAAGTAGAGGAATCATCAGGTCTAGCCATTAGTATCACATGTGACCATTAACACCTCATTTGCTGACCGTAACAAGCGGGGGATGGCATTTTTATTCGCCTTTGTTTTTCCTTTCGAAAAATACTTGCTTTTCTGTGGGTGGGTGATTCAGCACTGACACAATTCGGGGGTTGGCTGTGAGTAATGTGTTTGCAGTGGAATCCTAATGAATCTTGTCCAGGGGTGAGGTGCACCATTGTCGAATTTGTTAATTAAGTGAAAACTGTACAAGGCTGAGGGGAGGCTTTCGCGCAATTGGGCTCGTGGGTAAATCAGTCACGCCATTCGGCTGGGCGTACGAATTGGGTGTGGTGCGAACTATTTGGGACTAATTGTGATAATCAACACTCCATAACTGTTGAAAGCAGCGTCTAAGACAAATGTTCACGTCCTCCGGCAGCGGTTGCTATCACATGTGGTGTTGACGATTGTGGATGGAAGAGAAGGTCTCAGGGCTTGGGAATTACTACAACTGATGGCAAGTATCCGTCACACGAAAACATTATTCTTATTACGCCTATGAGCCCAACAGTCCTCTGCACAGAAGGTTGAATTAACGACGTGTACATCATTTTCAGGACCAAACTTAGGTTTCCCATTACGAAAGTGGTTTCATTAATTTTTTTTCTTTCATTGTTTTAGTGACTACAGCATCCTTGTATGAGACTAAGTCAGATTAAGGGTTACAAGCGACTGGATGGCGCAGTTGGTTAAGTGCCTGCCCCAAGTAAGAGGGGTCCCAGGTTCGAACCCCAGTGAAGTCGAATCTGGTCTAGTCACTATTTGCCGTTGGGATCAAATTAACGACACTGGAGTAGGTTGCTACCTGCCAATACAATGGACCAGTTTTGAGTCTGAGTGCTCCAGGGAAGTGCTCCAAAAAAACTCCGAAAAAAAGGGTTACAATCTCACAACTCCCAACGTTCGAACCAAACATTATCTAAGGACATTCAATGTCCCAGCACTTTTAAGAATTGTTCTTCTTCTTTGGCGGGGCAACAGTCCATGGTGGACCTGGGTCTCAGAAAACATGCCTTTCCTAGCATGGCTAGGCGTCTCCAGTTTCGTACATTGATGTTCCTTTCCAGCAGGACACGCCATCGTAGGCGAAGTCATCCTATACCACGCCGTCCCTCGGGGTTGGACTCGACGATCTTCCCATCCGGAGCGTTGGTGTCCATTCGCTCTACATGACCTCGCCACCTGAGTCGAGAGATTCGAATTCGTTTGACTAGATCGACGTCGCTGTACATCTCGTAGAGTTCGTCGTTCAATCTTCTCTTCCAAACTCTTTTTGTGTAAACGGAACCGAATATAATTCGAAGGGTTTTTCTCTTGACCAAGAATCTCATGGTCCACATTTGATATTGTCCGTGCTTCTGCGCCATACAGCAAGGGCGGGCTATCAAGGTCTTTTAGATAGATAGCTTCGTTCTTTGAGAGGGCTTTATTTTTCAATTGCCGTTCAAGCCCAAAAGCACAACGATTGGCTAGAGTTATAATAATAATAATGGCGGCGCTACAGTCCGAGGTGGACCTGGGCCTAGCTTCTCACCAACCACTCGACTTGTGTGTGCTATTGTTCTCTCACGAGTGGAGGGGACCTACAGTTTAATGCTGACTCCGAATGGCCAGATTGAGAAGTTTTTTCTAGACAGTATACTCTTTGAGCATTGTCAGTGACTCGAAAGAGGTGGAGCCGTGAAAAAATGTTAGGTTTTTTTTTCGAGATTCGAATCTTAGACCTCGAGCGTAGGAGTCGACGCACCTACCCACTACCCCACGGCGCCAGAGATTGGCCAGAGTTATCCTCTTTTAATGTCCACAGTCGCGTCATTTCCGAAGCTTACTGCGGAGCCTAGGTTGACAAAATCCTTTCCTACCTCGAAGTTGTATCTGTCTATTGTGACGTTTTTTGTAGACAGCATGTACTTGATTTTACCCTCATTTACCACAAGACCCATATTAGACGCTTCCTTCTCAATACAGTCGTTGGGACCTTCCTATGATGTCAATGTCATCGGCATATGCGGGCAGTTGCACAGACTTGTAAAAAATCTTGCCTCTAATGATGACCTCCGAGTTATATACGATCTTCTCGAGAATTATGTTAAAAATGTCGCATGAAAGTGCATCATCTTGTCTAAAGCCTTTTTTGACATCAAAAGTCTCGGTGAGGTTTTTACCGACATTGACGGTAGAACGGGCATTCTCTATTATCATTCTGCAAAGACGGGCGAGTTTTGCAGGGATGTCAAAACTAGACAATGTGCTGTACGTCTTTATCAATACTGTCATACTTAAAAATCGATGAATAGATGGTGAGTATCGATTTGGAACTCCTGGGTCTTTTCCAAGATTTGCCGCAGTGTAAATATTTGGTCAATCGTGGACTTTGCTGGCCTGAACCCGCACTAATATTGACCAATCAAATTGTTTATGAAGGGTTTCAGGTGACTACACAAAACGGCGGAGAACATTTTATATGCGATGTTTAGGAGACTTATACCTCTATAGTTGACGCAGTTAAGAGGGTCTCCTTTCTTCGGGATCGGGCAAGCGACGCTAAGATTCTATCCGCCGGGCATACTCTCAAATCTCACAGATGAGTTGGTGTATGCATCTTACCAACTCATCCCCTCCCTTAAGTAGTTTGTCAGGAAGTTCATCGGCGTCAGCAGTCTTGTTGGACTTTTGCTTGGCTATTACATCCAATGTTTTTTTTTACGACTGGATGGCGCAGTTGGTTAAGTGCCTGCCCCAAGTTAGAGGGGTCCCAGGTTCGAGTTCCAGTGAAATCGAATCTGGTCTAGTCACTATTTGCAGTTCGGATCAAATTAAGGGTACTGGAGTAGGTTGCTACCTGTCAGTACAATGGACCAGTTTTGAGTCTGAGTGCACCAGAAGTGTTTCAAAAATCCTCCGGAAAAAAAAAAACGTCCGAGGTTTTCCTGAGGTCGGGAGGACGGAATTCTTATCTTTAATCGCCTGTGTAGGATGGAAGATTTTGCCTGATAGCGAAATTTTGGTCGTCGCCACCGTTATACTGTTTGCAGAAATGATCTTTCCATATTCTCTTTACCGACTGTGATTCTACTACTAAATTCCTATCTTTGTCCTTGCAGGCTTCTGTTCGGTTTTCACTTTCAAGAACTTAATCAACAAATTTCGACCCAAATTGTATGCAACGCGAATTATTGAAATACAAATATGGATGATCAGGTTCTGTCCGAACACCTGGCACACTTGTAATAATACACGGAATCATTTAGTCATTTATGTCGGACATTTCATGCCTCCATCGTTCGCTGGTACTTTTTTTCACAAAGGAAATTTGATTGAATTCGATCGTAACTAATTTAACAATCTTAAAATTCAATCAATTCATTTGTTTTCTTTTTTAAAATAATACCATCTTTTTGTACTTAGTTTTTGCAAAGTTGTTTAAACTTAAGACCAATTGAAATTTGAGTGCATCACATTGTTGGTAATACGGGATCACCTGGATGGATAAAACTTCCATTTTTCATCAATCTGAATATTGATAACTATTCTGGCCGCCTTGGCGTAGAGGGTAATTGCGTCGGCTTCTATGTTAGGTTCGGCTGGGTTCAATTCCAGACAGAAACAACAATTTTCAAAGTTCACAGCAGAATCACTTTCGAGTCAATGACAACGCTCAAGAGTATAACTCACCCATACTGTTGTTGAGCAAATCTTTTGTTCTGTTCTGGTTGTAGTTGGGCCATAAGCTTCTGGATAGGACAGCTTGCACTATCTTTCGTTAGCGATCTTGATGAGGTGATTCTAGATATTATTTTTTACAAAGCCTAGTGGAGCATGAACTTGTTCCACAACGAGACTATTAATTTTGGATTCTTGTCTGGTTAGCTCGTCTGCAGTTTCGTTTCCTCTTATACCCGTGTGCCCTGTGACCCAGATCAAAGAGATCGGGCTCCGTTCACCTATAATGGATAGTTCCTTGCAGCAACTATCCACTAGTTTTGACGTTGTTGTTATGGATGTTAGAGCATAGATAGCAGCTTGACTGTCTGAAAAAATTTCTATCCGCTGTGCTGGTTCTGTTCTGTTCTTAATTTCAAGACATGCATCATATATTGCTAGCACTTCTGCCTGGAAAATGCTTGCAAAGCTTGGTAGCTTGAGTGACTTTGATATCTTGATGGCTTCGGAGAAAATTCCAGCGCCAACACCAATGTCCATCTTCGATCCGTCTATGAAGATAGCTAAGTTATAAGTTTGGATAACTCAATCGCTTTTCTACTCAGTTCTAGTTGGAAAGTATGCTCTGTAGTTTCTATTGAAATTTAGTCTTGGGATAAGGTAGTCTGTATGGCTCAGTATCGCCTGTAGTGGTAGTGAGTTAAGGATGTTACAATGCCCATAAGGTCTGTTATTCCAACTGTTTGACTCTCTGAGTCTAAGTGCATTGCATGCGTTTAGTTTTGTGATGTTGTACGCTTTGGCTAAAGCTGGTCACCAAACTAAGGAGCTGTAGGTAAGAATAGGATCTATCACGGCATTATACATCCAAAGTGTTACCATCGGTCGTAGTCCCCAGCTTTTGCCAAGAGTTTTGTTGCAAGCGCATGCATGCTTATGCATGCTTTTTTCTTTGTTTACTTTCCAATTTAGTTTTGGGTCAAGAATAGTGCCTAAGTACTTGGCAGTTGAGGGCAGGGTGAGGTCTAGTCTAGGAAGGGGAAAGTTTGGTATTTTGGTTTCTGTCGTAAAAAGCATCAATTCGGTTTTGCTTGGGTTCGCATTTAGGTCACAACTTGTAGCCCACCTGCTAACCTTTTGCAACACCCCCTCCATGATTTCACTAATCACTGAAAGGAACCGACCTGACACTAAAATCACTGCGTCGTCCGCATACGCAACAACTTTGATTCCTTCCCGGTCTAGTTCTGCTAATAGATTGTGAATTACCTCCAGCCATAGCCGTGGGGAGATGACGCCTCCCTGAGGAGTTCCCCTAGTTACGTATACTTTGTTGGATAATTCTGGTTTTCAACAAAATACTTGATAAAATCGTGCAAAACTCACATGTCAGCACTATAGGCACGGTCTTTAAAAGTCCGTTCAACTGCTAGCTTACGCAGATCACATTGACTTGATTGGTCGAATACAGCGAGCCGTCAATGAGGTGTTTGCTGATATTGAAGCGAAGGCTGCCAAAATGTGTCTAGGGTTGGGCCTGTAGCGCCACACAAAGAAGAAGAAGATTTTTGGGGGATGGCCGATATTTTTTTTTGATTTTTTTGGCCTCATTTTTTTTAAATATATTTTTGAATATTTAAATTGATTTAACTTCTTAATTTAAATTGGCTTTAGGGCTTGTCAAGCTTTCCCAAAATAATTTGTGCATATTTTTGACGGAAAATAATATTTTGGGATTAATTTTCGTCCACGAATGGAGGTTCTAGGAGACAGCCGATTCTCCTCAAAGATTTATTTATATTTTGGTTCTTTTTCCAACAGTCCATAGAATACTACCACCCAATTATTTATCTGGTCTCATGCTTCGAAAACTCCTATGTGCGTAGCTGTTGCCATTTGGAGGGAAGTTAATGTCTTCTGAGTACTTTGTACGGTGTTGCTTAGTGTAATGAAAAAATCCTTCCATATTATTTGAATACAAAGATTCCTACGAGGATGTTAACTGCATCCACCATTCTATGAAAAAAAAACCATTATGAAAAAATCTTAACTGGATGCTTGCTCTTTTCGCACCAACTGTTAATCAATTTCAGTCAAAACGCTTCACCTCACTCCTGCATCAGTTGCCATTACATTCGTGGAATTGATATATGTAAGTACAAAAACCGAGATACGAATAGATGACAAATTCACGCCCACTAAGTATTAACATTTCCTTACGCGGCATAAACCATGAATTAAAATACATCCAACCTCCACTTAATGGAGTGTGGGGCGTAAGCGGTAGATGCTATCCATATCCATAATTCCAATTCACAGGAAGCTCGCTCACATGCAATTTCCTCTTATCGCACCTCATTGACACAAACACTGTCTCTCCCATTTCACTTTAACGACATACACCCTCCAAGGTTGGGGAAACGACGACATTATCGACCAGAATCACAGATACAATAAACGTAGCGCCGATCCATAGTGAAAATATTTCTCCGATATTGTTCGTACGCACATACATTTTTTTCCTCTTTTTTCTCAGAAAATATTTAACGTCTCACGCCTCAGCCGCACATGAACGCACACACAATCAAACCTCAATAAGCACAGAACGCACTATGGCACTGATTAACCGGGTTCAGGCTTCAAGGACCATTTCGCCACAACAGACTAAAGGAACCGATGATATCCTTGTGGAAAAACGAAATAGCTACAGCCAATGACTTCATACGGCATAAAAACACGCTTAAAGCACTTTGACTCTGACTCCGTCTCCCGGTCTTCCTGACTGTGTGTCATCCCCCTAAGGATAAATGTCACATAACACGATATCATGCCAAAACAAATTACCGATCTAATATGGATTCCGTTGTTGTTGTAACAGCCCAGCGTTATTGTGATACATCAGGATAGATGAACTCAAGCGAGGGGGGCGATGATGATGATGCGAGCGTTTGATATTCCAACGCCGGGACAACAACACAAGGCCGAAGATTAAATGACACAAAAAAGTAACGCGTATTCGTTTTATCTGTGCAAGCATAACTGAATCTTTTGACGCGGATATT
Organism: Myathropa florea; assembly: GCA_930367185.1. Taxonomy (NCBI): domain Eukaryota; kingdom Metazoa; phylum Arthropoda; class Insecta; order Diptera; family Syrphidae; genus Myathropa; species Myathropa florea. The sequence continues at coordinate 25,876,645 of OV884005.1, read as the reverse complement.
ACGATTATGATTCGTTGTCGGCTCAAATGGGAAACGAAAGGGATTTTGACGAACTCCCTGGCATAGACGCGTTTTCGTCTTTCCCGTCCATGGTGGCATGTCTAATGGATTAGAAAATACATTTGCACTTCCGCAAGAGAGAATTCGAAAAACAGGAACTGCGGAGGATGAGAAAATAAAAACCGTGCCAGTAGACAATTAAGAGATTAGAATAGCAATTACAAAGGCTGCTGCTATCGCATTTTGTATCTGGGCGTAAGTGCATTGGATGTAAGGGATGTGTGGGAATATGCTAGGGGTTGAAGATTGAAAAATTTAAATTGTTTTGACAGAGTAAGAATTATTATACGCCTTTGTGTGATTTGATCGGGCAACTTAAGGCTTTGGGTCTACTTTTTTTTTGAAGAAAGGCTTTTGTTTTTCCCAAATTTCAAGTTCGGTAAAAGTTTAATTGTTGACACCTTTTTAAACAATAATGCAATTCTGCGATCTTGAGTCACAGCGTGCTAATATGCATACAAATTACTAGTTTCAATTTATCTCAACTTGTAGTCAACCCTTGGAAAATCCCTCCTAAATTTCCCCAAGCCCCAAATTATTTCCTGTTGACTTTCCAACTGAGTTGAGACAGCAACAAGACAAGTTGTCGTATTTTTACTACAGCCGCATAAATTGAAAATATTTGCCCCCAAAGTTGACGCAACTATTATTTTGCTTAGATGTCATTAATATTGTCATTTCTTCCTCAGTTGAGGGCTTCATAAGACTCAGACATAACCGGAAAAATGTCAATTTAAACTGTAAATCATTTTATATTGTTAGTTTAATAGTTAACGCATCGATATACCCTACAGGGCGGGCCAAATACAAGTTTGTTTTTAAAATGAAAATGCAATAAAATGAACAAAATTCCATATACAGAGTCACTTATTTCGTAGTTTCAAGTTGGTAGCTCTGGCATTTGACACCTGGCAAACTCAGCTGTCAGTTGAAGTGTCATAATATTAGTTGAATGTTTGCTATTTACAATAATGGATCGCTTAAAAATCGAACAACGCGTTAAAATTATTAAAACTTACTACAAAGTGGTGATTCAAACGGAGTCACTTTTCGCGCATTACGCGATGATTATTGCCGTCATAATCGACCGACTACGCACGCAATCGGTAAAATTGTGAAGGAATTTGAAAAGAGTGGTAGCGTTACTGATGTAGTTAAGCCTGTGCATCCAAACAAAGTGACTGTTTGGTGTGCTGTATGGTCGAAAGGTGTCATTGGTCCACATTTCTTCGAAGATGCCAATGGGCGAATACGGAGAGCTATGGTCGAAAGATAACTGATTTTTTTGACCGGCGATTGAAGATCATGACTTGGACGATATGTGGTTCCAACAAGACGTGGCAACAAACCACACAACACGACCAATTACGACTTTATTGCGTGAAAGGTTTCCTGGTCGCGTAATTTCACGTTCTGGCGACGTCAATTGGCCACCAAGATCATGGGATTTGACATCGTTGGATTTTTTTCTGTGGGGTTACGCTAAACACCGGGTTTACGCAAATAATCCCCGAACTCTAGACGCATTTAAGTTATGGCCGAGATACCGCCCCAAATGTGCGAAAAAGTGGTTAAAAAATACCTCAAACGGTCGCATGCTGCGAATCTTCCCGAGGCGGCCATTTGAATGATATTGTTTTTCACACTTATTGGCAAAGTCCAAACTTTATAATGAATTACAATTTTCATAAAAAAGTATCGCTATGTGCGTTTTATTAGCCTTACTTTCGAAATCGAAAAATGAATGACGCTCTTTATGGCTTTATTAGTAAGAACAAACATTCAAATTAACTATGAAATACAACGTTTTTCAAGTGCCTTGGCTGGCTTCGCAGTAGCGCATTCTGTCACCCCAATTTTCCCAAGACCTTGTTGATGGTTTCGAGCTGCAGCTCACGGGTTGCTTGGATGATATTGGCCTTAAATGCTTGAATCGTTTCCGGATTGTTGGCATAATATCGGTCCTCCACGGTTCCCCACAAAAAAGTCGAAAGGGGTCAATTCGCAGATCCGAGACAGCCAGTTGACATCGCCAAGACGGCTGATAACACGATTTTGGGAATTTGGTGCGCAAAAGATCGATTGTGCCATGGGCTGTGTGGCATGCCGCGCCATCCTGCATGAACCAGAGGTCGTCCAAATCTATGTCTTCAATTTCTGTAAAAAAAAAAGTAGATTAACATGGCTCTGTAACGCCCACACTTGACCGAAACGTTGTTCCCAGCCTCATTTTCGAAGAAAAATGGTCCAATGATGTCACCACTCCACAAACCGCCACAAACCGCCACAATCCACACCAAACTATCACTCTCTGTGGATGCATTGGTTTCTCGACAATAACGTGGGGGGTTTCCGAGCCCTAGTAGCGGCAATTTTGTTCGTTAACGTAGCCGCCGAGATGAAAATTCGCCTCGATGATTTTTCGCCCAAAGTCGTTGTCCACGCTCAAACTACGAAGCGTCAACGAAGCGAATGGTCGCACACCTTTAATTGCTAAGTCAATTGGACCTTGTAAGGGTATAATCCGACTCCTTTGTGCAGAATTCTCCTCAGGCAAGTGCGTGATATGTATAGCTGTTGAGATGTTCGTAAATTGTTTCTCACACTCTCGGCCACAGCAGCCACTTTCTCATCTGTGCGCATCGTACGACGACTGGGAGCATGAGTATTGTCTAGTGGACAATACCAGTCTCACGAATGTTTTGTACAAACTTGAGTACAGCAGTCGCGGTGAGTGTTTTATTTCGGACAAAGCTTCTTTTCGAAAAAAGCGCTGCTTGGGTTACACAGCACTCACTTTAGAAATAAGTCTTCAATATTTCCCAACTTTGTTCAAGCGTAAGGCTACTCATTTCGTTCCGCGGTGGTATGATATAGACTTTCTGTCAAGAGTTCGAGCGGGAAACAGCTGTCAGTGTCAAAGTAACCTATGATTTAAAAAAATAAGCTGGGCAAGTGTGAGTTGTACTCGCACGGGGAAGGTTCCGTCGCATAATATTGATGGATGATTTCTGAAGATCAAACGACGTTTCGAAACTATTTCAGTTGAATTTTCTTCTAACTTCAACTCAAATCAACTATTCATTCATACATTTATACATCCGAAAAAAACAAACGTTCATCCCTACATATACCTATATCTCTATCCAAGTTTATCCAACACAGAAAATCCCTTCCATCATACTCATGCCTGCGGTGTGTGTGTATTCATTTCTATTGGGCATTTAGGGGTGAGATCGAAAAGATAACGCTCAGCAGCGAATAGAGTGGCCGAACACAGCATGAAATTATGTGTGGAAATAAAATTGTTTTCATTTTAAATCTTAGATATCTCAAAATTTCAACATAAATCGATATTTTGAAATGTATCATTTCTTAATGCTTACATTGATGTCTTCAAAACTGCGTTTTCAGATCTTCAAAATTCGCATGTCGATGATTGACCGTTTTTGGCCAATATCTCCAAAACCATTAAGGCCAGAATGCTCGCAATGGTTTTAAATGAAAGTACTCAATGAAGCCAAGTTTTTGTGATTTTTTTCAGATTTTTAAACACTTTGGTTTAGAAATGGCAGGGGGGGACGCATTTAAAACTTTGGAGCTCCATATTTTCCGAACGGTATTTTGGATAAAAAAGTGTTGAATGAAACCTCCACCTCATTTCGAAAGACCTGTCGATTGATATATATATTTCGATGGGGTGCGACAATTTTTCAAAATTAATGTCAACTTCACCTGTACTGGAACCTTAAAAACACTTGATGGTCCACCCTTTTATACACAGCCTTGGCCAAATATATTAGGTACTTATATTAGGTATATATATATATATAATACATATATATAATACATATATATATATATTAGGTACTTTTAATGGAACTAGAGGAAAAAACAAAAATCGGTTACAACCTCAGATAAAGACAAAAAGATTAGGGTGTGTAATACATTTGGGCAAGCCTGTATTATTTCCGAAATCTAAAAAATAAAATTAAATAAAATAGTCACTTTAAACCTTTGTTCTCCACACTGCAAATGTCATAAACAGAAACAGAACAAATTCAATCGTTCTATTTTTGAATGCAGAAGAAAAAGCTTCTCATATAAGATTGAAAAACTCCGTGGTGGAAATTGCTTTAGCTAACAAACTAAAATTAGGGGTGTTTAGGTGCATGCGAATTTTTATTTGTATGCAGATGTATCGAGTATTCTATCGCAGGAGACAATCCCTGAACCAGTAGTTGCACAGAATCATCCCATGAAATCGGACGAAGCATGGGACATGCCAGAAGTTATGCATAAAGCTAAAGCTGCATTTCGCATGGTGAGTCTTTTTACACGGTTAAAATAATAAAAATGGCTACGCTGCAGTCCGAGGTGGACCTTGGCCTGGCTGTACTTTTGAAAACAAGTTAACATGTCGTCTATTTACATAAGTAGTCACATCGCTTTTTTCGATCCCTTCAAAAATCAACGGCTTTATCAATAAAAAAGCTCTCTAGGGAAGGGACTCTCTTAAAGCTGAAACTTTGTGCAAAAACATAAACTGTCGGTTCCGATGTAAAGCTTGTAATCTAGTCACATCTGCAACAATTCTGCAACTGACCGAAGTATATCTTAAATTGCCTAGCGCCTGTAAGGTAGATGCATTTAGTCAGGTGGATGGTAGTAATTTCATCATATATTTAAATGGAGTTTCATATGTTGTTTGGCAAAAGGACTAATCATCGCTGAATAACAATGGCATCATTCTCAGGAAATGTGCGGCATAGCACAACGACTGCAACTATGGTAGATTTCTTTTTCTGTATGTCCTTCTTGGAATGACAAACAATTTTCAATAGCAAACTATACATCGCGCAACCACCTATTGACCAATCAAAGGTATGCTCTGCCACAGTTAGCGGCGCCATTAGTTCATCCAAACAATCGACCGTTCTCCACAGAAGACCAATAAAAGCATCTAAAACGAACGTAAATCGTTGTTTCATTTGATGGTCATTTGAATTGAATAGAAACCATCCCAACCTCAAGTCTGCACAGCAAAGAGTGTTGCCTTCACCGCCCATTTTCACAGGAAAAATCGCAATTAGTGCACGCCCTTCGGTTTCGTTAGCACCTGGTAATTGTTCCACAAAAGTCATGTTCCTCCATTGTGAATCCATTGACCATGAAAGATGTCATTTCTGCTCTGTGTACCGGACGAACAATGTCGAACCTTTGTTATGGATCTTTTCTTTGAGATTTTCTTAAGGATCATTGTCGTTCATTATTACTGCTCATTGTCGTTCGCCGTGTGCAAAAAGAGACAAGAGAGGAGATCAAAGGCAATAAAAACACCTCAAGAAAAAGAAGAATAACGAGTTTGGGTTTTTTGTTCAAACAAAATAATCGTCCTTTTGTGACTGCAAAAGGTACAGACAAAAAACCAAATACACATTGAGTTACAAACGAATGTGCATCCTTCTGGATGTCCTGCTGATGCGATGGAATTCACCTCAGCAGCATTCTGACGTCGGACACATTGCATGTGATTAATGATTGGCGGTGATTTTTCACTCAACAAGGACACAAGGACACTGTATGCATGCTTTACCATTTATAGTCATTTATCTTGCGGTATCCTTTCTTGCCCCGGTTAGGAAGCACACTTTATTGGCCCCTAAATGTGTGATGTATCCTTTAAAGAGATACAAATGATTGGCATAGAATTGGAAGACCCGGGCTCGCATCCCCGGATCGATATTCGGTGGACATTCGGTAACAAATGATATGGCTCCTTTATCCTGACAGCGAACACCGGTGTCGGTTGGTTGGTACACGCAAAAGGTGGCACCGAAATAAAATTCAGCAATCTAGTCCTCGTCCTGAGTTATGTTCGAGCGATTTGTTTGCTCAGGTGGAAAATTTTCACAGAAAGAAATATCCCTCTCCTGGTTTTGGTTGACAATAGTTTGTGGCCAGCTGAAGCGTAAACCTATGTTTGTGTGGATCGATGAATCCTTTTTCATCCTTTCGGATTGTTGGCTTCAGTTCAGTTAATTCCCTATTTGTTTTAATTTACGCAAAAGGTGTAAAATCTTTCCAAACCAGTTGAATAGAACGTTGGTGTTTTTCCTCAGTCTGGATGCACCTGCCCCAGTGAAGTGGAAACCGTATAATTTCCTAGAATCAAAATTATAATCCAAATCGGTCAGTTCAATTTCACCTGCCTCTTGGGTATAATTTTTATGGTATTCTGGCGCATCCTTATCGCAGAGACAAGTGGAATCCAGAATTTACACCTGGATCCACCTCAACCCAGTGAACGAAGGGATTTGATTAAGGTCTTGGACACTGACTCTAGTGCGGCGTGTTTACGTGTCTACCTGTGTTCTAGATTACATTATGACCCTACCGAATTTGAGGGAATTACAATGGTAGAAATTTATGCGCGTGATATCCATGCACGGTTTGTTTGGTTCAAAGGATATGCTGCGTCATGGGAAAAAATGAGGTTCACCTGCTTTGTCTAAGGGTAAATATTTGTGATTGAAAGATGATTCTGATAACTGTGGTACACATCTTTGAAGTCTGACTGTCCTCTGCTTTAACGAGTTGCAAAAGAGAAAGCCACGTCAATAACTCGTCTACTATCAAACCGTATGTGATCTCTTTAAGTGATTCTGTTTGTTCATGTAACGTTGAACATAGAATCTTTTCTTATACCAACTCATCATGTCAAAGGATTGTACGAGTAACAACTCACAGAAACGTATACTTCTACATTTTCTCGATATTTATTTCTAATTCGTTTTCGTTCCGTTTGAAAATTTACTAAATTTTCATAATAAAATGCGTATCTGACAACAATTTGTGCTCCTGTCTCAGCAGATTTCGGTCAGAACATAGAACCTAACAGAGAAGAGTAGAATAAGTTATAAGATAAATTACAGTGGATCAATAAAGAACTCGGACACTTACCTTGATACAGAGCCACCACTATGTTATACCGTCGCATTTAATTTTTTCAACTCTTCACCTGGTTTTCGCCACACGCAAGATTGACCATGGGATCTGAATAAAATAAATTTAGTCTCATCCATGAATAACACTTGATTCCAAAAGGAAGAAAATCAGAGTTTTTGTAGGTTTTTGGGAGTTGAAAAAATTGATCACCAACAAAAAAGTAAGAAGTTGAGTGTCCGACTTCTTTACTGATCCACTGTAAGTTAAGATCAAACTGAACAGAGAGATCTACAAATGTAATTATTGGTAATCATATAGGAAATGCCTTAAAATTCGCAAATAAGAGCGGTTAAAAAACTGTCCTGGCTTGAGTATTTTCAATCCATTGAGACATTTTAGGTGTCTACCAGGCTCAGCAAAACACTCACAAAAAAAATTATCCATCTTTTCTGAGAAAGCCAGATAATCCTTAAAGCTCTTCATAAATACCATATCATGCAAAAGTAGTGCAAAATGAAAAATGTATAAAGTGGACATACATAGATGGTCTTCCAATAGGGACTTCCGAACTTCGATAGTTGATAGCAGCCACATTATTGAAGCTGATGGATAAATTTGATAAATCAGTGGATGGCGTGGGTTCGTGCGTCGACCCATGCGCATTTGACTTTCACAATCTAGGTTCGAGTCCAAGTTCAGACAAACAATTTTCTAAAAAAAAAAATAGTTTTTTTAAAAAAAAAAAAATTGTTTACGGCTCCACTTCTTTCGAGTCACTGACAATGCTCAAAGGGTAAAACTGTCTAGAAAAAGTTTCTCCATCTCGCCTTTCGGAATCGGCATTAATCTGTAGGTCTGTCCCATCCACTCGTGAGGGAACAATAGGACGCACAACACGAGTGGTTCCTGAGAAGCTAGGCCCAGGTCGACCTCGGATTGTATTGCCGCCATTATTATATTATTATAAACGATAAATCAACAGCGTTACGTTCACGGAACATCGAAACATCGCCGCTGTCTGTAAGAGTGTGCAGGAGAATCCGATTCAGTCGACTTCGCATCGCTCAATTGCGGAACTCGGCTTTTCGCAGACCACAACTTGGGGAATTTCGCGTCATGACTTGGACTTGCAACCGTACAAAATTCAACTAACCCAGAAGCTGAAGGTAAACAACCATAGACAACGTAGTCTGTTCGCTGAATGGGGTCTGGAGTAGTTGGAAACTACTTCATCTTCAACGATGAGTCCCATTGTTGGATCAATGTTGGGTAATGCCCAGGTCCACCTCGGACTGTGGCCCTAAGAAGAAGAAGGGTACGCCAACAAACAAAATTGTCGAATTTGGGACGATACCAATCCACATGAGATCTAAGAGCATCTGATACATCCCGAAAAAATCACTGTTTGGTGTGGATTTTGGGCTGGCGGCGTCATCGGTCCATTCTCGTATTTCTTTGAGGAGAACGTTGGCCAGGCCATCACCGTCAACGGCGAGCGCTGTAGATGATGTCGATGATTACCAACTTCTTTTGGCCTGAATTGGATGATATGGACACCAACGACATGTGGTTTCAACAGGACGACGGTACGTGGACGTGTCACACAGCTCACGCCACATTGTAAATTCTGCACGAGTGATTCGAGAGCATCGTCATCTCACGTGAAGGTGATGTTAACTGGCCACCAAGATCGTGCGATTTGACCCCGTTTAGATTTTTTTCTGAGGGGTTTTCTTAAGTCGCAAGTCTATGCAAATAAGCCACAAATCACAGCGCCCCTCAAAGCTAACATAACCCATACCACCGGGTTGGTAAATTATTTCTAATTAAATAAATTAGCGAATTCAGCCTGATTTACTCGTATGCGCCAGAGTTATGGAAAATTTGACATTTCGGTTGCACGTCACCCAGAGAAGCCGCGGCGGACATTTGAACGATGTTATATCCCGTATATAATGGCATCAATAGGCCTTTAAAACAAAGAAAAAAATTTCGCTGATACCTCATACACACTTTGTTTTATTTAAGTTTAAAGATAGGAAGTTCTTAATGACTTTCCCTTCACAATACTTGTCGTTTACAATTTCTTAAAACTGAGTCTAGTGGTTGCAATTAAAACAAAATGAAAAGATTACCCTGCATATATTAATCGGCATCAATCGATAGATGTGTCCTTTTTCTCAGACTAAGGGGGTAAATGCCTTATATAGATCCTGGAGGAGTTATGAAACTCAATACAATTTTATCTTTAATCATCTGCAAAATGAGATGTTGATTCAAACCCGGGCTCTCTACTTAACTCTGTCCGTAGTTCCACCACTGAAGCAGAATAAAATGAGCTCAGTGACTTCTTATAACAGATCTTGACGAGCACTGCTTGTTGGGCGTACATTCATCGGAGTTACACAAACCTGCCCTCTTTTCAAACTACATCCGTCTTCACCCCTGCACTCAATTTGAGCCCCATGGGAAAAAGTGGAACTAATCATTTTAGAAATGTCCTTGTCCCTTTTGACTTTTATGACAATTAGATGCTCCCTATGTGATCTGAAGCAGATTTGAAGACCCGTTCATGGCAATTTAATTAAGGCAGCGCACCCGGTCCCCCCAAAAGGAATCAGATAAGCCAACCTATTACCCCGAAGCTATAATAACACTTCATTACAAGTCATAAAACGGATCACAGAGCACTGAGTGAACAATGAGCTCCGCACTGTCCCAAGCGCTTCCTCTGGCCCGTCTGTTCCCACCATAAAAATGCATACCAAAATCATTTGGACAAATTAAAACATCATCGTTTGGAGGTGACTTCTTCTCATCCACTGGCCAATTCTATGTTACGAAGCCACAAAATTGAGACCTTAATGAAATTCGTTGCAATAAAAATGCATACACTCTGGCACGCACATTCACACGTCGTCATCGCTGTCTAATTAGGCCCAGCACTTGCTCAGAACGACCGATTTTTAATTACCCCCCGGGCAAACTGGGAATGACCCATAAACACGTCCTTAATTGAATCGCGGCGGCCTTAGTTCCGAAAAGAAAAACGCGTCCGAAAACTGTTTTATGACGGGCTTCATTGGTCTCTCATACGCCGTCGTTGAGACGTCGTAAACCGCCTAGGAACATCGTCAGGGAAGTTGCAGATTCTGAACATAAACTGCACCCTGTGCACTGAATTCCCAGGTCCGATTGCGTTGCGGAGCTCTCAATTATGTGATACATGGAATCTTAAGTCGTCGCTTTTATGAGCTCCCTTTCACCGAGGCAGGTGGATGGATGGGTGAGAGAGTGCACAGCTGAACCTGTTGCTGGGGATGGATGGTGGTATCTTCTTGGAAATCTCCTTCTTCCCTCAGAGGGTAGATCATCAGCAAATTTTATGGGTTTCCTTTTGCATCGCATCGTCGTTTGGTCGTTATTTTTTTCTTCTTTTTGCTCAGGAGTTCTCTGAGGAATGATTTAATTATGTAATCTCGGGGAATACATGCACCGGAGTCAACCCAGTAAATTGTGTGTTGCCTGGGTAAGTGCGGACTGATGATATCGTACAGGTAGAGAGCGATAGATTCAACTGAGTTCCACCTGGACACGGTAATTGGTGGTTTTGGTTTTGGCTTCAATCGGATTTTAGGTTTAATACGCATGCAGGTCCAAGGGATTTGTTATCAGAAAGGCGATCGATATTGTTCGGCTGTGCAGCAAGCGAATTGGATTATGATCATTAAATGGAGATCGGAGAAGTCGGTACCATGTTAACAGCTATCTGATTATCGTGAGGGTATGCCTTTAATCCTGTTTTTCTGGTTCGGTGTGTGCTCTAATGGAAAGCGACTTTTATACCGACAAAGGTTCCGATAAACCCTCAACTTGCCAAGGGTTCACGGTTGCATATTTTGCCATGACACCATCCATTGTGGCACCTGCTGTCAAGTGTGTTCAAAACAAAACAAAAAACGACGTTTGGGCAAGAGTATCAATGAAAGAGTTTACGGTCATTTCTTGTATCAAGAAATGTCATCAATAACCATATTCATAAATTGAATAAGACATTTTCCGGAGAACATAATCATTTTGAGTTATTTCTGGTTATGTATAGAACAATGATCGAGAGATAATATAGCCAGCTAGTCTGGGAAATGGAGTCTTTTTATGTTAAAGTCATAATATCAGTAAAGGACTTCTTTTTGTTTGATTTGATAACTAAATCAACAATCAATGGGCTGGTTTTGAAGTTTGCCTAATCTCATGAACAGAGTTTTGTGCAGATCAGAACAAGAGTTGTTCAGAGGGTGCTATGTCTATGTGGTGTAGACACCCTCCCGCAGCTACGGGCTGGTCATTAAAGACACATCTCGTCGAAGATAGCCAAGAGGAGACTGTTGATCAAATCCGGGCCGTTTTTATGCAGTTGGACTTCATTTATTATCTAGTTATTTACTCACTTATATATAGCTATAGCTATGGCGGTCTCGGGCACGGTGCTTCCAGTCGTCTAGACCAAGCTGTCTTACGTCCGCGATGACTTGGTCTTTAAACCGGATGTTCGGTCTCCTTCTTCTTCTCGAACCAGGAGGCTCGGATTCGAAGACCCACTTGGCTGGAGCATTGTTGTCCATACGCCCAATGTGGCCGAGCCAATTTAGTCGACGAGTTTTTGCCTTCCGACTACGTCCACATCTTGGTACAGCCTTAGAGGTCGCAGGTATAACCACAAACTCCATTTCATTCACTCCTCCATTCACCTTTCTCGCAGATCAGACCATATATCCGACGTTTTCCGAAGTTTTCTTTCGAAGGAATCAAGTATCACCTCTGCCGTTCTGTTTATCGCCCAGCATTTGGCTCTATTGAACAGCACTGACAGAAAAGGGGTTTTGAAGAGCATGATTTTGGTCCTTCAAGTTACGAGTTTTGACCTTAGCTGTTTGGACAAACCGAAATAACAACGGTTGCCGAGGTCGATTCTGCGTCGGATCTCAACCAGTATGTCGTTTGTCGAGTTCACATTTGCCCCGAGGTAGACAAACTCCTTCACTACCTCAAAATTGTAGCTGTCGATCGTGATGTTTTGTCCCAGGTGGTGTGCGACGGATCGATTTGTACTCGACATATTTTGTCACTCTTCGACCAGCTCGTTTCGCCTCTTCTTCAACCGCCTTAAAATGTTTTATAACGGCACGCTGGGAACGTGCGAACCATGGGGACTACTAAAGAATGCACAGAGACCGTTTAAATTATTTTTTTATGAAAAAATCGCCAGTAATACATGTTTGCCAAGGAATGAGAGGTACTTTCATAAGTGCAATAAGTACAAATTTCACGTCAAGTCAATGGTTGGTATGTAGTTTTAGGGGGATGGCGACACTACTCCTTTGCCCAAAATTGAATTGTGATTTGATCGTACAGTCTAAATTGGTTATAACGATCTTCAAGGGTCTGACAAAATTAATCGTTGTAAGAACCGACTTAATTTCTGAAGTTCCTTTTTTGAAGAGTATACGACGTGAGTTCCGACAACTTCCAACGGAAACTTTCCCAAATTTTATCAAAAAGACTAATTTGACTAGAGTAATCGGTTAAGGAGTTCGCAGTAGATTTGCGTTAACCATATTGATTAGAGCTCTTGATACCCGTATTTTCGGGTATTACCCGGGAACCATAATTTCGGGTACGCGTATGTTATTGGGTACCCGGTACTTTTTCTTCTTTTACTCATTATTGATTTTTATAATTCAGCTTAAGACACAATAACAAAGAATGACTTAAAGAGATTGAAGCGAGCCACACATTTTCAAAACGAAGTTTGGATAAGGCCCAACAGTAAAGTTATAAGAACATTGTCATCAATGTGAGACAACATATAGACATGTAAACATGGATTAAATAACGTGGCTTTCTGTCTGCATGCTTAATGACTAACACCGATCTCATGAGCAAACTTAGTAGGATGGTTTCTTATAGCATTTGGCTTAAACCACAAAACTCGACTTCGACAGCATCCTTAATTTGGCTTAAACAATGCTTCCATCGTTACTGTTTCAATCATAAATTTTTGAAGTCCAATGATTTTGTTTTTGTCAGAAACCTAATGAAATCTTTCAGCACTAGCATTTTAAGATAGTTACCACCTACGTCTTTTACTCTCCTCTCTCCCACCATTTCCCATCATCTACCCCACTTACCTCTTCCCTTACCCACTCTCTCATATTCACATCTCTAAGTTGTGTCTTGGATACCCAGTAGCCGGCGGGTACCCGGTAGCTGACATTCCCGGATACTCGCGAAGTTGGTTATTACCCGCAATTAACGGGTACCCGGTAAAATGCAGAATTGGCTATTACCCGGGTAAAATCAAGAGCCTTAAGATATACATTTCATTGATGTATATTTTTTTGAAGTATATTTTCTAAAAAATTGGAATAGATTGAATTGCTTCCCAGTAGATTTTTATTTTTAAACAAAAGCCATAAAAAAATAACATAAATGAAGTTTAAAATTAACCGAAAAATCAATTTAAAAAAATGTAATGATTCTTTCTATCAGGAAGAAATATTGAAATTCCTTAAGAACAGTGGTGAATTCTTGGGAGATTTTTTACATTTTTACAGATTTATGTACATTTTTATCTATTGCATCGAGCTAAAGATAAATGAAAATGATAATGAAACACTCAAACAAAAATTAAGGGTACAATAAAGTTGACAATACGCAGTAGTAACCGTCAGCCCTAAGCCGATGTTATTTTGTATTTTTAAGGGGCTCATTTATGAAAAGTGACTACATTTAGACAAGACATTAAAATCGTTTGAATAGTTTTGTTTTTTTTTTCGTTTTAAAGGGATGCATTCTCTCGATCTTTAGGTACATGCAAACATAGGTTTTCATTTCGAAATAAATGCAGCAATTTGTCCCAATTCTGGCAATGTGACAATTCTGGCAAAGTGACAAACCTAACGAATAATACATCGGGCTTCATAATTAAAACCGGCTTTCCAATTTCAATGAAATTTAATCAAACAGTCAAAGAGAAAGGGGACATGTTCTGGTGAAGTCGTTTCATAAATTGTCCAACTCTATCGCAATTCCACGAAGTATTTTTTTTTAGTTTGTTGATGTATCGTACTCAGGTCTGTACTTGGCGCATTCCAGATTTATAACCCATTTCCGAATGTGTCGCCGTAGCGACCAGTTGAGTAAGATTAAAAAATGTGGTTTGCTTAAGTAATTGAAAAAATGTATATAGAAAACGTCAAAAGTCACTATCGGTTGTTAAAAAAGGAGAAATATTAGCATTGAAAGAGAACATACGGATTACCGAAATTTCGAGAATAATCAATTGAATTGTTTAGAAGATCCACTCAGTTGCGATACTTTGAAGCGGAACGGATAGGGTAATGGCACTAGTGGTCGGCCACTCTCTAGTGATCGGCCACTTTAACCCTTTTCTTCATGTAATATAAATACCGTTAGGAATTTTCTTAATGTAAAGATGCTTACGCAAGCAGATACATGTCCTACACATCTACCCTCAGATTTGATATTATTACCCAAATATTGCAGCTGCTAGATACACATCAGGCAGTGCGCATTTGCGAAAGTGTAAAAACTTGGTGATTCCTTGTTTTTTTGTAGTGCGTATTTACAAACGTCTTAATTTATGTTACAATTCGTTTAGAAGATAACATTTTAATGAATTTGTTTTGTTCTTAAAAGCATAAGGTATGTATTTAGTGGCTCAAAGATTACAAAATACTAATATCAGTGTAAATAATGGGGTGGCCGACTACTAGCACCCAATTTAATGCGAATTTCAATCCTCGGCCTTGGATGGCCGAGCACTAAAGAGATGCACTATAGCTTAAATTTATCTTTTAATGAACAATATTGAAAGTTTATTAATGGATTGCTCTGATTTCAACGTTAAGGAAAGAAATGTGTGAGAAATTTTAGTCCTCGGCCAGGTATTAAAGTTGTCGGCGCACTGCCGGCCGATAATTGAAATTACGAAGCTAGTATTCGGCCGCTGAAGCTTATAGCATTGGTATCGGGCTATTTGTCTCATTTAAGTACTTCAATTTCAAATTTAATTAGAAAGCAAAAAATGGAAAACGAAGTAAGACAGAAAATAAATCAAAATCAAAAATGTTGCCAAATAAAAACTACAAGTAGATCAAATAAAGTCTCAGATAAGAGAAAATGGTATTGGCTCTTCGTGACTTAAGAAACCTACGGAAATAACAACAATTTAACATCGCCTTCATGGTAGAATTTCTGAAGAGGTTTCGAGGTTTGGACCAGAATCTTACCTTTCAGCAGATGAAGAAACGAAAATCACAGAATGAATACTTAATCTAAGTAAGTGCGGTTTCCCAAGAGAGACAATCTCCTTAACACTGTTCAAGAAATAACTAAAGACAGTAAAAAGAAAACACCCTTCATAGACTGCAGGCATGGAAAAACTTGGTTTTCTTTATTTTTAAAAAGAAATCCTGAACTTGCTTCAAGGGAAGCTGAAGGAATTGCTTCTGAAGCTGTTGAAGATGATAATTTGAAAAGTATAGGTTGTGATTCTTGTCCTTCGTAGTTCCACCTCAAATGTACTTCCTTTAAAGACCTCAGTTATGCAGAAGCATGAAACTCAGATTTTATCTGCCAGTATTGTGCAATTTAAATTATTTTTTATTTAAAATTTAACTATAAATCTACCTACGCTCTATGCGGACATTTTTGAAGTTACTTTTTTGTTAAACTAGTCTTTCAACAACCTGGTGCCAACTTAGTGTTTTTTATGATTTTTTTTTATTCTATGCTATTACAAATAATAAAATATTATTTATTAAATGTTTTGCTTTCAAATACACCCTTAAATGATCATTGAATATGTTATTTTTCACTGATTAATTGGACCTGGCCGACCACTAGAACTTTTATGGCCGACCACTAAAATTTGGCGGCCGACCACTAGCGCAATATGACTTTTTTCATTAATTTGGTAGTTTCTTGAAAACAGTGAGGGTTTAATTAGAAATTCTCTCTTTTATCTATTAATATTTGTTTAGACATTCATTAAAAATTGTTTAAACTTTTTCCATCAAAAACTTTAGTAACTGGAGAAGAGCAAAGTGAAAAAAAAAGTTAAGTGGCCGACGACTAGAGCCGTTACCCTAATTGCTAAAGCCGTGAGCAATTCAACTACGAAATTAGCAACACTTGTTCAGATTAGAGTGCCGAAAAGGTGCCGTGAACGAAGGCCATATTAACTAACGCCATAATGACGTTAATTCGCATTTGAAAGTGAATTATCGCCATAATAAATAATCCACTTATGGCTTTAATTCACTTTCAAATTGAAACTAAAGCCATATGATTTCTAACTGAGTAGTTCGAAAGCCTTTTCGACAATTGAGCATTGTCAATGACTCGACAGAAATGGTGTCGTAAAATTGAAAGTTTGTGTATTGATCATGATTTGATCAGCGGGCCTTCAGTGTACAGAATTCATAACTGACATAATCAAGAAAATAACATAATTTTTATTGACACCACACTGACAGTTGCCACTGTTTACTAAAATGTTAGTTTGTCAGAAATCATGTAAATAAGTGACTCTTTTATTACCCACTTCATTACGTCCGCAATAGCAAAGATATCAAATTTACTTTAAAACCTCATTTGCAGACCGATAACGAGACTGCAACAACCTGCCATGTGCAATGCAATTCCCCAACATACATAAATCCCGAATTGTTCTCTGTTAAAGATAAGAACACGACCGATACATGATTGCCGAGGTTCTACCGTATCCCAAAAGAAAGTAGCAAGAAGTTCCATTATGAAGGCAAGACAGACAAAAACTTTCTCATGTTTTAGCCAGCTCTTAGCCAATCACATAAAATATTCGCATTTGTATCTACCGCCTCGGCTCCTTAAACGATATAAGTTTTCCATTTTATGCACAACCAAGCGGCGACGGATACGGAAACAAGGCCGGTTGTATGTGCAATCCTTGGTGCCAAAATTACCTGACATATTATGCATGCAAAACATGAAAACTTTAATTACCTTCGGGGCCATAATAACCGTTCGAAATCACATAACCGAACATGCTTATAGATACTGAAAAGGATTTTAAATCTGCGGGATATTTCAGACTTCAGGGCTGAGATACGAGAATGTGTGTACCTGGGGTGCTTGGTGAGGATAAGAGAAATTCTCTTGCAAGGAGGTACTTGATGCTCGTCCGTGGAGGAGAATGAAAAAGGATGAGGCGAAAGTTTGTTTTAAGAAAGTGAACTGAGCTTTTAGGGATAACTTGAAAACGGGCAAGACTGAACTGAAATGGAATTCTACGCCAACAGGATTTTTTAAAAACTAATACGTTTAAAGGTCTGAGAGATGTGTCGAAGATGTACTGTGTTATGAGAGGACACACAGAAAGTACACGGAAATGAATTTCCACATTTCATCTGAATATTAATTGAAACTTTTGGTCTACATTTTTGTGAGCGTAGTAGGCATGTACGTCGACTCCTATACAATATACTTTCAGTCTAGATTCAATTCCCTGCACAGACAACAATTAAAAAAAAATGTTCACTGCTCCTATTGTTTCGAGTCACTAACTATGCTCAAATACTTTAACGGTCTGGAAAGGGCCTCAATCTGGCCGTTCGTGAGAGAACAATAGCACGCACAACACGAGTGGTTGCTGAAAAGCTAGGCCCAGGTCCACCTCGGACTGTAGCGCTTTTAGAATTTTATACTTTACTACAACTAAGTTTCCTCATCCAGTAGTTTCACTTTCAATATTTTTACGCGTGAGGCAGGTAGATTTTCCGTAAAATCACCTGCTGAAACCGTTAGGAGCGGCTACTACTCATTGCGCTAAATCGAACGGTTTCGTTCGTTGAAGTCGGCGCACGAGGTTTCGCATGTCCAATGTTTGGAGTATGGCATGGTTACAATGACCATGGAGTCGAGTTCGCAACTTCCTAGCAAAGTTTGTTATTTCTTCGTCCACGGTTGCGATTTGTAGATCCCTTTGTATATCACTGTTACGAAGATACCAGGGGCACTCACGATAGCTCTTAAAACCTTATTTTGGAATGACTGTATAAATTCTCTGTTACTTGTTTAGTGCAGCCCCAGAGTTGTATACCGTAGGTCCATATAGGCTTTAGCACTTGCTTATATATAAGTAGTTTGTTTTATATGCTTAACTTGGAATATCGTCAGTACATTTCTCTAAATCGATTCTCAAGTTCGTCACGTTTTTTTTTGACGTGTGCCATCCATTTGAGCTTTGCGTCTAACGTCATCTCGAGATATTTGGCTTCATTTGCGTACGGTACTTGTACCGAATTAATGAAGACGGGTAAATTGTCTATGTTTTTATATGTAAAATTAATATGCGTGGATTTAGTCTCATTAAGAGCAATGTGCCAGAGTTTTGTCCAATCGCATATTTTGTTTAGAGCTAGTTGCAGTTTTACGGTAGCGGACTCGATTGTGCTTTCCGTAACGAGAATAGCCGTATCGTCCGCGAACGTTGCTACTACTGTACCCTCAGTTTGAGGTATGT
This sequence comes from Myathropa florea, assembly GCA_930367185.1. Classification (NCBI taxonomy): domain Eukaryota; kingdom Metazoa; phylum Arthropoda; class Insecta; order Diptera; family Syrphidae; genus Myathropa; species Myathropa florea. The sequence continues at coordinate 25,858,050 of OV884005.1, read as the reverse complement.
ATGTATGCGTACATACCTCAGTTTGAGGTATGTATGTATATACGACTTTTAAATGACAATGACTAAAAAAAAAACATACATATATCAGGGTTGGCTTAAATAAAACCCCATCTTTAAGTTGAAATTTCTGACATCAAACAAATTGCACAAATAAAAAAATCCACAGGTACGCTGCCTGAAATTATTTGTTCGTCGACTATTTCCTTAAGAAAATTAGCTGCGACTGGCGCTGCATTTAGCGACCATTGCAGAAGCTGCAGGGACGTATAGCTCAAAAAGGAAGGAAATTGCATATCATATCAGGCAAACATTTCTTTAACAAACAGAAAGATCTGAATAAGATCGATCTGAAAAGCTGCATGACATTCATACTAAAATCTTCTTCTATGAGCGCTACAGTCCGAGATGGACCTGGGCCATCTCATGCCTGGCTAGCCTCATGTCACCGTACAGCTCATACAGTTCGTGGTTGAACCTTCTCCTCCAAATGTCATCAGCACAAATAAGAGCAAAGATCGCACGCAAAACTTTTCTCTCAAAAAGACAAAAAGCCTCTTCATCCGCTTTCGATATTATACATGCCTCTGTACCGTAAAGCAGGACTGGGATGATCAAGCACCTATACAAAGTCAACTTGGTCTTCCGAAAGGGGGCTCTATTATTCAATTGCCGCTTGAGACCAAAGAAACAGCGGTTGGGAAGTGTTATTCTGCGTTTGCTCTCGGTACTGATGTTGTTGTCGCTATTTACTGCAGAGCCGAGGTAGACGAAGTCCTTAACAAACCTCGAAGTATTTGCTGCCAAGTGTGACGTTCGGTCGGAGACATCGATCTTGTGTGTCCTTTCTCGATTACAGCATATACTTCGTTTTACTCTCATTTACTGTCAGACCCATTTTGGCCGCCTCCGCTTTAATGCCAGCCTCATTGACGGCTCGCTATGTTCGCTATATTATCTTATACATTGAGGATTATATAAGTGCCCAATCAAGGCAATGTCATTCGCGAAAGCTTGCAGTTGTACGGACTTTTAGAAGATCGTGCCTCTTGTGTTGGTCAGTGAGTTCTACACAATCTTCTCCAGATCGCTGTCACATGACAGCGGATCACATTGTCTAAAACCTTTTGTGTCATTGAAGGTCTCGGTGAGTTCGTTACCGACCTTGATGGAGCAGCGAGAGTTCTCCATCGTCAGCCTGCTCAGTATGACGAGTTTGTCAGGAATGTTAAAACTAGACATGGGGCTGCATAGCTCGTCTCTATGCACGCTGTCATATGCGGCCTTGAAATCGATAAATAGATGGTGTGTGTTGATCTGCATTCCTTGAGTCTTTTCCAAGATCTGCCGCAGTGTGAAGATTTAATCGATGGTGGTCTTCCCTGGCCTGAAACAACACTGATAAGGTCCTATTGGATTGGTGACGAATGGCATTCACATAGAACGGCGTAAAAAGTTTTGTATGCGATGTTCAAGAGACTTATCCCTCGATAGTTGGCAGTCAAAGGGGTCTCCTTTCTAGTGGATCGGGCAAACGATACTGAGATTCCACTTATCGGCAATGCGTTCCTCCGATCATATCTTACAGACCTGAGCCTGTGCATGCGCCCAACCAGATCACCTTTAAACATTTCAGCAGGCAGAATATCTGCACCAGCAGCTTTGTTGGCAAATAGTGGCAAATAGTGACTGGACCAGATTTGAGAAACCGGATAAAAGCGTATTAACTTTACTTTCACTGGGATTCGAACCTGGGACCCCTCTAACTTATGGCAGGCAATTAACCAACTGCGCCGTCCAGTCGTCTTAAATCTGGGTAGTTTAAATTCCCAGCTTCAAGAAACAATTCTCTATGTGGTCGTTTTCTTTAACTCTATCCTCATGGGCACAAGGGACCCAGAGTGCTGGTCTAAACGATCTGCAGTTAGAAGTCGCTAGGGCACCCGTAGATACCTTCGCGAAACGAAATTTTAACTTAATATGTTTTTTAAGCACTAAGATCTCTAAATCTTGTTTTTAAACGTGCCTTTAGCTAATAGGGAAAAAATCACTTTGGACACTATTCAACTTTTGCTTGGGGGGAACTTTTTTATTTGATTGATTGTGCATAGCAACAGTGTTCAACAATACTGTTTATAACATTTACTGTTGCTCCTTTAAAAACAGAATCAAATAATTTGTTTCAGTGTGCGAGACATACACACCTTCACATAGTATGGGGTTATAAATAAAATAACCTTAATAATATTTGAAACATTTATGACAAGTTTTTGATAGCATCCTCCTAGTTTCCATCAAAAGGATACACACAAGACGAGTGGGTGGAAGCCAAACTGTGTGGTCCTTGCTTAGTCTCGGATTTCTTTGTGCCTGAGTGTGAGGATGTCCTTCAATAGAGATCTCAGAAGATGATGAAAACTTTTAAGTGATTTACTATTAAAATAACTACATACATCGTCGGAGAGCGTAACCAGGTATACACGACGGATGTAGCCATAAGGATGAATGTAGATAGATACTTATGTTTAGACGAAGGAATGCTGTATCTGCATTCAGGTATGCACTACCGTTTCATTGTGGAAGTTATATGGTATGCAACCGAGAGAGGAAAAGCTATTTCTTTTATTTGGCCGTTTGTGGTATTTAAGCGAACGATACGCTATGAGACCACTGATGCCGGTGTTTCTCAATGGTTAAGTATTTACCTTCAAAGGATAAAGTTTTGCAGTACTTTTTGCGAAGCGAATTAAAAGGAATTTACGGTCCGGAGAAGGATATTTTGCCTGTGGTCAAAGTGTTTCAATAAATTCTTAGTCTTTTTTTTGAGGGGCAGATATCCTTGATTTTGAAGAGAGTCGGTCGTGATATTGTGATGTGGCAGTTGGTCGAACGGCCCTGAGGTAAACGACCGAATGGAATGTGAGGATGCAGTGTGGGAGTTATTTAATATAAACTTGCATAGCTGTGGACCCTTCGATTGCTTAAGGATTAAATACAAGTCAAGATAGGGTTTTAGTGGAAATATTGATATTTTTCCAGAAAATTGTGGTGTGGTATTCCAGGACTTAAATATTCTTTAAACATTTCTTCCATTTCTCTGAGTACAAAGCGCTGCACTGAAAAGTTAGACTAATGGACAGGCAGTTGTGTTGTGTAAAAAGTATCTCCATTTCTTTTAAGAGCATTGGGAGAAGACGTTACCCTGATGGTCGTATTATTGATGAGTTCATTGGTCTCCCCCATCCCTTTCTGGTGGACCGAAAACTAACTAACACCTTGTTTTAAGTGTTTTACTATATGGTTAGTGATCCACTATTTAATCTGTGTTACAGCCGATTGGTTCCCTATAAGGAACTTGAATATGTCCAGAATTTTTATATCGGACAGTTCTTCTACGCTGCTAAACGAGTTTCTACGTAGCTAGTTTCTTGTTCTTGCTAGGACTAGAGAGGTTCCTAAGTAGTGTATAATTGTCTCTTCCTCTTTCTCGTCCCTACAGCTTCTACAGAAGTCATTGTTGGGAGCTCCCATTCTTCGTCCATGTGTGCGAGAAGGCAATGTTTAGTTATTATGCCCACGGTGTTACTAATTTCCTTTCTATTTGTTTTAACGAGAGTGTTTCTTTTCCTTGAATTCAATGAAGGCCAGATTTGCCTTGCTGTCCTACAGGTGTCTAGTTACATTCATTTGCGATTTGCTATTTTGATGGCGTCGGTAAATAACATGGCATTTATTACTTGATGTGAGGGGTAAGGCGTCTCCTAATTGATTGCCAGTGGCATGCCCGCACCTTACTAGCTCATCGGCTCTTTTATTTCCTGGAATTCCGCCAGGGACCCGGTATAGGATGAGGTTACAGCTGACCGCGATATCTTTAAAAAGATACGCGGCAAAGTTTTGCCATCTCTGATTTAATCGATGGTGTGTCCAGAGCCTTGATGGCCGCCTATGTATATAGTGATAGATTCCACGTCTATCGAGCTTATTGAGGCGGGCAGCCTCTTGGGTAGCGTAAACTTTTGGAATGCACTGCAGTAATTAGTCAATCGGACGCACAGGGAGATCTCCGGCGAGGTTACGAAGACTCCTAATCCGGTGCTTTCACCGGTTTTAGAGCCACCAGTGTAAACTTCCAAGATATCAAATTTCCTGACTAAATAATCTTTCCAGTCTTTCATATTTGGGGTTGAGGTTTTATATCAGAACTCAAAGTCTTCGAAGGTTACAGTCAGTCAGTACTCTTCGGGATCGTGGCATTTTGGACTATTTCCATATGTCTTATATGGGCGCCGTGGCCGTGTGGGTTTGGGCGTTGACCCATACGCACTAGACTTTCAAGGCTACGTTCAAATCCCAGTTCAGACAAATTTTTCAAAATGTTTAGTTTAGTTAGTTATTATGGTTTGGCCTAGAGGCCATCTACAAGATTGACATTTAAAAGAAAAATTATGTTAAATACATATATAAATTATGTCAAGATAAACCTCAATCGTTATTTATACAAACAGATATTTATTAAAAATTAAATAATAAATTTATACATCTATTCAATTCAACTTCAATGTCTCACACTCTAGTCGAACTACCCGTTTCTTCGATGAGTTTTTCTATTTTGTCTTCTTGGATCAGTGTTGCCGTTGACAATTAAAAATAAACTGGGCAAGTGCGAGTTGTACTCGCACGGGTAAGGTTCCGTCGCATAATATTGATGGATGATTTCTGAAGATCAAACGACGTTTCGAAACTATTGCAGTTGAATTTTCTTCTAACTTCAACTCAAATCAACTATTCATTCATACATTTATACATCCGAAAAAAACAAACGTTCATCCCTACATATACCTATATCTCTATCCAAGTTTATCCAACACAGAAAATCCCTTCCATCATATACATACCCAATCACTGCTCATGCCTGCGGTGTGTGTGTATTCATTTCTGTTGGGCATTTAGGGGTGAGATCGAAAAGATAACGCTCAGCAACGAATAGAGTGGCCGAACACAGCATGAAATTATGTGTGGAAATGAAATTGTTTTCATTTTAAACTTTAGATATCTCAAAATTTCAACATAAATCGATATTTTGAAATTTATCATTTCTTAATGCTTACATTAATGTCTTCAAAACTGCGTTTTCAGATCTTCAAAATTAGCATGTCGATGATTGACCGTTTTTGGCCAATATCTCCAAAACCATTAAGGCCAGAATGCTCGCAATGGTTTTAAATGAAAGTACTCAATGAAGCCAAGTTTTTGTGATTTTTTCAGATTTTTAAACACTTTGGTTTAGAAATGGCAGGGGGGGACGCATTTAAAACTTTGGAGCTCCATATTTTCCAAACGGTATTTTGGATAAAAAAGTGTTGAACGAAACCTCCACCTTATTTCGAAAGACCTGTCGATTGATATATATTTCGATGGGGTGCGACAATTTTTCAAAATTAATGTCAACTTCACCTGTACTGGAGCCACCCCCAAATGGCCCCACTTTTTAAAATCGCTGCATAGGAATTGACATCTAGGTCTGAAGTACCTAATTCCAAAATTTAATGCCGATATCTTCATAAACTTCGGAGATAAAAAAGTGTGACAGACACGACGGACGGACACACCGAAATTATAAAGGTTCCGTTTTTGTAGACGGAACCTTAAATAGATGCTGTTTGTACTTTTATATAATCTAATCTAATTATTTAAAAACTTCCTTCAATTATGCAGTTCCTGTAGCGTAATGCGTTGACTGATTAGTTCTAGAGTAAGTCCCAACCACTGTCACCATTCAAGATATTCATTGCTTCCTCCAACTCAAGTGTCTGAGCGCCGAAGAAATTACTGCGGATCTCCTTAAATATAGGGCGTTCTTCTTCCTCACGTTCTCTGAGATTACACAGGTTGCATACAATTTGAAGCTCAGGGCGATGGGTATGACATTTAGCTTAAAAAGTTCACCTCTTATTTTAAAAATCGTACTTATTTTTTCTACTGAGTAGCAATTCAAAAAATACATCCTTTCTTGTAGATTGTGATTCATCTTGCTGCAGTACGCTCTATATTGGGAAGACTGAGCTTCATTCATAAATTTGTTAAAAATCCTGTGTCCAGTTTTCTGAAGCAAGGTGTTTAGTTTTTGTTTTAAATATTCATGTTGTTCGTTTGGCGTAAAATTTAAGTTATAACCGCTTTCTGATCCTAGTAATTCCCACTCTTGAACACACTTCACCTTATATTTTTGCATATGTGCAAGTACCAACTTTGGAATTCTTTCTTGCCTTAGCATTGACAAAGAGTATAACTGTCTAGAAAAAGCTTCTCAATCTCGCCGTTCGGAGTCGGCATTAAACTGTAGGTCCCTTCCACTCGTGAGAGAACAACAGCACGCACAACACGAGTGGATGCTGAGAAGCTAGGCCCATTTCCACCTCAGACTGTAGCGCCGCCATTATTATTATATTATTAGCATTGACTTTATAAATGTAGTCAAAATGTAGTTTAAGAGTATTCAGGAACAGGGGTGCAACTCCAGTCTCTAAGTGTGGCATATAATTAGGAGAACTACTAGGAAGCTTAAAAATCCGCCTGAGAAAGAAGAACTTTTCCACAGTTTCGAAAGCGCCGTAACCCCAAACTTGCGCTGCATACAATAGAATAGAAGACGCTGTGGCACGGAATATTAACCTTTGAGTCATGCGAAACATTTTTATTCTGGACACAGTTTCCCCAAACAGATCGCCCTTTTAGCTTGTTTATCGCTTCAAACTTGACATTATTAAAAGCTCCTTCTATATCTAGAAATGCAACCGTTGTGAAGTCGTTGTTTTCAAATGATTTTCAATGGTTCTGACTAGGAAGTGGAGTGCCGTTTCTGTTGAAAAATCTTTGCGATAAGCATGTTAGGTCGATGATAAGTTGCTAGGAGCAATACCTTCCCTAATTTGCAGATCCACCAGTCTTTCCATCGTTTCCAGATGAAATTATGAGAGGGTGATAGGCCTGAAGTCCTTAGGTGTACTATGGTTGGCTTTCCCACACTTTGGTATGAAGACCACTTTAGTTTTCTTCCATAGTCTGGGAATATAGTTTAGTTTCAAACAGCTGTTGAAAATAACCTGCAGCCATGGTCCCAATGTAATTAGACCATGCTGTAATTCTACTGGCCTCCGTCGGGACCAGGGGATTTATATGACTCGTTAACTGAATGTTAACCGCCCGGTGTTGCTTTGATGTCATTACGAGGCCAGCAGGACGGTTTGTTTGGGATGATCCGATTTCATTAATTGATCGTTATTGTCGGTGTCTTCTGGGTCTTTATTCTCAGGGAAGTGTGTGGCCAGCAGGAGCTTAAGAGTTTCCTCTCCAGATTCCGTACAGACTCCAGCAGACTTTTGTATGAATGTTGGCATGGTTGGGGCCCTTTGAGAGTAAGCGCTTTAACATACCATACTGGTATTTTCAATGGTACCGCAGAAATCTTTCCAGGCTTCTCTTTGCGCCGTCCTCCTTTTTGTATTTTTTAAGAATTTGCTTATGAATATCCCAGTCTTTGGCTTCTCTAGAAGCTTTTGCCTTGTTGAAGGATTCCCTGCTCGTTTGGCATAGTACCTACAGACAAGTCTGAGTACCACTAGAGTCTTTGTTTGTCTACTTACAGGACAGGCAATTAAGAAGGCAGAATTCAATTTGTTAATCATCAAAGAATGTGAAATGTATTCGCCTGAATAAAGTTTTATATCTGAGCCGCTGATCCGGAAATGAGATTCCGACGTAAAGACACCATCCCCCTGAAAACATGGAAAAGACTTTTGCTAAAATTAATGATAGGTGGAACCACTGTTATCATACAGACTCTTTAATTTACCGCAATTTCAATTTCAATTTACGTTCTCAAGCAAAAAAAAGTGTCCTCTTGGCCAAGCACTTTAACGCACTGTAGAAAATTACAGTCTGTGGCTTAAGCCTTATCACTGGACGACCACCTCAGAGAACCACCGAGAGTGCAGCTATGTTGGTACATATGTTCGTACGTATATTAATTTTTGTAGCGGAAAATCACCACCATTCCACGTCCCCTTGAAGCGATGCCTTTGTGAGCGCACGAGTAAATTCTTTATGAGGTTATAAGATATAATTGATGCTGAGAAATAAGCGACAGAAAAAAAACGACCAAGGAACACACGACAAAATTTCGCGGCGCCGCTGTGTGTGGCACGATGGAGCACGTTCAGCATCATCCAACCGTGGTCAACAGAGCATTGCTTCAAATTGTTGTTGAATATTTTTTTGCCTTCTTCCCTCATGCTGGTGTCACACAACGCATTGACTCCATTCAACTGGGGATAATGATGTACCTGCTGCTGCTGGTGCTGCTGATGGTACCACCTGCTCCATTAAGCACACAACACGGGTTGTGATTCTCTCTTAGCCGAGCAGGAGTCGAGCGCAAAATAAAAACCCCGGGATGGAGCATGTTGTCTTTTGGTGTGTGTTGTCCTCTCGACTTTGGATTGATATGGAAATGAGGGGGAAAGAGTTCGTTCATTGTTTAACTGACCACGAAAACCTTGCCACCTGTTTCGGGCGTTCCAATCGCAACCTCTAATCCGTCTCCATCGGTGCTGACCACACGAATTTCATCGATGCAGAGGTACATTCGATTTGCAAACGTTTTTGCATTTCCATGCTTGAATGGATTTGCATGAGGTATGCAAATCTGCATCTTTGAGGATGTTTATCTGCACCTCCTTCCTTTTGTCATCGATAAACACATTTGTTGGCTTCATTTTGGTCGATCACCTTTTTTGTGCGTGTGCTACCTGAAACAACTTAAGGTAGAGATTTTTTATGCTGGCTCACCATCTGACCCTCATCATTGGCGAATCCTTTCCTCTCCGTAAATCCTTTTCGTTTTCTTTCGGCTTCTTTTCCATCGAATCATGTTTTTTGCGGGCTAATCCATATGACCAGGTGATATTATTTGACCAAAGGATCATTTTTATTATGGCCCGGGTGTGTAGATACATTCAACCGGTGGATTGTTTTGGAACATTTTTCACCCTTTAAGGCCGGGGATGGAGGTAAAATATTGTTTTTCTGCGGATTTGGCAGGTGGACTTTTTCATTTTTTCTTATTAAATCCTGGATTGTGAGTTGTGTATTTTTTTCTGTACTCTTCGGCGACTCTGACATGGATGTATGGATTCGGATACTTTGTGGTTAACATCTGGCTGAGATATCGATTGTCCGATAGTGTCCCTTCCGCCGAGGAAACTGATGCAGATGGACACTCTTCCTGTTATTGTTTAACTTATCCCGATTGAATTATTTTGCACTTAAACTTGAACATATTGGAACATGTAAATGTGCGGGGATTTAAAGTATATTTACATGCAGAGGAATTTTAATAGTGCGCCTCTCTCATATTTTATACAGTGCAGCTAAACTAAACTTAGCGGAAACCAGCAGCAGGGATTCATAATTAATTATAAAGGAAAATGACTATCACTTGAAGATAACAAACCGACAGCTATTAGTTTTTGTACAAGCAAACTCTTCAAATTCCGCTCTTGGCATTACGCATACTAGTAAACCTTCTTTACTTATTTATTTATTTCTGCTTAATACAAGCGAGTTTAGACAATCTTACCTTATAAATTAAATATAGGAAGTAACACTTAACTTAGGGGGATGAAGAGCGGAGGGATGCTTTTAAGAGGCGGAAGTCGAATGAGCGATTAGCAGTGTTAGCAAAACGTAACATTCTGGTGTGAACTAATGCAAAATAGAAAATGTTACCTTAGGTAGTGAGAATTGGTAGTAAAAGAAACGAGTTCAAATAGCTGGAGAAGATCTGTGTGACCAGTAAGCAGGTAATGAAGATTGATTGTAAAAAGTCTTCCAATAGGGACTTCCGAAACTTGACAGTTGATGGCGGCCATACTGTTGAAGCTTTATCTGTCAAATTGGTTGTTATTTATTCATTTCAAAAATCTTCAGCGATGAGGCCTATTTCTGGATGAATACGTACGGTAAGTTAACAAACCAAATTCTCAAATTTCGGGCGATACCAATCCATATGACTTTCAAGAGCGTCTAATCATCGTTTGGTGTGGATTTTGGCCTGGCGGCGCAGAGAAGATTTTGTATGCTATGTTTAGGAGACTCATCCCTCTGTAGTTGGCACAGTTTAGAGAGTCTCCTGTCATCAGGTTCGGGCAAGTGATGCAACCCCGCTCTAAGTGGTATATATAACAGACACTTTAGTTTAGGTAAGGTTAGAAGGGCTGTATGCTGTTGAAAGCAATTAAACCCAGAAGCCGTGGAGATCCATTGTGTATGCCCTGTAAGGATTGCACGCAGGGTCAGCATGCAATTACCAAAACCACCTCGTTCTAGTTAAAAATGTCCGGAGGTCAGGGATCTGAACCTTCGCCACATCGCTAAGTTCGTGAAAGAACGTTGCTTTCAAGTGAGTGAGCCGTCGTTATTGTAGAGCAGGGCAATGGCAAAGAAGATGCTCCACTGATACCATTTCTTCTTCATCCCTACAGCTCCTACAGAAATCGTTCGCCGGGAGGTTTAGTCTCTTAGCCATTGCACCTATCGTGCAGTGGCCTGTGAGAACCCCTATTAAGATGCTTATAATTTTCTTATTGTTGGATATGAGGGATATGGTCTCGTTGATATCGTATTTGGGCTATAAGCAGTGGGATATGACGCAGCCGGGGTGACTTTGCCGATGTTCGTTTACTAATGACTTGGAGTTTACGAGATGGGAATTCAATGCCTTCAAGGCCGCTAGACTGTCCGAGCAAAAGGTGATGTCCATGTCAGGGAGCTCCATTTGCTGTACAATCTAGGTAGATTTCTTAATGGCAAAGATTTCTTAATGGCAAAGATTTCTGATTGAAATACACTAGAATAGTCAGTAAGCCGATAAGCATTGTTTATTCTTAGTGTCTCACAGAAGATTCCCGCTCCCGTACCGTCTTCTGTTTTCGATCCATCAGCGAAAATGGGTGTGCCTTTGATAATATCAGGCTTTTCCCAATCCTGCCTTTCTGGGATAAAGATCGTGAAGTTCTTGTCAAAGTCATTCTAGGGTTTTTTGTAGTCTGTGGTAGTCCAGAGACCCCTGCTACTCAAAGATTCAAGCAGACTTGAATGGCCGTACCTGAGGGCTGATTTGGCGGCAGAGCTCTTGATGAAGAGTTGCAAAGGTTGAAGGTGAAGCATCGTTTCCAACCCCGTCTGAGGAGTAGATTTGAATGCACCAGTAATGCCAAGATAGGCTAACCTTTGTAAGCTCAATGCCAAAGAACACAATAAAAAATGGCGACAGACTGCCTATTATGCATGAAAGCAAATGTTCAACTTGAAGTGAGGACTATAACCAACAGTGACTCACTGAATCTTCCGTATGAAGGAAGGCGCTTGATAGTAGATTCATCCTAGCATTACTTGAAAGACTTCAGAGACTTATGTGCGTCACTTACAGAAATTTAGTCACATTTGTGCAAGATAGTAATGGACAATCTCGTCAAAAGACTGTGACTACCTCTACAAAATCGTAGATGTCAGTTATCCTACAGACAATTTTCATACAGAAGTCTAGTCTCGGTTTTTAATTCTTAACTAAAGATCTCTGTTCAAATTACTTCCTACGTGAAGTTTGGGATATCCTTCGTGTTAGCTAGAGCTCCAAGAAATCCCATTAGGATCAGGACCAAAAAGTTTGGTTTTATACTGCAAAACTTAAAGCCTTTTTTCTGAAACTTAAACCTTTAACAGTCTCTCTCATCCCAAGGGTTTATCATCACACTCCCCATTTTTTTTCCTCTGCGGAAGTGAATGAGCTGATGGAGTCCCACCCAAACTCACAATCAAATATCACAAGAGTCCAATCCCTTTCGCCTTTGCTTTGTCCTCGAATAAATTCACAACTCCAATCAACCATTCTGTGTAGTTCAAAACCCCACACATCCAACCCAGAAGATTTAGCCTTTCAGCAACATGTGTGTGCGTGCAAGGGGACGCGTAGAAGACCCGTATTTCCTGCAAATCCTCGCAGACGAATGACTGAATTATTAAGAGGATCTCCTTGAATGCCACCCTCAATTTGTCAAGTCAACAACAAACGCCCTATTATGCTATGCGCTCACATTCTTGTTACTATTTCGGATCACCCCTTACGGCGTATCATACATTTTTTATCACCTCCTCTCTAGAAATATATCCCACTCTACTGGAAAGGACGTTGGAAAGCATCCCGAAGTACTCGAAACACTTGAAACAGTGCACGTCTATAGCAGCTCCACGCCGGAGTCAAGTAAACAAAATTCCATATTTGCATAAATATTAAGATTGTTCCCCATCCGCAGTAGCGACCCGCCAACCCCTCAGACACTGCGCCCCCACTGACAAAATAATATACGATCATAATAAATTACCTTCAGCGAAATTACCAGGGAGCAAGTTATCCGGCGCTGACTTTGTCCGCCCGCCTTAGAGCTTGGCTAGCTAAATTCGACTGCCATCAACCCCAACCCCCTACAACCAGTCAAATTCCAATAATTGAAATCGAGAGGAAATCTTGAATAATTTACTACCACCAGCATCCTGCGATGGTAGTGGGCGATTGTATGCACAGAATGTTGATGGAATTCCTAAGGCGTTGTGCTGCAGCAGCTCCGTAAAAGAGGAGGCGTTCTTGGGGTGGTGGAAATTATTCAAACCCAAAAGGGTTGCGAATCGCTCGCCATTACCATTTCCCAGGCACTGCTGGGTATGCTTTCGTAATTTGACTGCATAAAAATGTTTCGTTTGCTTTTTGTGCCAGCGGCTGCCCAACGGTACATGAAGGCGCTTGCCGCCTTCAGTCTCTTAAGGGATTCATTCCTTTTGTGTGGTTTAGTTTTGTGTTTCTTCGGTGTTTGGTGCGTGGGTACTGGATCGGGTTCAGGGGTAATCTCTGCGGGAACATTTCAAGGCCGTAACATAAAAGTTTTGGTGACACTGAATTTCTTCAAAGGTATGAATCAACTTTTTAGGGGCAGCACCTAGCATTTGCTCAAGACAGCCGGTACAACGCAATAAAGACTTTATTCACACCACCTGCAGATTCAAGTTTCCGTGTACTAAGGGATAATGTACAGTCAGCGTCAAAAGTGAGTAAACAGTCATTAGCTGAAAGGTGTTCCTCTAAATTAAAATTGACTGGAATGGTCTACGTCTGACATTGATGCCTCAAATAAAAGCTCTGAAATCATACTTCAAAATAAGCTATATTTCATTTAAAATAACTGTAAACATAAAGAAGTTTATTTAGTTCAAACGAATAAAGGGGCTAAAAACAGGCGTCAAAAGTGAGTGAACACATCTCTTTAAAAAACAGTATCTTATTGAGAAAAAAATTTTACTTTGTATGCCTTTACCGCTTTTTCAGTTATCGTATATGGCGGTCTTAATTTTCATACAAATGATTAACAGAATCGCGCCTTTATGTTTTACAGTCACTGACACAACCATATATACATTCACTTTTCAATACTGTTTTTAGCATTTTTCTCTTTGAAATTCAATTAATTGTTTTATAAATACACTTATATTAAATATTATTTACCATATTTCAAAGTATAACTTTTGAGCATTAATGTGATACATCCATGTCTGTTCTACCTCATTCCGGTGAATATTAATTTAGTGGATAAACCTTCCGCAGATCACTCACTTGTGACGCTGACTGTAAGTGGACAATTGGGCTGTTTAATTCAAATTCTGCTTCGCGTAGGACAAAATAATGTATGTACCCTACAAGACGCAGTACTTGAATAATATTTTATTCGCTTTGATGTGAATGCTTCAATTCGCCATTTCTTTGAAGAACTCAAAAAGGTAAAGTATTTTTCTTCATTGATCACAGACTATACTTGTGGTATTTCTCGACTAAGCTATTAAGAGAACAAAAGCACGCATAAATATTTTCATTGGATTACTTTACGTTATGCAAGATGCTGTTAATCATTTCACTTAGAGGCTCTGTAATTTTTTTTTATCCACTATTCCATCTTGATGTTAAAGGTTCTTCTACTGCTTTTGCCGACGACATCGGATTAACATATGGCTCAAACTGTCACTTAGATCTAGTTTCGGACATAAATTGGGATGTGAACTTATTAAGACATTGGTTCGATGAACACAAGTTAGTAATAAGTTCAAAAACTAAACTCATGTTTTTTAATTTATCTTGCTCCCTGAAACCTTGGGCCAAGGTTTACTTTCACTCACCGAATTGCCAAAGATTAAAATTATCTAGCTGTGTATGTACAAGTTTTTCTGGTCCCACATATAGTAGTGGTAATAATTGTAGTGATGAATGTTTTTTGATTGAAAATGTAGATGAATTTATGTAACTAGGACTTATTCTGGATTCAAATATGAAATTTTCCTCCCATGCAAATGCTTTAAAGACATATTTCCGCTCCACACTTAGGCATTTCTTTTATTTACGTAATCTATGTTCTCCTAAGCTCCTTACCACTATTTATTATGGACTATTTCAGATTTCAAGACTATTCAAGCTTCAGTATGGAATAAATAGCTGGGGTATTAGAACAAAATACAACCATTGTTAGTCCTACAGAAGTACATTATCCGTCTCCTTGTTCTGTGAATTAAAAAACTTTCCTGTTCGTTACCTGTATTGTTTCAAGGTCCTAAAAACGTTCTTCATGAACGTCTGGCAATCGTAATTTAACTATAACCTACGTGGAAACTCTTCAAATATTTTGCATATACCTAATTTTCGTACCACTGCTTACCGTAATTTTTATTCCGTTAAATGTTTGCGTTTATTTAATCTACTCCCAGAACAAATCATATCAGCTCAGACATCCGGAATATTTTAAAAGCACCTACAAAATTAGTTATTTCTTTGTGACTATGATTGCCAAGTTGGCTACTTCACAGCCATTACTACCTAAACGCAGCAACTTGGGTATGCCCCTCACAACTTGTAAATTGTTGTTTTTAGTAGAGGCAACTCATGAAATAAATAACAGATGGGCGCGTGGCACTACGTATCACACCTCCAGAATGATCTGGCCTAATCTTGATCTCAGAAGATCTAAAGAATTAATCTCTTTGGATAGATCAAACATAAATACAATCGTTGGTGTCCTCACATGACACTGCCTCATAGGAACTCATGCCAGCAGACTAGGTGTCCCGGCCATTGATTTCTGTAGAAGCTGCTTAGACGAGGAGGAAGTGGAAAGCGTTTCACACCTTCTCTGCTTCTGTCCGGCCCTGGAGTCTCTTTGACGCCTTCATCTAGGGGCCTACTTCTTTGAAAACTTATGCCAACTCAGTGTGGTTCCCATTTGTAATCTACTACGCCTTATTATCCAAATGGTTTCCCACTAACACTTTACTAGATTGACCTCAGTCAAAACAACAAAACAACAGTCAAGATCAACTCTGGTCTAAGTGTACACCTTAGCCACTTCTACCTACCTACCTTGTGACTATGACTGGACACTGTCACTTCTAATATTTTGATTTAGTAGTTTAGTTTTTAGTCATGTAGCTTTTCCATTCTTTATAAAATTTACCTAATTTTATCAGTACTATTGTTAATAGTTTCTTCTTTTTTAAATCTTTTGTATGTTACCCCACCATATAAATTGTATCTTATCTTATCTGTCTAAGGATGTAGCATTCAACTCATTTTCAATATAATTGTATAAAATTCAGAATATCATCTTAATTTTCTTATATTACATGTATTATAAATCTTAAATTTGCCTTTTTTTTAAATTTTTAACATATTTAAATGTAATCATGATGAATTTAAAAATTAATAAATAATAAATAATAATAAAAAAAACAACGCAAGAGCTGACATCTACAGTGGCGAGCACATGTGGATACATCCTGCTAAAATCTAACTTTGAGCGAATATAGAACTCACAAATATAGAGATATCGCAACATTTTTTTTACTTAAATTGTTTATTTTCTTTAGAATTAAAAAATACATAAACATCTTTGAAAACGGAAATTTAAAATTTAATTCTTAAAATAAATAAAATCAATGTATCAATGTAAATGAAATATTAAACTCAGCTCCTGTTTTTCGCCATTTTTCGCCACTAAGTAAGGAAGGGAAGTCCAAAAAAACGGACAAAGAGATCGAAACTGAAGAAGAAGAAAAAGCACAAAAGGTGTTAGAAGTAGGAACCAAGTACACTGAAGGTTGTTCACCACAGATCAAAATATAACCTCCTACAAAATCCCATAGACATACGACACGCTCGCGAAGTGAATAGGAGACTTCGTGTCATGCAATTTCCAAAAGGCTGCGATCATACAGAGAGAACCACCTGCTCCCGTGTTTGTTTGTTTTCCAATAGATCTCGAGTTTCCTTCCGTCACTTGTCGGAGATATACTATCTGCCAAAAGGACTATTCGCGAAACCAGAAACCCACCTACTGTTTTTGTATGTCCCTCACCGCCACATATCGACTTTCTTCTGAAGGGTACCCCGCCGATGACATCCTTTATAGAACCCCTCCTGCATTCGTGTCCTTTTTTTCCACTGGGCGGACTTTGCGTTGTTCATAAGACACTGCCGCGAAAGTAACCACCGTTCGAGCATAACACATCCACCTACTTCCGATTAAGGATATTGACGGAGAAACCCACATAGTAAGTGTGCACACATAACAGGTAAAGGTAAAAATATGATCCTAGACACACCCCTCGTGAAATCCAATAGCGCACACATCCTCGTGATATAGCGCAGCGATGAGGTGCACAAAAAACAGATCTAAAGGAACTTTATAGATTCGCTTACTGATATCGGATAGCCTTTGAGAATGGATAAAGAGAGGAATGCTGCTTCCTTTCGTCCTGACGTGATCCTTTCTATGTGCTGTTGTCAGAGAAGTTGTCTGTCACTGGTTGCGGTGGCATCCTTTCAGGACAACAAATCAACAGCAATTTGATATTGGAAAATAAATTGTCGGATCCTTGTGGGGGGCAGACGAGAAAAAGGAGTCCAATGTCCCTTTTGAGGTATTTTTATGCGGATGAACGTTTTCCTTTATTACACGATGGATGGTGAAGGTATTTAAGGAGTTCCTGTGCTGCGGTAAGAGGTTTCGTATCTGCACGTGCCATCTTCATCTAGTCGGCAACCGGAAGGATATTAATTTTTCAATTTCTTCTTCAGTTCGCTTAGATAGTCTTTGTCTGGGAATTTAATTCGAATGCAGGTGGAAACTCGTTGTAATTGTGGGCTTGTGAACTAGTTTCTTTTTAAATGTATAAAGCCTGAGAGTTGTACGGCTTTAGGAATACTTTGGTTTAGATACCTGTCTTTAGTGTTGCATATATGCAGGCGACAGTCTGGTGTACTATTTGTAAATAGGTGCTCCTTGTGTTGCACGATAAGTTGGTTAAGTTTGTCTCCAGTTCCAGCGGCTCCAGGGGTGAACCTGTTCCTATCTTCTACAGCATGGTTACTCCTGCTCATATTGTTGGAAGAATGGAGGGGACCTTCACTTTTATGTTGACTTATGACTGAAGCTTATATTCAATGTGTTGTCGGAGACTCGACTGAAGTGGTCCCATTAAAATAAGAGTTGATGCATCCGCGATCGATTTTCAGCGCAGGAATCGATGCACTTACATATCTAATATGCCACTTGGCTCGAAAATCTTAAATTGGCTTATGCCAAAGTACACATTCAAATGTTCAAACTTAACATATTTTTATTATTATTATTGAGGGTATATTGCACCGCGACCGTTAGATCCATTGTGCTCCTTCCTGATACCTTTGCTCCTCCTTGCGTTATGAACTCCTGTTGCGCATACGGACACAAGGACATCCAAGAGAATTTCGAAGCTGATGAGCTCGCCAGGCGCGAAACGTTAACGTTGAGGAGAGCTACCGCCCATGCCTTTTGCTGCAGCTAAACATTTTAATCGGTAAAGAGGTACACGGTCAACTCTAAGGCTGTCTGGGAATGTCACAAAATACTAAACAAACTGAAAGAAATCAATAGACTAAAGCAGATTTGGGGGCCATGAAAACCACGAAGGCAATGAAACGGCTGTCACACAAGCTAAAAAAGGTGCTCAGGTACTTTTCATGAGGTCTTCATCCCTTTATGGTTTCAACAACACGGGCACAAACCTACATCTACACAAACAAAGGGGTCAATTTTGGAACAGCCCTGAGGGTATTAAACACTCAAAAATATTCGTGGAACAAAACTACAATCCCCAACGAACCAAAGAAGCTTTAGAACTTAATAAAACTCACCTAAAAGTGCTATGTGAAGCATTAACAGGTCACGGGATACCTATGTCCAAATGTTTTGTCGCGCTCTAATAAGAGTTTACCTTTACAAATCAACGCAGATTACTCAATTCTTTAACATGATTTCAAAATTTATTTACTTTTGTACAGTTTAAATATAGACCTTTCAGAATATATATAGAATGCCATGCTTTTGCAAAAAAACTTGAATGAATTTGAAGAAATTGCTTGATTTCACTTCTAGTCGCAAATGTTTTGTCCAATACTGTAATTATCACATTCATAAATTAGGACTCAACGGCACAGAAATCTGTAGGCGATATGGTCAGGACAAAGAAACTATGGAGCATATACTGACCGTCTGCCCAAGTCTAGCCCAAGAAAGATTCAAAATGATGAACAAAACAACCGTGATGGGGAAAGACTTTCAAGGAATCCCATCTAGAGAAGCTGTCACATCTTTGAAGGCAGCACTGTCTAGACCAAAAGATTTTTTTAGATAATATTAGATTTTTATTTTTTTTTCATTTTTCTTTTCTAATATTTTACAAAATCAAATTTGCATGGCTTTGCCGTCTGCCAGATTGACAATTGCACTCATAATAAATATTGCAATTGCCTGCGCCAGTATCTATAATTATTTATTTTCCACTAATTAAAGTGGGCGCCGTGGCGTAGTGGGTAGGTGCGTCGACTTCTACGCTCGAGGTCGTCAGTTCGAATCTCGAAAAAAAACATCAAACATTTTTTCACGGCTCCACCTCTTACGAGTCACTGACAATGCTCAAAGAGTATAACTGTCTAGAAAAAAGCTTCTCAATCTCGCCGTTCGGAGTCGGCATTAAACTATAGGTCCCCTCCGCTCGTGAGAGAACAACAGCACGCACAACACGAGTGGTTGCTGAGAAGCTAGGCCCAGGTCCACCTAGGACTGTAGCGCCGCCATTATTATTATTATTATTATTAATTAAAGTTTTTCAAAAGAATTCTGCTAATATACCTTCCCTATATTTCAATGCAATCTCATAGTATTGAAATAGCTTCTTGACATGCATTTCATTGAGCAGTGGTATCATTCCACTTTCAGATAAGTAGACGTTTTTAAAAATACTTCTCCTCGTTTCCCTTAAAACTGGACATTTGCCTAAGAAATGCATGACATCTTCTCTTTCTCTCCGATTACACATGGTATATAGAAGCGGAAGGTCATCTCTATGGGGAACGTAATTAGGTCTCAGGAGTTCTCCACGCAGTGTTGAAATTTCCTGGATACTATACATGTCTTTGAAGTAATTTCTTCTCTCTAGGTTGTGATTGAGACGGTTGTACGTACTTCGATATGTTGAGGACGCAGCTTCTTCGAGGAATTTCTTTTCTGGCACCTTCATCTACTTCCATTGTTAGCAGGTTGAGTGAATTTTCCAAATGTTGGCTTTAAACGTTCAGCTCTATTCCGCACTCCTGCGCTAATTCTAGCCACTCTTCGTACCATGTAGTTTTAGTCCGAATTGTGTGCATTTTTGGAAGCCGGTTATCTCTCATTTTCATCACCCGTAGTATGTAATTGACCTGCATCTTAAGAGTTTTTACAAATAGTGGAGACAATCCCGTTTCCAACATAAGCATGTAGTTTTCTTTGATGAAAAAGCGTTGCATTTTTTCTACTTTCTCATAGGATTTGTGTCTCCACACCTGAGCCGCGTAAGGCATTATTGCTTCTGATATCGCTTCAAATACCTTAAATTTACCGCTATGCTTGATATTCCGATTGTTGAAGCACTTTTTTCACGCTACATTTACCATGGTCTTTGAATTCTTAAGCTTCTCCTGGAGATGACTCTTCATATTAAGTTTACTTCTCAATAGAATTCCAATGTATTTATATTCCTTTACGACTTCTATATTTATCCCGTCCTATGTCCTATGCCATTTTTCGTTAAAAGAAGATCTACCGCTTCCTCTTTTAAAGACTATTATCTTTGACTTTTCCAAATTCACGATCGGAATCCACAACCTGCAGTACTCATGTGATCGGTTGATCATCAATAGCAGGGACTCAGGTGAGTTTGCCAAAAGCACAAAATCGTCCGCAAATAGGAGGGCTTTGATGAGCACTCCTGCTAACTCTACACCTCCAGGAAGAAAGTCCACAATATCATCTATGAATAGGGCAAATATGGTAGGACTCAGCGAGCATTCTTGTCTCAGTCCAGACATCGTTTGGAACCATGCTGATAGTGCCTCCCCATTCCATACAGCTACCTTGGTATTTCCGTAGAGATTTTGCAAGACTCTTCCAAATTTCGCAGATAACCCCAAACCAAACAATTTATAAAACAGAGCATGCATGTTCACTGAGTCAAACGCTACTTGAAAATCCGCAAGAATGAGTACAGTTTCTTATTACGATTGATATATGATACTGGCTATGGTATTCAATACAAAAATATGATCGATAGTTGAATAGCCGGACCTAAAACCTGCTTGGAATTCCTTTATTAGATGGTTGGCTTCTATCCATGTGTTTAGACGTTTTTGCAATATTGTAGTGAAGATCTTATTAATAAAGAAGGGGGAACTAGTGACATACCCCGAGTCCTTCAATTAAATTCAATTCTATGAAATATAAAATAAACTTCCACTTTCGTATACTAATTTAATCCATTGAAGCGTGCTCCGTCCAGGAAAGATGATTTAAAAAAGTTTCTGGAATACAATTTCAATTTACTATAATCCCCGGCTTAAAATGAATCATATAGCGTCTAGTGTCTGGCAGCAAATACTGGTCTTATTCGAAGCACTAGCAACCCAACTTTCCACTCCACAGTGTGTTGTGCAGTGAATTCCTCTTCCATTGAGACAGGTGTGGGTATGCATTTCAAAAATAATAAATATACTTCATCCTTTTTTACTGTCGCTTTGGCAAGAGTTCAAGTGCAGTAAATCCTTTTCCGCTTTTGTTTCAATAGACTGTGCATATAGACTTGAATGTATGGAGGTTGTTGCATCCGTGCTACGACGAAGGATGGCCCAAACAATAGAGAGCAAGTTCAGATGGCCGTAAAACTGGAATACATACCCACATCGTTGAGATTTATCCTTGTTTGGTGTTTGGTATCATTTCACGGCTTTTTGCAAATCCTCATTCAGGCAGCGGCAGTGACAGCAGTGGCGGAGAAGCCGAACAGGGGGAGGAGGGGACGCCGAATTAGTTACTACCGCTGCCAAATTTTTCAGTTCCATTTCTCCACTTACAGTTAGTTTGCATCATAGATGCATTCCCAGTCCCCACACCAACACGTTATAGGCATGTCCTTGCACAGCAGAATTCGCACAGACACAACTAGGCTGCAGCCGCGATGGATGCGATGGAAGAAGAGAATTTTCGTATTTTCAAATCATTCTCAGTTGATTTTTACCCACAGCCGGAGAGAGTAAATATCCCTAAAGCAATGTCCTTTTTGCTTCATATGACTGAAGAATGCAGATCGAATCGTGTCCTGTAACCGCTATATTCTAACCATAGCCTCATCGTCAACGTGGCTGCAACAATTCGGATTGCAATTTTCCGTTGTGTTTGGCTGTGTTAACAAAACCGTAAAACGAGGACAAACCACCTCGTTCCACTCGTGCTTTTCGCCCTCATCGTCTGGCAAGAGTGGTTCACATTTCAGCCAGAAGGCCCGGGAGTGTGGGATAACGTGTCCAATGGTTTTGGCGGTGTAACTGTGTGCCAGGATTCCGAGAGACTTTTAGATTTGGATTTAACTTTTGGTTGGGTTTTGTTTGGTGATAAGATTCCTGGCGGGCATAACGGAACAAAAAAAAAACTTTGATTGTTGTTTTGGCAGGATGCCTGAAGGTCTGGATAGTTGATTCCTTATTTTTTCCTTTTTTTTGAGAGGGAGACGTTTTGCGGTGATATGTTATGTGGATTATGTGGAGCGGGGCGAAACGCGGACGTCGGGTTTAAACGAGTAGGTCAGGAAAAAGTCCTAATCAGTGACAGAGACACAAACTTGCTTGTGTGGAGTCGTTTGACCGTGAAAAGTTGTTTAGTTGTTTCGGCCTTAGGGGAAAAGTTTTAACTAGACTTTCTGGTCAGTTGTTGGGTGACCGAGGGATACGGAAATCTCTAGCCCATGACCTAGTTATGTTGTGCCTTGGCGCTATTCGTGTCAATAAAGAATTGCAAATAAAAAGCAACGAAAGCCATCAGAAAAATACAAACCATATTTTCTATTTGATTGGGCACTCTTGTGCGGAAAGCTGTATTAGATTAGGTGTTGTGTTGTGACCCACGTAGAAAATACTTTTTGTGAGTGGTGGCCAGTCGTCTACCTTCAAGTATTTCAAGTATGCTTCCTGACTTGGTTAATGTCTTGTCAATACTTGACGGTTCCTCGGTAATTGGGCTGCACGCACTAGCTGATTTTGCGCGTCCTCCTATCTGCATTGGTTTCTTACAGAGTCCTATTTTCCTGGTCTATATGCCCCTTTTTTGTTATAGTTGGATGAAAGTAAACTTCTTGCATGTCATAGCCTTCTTCCTTACAGCTATCTTACATTTTTTTAGAGAAGCCAATCTGGCTGGTTGCGCCGTGGCCGTGTCAACCCATACGCACTTGACTGCCGTAGTCTAGGTTCAAATCCCAGCACAAGCAACAATTTTTCAAAACAAAATTGTTCGCGGCTCCACCTCTTTCGAGTCACTGACAATGCTCAAAGAGTATAACTGTCTAGAAAAAAGTCCCAATCTCGACGATAGGAGTCGGCATTAAACTGTAGGTCCCCTCCACTCGTGAAAGAACAATACCACGCACAACACGAGTGGTTACTGAGAAGCTATGCCCAAGTCCAGCTCGGACTGTAGCGCCGCCATTATTATTATTATATTATTATTATTAATGGCTGTTTCTTTGGGCTGAGAAGACAATTGAGTAGATGGCCCTTTCCCGAACAACTAAGGAGATTATATATATATATAAAACTTGATTATCCCAGTCCTGCTTTATGGCGCTGAAGCATGGACTTTGTTTAAAGAATTAAGATCATAGTTTTAAAGGAATTGTTATCCTAAACCTCTAAGAAACTAGTGCATAGTTTAAAATTGTAAATGCAAAAAAATGAAACAGCAAAGTATGGACCTTGTCAGAAGCAGATGAGGATATTCACGGTCTTTTTGAGAGGAAAATTCATCGTAAAATATACAGTCCCGTTTTGCGTTGACGGGTTTTGGTGGAGGAGATTCAACGACGAACTATACGAGCTGTAAAACGACAGGCAAAGAACTACCTATCTGTTGCTTAAAATGGCTAGGACTTGTAGAACGAATGGACACCCATGCTCCGGCCCGCAGACTCTTCGAATCTAACCCGGGGGAACGATGCAGTAGAAGAAGATCTCGCCTTAGGTGGCGTGCGCAATTTGAAGAGTTCTTTGACAAATCAATTCAACATTCGCTTTATCGTGCAGATCCTCAGCTGAGTGATATCAGGGTAAGTTGAGCATCATTTTTAAAGTTCCGTCTACAAAAATGGAACCTTTATAATTTCGGTGTGTCCGTCCGTCCGTCCGTCCGACCGTCCGTCCGACCGTCCGTCCGTCATGTCTGTCACACTTTTTTGTCTCCGAAGTTTATAAAGATATCAGCATAAAATTTTTGAATTAGGTACTTCAGGCCTAGATGTCATTGCCCATGTACCCAAATTTAAAAGGTGGGGCCATTTGGGGGTGACTCCAGTACAGGTGAAGTTGACATTAATTTTGAAAAATTATCGCACCCCATCGACTTATATATCAATCGACAGATCTTTTGAAAAGAGGTGGAGGTTACCGTTTGGAAAATATGGAGCTCCAAATTTTTTTTTAATGCATCCCCCCCTGCCATTTCTAAACCAAAGTGTTTAAAAATCTGAAAAAATCACAAAAACTTCGCTTCATTGAGTACTTTCATTTAAAATAATTTCGAGCATTTTGGCCTTAATAGTTTCGAGATATTGGCCAAAAACGGTCAACCATCGACATGCGAATTTTGAAGATCTGAAAACGCAGTTTTGAAGACCTCAGTGTAAGCATTAAGAAATGATAAATTTCAAAATATCAATTCATGTTGAAATTTTGAGATATCTAAGATTTAAAATGATAACTATTTTCATTTTCACACATAAATTTCATGCTATGTTCGACCACTCTATACGTTGATGAGTGCTATCTTTTGATCTCTACCCCTAAATGCCCAACAGAAATGAACACACACACCGCAGGCATAAGCTGTGATTAGGTAGGTATGTATGTATGTATGTATGATGGAAGGGATTTTCTGTGTTGGAGAAACTTGATTGAATGATTGTTTGATTGGATCTATGAATGTATGAATGAAGGGTTTATTTGGGTTGAAGTTAGAAGAAAATTCAACTGAAATAGTTTGGAAACGTCGTTTGATATTCAGAAATCATCCACCCATGCGAGTGCAACTCGCACTTGCCCAGTTTATTTTAAGTGGCATTTTGCACAATCTCCCCAAACTTGGCATCCATATGATAGAATGGCCTGAAAAATTACTTTGAAAATGATGATCTTGTTTTCTGTTGAAAGCGCTGATTTTCTGTTGGTAAATGCCTATAATATTTTAATAGCCACCCCTACTTTCTTGACCGTTTGAGAGGTTTGTTAGTTGAGTTCCATGTTCACGCCGAACTTTAGCGCCTACTAAGTAAGTAAGTAGGAATTCTCATGAGAGAAAGGGAGGGATCTTCCAGCTAAATACAGATTTTCTGCATTAATTCGGATCCCATGCACATCTCATGCGATCATATTTTTGACTGCCGTTTGGTCATATAAAAAAGCTTACAGTTGGAAAGCACAAAATAGTCAATAAGTGAATGCATAGTTTGTTGCTCCTCCTTCAATTTTCACCGACCTAGTGGCATATAACATGAATGCAATTCAATGCAATTTCTGAACTTAACCCTTGTAGACGCTCTATAGTTCAACATAAGTATAAAATAATGTTACTGGTGAATTTGGGGCCTAAGTTAAAGTAAATAGTCGGCACAGTTTTGAATAAAAGGTACATTTTTCATTTCGCCAGGAATGCTCATCAGTTCACCCTTAAGCCTGTTTTCGGACGTACAGTTAAGTTTAGAGAGTCTTTTTTTAGCCACACCAAACGAATATGGAATGCTTTTCCCAGCCTAATATTTTCCACTCACTACAATCCGCAGACATTTAAGACCAATGAGCATAGGTAGCTTCTCTCCCTTTCTCCCTCTACAGTTTCCGCCCGTGCGATGCCTTGATTTCGGCGCACGCAAATTATATAAAAAAATCGTGCCAATCGCATTCATTTTCAGAAAGAATTCAATAAAATCCATTAGTTTTTCTTAATAAAGTTACTTACTTACTTACTTATCAGATTAGTGATACTTGAAGGTTCTGAGCCTGAGCTATAGTTACTCTCCATCCCTGAAGGTCCCGGGCACGCTGCTTCCAGTCGTCAAGTCCACGTTGTCACTTGATCTCTACACCAGAGACTCGGTCTCCTTCACCTTCTCGAATCTGGAGGCTGGGATTCTAAAGCCCTTTTAGCTGGAGCATTGTTGTCAATACGCTCGCTGCTCGAGCCAGTGTAGTCGACGGGTCTTTCCCTTCCGGACTACATCCACATCTTGGTACAGCTCATAGAGTTCGCGGTTGTGTCTTCTCCTCCCTTCACCTTACTCGCAGACAAGACCATATATCCGTCGCAGAATTTTTCTTTCGAAGGTAATGAGAATCTGCTCTGCGTTTTACTAATAGTCCAGCACTCGGCTCCCTATAACAAAGGAGGTATGTAAAATAAACGTATTGTAGAGTATGACTTTGGTCCTTTGAGGAAGGAGTTTTGACCCTAGCTGTTTCGACAGACCAAAATAACATCGGTTGCAAAAGGCGATTCTGCGGCGTTTCTCCATCAAGATGTCGATTGTGGAGTGCACATCACATGCCTCAAAGTGGAAAAACTCCTTCACTACTTCTAAATTATACTGTCGATTGTTGCATTTTGACCAAGGCGGTGTTCTACGGACCGATTTTTTGTCGACAGCACATATTTCGTAGGACGATTGGGCGGGGCAGTTGATTAAGTGCCTGCCCTAAGTTAGAGCGGTCCCAGGTTCGAATCCCAATGAAAGCAAAGTTAATACGCTTTTCTCCGGTTTTTCAAATCTACTGCAGTCACCGCTTGCCATTAGGAACAAATTAACGGCACTATCACTAGAGCGGTCGATCAGTGGTAGTAGTCTGACTGTGAGTATCACAATGGACCAACATGGGCTAAGTGTGCTGGTGAATTCACTAGCAGCCCCCTAACCTATATATTTCGTTTTGTCCGTATTCACTCTAAGACCAGCTCGTTTTGAATGCAATTGTCGTAAAAGACTCTACAAAGGCCCACTAGAAACGAGCGATGACGTTGATGTCATCTAGGTAGCCCAGTAGTTGTACGGTTCGAAGGTCCTTGAACTAAACTGCACGGTGCATCTCGTATGTCTTAGCGTGGTGCAACACAACCGGATCAATTTTCCCGGGATCCCGAATTCGGGCATAGCTTCAAACTTTTCCTTGCAATGAATGCTGTCGTATGCGGCTTTGAAATCGATGAAAATTTGGTGCGTATTGATCTGTCTCTCGCTGGTCTTTTCCAAGATTTGCTTTAGTGTGACGATATGGTCTATAGTCGATTTGCCGGGCCGGAAGCTGCACTGGTATGTGCCGATTATTGCGGTACAGAACGGCTTTAGACGTTCACACAGTATGCTAGATAAGATCTTGTGGGACGCTCAACAGGGATATACCTCGATTATCCTGAACGAGGTAGGATTGGGGATGCAAACGATACATCGATGTTTGCAAAATATGGATCGGGAGCTAATCGGAGATGATTCATGTTTCGGCATATATTGGCTGGATGCGTAAGCATCTGTGTCAACAGCCAAACTAGCGACTGTTCACCAAGGGGGTGCGGCTGAAAGCGGGTTTCGGTCTTGGAGCAAGCGACTCGATATATAAGCCTGTAAGAAGGGCCCGCCCTGGCACCATAATCCCGAACCGTAGGATCCTCCAAGGTCACTTTAGGTTTTTCATTAGCCCGATAAGCCACAAAGTAAAAATTCAGTCACTAACGAAACGGAAGACAGAAAAGGTTTTTGGGTTGGAACTAGTAAGACTACTATATTTTGTTGGCTAGGTACAGTACGTTGCAAATATAGACAACAATTTGTGTGATGGAGAAGATAAATAAAACATCGGAAAACCATCGATGTTTCGTTGTTAATACCGATGTTTTTTAACATCGATTTTTGTCGTGCAACCATCGATGTTTTTAAGAATGATGTTGCATCCCTAGGTAGGATCGCCTTTTTTGTAGATCGGGGAAATTAAGTTAAGAAACAACAAACTTTCAGACTTTCAGATCAGAAAGCTTTAACATCGGACTTATATTGATTTCCAGCTTTCGGCACTACATACATTGCAGATTGTCAAGAATGTGATACTTTTCTCACTGACTAATGCCCGTTTGGCTATAATGGCAAATAAAGGTGTTGGAAATGTACGCTCTGATTAATTAGCTAACAAATAGACATCTTCCTGTACGCCATCATTCAATCAGTATCTGTGTCTCCCCCATGAATATCCAGTCAATTTGCATTAAATTTAATTCAGAATTCATACACATTTCTTTCGTTTTCACTGCATCCCTGTTGAATACAATTTATAAACATTCGTTCCGCTGGAATAAATCTTCGAGCATCGCCACACACTTACACTAACGGTGCACCCCGGTTCCTGGAGTAAGTTAAACCAATGATAATCCAATAGAACCCCCATGGAGGCAACAATTCAAATAGAAGTCAAAAAAAATTATGAAACCGCTTTGTATTCCACAATCGAAGGATGAGAGGTGGCTGCGCTAGAAAGGGAACCGCACATCGTATTAAATTAGAGCATCTCTCTGCGCAGAGTCGTTGCAACCGAAGAATGAATTGCTGAAACGAGTCCTGAATGTGTGTGCTTAAGGTGGAAAATCAGTGCTTCTCTCTGCAGGAAGACACCTCCATCTATTCAACCTCATCCACCCTCACCGAATCTCATCGTCCGCAAGTTACAACACCAACAGCAATAATCTTCAGGAACATAATAAAATTTCAATTTGAAATGGAAATTTTCTTGAGAATTTATGACTCCGAAAATTGATTTAAGTTTCTTCCATGAAAATTTATGGAAAATTTTAATGCTCGCGATTCCCCTTCCGGTAGGCGCTTGGCGGAGGGATATACTGGAGGGGCTGGGTATGGGGGGCCAAGCCTCCTTGTCAGGTATAAATGGAGAGGGGCCGGAAATGATTTGGAAATTTATTATGAAGAAATTATTATCCCGAATCGGCGGAAAGTAGGTGTAACAAGAAGGACTACATTGGCTTATGAGTATACTTAAAACCGTAAGTAGGTGACATTTGTGATTTAGTGCAATTTGAGTGGAAATGAATATTATGTCGCTCTTGCAAGTTACATCTTTCAATAGAATCGCATGAACTTAATATTAACAGACAAATGTAAGAGCCGTTTAGAGGGCTAGCACTATCTTTCATGAGTTGAAGCTCATTGGAATGGCGGAGAAGATGAAAAAAGACAAAAAATTGATATGAAAGCTAGTCTAGTCTAGTAGTCAAATTCGTGTCTTAAATAAATTTACTGGTCTGACTCAACTAGTACTATCCGCTTTTCCGATGAATCTAAATATCTGGGTGTTATCCTAGATAGAAAACTTCTCTGGAAAAAAACACATCCAAACGAAAATTGCCAAGGCGCTGTTAGTTTTCTGGCAGTGTAAGGGAATTTTCGGCAAGTCTGGGGGTCTATTTGCTTGGGGACACCAAAAAGATCCGTTTGAATCTACACGTCCGTTCTCTTCTATGCATCGGTCGTTTGTTAGAATAAGCCGTTGGGTAAATGCATAACTACTGCTTTCACCACGCTTCAAAGAACGGTCTGTCTCGGCTGAATAGGTCTGTGGTGCTGTCTCCCTGTGCTGTGCAATCTCAAAGCTATCTTCCGTTGAAAAATAATTGGTCTTTGGTGCAACTCGCAACTCGATGACTTTACGCACCGCATTTTCTTTGAGCCCAGTGGATATGGAGTTTGAGGTACGCACACCAGTTCTCCAGCTGCGACGGAGAACTCGACTTTCCATGCACTCAGGACTGGCTCTGGCCAGAATCTGAGCCAGGAAAGTATTGTAATGGAATCTTCACGAACGGTTCCAAGGCAATGAAACAACTGGCTCATGCCGCCTTTAAGGGCTCCACGCATTGGACGGCACACCTCGATAGATAAATAAATAAATAAATTTGTGTCGGTTTTTAATTTTAGTGAAAAACAAATAACATTTTATCGAAAGGAAAAAAAAGCTGAGAAGCTTTTTCTAGAAAGTCATACTCTTTGAGCATTGTCAGTGACTCGAAAGACGTTTAAAATTCTTCTTCTTCTTCTTAGGGCTCTACAGTCCGAGGTGGACCTGGGCCTCACTTAACATGCCTCTGCAGCCAGCGCGATCTTTCGCCAGCTGTCTCCAGTTTCGCACACCAAGCCGGCCGAGGTCCCCCTCGACTTGTGTGCGCCACCTGGTTCGTGGACGTCCTCTGTTGCGTTATCCCACAGGCTCAGAGTCGAAGACTCTTCGGGCCGGAGCTAAGTTGTCCATACGCTCTACATGGCCTAGCCATCTTAGGCGTTGGATTCGTAGACGCCTGGCTAGACTCATGTCGCTGTACAGCCCATACAGTTCGTGGTTGAATCTTCTCCTCCAAATGCCATCAACGCAAACAGGACCAAAGATCGCGCGCAGAACTTTTCTCTCGAAAAGACCAAGAGACTGTTCATCCGCTTGGGATATTGTCCATGCCTCTGCGCCGTACAGCAGGACTGGGATGATCAAGGTCTTATACAGAGTAAACTTGGTCTTCCGAGAGAGGGCTCTACTACTCAATTGCCTTTTGAGCCCATAAAAACAGCGGTTGGCAAGAATTATTCTGCGTTTGATCTCGGTACTGATGTTGTTTGTACTGTTTACCGCGGAGCCAAGGTAGACGAAGTCCTTTACTACCTCAAAGTTATAGCTGCCTATGGTGACGTTCTGGCCAAGTCGCCGATGTTGTGCGCCCTTTCTCGATGACAGCATATACTTGGTTTTGCCCTCGTTTACCGCCAGACCCATTTTAGCCGCTTCCGTTTCAATGCCAGCAAACGCATCATTGACGGCTCGCTGTGTTCGCCCAATCACGTCAATGTCATCCGCGTAAGCTAGCAGTTGAACGGACTTTTGGAAGATCGTGCCTCTTGTGTTGGCCAGTGAGTTTTGCACGATCTTCTCAAGAATGATGTTAAAGAAAGCACATGACAGCGCGTCGCCTTGTCTAAAGCCTTTTTTGACATTGAAGGTCTCGGTGAGTTCGTTACCGACCTTGATGGAGCAGCGAGAGTTCTCCATCGTCATCCTGCTCAGTCTGACGAGTTTGGCAGGAATGTCAAAACTAGACATGGCGCTGTATAGCTCGTCTCTATACACGCTGTCATATGCGGCCTTGAAATCGACAAATAGGTGGTGTGTGTCGATCTGCATTTCCTGGATCTTCTCCAGGATCTGCCGCAGTGTGAAAATTTGATCGATGGTGGACTTCCCGGGCCTGAAACCACACTGATAAGAACCTATCAGTTTGAAAACGAATGGTTTCAGGCGTTCACACAAAACGGCAGAGAAGATCTTGTAGGCGACGTTTAAAATTAAATCCTTTAAAAATTGAATATGAAGCAATTTAGTATCACTAAATAAAACAAAAATTAATTAATAAAGTTAAGTTAACCTAAAGTTAGGTTTTTTTTTAAACGCCTCGAATTTTTTGAAAATGACATTGATAGAAAAAAAAAAAAATAACAATATGCTGTGGTGCGGAGATTTGAAATAGATAACGTGTTTGAGAAGTTTCTACGCACATAAACGTTTTCTACGTAATTAAACAAAAATTACGATTACCAGACTTTATAAAGACGTTTTTAACAGAAACTATACAGATGACAAACTGGAAGAATTTTTAATTCAGCACAGAGTAAAATTAGGAAGTCTACCAAATTTTCGCCAAATTTTTCTCATGATATTTTATTACAAAGTTAGTAGAGGTAGTAAGTATACATTTCAGCCAGGAAGAAAAGTTTATTTGGCATGAATTCTACTCGATAAAAAACATTTGATTTGCTTATTATCTGCACAATTGTTAAAAAGTAAAATAACGGTATATTTAAGTAAGTAATTTCTTAGCGTCAAGTCGATGTGTAACAAGTCTTTTCTTGTATTTCACTTGAACATTTTTAAAACTAGAAATCGTTCTTGCACCTTATTAGAAATGACAGCACCTGGAAAAGAGCTTCCACTGGAACTGAAGGAGTTAATAATAAAACATCGCAGTTAGGATAGGTCGACCCGCAAAGTGGCAGAAATTATTGACAGAAGCCCGGCCAGTTTTCAAAAAGATTAAGAAAAATATAAAAATGTTGGTACGCTTGACAATTTTTACTTACACTAATAGAACGCGAAGGCCGCTCAATTAAAAAAAAAGTTTTCGGTTTGTGGTGTATACTTACTTTTGTGACAAAGTGTACACCACACCAACAAGTAATTCCGTATTGCAGCTTAGAATGAAAAATCCCATAGTATGAAATTTTGAAAATCGACGTTGGATACGCTCTACGCAAATAGTAAAAGTGACGAAGAGTTACTAGAGTCAAGCGTAAACCTTTGGTTAAGTACCTGGTCCTCATCTTTTTCTGTCACTACTACTGTCTGGACTACTGCAGAAAGTTGAAAAACGTAAACCAGATATATAGCTGCAACTATTTAACCCGTATCTCTGACACTAAGGAACATGGAAGTACACATTCACATGAAATTTATGTAACGAGGGCAAGTTATAGAACATTATCTTAGTCTTGGATCTTATTACTGGCTTATGTTCAGCAGATCCATGTCTTCACAAGTTAAGATGCTAATTTATATCGGAAACCAAGTCCAAAGTATTGTTCAGGCCATAAGAAAAGCCTATATCATCAGCAAAAGTGATAGGTTTACCCTTGAAATTAAGGCCAAATAAGAAATTAATATATACCGGGATTAGAATTGGAATTGGAATAGAATTGAACAGAACCTTGAGGTACACCTGAGGAATTTATTTCGCTTCTAATCGCATCTAACTTCACTCTCTGCGAACTAATTCCGAGAAATGCCTTGAACCAATTGATAAGAAGTACGAGTTAATTTAACTCAACAAAAATTCGTACAGATACTTGATAGACTGAACTCGACACGATGTCGATGCACCTAGGAGTAACCCCTGGACACTGGAGGACATCTTAAGTACGGCTATTTTTTTTTGTAAGACACACTGTATACCCCCAAGTGGTCACACAAATAAACAAGAACACGAAAAGCAGGAATCCCACGAAGGCGTGGAATAATATCGTGTGGGTAGCTAATTTAATAAATTTGAATTTTATGGGTCACAGTCATGATGATGGACGGCGAACGAGGAGCTCGCTGAAATATTTACGACCCATTGGTCGAGAGGACGACATTTAAATAAGCCCAAGCTTCAGTGTAATAATCCTCGTGAAACCCGCCAAACTTCTCTCATCTCACCCCCAAGACACTTGTCCCCCCGATCAGACCAAAAGTTCATCGTTCCCCATCATTTACCCGTTAAATTGTATATCCTCTGTCATTAGGCACACTTAACTCTGGCAATTGACTCCGAAGTCCGGACCGCAAGATTCACTGTGTGAGCCTTAAATTATTGTCAGCAGCAATCCACATGTAAATATGTATTTCTGCCCCAACCCCTTGAAGGTTGGTTTGAATAATTTTCGTTGCCCCACCTCAGGGGATAACCCTCTAACTGGTGGTGGCAGGCATCTCACCTAAAGCTTTTGGAGTAACGCTCCAGTCGAGTGGTAAGGATAATTAAATATTTATCAGTTTTTGCCAGCTCAACCTGCTGGGGGGATGGGGTCCAATGCCTTAGACGACCTAGAGATGGGGTATTTATACGAAATTTTATGTATGAATGCGTACATGTGTGTATGTCGTATGTTAACTCGATAAGCGTCGCACGACAGATCCTTTTTGTGGTATCGATGCCTGCGATGAAGGGTTGTTGACAACATTTGTTTACGTGATACACACAATCACAGGCATTCGGAGCGACGAAAAATCGTCCTGCGAAGGAGAGAAATACAAAAAAATATTTCGTTAATCTCGATTTTTCGTGCTGGATTCCTTTTTGCGGTCTAGTGCGGCTGTGTGTTCGCACAATAGTCCTGGGATTTGCTGTTGATATGGCTGGAGTCAGCAATGGGGGGCCTCCAAAGGGAAGGAAGAGATTGGGCGTGCTCGCTCCATTTCACCGAGGATTGCGTGAAACGAAGTGATAAATTGGCAGATTGTAATCTTTGTGGCTGTGGGTAATTAGTACATTATGGCTGCCGAAATGTCATACTCGCAGCTGTGCGACGTGGGATGGCTTTTGGATTGTGTAAGCTCGGTGTGATACGCTCCGAGTGTAGTGGAGATGATTAATAGTGGCACCAATTTAGCTATAAAAATATATTTTTAATGTCTTAATGAGGGGGTGGTGGCTTTTTGGAGGGGGTTCTGGAATGGAGTTAATTAATTATGCACGTTAGCCTAATGGGATTCCGGTGATCCACCTTTCGGGGATAAACATATTTGGGATTGTTGCGCGGGATTTATGCAAAGCGGCGCCTGTCAAATGGGATGAATTCACGATTGGATTGAATAATGCGAGTTGATAAAAGACTTTTGATTAAGGTAAATCTTGTTTGAATGATTTCGTTGGTTACATTTATTTATAAGTGGACTTCGAGCTGGAAGAAACGTCGGGGAGGAGTACGTAAAGTGATACGGATTAAATACAAGCTATTTCCATTGCGGGATATAAACGCTGATTTGATTTTAGTTTATTTAATAGTTCGCTAATTGGAGAACCCTTGGAATAAATCCCAGAGGACGACTACTTCAAAGACGGCGTTTTAAAGTGGATAAAAATGAATATAAAATTAATATTATTACTGTTGATGGCATCCTGGACCGCGACCTTTAGATCTATTGTGACCCCTTTTAATACCTTGCTATTTTTCGAGTGCCCCTCAAATATAGTTCTTTTCAGAGTTGTATTGAGTTTTATGGACTCCTGTTGCGCAAAGGTGAAGAAATCTGTTTTAGAGTATTCTCTCTAAGCAAGTTTCCTTCAGGAATCTGAGAACGAGAGATGGTATTAGTGACTGCATTTCTTCCTCTGACAGTAGGTATATTTGCTCAGATATATTTGCCTTTTGTGGGCTAGTGCTAGTGTAAATTTTGCACAGAATCTGCAGAGACCTTCTTCAGATAACCCCAGTTGCCTTAGGTGCTCCCTGAGTCTACAGTGCCCTGTTTTTATGTTATGATACGAAAGATACGAAGGTTGTTGTTGCTCATTTTGATGTATGCTACCAACCTCTTTCGGTTATATTGCCCTAGGAGTTTCTTGGCCTGCTTCATGCCATGAGCTTTGTTTCAGTTTTCTGTCCGGTCCCTTCTTTCTAGTTCCCTGGATTCCTCTCTGAAGACACGGTCTCCTACAGCGTACAATGGTTCGGGGCCTATTAAGGGTTTTGATGCTCCTTTTCTTGCCAGGGAGTCGACCATTTCATTACCTGTATGACCAGGTATTCAGAATAGTTTTACTTTGTTTCTCCTACTCAGTTCTTTGAGCTTCTCTAGGCATTTCCACACGAGCATGGATTTCATGATGCAGGAGTCTAGTACCATAATAACAGCTCGGCTATCTGACTTTATTGCTATGTCGCAGTTGGTACAGTTCCTAACATGATTGATTTAATCGCATCTGTCTATGGCATAGATTTCTGGTTGAAAAATGCGAAGTACTTTGTCCTGGGTCCAAATACTCCTGCCCCAGTTTATAAAGATATCGGCATGAAATTTTGGAATTAGGTACTTCAGGCCTAGATGTCATTGCCTATGCACCCAAATTTAAAAAGTGGGGCCATTTGGGTGTGGCTCCAGTACAGGTTAAGTTGCCATTAATTTTTAAACATTGTCGCACCCCATCGACATGTATATCAATCGACAGATCTTTTGAAATGATAAATATCAAAATATCGA
Organism: Myathropa florea; assembly: GCA_930367185.1. Lineage (NCBI taxonomy): Eukaryota > Metazoa > Arthropoda > Insecta > Diptera > Syrphidae > Myathropa > Myathropa florea. Next base: position 25,822,460 of record OV884005.1, on the reverse strand, counting down.
TTTATGTGAAAACTTTGAGATATCCAAGATTTGAAATGATAACTATTTTCATTTTCACACATAAATTTCATGCTGTGTTCGACCACTCTATACATTGATGCATCTAAATGCCCAACAGAAATGCACACACACACAGTAGGTATGAACACTGATTGGGTATGATGGAAGTGATTTTCTGTGTTGAATAAACTTGGATAGAGATATAGTTGTATGTATGGATGGATGTTTATTTGTTTGTATGTTATGCATGTATGCATGTAATAATGAATAGTTGATTTGGGTGTAGTTAGAAGAAAATTCAACTGAAATAGTTTGAAAACGTCGTCTGATATTCAGAAATCATCCATCACTACTATGCTGACTAAAAGTAAATATGTCTTCACCAGCAGGTAAGAAGAGATTGCCAAGTTCACTAAACCCGAACATAAGCCTGCAAGTATAAGAATAGCAGTTTAGTAATGGAATCATAGTCGGTGTTGAGAAATACCTCTTCTGGAGACTATAATGGCGATAACGACCAAAATTCCGCTGTCAAGCAGAATAATTCACCCAACGTTATAAGTGGACAAGAATTCCGCCCTCGCGACCTCAGTGAAGCGTCAGAAATCGACAAACAAAAGTCTAAAAATGCTGCTGGTACCGATGGACTGCCTCTAAACTGTGCAAACTTCAGAGGTATAAGTTTTTTAAACATCGCACATAAGATGTTCTTTGACGTCTGGTGTAAGCAACTAAAGCCCACCATCTGTTTATCGATTTTACGGCCTCGTATGACAGTTTTTATAGATACGCGCTTTACACTGCGTTGTCTTGTTTTGGTGTTCCTGAAAAAATCATCCGTCTTTGGTGGTGGTAAGCTAGTGTTATCATAAGTGTACGTGCAATTTTTAGGTGTACGTGCAATTGTTTGACATATTTCATATCTCATTTATTGATATAATATCTCTGTACATTAAGTTTTAAATAACTTTTCATTTTGCACAGGTTTTCAATATAATAATATAGTAATAAAGGTTATTTAGAAATGGAAAATTCAGAAAAGTAAAAAGATAGAGATAATAATATTAAAAAAAAAGAAAGTAGAAAGTAAAAGGTATAGAAAATAAGTGGAGTGTGAAATTAAGCCACTGCCAGGCTAGGTGCTGTCATTGAAAAATTCAAATAGTTCTCTTTTGAAACGATTCTTCGTGTTCAGTCTTTTTAAATTTGGAGGCAGTTGATTCCAAAGGTGAATTGCATGAACAAGAAACTGGCGGGAACTAATTAAATATCTGTGTCTTGGTGAAATTAAATTCAATGTCTTTTGAGATTGCACAAAGCTTATTTTTGAATAAAAATAATAAGGTGTCTTGGTTTTAATTATCTTAAATAATGCGAGAACAGTGCGTATTTTTAACAGCGCATTTAAGGAGCAGCCAGTGATACGTTTTGCATGTAGCGAGATATGATCAAAGCCACGAAGATTGAATATGTATCTGGAGCAGTTGTTATAGGCTACATTTAGTTTTCTTGTAGATTCATAGTCCAGTTTCGAAAATATTTCACATTCGTATGTGATAATAGGTAACACATATGCCTTTATAAGCTTCAATTTAACTGCAATAGGTAAATATTGCTTTGTAGGACTTAATCCAGGAAGAATGTCGTATATTTTATAATATGGTTTATATGGTTTACACGGGTTAAGATACTCATTAAAATATATGCCAAGATTTTTGAACTTTTTTGGTATTATTGATTTGGAGAGGTGGCAAAGTAAAATCAATTGGTGTTCTTTTGAAAGACAGGGCTTTAGTCTTAGATGGGTTCAGGTGCAGAAAGTTTTGTTTGGACCAGATATGATTAGCGTTGATGTCTCGATTCAAATCATTAATTGCAGATAATACTTCAGATTTCTGAAAAGTTTTTAAAAGTTGTACATCATCTGCATAGATGTGGTACTCGCACGTTTTGATACATTTCGCTATGTCGTTTATAAAAAGGGTGAATAAGAGTGGACTAAGAACAGAGCCCTGTGTGATATTAGCATGAGTAAACATTTTCGAATCGGCAGCCATTTTCGTGGGGTAATGATAAATTCAAATAAGTGTGAGTGAAATTGAAGAAGGTCTTTTTGCATTCATCATTAACTGTCAAATTTATGGAACTATTTGTGATTAACTGTCGAATTTTTGAACGGTTTATGGGATTTTCCTCTGGAAAGTTACGTATCTCTGTGTGACTGATTTGTAATTATAGTTCACTCATTTAAACAGGTTCACCAAGGGTAGCTACATTTCTCATCGACAATCCTGGACCACAAAAGGAAATCAAGAACACAATGTATCGTGGCAAATTGAAGGACGGGATGATGTTTGACAATTTGGGTTTAAGAGTGAGCGAAGATAAATCAATTCGGTTGACGGTATTTGTAATTATTACAAAGCTTGCTGAGAATAAAACTCAAAATTTTAAATGTCCTTCTCACCAACTTGCCTTTATGAATTTCAAATCGAAGTTTTCCACTCCACAACATTCATGTTGTAATCCTCAATTAATTTTGTCGGGACACCAAAATCTCTTCATTAGCAATAAAATACAAAATACCACTGCTGAACACCGGAACCAACGAAATCGTTCAGCAGTATTCGTTATCCTGTCGCCCAGTGTATCCTGTCTACTTGGTATGCTGCTCCTGCCACTCAAAATAAAATTAGCATTTTAATAGACTTCTAATTCATTAGGGGATCTGCATCAATTCCCACCAACCCCTAGTCACTGACTATATGTGGAGATCATTACGCTGTCGGGCAAAATATCCTCTTGTCCCACACGGCACTGGGGAAACGGGACCCAGCATAAATGACGACTCCCACCATTGACTTGAGTGCGAACCCTCCTAGAAAACAATTTCATTTATTGACCGTCCCCGCCCGTTGGCCCGGTCATAAGTTTGGAAGAAGTGTTTTGTTTATGGAAAAAATCACGGACCATTAAATTAACTCTCACGGAGGAACTGAGTCCGTCTCCTGATGAATGAACTTGAGCAGTGGTTCGCTACTGATGGAGTAAGTAATGAATAAATTTGCTGATGGAGGTTTTCTTCTGTTCTCCCCCACACCGTCGCTCGTTGAAACTCCATTGAGTGGAACTAATCTTCTCGGACCAGTGACGCGAATAGATAAATGTCCTTTCCAAGACTTTTCGAAATTATTTTACAACCACAGTGCAATTGGCAATGCATTGCGTTTGCCTGTCTCCACCTCCACATCACCTACCGTTCTCGACTAAAGTAGTCACGTTCACTTGGAGTCATTTTCATAAATCTGTTTACAGCTCCTCCTTCGGGAGCGACAACATTCACTGAATAGGTGCAGGAGAAGGGGAGTTGACACCCATATATCACAGGATAACACTCATTGCATTCGAAATCGCTGTGGGGAGTGTGAATGTGACACCGGAGAGAGAAAATTACAAAATCCGTGCAATTGCCAACACTCCAAGGATTCTTAGGTGTGCAGCGCTACGGAGTGCACCTCCGTTTTCGCATGTGGATCGTTGCTGCGATTATTTTCAGAACACAAAATCAAAACGAGCACACCTCTACGATCCGACTTGCCTAGCTTCCTGGAAAATCACAAGCGTCTCATAGCCACCCCCAAGGGAATTAGTTTGCACAAAAGAACCACATGGCGTTTCTCGGGACCTGTTTAGATGGAGCGGGGTGTGCCACCCATCATTACACCATTTGCAGTAAACAATAAAAGTGTGGCTCGACAACCAACTCTTCTGCCATTTCACATGAGTTTGGGCAGAGGGTGGAAGAAAGTTTTCTCCTTTTTTCGCTTTTGCCGTTTCTTTTTGTTTTTTTTTATTGCGATGGTAAAGATAAGAAGAGACTCTTTGAGGGTGGAGTAAAGGGCTTCGCGACAAATTCGTTGAAAATTTCAATCACGAATTTTCGTTAGGGAATAATGCAAAGTGTTTCCCGGCGTGGGGTGCTTGCGAACGTGTGTCATCAAATTGTTTGGGGGTAGTTGTTGTTTTCTACCGGGAGCTGGTGGTACCTCGTTAAACGGTGACGTTGATTCCGCTACCAAAAGGGGCTGGAATATACGATGCAATTCAGGTTTTTTTTTGTCTTTGGAAATCGTTGAAAGTTTTCGGTTTTCCCTTGCCTGGAAGATTACATTCGCCCATTCCTTCTCAAAACAATACGGGTACAGTGGTGGGTCGGGGGGTTTTGGTCTGTATATAAACCTTAAAGGGTGCATATCTTATTTGTTTAAAGCTTTAGAAAGGTTTTTTATGACGCCACTGGGTGTCGATTTTAATTTTATTAACTCTCTTGCAGATGGGATCCGAAGGAGCGGGAATTGTTTTCAATTTAATGGATTCGGATTTTTTTTCGCCCACTTAAGGAGGTGTGGTCTTAAAACAGAGTGGTTTTTGTTGCGTACATGTTAACACCTTTGAAGTCGTTAAGTCGGGATGAGGCTCAGAAATAAAATGAAAAAGGCAGTTTGTCAGAAAATGTTAGCAAAACCACAGAATGCACATAAATTAATTTTGATACAAACATCAAGATTGTATTGCATTGCAAGACGACACACGCATGAAAAAGCTTCTCCAATCTCGCCTTTCGGAGTCGGCATTCAATTTGTAGGCCCCTTCCACTCGCGATAGTGGCGAAACAGTCTGAAGTGGACTTGAGTCTAGCTTCTACAGCCACTCGTGTTGTGGTTGCTATTGTTCTCTCACGAGTTGAAGACCTGTAATTTAATGCCGACTCCGAGCGGCGAGATTGAGAAGCTACCTCTTGATAGTTACACTCTTGAGAATTGTCAGTGATGCGAAAGAGGTGGATCCGTGAACTTTTTTTTTTAAATCTGTTGTCTAAACCTGGACTAAACGACTCGATGTCGACCCACTTATTTGAATTCCATTTAATACAGGTTCTTATTTTTGATCCTGTTCTAATTTTCGCTAAGCTTCGTAAAATATGTGAAATTTTACTGAAGCCAGTTTAAGTTAAATAAAACTAAAAAATAAATACTTCAGTAATACAGGAAGCAGGAAAAAGTTCGTAGCGTTTATCTCCATAGAACGCTTCGAGGGGAAATTACTCAGGAAAGACAGATCGCAGAGACCCTACTGAATGCTCGTTGGAAAGGAAAGGTGATTGGCAACTAGTTTGCTCTGACTCATATGGGACGCCGCACATGATGCTACTGGTTGAAAACTCATTGGCGATTCACAAAAATCAGTTTGTAACCAGTCGGCTGTTGATTTGCGTGTCGGGATGCCTATTGATGAAGTTTCTAGTTTGTCGAAAACAACAGACCAACCTGTTGCTGGTATCCATGACGACACTGAACGAACTAGAGATTTTGATTGATGATGAGTTTTTCGTGTGTGGAGTCAAGTCACCGCTGAGTCTGTAACTTGTCTGTAACCCGAGTTGCCAACCAATTTAGTCGTGCTCCAGTTGCTCTGTGTGCGTTGGGCCTAAGATTTTATTTATACAGCATGATTTCCTACGGGCATATTTACAAATGAGGTGGTGCATGGAATCAACCAGATCATCCTCAACTGTTTTAAAGATTTCAGCAAAACATGTTTAATTTTAGTTTACAGATTACTACCATGATCTTGTCGAGATTTGGGGCATGGAATTCTCGTCTATTATTACCCAGATTGTATGATGGTATTTGTGTTTTCGTTTAAAAGTTTTCAAAAACGATTCTTCCAAATTCTCTGCTACTCTCTGCCACCAGTTGTTCACCTACTTTCGGACAGTATTCATTTAATAACGGTTTTACCCGCTGGTTAAACTTTTGGACATTCTTACTATATTTGTTTTTCTTCTCGAAAGGCTGACTTTTTTTTGTTCGTAGACTTGCAGGTTGCAGATATCCCGAATACCGCCAAGACAAGAAAATACTGTGAGGAAGTTCGACGTCGGACGGCTATAATCGCAAGAGATCGCCAAATCCTTTTCCGATCGAATCTCTTTAATCTCTGAAGCAGTCCTTTGCCACCAACACCAAGTATTGAAGATCAAAAAGCTATCAGAAAAGCCTAAAGTCCTTTGATGTGCTGGGTTTCACTCGGACACCACAACGAAACCCCTGGTTTAACGACGAGTGTCGGCAGGCGAATGCAGCTAAGCAGGAGGCCTACAAAACGGCACTGCAAAGAAGAACAAGAGCTGCTCCCGAGCTCTTCGAGCAGAAAAGGAGAGACGAACACCGGCTTCTCAGGAGGAAAAAGAAGGAGCATGAGAAGCGCGCGATCGGTAGAATAGAGAGCTACCACTGCAGGAATGAGGTAAGGAAGTTTTGCCAAAGGAAAATCCACCATCGACCAAATATTCAAACTGCGGCAGATCTTGAAAAAAACCCAGGAACAACAAATCGATACCCACCACCTATACAGACGAGCTTAGACGAGCTATACAGAACAATGTCTAGTTTTGGCATCCCTACCAAACTCGTCCGTTTGTGTAGGATATAGATGAAGAATGTAAGCTGCTCCATCAAGGTCGGTAAAGAACTAACCGAGACCTTTGATGTCAAAAAAGGATTCAGACTTTTTTAACATTTTACTTGAATGAATTGTGCAAAACTCGAACGCCAATACCAGAGGCACACTCTTTCAGAAGTCCGTCCAACTACCTGCATATGTCGCCGATATTGACATAATCGGAAGAACACAGTGTGATGTCAATGGCACTTTTGTGAGTATTGCGACGGAGTCCGCGAAGATGAGTTAAACGGTAAATGAGGGCAAGACCAAGTATATGCTGTCAACCAGAAAGGACACCCAACACCGACGTCTCGGACGGTACGTCACAGCAGACTGATATAACTTTGAGGTAGTTAAAGTCTTTTCTACCTAGGAACCGCTACTAATTCTGACAATGACACCAGCGCCGAAATTAAACGAAGAATAACTCTTGCTAATCGCTGCTTCTTTGGGCTAAGAAAGCAATTGATAAACAAAGCCCTCTCTCCAACTACCAAGGTAACCCTGTACAAGACCCTAATCGTCCCAGTCCTGCTATATGGCGCAGAAGCATGGACTTTGTCAAAAGCGGTTGAGGTTGCTCTTGGGTGCTTTGAGAGGAAAATTCTTCGGGTGATTTTCGGTCCCGTCTGCATAGAGCGTGAGTGGAGGAGAAGATATAACAACGAACTGTACGAAGTGTTCAGCGACATCGACTTAGCCAGAAGGATGAAGATCCAACGATTGAGATGGCTAGGTCATATAGAGCGAATGGAAACCAATGCTTCGGTCTGGAAAGTCTTCGAATCCACCCCTGAGGGACGGCGCAGTAAAGGAAGACCGCAACTCAGGTGGCGCACGTAAGTGGAAAGGGAAACTGGAGGCAGCTAGCTAAAGATCGAGCTGGCTGGAGACGCTTGTTGGTTGAGGCCCAGGTCCACCCCGGAATGTAGCGCTACATGAAGTAAATAAGTAAGACTTGACAAAAAAAAAATGCTTCGCGTAAGAGCGTCGACTTTGGTTCTAAGAAAAAGGCTTATCCGCAACCAATTGTAATTTTCTGACTCGGTCTTAGGAATTGGGGTCTGAAATACATATGTTGCGGTAGTTCCAAGAGGAGTGTGCACGAGATAGTTTCTGTTGACTGGAAGCCAGGTTGGCAGGCAGGTAGAGTGGCTTCCATTCGCACTTGATAGGATTCGTTCAGTGAAAAACATGGATCCTTGGAGCCTACGAGAATATCAGAATATCCTATAACATTTCTCCTTGCGAGAAAGAAAACTCGTTTACTTTCCGGTTTTCGGAGCTTACAAAACCGCATATTAGCGGGGTGGAACTCAAACTCTCAAGGACGGCTAAGTATCTGGGTATCACACTTGATTCCAAACTAAACTGGAAAGAAAACATCAAAAAAGCGTCTGTAGCTTTCTACACATGTAAGCGAGCCTTCGGAAATACCTGGGGTCTTAGACCACGTGTGGTATACTGGCTATACATAGCGGTAGTAAGACCCATCTTAACTTACGGGTCAACAGTCTGGTGGCAAGCACTGGGGAAGAAATACTTTCTTTCTAGCTTGCCAAAGGTCCAAAGATCGGCCTGCTCAGGAATCACGAGTGCCCTAAGGACAACGCCGACAGCAACGCTCGAGATCCTACTCCATCTTACCCCTCTGACATTTTCTGTAGTAGCAGAGTGGCTTTTACCGTAATGAGACTTAGGGAAGTCAAGATGTGGAAAGACAAGCCATAGGGGAACGCGTCCATCCTCTCAAAATGGACAGGATCATACAGATACAAAACATCGGATTATCTGCCACCAACCCTAACTACTACGAGAAAGTTCTCTACTCGAATTCCGGAGGAGGGATTGGGAAGAGCAAATGGCGGCGAAGAGATCCCCCTATATACTGATGGTTTGAAAACAGGTGCAAGAACGGGTCAGGGGTCTTCTGCGATCTCTTTGAAAAATCCCTAAACCTAAGCAACGGATGTAGCGTTTTGCAAGCAGAAGTGGTAGCAATAAATGAGGCGGCACTTACGCTTAAAGAGCTTGGTTTGACTGAAAAAATTATTTACTCCGACAGCCCAGCGCCTATAAGAGCCATAGCGTCGGATATTGTAATGTCAAAACTGGTCAAGCTGTGCAGACAGAACGTCAACGAAATCTCTAGACTAAACACGGCGACTCTTTGCCGGGTACCGGGACACGCAGGAGTTCAAGGAAACGAGAGAGCGGCCATGTTGGCAAAGGAGGGCACAGAGTTAGATAAATCTCTAGCACTATCTTATGTCAATATGCCGTTAAGTTTCCTAAAGAAGGAAGTAGAGGACGAAGCTTTAGAAAGAGCAAATGCGCGATGGTTGAATCTGGACATTGGGTCAACGACGAGAGCCCTATGGCCGATGTTGAACAGTGAGAAATCATTATCAATGATTGGCCTAAGTTGCAAGGATATACGGACGATGGTGGGAGTTCTCACCGGACATTGTCCAATAGGCACCCATGCCAGAAGGTTAGGTATCCCCCATAGCGACTATTGTAGAGGTTGCAGGGACGAGGAGGAAACAGAGTCCGTCCGCCACCTGCTATGCGGTTGTCCAGCCCTACGGGGAAGGAGACTGATAACACTAGGCAGTAACTTCTTCGACGAGCTGGAGGATCTGAATAAAATAAAACTGAGGCACCTCCTGAGATATATACAATAATCTGGGTGGTTCTAATAAGCAGCAAAAGTGTAGGTCTCACGGGGTACACTCCCCCACACATAGGGCACAATGGACCGAACTGTTGGTCTCAGGGAGCCACGACCCAGTCGCAAGGGCAACCTATCACCTACCTACGTACCTTATTTTGCGATTTTATTTATTAAGGTTCAGTGACAGGAATCCAAATCTCGCGATCAAAATTACTGAAAAAAATATACCAACAATCAAACCAAAAACTGGTATAACTGGCAGTCTGTTTTGCAGGAAAGAAATGTTATTATGCGCCCCAAGGGCATTCCTAGAACGAATAGAATTTATATTTGTTATAACGATAGGCCATATCCTCATAATGGTCAGTTTTATTAACTTAAAATGATAAAACTAGATACATTGATCACTTCAATATCCCGCACTGATAACGGATTAAACATCTACCAATTGACCACTAAAGTTCTCTCCCAAGCAAAATAAAGAGTTTCTTAATCCCCTAAGCACCCAATACACAAAATGTTGATTAATTAAATTCACCCTTCAATTCCGGTAAAATGTCCCTACACTCATTTAGGAACTGTCCAACCAACTTTCAAATCCGCAATCTCACACTCTAATACAAACCACGTCGTCATCATGCCACACCGCAGAAGGGAAATGCCGGAAAGACATGCAACCGACTGGTGTGGACCCTCAAACTCCTGGACCAAAATGTGAGGTGTTCAAACGGAAGCATTGCAAATGCAAATCCCTTTCAATTTAATCGCTTTAATTTAATTACGGGATAATTTCATTCCCGAAACATACTCCCCCGGACCACACGCTTCATCTCCTCGGCGAGCACAATACTATTTCAATAATCCGTTATTTTAATGCAATTATCACGAGGCTCTTCATATAAACATCATTATCATCCCCATCGACGCAGGAGTGTCGGCCCGATGTTTATACAATCCTGTTGTTGTCATCTGCATGCATACTGTTTATTCGTGTACTCTTCATGCAGGTGAACAATTGATACTACCCCCATTCCAGGATTGCAATCTCAGAGTCCCTCGTGCCCTTGTAAGCGCACCATCGCCATCAGAGCTGCAAGCATTAAAGCCAAATTGCACATACAAACACGACACGTAAATCGAATTTAATAAAATATATTACTCGCATTCGATTCGAATCCTTTTGCTAACGAAATGCAAACGTGCGTTACATGTATCCGTGTCCTTGTGCTGTTGCTGCTGCAATCACATCTGCTGTATCTGCTAGCATCCTGTGGATGAATTTTTAATTAAACTTTCACAAGGATCCATCACTCGGTTCGAAGGGAAACAATCAATTTCGTCGTTCTTGCTGACAGTTGAGAGAAAACACCGACAACAACAACGACACAGGCAGCAGCAACAACCGCCGGCAGACCTGTCGTTGGGTGGGTCATTATTTAATTTTATTTTAATTCGATTGACTGTCTGAAGATGTGTCCTCTTAGCGTTCGTTTCATTTCAATTAAATGCTCTTTCTGGCTGATCCCAAACTCCCAAACCACTCAGTTCTGTTCATCAGCGTCAACAACGCCACACAAACAAAGAGCATGCATTCTGAAAGATAACAAAATGGCTTTTATGAGTCTCGTCCCAGCTTTGCAGGGGAAGTCATATTCCCACGGGACGTTAGCAGTTTCGATGTGTTCTGCTGTTTTGTGAGCGGGTTGGGTGTGATGTAGCGCGAGATGTTCTTTCCCCCAAAAAAAATCCTTCTGCGCTTTGTGAAGGGTATACTCGTATATTTGGCTCCGGAATCTAAGAACGATGAGACCTGATCCAAAAATGCATGTCACGTATTGAGCATCTCGAAGGAGTGACAGGATACACACAGAACCGAAACAAGTAAGGAGTACACAGACCGGGGTGGAGACCATCAGGAAAAACAACCTTTCAAACGGTGGAGCACTTCGAGCGCAACGATATCAATGTGAAAGATTGCCTTTGTATTGAAGTAACCCTTGGAATATTTATCTTTGCGATGGAGACCTCGTCGGTCCCTCGTCCCCCTCACGCTTTGCTACAAACATCTATTTAGTGTCGCATGGATAAAGTTTATGTTTGGTTCATCTAACCCCGATCCAGAGAACTCCGTTTTTTTCCTAGCGATTCTCTTGGATTCACCCCATTCGATTGATCTCTGGAATGGGAGAATGAGGAGATAAGCATTGCGGGGTTGGGCTTGGGAAGCTATGAAGTCATTTTCCTGATTTTTTTTCCCTCTCGCTCCTCTCAATCCACGGGCAGATGGAGAGTGTAGTTTTCCGGATTTGCAAATACATCCAGACCCGATATGCTGTTTAATATTTTATGGGGATAGCTTTTAAATTTTACGGGCTATCGTGCCGGGTAAGCAAGGACTTGTATACGTTGTTGACTTCATGACGTTTAGCGCTGTTGTCGGAGTTATGTTTAAGTGCATATCTGAGATGGAGTGCCTTTGATTGGCTAAAGAATAGACTTCTTTGGCAGTGCCTCAACGGAAAATGTTTCTAAGAACCTCTTAGTTGATGCATTTTAAGAGTGCAAACTGCTCCACAATTGAAAGCCCGACAAAGTTGGGCGAAACTTATGACCTGGTCATCATAAAAAGTATGAAGCAAATGGCCTGATCTGGACATTGAGTCAACGACAAGAGCTCTCTGGCGGTGTTAAAAAGGAAGAAATGATTATCAATTGCTAATATTAGCTGCAAGGATATTCGGATGGTGGTCCATGGCCATGGCACTCATGACATGAGGCTAGGTATACCCCATAGCGACTATTGTAGAAGTTCCAGGGACGTGGACGAAATACAATCCGTACGCCACCTGCTCTGCAATTGTCCAGCTCTTCAGGAGAGGAGACTACTAACACTGGGCATTAACTTCTTCGACGAGCTGAAGGTTCTGTACAAAATAGAGCTGAGGCGCTTCCTGAGATATGTATATACAACGAACCGTTCTTATCATCGCTGCATATGCAGGTCTCACGGGGTACAGCCCATACCCGGGGCACAATGGCCCCAACTGTTGGTCTATGTGACACCAGTCATAAAGGCACCCTCTCACCTACCTACCTTCCATGAAACAAAATGTATGGCATAGGCCAAATCTCTGGACTACGGTAAATCCCCAAAAGATTATCCTTTTTACGCTCAAGGCCTGTTATATATCGTGCCAAATCTAGTCTCGATATTCTTATTAGCCTACTTGAGAAGATGATAGAGTAGAGTATTCCAGAACAAAATAAATTAAAAATAAACAAGCAAGTGCGAGTTGAACTCGCACGGGGAAGGTTCCGTCGCATAATGTTGATGGATGATTTCTAAATATCAAACGATGTTTCCAAACTATTTCAGTGTAATTTTCTTCTAACTCCAACCCAAAGCAACTATTCATTCATGCATTCATACATCCAAACAAACATTTATCCATACATATACCTATACCTATATCCAAGTTTATCCAACACAGAAAATCCCTTCCATCATACGCTCTACAGCGCCATGTCTCGTTTTGATTCCAGCCAAACTTGTCAGACTGAGCGGATGGCTGGCTGGCCGGCTAGAATTCTAGGGCTATAAATCTAGGGCTAGATTTTTAGTTCTAGAATTCCAGGGCTAAAAATCTAGGGCTATAAGCGTAGGGCTAGATTTCTAGGGCTATAAATCTAGGGCTAGATTTCTAAGGCTAGAATTTTAGGGCTATAAATCTAGGGCTAGCATGGAGCTGCATATTTTTCAAATGGAACTTTGGATCAAAAACTGTTGAAGCAAACTTCTACCTTATTTCAAAAGATCTGTCGATTGATATATATTTCGATGAGGTGCGTCAATGTTTCAAAATAAATGGCAACTTAACCTGTACTACAGCCAACCCAAATGGCCCCATTTTTTAAATTTGAGTACATGGGCAATGACATTTAGGCCTGAAGTACCTAATTCGAATTCGAAGACGCCTCTTTGTGAGGGATTCTCATTCTTGAGGCGTGTGCGTCCAGTGATTGCACCTATGAGAGTCCTGAGCGAAGGCCTGTCCATTCTGATTAGACGCTTAGAACGCTTAGAATTAAACTTAGGCTAGATTTTCTCTGTAATCAGGCACATGTGCCTTCTGACTAAATACGATTGGTGATTCTGATTTTTAATTTTTTTTCGGTGGATATTTGAAACGCTACACTGGAGCACTCAGACTCAAAACTGGTCCATTGTACTGCCAGGTAGCAACCTACTCCAGTGCCGTTAATTTGATTCCCACGGTAAATGGTGACTGGACCAGATTCGATTTCACTGGGATTCGAACCTGGGACACCTCTAACTTAGGGCAGGCACTTAACCAACTGCACCATCCAGTCATTGGTGGTTCTGATAGTGTGTTCTTTTAGGAGATGTTGGCTGTAGCTATCGGCATGTTGCGGTAGTTCCCTGCAGGGTACTTGTGATAAGACCGTTCCACGCCTGGCGCGTTTCCCTGAATTCCTTGAAATGTGCTATGCACATTGCCGACATTATAAGTACCGCCACCTACATGAGGTGAAAAATAAAATTCTCAGCCACCTCGTCTAGAGATCGGCGGTGATTCAGCCATATCTTTGAATCGAAGATGACCGAGATCAGAGATTTAATCGCTGCTTGGTTGTCCGAGCATATGATGATGTCCCTCTTGGATATCACATTGTTCTTAAGCTACAATATTCCGGAAGACACTTAAACTGAGATCCATTGAGTAGACCCTGAGTCCTACTCCCTCATCCGTCTTGGAACCATCTGTGGAAATACTCAGAGGACCTTCCAGCGTTTAATTGTCAGACTTCCAGTCAGATCTGTGTGAGGGAGTTAGATAATTTGTTGTCAGAGATGGGTTGGTGTGTAAGGAGGTCGGTGTCGTGAGCACTGTTGTTATGATTACTTTTCTCGCGAACAACAATTTCACGTCAATTCTCAATCCTCAAAATTTTCAGAGGTTTTATGTGGCATTTAAGTTCTGTACACATGAACAGCCATCTGCCACCTGCGATGTGCAAAAATCGTAAATGGTGACACCTAAAAATGATAATAATGGTAACGCTACAATCCGTGGTGAACTTGGGCCTAGCTTCTCAGCAGCCACTCATGTTGTGCGTGCGATTGTTATCTCACAAGTGGAGGGGACCACGAGCCGACTCCGAACGGCAAGGTTGAGAAGCTTTTGCTAGACAGCTATACTCTTTGAGCATTGTCAGTGAATCGAAAGAGGTGAAAACGTGAACAATTTTGAACTTAGATCTGAGTGTGTAGTGTGTATGGGTCGACGCACATACCCACAACACCACGGATACTTCATTCACTGACATTCGTGACACGCCGACACGTTACACGCGTTGCCCCCCAAGTTCGGAATCTAAGATCTATGCACACTTTTACGACCAATGAGAGATTTATGGCGTAAATTTTTTCAGGCACGATTGCAGGTATTCTGCGGCCCAATGCTAGGATTCCAAAATGTCCTAACTTTCGTCAGCAAAAACTCAACACCAGCGATAACGTATTAACTTTTCTCCAAATATCTCTGAATTTCCTTTAAGATCTGTCTCTTCTGAGAAAAATTTTATAAAATGCCCACATAAAGTTCAAGTTAAATGTTCTCATGCGTGGTGGAAAATCCGACCAGAAATTCCAACTGATGCTTTCAACTGATAACCCTTAAGTCCTCAATAGTTCCAAGTACTGAATCTTATTTACCGTCCGCCATCTGGCAGCAACTAGTCTCCTTACTCATCAACCTCAAGCTAAACCTCAACCAAATATCCTTATGCAAATTATGAATACAACACCGACTCGAAATAGTTTTCATACTCGTTAAGTTGGAAATAAACGCATTCAACTCGTTCACTGCAGCCCTTTGCTACCCTTAATCACAAAGTTTAAACCGATATCGTTCGCATGTACGAATAAGTCCATATGCACCACTTAAGCGTGGGAAAGGGATCCTGACGTCGAAACTAATTACTTCCCCCTTTAAATATCCGGAAATTTGCAGGAAAAACTTTCCCAGCATTATAGCCGCATCGCCCCATCGTCTCGCCCCCATCGACTCCCACTTCAGCATGCTCAACGTTACACTGAACAACCTGAAACTTCACCAACCCGATAATTTAGAATTTCTGAGTTTTTCCTAACGATTCCATCCACCCTCCCAGCACGTGTGTATGTGTGGGAGTGTGCTTTTATGTGGGACAACATCAGTTTGACCATGGCATGATGGCGCAGATCGGGTGAACGAGGGCGGATGGGGCCAGTCGCTTTCAAGGATTCACTGAATGCAGAAAGGGATCACACAACGTCGACGGAAAGTTGTTTATGAAACGGATAAAGACCAAACTTTATCCGCACACATTCAAAGAGCGAGCAGCAGCACATGTGGGTGAGGAATCGATTTTTCACCGAAACTATTTGTGCCCTACCAGCGTCATAAGAAAAAAAAATTGGTCAGCAGGTCCTCTCAACATCCTGCAGGGAAAGATTTCTGTTTACTTTTGCCATTAAATTTACTCAAATTCTCCTTACGTACGCGCAGCTTTAATGCCCTTATAAATGTTCTCCGGAAAAACGGGCAAAAGGATTCTTAAGCACACAAGCGGTACACACCCTCATCTCACTGGAGATGTGCTTCCATCAGACACACGCACACATATGGTACACATGACGAATGCCCCCAGGGTTAAAGTTGCAAGTTTTTCACTTCTTTCACACACGTCCTTGCGTCCCTGTTCACACACAAGTCTTGCCGATTGTATGGAACAGGCAATGTGATTATTTGATTGCGAACGTCTCGGAACGAGAGTCTAGGCATGAAGGTTAAGGAAAAAAATAAGAGGAAAGTAGAAAAAAGGAGAAAAATTAGCAGAATTATTAATCAATGTCCTTTCTGCTGGTGGTCTTGGCCGTCCTCTTTGATTGGGTGCTGCCGTCAAAAGGCGTATTCATCGAACCTTTCTTCATCCTCATTCCCAGTTCTTTTGGTTTCCTGTCACGTTTTCGACTTCTGGTCTTCGGATAGATCCTGCTCCCGGTGTTCGCATTCTTCCATGGCTGATCGGGGTGGGTGTGTGTGTGTCGGTTGGGATGCGTCCAGTTTCAATTAAAATTTGTTGCTGAAATCAGTGAAAAATAATCGAATTAATTACGAAAAAACCGAACGGCAAGCGTGGAATGATGTGCATTAGCACGGTTATAATGTCCAAGGGGTGGGGTGGTGGCCAGTGGGTAGCGTGCGGAAAGTAACTATTATTCTTGACAGGAATTAATGGAATTCTGTTCTCGATCGAGATGAATTTTTGTGAGTCGATGGACGACAAGACAGGCCACGACGGGCGGGTCACGGGTGTGGGTTTGCTGGAAGGGAATATAATTTATTGCGTCCTTGATAGACCGTCGAACATATTTTGCACGTTGCCGGATAAAATAATAAACGAGCTGCTTTAATCGGCAAAAACAGCAAAAAAAGAGAGATTCATTCCTATATGCAGCGGACGTGGATTGATGATGGTCCAGTTCGATATCAATAATTGAATCCTTTTTGAAGGAATGACAAAGTAGGACGAAACGTGCATTAAGAAGGAGGAAGTCGCTGAAAGCGATAAGTGATACTGAGGATTTATCTGACATTCTGAACGAAAGTTCACTAAATCGGACGTGCTTCTGTCAATGAATTTGTATTTCATGTTACAAGAGGATGACTGAGTGAATTACTGTGAGTGACTATGAACTTCGTCTGTGAACACATTATGTCCTAATAAGCAACTAGTGACGAACATGTTTACTGGCTACGATTGCATGACAAATCGAATGCAGGAAACATAAAAAAATGTTTGAAAAATTACGTAAAAAGGTGTAGCAATGATTTATCAGCGATGCAGTATTGAACTGGATATCGATGCTTCGAAATCATAGCGGATATTGGCACTTTATGACACAATAATAATAATATAATAATAATAATAATGGCGGCTTCTCAGCAACCACTCGTGTTGTGCGTGCTATTGTTCTCTCACGAGTGGAGGGGACCTACAGTTTAATGCCGACTCCGAACGGCGAGATTGAGAAGCTTTTTCTAGACAGTTATACTCTTTGAGCATTGTCAGCGACTCGAAAGAGGTGAAGCCGTGAACAATTTTTTTTTTTAAATTGTTTGTTTGTCTGAACTTGGATTCGAACCTAGACTGTGAAAGTCTAATGCGTATGGGTCGACTCACGAACCCACACGGCCACGGCGCTCACATCCTTATCATCCACAGCTCAATTTGAATCAAATACCTTCGAAGTGGGTACAGTTTGAATGGCTGCCTAAAGGTAGCCTTAAACGATTTGATTTGCTATTTGTCTTGCTTTCGATGATTTTCAGTTAGTTAAGGTAGCCCTAAACGACGAACATGCTCGCCGAACTTGCTCGTTTGCCTTATCCCCTACACAGCGAACACATTTGGCGAACATTCATTTCATGTTGTTTCTTCAAACCGTCAAAATGTGTGATAGGAAAGCGCGAGTGGTGAATTCCTCTTTAAAATCGTGGCTGACTGTTGACATTGTGCTTAATTAGCGATATGCACTCGGCGACGTTCACAGCAAAAATGAGGTTTGCTCGAGTTACGTTCTGAGACGATTAACATGGAAAAAGAAAGTCACATATTTGTAAATTAATTATTTAATGCATTACATAATATACAAACAAATACAAAAAAGAAGAAGTGTATTCTTCGATGGCTTCTCCTCAACTAACTATGCTTAGCATCCACGTACCATTTTAACAAGACGTAAACAAATAAGTAGAGACAAGGAATTAGGATAAGACGCTAGTACGTAAACAAATAGGACAACAAGAGGGAATTGAGGAAGATAGTATAGATCATTACAAGTAAACAAATATGGAATATAAAGAATGGGAAATGACGACAAGTACATGGATGCAACTAGGGCATGTTGCGTGTTGCGGCACGTAACTCTCGCGAACATGGGCCTACACGGCGAACATCAGAACCAACGAACAAGACAAATTGAAATTTTTCGCCAACAGCGAGCGGGTCGCGAACCAGCCCATACATGACGAAAAAGCGGCGAGCACGAGCATGTTCGTCGTATAGGGCTACCTTAAGCAACTGAAACTCATCGAAAGCAAGAAAAATACCAAACCAATCGTACCTCGTAAGGGATCAATTAACACTTACTAAACAACGATTCATAAAAAATGATTAATGTCATACACGCGAATGATTAAAAAGCAAGAAACTAAAAAAGCTAAAGCTTTTAGGGCTTTAAGAGCTCGAATAGAGACAATTTTGAAGCATGCAAGAAGCCGTCTCTGTATTTACTGTGCAATAATTTTCAGATTTACGGGCATGGGTAAAGTACTTCGAACACATATTTTTATGAAATAGGTATGAGTCTATGATGAACCTTCAAATTCTAAATTAAATTAAAATAAATTTTTTTACAAAGTTAATTAATTTTTGAAAAATCTGTGATTGCTATACTAATCGTACGAAAAACATTTTTAAGAAACAGCGAATGGCTTCAATTTACAAAAGCAAAGTGGTTAGAGAAATCCTTATTGCTAATTGCCAGCTTCGAGATCTTGGCTTTCAAGGTTTGTATCGGCACAGAAACGTTGACCATGGTGGGGCTGATTATTATCGTTCCCTTCTTGGCTAGCTCGTCTCCTTTATAGTTTCCAGGAATATCCCTGTGTCCAGGAGTCAGCACACCATAAGGCTGCATTGTCTCGATATCTCGTTAAAAGGCATACAGCAGTGAAGTAAAAATCATCACAAACACGGTGACCAAAATGCGTCGACAGCTTTTATTAATCTAAAACTTGAATGCTATTTTTGGAAATCTGATATATCTGTCCTCCATACATTGCTTTGGTAGTCCCTAGCTGCCTGATACTGGCCCTGCAGAGAGTAAGTGTTCCATATTGTCTACAATTTTGTGCACCGCTATGATCTATTTTTCCGGTTGCAGCAATAGTGGTCAGTACGAGTAGGTCCCCCATCTTATAGTACGTTTACACCGCACTCAAATTCAACATTTCAGGAAAAAATTTCAAAATCCAATTTTGCGTTCCCAATGTAACTTTAGCATTTCAAATTACAGCTGGTGTCAGAATTGATTATTGATATTTTTTCCTAATTGGAAATCAGAAGTGGTTGAACCATTTATGTAGCCACATGATCGTGGCGACCAATTAACATCGCCACGACGTGAGATAACACGGCCATTGAATTTCTTGCACAAAAGAGGCATTGTTTCGTTGGCTGTGTGGCAAGTGGCACCATCCTGTTGGAAGCACATGTCGTCCAGGTCCATATTCTCAATTTCAGGCCACAAGAAGTCCTTTATCATCTCGCAAAAGCGAACACCATTCACAGTAACTGCTTGACCGACCTCATTTTCGAAGAAGTACGGCCCGATGACGTCGCCAGCCCATAAACCACACCAATCAGTCACTCAGTATGCACAGGTGTTTTCACATTTCCTACAGATCTGATTTGCTGAAATTTGCACACAATTCTATCGATTGTGGACTCATTTGGTCGATCATGCTGACCAAAAAAATCACGAAGTGCAGGAAATGCATTTTGATTTGAACGCCAATTTTCGTAGAAGGCTTCAGCAATCTTAACGCCCTGTTCAATTGTGTACATCTCTCTCAATGGTTGAATTTGTCAAACACTGAAACAAAGAAATGTCAAATTAAGTTGGGCAAAAAAATTTGACGTTAAGGTGTGACTCACAATTAACATCGTGCATTATGATTGGACCACCCTTAATTAGATCAGGTTTGTTAATTCTATAAACTTGTTGGTGTGTCGAAGTCTGTCTTTGCTTTTCCAGATATGGAGGCAGCATTAGGTTCAACAGTTTAACAAAAGTTTATAAATCGAAGTCAGTAAACAATACGTAGAGAGGAAAACGCACAATGAGGGGTATATTAAAAAACCCTTAAGTTTGTATATCCGCGTTTCCGAACCTGACACCCATATTAGTTTTACCATAGGGTAATGTGCGTGAACCTCCTTGGTACCCCAATACTCGACCCTACCTTACTTTCCCACTTCGACCAAGAATAAATTGTTTGCTAAACAATCTTAACTTGAAATAAGAGTAGCTAGTCCCACACGTAACACTTGATTTTTGTGAGACATTGTTAGATGGGCTCAACGTCAATCTTAAATTTCTGTCAAACAGAGTGAAACTTTATTTAAGCTTCGGTATGTGAATCAGTTTAATGTTTTCTATCTAGAAGCACAGAGGCTTCCTGTCTAAAGTTTGCGAACGTATAACACAAGCAAGCAACTACATGCGTCTACTATTTCGAATAATAACTCAATTTCAGGCAGGGTTTCGGCAAAAACACAGTTGCTCACCAAATCTGATCAAAGTAGTGGCTGATTTTAGGTCTAGTCTGGGTGGATTTTTGATACTTTCTGACATTACCAAAGCCTTAGATATAATACTTTTTTTTTAGGGTTTTTTTTGAAACACACTACACTGGAGCACTCAGACTCAAAACTGGTCCCATGTACTGCCAGGTAGCAACCTACTCCAGTGCCGTTAATTTGATCCCAACGGCAAATGATGACTGCACCAGATTCGATTTCATTGGGATTCGAACCTGGGACCCCTATAACGTGGGGCAGGCACTTAACCAACTGCGCCATCCAGTCGTATATTTGCGTATGTTGGCGTTTGTACGGACTTCTGGAAGATCATGCCTTTGTTCATAGCCAATCTATGACACAATCTTCTCAAGAACGATGTTAAAGAAATCACATGACATCCTTGTCCAAATCTTTATTAAATATTAAAAAGGCCCTTTCATTCACAGTTAGACCCATTTTAGCTGTTTTCGTTTCAATCCGACCAAACGCTTCATTGCCGGCTCATTGTGTTCCTCCATGTCCTTAATTGCAAATAATGGCAATTGTCCTGAATATTTGAAAATCGGGCCCATAATCTTGACCGTTGAGTTTAAAAACAGTTCTGTAAATAATACACTGGGCCCTATAAAATAAATTATTTAAAGTACTTATTCCGAAATAAAATCATGGAATTTTGTATTATCTTTGAAATGCTATTATTTCCTATGAACTCATACAGAGTTGTACAAATAACTCGCTTTAATTCGATTTTCTCCGAAATTTTCAGACCCGTAAAGAAAGACACGTCCTGCCTACAGGTGACCAGATATTCACTTCCATTTTGCTGAATTTTCCCATAAAGTTAATAAACAGGGAGAGTGTGAGAACTGAACAACGAACTATTTTAGGAAATTATTCATGTAATTTTAATGCACACACGCCTGCACGTCCACGGTAACTGAAAGCAACCCTTTGCGCTCGCCAAAAATAGTTCGGACTCGCTTTCAACAGCGAAGCACAATTCTACAGAGGTAGCAGTTTGAAAGTTCGGAAGTGAGCGTACGCAGCTGAAAACCGGACTAAAAAAATCCCTTTCATCCTTTTGCCGGAATGAAATAACCCCACGGGGGCGTTGGCACCGCAAAATAATCGTACCTCACCAACTGAAACACCGCCATAGAATCTCCAAACAACTCTTCACGTGAGCAGACTGTTCCTCCACTCGTTCTGTAAATCTGCAAAGACCTTACAGCCCTACCTCGTTTCGAGTGAACTGGAAAAAGGTGCCACATTCGTTGCTCGCTACCGCAGCTGCAAATTAGGAAATTTCATAAAGTTTTGAATATTTTGGGAAACAACGGTCCAGCCATTTTGGGGGTGCCACACATACACGCATACAGATTTTAAACGAGAGCATATTTCATATTTGTGTGGCTTTGGATTACATCGCTCCTCAGGTCAGATATGGGTGTTCGCACCCACCAGAGCGGATGTGGACAAAGCCCCCAACTACACTATTGTCGATCAGCTTCTGCTACGATGCGGATAACCTGCTATGATGCGGAGTTTCATGTGTTAGCTGAGGGCGGTCGTTGAATGCTTCGCTAGCCTCGTACGCTAGAAAACGATGCTACCATCAAAGATATGCCCTGCTACTTCCATCTCCAGCCGCTTATAATGAAAAACCGGGACTTCATCATCGCCCGGATACCTTTGCCCTGCTCTGCGTACTTCTGTGCGTCAAAATTAGTTACAAAACAGCAGAGGCGGGGGGACAATAAATGACCACTACGGTAAGGCAGGATGCCACCACTATCCTAAAAGGACACCAGAATAGAATTTTTAATAAGCACATCGTAAACGTTGCCCTTAAAACTATGTCCGGAGTGTGTTGTGTGTGCGGGGACACAAGATTCAAATTGAGTAAACTTTGCCGAAGCGAACAAGACTTACCAGAGTGACGCTGGAATTGGGCCGGGGGTGGTAAAATAATTAAGATTTGCTTTCTAGCACTTTCCCGGAATGAAAATCGGATCCGGTGACATAGTGGCACGCATGGTTGCCTAAATCGTTGAAAATGTGTTTTGGTTTGCTTTCGATTGCTTTGATGCAGAGATACTCTGCGAAATTCGCCGTAGGCACGGATTTTCGAAAGAGTTGGCAGCAGTTGAGAGGGGTGCTTGTGTGCTCTGTTTACAGACACCACACATCGTCTGGATCGGCAGATTCGGGTGGCAGGATGGCTATACGAAATTGTTTCGGGTCAACTGAGCATGAGATTTGAATTAGTGGAACGCTACGTTGCCCGAAAAGTTTTAAGTGATGAAGTTTTACTTATGGTGTGTCTAGTGTAAGGTGTTGAACACAGGATGAATCAACAGCCCGCAGGAGTCTTCTGGTTTGAGGCAACCTCGAGATGGATGCAAAGGAACGTAGTAGCAACTGAAAGCGTTTTGATTTATGCTCGCAATGAAGTTTTATTACGGAATTAAGTAGAGCGTAGGAACTTGACATTCACGAGTTAAGTTGAGTGAAAACTGACAGATGAACCCTTAGGATTACGGAGTAGGTGGTGAAATTGATTGGAGAGGGTTTATGTGAGTGAAGTTATTTTTCTGAGGAAGAAGCAGTTTTGATGCTTAACTTTTGATGGGATCTTTGACTGCGACTTGACTCAGTCTAACTGTCGCGATATTTAATATACGCTTCCTATTTGGAGTGGGAATGAGTACTTTAAAGACTAAAGGACCCTTTACTTAAGATTCGGATTCGTAAAGCTTTGCGGGGCTGCTATTTCGGCGAACTGAATAGATTTTCAATTAGGATAATTAATCGTGGCTGAGGTTATTTTTGGAAAGAGTATCCCCGTTCAGGGGCTCCTACACTGATTCCATAGCACTGATGTCATGAAGCTTTAATAATTATTTAAAGGAAATCGGTTGAAAAACAAGTGATTTGTTGTAAAGGGATGTTTTTGATGACAAAATAACTCTGATCTTAAATAAAGAGGTGGCAAAAATTGTGTTCTTATTCTGTGTGTGGCGGGGTAGACCTGGGCCTCAACCAACAAACCTTTCCAACCGGCATGGCCTCTTGCTATCTGCTTCCAATTCCGTACATCAAGTTGGTTGAGGTCCTTCTCCACTTGTGGGCCCCATCTATAACTAGGGCGTTCTCCGTTGCGTTGTCCCATTGGATCGGATTCAAAAACTCTTTGGGTCGGAGCTGAGCTGTCTCCATGAGCTCAACATGGCCTAACCATCTTAAGCGTGTTATTCGTAGACGCTTGATTAGGCTCATGCTACCGTACAACCCGTGTTAATTGCTATAAAGCAGACGTTACCGCAATCCCGGAAGTGCGGTGAGAAGGGCCGGGCAAAAAGAGGACGAAAAACTGCGATATCTATTACGGCAATTGTTACAGAGAGCTAATGCAGCGATTATTTGGATGTGGATTTGTTGTTCGAGGCAGACTTAGGTAAAAAGTCTTAAGCGTTAAGCCTCAGTACAATCCGCATGAAGGGTAAATTCGGGAACATCAGCCTAATCTGCGCCCACGCCCCAACGGAGGACAAAGATGACGATAGTTTAAAGATATTACGGACTTGAAAAAACTTCTCTCGGGCTTAATCGCACGTGTGCAAAGTTTAAAATAATTAAACGCTCGCAATCTGCCGGTAAGGTCAATGCAGTCTCTCGTAACAAATTGTCTACGCAACAACTGTATACTCTAATTAGTCGTTCGAAGTCAAATAGCCTGCGCACCCATCGAGTTCTCGATTCATCTACCGAAAATTCTAAGGCATCGACAAAAACAGCTGACACGGTCCCGGACAATGATTCTGAAACTGCGATCAGTGCTACGATTACTGGTGCATCGACTACTGGATCTGCTTTATGTGCTGCTGCTTCTGTTTCATCTCCTGTTGTTGTTGCTTATCGTACTTCAGCAGATCCAGTTGCCAATGCTACTCATGCAACTGGGCCGACTCTGTCGAGCCATTCTCTGTCGATCCTAACATCGACCACGCTAACACGAAGAGAATCAATCGATCGAACACACAAAATAGTCTATTAAATGGAACAAACAACAACAGCGATGGAATTGCCCAGGATCTTCAAATTGTCAGACAACACCAATGGTTGCATTTGTCATCAAAATGCAACCAACAACTACTTGTGAGTGTATACTTGCCTATGTCTGCCATCTTCTAGAAGGTGGATTTATTTTCTTGGATTTTCTTCAAATCTGAAAAGAAAACATCTGAAGTTACGTCCCTAATTCTATTCCTGCGTTTTCCTTGTGGTATTACCCGCGTGCTTCTTATGCTCTCTGTTTCATCCTTTATATTTGTTTGCTAATAAAACATTTTACTTAATAATAATAGTAATAATTTTACTTAAAAAATAATGAAACATTTACATTTTACGCATAACCACATTACAGGGGCTAGACATCTCTGGGACTTCCTTGACTAGCGGTTTATCTTCTAAGAAGCTTTTCCCTTTTATGACGCAACTTTTTGGTGCTATTCCAATTACTTTATATAAAACAAACATTCATCATCATCATCATCATCATTTTCATTTTCATTTCATTTTCAGTGACCAGCGTGGTCCACTACAGGGGTCACGGGGGTAATGAACACACGAGAGATCTCCAGACCACTCGATCCTCCGCCATCGACTCTAACTCATCAGGAGCTATGCCCAAGCGCAACCAGACGAATTTTTGAACCTGGTCCGACCATCTAGTCCCGGGTTTGCCAAGCGGTCGCCTACCTGATGGAATGGCATTCAAGGCACGCCTCGGAAGTCGTGAGATGGGGACAGTCGTGCCACGTGACCAAACCATCGAAGTACAGCCCTTTCCGTACGAAGAAGCAGCTGTCCAACGTTGAGCTCCTCGCGCACTGCCGTGTTTCTCACCCTATCCCGGTAAGTAATTCCCACAACAGCACCAAGAAATCTCATCTCGGCAGCTTGTATTCGCGATCTTATCTTTCCGGTCATTACCCAAATTTCATGACCATAGGTGAGAGTTTAAAGAAATACTGCGTTAAAAATCGCTAACTTGGCTTTGACACCAAGCTCGGACTTCTTGATTACAGATCGACCAAGCTGTTTCAAAATTCACCCAGCTTGACCAATCCTACAGAAAAGCTTAGCATTATTCCTCCCATCACTCGTGAAGAAGACCGACGACGAGATACTTAAACTTCTCCACCTGTTCAAATGGGACTCCAGTAACATGTGGAGTGCATTGAACAGGCGTTCTGGAAACAACTATCACCTCGGATTTGTCCACGTTAACCCCCATCCCAGCATCAGCACATACGGCCACAAACCTATCTAGCGCGCACTGGAGTTCTATCTGGGAGGATGTGAGAATGACTAAGTCATCTGCAAAAAGAAGATGACTTACCCTCAACTCCCAATATGAAACATTCCTCGCCTCGACTGCGCTGTAACATCCAGTCCATATATATAATGAAAAGGAGAGGTGACAAAACCCACCCTTGGCGAAGTCCAACGCCCACGGTGAAAGGTGTTGATTTACTACCGTTAACACATAAACAGCTGCTAGTTTGTGTATAGACTAAATGACCCTTAACAAAGACACATCAATCCCATACTCCTGCAGAACACTCCAGAGTTTACCTCGAGGAACTCGGTCGTATGCCTTTTACAAATCTACAAAACAACTGTAGATTGGTTTGGCGTACACCCAAGCCTTCTCAAGTAAAACAAACATTTTGAAAGGTAATTGATATCACACGTGTCGCAAAGAGATATGCTCGATTGTCAAGGAGGTCCCTTTTTGCAATTAACGGCACCAGTTTTATAGATCATTCAACTGGTAAGTTAATAAAACTTATTTACTGTGTGTCTAACGTGGATATGAGGTTAATCTATGTCACAATTTTTCTACACTTCCATGGATGAGCAATTTCCTATGACCTACTTCATAAAAAGTACATATATATCCCAACTTCTGAGGTTCTGGCCTCAAAAGAATTCATATCCATCAATATCAAGCCGCCATAGAATCGTGAAAAGTAAATAACCTTAAGTGCGGCATGTGGCACCCAAGACTTATAGCCTGTCTGTCGCCGCTCTGGCTTCTAATTGTGATTCACGAGCATAAACAGAGTCATTCGTCCCTTTCAATGTCTATTTATCCAGCGAAAAGTAAATACTAAATTCAAGGACAAGAACCAAATTTCAACCACCTACAGCAGCATCTGCCACCACCCACACAATTTCATTCCCCGCGGTGCCTTGTGCTCACAAAAACTTGAAGACAAACAAAACGAATGAATTCAAATTTCAAATCAATGCCATTCCGCTCTACAAACCTCAAGTGTCCTTCACTTTCGTCCATCTCATCCGACTTCATCCAGCACAGCTGCTAGCCGCCAAATAAACTGACTCCACAAAGCAAACCAATTACAAGACGTCCTTCTAAATGAAGACATTTTCATCGCTAGACCGTCCCAAGTAATATTTCAGCTGAAAAGCAAATAATCGTTGACCTTGGATCCGACATTCTTATTTCTAAGGGATTCCTGTCGTAACAATCAGCGAAGGCGAGATGGAAATATTAACGTACCTCCACCTACCGCCCGCTGCGCGAGTTCTTCTGGGCGTGATGACGTAGAAATTTGTGAAAAATTTGTCAGAAATTCAGCTTTGCAGCCTTCCCGTGGATCCTCATTCCAGAAGTAACCAGTAACCAGTAAGCAGTCATTGTCCCTCCCGGTGTGAATATGCAAATGCGCATCTGATTCTGGAATCATTTGCTGTTGGTGTGCTGCGAGGTAAAATGCATTCCACATGCAATTTGCATGCCGACTGCCGATTGCGACAATGTCGTAGTCGACAGCGACGACAAGGAAATAAAGTATCAGCCCCCGGTGGTTGGGTGCTCCTTTGGTACCGCGGAAGTATCTGCCCAGCGGCTATAAAGTCGATCTTAAACGATTTTTTTCGGGGGAGCGACATGACGTCGCAACCGGGTTTATGTACGCTGTGGCTGTACCGTGCTGCTTGG
This sequence comes from Myathropa florea, assembly GCA_930367185.1. Taxonomy (NCBI): domain Eukaryota; kingdom Metazoa; phylum Arthropoda; class Insecta; order Diptera; family Syrphidae; genus Myathropa; species Myathropa florea. Next base: position 25,794,807 of record OV884005.1, on the reverse strand, counting down.
CTGGAGATGGGCTCTCTCATGCATAAAAATCTACAGAATCAAGACGCTGACTTGAGGATGGTGCCGAGGACAGTCTAACACACAATGGGATGAAGAGTAAGTAACAAAGTATGGGATGATGCCAATGGTGGCGGTTGCTGCAGATTGGGACGATGGTGGTGGAGATGTTGGCGGTTCGGTGGACGGGTGCAAATAGCTTTGAGGACAAATGCTTTTCTAACCGCTGCTATCGTTGCAATTCCTGGCGAATTCTACTAAATTAACCACGACGTAGGGATCCTCAAAACAATTCCACCTGCTGACCCCAATGAATATCTCGGATGCGCAGCTAACAGTGTTTTGAGATGCAATCACGTTGTGCAATGGTGCGGCAGGCACAATCGGACAGGACCGATATCTGTACGAGCGCGCTGAGAATTCCTTTCAACTCAGATGACAACAGTGTTGCCATGCATGCGAAGATAGGCTGGTATGCAACTTATTTTCACGCAGCAGATTCAACCACAGCTGTACAGCGACATATCCAATGTTGATTTTTAAAAGTTTTAAGTGGTCGAACCAAGGAATTTAAAATTTTTAAAAATACTTGACACGGGATGTCATGGAATGGGTTATGAGAGTTGGCTGCAACTTCAACTTCAACTGGGGACCATTCCTCACGGCGGCAAACATCAACTTTCGTGTAACAGCAACAGCTCGTGCTTATCTAGTTAGCAGGTAACACGACTGGATGGCGCAGTTGGTTAAGTGCCTGCCCCAAGTTTGAGAGGTCCCAGGTTCGAATCCCAGTGAAATCGAATCTGGTCCAGTCACCATTTGCCGTTCGGATCAAATTAACGGCACTGGAGTAGGTTGCTACGTAGCAGTACAATGGACCAGTTTTGAGTCTGAGTGCTCCAGAAGTGTTTCAAAAATCCTCCAGTGCTCCAAGATCAATTTTGAAATATTCCTGAAGCTCTACAGCGGGAATTCAACATGCAACTGCAAGTCCATTCATCAGTGTCAGAAGTTACCCCTAAGAGCAAGGTTAAACGTGGTGTACTGCAGGAAGTTTTGCTCATCTTTAAATTCCTTCCATGTAAAAAATGTGAATCTGGTAACACTGCACTGCACAATGAGAACTATCGAACATTTAATTCAAAGCAATTCCAGCCTTCCCTGCGGAAGAAGAACTACACCATCGATGGCAATAGCACGGTCTGGTCAAATGAAGGACAACATCGCGACGGTGGGAATCGTTCCCCATTTAACCATCTGCCAACATGAACACAAGCAAGACTCGTATCCCGCATTGTGAATGTGCACGTCTTCATGGTTCGTGAATTTTTTTCAATCTTTCACTCGGTGGCAACTTATTTATTTATATTTTCAGCCTTGTGTTTGCCTTTAGCTCGGGTCCAGTCTCATTCACTGCACCTTTGTCTCGTAGATGTGCGGAGAAGATAGATGTGCACTTGTGTGGCATGAGGCAACAAAAACCCCTCAGTGTCTGTTGGCCCACTGTGTGAGCTGCATGTTCGGTGAGATATTTTAATGTTGATACGTGGCATCCAGCGCACCGGTTAAGGGCAAACAGCTTCTGTGCACATGGTGGACGACGGGCTCTTTAGACAGCACTTGTGTCGGGTGCATTAGATTTGTAGCCGCAGCATTTAACATCTCTCATCCTATCATAGTGTCATCTGGAGGGACGTAGCCACCATGAAGATAATCGACCCGGTAGGTAGCGGTGTGGTGGGTGTCTTCCCAGCAGGCGGCGTAAAGATTTGCATTTTGGTATTTTTTCTTTGCTTCTTCAACATGTCTGTCCTTTTAGCGATGCTGGTCGATAGTTATATCGCATCTCGGTGTTTTTGATTGTGAAGAATTTCTTTTGGGGGAGAGTGGTGGGTGTTTGTTTTTTTAGAAGACGAATTTAATTGGACACCGGACTTTGTAAATGAGCTCCAATGTGCAATTTGACTACTAACAAAAGAAGGTAGCAAAATGTTTGTTTAAAGAAATGCCAGCACAAAAAAAATTCTCCTTTCTTTAGATTTTGAACTGAGTTTTGTCGGTCCTAAATGATATGCAGAATTGCGATAATATTTGATATTTCCCCATTTACTGTGAAAAATCACGACCTATTTTTGGAATGAACTATCTATGACTGACTTTTTACGTTTTGGAAGCAAAAAGGGAAACAATTTTCTGGGCCTCAACAACAGATCATTCAACATTTGGTGTAGTTAGCCTATTCTCATTCTGAGTCTCAAATACTTCTTACTAGACAAGTTCAAAATAGAAACCGTTTGCAAGAATTTAATAATCTAAGTGGTGCTCTACAATTAACGATTAACTTTCGATCTCATCGATTGGTGGACGGAACGCGTCTTACCGTCCTCCATCATTTCCACTAAAGCCTGTTCTGTTCTGTGTTCTGTAATCAGTTTATGGAAAACGGGTGGTATGCTGGTTGTTTGGAAAGCCAATGTCGCCCATGTTTGATCAGCCACGATTTCCGTTGGCAACCTGTCGTGGTGATTCAGGAGGACCAATAGTTGCCACTGAAGATGGAACTGGAAGACGCATCCCAGTCGGCAAAACCTCGTACGGCAGGATGTGTGAAAAAGTGTCTGTGCTGACGAAGGTTGCAGCGTTTCTGGACTGGATTTCAGAAAAGACGTCTGATCTTACATAAGGCGACCCTAAATTTAAGGCGAATCCGAAAGAAAACTGAAAAGAACTCTTTGTTTTTAACTATGTCTTCTGAATCCCCACTCAAAGCCGTTATCAATGTTAGAATGAGTAATTACCCATGATCCCATGGTTTTCTATGCAAGCAGGGAGTCCATTCGAGGACTTACACTTAGCAACATAATATTGAGCGTTCTCTGAGTCCTGCCAAGGTTTTACCGAGACGGGGTTGTTTGTAGCATTAGGCTACAAGCCGTTTCCTTCTTACTCGGGTAACAGAATACTACAAACGTCAGACCACATAGCTTCAAATCCGAAACGTTGATTCCAGTGTTTCATAATTAAGACCATACTGGGCTCGGTTTTAATGCCTTAGGCAGATTCTTTAGACCGCAGATTGCTCTCCGGACGTGATTACTCCGAACATTTTGAGGGTTATACTTATACCGCCCCTACTCGGTCACTAGAGCCTCGTTAGTTTATAGCACAGTACACCACGTGCAGGTGAGGAAGAAGCAAATTCAACTGAAATAGTTTGATTTCGTCGCCTGATGTAAATGCTTCCAGCAAAAATGTGTGTTGCGAAGGAACCTTCCCCTCGCACTTGCCCAGTTTATTTAAAGTTACAGCAGGAATGTTTTGTAGTTTTTTGATTAGCAGCAATCTATAACTAGTTTAAAGTAGATTCAATTTATATCTTGCCCTGAAGCGATGATGTAAGTAATAATAGAGATTGTTTTAGGGAATAAAAAAGGACTTAAAATAAATCAGGTTTTTCAATAACTTTTAGCCTATTTTAATCCGAATAGTGGGTCGATTTTTGTTTTTGTACAATCTGTTTTTCCTTATTTGAGAATATTGTTATTTTCACAAGGGACATGATTCGCGTTATTTTACTGCGTATGACGCCCGCGTTCCAGTCGCATTTTCGCACACCAAGTTGACGTCCTCTCCTTTGTTATCATACAAGCTCTAACCGAAGAAGTCTGCCTTATTTACAACAACGAATCATTTGAAAAGTAAATATATATTTTGCTGGCCTTTGCATTGAATTAAAGCTTTCCGGTGGCACTCATATTCTTTAACTACTTCCCGTTGAATTAAAGTTTTGCAGCTGTCCTATTGTCTTTAACTATTCTTTCCGGATTAAAAACTTCATGTCGTTTTTATATAGCGTGGACACAATAATTTCTTTATTAGAAGAAAGCTAAGCACTTAAGCGCGGAAAGGATATTTATTTCAAAAATGTATTAAATAATATAATAATGGCGGCGCTACAGTCCGAGGTGGACCTGGGCCTAGCTTCTCAGCCAACCACTCGTGTTGTACGTGCTATTGGTCTCTCACGAGTGGAGGGGACCTACAGTTTAATGCCGTCTCCGAACGGCGAGATTGAGAAGATTTTTTCTAGACAGTTTTACTCTTTGAGCATTGTCAGTGACTCGAAAGGGGTTGAGCCGTGAAAAAATGTTAGGTGTTTTTTTTTGGAATCGAACAGAGAACTTCGAGCGTAGGAGTCGACGCACCTACCCACTACGCCACGGCAAAAATGTATTATTAACTTTTTTAAAAATGACAAACAGATCCGAATCTATCTGAAATCTAAAGTTAAATTGATAGTTTTCAGGTGGGTGGGCCACCTAATGGTTTTTTTAAATCATAGGTTATTTTGACATTGAGAGCTGTTTCCCTCTCGAAATCTTGTCAGTATCATACTTCCGCGGAACGAAATGAGTCTTTTTACGTTGAACTACGTTGGGAAATATTTAAAACTTAGTTCCAAAGTGAAGGTTTTTAGTGGATTTTCCTTCTAAATTTGAAAAATCATGTGATATTATATTAACCAATTGTATTTATATTATAGTAGTAAGGTACTTTTACCATATCTCTGTAAAACAATAATTTAAAATTGTATGGACTGTACACTTTATGCCACAATAAATTATATAAGATAAGATAGTTCCAAAGTGAGTGCTGCGTAGCCCAGGCAGTGCGTTTTTTAAAAATAAGTTTTGGCCGATATGAAGCATCCACCGCGATTGCTGTACCCAAGTTTGTGCAAAAAGTTCGTGAAAGAAAAGACTGCTTTGCTAGCGGACAACACTCATGGTCCCCGACGTCGTACGATGTGCACAGATGAGAATGTGGCTGCTGTGGCCGAGAGTGTGAGACTCAATTCACTGACATCAACTCTCCATCGATCTCAACAGCTCAACATTTCACACCCTAGCCTGAGGAGAATTCTGCACAAAGATATCGGATTATTCGCGCGACCATCCGCTTAGTTATCGCTTCGCAGTTTGAGCCTTAGAGCAGCTTGAATTGGACAACGATTTTGGGTGAAAAATCATCTTTTCTGACGAGACGCAATTTCATCTCGGGGGCTCCGTCAACACACAAAATTGCCGCAACTGGGTCTCGGAAAACCCCCACGTTATTGTCGACAAGCCAATGCATCCACAGAGAGTGACAGTTTGGTGCGGATTGTGGAGTGGTGGCATCATTGGACCATTTTTCTTTGAAAATGAGGCTGGAAACAACTTTTCGGTCAATGGTGGGCATTACAGAGCCATTTCAACCGACTCTTTTTTACTGAAATCGAAGACATGGATTTGGATGACCTTTGTCACACACTCCATGCCAAAATCGATCTTTTGCGCACCAAATTTCCAAAACGTGTTATTAGCCGTTCTGGCGATGTCAATTGGCCACCTCGGAGCTGTAATTTGACCCCTTTGGACTTTTTTTTTATGGGGAACCGTAAAGGAACGATGTTAAGCCAACAATCCGGAAACGATTCAAGCACTTAAGGCCAATATCATCCAAGCAATCCGTGAGCTACAGGCCAAAACCATCAACAAAATCTTGGAAAATTGGGGTCACAGAATGCACTACTGCGAAGCCAGTCGAGGCAGCCACGTGAACGACGTTGTATTTCATAATTAATGGGAATGTTTGTTCTTACTAATTAAGCCATAATATATGAAAAAAATGTTGTTTATTTTATTGCATTTTTAGAAAGAAACTTGTACTGGGCCCACTCCGTATGCAGTTGAGGTTTCTGTCGCTATTATTCGCTATACAGCGAAGTTCAGTTTACAGCTCCGGCAGGTGTCAAAACTGGTCTTTAAATCCTCTGGCATTACTTGTCGCCCGCAAAACATTCAAGTTTGGTTCGAAACATACGAACCGAATTTTTATTCCAATATTTAGATAAGCCTGGAAAAGTTAATCTGATTCTTTCCTATGACTGCTAGCTAATTCTGATATAACACCACGGAATATCAGTACAGCAAGGATGGAAGTGCTTTTGATAAAATCGTCAAATCAGATCACACCACATGTTTGGAACCCAAAAGAGAAAAACGAAGCTACGTATTTTTTTTTCTTTCTTTCCAGAGTACAGCTGTACATTAATTCAGTATATATTCGGTTCGTTGTATGTGCGAGAATCTAAACGGCAGCCTAAAACAGAAAAATCCCTGTCATTAATCGTTCCATTGGCATTAACGTGTCGACAACCCTAATCGATACTCAAATTCAGCCCGCAAAACAGGGAAATATCACATTTATCCTGAAACGCAATACTGCCGGATTAACATCTCAATTTCGCCAGAAGGACAATGTTCCCGACGACTAACGTCTTCCTGGAAATCGATCCGAGTCTTCGAACATAAATCCGATTTCAAAATATGAAAGCGAATGTTAATACCCAAAGTCAAGTCGAAATCGATGTCCTTTGGTCGTCGAGAAATCCTCATTAGCGAGTCCCTGCGGTGGTGTGCACCATATGGACACATCTAGGAAAAACAACATATTATTACATTTTGCCATTCAAGCATCGATAGCCCTCCCATGTGCAGCCAAACAGGACACCCCATGTCCCATATGAGAACAATGACACAAGGAATTGATTTCGTCGCTGAGATGATTTATTGAAAACCTCGTCACATTGGGGAAGGATAATGTAGTGTTCGTACTTGTCTCGTAATTCTTTCTCCATTCCTCGGATTACAACGTACAAGTGACATCCGATACGGGGTCCCGGCTTGCGGTTGCTTTTGGTTACTATGCCATGTCACAGCCAAATGGTGGAACTGTCTGCAGCCATGGACCATAATTTGTCAAGGTTGTGGGTAACACCAGACACAAATGCCTTGTGGTTTATCCCGATAGGATGTTCTCCAGGAATTTCTCTTCTAGTTTTCGGGTAAGGTGATTTGTTTTAATTATATCCTGTGGCGGCAGGATAACGATAATTACGCATATGGGGATTTTCGTTCGGCTGTCAACAAGCGTACCTCAACGCACATCGACCGAAGTAATGCCAAGCGGATGGAATGTGGCCCGAAACTAATTGGAAATGAATTAGTTATGCCATTTGTCAGATGTTAACAAATTTCTGGGAATATCATCGCAGCGAAGTGAGTTTTTCTACGTCTCCACCAGTGCCACAGCGTGTGTGCGGGTCTGTGTGGGACGGAATCACCTGCCAGCCTTGGGACACCATATTTATTCCCGTCTCGTGGGGGGTATGTGTGTATTTGACATCCTACACACACGCAATCGTCATATTGGAGCGCACCATAAATTATGAACAGGACATGAATTGTAGCGCGGATTTCTAGACTGAGACGGGGTGACAGTGGGGTGGAATATAGCTGCTCCCAAAAGGGGAGCGCAAACACCATCGTTCTTGAGTTGGCCTGAAGGAGGGTTAATGTTATGATAGCTCGTTCGAAGCTGTTATTTATGATCTGAACGGAGGTATTTGCGCTCCAAAGATGCGCCACCGTCACCAATGACAAACACCCCAAGAAAGGGACTACGACCCGATGAATGGGTACATTTTTGAGGGTTGAAGTGGCATGGATGACAGAAAATCGTGTATCACGATATCTAAATGTTTATTATGCATACATCGAGTGGTGGATTGAATTTCTTGCAAAGTGGTTGAGTGCTTCGGATATAGGGTAAGCGTTGCTGCGATGTTTGCTGTTTGCTAGCGACAGTACTGCAGTAAAATAGGATGAGTTGCAAAATGTGGTGATATCGATTTCCGAAGTATATTTACCATTTTGACCTTTCATGATGATGAAACGATTGGAAGCAATTTGTAGGTAAATTTTGTGAAAAACAGGAAGATGGTTTTAGTTTAATTGGAAGATGATTATAATAATAATAATAATAATAATAATGGCGGCGCCACAGTCCGAGGTGGACCTGGGCCTAGCTTCTCAGCAACCACTCGTGTTGTGCGTGTTATTGTTCTCTCACGAGTGGAGGGGACCTACAGTTTAATGCCGACTCCGAACGGCGATTTTTGAGAAGCTTTTTCTAGACAGTTATACTCTTTGAGCATTGTCAGTGACTCGAAAGAGGTGGAGCCGTGAAAAAATTTTTGATGATTTTTTCGGGAATCGAACCAACGACCTCGAGCGTAGGAGTCGACGCACCTACCCACTACGCCACGGCACCCATGACAACGAAATGATGTTAGATTTTATAAGCTGACATGATATTTATAACAATGTCTACGGTCAAAATGGAAAAAATAGGGATATGCACACAGGAAATCCAAATGTTCGTATTGTAGGTGTAAAATAGAGTTTTAGAATGTCAAAGAAAGGAAGCAAATACTAAAGTGCACCATTTGAATAATTCGCCTTTAAGGAACACAAAACAAACATTTGAGGTGGGTTAATAGTATTTCCAACTTTTTATATGGTTCGCTTTAGGAAAATCCCAAGATAAGAGTTCAAAGAACACTTCTACCTAATACCGCGAGTCTGAACCGCGACTCTAAAATGAAAAATCAAACTTCTACTTCTTCTTCTTAGGGCGCTACAGTCCGAGGTGGACCTGGGCCTCACTCAACATGCCTCTCCAGCCAGCACGCAAAGCAATCAAACTAAGCAAAGTAATTCTTTACTGTACAGAATTCAGATGAACTTTGAATTTGAACATACAGTCGGCGTCAAAAGTGAACATTCAGTCATCTGCTGAAGGTTTATCCACTAAATTAATATTCACCGCAATGAGGTAGAATAGCCACGGATATTATTAAATCAAAAGTCATACTTTAAAATCTAGTGAATATTATTTAACATAAGTGTAAATATAAAACAATTAATTTAATTTCAAATAGAAAAGTGCTAAAAATAGCATTCAAAAGTGGCTGTGTCAGTGACTGTAAGGCATAAAGGCTTGATTTTCTTAAACATTTGTATGAAAATTAAGACCGGCATATATGACAAACTGAAAACTGAAATATGTTAAAAGTCATTTTGGGGATTGAATCGCTAAAAATTGGCAAATCCGCCGGTGTGGATAAAATCCGGCCAGTCATTAAGGTGGCTTGGGAACGCGGTGAGACACCTGGCGATTGGCAGACTGGGGTGATTGCCCCTCTCTTCAAAAAGGGGGACAAAAAAGAGTGCTCCAACTAAAGGGGCATATCTCTTTTAAGTCTCCCTGGTAAAGTCTACGCTAAGGTGTTGGAGGTGCGTTCTAGAGCTATGGTTGAATCTATGATGGGAGATGAACAGTGCGGTTTTCGTCCCGGCAGAAGTACAACCGACCAGCTTTTCACTCAAAGAATGGTACTTGAGAAGGCTTGGGAGTACGCCAAACCCATCTACAGTTGTTTTGTAGTTTTGGAAAAGGCATACGACCGAGGTAAACTCTGGAGTGTTCTGCAGGAGTATGGGATTGATGGGTCTTTGTTGAGGGCCATCCAGTCTCTATACACAAACTGTAGCAGATGTGTTCGGGTTAACGGTATCAAATCAATCGTGTCGATATTATTATTAGGGCTATTAGCCCATTGTTCTCTTTTAGGTATAACGATTTTGTATTGTTTGTTGAAATCTATGACTGGTGTCATAAGATCACTGACCTTAGTTAGTTCATTTACGCGATCGACCTTTCTCTAGGTGTTCCGTTAGGTTACGTTCTTTGAAATTATAGGTACTTTGCAGAGCCGCAGCTTGTCTCGCGGCTTCAGCCTAAACAGCAACATGTAGCTGAGGTCGGCTTAGTAACATTTCCAAGCCTACCGTTGGAGTAGTTCTCAAAGCACCTGTCCGGGAAATGCACGCTAGCCTTTGTATTTTGTTTTATTTATTGATGGTCTGTCTCTGTTCGCATTTATTCCAACAGGTTACGGCACCTAGAATGTTATTTTTTGACAATTTGGTCGTATATTCATGAGCTCATTTTTGGATTTAGACCTCAGGTTTTTTCCCAAAAGCTTAGGGCCGAGGGCGCTTTAGTAGCTTTCTTGCATATATTGCTGATGTGTGCGTTCCAGGAGAGTGTTTGGTCAAATGTGACACTTAAGAATTTTAGCTCTTCCTTTAGCATGATGGGTGTTTCTTTGATTTTAAGAGTCGGAAGACTATTTATTCTTCTTTTGCTGAATCGGATGATGTTGGTCTTGTTGGGATTTATAGATAGACCCTCTTCATCACACCATCTCCAGGTTATATTTAAGGCATTTTGCATGAGATTGCCAAAGACATTTTCATGCTTTCCCTTCACTAAAATCATCTGCATACCAAAGGTTGTGAAGCCATTAGCATTCAGTACATCAAGATGCCACAGACAAAGTAAACAATGAATACAGCTGAAAATGTTATCATACTTCAGGGGCCTGTATACCAACATAATACACACATCTTTACTCTCCAAACCCGCGAAATTAAAAAATTCTCGTTATTTTCTGAACACACCTCGTATATCGCTAGTCTTACGCAACTTAAATATGCATTTGTTTTTTCAAATTGTAGCTTATTCTGGGATTTAAAAACATACTGATTGTCTAGTTCGTAGGGGTCGGTGCAATTTGAAGAGCTGAGACAAAAAGTTAACTTACACAACCTATATCCGCTGAAACAATGGCAGAGTGTACGACCATGACTAATATGATCATTCTGACATAAAAACTGGTGACGAAGGACCCTAAGAACTACTGGAGCTTGATGATTGAGGCAAAGGCCCTACAGAACGCTTACAGCTTGATAGAAATCTGTGTAACTTGCGACCTCTTATCAATTGTATAGCCTTTCATTCTTCTTCTTCTTCTTACGACGCTACAGTCCAAGGTGGACCTGGGCCTCACTCAACATGCCTCTCCAGCCAGCACGATCCTTCGCCAGTTGTCTTCAGTTTCGCACACCAAGCCAGCCGAGGTTCCCCTCGACTTGTGTGCGCCATCTTGTACGTCCACCTTGTCCACTGTTGCGTTGTCCCACAGGCTTAGAGTTGAAGACGCCTTTCATTACGTTCTCTAATATTATGTTTAATTCTCTTGGGCAGATGGCTAACTAAGCTTTTACATATGCCAAGACGAAGTTTTGACAGCGAAACTCTTTCTCTACCTGATATGATCCAAGGTTATTACATTCGTACAGCAATCATACTCCAAAGAGGAATTTAACCATAACCAGTAGTCCTTTTTAACACCTATTTCCCCATTATCCCCACCATTCAACAACCATTGTTACACAGAATCGCTGTTAAGACTACTTGAAAGCAGCCCCCTTAACCACAAAACGAACCTTTACCCTACGACGAAATTTCAGTTATCTTCAGCATCGTACGAGTGGAAGACAAATTCCTGTTACGTGTTTCGCAAAACACACGCAATCGTCGCAAAGATTACAATCGAATATGCTAACGTACATTATAAGCGCCATACATTGTCGACATTTGAATTCGCATGAAAACGGGTTTCCCTAGCAGTTTACGCAAAATGTACATACATGTGCACCTACACACGTTCACACATTTAACTGCATAGTATTGTTCCCCTTGCGACCGATAAACCATGCAAGGATTCGCGAGTACTGCAAATATATTCCCCCTTCTGCCGTACCTCCCCCTCCCACATTGCAGCCTACTTTAGCGCAAAGTGCTTCCTGGCATTGGCAACGTAATTTATGTGCACGTTTTCATTTTCTTTCTCCTCATCCATCGCCCTGCGCTATCCCGGATTTAGGCAGATAATTGCAATTCCGAGCCCAGTGTTTGCCTATGACCGTCGTTACAATCGTGGTCGTCAACGCACAACGCACACTGGGCGAGAAGCTCCTTCGCCTTTTTGATATTTCCCTCCAGAAAAGGATACAGCACGAAGTTATCACACGTCTCTCATCCTAGATGATACTCTGGACAGATATGCGACTACGGTGTGTGGCTATTGTCTTAAACAAACGAGTGAGAGCGTATCACCCGGATAACAAAGGGGCAAATTTATGAATGCTTTGTAGTTGAGTTGAGTATAATGTTGCACAAGGGAAATTATCTGCACGCACAATTAACACTGAGGTGAAGGAACAATAATAAATACCTACTCCCCGTATCCCTGCATACGTGGGCAATGGTGTGCGGGATGGCATTATAATTACAAATTGATCATCATCCGACTTATGGGCCAAACATGGAGGCGATGCTGATGCTATGAAACGTGAAAGCGGCATAAATTAGACGAATATGATTATTTGTCGGATGGTGGATGGCTGGTCGTGCATTACACCCTGTAGGCCGTGTTCAACACGAGTGTACTCTAAAGGATCTGTTGGTGTACAGTTAAACGTGGGCTGGGGAAGTGATTATGCATATCTGGAAACCGATTAATACAGTGCCGACAGGGTGTATTGACATTGTAGCACGATATTGAATGTGCATCGATGTAGTCACAGGTGAAGTGAAGTTTTGTCGTTGACAGATGTACTCCAGTACCTCAGAGGACTAAAACTAAGTGATTTCTATGAACCTCCCTGCGGTGTTTCTGCAGAAGTTGAGCTAGATCTAGCAGTGTATGGGGCTACAGCACTATACACTATTAGTTTCCACAACAACCACTCGTGTTTACATTTGACATAAAGGGCATTGATAAATGTTCTTGGGATTATACATAATGTATTGTACATATAAGTGTTACCGAATGAACGTGCCTATCAAGTTTAACAAGAGCTAACTTCAGCAAAGCTGTCACTTATTTTTTTTCCATTAAAAATGTCAACTGTCATTTTCCTGAGGTGTAATTCACGACACTCGTGCCATTTTCTTTTTCAAATCCAATAAAATCGGAGTTGTTATGAATTCTTTTTCATTTTTAATTAAATCTGGTTCATTCGACAACATAAGTAATATATAATTTGGATTGAAGCCATTAAAGAATTTAACTGAAATAGTTTGAATTCGTTGCATATGATTAAGAACTGCGCAACTTTCAATAATGTTTACCGATACGAAAACCTCAGTGCGCGAATATAACCCGTTTTTTTTACGAAATTTTTAAGCTTGCCTGATGTATCACAATTGCCGAAATGTTTGCACGAAACGTAGAAAGATTCCTTATAGGAGACTTCTTCTACTTGTTGTGCTACACTCCGGGCTGGAACTAGGCCTCAACCAGCTTCTTCGGCTGACACTTTCTTTTGCAGCTGCCGCCAATTGCGCACGCTTAGCTGGTTGAGGCCCCTCTCCACTTACGTGCGCCACCTTAGATGTACGTTAGATGTACTCTGTTTCGTAGTCCCACTTGTTCAGAATCGAAGATTCTCCTTGACGGATCCAAGTTGTCCGTGCGTTCTACATGGCCCCTTGGATCCGTAGACGCCTGGCAAGACTCATGTTCCTGTACAGCCCATACAGTTCATGTTTGAATATTTGTCGCCATCAAAACAAACAGAACCAAGAGCTTTTTCATTCGCTTTCGACATTATCCGTGACTCTGTGCCGTAAAGCTGGACTGGGATGATCAATGTCTTGTACAAAGTCAGGAAGCTTTGCGAAAATGCTCTATTATTCAATTGCCACTTGAGCACAAAGAAATAGCCGCTGGTAAGAACTATTCTGTGTTTGATCTCAGTTCTGATCAAAGTTGTAAAAAACTGCAATCATTCGATTTAAAAAATCAATTGACTTCATGTTTCGGATTCTAAAGGTTCCGTCTACAAAAACGGAACCTTTATAATTTCGGTGTGTCCGTCCGTCCGTCGTATCTGTCACACTTTTTTATCTCTGAAGTTTATAAAGATATTGGCATGAAACTTCAGGCCTAGATGTCATTGCCTATGCACCCAAATTTAAAGTGGGGGCATTTGTTGTGGCTCCGGTACAGGTGAAGTTGCCATTAATTTTAAAAAATTGTCGGATTTTCTGTGTTGTATAAACTCGGATGGAGATGTAGGTATATGTATGGGTGGATGCTTGTTTGCTTGGATGTATGAATGTAACATTGAATAGTTGATTTGGGTTGAAGTTAAAAGAAAATTCAACTGAAGTAGTTTGGAAATGTCGTCAGAAATCATCCATCAATATTATGCGACGGAACCTTCCCCGTGCGAGTTCAACTCGCACTTGCCCAGTTTATTCAATTCCTGAATTCACTTTGGGACTTAGATTTCAGAACAGAAATCACCATTCTTTTTGAAGTGTTTGGAATTACATACCTAATTTTTCGAAATTGGGGTCTGAAAGGGCTTCATGTCGAGGAGTGCTTAGTACACTAGCAAATGAAAAAAGCCTTTCCACAGGTGCTGAGGCTGGTAGGGGTGTAACTGAAAAATGCTGTTTTCAGCACTTGATACTGATGGAGCACTTCAATGGATGTTGATGGATGGGCGATTGGGCGAGATATGTAAAGAAAATATTCACGTAAGGTGCACGTGAAATTGGTTGAAGCATATGCGATAACATCATACAAAATTGTTTTACCGTACTGCAGTTGTTTACCTATTGATTGAAAATACACCAAAAAAGAACAGGTGCAGTGCTCTTATCACTCATCTGGTAATTAGTTGCTTCAGTTAATTGGCGCGAAATTGTGGTGTTTTCACATTTATTAAAATCTGTGATAGAAAAGTGTAAGTAACATGGAAACGGGAAATGATTTTTCATCAGATAATTACGAATAATATATAATATTTTTTCATTGAAACTCAAGTCTCAAATCGTAAGAAACCGTTTTCAGATGATGGACGTTCCGTGAGCCGCAAAAGAAAGAAAACCGAAACTACACCTTCGTTTAGTAACGTAAATATTTGTAGTAGTGAAGGAGAACAATTATCACCACAACCATGGGGCGAAGTAGAAGCAAGTTATCCGAATAAGCTCATCTTTTCTAATAAATTTTACAAAATTATAAAGCTGGTATGTTAAACATATGTAATTTTTTTCAAGTTGTATGCCTTATTGCCTGTCTTTATCAAAATTGTATACAACTGTGTAATGACTAGTACATTGTGATTGATTAGTGTGGGTGCCGTGGCGTAGTGGGTAGGTGCGTCGACACCTACGCTCGAGGTCTAAGGTTCGAAACTCGAAAAAAAACATCTAACATTTTTCACGGCTTCACCTGTTTCGATTCACTGACAATGCTCAAAGAGTATAACTATCTAGAAAAAGCTTTTCAATCTCGCCGTTCGGAGTCGGCATTAAACTGTAGGTCCCCTCCACTCGTGAGAGAGCAATAGCACGCACAACACGAGTGGTTGCTGAGAAGCTAGGCCCAGGTCCAGCTCGGACTGTAGCGCCGACATTATTATTAGTATTATTGTAAACAGAAAATAATTTAGTATGGAGTAATGCATAAGGCCTTATTTTTCATCCACAGTTGTTGGAAATGAAACCGAATGTAGTCTTTTACAACTCTGGTACTGATGTTGTTTGTACTGTTTACCGCGGATACGAGGTAGACGAAGTCCATCAGTCCACCTAGGACTTTAGTGCCACCATTATAATTATTATGTAGTCGTCAAAGTGTCAAACCATTTCCAAAGCAATTTTGACATCAATTTATCTGAGACTCCCCGAGTCCGTTTCAGCTCAAAAATAGTCAGAATTCCTTGAAATGCCATGTGTCCTCACCAATCCACCTTCACTGGCTGAAATACATATCCGAGATTAAAAGATAAAAATAAACTCAAGTCCATTAAGCAATCCACACGAGATACAACACCTGTCCGAGGCCATGTTCAATTTATTCATCCTTATTATATGCAATTCAGATCAAGGCCTTTTGCGGCAAGGACACGTACGTATCTGAATCTGCTCCATTTTGTTTTTATCATGTACTTATTTTCCATTTCGCTTAGCATTGAAACTACGATCGAAACAGTCCACCTTGACAATATGCTTTTGTCCAAGAGACCAATCGACTGCAAAATTGCTCCTTGATATGAACGGGACAAAAGCGCATGGAGCCTTTGTTGAACATCCTTGTTTCTGCGTGTTCGTTATTATTTCTCCCTTTTTTTGTTTAAATTTCTTTTTGTTGTGCAATGCACTTTGTGGACTGTAAAGTATAAATAAAGTGCAACAAGGATTCATTGGTATACGAAATAAGGCGGTTGTGGGGCTTGAAATTATGGGGAGTTGAATGGAGACAGCTCTTGAGGTATAGAAGCTGACATTCATAAAAAAATATGTATGTACAATACATAGTGTGATGAGTAGCCAGTGGGTAGCTATGAATAGCACAAAAGTATTGTTCATTCGACAGAATTAAAGAGGCACCACCTGCAGTTGAATATTGAGAATACAGTTGAAAGCAAATAACATCGAAATAAGGTAAAAATCAAATTAACGTGGATTAAGATGGTTTACACAAAATACAAATCATTCTTAAGGTTTAATTACTGAATTTAATTAATAAATTCCTATATAATAAATAGTAAATAAATTAACAACTATTGGAATCGCGTCTGTTTAGACAAAAACATACGTTTTATGTAGGTGACGATGGCTTATTTTTACTGAACAGGGAAACATGTAAAAAGACCGTGTCCGTGGACTAACTTAAATTGATGTATGGGCATAACACCTACATCGATTTGTTGTTGCGAAGCCAACTCTAAATTTGCACCTCACAACTCTGCTTACCAAATGCAACGTCGGAGTTGGGTGTTTGTGTTTTGTGCTTATGGGAAATTTTAGGGTTGACGTGAGCAACGTTCGTGGGCTTAAAACGAACCTCTTTGCTGTGTACGTTCACCTCTCCCGTTATAAACCAGCGAGAATTCCGATTTATCGGATTTGAACCTGCCTGGATATAACTTAGTGCCCCTTTTCTTCTTTCACCGCGGTCTCGCCCTATATATACGTAGCGATGTAGCTTACCAACTGAAACCACAAGACGGCCTCTGTTCCAATCCGGAATTGAATTTTCTGTGGTTAAAAATCCATGTCCGTAAGCATTTAATCCACTACTGTTTCATTTATAGAAGTCCAAACCTGGATAGCAATTCAACCTTCAATGAGTTTGATATGCTGTCCGACTCCATCACATGAATTGTATCCCTGTATCCTCACACTGAAATTGCCATTGCGGGCGATTTCAATGTACACAATTCTAATTGGCTTCGACATTCAGGCCAGACAATACCCGAAGGACGGTACGTTGAGATCTTCGCTGAGGTAAATAATCTGACCCAGCTTGTGAATGAGCCTACACGAATACCTGACAGTGCAAATCAGTCCGCCAACACCCTGGACCTGCTTCTCACCTCTCATCCTGATAAATATTCTATTGACATATTGTCGCCTCTAGGCTCGTCTGACCACTGTGTCGTATCAGCTAATTTCTCGTATTCACTCCACACAGTTAGAGAACAAAATCCTAAGAGAACCGTATGGCTATACGAGAAAGCCAATTGGAGCGGCCTTAACGACTTCTTTAGGAATCTCAACTGGTCACTATGTTTCCTCGATAGTGACGTGGATGCCGCTGCTGATACGATCACGAACATCATTCTGCTGCGTATGAGATCCTTCATTCCTCACAGAGTGAGGAGTATCAAACCCAAAGCAAACGCGTGGTATGCCTCGAGCTGCAAAGAGGCTATCAGGTTGAGGGAGTTAAGTTTCCGGACTTACAAATCCAACCCAACTGAGGAAAACCGGAAAAAGTTTAAACGGGCCAGAAATGACAATGCACTTATAAGACGTGTGAAATTCTTAAATCACCAAAAGTTGAGGCAAAAAGTTCTACAATGTCCCAAAGATAGCAAAAACGTTTGGTCATTTGTTAAAAATATAAGGAATTCAGCCTCATCTTCAATTCCCACGCTCATTTGCAATGACATTCCAGCTGTCAGCTCTTTAGACAAGGCCAATCTGCTTGCTGCGCATTTCGCGGCCAGCTCAACGCTGCCAGATTCGACTTTGTCTCCGCCTGTACTTGAGAGCGTCGATTGTACCATGGGACAAAAGGATCTCAACGTGCATAAATCCGCTGGCCCGGATGGTGTCAACCGATACTTCTGAAGAGGTGTTCTTCTGTGCTGGCAAAACCACTGCGTAAGCTTTTTCATCTGTCCTATTCTTCTGGTCTCTTTCCGAGTGGATAGAAATCAGCAGTTGTCCAGCACATCCCTAAAAAGGGCAAATCTTCGTCACCCTCCTCCTACCGACCCATAGCACTAACGTCCCTTCTTTCCAAGATCATGGAAACGCTGATAAACCGTCAGCTTATGAAATATCTTGAATCGCGGAAGCTTCTTAATGACCGACAGTACGGTTTCCGCAGCAACAGGTCCACTGGTGATTTGATGGCATATCTCACCGAAAAGTGGAACCAATCCTTGCACAATCCAGGAGAAAGCAAGATTGTTGCGCTTGATATTTCTAAGGCATTTGACAGAGTTTGGCATCAAGCTCTTTTGTCGAAAATGCGTGCTTATGGTATCGATGAGTCTCTTCTTCTATGGATTAGAAATTACCTTTCGAACCGTTCAATTCAAGTTGTTTTGGATGGGTTCACGTCTGATATTCATCAAATTAATGCTAGTGTTCCCCAAGGCTCTGTTTTGTCTCCGACTCTCTTTCTAATTTTTATAAATGATATACTTCTAATCCAATCCATTCCTTCGCTGATGACAGTACTCTTAGCTTTTCATATTCGTTCCAAGACTCACATCCCTGTCCTTCGGCCGTAGAATTGGAGCGGCGTATGTTAAGCACAGTAAGTTCCGATCTTCACAGCATATTAAATTGGGTTAAAAACAATAGAGTGGAATTCAATGTTTTCAAAACTAAATGCTGTCTACTGTCTCTTAAGCGATCCCAAAATAATCAGGCATTATCCCTGAATGGCACTTGCATCGAAGAAACCGAAGAACTTTCCTCGGTATGTGTATTAACTCAACACTTTGTTGAGTCACATATTCGAGGTCGCCAAAAATGCTGCGAAATGTCTAGGTTTCCTAAAACGATGCAAGAAATACTTCACCCCCTCTGATTTGGCTTCAATTTATAAGACCTTCATTCGCCCCAAGCTTGAGTACAACGCACATATTTGGTCTGGTGCTCCCAAGACCTCTGCACGTACTTGATAGAATACAACAGCGAGCGGTAGAACTCCTGGGAGACAGTAATATCACGAAGTCGATAGACTCGCTCGAACATCGTCGTAATGTCTCATCCTTATCACTGTTTTATCGCTATTTTAACAAACGATGCTCAACTGAGCTAGCCAATTGGGTTCCTCCCCTCCATGAATTCACCTGCAATACTCGTCTCGCCAGGAATGCTCATCAGTTCACCCTAAAGCCTGTTTTCGGACGTACAGTTAAGTTTAGAGAGTAGTTTTTAGCCGCACCACACGAATATGGAATGCTCTTCCCAGCCCAATATTTCCCACTCACTACAATCCGCAGACATTTAAGACCAATGTGCACAGGTACCTCCTTTCCCTTTCTCCCTCTATACCTTCGGCCCGTGCTGTGTCTTGATTCCGGACACTTAAGGGTAGTCGTAACCCCTTTTGCACGCGCAAATTATAAAAAAAAGGCTTGAATTATAACAGGAAGGACTATAATAACATCAAGGGAGTATTTTCAATAATTCCGTAAAACACCAAAGTTTTCTCCGTTGGCGTAATGGACAGCCTATTTCTTGGAAAACAAGCTCTTTTAGCCCGTCTAGTGTTTATTTTTGTAACATAAGCCAACATCTTAAAGAATTTTACTCGGAAATCTGCATATGTCACATCTTCTTGATCTCCACTTTGAAGAGAAGGTTACTGATAAAATCAGCTTAGGAGGAGTACTCCATAGGTAAAGTTTGTTGCTCGAAATTAATAATAAATTCGGTTGAATTTGTTCTCCTTTAGGGATAAAAATTATGCGGAATTGCCACGAGACAAACGGATGAAGTAATTAGCCGAAGAATAATTTGATTAAATATCAGTCAAGTCAACTTATCTCGTTGTCAAATCAAATACTCACAGAAACTTACCCTTCGCTGGATGCAAATAGAACTGACCTAGGACTTATTCTCAAGAAATTTGCTTTAACGTCCAATTATCGCAATGTTCTCTGCTTTTGCAGAATATGCCAGTCTGAGCCCCATACAAAGACTTCAAAGTCACTTTCATTACTATGGCATAACTAATTAATGCAAGGCTAAACTTAAACATCCTCATTTCATAGAGCAACCCCCACCCACAGTATTTCAAGGAGAAGCAATTAGTTCTGTTTGAAAAAAAGGATTCCTTTCTTCTCAAGGGTATCCCTTTCCTTGTTTCACCATTCATAAAGTTCATTACCATCCTCTTAGCGCTGGCTACGTTTCAATTTGTGAGGCTAAATAGATAAAAGCCAACTTAACAATTCACACTTCAACGCCCACGCCCATATACATACACGCCAACTTTGTTCGACCCCCTCGTCCACCGGCACCTGCCAACCGTGCATTTAAAGTGTCATTCGCATCACTCGAAAGCATTGGCTGTGATGTTTGAATAAACTAGAACTAGACAGACACTGACAAGGACTTTCCTTTCTCGTGGCTCCCCTAACCACCGAAGGATGATGTGAATGATGAAACGCTTGCCGGAACGCCCCCTCTTCGCACCTCTTTCACTCGGGAAAAAGGATTTCTCCTTTGGCAAAACCGAATTAAAGTCCTGTAGACCGTGAAACCCTTTTTATTCATACCTGCCTCTGAGTATAAAGAATAAACAAGGCATAAACACACACACGCAATCAAACGTACGCCGTAGCCAAACAGACGTCAAGGGTTCAGTGGTGAATTGATGACGATGATGGATCCACTTTCTTAAGGATCTGTGTGCGCTGTTTTTTTTTCCACATCGCGTTTGGTAAGGTTCGTCACGCTTTGAGTCCTTTTATTTTATTTCCTCAGCTTTAGACTATCATGTGTGAGTGTGAGTGTGAGGACTCCTGATAATGAAATTTCACTCCATTCAAACCCGAAAGGGTTAAAGGCGAGGTATTCTCGTGTTTTGTTTCGACACACCGCGGTCGGAGTTCCCCAGGAGTATGTTTTGTAGTTCGATAAGGATGTTTCGCGTTATTAAGTTGATGGATTGTATCGTGTGAGCGCACGCTACAGACATTTCAAATAAACAATTGCCAAGTGGAATAAGAAATGGATCGTTCTGCATCAACGAGGGAACTCCACTGTTGGTGTAGTTGGGTTTTTGTTATGCAATAATAATGATCTGACATGAGGCACAATGAGCCTCTGGAGTTCATATAAACATTTTTTTTTTTTGGGCCACTGTCTCCCGTGGTTAAGTCGGAGGCGATGTGCTGACGCATAAACGAGCAGACGCACATTTGCGGCCAGGGAGCGTTATCCTTTGGCAATGGAATGGTTGAAAGTATAATACATTTATCCATGTATGTACGTATATTCATACGTATAAACCCTTTTATACCCGGCATGATACATTTGCTGAGATGTTGGGAAGATAGGTGAGTGAAACATTGCATTAAGGGAGCCTTGTATTCTCTGCTCGGGTTAACGGTTATATGCCTCATAGGGCAAGTTAGCAGGGAAACAACTTCTTTCGACTAAATATGGTTTGGGAAAAGGTTAAGGGCAGCACACAAAGTGAATTGAAGCGTATAACAGCTTATATGAAGCGCAAGTCTTCCTCGCGAACAGCAAAACTACTTTCTGCAAAATATTTTTCAAATTTGTAAACCTTATCTGAATGTTATACTTCATCTCCCTCCACTCGACTTGTTTTCCAGACAAGCAGCAGCTTGTACAGCGGTTAGATTCAGAACACTTTACTTGTAAAATATCCAGTATGGTGGATTTAATATATAGGTCATAGGTCATTCCACCATTCTATTTAACCTCGAGTTTCTACCCCACGACACTGACCACTACGTCATCTCGCCTGTGAGAAAAACATCTCTACCAGCATACCCTCCACGTCCGACTGAAAGTCTGACACTCAGACGCTGGATGGTTCTTTGCGGATTTTCACAGGTGGTTGCAAGACGGACGACGGACTGGGATTCCAGGGATCTCAATTTTAGTATATCCCTCTACCTTCCAGAACATTGTAGAGTATATGAGACGATGGGAATAAAAGAAGCTCCGTTTTGGCTTAAGAACAATGTGACTTCCAAGAAGGACGTCACTATCTGTTCGGACAGTCAGGCAGCGATCAAATCCAGCGTTGCCGATGTGGCACGATCGTGCCATTATGGCACTTTTTCACTGAAATGGCACTGTGGCACTTTAAGATTGAATATGGCACTCTGGTAAACATTTAAAAAATTAACATATTTTCGTCAAAGTTTATAAAACAATCGCTGCATCCACCTTCCGAAATAGTTGAACGCATTCATTCCCAACAAAGTTGAACACACCTAAGAAAAAACGATTACCTGTTATCTACCATAAGTTGTTTGTTTTGAAATTTGAACTATGAGCAGACTGTAATTGAAAAAGATTGCTATACATTTTAGTAACTCATAGGGTTTTTTGTAAAAGTCAGACGACATTGTCATTCATTTGAACGCTGCTGAAAAAATCATATTTTGTTGGTTTATTTCCGTTTGAGGCACCCAAGGCCTTAAAATGACACTTTTTGGTAACACTGGTGGCACTTTGAAAAATATTTTTCCGGCAACGCTGATCAAATTCCTGAGCTCGGTCAGGGACATCTCTAAGACCTCCCTGAATTCCCGCCTATCTTTTAACGAGATGGCTGAGTATTTTAATATTCACCTCATGTGGGTGCCGGGACCAGGGTTGTAGACGTATAGTACTCGGTGTATTATATACACTTTTCTACACATTTTTATACGCTTTTATACGGTATAGTGTATAAAAACCAAAAAGTGTGACATTAAGCAACCCTGGCCGGGACACAGTGACATTCCAGGCAATTGTGAAGCCGATGATGTTCCTTCCGACGTTCCTCGCCAGGCGCGGAACTGTCAGCACAAACCTTCCCAGTGGGGAATCTCCGCACATGCCATTCGCTACAGATAAACGTCTTTTAATGAATAATACTTTAAAAAACAACACAAAACAAATATGGCCTGAACTTGATTTAAATCGTTCACTCTATCTTATTAGGATGAACAGCTCATCTTCAAGGACTATCGTAGGCGTTATCTCAGGACACTCTGCCATTGGCACTCACGCCTTATGAATGGGACTTCCTCATAATGACTTCTGCAGAAGCTGCAGAGACGAGGAAGAAGAGGAAAGCATAATGCATCTCCTCTGCACCTGTAACGCTCTCTCCTCCCGCAGGAAGAAACACTTAAGCGAATTGCACAACGTCGGCATCCATCAAAAATAGGGGCAAGCATCAAATGGTTTTTTGGATTCGTGGTATCCGATCCGCGTGGTATCACAATGGGCCTAAGTTGACCTAAGTGTGACTGCTATCTGCAGTCAGCCACTTTAACCTAAGCCAGACATTTGATGCCATGGTTTGTCAGTATCTCTACGAGCTCGTCTACAACTAGGCTCCATATGAGAGGAGATAGGACTCCGCCTTGTGGGGATCATCTTGCTGCGTCGACTTGCCTCCTGATTCTTCACTGATCTCATGCATCCATTTTGATACTGTGTGGTTTACTTCTTTTTTGTCCAGAGCTCGAACAATTGCTACATGAGATTCTGTGTTATGAAATGCTCCTTTAATATTCAACAAACCACATACAGTCAGCGTCAAAAGTGAGTGAACATTCAGTCATCTGCTGAAAGTTTATCCACTAAATTAATATTCACTGGAATGAGGTAGAACAGACATGGATATATCAAATTAAAGCTCAAAAGTCATACTTTGAAATATGGTAAATAATATTTAACCTATGTGTATATATAAAACAATTAATTGAATTTCAAAGAGAAAGGTTCTAAAAACAGCGTTGAAAAGTGAATGTATATATGGTTGTGTCAGTGACTGTAAGACATAAATGCTCGATTCTGTTAAACATTAGTAGGAAAATTAGGACCGCCTTATACGATAACTGAAAAAGTGGTAAAGGCATACAAAGTACAATTTTTTTCTCAATAAGATACTGTTTTCTAAAGAGATGTGTTCACTCACTTTTGACGCCTGTTTTTAGTCCCTTTTTTTGTTTGAACTAAATAAACTTCCTTATGTTTACTGTTATTTTGAATTAAATATAGCTTATTTTGAAGTATGATTTCAGAGCTTTTATTTGAGGCATCGATGACAGACGTATACCATTCCAGTCAATTTTAATTTAGAGGAATACCTTTCAGCTAATGACTGTTTACTCGCTTTTGACGCTGGCTGTATAACTATTTCTTTCGCTTCATGGTAGCTTTCGATAGTTTCCGTCAGTTGGTAGAGCGCAGTGTCTGCAGATTAGCCTGCCCTATATGCATGCAGACAGTAGTGAAGAGAGGATGAATGTAGCACTTAATTTCTTATATAGCTATCCAAAGCTTTTCCCTTTGTTTTGAAGAGAAAAGATGTTAGGCTGATCGATCTATAGGGTAGGTATGGGTCTAGGTAGACTTGGGTCTTTCTTTCCCATTTCCGGAATGAATACTTCCTTTGCCCATCTCCACTACAAGTGGTGCTAGACTACTTCTTAATATCATTGATAGATATGGTAAAAGTTTGCATTTCCCTTTCTGGAGCAGGACTGCCGTCCTTCCATCCACACCTGGAGATTTGAAGTGCTGAAACGAGTTTATTGCCCATTTCAGACGTCCTTCAAACAAACCTTAGACAAGTTTTTTTTGATTTTTTATAGAATACGAAGATACATATCGGTCTCCTTGTAGTAGCTCTCAGGCTGCTTTTAAGATCCCGAACTTGACATTCTCAGAAAAGGCGAAAATTTCAAATCGAATTCAGCTTTCGATTTTCGATGGCAATTCAAACATATCCTCAACTTATATGTAACTCCCAAAGGGCTCATCTTATACGCTTATCCCTTCACCCAACTAACTAACATAATCGCAGGTCAGGTCCGACTTGAATAATTCAAAATTAAACTTGACTTGAGGTCGGCATTTGACACCGAAACTTAAGTGGCCTATGTAAGTACACACGTGAATTTGAATTCAATAAATTGTTGAAACTGTGTTGTAGTCACACACGCACTCGAAACGGTGCTGCTTTGAAATAACTTCCGACAGTCACTGACACAACATGCTTATTAAGAGTGTTATATCATCGAAATAGAAAGTTTGACCCTTTTGGGGAAGGTTAGGACGATTTAAGAAAAAAATGTTTAAGACTTACTGTAGCGTTTGCGATGGCCAGTGGCGAGAAGTTTAGAATACAGTCGAACTTCGAACTCGAACCATCACTTGCCACAAAACAAATTCGAGTTATCAAGACTTCGAGTAATCAAGAAAATACAAAATGTATAGATATAAGTATATAAGGGGCGCCGTGGCGTAGTGGGTAGGTGCGTCGACTCCTGCGCTCGAGGTCGTCAGTTCGAATCTCGAAAAAAACATCAAAACATTTTTTCACGGCTCCACCTCTTTCGAGTCACTGACAATGCTCAAAGAGTATAACTGTCTAGAAAAAGCTTCTCAATCTCGCCGTTCGGAGTCGGCATTAAACTGTAGGTCCCCTCCACTCGTGAGAGAACAATAACACGCACAACACGAGTGGTTGCTGAGAAGCTAGGCCCAGGTCCACCTCGGACTGTAGCGCCGCCATTATTATTATTATTATTATTATTATAGATATAAGTATATATTTATTTGCGTCAAAACACAACGTACACAATTATTATTTAAAGTAGTCTGTCATACATGATTGAAGGGAGGATTTTTTTTTTGTTTTAACCATTATATAGTGTATCGGTTGTAGGCAAGTTCTGCCTCCTTTTCATTTAAAACGATTCCAAAACTACTTTGTCCACATTTTCGTACATTGGCTTTTTAAGTCTCTTCGCAGTTCCACTTACACCAACATTTTCGATTGCACTGTTCACACTGTGTATGATTTTGTGTTCCATTTTGTGTTTTTTTAGTACAAAGTATGTGTTACATGCCTTCTATTGTGTGTTCTTACTTCTACTAATAAAAAATGAGACAATTCTACTTAATAAGAACGTACAAAGACAGTGTCTCGAAATTCATTATAAAACGAACACGTAAAATACAGAATTTTAGAATTCCCTTCAGAATTCTACTTATCGAAGTTGAGTCAAATAATCTGTTCGAGTTATCAAGATATTCGAGTTATCAAGAACAAATTACATTGAAATTTCAGTCTTGGTGCTATTGCAAACCAATTTCATTCGAGTTAGTCGAAGGCCGACTGTATGTCGCTTCCATTTCTTTTTCCTTACAGTTTCCCCAGGGTTAGCAGAACTATCTCATCCCTTTAAAAATAATATGTCATTATGTACCAGAACCATTGAAAAAATACTTATGGTCGTAATCATCATCATTTTCCGTGGTCCGCATGTTCCACCAAAGTGGTCGCACGGGCAATGCATGCACGCAAGATCTCCAGGCCACTCGATCCTATGTCATCGACTCTAACTCATCAGGAACTATTCTTAAACGCAACCAGACGAGTTTTTGGACTTGGTCCAACCATCTCGTCCTGGGTCTGCCAAGCGATCGCCTACCTGATGGAATCGCATTCAAGGCAAGTCTCGGAAGTCGTGATGATGACGACATTTGTGCCAAGTGACCAAAAAACCATCGAAGTATAGCCCTTCTCATTTGAAGAAGCAGATGCTCAATATTGAGTTCATCGCACACTGTCCTGTTTCTCACCCTATCCCGGCGAGTAACTCGCACAACAGCACGAAGAAATCTCATCTCGCCAGCTTGTATCCGAGATCTTATTCTTTCGGTCTTTACTCAAATTTCATGACCATAGGTTACAGGTGGAGCAAATACTGCGTTGAAAACCGCTAACTTGGCTTTGACAGCAAGCTAGGCCTTCCCGATTACAGGTCGACCCAACTATTTCAAAATTGACCCAGCTGGGCCAATCAAAGCATTACTCCTCCCGTCACTCGTGAAAAAGTCACTTGAATACACACCTAATAAAAAAAAACAAATACACTTCCATTCACCTTACAATTTTTGTCTTTAGTGTAGCACAATGAAATTTGTGGTTAAAGTTCGCAAAAAAGGCTAATATATTTGTATCATATAAACTTTAAACTTAAAAATTTTGTCAATATTAATGTAAGATTTAGAAGACGGAAATTAACATTTAAGGTTTAGCATGGGCCAAAGTAGTCACTGGACTACAGAGACGAGAGTTCGGTTCTGTTGCACAGAAAAGAGCGAAAATCTCTGCGTGAAACCGCAAAATGAGTGGGACTTCATTTTGTGCAAAATGTTTTAAAAAGCTGCACGCCAAAAGAAATTTCAAAGCACTTGCTTCTACTTCCTATAAATGTCATACTGTTATACTAATTTTTTTATAATTAATATTGTTCGCCATACTTTATAAAATAATACAATTTCGTTTTAATTTAAATAACGAGGTTTCGAAATAAAGGCGAGCAAATCGGCTCGAACAAAGTCATCAAAGGCGATATTTTCAGAAATCGACAAAATCAATAGTGCTCAAATAGTTCACAGTCTCTTACAAAAAGCCAAAATTCTCATGCAAACAGGACGGGCGATATCAGTGAAAACAAATGGCGAAATATTTTGTGGAGTGACAAAACAAAAAAAATGCTTTAAAAATGATTGTGAAAAGAATGTGAGTCGTCTTCAAGCCGAGGAGTTCAATAGCCGTTACACAAAAAAGACATGGAGGCGGCAATATAATGGTCTGAGGATGTTTTTCTTAGAATGGTGTTCGTCCAATATTCCAAAACACAAACAAAATGAAAGCAGCCGAGAACAAAAACGCCTTGGAAATGGTACTATTTTTATGTGCTAACACAATTTAATCTTCGTAAAAAAGTTTTATATTTTATTTTTTTTTATATTTTTGTATTTTTAAGTTCTGAGTTTTTTTTTAAGTATTTTTCTTTTTTTTAGTTCTAAGTGTATAGGATACAAATATATTACCCTTTTTTGCGAATTTATTTATTTTCTTTCATTGTGCTACACTTCAGCGGAAAAATGTAAGGTGAATGGAAGTGTATCCATTTGTTTGTTCAGGTGAGTACTTATACCTCTCAACCTGCTTCAATGGGACTCCACTGATATGTAGAGTTCTGGAAATAACCATAACCTCGGATTTATCCACTTTAACTTTCATCCCAGCATCAGCGCATACGGCCACAAACATGTGGTTACATTCCGAACACCACCAAAATTCGTTTTCACCACATTTTCATTTGTGTCATTTACAATGCACAGAGAGTATAAATATAATACGTGGTTTAACTGTTCAGAGATCGACAGTTTACCCGCAGTTACTTATCAATTATGTTCCTAATAATCTCAGCGTTTTATCATGAAGAAAAATAGAGCGGCAGAAAGAAGACATAATACGTTATCCTTTTTCGTTTTGTCGCATGTCGCATATAAAATATGAGCACAACCACAAAATTAAGGATCTTAATAAATTGTTAAATGTTCCATAAACCCCTCCACTTTTATGTTAGTAATTTACGTTTCAAATTGAAGTCCAAATTTCGGTACATACGAGTGCACAAGAAATTTTGGGAAATTTTTCATGTGCTCATTTTTTTCAGCCCGCTCCCTCGCACGGAATTGAGTAATGAATCGTTGCGTATCTCAAACATCCATCATATCGCCTTAATTACTTAATTTAATTTTTTACCCCGTGACTCAACCGAAAATGGAATCCTCAACTGTCCTCATTAAAAGTTTTTTTTTTCCCAGTCTCCACCGCGTTTGCAATTATCCAACCCTTTCACATTTCGTCCCTCATAATATTTTTTGTAAAAATATTTTTCCGTATATCGTTGCCATTTGCATTTATTAACAAAATAAAAAGGAATATGAAACATTTCTGAACGCTCCCCGGTTATGGTTCGTGGACACACAGCGAGTGTCCTTAATTTGTGTGACAGTCTTTTTTTGTTTTTGCTTTATGAGAGAGCAGTGTTGCCTAATGGTGCTCTGGTGCTTAAGATACAAAATGATAAGCAATTCGCGCTCGAAGGACTCTTGAGTTTAATTTGTTTAATTAAATTTTACACGCCCCTCACAGGAGAGCACCACCACTTGAGGCTTCCTTTTCAGTGGTTTGAAAGGAGTTACAGCACCTACCGTAATGAAGCCTTTTGTGTGTACCTGAGTTGATCGATCAATCAATTCAATCTTTTTTTATCCGCAAAGATACATGTGTGTATGGCGTGCAAGCGAAGGGTTCAACCGCATCGCACTTAAATCTCTGAGGTCCTTAATTGGATGATCGTTTACAATCAACCTCATAACAATGTGGAAGAAAAACATTGAATTGAGTTGTGAGATTTGCACTTGATAAAAGTGATTTCATCTTGATGGGATGGTTTTTCAAAAGACTGAGTGTAAAAAATGCATCTGCTTGTTGTTTGTTTTTAAACGTCTAGTGGTGTTGTGTTATAAACTGCAATGGGTTTATGGTGAATAAAGGACACAAACATAGAACGCATTTATTTATATGGAAGTACTGAACTAGCGTTATTTTATTGCAGGCTTTTAATAACTTACAAACGAACTACGATTGAGTTCAAATGCAATAATGTTTTTATAGCCGATAATCAGATATTGTGTGCAATTTACTTATATTTCCGGTTTACTATTTATTTATTTATTTATTTATTTCTGCTTAATACAAGCGAACTTAATCTAACTTAATAAACTAAACTTAAGAACTAAACCATAACTTAGAGGGAAGAATGGCGAGTCGTAAGACCATTTCGGAGAGATGATTTTGAGAGGTGGAAGTCGAATGAGCGATTAGCGATGTTAGCAAAACGTAACATTCTGGAGATAGGGGAGTTTAAGCCATAATTAGTACGGTGTGATCTAACGCGGAATAGAAAACTAGATCTTAGGTAGTGGGAATTGGTGCTAAAGGAAACGAGTTCAATTAGCTGGGGGCAATCTGTGTGACCAGTAAGTAGTTGGTGGAGGAAAAGTAAGTCTACAATTTCGCGACGCTTTTCAAGAGATTCGAGACGTATAAGTTTTAGGCGTTCCGAATAAGGGGGCAAGTTAATTCTGTCAGTCCAGTTGAGATCGCGAAGGGCAAAACGTAAGAATCTGCGTTGGACGGCTTCTATACGTTGGATGTGAACAAGATAGTAGGGGGACCAGACCGGACTGACATATTTAAGGATATGTCTAACGAAGGTGACATACAGAGACTTAGTGACATAGGGGTTTGAAAATTCTTTTGACCAACGTTTAACAAAGCCTAGTGCAGAGTTGGCTCTATTAATTATGTTATCGATATGAGAACGGAAGTTAAGCTCCCGATCGCAGATTACACCGAGGTCACGCAGAGAACAGACGGAAGGAATTAATTCATTGCATAGGACGTAATTTCTAGCCGGTTGCAGTCGTTTTCGGGAGAATGTAATAGATTGACATTTGCTGACATTCAACTGGAGAAAGTTTTTCTTACACCAAACAGAGAATCTGTTGAGATCACGTTGAAGGGGTTTAGAGTCGGAGGGAGAAGAGATGTAATTAAAGATTTTCATATCATCGGCGTAAACAGAAAGTTGAGAGTTCTTGATGATGTAGACAACATCATTCGTAGTAAGGACGAAAATTAAAGGATCCAGGTGGCTACCCTGCGGAACACCTGATGTAGCGTTAAAAGACTTGGAGACAACAGATCTAAATAAAACTTCATATTTTCTTCCTTCCAAATATGAATTTACCCATTAGACGAGACTTGGTGGGAAACCTAGAGCGTTTAATTTGAACAAAATAATATCGTGTGATATTTTATCAAATGCTTTGCTGAAGTCGATAGCTATCACGTCGACTTCTTTCGCATGTTCAAATGCGCGTAGTGCTTCAGAGACAAATTGCGTGAGATTCGTCGTGGTCGACCTGCCCTTGAGAAAACCGTGTGGTGAAGAAGAAAACAAAGATTTGCAATGGGTGGCTTGTAGGGTGGCTAGCTTTAATTAAGAAAGGAAATCTTTGTTAGTGAAACACTATTGTCTGGATATGCGGAATCCATTTGAACGCTAATGCTTCATGGTCTGTATAAATGTTCTCGTACAAAGATGCTCTGGAAGGACATGAGCACGTAATTTTAGTATCTAAAACTGATATACTCACATTATAACGGCTGGTTTTTTAGAAGCTTACAAATTCAATATGAAACAAAATTCATGAAGCTAACGTTAATGTCTATGTCATTAGTTCGAATCCCATTGAAATCGTTACCATTTGCCGTTGGGATAAAATTAACAGCACTGGAGTAGGTTGCTACCTGCAGTACAATGGATCAGTTTTGAGCCTGAGTGCTCCAGTAGTGCTTGAAAAATTCTTCGAAAAAAATAGAATAAATACTGGGGCCGATTATCAGTAATAACTCGGCGAATGTCGACTTCCAACTCCTCCAACGAGTCTGGTAAATTGGCATAGACTAGTGGCCTCACATACCTCCAAAGAAAGTAATCTAAAGGTGTGAGATCACAGGATCATGGAGGCCACTTCGCACGTCCATTAGGTGAAACTATGCGTTCAGCAAATGTTGCTCCCAATTAATTGATGTTGCACCATTTTGTTGAAACCAAAGCTCTGTCACGTCAATACCATTAAACTGAGGAACGAAGAAGTTAGAAATCATGTTTCTGTATCGCTCTCCGTTGACGGTAACATTCTGACCTGCACCGTCCTTAAAGAAACTTAAAGAAATATGGGCCGATGATTCCACCAGCCCATAGAGCACATCAAACAGTGTGTTTTAATGGTTTTAATGGTTATAAGGGCGTCTCGACAAGGGCTTCTCTGTTCTCTCCATTCCAAATTCACCAAAAATGGGCTTCATCGGTGATCAACATTTTGCGTTGAAAATGAGGATTAATGTTTTCGGCCCATTCACCGAACTTACGACGCGTAGTCGTATAAAGTCAAGCGATTTCAACTAATGCACAAGCTGGATCTTATAAGCTTTTAAGCCAAGATCTTTCCGTAAAATCTTCCACAAAGTGGATGGGCATAGCTCCAATTGCTATGCACGATGGCGAATCGGCACATTCGGATTCTCCCCAAGACTGCGCTCTGCGTAGTTTTTCTTCAACATAGTAATGATGTAAGTAATAAGTAAGTAATTGATAAAGTAATTGAATTGATGTAAATTTGATATTTTTTTGCATTTATTTCATTGATTCTTGTGGTTGGTCAAATGAAATATGCGTTCCAAATCGGTTGTACCAACCTTTAAGGGACTGACGAATTTGGTCGTTATAAGCGAGAGGTCGCTGTAACCGATAACAGAAAGATAGCAGATAAAGAACTGTGACCCTCTAAACTGTGCAACTATATAGGAATCAGTCTACTAAATATCGCAGATCAAATCCTCTCTGCAATCTTGTGTAAGCTCCCGAAACTATACGTCAACAGCCTGATTGGTCAATATCAGTACTAATTTAGGACAGAGAAGTCCACCATAGACCCAATACAATCACATTGCGACAGACACAGGAGTTTCAAATTGATACCCACCATCTGCTTATCGATTTTTAGGTCGCGTATGACAGTATTTAGAGAGACAAGCTACACAGCGCCTTGTATAATTTTAGCACTCCTGCAGGTAAATGTAAAGATCGGTCATTGTAAGCGACATGTCCCTGTAAGCGATGTAGTTGTAAACGATTTGTTATTCAATGGGATTATAATGGAGCTCAGCCGGAAACTTACAATTTTGTCATTATAGCCGATACGTCGTTATAACCGATGTCGTCTCGTCTCATCTCATCTCAGCTTCAGTGACCCGCATGTCTCACTAAAGGGGTCGCGAGGGCAGCGCACGCACGACAGATCTCCAGGCCACATGATCCTCTGCCATCGACTTTAACTCATAAGGAGATAT
Source organism: Myathropa florea (assembly GCA_930367185.1). Lineage (NCBI taxonomy): Eukaryota > Metazoa > Arthropoda > Insecta > Diptera > Syrphidae > Myathropa > Myathropa florea. The sequence goes on along the minus strand of OV884005.1, from coordinate 25,761,908 downwards.
GCCAAACCGCAACAAGACAAGTTTTTGGACTTGGTCTAACCACCTCGTCCTGGGTCTGCCAAGCGTCGCCTATCTGATGGAATCGCATCCAAGGCACGTCTCGGAAGTCAAGATGATGGGGACATTCGTGCCACGTGACCAAACCATGGAAGTACAGCCCTTTCCGTACGAAGAAGCAGCTGCTCAACATTGAGTTCCTCGCACACTGCCGTGTTTCTCACCCTATCCCGGCGAGTAATTTCCACACAACAGCACGAAGAAATCTCATCTCGGCAGCTTGCATTTGTGATTTTATTCCTTCGGTTATCACCTAAATTTCATTACCATAAGTGAGAGTTGGAACAAATACTGTGTTAAACCGCTATCTTGACACCAAGCTCGGCCTTCCTGATGTCGTTTTAAGCGATTTTGGCTGTTGATATTGCAAATAGTTTTTTGGTTAATTTTTTTAATGAAATCTGAAGGGTGGATTTCTCTCAAGGTCAGTAAGTAATTTACTAGTCTACAAATAATGTAATATCAATTAATGGTACCATGGTGCGATAATACATGGTCCCTCGTATTTGAGTAAAACTGCATTATATTCAGTATTCTAGTCTCATACTCTTCTAAATCAATCACTCGTGTTTTACATGTTATTATTCTTATGACTGAAAGAGATCGATAGTTTTATTCCACCAATAAACGGTGAAGTTTGAGATGGTTTTCTTGACAATTATCCTCTCGGAGTAAGAAAAAAAATAAAAAATATACACCACCCAAATGTTTTGTAAGAGTATCGGGTGGGCGATGTAGCGTAGTAGGTAGGTGCGTCGACTCCTACGCTCGAGGTTTAAGGTTCGAGTCTCGAAAAAACACCTGCAAGTTTTTCTCGGCTCCACCTCTTTTGAGTCACTGACAATGCTCAAAGAGTATAACTGTCCAGGAAAATCATCTCAAAAATAGCCGTTCGGAGTCCAGGACAATAGATTTTGAAATTAACTAAAAGCAAAATCAATAAGTCGCGCCTCCCTATACTGTAAGTTAAACGGTGGTTCAACCATAATGCACGATGTTAATTGTGAGTCACACCTCAAGTTTTTTTGACCAACTTAATTTGACATTTCTTTGTTTCAGTGTTTGACAAATTCAACCATGGAGAGGTACACAATTGAGCAGCGCGTTAAGATTGTTGAAACCTTTTACAAAAATGGGCGTTCAAATCAAAATGCATTTCGTGCACTTCGTGATTTTTTTGGTTGACATAATCGATCAAATGTGTCCACAATCGGTAGAATTGCCGCATTTAAGCAAATGAGAGTCCACGAGTTATTGTTGAAAAGCCGATGCATTCACAAAGAGTGACTGTTGTGCGGTTTATGGGCTGGCGGCGTGATCGGGCCGTACTTCTTCGAAAATGAGGTCGGCTAAGCAGTTACCGCCAATGGTGTTCGCTATCGCGAGATGATAACCGAGTTCTTGTGGCCAGAAATTAAGGATATGAACCTGGACGACATGTGCTTCCAACAGGATGGTGCCACATGCCACACAGCCAACGAAACAATGGCTCTTTTGCGCGAGAAATTCAATGGCCGTGTTATCTCACGTCGTGGCGATGTTAATTGGCCGCCAAGATCATGTGATTTGACACCGTTGGACTTCTTTCTTTAGAGATATTTAAAAGAAAAAGTGTACGTCTATAAGCCAAGAACAATTCGAGAGCTAAAGGATGAGATAATTCGGCACATTAACGACATTGAACCTCAATTATGTCTCAGAATCATTGAAAATCCGAAGCCGTGGCTAGCATTTAGCCGATATTTAGTTTCACACATAATTGTCATAGATCCTTCTATCATAATAAAAAAATGTTGAGATAATTCTCTGCAAACTTTTTGTTTTTATTTACAATTATCATCGTGCGTTTTCGTTGGACCACCCTTTATATGCATAGAAAATAATTAAAGCGATTTGAGCTTGGACCTTCCTACTATCATATTTCAATGTGATACAATTCTATCAAAAGCTGTTCCAGAAGGGGTTACTCTTGCGATGATACAAACTCAATTATTCCAATTTCGTAAAGGAATTGGCATTTCTGTTGTCATTTGTGTATAATATGTACATGCATATGTATGTACATCTGCCATCAATATCGTCTCGAAAATATTTATTCGATTCAAATCTCATTAAATACCACCGGAAGCAATTTCAACAGAGTCGCGCACAACACTTACCGAGCAACAACAGCAACAACCATCAGCATATGCTGCATATTAATCACTCAGACTCAAGAACCATCACATGCTCTGAGATCAATCAAGTCTCGATGAAACAATTTCAATTCCATTCTCGGTTATCTAATATTTATACAGTTATTCAGCACCCGAAATGAGGAGCACAGATATAATCTAAGTGCAGACATAAAACACCATCCATATGCGTCTCAGTCACTGCCATTTAGACAGACAGACACAGATACACATCACCAGAACTGTCACCCCGCAACTAAAAGCAGACATAAACAATCCACTCCTGTCGGTTCCGGCACCAAGTGGCAATAACAAAAAGGATAACAATTTGCCGCTCTTCATGTTGTTCTCCTTCAACTGCACCACTCAATTAAACATTTAAGGCAAGGACGACTGCAGGAGAGCTCCTCTTTTCACTTCCCACAGTCCCCACCACCACCCGCTGGTATATGTAGATAGGCGATAACGATAATAAGGACGATTTCAATTATCCTTGAAGCACGTCTGAATAGGTGGAGGTGTGCATTGCACCTAAACGCGGTATAGCGCGTATGTCATAAATCATCGAAATGGGTGCGTCTATCATACACTAGAGCGGCGCATCGCAATAGGAGCCGGCGGATTAGGGGGTTCGGAGACACCCTAATCTCAGTAGATTTACATGGGCATAGGACCAAACAGCCTTGTCTGGTGAGAAAACATGTGTCCAATGTCGGGGCGGTGCATCTTCCAACTTCATCGCCCGGCACGCGGTCTCTGCGAGAACGAATGAGATTACACTCGAGAGATAACGAGATGACAGTTGTCACCAATCCACTATGTCCCCGACGGCACGATGAGGATGTCGCGTAATTTATTTGTTTGTCATTGGCTTAGCTGGCTCTCCTTTTGGTCCGCGTCTTCGTTGTTTTTTGGGGAGAAATTCAAAACCTAAAACGACCTAAGCCTTTCGCCGTTTTAGTGTTTCGCTTCCTGGAACAATGAATCCGCGTCCCGGAGGACTGGTGGACCCTGAACTCTCGGGGTTGCACTGCAATCGCCCCCGATTAGTGTTTTGTGTTTGGACACTTTAATTACTGATTTATGGAGCAGACAGCTAGTGCTGCTTCCAGATGAGATGGGTAAGAGTATGTTGGTCCTCGAATCGGATTGTTAACAAATTTTATTTCGTGTTTTATTGCCCCGGCAGCAGTGTGGAGATAATTTAATTTCGGGACTGCCGGGCTGTTTGGCTGCTGGGTTTGTTGGGGCGGATTTATTAACCTTTCCCTCACTGGCGGGATGGTTCAGTGGCGATGGGCAGCAGATGTAAGATTGGTAATAATTAGCCTGATTAACGAGTTCTGGGATCAAGTTGTGATTCAGCTGGATTTTTGTGTACATTTTTTCTCTTTTTTACTGGGAAGCCCAAGCCGAGGTTGGTGTTGAGGGTTGTGTTAGTGGTGAGAGATAGTGGGGGACCGACTTGGATTAGGATGTTGACATGGGATTGCGATGGAGTTTTTTTTTGCTTGGAATTTCACAGTTCGCCGGAGATTTATTGTCTGCTTGAGATTAAATGTTAACAGCCAGTATTTATGTGAGTTCTCACAAATTCCAGATAAGTATCACGTGTATTTTGTGGAATTGAATTATTTTGTCTGGCAGATGATCTTTGATAAGGAAGGTCGGGTTGTTAAAATGATCATTAGTTTTTCTATTTCATCGGACGTCGGACAATTTGTTTGCTTGGAATTGCTCCGCAAAGGTCTTCTCAATTGATGTTATCTTAACCTTGATTTTTTATGTCGACAACTCGTACATACATATATAATTATTCCGTAGATATTCAACACCGACTAATTTGAATAATTTACTTCATTGATTTGGGATTCTGCACAAAACTGTACATCGCCTTAATCCGTCAGATACAAGTGTTCATCTTCTCTTCATCTTTAGCGGGCGCTACAGTCCGGGGTGGACCTGGTCCTCAGTAAACATGCCTTTCCACCTAGCACGGTCTTGGGCTAGGTGCCTTCAGTTTCGTACACCCAGCTGATTGAGGTCCTTTCCAGCTGGGCACGCCATCGAGCGCAAGGTCTTTCTCTACCACGTTGACCCTCGGGGTTGGACTCGAAGACTTTCCGACCAGTACATGACCCAGCCACCTGAGCCGAGAAATTCGAATTCGTTTGACTAGGTCGATGTCGCTGTACTGCTTGCACAGTTTGTCGTTCAATCTTCTGTTCCAAACTCCTTCTGTGCAAACGGGGCCGAATATAATTCGAAGAATTTTTTCTCGAAGCCCCAAGAATCTCTTCTTCCTCGGCCGCATTTGATATTGTCCATGCCTCTGCGATGTACAGCAGGACGGGGGCTATCAAGGTCTTATATATTGACAGTTTGGTTCTTCAAGAGAAGGCTTTATCTTTCAATTGACGCCTAAGCTCAAAGACAGACGACTGGATGGTTTTAGATTCGACTTCCAGTGAAAGTAAACTTAATGCGGTTGTATCCGGTTTTTCAAAATTGGACCAGTCACTATTCGCCGTTGGGATCAAATAAGCGGTACTATCACTGGTCGATCAGTAGTAGCAGTCTAATCTCGGATATGACAATGGACCAAAATGGTATAAGTGTACTGGTGAATTCACTAGCAGCCCCCTAACCTAACCTAACCTTAGCCCAAATACACAGTGATTGGCCAGAGTTATCCTTCGTTTAATCTCCGCGATCGTGTCATTTCCGGAGTAGACATTTCCTTGGTAGACAAGAAAAATTACTATCGAAGTTTTATCTATCTATTTTGAGACATTTAGTAAAGCTCAAAGGTTGGCATGCCTCTATATTACGGAAGCCATGAGAACTTGCCCAACTCCGGCCATGGAAGTGCTACTGGAGCTGACTCCTTGCATTTAGTGGTTGCAGAGTGTGCATACAAAACAGTCATGAGAATGGCAAAAGTCGGGATAGGAAAAGTCAGGTGCATCACAGCGAGGCTATACGACGCACTAGTCAAAAAGCTGCCACTACAGGCCATTCAGAAGGATGACGTGATTAGGAAATTCAACTTGCAAAAGAATTTTCCCAGTAAGCTCAGCACCAAAAGGGACTGGAGCAATGAATTCATGGTCCATAGACTAAGCAGCAACACGGTAAAATGGTATACAGACGGATGAAGATCGCCTGATGAAGGAACTGGAGCAGGAGTTTTTGGACCAGGACAAAATACTTCGAATCCATGGGCAAATGTACCAGCATCTTTCAAGCGTTCAGATCAATCTTGAAAGGAATTATACCAACTGCGACATAGCAATAATGTCGGACAGTCGAGCCGCTATTATGGCACTGGACTCATACACCATCAAATCCAAACTTGTATGGGAATGCCTGCAGAAGCTGAAAGAGTTGAGTAGGAGAAACCGGGCAAAACTCTGCTGGATACCGGGCCATACGGGGATAGAAGGCAATGAAATGGCCGATTTCCTAGCTAGGAAAGGAGCATCAGAACCTTCATAGGCCTTGAACCATTCTGCGCTGTAGGTGACCATAGCCTTAGAGAAGAATTGAGGGAACTAGAAAGAAGGAACCGGATAGAAACCTGGAACAACGCTCGTGGAATGAAGCAGGCCAAGAAGTTCTTAGGGCAATATAACCAAAGGGGGTTCGAGGCATGCATCGGAATGAGCAAGAATAACCTCCGTATCTTAACAGGCATCCTAGCGTGGCACTGTAGACTCAGGGAGCATCTAAGGAAACTAGGGGTATCAGAAGGTCTCTGCAGATTCTGCGGAGAATCTAATGAAATCCCAGAACACGTACTGGGATTCTGTGAGTCACTAGCTCACAAAAGAAATTAATATCTGGCAAGTACCTACTTTCAGAAGAAGAAATCTAATCACTAACACCATCTCTCATTCTCAGATTCCTGAAGGAAACTGGCTTAGAGAGAATACTCTAGAACAGATTTCATCACCTATACGCAATAGGAGTCCATTACCCTCAATACAACTCTGAGAAGGGGAACTTGAAATAGTGCCAAGGTATTAAAAGGGGACAGAATAGATCTTGAAGGTCGCGTTGTACAAGACGCCGGTTTTGATTAACTTTTTCTGTAGACAACATGTACTTCGCCTTACCCTCATTCACCGCAAGACTTTTTTGACTTTTTTGACATCGAAGGTCCTTACCGACGTTGAAGAAGCAACGGGCATTCCCCACCGATATCCTGCAACGACGGGAGAGTTTTGCAGGTATGCCAAAACTAGACTACGCACTATACAGCTCGTCTCTATCAATACTGTCATACGCACCCTAAAAATCGATGAATAGATGGTGAGCATCTATCTGGCACTCCTGGGTCTTTTCAGCCGCAGTGTAAATATTTGGTCAGTGATGGGCTTTGCTGGTCTGACATTGAGCGCAGTTGAAAAGGTCTCCTTTAATTAGGATTGGTTATTATCGTTGAAACATATGTCAAGTATGTCAAGTTAGTCTTATGATTTTTTTTCAATTTTCGAGTATACAAATTTGTACACTGTCAAGATTTTAGAAACGAACAGTACACAGTAGAATCTCGAAAACATGAACGGTTTTATAACGGTTCGGAATAACAGTATGGAAAGATGAACGATTTTGTTCAATATATCTCCCGAGCGACGGTTTATATAGAACTGTTTTTTTTCTTCAAAAACATATACAGTAGACACTCGATATAGTGAACATCTATATAGTGAACAAGCCAATATAGTGAACACACAACATTTTATACCGTTTCATCTACTCATCGTGTTAAGCGAAAATCTTGCACGATTAGTTATATATGTTAGGTGTATGGTACACAGTTTGGGGTTGTTTGAAGCAAATACAAAGTGCGTTTTGCTTGTATATGAAATGTATTATTTTTGCTGCGATTTACTTTTTTTTACGGTTGATTCATTTTTGAAAAAAACAAAATGTTTTTTTTTGGCTTGGTTTTTAGTTATTACAAAGAAAAATTGTAATTATATTCTATTTTTATTGAAATGTACTTCAAAACATCCTCATTTTGATGAAATTTGCTCCAAGCAGCCCACGCTCGTTAAAATTAACAATCTCGCTTCAGTGAACAGGTCCGGTTTTTATTAGTTCACTATATCGATAGTCGACTGTAAATCAGTCTGTTTTTACCTCTTATGAAGACATTTTTAACATTTTTCTGTTTATTGTTTTTCAAAAATCCAAAATTGTTATTTTAATATTTTCAGCGATAACAAAACTTAACTTCAACGACAGAAATGTTCCTAAGGTCAAAGGTTCATTGAAAATCTTAACTCAAAATTTTGAAGGTAAATAATGTCCTGCTGCGACAGGTGTGAATTTGATTTCAAGTGTTACGGCGACACTAACAAGTGGTCAAAGCCGTAGTAACACTACATGAACTATTTCAAAAGAGAGAATTTAAACGTATTCCTCATTCACACGTTGGCTTTCCACAATGGATTGAGAATACGTAACCTTGAAAGCCATTAATAATAATAATAGCGGCGCTACAGTCCGTGGTGACCTGGGCCTAGCTTCTCAGTAACCACTCGTGTTGTGCGGGCTATTGTTCTCTCACGAGTGGAGGGGACCTACAGTTTAATGCCGACTCCGAACGGCGATTTTTGGGAAGCTTTTTCTAGACAGTTATACTCTTTGAGCAATGTCAGTGACTCGAAAGAGGTGGAAAATATCAAAGGTGTTTTTTCTGGAATCGAAACCAGAGTTCGAGCGTAGGAGTCGATGCCCCTTATACCGTCCTGTAAATATGTCGTACAAAATCAATAGTTGGTAGTTAATGCAAAGTTCGTTCAACATATGAACATAATAGTGAACAACATGTTAGCGCCTGTAAATCATTCGCATGACGGCTGGTATTTTTCTGTACTGACATGTACTGTGCCTCACATTTAAGTCTTAATTAGAGTTTTTGCCCACCATCTCTACTCTGCACCACCACGCCAGTGCTCTGTAATCATAACCGATTTCGCGTTCAATGCGACGTCCCGCCTTAGTTTGTTTCGCAAATGAGCAAGTGAAGACCACGCACTCTGCTGATCCTATCGTGTGCACCACGGGATGTGGTTTAATTTTCCCCAAACATCCTCTTGTAGTCGCACCTTTCGTGCATGTATCCAGTGGTTTCCGAAATTTGAATTCCTCAGCGAAAAAAAAACCAATCCAAAAGTATAAACTTCGCGTGTCCAGAACATAAGCAGAACATACTCGTACATACACTCAAATACACTCGGAGGCTTTCGATAATGACCTAAAACGATAACTTTTAGCTGCGTGTGAAACACTAGCCCTCTCCAGCCCCCCCGAGGCATAGAGACGTAATGGCCACCATGAATTATTATGCTAATGCGATCCGCATTCAAAAACGTATTCCATGCTCCGCCCAGCAGGACATGGGTGTTCGCATACTGAACGAGAACGTGTCGTAAAACAAAATAAAAGAAGCAAAAATTTCTCAGAAAAAGGCCAACAATGGGGGAGAGATTTTATCGCTTAATTGAACGCAACATTATAACGTTCTTTTCACCCTCGGTGGAACAAAGCGAAGGACTTCATTTTGACAGCCCGCAAATGGCCACCTTTTTTGTGGGCTGTGGGCTGGTAAGGGATGGCTGTGACCCCATAATACCTGTGGCCCGAGGAGCTCGCTAAAAATGTACAAAAATCAAGACCCTTATCTGAGCCTTGAATCCGACATATGGCAGCGGCATTAATTTCCACCAGCGCCACCCGAAATAAAAAAGAACCTAACGAGGGGATTTACACAATTCCCCTAATGGACTTACTAAGCACCACACAAGTCCCTAATTGCATTGAAAAAGTTTCTGATTTTCGCTCTTCCTCAGCGGCAGCGGCAGCGGCAGCGGTGGTGGTAAATGTGTCGATAAATCTGGGATTAGGTCCACGTATGTTAGGAGTCAATTTACCAAGTGCTCTCACTTGTGAATGTGAAGAGCGCTGGACTAAATATAGACGCCACCAACAGTCCAGTACCGTGTCGTGGCCCTTAGCGTGCACGAATGGTTGCCGGGTTTATAATTACAAGCACTTAACACATGATGTGGGGAGGATGCACGCCACTGATGTCTGTCTGTTTGGGTATCCTTGACGCAGGATAGGTGCTGAATCGGAAATTGATACATTTTTTCCCAAAGGGGCTGATGAAAGGGTGCTGTTGTTGCTGTTCACTTATATGAAGAGCTCTGATGTGTTTATTTGCGTTTGATGATAGCCGGTTAAGGGTTTGGATTGCGGAGAGGTTTAGGCGAAGGTGCTTCCTCAGTAGTGGTGAGAAGTAACGTGATACTTGAACTGGTAATTGTTTTCCGCGTGCGGTTGAGATCAATCGACGTCAAGTGGTGTAGGATGTTTTCTGGCAAGGAATTTCTAGTGATCAAAATGATTGACATTAAATGCGTTTGAAACTAGATCTTTGTCACAAAACGACTATGAATGGCTAACATTTTGAACACTAAGTTCCAATTCGGATGTGAATCGGACAATTACTTGCTTTTAGCACAAGACTGTATGTCCATTGGAACAATTTAATACAACTGTATACACAAGTTTGCGGACATGAGTTGCATGGCGAGGTTCTGTTTTAATAATTTACCGTTTGTACTATTCTGGCACTGGCGCAGGTGTATTTACTGAATTGCAGTCAAATAAGGGAGAAGATAGCTCCAAAAGTCTCACAGACCAAAAGATCAAATCTTAAACATTACCATACCCAAGGCTGCTGAAGGCCGTAGCAAGTACCTCCGCCTTGGGTAATAATGATAAGCAAATAAATAAATTGCACACTAAGTTGACTAACTTGACAAACTAAGTGTCGAAGAAACGATAACCTTGCCCACCACATTTCCTTTAACTTGTGGATATGCCGTCTGACGTACGGACACCAGTACTCCAGCTGCGACGAACATGCGAAGTCGTCTTTTTCTGTATTCAGGACCACCTAACGTCTGTAAGAAATCCGGTACCACTTGACAGAAAAGGCTGCAGACGACTTACCGGCGTACTAAGGGGCAACTTCACTTTGCCCAAGCACTTAAATCTGGCCTAACCGATGAAAACCTCTGCGACGCCTGTGGAGAAGACGACGACACTGCAGAACACTCTCTATGCTACAGTCATGCATTTGTTCGGGCCAGGTAGCAGCTATTCGGTGCTGATGAGGTGAAACTGATGTGCTGATGTGCTGATGTGCTGAACGGGCAATCTGAAGTTTTAAACCACTTAAGGCTCCCGGACTTGAATATTTCCTAATCTTCAATTACATTTCACTAAACGACTGTTTTATGCAGCTGTAGATGATCCAGTTGGGCGCATGCACCAGGGCATCTATATGTAAGATATGGTCGGAGATGAGTGGAATCCCAGTATCGTTTGCACAAGAAAGGAGACCCTTTTGACTGCGCCAACTGTCGACAGACAAGTCTCCCGAACATTGCGTACAAGATCTTTTCTGTCATTCTGTGTGATAGGTCCCTATCATTGTGGTTTCAGGCCCGGAAAGTGAACCATAAATCAAATCTTCACACTGCGACAGATCATGGGGAAGACCCAAGAAATGCAAATCGACACACACCACCTATTTGTCGATTTCCAGGTCGCATATCACAGCGTGCATAGAGACGAGCTATACAGCGCCATGTCTAGTTTTGACATTCCTCCTACCAAGCTCGAGCAGGATGACAATGGAGAACTCTCGTTGCTTCATCATAGTCTGTAACGAACTCACCCAGACCTTCAATGTTAAAGAAGGCTTTATACAAGGCGACGCGCTGTCAAGTGATTTCTTCAACATCGTTCTAGAGAAGATCGTCTAGAACTCACTGGCCAAGACAAGAGGCACGATCTTCTAAAAGTCCGTACAACTGCTGGCATACGCGGTTGACATTGACATAATTGGGCGACCACAGCGAGCTGTCAATGAGGACTTTTTTAGCATTGAAACGGAAGCGGCTAAAATGGGTCTGCCGGTAAACGAGGGCAAAACCAAGTATATGCTGTCATCGACGACTTGGTCAGAAAATCCCATAGGTAGTTATAACTCTGAGGTAGTGAAGAACTTCGTCTACCTCGACTCCGCGGAATATTGCACAAACAACATCAGTACTGAGATCAAACGCAAAATAATAAATATAAAATAAAACTAATAATAATCTTTTCTGACGAGACGAATTTTCATTTCGGCGGCTACGTTAACAAACAAAATTGCCGCATCTGGGGTTCGAAAAACGGTAAACCCGCGCGTTATTGTCGAGAAGCCAATGCATCCACAGAGAATGACAGTTTGGTGCGGATTGTGGAGCGGTGGCATAATTGGATAATTTTCCTTCGAAAATGGGGCTGGGAACAACGTTTCGGTCAACGGTGGGCATTACAGAGCCATGTTAACCGACTTTTTTTTACTGAAATTGAAGTCACGAATTTGGCCAACCTCTGGTTTGCGCAGGATGGAGCGCCATGCCACACAGCCCTTTTCACAATCGATCTTTTAGCAAATTCCCAAATCGTGTTATCAACCGTCTTGGCGATGTCAATTGGCCGCTTTGGAACTGCGATTTACCCCTTTAGACTTTTTTGTGGGGAACCGTGAAGGGCCGATGGTATGCCAACAATCCGGAAACGATTCAAGCCGTCAAGGCCAATATCATCGAAGCAATCCGTGAGCTACAGCCTGAAACCATCAATAAGGTCTTGAAAAATTGAGATGACAATGCGCTACTGCGAATCCAGCCGAGGCAGCCACTTGAACGACGTTGTATTTCGTATTTAATGGGAATGTTTGTTCTTACTGCTAAAGCCATAATGCATTTTTAATGCATTTTTAAAAAGAAACTTGTACTTGGACCACCCTATACAAGGAAAATAGGGTACGAAAATTCTTTTTTTTTTCAGTATTTCTCCTTTTACGGATTAACTAATGTGAACATACACCAACACAACACTACTACATTCACACATCAATCAAATACTGCATTTAGCTGTGGAACAGCCATCACAAAATATTACTGAGGCATGATCCAAAAATAATTAAGGCTTTAAGGCAAATTACACCTGATTTTAAGTTCCTAAATTGCGCACTTGTCATTTCTCCTGTAAACATCACATATCCTAAATGGGTCATTTCTGTACCTGAAACTGCAGACACTGTGGACACTGTGGCTAATGAAACATCGCAGTTCAAAGATGATATAAAGCTCTAAGACCCCTTCACTAATTAAAGTACCCAACGCACAAAACGAGTAGTTGCTGTAGAAGCTAGTCCCAAATCCTTGGTCTATAGCGCCACTCAAAGAAGGAAAGACGAAGTTCCTGCATCGTTTGCTGCATTCTAATGGCCTTCTAGTCATTTGCGCCAAAAATGGCTTTGAATTTTTGCATCTGATGTTTTAGGTTAAATATATTTAAAAAAAATCAGAAAAATCCAACTTTAAGCTCAAAACATTTAAAACATATTTAATTAATTAAAATCGATGGAAGCGATCAGATGGCTTATGTGACTTAAAACTGCTCGACAGCGAACAGCGACAATTTACTTATAGAGCGAACCAGATGTAATTCAATATCCTCCGGTCTTCAAACGTTTCCGCTATTGGTTTCGAATACCCCAAGCGCAGCTTATCACTCTCCGCCGAACAATACCCGTCAACTCCATTCAATCGCAACTTCTTTCACTTTATCCCTCAATTGTATGTGAATTACTTTCCTTCAGACTCGGATCAAACAGGGCGTAATTCTATCACCGCATGCTGCTCGGACCGGAGGAAGGAAAAGAAATAATAATTCTCAGCATTAAAACGTCACAGAACCATAATTGTTCCCCCGGCCACATTGTTTTCTAGTTCATCAGTTGAATTTTTAGAATCTGAAAGGGATACCTCAAAGTAAGTAAGAAAACCGAAAGGAGGGACGACTGAAATCACAGAGAACAAAGAAACGGAAAGAGGCATACACACTCAGAGCCAAATCCTATTCAACTTGCTGTGCCTGCTCATTCGCCTGTAGTTGTTTTTCATTCTTCCTAAGGGTCTTAATGACACGAAGGATTTACCTACCAAATGTATGTATACATGGCTTCTCAGCGACATCTTAGCAAATAGGATTTCAGTCCAAAATTCGTTTGAGCACCGCAAGAACCGACAGAAGGACGAAACGAATAATCAAAGGAAAACATCGTTATTATCCTGTGACGTTCAGACAAAAGAATGGATCAGAAGGTAATTCACAGAGTTTATTGTTTTGTTCTCGAACCGCCAAACGTTTTCGCAGACACGCAGCACTTCTTAAGGACTAAGCTTGTTGTCCGTGTGAATCCGCGTACAAGGAGCAGAATGCGTCTGCATTCTGTTTCAGCTCAAATATTTGGACCGGTTTGTTTGCGGTGTTTGGGTGAGATTAACACACAACATCACCGGATTACTTTGAAATGATTGAGGCACAGATTATGGTTTGCAGGATAACATTGATTGCCACCACTGCATTGTGCAATGAGCTCAGCACAATGGTAATGAAACCAACCAAGAAAAACGACGGGATCTTAACGTTGACTACAAGCCCTGCCAAACAAGAGAAAAATAATTACGTTGTATGTCGTGGAAGTTTGCACAAAGGACCTTTAATGTCTATTCTACGAATCAATTTATTCGTTATGCACGCTCCTCCTCCGCGCCTCTCCTCATGCGCGCTTGCAAAATCAGAATGAAGGAAGCAACGAACGTGAACGTTCGTCAGTAAATGATTGATGAATCGATTTCATGTGGTTAAATCAACCGTTGAATATAGAGCAGTGGCGAAGGACGTCGAAGCAATACACCGCCTTGCATTAAGTAACCATCGTTCGATGATATCCTTGATGTGACATTCTCCATAGCATATTGATGGAGTGCGGGGAGACTGGTTAATGCTGTGCCATGCATTCGACATTTTATAGTAATTTCAGCAGAACAACTCTCAAAACGGATGAGAATTGCATATTCGAATAAGACATCGAGTACGAAATCAAACTCTAATGTCAACGTAATAAAATATTGACGATTGGATCTGCTATCAGGAGAGGGGGCATTTTGATCGCATTACCAGTGCATATGATCCAAATTTAAGAAGCACAATTTCGCATAAATTGCAGGGATATGTATTTGATTCCTGCCAACCGTCGTTCTTCCGTACACACATTTCCATGACTAACTTGGTCACCAGGAGCAGATAATGCGGCATTGTTTTTGTTTTCCCAGTGACCCTTGGCCACAGACCGTCAGCCAATGACGATGACTGAACTGATTATCCAGGCAACCCTAATATTTAACAGTATCCTGCTGGTGTAATGCTGTTTTTGTTTGCGTGACTCCTTGATGACACTGTTTGTTTAGGATTTCCCTTGGTCTGTTGTTGCTTTTCTTGTAAGTCATCCATCATCATCGCATTTCGACATCTTTGGTGTCCCATCAAATGAGTGACTAACGCATTAATTAAAACTTCCCCTTTGGCTCAGGTGCACAATCCAACCAATATCTTGCTTCGGACTGACGAAGATGGATGGAGGTGACTCTCAGAAAAAAAGAATTATACCAAAAGAACAGTTTTCGTCATCTTTTTCCTTCCGTCCTCTTCTGCTGACAAACCCCCTTCGGCATTGTCACATTGTACTACTGCTCGAAGGCAGCTTGATGGACTGCACTTAGATTGATTGGCCCGAGTGTCTATTTCCATTTTGATTGCACGAAGAGAATTTAATTTTCTCCACCATTATTCACCGCAATGGCTATCGACAAATAGACTCCACTTAGGACAGTTGGAGAGGAGTCCGATGCGCATTGGACAAAGGCTGCGATGGCGTGGACTTCATGATGCTACTCTTCCGTGGATACTGAGTTTAGTACAATCAATGGACGCCTAAGTGAATAGAATAAGGGATCATCGTTGCATTGTTAGAGAAGTTTCCCACTCAATAAGGACCATAACAGCCGGACATCATTGGACTGCAATCTGGAATAACGTCAAGTGAAAGCATTTCCGAAATCAAACTTAAAACAGTGTATGCGACAGGGCAGGTACTCTGGGTGACATTTAATTTAACTTTTTAAAGTTCTCGCTCACAAAACCTGTGAAATATAAAACAGCAGGCTAAATTAAATCCTACTTTCGCCTCATAAAAGTCGCGGTTGGCATACATTTGAATTAAAAAGAAATAAAACTCAAACAATCGGAACAGAGTCGTTGTCTGTTTGTCGTAATTTTTTTAAAAGCTCACAGCCTCCAAACCTTTTAATGTTAAAACTTGGCATTTGAACTGTTTGTGTGGCTAACTAAATATCTGCGCAGTCCACACAAGTTCCTTAAAAGGTACTTGGAAAAGGTTGTAAATTAAATCAAATTAGTGATAGTACTCGTAATACAGCTTTGAACTTTTTTTTCATGTTTTCCTATGATATATCGTTTTATTAAAGGTGGTGTTCAGCTAACACAAATTTTAACATAAAGCAGTTGAAGCGGGAATTTGAGGAAACGCAAAAAGCTACTGATTCAAAAAATGTTAGTACTAATACATATGTACTCACAGATTACAAAAGTATACCATAGTTATGATTGAATTGCAATGGGTTTAGAGTAAAAGAGCTGCAAACAACTTTTTTTTTGTTTCAAGGTCACATTTTCGAGATATAAAATGCGTCTAGTTTTCACCCCTGACTATGTAACCGGTGTACCGGTATGAAGTGAGCGTAAAGGTACAAATGTCTCGATAGGGAACATTTATTGTGAACAGGCCCTAATTTTTTTTGTTTGGTTGCTATGACACCTGTCAAACATATTGAGCATTGAGTCATTGAGCAACACAACATCATATTTTTAATCGAAAATGATGACTTGCGGAAAGCATTAATTTTTTGTTTTCATTTGAAGAAAAGTGCTGCAGAGTCGCAACGAATGCTTGTCGAGGCATATGGTGATCATGCTCTGTCAGTATCAGAAGCAACATGCAAAAGATGGTTTCAACGGTTCAGAGATAACGATTTTGATGTGAGAAATGAAGAACGTGGAAGATCACCAAAAAAGTTTGAAGACACCGAATTGCAAACAATATTGGATGAAGATGACACTTTGAGTCAGAAACAACAAACGATAAATTTTAACCATGCACTGATTGAAAACGACCAGAATGGCCAGGAGATATGGCACGGTAATTTTGCTCCATAACAATGCACCTGCACAGAAAGCCAAACTTCAGGATACAACCAAAGTACTTGGCTGGGACCTGCTACTCCACCCGCCGTGTTCACCAGACTTGACTCCTTACATTTGTTTTCATCAATGGGACACGCATCAGCTGAGCAGCACTTCGAATCCTACGAGGAAGTCGAAAATTGGGTGACTTTTTGGTTTGATTCAAAAGACGAACAGTTTTATTGGAATCCATGGAATCGTGGAATCCATAAATTGCCTGAAAGATGGGAAAAATATGTAGCTAGCAATGGCCAATACATTGAATAAAATGTTTTTTTACTTTCCCATTAAAAATTTGTGTTTTATTTTCACAAAAAATGCTCACTTCATACCGGTACACCTGATATGTAAAAATCTGGAAAAAAATCAGCGAATTAAATTATTCTTGATCTAAGATTTTTCGAATTGTTAACCAAAGACAGTAAAAAATATACCCGCAAATTTTACATAACCGAAATACCTGAACCGCGACCTTTAAATCTATTGTGCCTTCTTTTAGTATCTTTGCACTCCTCCCCTCAAATACAGTTATTCTCAGAGTTCTATGGACTCTCATTGCGCATATGTGAAGAAATCTGTTCTAGAGTATTCTCTCTAAACCAGTTTCCTTCCGGGATCTGAGAATGAGAGATGGTTCTAGTGCTTGCATTTCTTCTAATAATGACGGCGCTATAGTCCGAGGTGGACCTGGGCCTTGCTTCTCAATAACCACTCGTGTTGCGCATACTATTGTTCTCTCACGAGTGGAGGGGACCTACAGTTTAATGCCGACTCTGAACGGCGATTTTGAGAAGCTTTTCCTAGACGGTAATACTCTTTGAGCATTGTCAGTGACTCGAAAGAGGTGGAGCCGTGAAAATATCAAAGGTGTTTTTTCGACATTCGAACCTTGGACCTCGAGCGTAGGAGACGACGAACCTACCCACTACCCACTCACAAAATCCCAGTATGTACATGTGCTAGAAATTCATTAAATTCTCCACAAAATCTGCAGAGACTAGTTTCCTTAGGTGCTCCCTGAGTCTGCAATACCCTGTTCGGAAGCTAGTTGGGATACGAAGATTATGCTTATTCAAGAGTTTCTTGGCCTGCTTGATGACATGAGCTTTGTTCCAGTTTTCTGTCGGGTTGCTTCTTTCTAATTCCCTGAATTCTTCAGAATGATTCGGGGGTCTGTGAAAGATTCTGTTGCTCCTTTCCTTACCAGGGAGTCGGCCATTGCATTGTCTTCAATCCACGTATCCCCTCTACCTTTGCATATGTAGGCATTCCCATACCTGGATTTGATGATGTAGGAGTCTATCTGACATTATTCTTATGTCACGGTTTATATAGGTCCTAGCAAGTTTGATTTGAACGCATCTATGGCACAGCTTTCAGCTTGAAAGATGCTGGTGCGTTTGCCCATGGGTTCGAGGTACTTTGTCCTGGATCCAAATATTGATGTTCAGAACTTCGTCTTTCAAAAGCTTTCAACAGTATAGGATCCGTAGGCCACAAGTGCGAGTTACACTTGACTGGTATTTTTTAAAAATTCGTATGAAAGTAACATTTATTGCAGCCGAACTATTACACTCCATCTTTTTATTGCTTGGAGGTTATTTTCAAAACGTAACTTTATGAGACCCAGCTAAATCTGTATAAGATTTTTTTGATACACTGCACGGGAGCACTCAGACTCAAAACTGGTCTATTGTACTACTAGATACCAATCTACCTCCAGTGCAGTTAATTTGATCCCAACGGTAAATGTTGACTGAACCAGATTCGATTTCACCGGGATTCGAACCTGGGGCCCCTCTAACTTGGGGCAGACACTAAACCAACTGCTCTATCCAGTCGTATATAAGATACTTCTCATTCATGTGCTTCCTAATATTCACGAAAATCTTATAAGTTTAGCCCATGTACATAATTTTTCAAGGTTCCTTAATAAAAACTCGTGCTTGCGTGCTAATATTCTATTCCTTATGTTTGCCGGTGCGCGATAGTGTTTTCCAATTTTCATCATTCTAGCTTCAATTTGCTGCCTATTCGACGCGTCATTCAAAAGTTTGAGCGTGCATACACTCTTTTAGACCTTAAGCCACTAAGTTGACAGAGATAGGTACAATGTCGCCGTAGCAGTCAGTATCGAAGACGATCCAGATATGTGAATTGAGTGCCGATCAGCTGAATCAATCATCGCCAGAAAGTCAATCAAATTGCGATTGGATTTGAGCTTAAATCCGTATACGAAATTTGTCAATTAGGTCATCTCACTGTGAGCGTTTGTCTAGTGACCGCTGCGTTAATGTGACTTAACACCACTCGGCTATTTTCTCTGGGGTTACGTCAGGTCGTTAGTCTACCCTAAGAAACCAATCACTTTGACGAGCTCGAGGGCAATATTCTAGAAGCTATTGCCGGAATAACGCCGCACATATTAGACCGAGTCAGAAAAAATTAAAGCGAACGCTTGAAGCAATGCTTGCAAAGCCGAAGCTGATTCCATACGTAGTGGTAGGTAGGTGATAGGGAGCTCTTGCGACTGGGTCGCGGCTCACTGAGACCAACAATTGTAATTATATACGTAATGACGTGAATGTGCCTCCAAAATAAAATCAGACTAAAGTTTATGTCTCACACCGTTGTTGATTTATTTTAATTTATTTTCATTTCGTTCCTATCTGATCACTCTGTACTACACCTCGTCATCTTCCAGGTCATGTGGTATTACGTAGTAGACCAGCTGAATATAACAAAAAGAGGCTGTAGTTTGCTTGATATTGAAATTGGTGCTATTTTGATTTACCATGTAGACATATAGACATATAAGAAGACATATAAAAAGTCAAACTTCTTAGTCCTTCTATAATAAAGCTTCTCAGTAATCGAACAAATACTACAGAATTGGGAAATACCACCTTAGCAAAGAATGCAACGAGAAGCACACCTCCAGGGAGCGTCATCTAACCGCTCTTATGGGTCCTTACATTAAACAAAACGCTCTCAGCAAATAATAGAGGAATGAAGGTAGTCGCATATGCGGTTGACATTGTACTACTAATATCAGGCAGATACCTAAACACTATGTGTGAGTTAATAGAAAGAGCACTATCGCACATTAACCACTGGGCGGCACTCAACAGCCACAACATAAACTCAAACAAGACAGAGATAGTAGTCTTCACCAGGAGACACAAAGTTTCTAACTTCAGACATATCAGAATCAATGATACGTCTTTGCCAATTTCAATTTATTAAGTTCATTAGGGTTCAGTGCATTAAGACTTAGTCTTTTATAGTACAAAGTTTTAACTTATTACACAATAAATTATTTCATATATACAGAGAATTGGTTCTGTATATTAAAAAAAAACAAATATGGAAACGAAAAGATAAAAAGATAGAACAAGAAAGAAAGGGAAGAAAATTTACTGTTGCATTGTATGATAATCACTATGAGACACAAAATCCCTAACTTCAGAAACATCAGAATCAATGATACGTCTTTGCCAACATCCATGCAAGCTAAATTCCTTGGCGTAATTTTCGACAGGAAGCTTAGCTGGAAACCCATTATCGAAGAGCGAATAAAAAAGGCACAGAACTCTTATAAACGAATGTTCGGATCAAAGTGAGGTCTACAACAAAAAATGACCCACTGGATCTACACCTCTATAGTAAGACCAATCTTACTGTTCGGGGTCGTGGTATGAAGGAAAGCCCTTGACAAAAAGTTTATACCGGCACAGCTGGAAAGGCTCCAACGCCTCATGTGCATAGGAACTACAGGGGCACTCAAAACAACATCAACTGCGTCACTAAACATGATCTTATACCTACTCCCTATCGGCCTGTTCGTCAAAAGCACTATCCACAAAACTGCACTGAGACTTAAAGAGGCAAATAGTTTTAAGTTTAGATCCTTTGGGCATAGTAACATATCGAATATTGAAAATAGCTTCAACATTTATACTGACTGACTGACTGACTCTAAGCAGAATGAAGGCGTTGGTGCTAGAGTCTATAACGCCACGCTCAACCACAAAATTGTCTAAAAATTGCATGACGGTTGCAGCATTTTTCAAGCCGAATTCGTTGCAGTGAAAAGCCTATCTAATACACCTGAATCTTCTCATATCATCTCAAGCTCTTCAAAGCAACACTTATTTTGGGGGAAGTTTATGGTGAACATGCGCTAGCTGAGCGAAGGTGCCAAAAGTGGTTTGCACGATTTAAAAGTGGTGATTTTGGCTTGGAAGACGATGAACGTCCTGGGCAGCCAAGAAAGTTTGAAGATGAAGAACTGGAAGCATTACTCTATGAAGATTGTTGCCAAACACAAGAAGAGCTCGCAGAATCTTTGCGTATCACTCAAGCAGCCATTTCAAAACGTTTAAAAACAGCTGGATATATTCAAAAGCAAGGAAATTGGGTTCCACATGAACTCAAGCCGAGAGACGTCGAGAGGCGGTTTTGCATGTCCGAAATGCTGCTGGAACGCCACAAAAGGAAGTTATTTTTACAACGGATTGTTACTGGTGATGAAAAATGGATCCATTACGACAACTCCAAGCGCAAAAAATCATATGTGAAACCCGGCCAACCAGCCAAATCAACCGCAATGCCGAATATCCATTGCGCGAAGGTAATGCTCTGTATTTGGTGGGATCGGAAGGATGTGCTGTATTATGAGCTGCTAAAAACGAATGAAACCATCAATGGACAACGCTACCGAACACAATTAATCCGTTTGAAGTGAGCAGTAGCCGAAAAAAGCCCGAAATATGCGGCTAGACACGAGCCAATAATTTTCAATCATGACAACGCTCGGTCCCACGTTGCTATTCCGGTTAAGAACTATTTGGAAAACAGTGGATGGGAAGTTTTACCCCACCCGCCTTATAGCCCAGACCTTGCCCCTTCTGACTACCATTTGTTTCGGTCGATTCAGAACGCCCTCACTGAAATAAGGTTCACATCAGAGCAGAATATCAAAACTTGTCTTGATTAATTCTTGGCTGCCAAGCCGGCGCAGTTCTTTTGGGATGGGATCCACAAATTGCCAGAAAGATGGGAAAAAGTCATAGCTTCAGATGGGCAATAGTTTGAATTATTGTATATATTTTTCTTAAATAAACGTTCAAATATTGAAAAAAAACCGCACAAATTAAGTTATATACCCAATAATAATAATGGCAGCGCTACAGTCCGAGTTGGACCTGGGCCTAGCTTCTCAGCAACCATTCCTATTGTGAGTGGACCATTCCTCTGGAGTGGAGTGGACATACAATTCAATGCCGACTCCGAACGGCAAGATTGAGAAGCTCTTCTCAACAGTTTTTTTTTTTTTTTTTTTTTTTTTTTTTTTGTCGTAGGTTTTTGTCACACTACACTGGAGCACTCAGACTCAAAACTGGTCCATTGTACTACCAGGCAGCAACCTACTTTTACTGAAATTTCCTGGTCTTCCGAAGGAAGACCAGCAGGCGCTTCTGTGATGAGGAGCCTACATCATCAGCTCTCACCTCATCAGCGCCGAATAACTGCCACCTGATCCGAGCAAAGGCGGGACAATGGCAGAGGAAGTGCTCTGCAGTGTCATCGTCTTCTCCACAGGCGTCACAGAGGGTTTCGTCACTTAGGCCAAGCACACTTAGGTGTTTGGCGAAAGTGTAGTGCCCCGTTAGTACGCCAATAAGTTGTCTGCAGTCTTTTCTGTTAAGAGATAACAAGAAAGCCGCGGATTTCTTACAGACGTTGGGGAGCATGCGCTTGGTTTGTCTACATCCTGGAGAGTCATGCCACCTGCGGTTGTGCTCTCGAAAAGCCCAACCATCGATGGAAGCCCTAACCGAGGACGCGGGCAGTCCCAGCGTAGGTTCAGGTCCTGAGAAGGCCTCATCTGATCCTCGCCTAGCAAGTTCATCAGCGATCTCATTTCCCGTGATCCCGTGGTGCCCGGGAACCCAGACAAGTCTTACCGAATTCAATCTACCGATCAAATTCAGAGAAGACTTGCATTCCTGAACTATTCTGGAAGTGGTTAAAGGGTTGAGCAAGGCCTTAAGCACAGCTTGGCTGTCGCTGCAGACACAAATACTTCGCCCCTTCCACCTATTCTTCACAATATAGCTCGTAGCCATTAGGATCGCATAGGTTTCCGCTTGGAAAACCGACGCAAATTTGCCTAACGAGGTGTGCAGTCTAAAGTTGTCGCTCTCCACGAAGGCACCAGCACCAGATCCTTCACTGGTCTTGGAGCCGTCCGTGAAAATTCGACTACATTCCTTTCCTGGCTCAGATTCTGGCCAGAGCCAGTCCTGAGTACACGGAAAGTCGACTTTGTATGTTCGTCGCAGCTGGAGTACTGGTGTCCGTGCGTCAGACGGCATATCCATAAGACTGGGGTCAAAGGAGATGCGGTGCGCAAGGTCATCGAAACTCCAGTGCGAGTTGTACCAATAACCACTTCTTTTTAAACGGAAGATGGCCTTGAGAGTGCACCCCATGATATGGACATCTAGGGGGGGGAGATTCAGCAGGGCATCAAGAGCAGAGCCAGGCGTGCTAGGGAAGGCCCCCATGCAGCCGAGACAGACCGTTCTTTGAAGCTTGGTGAGAGCAGCAGTTACGTATTTACGCGAAAGCTTATTCCACCAAACGACCGATGCATAGGAGAGAAGGGGTCTGATCATAGCCGTGTAGATCCAAACGGATCTTTTTGGTGATAGACCCCAGGTTTTGCCGAAAATTCCTTTACACTGCCAGAAAACTGACAGTGCCTTCGCAATTTTCGTTTCAATGTGTTTTTTCCACAGAAGCTTCCTATCTAGAATGACACCCAGATACTTAGCTTCATCGGAAAAGCGGATAGTGACACCTTTTAGTACCAGTTGAGTCAAACCAGTCAATTTCCTCCTCCTCGTAAAGAGGACAACCTCGGTTTTAAGAGGGTTGACTGAAAGCCCATTTCTGGTACACCAATCGTCGATCACGTCTAGAGCTGCCTGCGCTTTTGAACACACATCCGCTAGGCATGATCCGACAGACAGAACAGCTACATCATCCGCATAGGCCTGGGCGTAGATGTTGGAACTATTAAGAGCATCGAGCAGAGAGTCAACCAGCATGCACCATAGCAGAGGAGACAAGACACCACCCTGCGGGCAGCCCCTGTTTACCCCCGCCATAACATACTGGCCACAGTCCGCGTCCGCAATAATAGTTCTGTTCATCAGCATTGCTTTAATCCAAAGCACTAATGATTCATCTACACCGTGTTCTCTGGCCGAGTTGCACATGCCATCAAAAGTCGCATTGTCAAAGGCACCCTCTATATCAATGAAAATGCCCAGCGCGTACTCTTTCCTGTCGAGTGCACATTCAATTCTGCCAACGAGATTTTGAAGCGCAGTCTCGCAAGATTTTCCGCGCTGATAGGCATGTTGCATCTGAGACAGAGGATGAAATCGCAACGCGGTTTTGCGCACATGAAGCTCAACCAGCCTTTCCGTGCTTTTCAGCAGGAAAGAGGTTAGACTGATAGGTCTAAAGTTCTTGGCGAGTGAGTAGTCCCCCTTACCGATCTTTGGTATGAAGGCTACCCTAACTGTACGCCAAGGGGTCGGGATATAGGCGAGTGCCAGGCTGGCTGTGAAGATTCTTTTCAGAACCGGCAGCAACTTGTCTATACCCTTTTGCAACAAGGCTGGATATATGCCATCGGTACCAGGCGACTTGAAACCATCGAAGGACGCGACTGCGTATTTGATAGCTTCATCTGTCACCACGAGCGATGAAACAAACCAGCATCGTCGTGTTACATTTATCAGCTCATCCTCAGTTCCAGGGATAGGAACTGGTTTTGAGCCGGTTGTAATCCGGTTACCTGGAAAATGAGTCTCTAGCATGAGACTAAGCGTTTCAGCTTTTGACTCAGTGTAGGTACCGTCTGGTCTTCTGAGTGTTTCCAGCTTGGTTGGTTTGTCCCTTTTAAGAACTTTAACCAGTCTGCTGGTTTCACCGAGTGTTTCGATCTTTCCACAAAAATCCCTATAGGAGGCACTTTTCGATATCCGAATTAACCTCTTATATTCTTTTTGTTTTGATCGGTACAGGTTCCAGTCCTCTTCCAAGTCAGTCTTGAGAGATCTGTTTAGAAGTTTCCTGGTTTCCTTGCGAATTGTCTGCAGTTCTGCGTTCCACCATGGAACGGGTGATCTGCAGGGGGTATTTCTAGCTGGACACGTCAGTTCAAAACATTGGGTTAGAGTGTTGTTCAAGTCTAGAACGGCTTTCTCTACCTTCTGTCTCGTTCTGAGCTTAGGGAGAGGTTCAATACGATTATCTAGCTCATCCCTAAACTGTATCCAGTTAGTTTTTCTTGGATTCCTCCTCTTCAGCAAAGTTGTGGTTTCGCATTCGATTCGGAATTCAATGTACCTATGGTCTGACAGGGACACTTCCGACAGAACCCTCCAGTCTGTAATCTCCTTAATGTATCTGTTGGATAACGTTAAGTCGATTACTTCCTGTCTCCTTGTCGTAACAAAAGTTGGTTGGGAGCCAACATTGTTGATGTCCAAATCAGACGATAGTAAGAAATTCAGAAGATCATTCCCTCTCTTGTTGCATTTGCTGCTGCCCCAGAAGGTATTCTGAGCATTAGCATCACAGCAGATGATTAGGCCTAATTTTCTGATTTCACAGTACTCTACGAGTTCCGACACCGCTCTTGGTGGTGGCGGCAGAACAGAATCGTAGGGGAAGTAAGCTGACGCTACGACGAAATTACGCCACATTCCATTCGCTTCGTAGCTTACAACTGCAGCAACCAAGTCTTGTCCACAGAACTGTACAAGCTTGGTTGCTGAGAGAAATTTCGGCACAATAAGACAAGTTCTCGGTCTTTCAGACCGCTCGTCATAAAGTGGTGAGAAACCTCGCAAGCCACCAAGACCACAGATGCGATTTTTCCACACCCATGGTTCTTGAATGGATGCGATATGTAGTTTTGTCTTCACCATGGAAAGTCTGCTACATAGGAGGGCAGTAGCATCCTTGGAATGGTGAAGGTTGATCTGGGTAAAAATTATTTTGATGTTTACCGTGGTTTTCGTCCATTATCCGCACTACTTGGAAATGAAGTGGAAATTAATCCTTCCAAGATGCAGATAAGGACGGGAGTCATACCTAGAACGGATGGTCTCAACCGAAGTTTCGTCTAGACCCACAATGAGAGAAGAACCGTCCTTATTTTCCCGGTTCTTACTCTCCCTATGAGAGTAGATTTTCCACTTCTTGGTTTCGAGACCAGGGTTCTGGATATGTAATCGCGCCAGCACATCTGCCGTTTTCCTGAGTTGCCCCGGAATCCAGCAGACAGCGCGCGTCAGTTTTGGCGGCCTGAAAACCTCAAAAGTTGTGGTTCCCAGGGGGGGGATTTTCGGCACAGATTTGCTCAGCCATTCAAGGGTTTGCTGGGTGGAGCACTTCAACACAAAGGTTCCGTTTTCCAAACCACAGCCCTCCACTTGAAAGCAAGCATTCTCTGCCGTAGCTAGCTCCCACAGTTGATCTTCGCAGTGTTTGCACTCCGCGTCGGTCATACTGTCATCATTGCCAGCTTTTCCAATTCGGAGCGCCAAAGAGGAGATAGCGGCTCTTTTGTAGGGCCGCAATTCTCGCTCCTTGCGCTCGGTTTTTTCTTTCTTCCTCTTCGCGGTTTCTCCTGCATCGGCCAATTTCCATCCACTGGAGCTACAGCCTTTGCTGGTTGTAGCACCTGCTTCATTTGGATCTTGCGCGCAGGAGGAGTCGCCAACAGGAGTTTGGATACCTCTGTTGGTGGATCTTCCCGCGTCATTCAACCTCCGTCCGCCAGAACTGCGTCCTTTGAGGGTTGCAGCACTAGTTTCATCCGGACATTGTGCGCGGGGAGAGCCATCAGCAGAGGGATCAGGAAAGCTAGAGACCTTCTTCCTCTTGATCCTTTTCGAGTCAGCAGAAGGGGAGGTAGCGTTGGCTCCAATAGACTGATCGGTTTCGGTTGGAGTTACCTCTGCCGACCTGTTTCTCTTTGCCGTCGCCACCAAGGGGGTGCGACTCTCAGCACTTGCGCCTTCAACCTCCTCCGGAGTTTCTTTGCGCCGTGCGATTGTCGCTAGCCTTTTTCTCCTCTTCTTTTGACTCTTAGTCAGGGGCCCTTCAGAGACTGCCTCGTTTGGAGCCCGTTCAACCTGTTCGGCATTCCGGGTCGTACCATCAGAAGCAACACTCTGATCAGCCACTTGACTATGTGGTTGGAGATTAAGCGTATCAGGCAGAGCCTCTCCGCTACATTCTCCAACTTTCCAACTCAGTCTATCGAACTTGTCGTAGAGTGAGTGGCAGGAATCTTCGGAATGGGTACCAGCGATTCCATGGTCAGCGCCCCGGGGGGCGGAGGGGGGGGGTAGTATGATGGTTGGGGCCTCCAGAATCCTTGCCCCAGCCGTAGTCGAGAAGACTACGGGTGGATTTTCGCTGTCGCGAGTACCACCTGGAGTAGTTTCCAATCTTTGGTTATCCGTCATACTTGTTTTAACTTGTTTATCGTCAAAGTCAAGACGTTTCTGGCTTTTGGTTCGATGTCTCACCTGGGATCTTTGGAACCGAGGTTCTTTGACTCTTAAGCCCTCCCGCCACGTCAAGGCAACCAGAAAGGGAGAGTCTCAACAGTTATAGTCTTTGTGCATTGTCTCAACAGTTATAGTCTTTGTGCATTGTCAGTGACTCGAAGGAGGTGGAGCCGCGAACAATTTTGTTTTGCAAATTGTTCTGCACAACAAATTGTTGCTTGTGCTGGGATTTGAACCTAGACTGTGAAAGTCAAGTGCGTATGGGCGCCACGGCGCCCACATTCTTTCGTATCTACGGTGCAATTAAATGTATCGTAGCGCGTCATAATAGGCGATTTGAAGTTTGTGGGAAGAAAGTGAATCCAAACAACAGTAAACTACTTCAGGGTATGATATGATAGGGATAATGAGTGCCTGAACTAGTTTTCGACGGGTTTCAAGAGGAGAAAAGCTTGCAGACATCTAAAGTTTACGCAGGCGGCCATAGTTACGACCAACTGTGACATATACATGCTTATAACAGGATAAGTTGACAAAACCAAGGCTGGTAGCTGATTCAACCAACTTTTGTTTTATCCCAGAAACTCAGATTTCGGGAATAAGTTCAGACTCAAATGACCTGTTAGGAACAGCCTGACACTTAAGAGGATTCAATATAAGTCCATTCCTAGACGCCCATTCATTAATCGCCAATAGGTCCTCATTCAGTTGACAGTTGACAAGCACATTGACTTTTTCAAAGGGTTGTGATACATAGAGTTGAACATCATTCGCGTAGAGGTTTACATTAACATGCTTACATACAACTGGCATATTATTAACATACAAACAGAAAAGAATGGGACCCAAAATAGAACACTGAGTAACACCTTTAGTAACATCCCTTTGCCCGGAACTTGAGTTTCCAATGGTTACCTTTAGCGACCTGTCGCTCAAGAAACTTTTTATTAATTTTGTGGCAGTACAATCTCCATACAATCTAAATTCCTTGTTCCGTTTAAGGTTTGGCACAGAATCGCAAAAACTTTTCTGGATCGACTTGGAACGTTTGTTGACAAAACTGAATGTTTGTCTGCATTAAAATTTATCAACCTCAGATTATTTTAAGCAAAAGAAATATTTTAAGTAAACAAATAAACGGCTTAATATCTCCACACTTGTTCGCTCTACTTTAGGCATCACCAGCGTACCTCAAATGGAATCATAGAATGATGAAGATTTTCAAATAGTTTCTTCTATTCAATTCATATTGAGTCAAAGAAAAGCGATAGCCATCTATTTTTGACTGTGTTCTCCCGCCTCCCACTCTGTTTGTTTGAAATATTTTTCTCCTTTGTGGTATCCTTTAAAAAATAGAAAAGAGCTTCCATTGTATTTATTCCATAAGCGTTCAACTGCATTTCGCTGAAGCGAAACGTCTTATATGTATTTGCATGGAGGAGAATAGGGAAATTGAAAGGATGCAAAGCAACAGAAAGAAAATTGCAATCATAATGATCAAAGGATAGCATTGTGAAGAAAGGCAACCGAATGGGGTCAAAAAGGATGTGCATGGAAATTTGTTTCGACGTTTTCCTCTCGGTTGCAATTGAAAGAATAAATTATGTTGCATGCTCGATAAGATCATGCTCACAATAAGGATTTTTACCTGTTTTTCGGCATCCTGCAGTTAAATCTATACCGCACTAGAGAGAGAGGCGCTCTTTTAAGGGGATTTTCGGTAGAAAATAATGGGGTCTTTGGAAAAAGGATTATCCTCGATTAGTGAAGCTGTAGTCTCATCAGTGTGGTTGGCATGTAGACACGATATGTTTAAAAGATAAAGGAATGTGTTTCTGTAGGAAGCAGGGAAATAAGAAATTGGGTCGAACAGTAAAACTGATGAAAATTGTTTGTGCCAGGCTTTCATCGTAAGTATAATAAGAGTAAGCGAGTATAAGCGTAAGTATAAGCGAGATTCTTATATTCTTTGGCAGAATATAGTCAGAAACATTAAATTTTTACGGGTACTAAGCATGGTGGTCAGTCAATGATGGTATGGGGTTCCATGAGTCATTGAAGGAGTTGAAAATTTGGAATTATTGATGGAAATATGAACAAAGAAATGTATTTGGCAATTTTAAAAAAAATTTAGTTCATAGTGTCCAAAAAGTGGGGATAGAAAGCACTTTCCATTTTTACCAGGACATTGACCCCAAGCATAAGTCTTTGCTAGTGCGAACGTGGATATTATAAAACTGTCCCAAAGTTATGTCCCAAACATTTATGGCAGTATCTGGACAAACAAATTAGTTCGAATAACCAAACACGGACCAAAAGCCAATTAAAGCACGTAATTTCAGAAGAGTGGGCCGAAATTCCGTCAGAGATTACTTAAAAATTGGTTGAATACATGTCAAGTCGACTTAAGGCTGTCATAGAAAGTAAGGGCAATCCAACAAAATATTGAAGATTTCGTTAACTTTTTGTTTATTTACTTGTTTTTTTTCTATTTCTTTGTCATATGAAATTCAACATTCCTTTATTTCTGTTCTTTCTATCTTATGTTATTTATTTTATTGTAATTATGCATTTTTTGTATTTAGTATCTAAATATTTCAAAAAGCAGCTAAAGAGCAGACTTGGAAGGAGTTCGGCGAGAAGTTGGAAAGCGACCATAATATAATAATAATAATGGCGGCGCTACAGTCCGAGGTGAACCTGGGCCTAGCTTCTCAGCAACCACTCGTGTTGTGCGTGCTATTGTTCTCTCACGAGCGGAGGGGACCTACAGTTTAATGCCGACTCCGAACGGCGAGATTGAGAAGCTTTTTTCTAGACAGTTATACTCTTTGAGCATTGTCAGTGACTCGAAAGAGGTGGAGCCGTGAAAAAATGTTTGATGTTTTTTTCGAGATTCGAACTGACGACCTCGAGCGTAGGAGTCGACGCACCTACCCACTACGCCACGGCGCCCACGGAAAGCGACCATAGATCTGCGAAAAATGTGTTCTGGCAAACCATTCGCCGGCTCAGAGGAAGGAAATTCAATATCATCGAAGGAGTCAAATCCAAAGATGGTGTGTTGCTTTCCAATGAGGTGGACATCTTGCGCAGAGCGGCGCAATCCCGAACAGGGCACGGGGAGTGACAGACCTGTAATCTTGAGTAGGGCGGAAAATAGTCCGCCGGTGTGGATGAAATCCGGCCAGAAATGCTTAAGGCTATAGGTAGAGAGAGAGCTTTATGGCTCTCTCGTGTCATTGAGGTGGCTTCGGAACGCGGAGAGACTCCTGGCGTTTGGCAGACTGGGATGATTGTCCCTCTATTCAATTAGGGGGACAAAAGAGAGTGCTCCAATTACAGGGGCATATCTCTTTAAAGTCTCCCGGGTAAAGTCTACGCTAAGGTGTTGGAGGCGCGTTACAGAGCTATGGTCGAATACAGGATGGGAGATGAACAGTGCGGTTTTCGTTCCGGCTGAAGTACAACCGACCAGCTTTTCACTCTAAGAATGGTACTTGAGAATGCTGGGAGTACGCCAAACCGATCAACAGTTGTTTTGTAGATTTGAAAAAGGCATATGACCGAGTTCCTCGAGGTAAACTCTGGAGTGTTCTGCAGGAGTATGGGATTGATGGGCATTTGCTGAGGGCCACTCAGTCTCTCTACACAAACTTTATCAGCTGTGTTCGGGTTAACGGTAGCAAATCAACACCTTTCACAGTGGGCGTTGGACTTCGTCAAGGGTGTGTCTTGTCACCTCTCATTCTTCATTATATATATGGACTGGACTTTTGCAGTGCAGTCGAGGCGAGGAATGTTTCACATTGGGAGAGTTGAGGGTGAGTCATCTTCTTTTTGCAGATGACTTAGTCATCCTCACATCCTACCAGACTGAACTCCAGCGTGCGCTAGATAGGTTTGTGGCCGTATGTGCTGATGCACATGATAATGGATGAATGGATGAAGGTTAACGTGGACAAATCCGAGGTTAAGGTTATTTCCAGAACCCCTGTTCAATGCACTCTACATGTAGGTGGAGTCCCATTGAAACAGGTGGAGAAGTTTAAGTATCTCGGGGTATTCTTCACGAGTGATGGGAGGAATAATGCTGAGCTTTCCTGTAGGATTGGTCAAGCTGGGTCAATTTTGAAACAGCTTTGTCGATCTGTAATCAGGAAGGCCGAGCTTGGTGTCAAACTGCCAAGCCAGCGGTTTTTAACGCATTATGTGTTCCAACTCTCACATACGGTCATGAAATTTGGGTAATGACCGAAAAAACAAGATCGCGAATACAAGATGCGGAGATGAGATTTCTTTGTGCTGTTGTGGGAATAACTCGCCGGGATAGGGTGAGAAACACGACAGTGCGCGAGGAACTCAATGTTGGGCAGTTGCTTCTTCGAAAGGAAAGGGCTGTACTTCGATGGTTTGGTCACGTGCCACGAATGTCCCCATCATCACGACTTCCGAGGTGTGCCTTGAATGCGATTCCATCAGGTAGGCGACCGCTTGGCAGACCTAGGATGAGATGGTTGGACCAAGTCCAAACACTCGCCTGGTTGCGCTTGGGCATAGTTCTTGATGAGTTGGAGTCGATGGCGGAGGATCGAGTGGCCTTGAGATCTCTCGTGCATGCATTGCCCGCGACCCCTTTAGTGGAACATGCGGTTCACTGAAAATGATGATGATGTGTTTGACTTCCAAAGCTTTCATTTAAATCAAGTTTATTGTTCAAAATTGCAATCGTATGAAACTGAACGTTCCTGACTGTATATACCCTAATTTAACACCGTGAACCAATTTGGGGCGCATTGGAATGGAAATTGGTAGACCTTAATGTAGGTAAGTGCATCGACTAGTTACGATTTACAAAAAAAAACACTTATTATTTTCACTCCACTTTCGAGTCATAACAGATTAACTATGGACTATGGATCATTTTTTTTTCTTTTTGTTTTTTTTTTTCCTCAAATTATGATTTCACATGGATTTAATCTATCTTCTTATCCACAAATATTAAACTATTTCAGTAGAAAAATGCGATTAGGTATCAAATCTCTGTGTAAGGCAATGTGCGGTAACTCAGACCATGTAAACCTATAAATAATCTGAATAAAAATCTATCTATCTATCTATCAGATTAACTGTCTCGAATATTCTCAAAAAAATAATTTTTCACTTTACAAAATACTAACAACATTCTAATGACAACAAAATTTTAGAAATATAAATTATAGCTTTTATTGAAGACACGAACGTATTTACAAACATCTCATAAAATTGGTCTTCTTAATGTCACACATCTTTCCAATGTGGTGAAAATACTTAACAATTATTTCGCAAAGTGGAAAATCTGGTTAAGAATTGGAATAGGAAGGCTTACTTTTTTCCTCAAGTCCCAAAGTAACACAAATCACGTCGCAACGTACATGCAAAGTTCGACTTTCCCTGCACTCAGGACTGGCTCTGGCCAGAATCCGAGCCAGGAAAGGAGTGTAGTCGAATCTTCACGGACGGCTCCAAGACCAATGACTTGACCAATGACCAACTTTAGACTGCACACCTCGTTAGGTAGATTTGCGTCGGTTTTTCAAGCGGAAACCTCTGCGATCCTTATGGCTACAAACTATATTGCGAAGAATAGTTGAAAGGGGCGAAGTATTTGCGTCTGTAGCGACAGCTAAACTCTGCTTAAGGCCTTGCTCAACCCTTTAACCACTTCCACTGATTGGCAGCTTAAATTCGCTAAGACTTGGGTCCTGGGACAAGAGCTGTGGAGAAGACGATGACACTGCAGAGCACTTCCGTTGCCATTGTCCCGCCTTTGCTCGGATCAGGTGGCAGTTATTCGGTGGGACTGATAAGGTGGGACCTGATGATGTAGACTCCTCATCACAGAAGCGCCTGCTGATCCATGAAATTTCAGTAAAAGTAGGTTGCTGCCTGTTAGTTCAATGGACCAGTTTTTGAGTCTGAGTGCTCCAGTATAGTGCAACAAAAACATCCGACAAAAAAAAACGCAAATGAATCTTGTAAAAATGATGGGAAACTTTTTGTTGCACTTCGGCTGCCAAACTGGAGACAGCCAACGTGAAATAGAGCTTCCAGTTTCGCTTCAGATTGAAACGCCACTCAAGAAGAAGAAAATACTGGGTTTGTACCTAAATTGTCGAAACGTTCGCGTAGTTCTGCAACAACTACCTATACAGCCTAAATCATTAAATTTAATACAAGACATTTTAAGACGGTACTAAGTTTGCAGCGACTGGATGGCGCAGTTGGTTAAGTGCCTGCCCCAAGTAAAAGGGGTCCCAGGTTCGAATCCCAGTGAAATCGAATCTGGTCCTAGTCACCATTTGCCGTTGGGGTCAAATTAACGGCACTGGAGTAGGTTGCTACCTGGCAGTACAATGGACCAGTTTTGAGACTGAGACACTACTGGAGCAGTGTTTCAAAAATCCTACGAAAAAAAAGAGTTTGCAGACTTTAAACTGCAGTTCTATTCAATTTTAATAGAACAATTTTCAATTTTAAAAGAACAGTTTTTCTGTGTGGCTGTTATATTTATGACATACTTGTACGTGTGTATATATATCTCACACGCCAAGAGCGATACGCTTAAGTTTGTCAATAATTTCACCCCCAATCTGTAAAAACAAAACACTATTAAAAGACGCCTCTGCAGTGTAACCAGTGAACTATTATCGCCTCTTCGAGACCGGGAGATGAACATTCACGGTCAAAAAAGGGAACAATTTTGCGTGAAAGTGTTTTTTCTTATTTAACATCAAAATGGAAATTCGTTTTCTTTTCTTTTTTGTCAGAAAAGTTGACACGAGCTCACACCCAAAAGTGGGACTCCGGGTTAACCATAAAACCATTTCGAAAAATCAATACCGGTGAAAAGCATTTGCGATTGTGTGTGAAGCGTAGGAGATTAAGTCCTATTCACACCCCTCCCATCTATGTAACCTCTAGCTACGCACTTTCTTCTCCAGAAAACATCTTCACACATGCCTTTCCCACTTTAGTGCCACCCTGTGACTGAAAATAATCAAACTTGATTTTTCCGGCAATTTTCGTTTTCAATTCGATTGTCACCCAACCCATCCCCTCCTCAATCCCAGCTGTGAAGTTCGTGATTTTTCATTTAAATCGTAATCGAATCGACGTTTAGGAATCTGCCGTTGCCGCTCCTTCAATCTGCGAATCCTTGATGGAGCTCGAGAAGGATTTGAGGAAATTGATACAATTTCAGATTGTAAATTATGTAATCAAAGATACTTTGAGTTGATTTCAATTATGGAAGGATTGGGCGGTTCGAATGGGTAACCACCGCTCTTCGTAATAAGAGCCGAATGCTAAATTGATGAAATTCGTTCGAACATCGTCGCCAGGGACTGACTGGAGATGGAAACATCGCTGTCTTCTGCAGACGAGCGCAAAAAAGTTTAACAAATTAAATGTCAAAGTTGTCGTTCGCTGATATGGGTTCGGCATGATTCCCCATGAGAAAGTGCAGATTACTGTCAAAAAGTTGTGCAGCTTTCGTTGAGAAAAAATGATACCACCCTCAAGGGAGCGGTATTTACCCTGAAATATCATTCTACAGCAACTCAATTAATTAGGATAATGACATACGGAATACATTGACAGTCAGAAGGTATGTCAAATGTCCTCGGGCATATGCAGCCGTTTTAAATCAATTGTTTATTATTCAAGCCCTCAAACAAAAATGTAAGGAGCATCAATCAGACAGCATTTGGGTATGGGAAAGGCAATGGGATTGATGTAATTGCGGGAGCAAATACATGGCATCACTTTATGGGTAAACATTGGGTAAAGTTAAGTGGAAACTCTTGAAGTATAAGTGGAGGTAGAGGTGTTTACTAATTGAAACTTTGAATATATCCCAATATCAGGAGGGGGTACCACCATCTCCTGAGCATACAGTTTAATTATTTTATTCACCTTGTATGGTTGATAAATAACTCGATTATGGTCTTAAAAATTATTTATCAAAACACGTCTTTCCATGTGTCAGTTAGTACAGAAACTATATATAAATATTGGTGCCGTGAACGAAGGCCATATGAACTAACGCCATAATGGCGTTAATTCGCATTTGAAAGTGAATTAAAGCCATAAGTGGATTATGGCGTTAGAATTAGAACTAAATCCATACATTAAATTGAACTAACGCCATATGGTGTTAGTTCACTTTCGAATGTGAACTAATGATTCACTTTCAAATGCGAATTAACGCCATTATGGCGTTAGTTCATATGGCCTTCGTTCTTCTTCTCCTTCTTAGGGCGCTACAGTCCGAGGTGGACCTGGGCCTCACTCAACATGCCTCTGCAGCCAGCACGATCTTTCGCCAGCTGTCTCCAGTTTCGCACACCAAGCCGGCCGAGGTCCCCCTCGACATATGTGCGCCACCTTGTACGTGGACGTCCTCTGTTGCGTTGTCCCACAGGCTCAGAGTCGACGACTCTTCGGGCCGGAGCTAAGTTGTCCATACGCTCTACATGGCCTAGCCATCTTAGGCGTTGGATCCGTAGACGCCTGGCTAGACTCATGTCGCTGTACAGCCCATACAGTTCGTGGTTGAATCTTCTCCTCCAAATGCCATCAACGCAAACAGGACCAAAGATCGCGCGCAGAACTTTTCTCTCAAAAAGACCAAGAGACTGTTCATCCACTTGGGATATTGTCCATGCCTCTGCGCCGTACAGCAGGACTGGGATGATCAAGGTCTTATACAAAGTCAACTTGATCTTCCGAGAGAGGGCTCTACTACTCAATTGCCTTTTGAGCCCATAAAAACAGCGGTTGGCAAGAGTTATTCTGCGTTTGATCTCGGTACTGATGTTGTTTGTACTGTTTACCGCGGAGCCAAGGTAGACGAAGTCCTTTACTACCTCAAAGTTATAGCTGCCTATGGTGACGTTCTGGCCAAGTGGTCGATGTTGTGCGTCCTTTCTCGATGACAGCATATACTTTGTTTTGCCCTCGTTTACCGCCAGACCCATTTTAGCCGCTTCCGTTTCAATGCCAGCAAACGCATCATTGACGGCTCGCTGTGTTCGCCCAGTCACGTCAATGTCATCCGCGTAAGCTAGCAGTTGAACGGACTTTTGGAAGATCTTGTGTTGGCCAGTGAGTTTTGCAGGATCTTCTCAAGAATGATGTTAAAGAAAGCACATGACAGCGCGTCGCCTTGTCTAAAGCCTTTTTTGACATTGAAGGTCTCGGTGAGTTTGTTACCGACCTTGATGGAGCAGCGAGAGTTCTCCATCGTCATCCTGCTCAGTCTGACGAGTTTGGCAGGAATGTCAAAACTAGACATGGCGCTGTATAGCTCGTCTCTATACACGCTGTCATATGCGGCCTTGAAATCGACAAATAGATGGTGTGTGTCAATTTGCATTTCTTGGGTCTTCTCCAGGATCTGCCGCAGTGTGAAGATTTGATCGATGGTGGACTTCCCGGGCCTGAAACCACACTGATAAGGACCTATCAGTTTGTTCACGAATGGTTTCAGGCGTTCACACAAAACGGCAGAGAAGATCTTGTAGGCGATGTTAAGGATACTTATCCCTCGATATTTGGGCAAACGATACTTAGATTCCACTCATCGGGCATGCTTTCCTCCGACCATATCTTACAGATGAGCTGGTGCATGCGCCCTACCAGATCATCTCCAGCTGCTTTAAACATTTCAGCGGGCAGACTATCTGCACCGGCAGCTTTATTAGACTTCAGTCTCGATATCGCTATCTTGACTGCGTCTAGGTCGGGGGGACCGTATTCTCTTCTATCATCGTCAGTTGTGTTGAGTGAAACATTCTGCCTGACAGCGGTATTTGTGCCCTCATCGCCGTTCAACAGTCTGCAGAAATGATTTTTCCAAATTCTCAGTATCGACAGCGAATCTACTATTAGTTGTCCATTTTCGTCCCGGCAAGCTTCTGTCCGAACTTTATATCCATTCGATAAAAGTTTTACCCTTTGGTAAAACTTTCGGACATCATTCCTGCCATAACACCTCTCCATCTCCTCGATCGCGCGCTTCTCGTGCTCTTTCTTTTTTTTTCTGAGAAGCCGGTTCTCTTCCCTTCTTCTCTGTTCGTAGAGCTCACGAACAGCTCTCGTGATTCGATGCAGCGTTGCCCGGTAGGCTTCTTGTTTTGCTGCATGTGCCTGCCTGCACTCGTTGTCAAACCAGGGGTTTTTTTTAGGTGGTGTTTTAAAACCCAGCACATCAGTAGCGGCTTCTCTGATGGCTCTTTGACAACGTTTCCATTCTTCGTCTATTGTTAGTTCAGGCGGCGTCGAACTTTCGGAGAGTTTCAGGGAGACTCGATCGGCAAAGTTCCTGGCAGTCTATTG
Source organism: Myathropa florea (assembly GCA_930367185.1). Lineage (NCBI taxonomy): Eukaryota > Metazoa > Arthropoda > Insecta > Diptera > Syrphidae > Myathropa > Myathropa florea. The sequence goes on along the minus strand of OV884005.1, from coordinate 25,724,443 downwards.
CGATTGTAGCTTTTCGACGTCAAATCGTGGTTGTCTAACTCGACTCCGTTCTTCTCTCGATATCCGTGTCCTTACCTTGGCTACAACAAGGAAATGGTCCGAGTCGATGTTGGCGCCTCGGAACGTTCGGACATCAAGAATACTGGAGGAGTGTCTGACGTCGATCGCAACGTGATCAATCTGGTTGACGGTTGAATGATCAGGGGACCGCCAGGTCCCTTTATGGATGTTGAGGTGTGGGAACCGCGTACTAGCTACAGAGAGGTTTCGCCCCGTAACAAAGTCCACCAGCCTGAGTCCATTTTCGGACGTGGTGTCGTGCAGGCTGTGTTTACCGATGACTCTAGAAAAGATGTCCTCTTTACCCAGCTTAGCGTTAAAATCTCCTAGAACGATCTTGGTGTCGTAGCTGGGGCATTGATCGTACGTTCTTTCTAGGAGATCATAGAAGTCATCTTTGCTATCGTCATCTTTGTCCTCCGTTGGGGTGTGGGCGCAGATTAGGCTGATGTTGCCGAATTTAGCCTTGATGCGGATTGTTATGAGGCGCTCGCTTATGTACTTAATACTTAAGACTTTTTGTCGAACTCTGCCTCGAACAACAAGTCCACATCCGAGTAAACGCTGTCTTCGGTATATGTACCAATCACCTTAGTAGATGTTAGTTTTTCATCCAATTTTTGCCCGGCCCTTTCTATGGCAGTCTAGGGCCTCTGCGAGTTTATCGACAGCACATGGTCTGTACCTCAGGTTCCACATGCAGAACCGAAAGTCATTGTCCTTTTTTCGTTTGCTGGGGCCGTCAGCAGTAAATCCGTCCGTATACAGACCGAATTCGATGTTTTACGTGGTGAGGAAGTTAACCCCACGCACAATTGGCGAACCTGGAGGACCGGGTCCTGACTGCATACATTGGCGCCGCTTTATTATTATTATTATGTGGCCGACTAGACCATTTTGACTCCTTTGAAGACATTAGGAGACATGCCACCCTGCTTGTCAAAGTATATTAATCTTGTAATTTTCTAGTCTTGAAGGACTTTCGAGCGTAGGAATCCACGCAATTATTTAACAAAACACTGCGACCACTAACAGTGAGCAAACAGAATAAAGGGCCAACCATAACTGCCGCAAAGAAGCTTAAGAGCACTGAAGGAATCAAGCGAATACACGAAAATGATGCAATGTGACCATAGTAACCGCTAACTGAGCGAAGTTTCGGCAAGTTCAGTACCTTTGGCTACTTACGCCAGAGCGAAATGTATATATTGTTTGCATATGTCAGTAGACAGCTAAGTTCTCCTAAAGTTTCTATAAACAATAATGGACACTTTGAAATTGGACGATGCTTCTGGTTACATTTCGTTTGCTTATGACATAAGCTTCATTTTTTGTACTGCCATTATGGTTGGCCCTTAAGAGCTAAGCTTACACGAAGAATACGTTGAAAAAAAATAATAATGCAATGAGCAGAATTCATGCTGAATTCCTGCAATGCAAAGGATGAAATATATCTCTGGTTGCTAAACGGGGAAGATCCTTAACTATCAGTATGCCCATTCGAAACCAACATTTATATGATAAGTATAAGTGTAAGTATAAGTATAATAACACCCAGTCGGTTATGACTCTTACAAGCGAATGACTTAAGGGTCATCGGAGGCTTCTTAATAGTGCCCTAATTCAACTCGTTTCCTCGTATATTTGTCACATAAATCGCCATGAAAAGATGGCCTCCACCATCATTCATTCGACCTTAAAGACAGTAACACACACGGGGAAAAATGTCTCCAGGTACGCCCTACATAATCCTCCGGAAGGAAGTTGAATTTCCGATATATTTAAAGAACCCCATCCTGATCCCTACTTCCCACTTTTCTTTATTGTGCTCCGCATCAAAAGAAAGTTGATTAACATCCGGAGATTACGTCGACGAATGACGAATCATTTGAAAGGATTTTCAGAGGGCCTTACCTTGATTGTCGCATCAGTCTGCCCTATCTGATATCCAACTTAATGACATTTGTTCACCCCTAAGAGCAATGTCATCTGATAAATGATTGATGGCATCGTATGCTGGCCAGTCAGATATAAACCTGTTTTCTTGCTCCGGTGCTGGTACAAAAACTAGTGCAATGCTCGGCAAGCTCCTCAGGTGGGCAGTCACTCCCAGGAACTGGTAAACATCTACTCTATCATATGTCATTCATATCTTACCTCTGGCATCGAGTACCAGAGTTGCAATCCATTTCAGATGGAGTTCTACAGTACTGGCATGCACTGTGCCTCAATGACCACCGACCGTCATGGTCGCAACGCACTGGAATTCGGTTTATCATACCTCCAGCATCTCACTTACAACGTCTACGGCTGGGGGGAGATCTACAATTTTATTCTCAATATCACTGTGTATTTGTAAATGCCAGGGTACTGCCCTGGTACTTCTGTGGAGGCTGGGTTGCTGGAAATGAGAAAATAATACCCATGGTTAGAAGTCGGTTCCGCAGGTTCGTATCCCATGGGAAATCCACTGCGTGTGCGCCTAGGGGGTACCTATTTGTCTGATGGATTTTTCAACGCACTAATTAGGTTATAAGGGGGCTAACCCAAGGGCGGAATAGACGCTTCTTGGCGCTTGGTTAGGATAAATTTGAATGGATCTGAGAACGGAAATATGATTTCGTGGATGCGTAATGGAAAGATTAAGGTACGGCTCCCGGCGAGTGGGAATTTCCCTTCGTTTCTCCCGATCCATCCGGGACTAACTACCGTATGGTAAATTTGCATAATTCTTCAAATTGTCTAAATTATTGGAAAATAAATTGGAACTCAAAGCATGCAGCATATTTCCCGGAAGGTTTTCTGTTCATTCGATTTAAAAAAAAAATCAATTGGATACTCGTTTGAAATGAGAAAACTGTGTGTGGTATTTTACAATACAATTTGAATTAATTGGGTTATGTGGCTTGTGAATGGAAACAAAAAAATATGGATTTGAATTAGAATAACTAGATGAGCCAGGCAGCTCGGCGACCAGTTTAGATTTGATATGTACCGGTCCCTGCTGTAGTGGGGGTTAAAGCACTTTATGAATCCTGGTCCGAACAAAGAGTCAAGTTGCGTAATTTCAGAATGTCACTACCAAAGTGGTGAAATCTGCTACTGGTCACGAGAGGAGAATAGCGGAGTACGTAGTTATTCCTACTTTTCATAATGGAGGAGATAGGAAACCGCACTAAACGATAAATAGGTTGTTGCCTGGCTGTACAATGGACAGGTTTTGAGTTTGAGTGCTCCAGGAGTGGTTCAAAAATCCTCCCAAAAAAAACAAAACAAAAAAACGATAAACCTTTTGTAGGAGTGTTTTAAAAGAGAAACAACAACTGCGAGCGTGAGAATCCGTTTAATGAGTGCCGCTTTTGAGTTGGCAGATCTTTTATACACTTGTTATGTACAAAAAGGAGTGGAGAGTTATCAGGTCGTTCACCTGATCGAATGATCGAACATATATTGCCAATTGCAGCTAGCTAACTGAGTTAGAATATATTTCTAATATGCCAAACAGTGGAGCACAAAAGTGTTCATACCGAATTACCCTACACTTTCTATGAGCATCTAGGCTTCGGCCAACTTGGTATTCCGCAAACACACCAAAGAGGCATATTTTATTTTAGGTGTTAAGGACTAAGTAAGTCATTTCTGAACACAAACCCCACGTTGGTATTTTAGATATGTACATATATGCACAATCTAAAAGTTCCATAGCCTGATAGCGCAGGTTAAGTAAAGCATCGATGAGTTTTCCCACAATCCCCACCAAACTGTCACTTTCTGTGGATCCATTGGCTTCTCAACAATAACGTGCGGGTAGTCCGATTCTCGTAGACGCCGTTCCGTAGTGGGTAGGTGCGTCGACTCTTACGCTCGATGTTGTCGGTTCGATTCCCGAAAAATCACCTAAAATTTTTTTCGCGGCTCCACCTCTTTCGAGTCACTGACAATGCTCAAAAAGTATAACTGTCTAGATAAAGCTTCTCAATCTCGCCGTTCGGAGTCGGCATTAAAAACTGTAGGTCCCCTCCGCTCGTGACAGAACAACAGCACGCACAACACGAGTGGTTGCTGAGAAGCTAGGCCCAGGTCCACCCCGGACTGTAGCGCCGCCATTATTATTTATTATTATAACCCCAAAACAATCCTTTGGATGTAGACTGCGGTTGTCAGACCAACACTGCTGCGCGACAACACTTGATGCTGATGACTAAAGTCCAAAGTCTTGTATTCCCAGCTGTAACCGGTGCAATCTGCTCTACTCCAACCACAGGTATGAAAGCAATACTGAATTTGCTTCCATTACCCTTACACATGCGAGCATCGGCGGCAAAGAATGCGCTAGGAATAAACCAATCCAGGACATAATTCGAACTCAAGCTCCACACGTCATGCTAGCATTGATCAAACTACTTGAATGTGTTTTCGAATCGAATCGGAGGTCCTTGCAGTCAAAGAAGCGGCCAAAATTATATCGATCCTGGCAATACCAACTGGATGATATTATCGTTATGCTAGACAGTCAAGCGGCCATGAAAACTATACACGCAACGGAAATCAAGTCCAAGCTAATCACAAGCTGTTGCGAAGAACTCAGTGTTCCTGACTCACAGCACCGGATTAATGTCTGCTGGGTCCCAGGGCATAGGGACATGAGATAGCTGTTGAACTTGGCAGGAATGGTTTGCAAACATCGATGTATCGTTTGCATCCCTACTCACAGGCCATTACTGGCTTAAGAATCGTATTAGAATAAACTGGGCAAGTGCGAGTTGTATTCGCACGGGTAAGGTTCCGTCGCATAATATTGATGAATGATTTCTGAATATCAAACGACGTTTCAAAACTATTTCAGTTGAATTTTCTTCTAACTTCAACCTAAATCAACTATTCATTCATACATTTATACATCCGAACAAATATTTATCCATACATATACCTATACCCCTATCGAAGTTTATCCACCACAGAAAACCCCTTCCATCATACACATGTGTTCATTTCTGTTGGGCATTTAGGGGTGAGATCGAAAAGATAACGCTCATCAACGAATAGAGTGGCCGAACACAGCATGAAATTATGTGTGAAAATGAAAATCGTTCTCATTTTAAATCTTAGATATCTCAAAATTTCATCATAAATCGATATTTTGAAATTTATCATTTCTTAATGCTTACATTGATGTCTTCAAAACTGCGTTTTCAGATCTTCAAAATTCGCATGTCGATGATTGACCGTTTTTGGCCAATATCTCCAAAACCATTAGGGCCAGAATGCTCGCAATGGTTTTAAATGAAAGTACTCAATGAAGCCAAGTTTTTGTGATTTTTTCAGATTTTTAGACACTTTAGTTTAGAAATGGCAGGGGGGGACGCATTTAAAAAAAACTTTGGAGCTCCATATTTTCCAAACGGTATTTTGGATAAAAAAGTGTTGAAAGAAACCTCCACCTCATTTCGAAAGATCTGTCGATTGATATATATTTCGATGGGGTGCGACAATTTTTCAAAATGAATGTCAATTTCACCTGTACTGGAGCAATCCCCAAATGGCCCCACTTTTTAAAATCGCTGCATAGGCAATGACATCTAGGTCTGAAGTACCTAATTCCAAAATTTCATGCCGATATCTTTATAAACTTCGAAGATAAAAAAGTGTGACGGACGGACGGACACACCGAAATTATAAGGGTTCCGTTTTTGAAGACGGAACCTTAAAAAGAGGAACTGAAGCACACACCACGCAACCTTTGTCATTATCCTAGCCTGTGTCACTCGAGATATATAACGTGTAATGGAATTTAAATTATAGTGAAATATTAAGGAGCGTTGTGCTGGACGCGCCCGTACCGACGTCGGCTGTGTGGTACTGGCGAAAGAAAACCGCAGCCGACTTCGCTAAGGTTTCGGCCATTTTTGACAGGCTAGAAGCCATCATGTTTTTTTGGTTCGCTTCTTGATGTAGCCGGAGATCGACAAGTCCTGCCACGTGCAGAAAAATAAAGATCTGGTAAAATCTCTGAAATCAGTTGTTTTAATAAATTTTGTTCTTATAAACGCTTGTCATTACTTCAATGATCTAAGTGATATTTCAAATAAACCTCTCTCTAATCTTTGCAGGTTTGTACGACTCACCGGATGGCTGGACAACACCGAAAACAATAGGTTCACGTTTATGGATATTAAGAATAGGTTCTTTATTCCCTTTCAGGAATGCGTTCACATGAACCTAAGTGAGACAGGGACCTACCCTCTCTACCCACCTACCAAACCTGTCGTAAGGGTAATTTGTATAATTGAAGTTATTTTTTTTCTGAAATTGGAAAGTGGCTTCTTTGTTTGAAATGAAATCGAAATTTTGCTTCTAAATGCCTTTTTATGTACGTATAAATTGCATGTAGACATAATTGACTGTAAATACAAAATAAAATCTACCGGAAAACTACATAAAAGTCCTGCCAAACTTCGTCAGGAAGGTTATCAATCAGCACCCCTCCACCCAACTTCGGCATATTTGCATTCTGTCAGTCTGCAACCGTTCACCTCCTACAGCAACCATTCAAACGAGACGAATTACCTATTAAATTCTCTTATTTTCTATTTCTGTGAGCATCCCTAATCGCATCGGCATTGCAATTTTCTGGAAAACAACATTTTTATATATCCTTACCACCTCCCCCACCCAATCTTACACAACTACCCTTAAATACAATCGAAATCCACTTAAAGGTAAACCAAAGCCGCAAATAGTAGCAGTTTGCTCAGAATTACACGGAATCTTTGTTTAGCTTTGGGCCACTTTGAAGGCTGCCACCACTGCAGCTATTGTTGACAAATTAAATGGACACAAACGAATCCGGGCGTGATCCACCGTTGTACAGGGCTTACAGATGGATTTCTGGATGTCAGAGGGTTTTCTCTTATATATAGGAACACATATCTTTTTTGTCGTTGTTTCCCTGATTGTGTGTCCAGTGGGTCGGCCAGCCGGGGGTGAATGTGACAGTGGACCGATTTGTCATTTAGAATTCAGTAGCTGTCCAGGAATGGGACTTTTCTTTTTCTGCAATACCATTTGAATAGGACCTGCGATTGTTGTAACATGTGTGTTCAGATGGGGACGGGTGTATAGGTAAGCCCGGGGAGTGTGGATCCTTTGTTATGTTTTGAGCCCTGCGGATAGATTAGTTTTTACCATGTCCCATGTCCTTTCTCGTGCGGGGCGCTTTGTTGTTGATGATTGAATGTCAGAGCGTTGATTTGGTTTGGATTAGATTTTGATTGTTGTTTGTCACTTAATCAGAATTGTTTGACAAGTCTTTTTTTTTACTTTTGTTGGCCTTTCTTTGTCTTGGAAGTGTACGTTCGTGTGTGCGGTGGCGAGAAATTGGGGATTTTCTTTTGCTATTGACAGTGGCAAATTGTCAAGGATGTGTGATTTTGATTTAAGTCTTTAACTTCAGAGATCATACGATAACAACAAATTGCGCTTAAATATGATGTGGGGAATAAACAGAAACACATCCCCATGCAGACCAAATGTAATGCTTAAGTCGCAGTGTTTTTACTGAAAACATATCCAATGAAACCATCAGGGCATATCATACGTACGTGCAACAATTGCAGCAATTTCTTAAATAAAACTTGTTTTTATATAGAAAAATCCGTCAATCTTTCTGCAACGTGGGCGGTGCAGTAAATGAAGGGCAGAACGAAAGGGGAAAAAAGATTTGTCAAAAAAAAAAGTTGTACACGTTATTAAGGGTGTTTATTTAGAGGTTTTTTTTATACATATACAGCCTCGGCCAAATATATTGGACACTTTTGAATTTGTTGCTAAATCACAGCCTTATATTACGATAGATAGATAGCCCCTCTCCACTTGGGCGAGCCACCTTACTCGTGGACGTCTTCTGTTGCTTGTCCCACTTGTTCAGAGTCGAAGATTCTTCGGGTTGGAGTTAAGTTGTTTATGTACTCAGCATGGACTAGCCATCTTAGGTGCTGAATGCGTAATCGGCTGTCACCGTACAGCCTACACAGTTCTCCAACTTTTCTCTCGAAAAGACCAAGAGCTCCTTCATCCGTCACACTTGACTATCAAATATTATTTCTTTCGATTCCGCCCCCCGAGTTTTCACTAACAAAAAATCCCAGTGAGACTGTAAACCTCTTGACAGTTCTTAAATCAATAACTTAACGCCCCAAGCATACACCACATTCTTCATGAACTATTTTGACAAAAAAACCTTAACTTCAACAAAGCACCTAATCTTCAGTCCACATCTCAGCAAGTTCTTCAAAGTCACCGCAGACTAAGTTCCAGGATCCGGTGCAAGTACATAAGTGTACCGAAGTATTTCATTTATTATTGCCAAAGCAATTAAGTCGAACCGGTTTCTTAATGGGAATATCTGATGAAGGCCCAAGGAATTTCTCCCCCAAATCCCCCACACCGACAATTAAACTCAAATTTCCACAGAACCGCTTGTGAAACATCTTCAATTACAATAGTTTCACCTCAATAAATTGCTTCCGAGACTGCACAACATTAGCAGAGCATAGTTTTCAATTAAATATTTCAGCACTTTACCTCCAGCCTCCAGTCTTCAGCCTTCCAACTTAACACAGCCACACACACAGATGCATGTAGACCGGCAATGGCAACAACCCTTAAATCAATTCCATTAGTTCCAGCCCCAGCAGAATTTTGAGGAGCATTTGAAATCGGAGGGCAATAGTTGAGGAGGCACTCGAGTGGTGGTAATCGCCCACACATCGGTTGTCGTAAAACTATTTGACACAGTTTCGGAGTTGGAGACCGGGAGCATTCCTGGTAACCTGAACAATTTCATAAATTTTAAATTCCAATTGAACAGAATGGTCTGGAATTCAGTGCTGGCAGCCGCAAATCAACAATGGCTTAGGTGGAGCTATCCAGTCGGCTATTGTGGCTTGACATTTTTTGGACAGAAATGTTGGCCCGTTGCTTAGCCATGCACGTTTGAGTGAGGCAATGAATTGGGTAAGAAGAAACTATTTCAGTCGAGTATAACCCACGTGTTTGTAGGGCCTCCTGGGGCTACAAACAAATGACAATCGATTTCGTAATAATGTTGCGAGAGCAACTGTCGTTCGAACATCCTTAAGGCCAAGACGTACATAAGTAATATACGTGTTTGAAATGAAATTCCGAAATCCCGAATGCATATTCCATGGGTCTGGTCTTGGTTGCATTTTGGTTCCTTCGGTATCCCTCTTTCACTGGTTTTTAAAGCAAACGAAGGGTTCCGTGGCATAGGTACATGTAATTTCTTGTCAGGAGGCTCAGTGGGAGTTACTGGACAGGGATGATAAATTATATCCGACAGAAATTAATGTAATGGATATGACTCCACAAGGATGCATTATTCCTCTAATGTTTGTTTTGGCTTCAATTCGATAGAACTTTTCTTGTATCTAGGAAATACCAGGAAGTACGAAGTAGACTTTGGGAAACAGCAACAGTTGAATGAGCAAATTAACTGGTTGGTGTATGTATGGCTTTTGGAAAATGTAAAGGTCATGTAATAGTAAAAGGTATAGATAAACTGATTATAATAATAATATAATAATAATGGCGGTGCTATAGTCTGAGGTGAACCTGGGCCTAGCTTCTCAGCAACCACTCGTGTTGTGCGTGCTATTGTTCTCTCACGAGTGGAGAGGACCTACAGTTTAATGCCGACTCCGAACGGCGAGATTGAGAAGCTTTTTTTAGACAGTTATACTCTTTGAGCATTGTCAGTGACTCGAAAGAGGTGGAGCCGCGAACAATTTTGTTTTTTGAAAAATTGTTTGTCTGAACTTGGATTCGAACCTAGGCTGTGAAAGTCTAATGCGCATGGGTCGACGCACGAACCCACACGGCCACGGCGCGCATTATTTTGAACGGGAAATGCAAAAATGTGTTCATGGGGTATATGTTTTTTTATTTAATTACAAATTACATAATATTGACAAGATGTTTTTTGAACATAAACTAATCTGAGGCGCTGGAATCAGACAGTATTGGAAGACTGTTATATGTATGAAGACATGAACTCTACTGATTCAATTGATCTTGATGTGCGGGGTATGCATTATAACTGCAACTTGGTTCATTTGTTTTTTCCGTTGTCCCAGATATATTAACACCAGAACCTAGTTCGTTTTCTCCTTTCTTAGATTTATTTCTCTGTTTCATTTGTGTGTAAACAAAATTTTTTAAAACTCAACTTTTTGCGAGATTGACTTATTTCCCATGGTTTGCCTCTATTTGGAGCCTTACATCTCTATACAGAAAAAGAAAGCAGAATATTTGCTTACAGGATTCTTACTGAATATGCCAGTTGTCAAACTGACTTTGACACAAAGGTAAGGACCAAAAATAGAAAATCCTAGTATCCCATAATAGAATATGGGTTTGAAAATGTATGGAGAACAGCCTATACTGTATAAAAATGTGACAGTATTCCAACAACAGCACAAGAACATTTCCATTTCCTCCAAGTGCAGAATGAGCTTCTTGTCTCTGAACTATACCGAAATCAGAACTAAATTGGTCTGGAATGAAACTTATAGCATAGCCAAACACAGTGATACTCATTTAGTTACCAGCAATAACATTTCTGACCGTCCCTCTTGGGTATGTTCTGAGATCCCAATTACACATATCCGACACCATTGTGCGGTTAAGCGAAGAAAGGAAATTTGCTTGGCAGCCAACCGCTACTGTCTAGTATTGAAGCTTAACCGGAGGCAATATTCAGGCAAAAATGTTATTCCTAAATAAATCGTTCAATAGAACATTCTACCTCATATTGTTAAATGGGAAAACGCTTAATGGTAACAGAATTTCAAACAGGCCACATTCCACTAAGAAAATGCCCACATTGAACTAATTTATCAGAAGTGAACAATTGCAAGATATCTGGTGCTTACAAGGAGACTGCTGAACATATCCTCTGCCACCCCAACGGACCAACGACCACCACCGGACATCGCAAACAGTTCTGCTAAAAGTGCTCGAATTCATTAAAAAAACGGACTTTCAAAGCTGAGTTATTAAATAAGACCTTCCCGATTTGAGGTACCAATCGACTCCCTTACTATTTCGGACGCGAACATTCTCAGATAATCACCGCATTTATGAATTAAATTAAAGTAAAAACAAATGCGACCAAAAGTCATAATCATCAAGACGTTTCAAAACCAAATTGTGTGATTGTTCTCCGCTTGATTGTTATGACCCCACCAAGTGCCCGTATCAAATCGCAATCAAGCAATCCCCTTGATGTCAACCAAACCTTGCACGCTTATCCAAATGGAATGAGGATGGTCCACACGGCCAGATCAATTCCATCACTTCATGTCCATTCTAATCGCCAGGATAAACATTGTCTGTGTGCGTCTGTCTGTGAGCTGCACACTGACTAATGACGTTTCGGGAGCTTAGGTGAACCGGCACACCCATGCACACATTATGGCCAAAGCACACAATCAATTTGTGGCCAACTCATTAATCCCACCTGAGCAATCAAATTAAGGTGAGAAATTGTAGGGGGATATTGCTCTTGGAGAATAATGAGCTCCTCGGCCTACACTGAAACCATCTACGGCACTGATTTCAGCTGTGTTAACGAATTACACAAATGATGGCGTTCTGGTTGGACGCAAAATTTGCGACGTAACTGATATTGGAAGGTATCAAAATATTTTCGAAAGATAAATTGTGATAAAGTTTCTGTCGAGTAGGTTAACCTAAAAGGTCGTCTGTCAAACTTTACAGTTCACCCCCCACAAGAGAGGTCTGAGACTGTTTTCCTTTGCATCAATCGATTTGCTCCTTAATTAGCCCTGCGGCCTAGAAAATTTCAGGGCTGTGGGGCGAACACCAGAAATTCAAAATATCCTTCGTCATCATCACAAGCGTCCTTCGCTGTGCCATGGGACTGTGATTCATGCCATGACAAGCCAACCCTTTTTCTGAAAAATGCCATTGACAGACAGAATATCCCTTGATATTTGCGAGTCAAACGAAAAGGCATACCAGGTGGACGTCGGGCGTTGGGCGACGGGCGTCGGTGAGGTGATTGAACCCCAACATGAACAACACAGCACAAGGACTCAACAATTTCTGACTCGGCCAAATACCCAATTTAAACCACAAGATTGATGATTTCTTCTCCGGTGTCACTGAGAGGCAAAACACAAAAAGGAATTCCTGGCTGGCCTCCTCCGAGCGTTGCTTTGATGTGTGTTTGTGTGTGCTTCTGGGTGAACAGGGAAAGGAATTTCCTCTTATCATTGAGAGAAATTTCTGTTAAGTCAGCCAGCCAGCCAGCCAGCCAGCCAGTCAGCAACACGCCGGTCAAACGGTCCCCTTGGTCTGTGTGCTTCACCCACAATTTTAAAGGAAGAAAATTAAGGCAAAGGATAAATCCGGTGCGCCCCAAAAAAGGAATTTCTCCTCTTACGGTTGAGTTAGATCCTTTATGGTAATCATTTGGGGTCGAGATTGCTTACCTACGATACGGCGGTCCTTGTTTCGCTCTCATTTTCTTTTTTTGACTGTCATTTCTCGTGTTTGGGACAAGATGGTCTAGGGTGATCCGAGGGAACATAAAATCAAAATATTAAATCTCTATGCCACTACACATGATGCATAAAGAAGTGACCTGAAAGGATTATGATAACCAACTGATCGTCGTCATATTCCCCATGTGTCCTCTTGTCTCCTTTGTTCCAGATGAATGGAATGTCATGTTGTAGGGCAACTGTGTGTGTAGTATGACTGGGAGAGACGGGTGCGATTAGCTTTGCATGGATTAGACCACTGAGGTACATGTGACATCAGCCCACCTGTGAGTTTAATCTAATTTTCCTACATTCCCTTGTATGGGGCTGCAATGCAATTTTTGTTTGAAAACGAAAAGACGACAATAGTTTGTTTAACTTGTATATATGTACGTATGTAGGTATTTTGTATGCATATTTACTAGAGTTGTACCGAATAGTGATTTGGCCGGATACCGGATACTGGTCTGCAGCTAGGCCCGACAACCGATAATTCGGCTGCCGGATATCTGCCTAGATTAAAAGTATAATAGTTTGGTAAGATGGGCACCGTGGCGTAGTGGGTAGGTGCGTCGACTCCTACGCTCGAGGTCGTCAGTTCGAACATCAAACATTTTTTCACGGTTCCACCTCTTTCGAGGCACTGACAATGCTTAAAGAGTATAACTGTCCAGAAAAGCTTCTCAATCTCGCCGTTCGGAGTCGGCATTAGACTGTAGGTCCCCTCCACTCGTGACAGAGCAATAGCACGCACAACACTAGTGGTTGCTGAGAAGCTAGGCCCAGGTCCACCTCGGACTGTAGCGCCGCTATTATTATTATTATTATATGACTCGGCTTCTTCTTCTTCTTAAGGCGCTACAGTCCGAGGTGGACTTGGGCCTCACCCAACATGCACGGTCTCTCGCCAGCTGTCTCCAGTTTCGCACACCAAGTCGGCCGAGGTCCCCCTCGACTTGTAGGCTCCACCTTGTACGTAAACGTTCTCTGTTACATTGCCTCACTGGTTGATAGTCGAAAAATCTTCGACCCGGATCTAAGTTGTCCATTCGCTCTACATGGCCTAGCCATCTTAGGCGTTGGATCCGTAGACGCCTGGCTAGACTCATGTCGCTGTACAGGCCATACAGTTCGTGGTTGAACCTTCTCCTCCAAATGCCATCAACGCAAACAGAACCAAGGATCGCGCGCAGAACTTTTCTCTCGAAAAGACCAAGGGTGTCTTCATCCGCTTGGGATATTGTCCACGCCTCTGCTGGAAAGTTCAAGGTCTAATACAGAGTCAAATTGGTCTTCCGAGAGAGGGCTCAATTACTCAATTGCTCTTTTGAGCCCAAAATCACAGCGGTTGAAAAGAGTTATTCTGCGTTTGATATTGGTACTTATGTCGTTTGTACTGCTTACCGCGGTGCCGAGGTAAAGCCGAGGACTGCGTCATCAATACCTCGAAGTTATAGCTGCCTATGGCGACGTTCTGCCCAAGTCGTCGACGTTGTGCGTCCTTTCTCGATGACAGCGTATACTTTGCTTTGCGCGCGTTTACCGTTATACCCATTTTAGCCGCTTCCGTTTCAACGACAGCAAATCCCTCATTGACGATTCGCTGTATTCGCCCAATCACTTGTGGCAGCGCATCTTCCAATCCTCGCAACACTTCTCAAACTCGATCTTTGCGATAGCCTTTAGCTCTTTAGCTCTCAGCGATGCGCTTTTAATGTAATGTAAATTGTAATGTAATGTAAATTGACGGCCCTTTAAGGTTCTATTTAGTTTTGGAAACAGTAAAAAGTCACACGGAGTCACACGGGCATCGTTATTGTATTGTTTTTCGCCGAAAATTCACGAAGAAGATGCATTATCCTGATGCAAAAGCTGAGAATTGTCTTGCCACAATTCCGGACGATTTTTTTTTCTTTTTCTGTCACTCGTTTTAGGCCCATAACCATAACCGGCGATCGTTCGGTTGTTGGTGTGCTGGGACATCCGGGACGTTCGTCATCTTCAACGTCTTCACGGCCATCTTTGAAACGCTTATATCACTCGTAAACTCTTGTTGTACTCATAGCAAACTCGCCTTTATTAACATTTCACACACTTTGTTACATTTTATTTTATTTTTTACGCAAAATTTTATACAAATTCTTTATCCATATTTTTTAACAAACGAAAATCGCCGTGCTCTTAGAAACACGTCTGACCTTAGCGGCTGCCATAAGCGAAGTAAACAATGAATACAGATGACATCGATACTTGATGAAACAAACGTTTGTCAATCATTCAAAGTACTAAACCTGTTGACCTAGCACAGTAAATTCAAACCGCGGTTAATTGCCGTGTTGGCAGTGGGGCGTTACCTGACAATTGTACGAAAGAAAAACTGGTCTGCTGCTGCTACTGCTAGAAAAGTGGCAAAGGCAGTTGCAGTATAAATATATTATTTGAAATGAAGCGTTTTTTACTGAGTAAAAATCTCGTTTAGCTATCCAATGAGGAACGGTCGTCATAGTATCTACTTGAACATTTGCACCACCTGAAAAGAAGTTTTGGCCGAAATGAAGCACCCATCGCGACTGCTGTACGCACGTTTGTGCAAAAAGTTCGTGAGACTGGTATGCTAGTGGACAACACTCATGGTCCCCGTCTTCATACGGTGCGCACAGATGAGAATAGACTCAATTCACGAACATCAATTCGCCATCGATCTCAACAGCTCATCATTTCACGCACTAGCCTGAGGAGAATTCTGCACAAAGATCTCGGAGTCTCCGCTTACAAGATCCAATTGAATGCCGCATCGAAGCTGCGACCCCTTTGGACTTTTTTTGTGGGGAACTGTTAAGGCCAATATCATCCAAGCCATTCGTTAGCTACAGCCCGATACAATCAACAAGGTTTTGGGGGTGACATAATGCGCTACTGCAAAGCCAGCCGAGGCAGCCTTGACGTCAACGACGTTGTATTTCATAATCAATGGGAATATTTGTTCTATTTAATAAATCCTAATAAAGCCAAAATACATGGAAACAATTCAATTTTTCTTAATTTTATAACATTTTGAAAAAGAAACTTATATTTTTCCTACCCTGTATTTACGCTTTACGTAAATACATTTTTCCTACTCCTATCTCCCCTGTGTGCATAATATGTACATATTTTATAGCACAAACATAAAAATATTTGTAGGATTTAAGTAGAGTCATTCCAAATTTTCGGATTTAAGAAATGATTTATACGCCCTCAAAAAGCTCATTAACTAAAAATTAATTTAATCAATTTTTAAATTTAATAAATTATCTCATGTTTTTGAAATTAATGAATTTACTATGTAATATAAAAAATATAATACTGTTAAAATTTGTCCAAATAAAATTTGGTTACACCTATAATCAAACATTTTGCTGGTTGAACATAAACATTTTTCCAGGGGTTCAAAAAGAAGGCCATCTGAGGTTCTCATTCATTGTTATTGTGTTCATTTCGTGAACAATTTTCAATAATTTTCTCATAATTGTGTCGCCTACGCACAACACATAAACCCTTCTGGCGATCTAGTGCGAGGGGTGCTGCTCGGCTCGTCCTGCATCGTCCTGATATGATTCGCCACGGAAGAACTCTCACCAACGGCTATGTATGAGAAAATTTCACTGTTGTGTCACATGTTGTTAAATGTGTAACAACTGTTGTTTGCTCATTATACGGGCGCAACAGTTAAAACAATGTATATACCTCTGTAGTGGTTCCGCAGTTCAACTGAACACAACAGCTGTGCTTGCCTTCTGGGTGCAGATTATTTTTACGTAAATGCCTGAAGGCCATAGACTGCTCTCCTAATCGAAACGCCCTAACCCCCATGCCACACAACTCACTATTCCATCTATCCGCCACGAAACAAAGATGCAATCAAATAAATCTCCCGGGATAAGTGGTGTAAGCTCCATACGAGTGTGTGTGTGGGAGGGTGCGTGCGACATTGTTGTTGTGCTGTTGCAACGCGCAACACTTATTCCATGATATAAGATGGCAGGGGACCTTCATCTGACGGATCCATTTGGAACCATAAAGCGCGGCATCATTGAACGTTTCTCGATGATAATGTCGCCGCTACTGTTGATGATGATGTTTAATGGAGTGCACGTAATGCACTATATCGCGACCCACCCCCATCCATCGATGACGAGGACGGTGATGGCGATGTTGCACAGACACTTAGGGTTGCCCTTAAGGCGATGGCACTGTGCGCCAGCATGTCATCCCGTCACGAAAAGCGCTCCAGGAGCTGGGGAAACTGCTCCGACACCGACTGTTGCGATTCCCATTACACGGGGTGCGTTTTAAAATTGCATAGCGTTCACACCTAGCCCTGGGGAATCTAGGACGGTGTTTATGTTGCCGATGTAATGCAGACATCGGCATCAACAATGTCATCATATTCGTTGTCGTCTATATCGTCACCGTTTTCGTTGTCAGTTTTGCACAAAACTGTGCTCTGGGCGGGAAACGGTGTGTGGTAAAGTTATGAAAATCCAAGATATGTATGTCCGTACTTATGTGTATGCCTGTAATCCTTTTTTAAATGCACCGTGTGAGGCTGTCTTGACAAACCCTGTCGATTTATTATTGATAAGAGGGTGTACTCGAATAAAGGTTAACGATCAACTCTTGGCGTATGACATCAGAGTTCAGGGTGGGTGAGGTGCCAGACCAGCTCGTCGGGAGCTGGTTTTCGGTAAGACTCCAAGAAGAATGGGATTTAATTGTCTGGCGACATTGTGGATACTGTTAAAATACTTCTTTGTTGATGAATGATCAGGGGATTTAAGGAAAAGCAATCGCTTTGCATTTGTTTTGTTCTTTCATAAGGTTTCTTGAAAGAGAACTACTACGTACGTACTTAAGCATACTTAAGCGTACTTAAGCATCAAGTCATCAAGTGATCGAAGTGATCAGTTGTGTTTCTCAGTCTCTTAAGCTTGTGATCCCAATTTTTGAAGTACAGAATTATTACCCAAAGTCCTTTTTGAATTAAAGCAAAGTGCATTAAAGACAGTGACTTTTTTCTCAACATTTAAACTCTGAAACCCCTTGTGCACCCAGTATGGATGTACCTCGATCTCAAAAAAAACCTATCGGAAAATGCCTACGGCCAGAAAGGAGTAATGGAGATGTCCTGCCTGTAGAAGGGAACTCGCAGCGCTCTCCGCACCCAAAGCAACAGTGGAAACCACTGCAATTCAACCACTGACCAAGCGGACGAGGTGCGCGAGCTCACCAGAATCGGCAGCAGCAGCTCCAACCACAAAACCGCCTCCAGATAATAATACTGAAATAATTGTAAATGAAATGAGAAAAATGAGAAAAGAAATGTCGGACATAAGTGCTAGTTGTGAATTTGTTGCAAATAAGTACGAAGAAATAAAACAACACATGATATCGAACAATGAAACACTACAGAAACTTTCCAACGAAATAAAAGAACTGAAAGAAAGCAACCAAAAAAAAGATCAACAAATATGCACACTTGAAACTAGGATTAACACACTCGAAAAACAGCTACTAAAAAATAACGTAGAAATTAAAAACATTCCGCCGACACCAAACGAAAACCTAATGCAAATTGTCCAAGCAGTAGGCAAAACAATTGGTCAAAATATTAGCACTTCGGATGTCACTGACGTTTATAGAACGAACAAAAAAAATCCAAACAGAACAACAATAATAGTCTCGTTTGCAAGCCACACATTCAAAGCGAACGTGACTAAAAAAGCAAAGTCCATACGCAATGTTCCTCTAAGAAAAGTTTTAGAAAACACTTGCAATGGACCAACGTCAAGTGCAACACCCGAAACTGGAACAGTTGTTTACTTGAACAACCACCTCACACCTGCCAACAAACACCTTCTCTGGCTTGCAAAAACAAAAGCCCGAGAATCCAACTGGAATTTCGTGTGGGAGACTGCTGGAAAAATTCTAGCAAAGAAACACGAAAATTGTGAAACAATACACATCGGCTCAAGTAACGATGTCAACAAAATGTCAAACTAAGCTCTGTGTATGTGTGCAACTAACTCAGGGAAATAAAAGCAAAAAACACCAAAATGGAAAACACATACAGTGAAGCTGAGTTACTCGTAGACTTTAAGGTAATACATGGTGTTACCGGCATCGATAAAAATTGTTTGAAAAATGAATGAATGAATGAATTTCTGTTGTATTTGTTAGATCTATTACAAAAATGTGGAATGCTTTCATAGCAGAAATAGAAAATGTGTTATGTTACGTTGATGTCTTAGTGTTAAACGAAATTAACATACCCAAAGAAAAGAATGACTTCTATACCATTGACGGTTTTAGAAAGGAATTCTTCAACCGTGATGCTAGGAAAGGAGGAGGTGTCGCAATGTACATAAAAAACAACATAAACTACACAGTTATACTAACGAACACTGTAAGTTACGAGGGTATACATGTGGAAATCCTTCACAACGGGAAACCAAAATATGTACATGCAATATACAGACCCCCGAAAACGAGTATCGCGAAGTTCATTGACGAGTTAAGGGACATTATCTTAGACCAGAAGGAAAATAATAAAATAACTCACTTGTCTTAAGATACATGGAGATGATGGCCTCCAAGGGTTTGACATGCGTAATCAAACAGCCCGCGCGTGTCGATATATCAAATAACACCGAGACGCTGATCGACTACATATTTGTAAGCGTTACAAAGCTGTCTGACCACTACGCCGTCTTGTATGCAACGAAAAGTGAAAATAACACATCAACACCCTGTGCAAACGAAAAAAGACGACTTAATCAACGAAAAGTAAACGAACTAATAGGACAAACCAACTGGCAGCATCTACTTCAAGAAAATCACGCGGAAGCTCTATACAATAATTTGTGAGAGAAATGAATAGAATATATGCTGGAGCGTGCAAATCGAACTCAACCCTGCGGGTTCGCAAACACAAGCCATGGATTTCACCCGAAATAATCACCATGTGCAAAAACAGGGATGAGCTTTATAGGAAGTGGAAGAATAGCCCGATGTGTAAAACTTACGAAAGCCAGTACAAGAAGTACAGAAACACGGTGAATAAGAGCATCGAACTGGGGTATCATTAGTGAACTTCTTGGAAGAAGGAAGCGCTCAATTGACGAAGTTGTTATAAATAACTTTCCAATGACATCTGTTGGCCTGAGAGACATCGTGGATAAATTTGCAGACCAATTCTCCAACCAAGCGGCAAACATCATCCATGCCTGCGACACAAAGACGTCAAACCACGTGAGCAGTCAACTTCAGCAAAGCATCTTCTTAGAGGAAACAACTGAGCAGGAAGTATTTAAGATGAATTGTACAAAAGGTCCTGGAGCAGATAACATCAGACCAATTGACCTCAAACTGAATGCCATGTGTCTCACCACAGTTATCACTAAGATTATTAACTGTAGTATGTGTCAATGTCATGTGCCAAGGCTGATGAAAAGGTCGATAATTCGCCCAATTTACAAGGGAGGGGTAAAAAGCGAAACAGGGAACTACAGACCGATTGCAATCCTACCCGCTGTTGAAAAATGCCTGGAAGAAGTACTTGTTAATCGTGTCAATTGTTTTCTGTCGAAACATAAAGTACTACACCCAAATCAGTACGGCTTCCAAAAAGCCAAGAGCACCCAATCACTGCTGGGGGAGTTTACTAATGTCGTCAATGCAGGTCTTAACAAGAAACATCACGTAATTGTGCTATTTATCGACTTCAGCAAAGCATTCGATACTTTGACACATGAAAAGCTCGTAGAAAGTGTCAGCAGAAAGGGGTTGAGATGAGTCCTGGCAAACTGGCTCAAATGTTATCTGACTGACAGAACTATCCAAGTCAAGGTATCTGATACTTTGAGTACTGAAAAGGAAGTCAAATACGGTGTGCAAGGCTCAAAATTGAGCCCCATTTTATTCATCCTTTTCACGAACGAGCTACTGAAGTTGTTGAAAAAATCGATTGCTTATGCGTATGCCGACGTGATGAAACACAAAAACCTGCATTCAGCTGTGCAGATAATGCAGGATGAATTCAACGCTGTATCCGAATGGTGCCATGATAATGGCCTAGTCATAAATGCTACGAAAACAAAGGCGATGCACATTAGCACTCCATCAACACCTGCAGAAGTCTTCCAAATTTTTCATCGAATTGACCGCTGTCCGCAACCAACCAATATCAACGAAATCGAAGTTGTCAGAAGTATCAAATACTTAGGAATTACCATCGACGAGAACTTTCTTTGGCGTGAGCACATCAACGTCCTGCGCCTGCAACTTAAGAGCACCGTCTTCGCAATGACGTATCTTAAGCGTTACACAAACGTAGATGTGCTTAAGCAGGTGTATTACTCACTAGCAGAATCGCGCATCACATACGGCATTCTGGCCTGGGGAAACGCAGCAAAATATCACCTGGATAAGATATCCAGCACACAACATCGTCTTGTAAAAATTGTTAGACACTTTAACTCAACTTTTCAAGTTCTAGATGTCAAAACTATTTTCCAGATGACAACACTGCAGTACATGAGAGACCCACGGTTCCAGCAAACATTAAGTCACACGCTTAACACCAGAAGACGTGCCCAAGGGATGCTTGATGTTCCGAGAGCATACAACTTATATGGAGACCGAGAACTACGTTGCACCGTCCCCAAATTTACGAATTCGCTGCCTGTCTTAAAATAATTCCGAATTTCAAAAAAATAAAAAAAAGAGCTAAAAAGATTTTTAATGGAAATTCATTCCGTATCATAAATTTTTGGTTCATAAATATTAATTTTAATGAAATAATCTTTACATTTAAAAAATCAATTGGAGTAATGTTAACTTAAAACAAGGTAAACTATTGTAAACTACTACTTATTGATACAATAAAAAGCCTTTAAAATAAGATAATAAAAAACTTAGTATTTAATTCTACATTAAAGGAATAGATGTTCCTTGTTTGGCGGGAGAAGAGAATGATAATTTTTACCATGTTTAAAAATGTATGCCGAAGACGGTTAATGCAAAAATTAAAGTAAATTGGACAAGCAATTTGAGAAAGGAAATATTCGACAGGAGACAAGTGCCATCGATGAAGCGAAAGTGGTAACATGTAAAAATATTCCAATTGTGGCTTTTACCGAAATAAGAAATGAAAGTAAAGAACATGCGAAATTAAAAAGACCTTTTAAATTAACAAGTGCATTATTAGTTTTTAGTTTCAAATAAGGGTGTTTTCTTGTAGTTTTCCCTTGATTGCTGTATATTATTATAAATATTAAACTTTTTCATTATATAGAATTAATATCATAGTTGAAAAGGAATTATTGTCCTAAACCTCTAAAAAACAAGTTAAGATTGTAATTGTAATGGATTATCTACTGAAAGAAAATTTAATTGAATTGAATTGACCTTTAAAATTTTTGCAAAATATCCTTTGGAGCAACAAAATTGGATCTGGTGGAAAAATTGTTTGTTTGTCGAAAAGGTCTAGGCGGGTTTTTCTTGGAATGTTGTTGGGCCTATTATCAGAATATCCAGTAGGATGAACCGGGATAAATACAGTGACATTTAATTTAATCGTTAATCGTAGAAAAATCAAAGATAACGAATTTCAAAGAAGGTGGAGGCGCTATAGATGTTGTAAAAGAA
Organism: Myathropa florea; assembly: GCA_930367185.1. Taxonomy (NCBI): domain Eukaryota; kingdom Metazoa; phylum Arthropoda; class Insecta; order Diptera; family Syrphidae; genus Myathropa; species Myathropa florea. The sequence continues at coordinate 25,702,109 of OV884005.1, read as the reverse complement.
TATAAGTACCTTCGAATCTTGCTGTCAAGCAATCTGTATACAGAGGAGCCAAATACAAGTTTCTTTTTAAAAATGCAATAAAATGAACAAAACTATTTTTTTAAAAGTATTTTTTATATATTAAAAAATAAATTAAACATATTAATTTATGGCTTTATTAATAAGAGCAAATATCAGGTATATAGAACAAATATAGTATTTCATTAATTAAGAAATACAACGTCATTCAAGTGGCTACTTCGGCTGGCTTCGCAGTAGCGCATTCTGTCACCTCAATTTTCCAAGACCTTGTTGATGGTTTCGGGCTGTAGCTCACGGATTGCTTGCATGCTATTGGCCTTAAGTGCTTGAATCGTTTCCAGATTGTTGGCATAACATCGATACTTCACTGTTTCCCACAAAAAATTCCCAAGGGGTAAAAGCGCAGGTCCGAGGCGGCCAATTGGCATTGCCAAGACGGGAGTTTGGTGCGCAAAAGATCGATTGTGGCATGGGTTGTGTGGCATGGCGCGCCATCTTGCATGAACCAGAGGCCGCCCAAATCCATGTCTTCAATTTCAATAAAAAAAAAAGTCGGTTAACATGGCTCTGTTACGCCCACCGTTGACCGAAACGTTGTTCCAGCCTCATTATCGAAGAAAAATGGTTCAATGATGCTACCACTCCACAATCCGCACCAAACTGTCACTCTCTGTGGATGCATTGGCTTCTCGACAATAACGTGCGGGTTTTCCGTTTTCCGAGCCCCAGATGCGGCAATTTTGTTTGTTAACGTAGCCATCAGAAAATATGATTTTTCACCCAAAATCGTTGTCCAATTCAAGCTGCTCTAAAGCCCCAAATGCGAAGCGATAACGAACCGGATGGTCGCGCGCCTTCAATTTCTGAGTCAATTGGACCTTGTAAGCGAATAATCCTAGATCTTTGTGCAGAATTTTCTTCAGGCTAGTGCGTGAAATTTTGAGCTGTTGTGATCGCTGGCGAGTTGATGTCCGTGACTTGAGTCTCACACTCTCTGCCACAGCAGCCACATTCCCATCTGTGCGCATCGTACGATGACGGGGACCATGTGTTGTTCACTAGCATACCAGTCTCGCGAACTTTTTGCACAAACTTGCGTACAGCAGTCGCGGTGGGTACTTCATTTCGCCCAAAACTTCTCTAAAACGCACTGTTTGAGGTATACAGCATTCACTTTGGAAATAAGTTTATTTTTCCCAAACTTGTTCCAGCGTAAAGCGACTCATTTCCACGGAGGTATGATACTGACTTTCTGTCAAAATTTCGTTCGGAAAACAGCTATCAGTGTCAAAAAAACCTCTGGTTTAAAAAAAGCACTAGATGGCCCACTCTGTATAGTACAAACTAAAAACAGATTCAATCAAAATTAGTCTGCTTGTCAGGCAGATAAAAATATCCTTATTTGCGTCTATGCAAATAATCTCATTTTTCCTAGCCATCTTAAGAGACTGATGTGCAGTTTTTTGTCTAGGTTGATGAACCTTCTTCAAAGCCCGTCAACGGAAATGGGACCGAATATTTCAGGAAGAATTTTTCTCTCGAAAGGACAGAGTATATCCTCATTCCCTTCCCTCCCTCATTCCCTTTTTGCTTCAGCCCCATAAACCATGAGTGGGATGATCAAGGTCATATACAGAATATCCTTTGTTGTTGGGGAAAGGTTCTTGCTACTCATGTGCCTTCTCAGTCCAAAGAAACAGCGATTGGCAAAAGTTATTCTTCGTTTTATTTCTGCCGAGGTGTTATTGTTTGAGTTTATAGCAGAGCCAAGGTAGGCAAAGTCCCTTACTAACTCAAAGTTAAAGCTGTCGGTTGCTACGTTATGTCCAATTCGTCGATGTTGGGTATCCCTTGTTGACAGCACATACTTGGTTTTGCCCTCATTTACAGATAAACCCATTTTGACAACTCTGGTATCTATACTCGCGAACGCAGCAGTGACAGCCCGCTTTGATCTGCCAATTATGTCAATATCGTCGGCGTACGCTAGTAGTTGCACAGACTATTGAAAGATTGTGCCTCCGGTGTTGGTGTTTGAGTTTCGCACAATTCGTTCAAGTATGATGTTTAAAAAGATCACATGACAACCCCTTGTCTTGCCATGTATAAGTCTTCTTTTGGTGAGGTCGTTACCGACCTTGATGGGGCAGCGAGCGTCCTCCATCGTCATCCTGCACAAACGGACGAGTTTGGCCAATTTTTCCAAAACTAGACATGGCTCTATATACACCCTTGACCAAATGTAAAAACTCTTTAAGATTCGTCATATCTTCAAAAAGCAAAAAAATTACTAACCTCAGATAGTGTCACCAAAAATCATAAAATTCAAACTAATTACTTCCAGACAAAAAGATAAAGGTGCCTAATACATTTGGCCAAGGCTGTATAAAGCTTGTTTCTATAAATGCTGTCATATGCGGCTTTAAAATCGACAAACAGATGGTGGGTATCGATTTGAATTTCAAGAGTTTTTTCCAGGATCTGCCGAAGTGCGAAAATTTGTGGCTGTGACTGTGGCGATTGAAAGGGCCAATCAGGTTGTTGACGAAGGGTATCAGGCGTTCACACATGACAGACAGGATATTGAATGCGATGGTCAGGAGACTGATGCCTCTGCAACTGGCGCAGTTGAGGGGGTCTTCTTTCTTGTGGATCGGGCAAACGATGCTGAGATTCCATTCATAAGACATACACTCGACTGACCAAATCTTAAAAATGAGTTGGTGTAAGCTCTCTACTAACTTATCTTCAGCTGCTTTAAACAGCCCAGCCTGTAAGGCAGATAGGTAGGTAAAAGTGGCGGTGGACATACAAATCATGTTTGTTGCACCCAATTAGCACCTTGAAAGCGCAGTTTTCATACTTTTGAAAGGAGTGTGTGTTTTCTCAGATTTGCCTAATTGTTAAAACCAATTTGTGGAATTTATGAAGGCTAGCAGACTATGAATGTTTGCCTCCGAGAGGTTTCTAGGGGTGTTAAAGACGGCTTTGCCCAGAGTGCGTTGTCTGACTCTAGCTAGAGCCGGACATTTGCACAGAAAGTACTCGAGGGTTTCTGGCTCGATTTTTAACCGGCAGCTTCGGCAGTGCGAGTTAAATGGTATGCCTAGTCTTTCAGCATGCCTGTCAACAGCCTAGTGTCCAGTACAGACCGCTATACTTATAGATATGTTTCTTTTACTGTTGTTGAGCAGGTCTTTTGTTCTTTTTTGGTTGTAGTTGGGCCATAAGCTTCTAGATAGGACACAGGTTTCCAGCTTGGTCCGTCTTTCGTTGGCGATCTTGAGGAGGTGATTGTAGATGTTATTTTTTACGAAGCCTAGTGGAGCCTGGATTTGTTCCACAACGAGACTATCGAGTTTGGATCCTTGTCTGGTTAGCTCGTCTGCTGCTTCGTTTCCTCTTATACCCGTGAGCCCGGGAACCCAGATCAAAGAGACCGAGCTCCGTTCACCTATAATGGATAGTTCTTTGCACCAGAAATCCACCAGTTTTGACGTTGTTGCTTTGGATCTTAGAGGCTTGATAGCAGCTTGGCTGTCTGAAAAAATCGCTATCCGCTGTGCTGCTTCTGTTCTGTTCTTAAGAAGAACAAGACACGCATCATATTATATTGATAGCACTTCTGCCTGGAAAGCATTCAAAGCTTGGTAGCTTGAGTGACTTTGACATCTTGAGGGCTTCGGAAAAGAAGCGTGTAACACTAGTGTTGAAAATCCCTAATGAATTCTGCTCCAGATGTGTTGAAGAAGCCCATGTAAGGTGTATGCCAACCTGACACCGTTGATTCAATCTGTTGAATTCATCCGCCATACACCTTCTTTCTGAGGGGCTCATGCTTGACTTCTGAGACTCATCAGCCATTTTAACAGAGCATTATAGTGTTGCTATTTTGTTCCTCTTCAAAACGCTCACTCAGCAAGTCACGTCGGGTTGGGCGAGGCCAGTACTCTGTGGTTATCACAGGGAGGTTAAATAAGCACAGTTGATGTGTAGTCACCGTTACAACACTGGGCATTGCCAGGTTGACGCCGATCACTGCCAACCATGTTCTTGTAGGAACCGCGCAATAATCGACACCAGATTTGTATCAGTTGAAAGAGTTTGAACATCATTACCTGAAGATTCTCACTTTCCCCCTGTTATCTGCTACCTACCCTACTACGGCAGGTTGCTTACTGAAATTTCAGAAGTTATCGAATATACCAAAGAGCATTTGTCCCCGAAATTCAAACAATCGACTCTCAAAGGCATGCACGACCATAAAACACTCCATGTCTGCAGTCTCGAATACATCTCATTTTCTGTCGCCAGCAGCACAGACTGACATCATCAAACGAAATAATTACACTCACCAATAGGCCACTAAACGCCTCGGTTAGTTAGCATCCACACCATAACACAGCATTGGCTCGCCACAGAGCTCTCAAGTACAGAGATTGATTTATTCGCCCGGTTAACTTGCACCAAGGCAGCAACATCTGTCGTTCAGATGCACCCTCTGTCTCCCGCTTAAACGTTCAAATGAAACAAAAACTATAGGCCACAGATGGTCTATCATGACGGTCCGTTAGCCGTCCCCATGTCACCCAATAGCCCGGGTAAGTCACCAAACTGAAAAGAGCTCGATCAAAGTAATTTCACGGTAATTAAAAAATATGCAGTCAGGCAGTAGTATGTTCGTCAATACGTGGAGGCTACCTACGTTAAAGAGTCACTTCCACATGGTAGCACCCAGTTAGTCTGGTCAACGAACACACCAGGTAATCGCCTCGTCCTTTGACAAAAGCCTATGGGTCACAGACATGCAAGTGCCTGTGCGCTTGGACATTGAAGACCAGAAGCGTAGGGTGCTGGAAAAAGTTTTGAATTACGCAGCGACACTGAAGGGTTCTGTAAAACAGGATTTCTCATGTGTGAAATTGTTATGCAGATTTCTTTTGCCGTAGTTCTTTTGCACTCTTGGTGTTTTGAAATCCGATCCGGATTAGGGTGCACGTACGGAACATAATTAAAAAGAACGTAAACACACACCCGTGTCGATGTTACACGTCGTTTGACTTGAAGAGTCCTTCGGTACATTTGAGCGCACTTACCAATTAACATTTGAAGGACCATTTAGAAAAAGGGCACATACTCGTACACCACAAATTATACGGCGATGAGGGCTCCACTTGTCGTCGTTTGCGATATTTTACCGGTACCGTGTGTCGTGTCGTGCTTTACGCTGTACAGTCTAGGCCGTCGACATTTCGTCAAGGGCTGTTGAGGGAAAATAGTTTTAGATTACATCAAGTGGAGTGTTAATATCACCCTTGAGAGTTGGAGGATATCAATTTTCTCCATCATTAGACTAAGAACCCTCCTCTTGTGTATGAATGCTAAAAAAAGACGACTTTGTTGGAGGATTTGTCATGTTGTTTGTTCTGAATGAACGTGAGGAATGTGAATGAGGTTGCATTGGTACAATTTCTTTCCAGAAGAGCCGCAATGAAAATCACTTGCCAACAAGGTGCTGGGTATAGAAATAAGACAAAAGAGTTAAGGAGTAGCTACTTTTCTGAGTGATAAAATGGAAACAGCCCAGAGCGGTACTCGATCTTAAGAGAGTAGAAGAGTCTTTGGTCGTTCGATGAGGAATGCTAGAGAGGATATTACGTTCACGTCGGTTGTGGTAAGTAAGGGGCTATTGGTATAACTCCGACTTCCGTAAGGGCTGGATATAAACCCCAAAGGCTGGATAAGGTTAGGTTAGGGGGCTGCTAGTGAATTCACCAGCACACTTAGACCATGTTGGTCCATCGTTATACCCACAGTCAGACTACTACCTCTGACGGACTGCTCCAGTGATAGTACCGTTCATTTGATCCCAGCGGCAAATGCTGACTGGAACAGATTTGAAAAACGGGATAAAAGCTTATTAAGTTTGCTTTCACTGGGACTCGAACTTTGGACCCGTTTAGCTTAGGACGCTTAACCAACTGTGTCATCCAGTACGTCAAAGGTTAAGGATAAGTTTAGGTTTGAGTTTCAGTTATAGCCTCTCCTAGGCCGGTGTATGGTTGAGGGTATATTGCACCGCGACCTTCAAGATCTATTGTGCCCATAGGCCGTCGTAGGTCAATAGTGTTACACCAACTCTCTGAAAATCTTGTTTAATTGACCGTTACTGCTATAGTTAATATAGAATGAAGTCTCATCAAAGCTGATTAGATTATGCAGACTTACCTTTTGTGACTTCCTTGATTGAATCAAAGAAATATCTACCAAGTGTCCTCCTTCCTGTTTTGGCTAACGCTGGGTGTAAAAGACGCTCAAATGTTTTGATCTCTTGCGATGCGATGTGTTCAACAAGTCTACCCCTAGCTTATGAGCATGACATCCCTTAAGACAGTGTCCGGTGAAAATACGGACAATCATATTCCAGTCAAGTCCTTTTCGTCCAGTCAAGAGTCCTTTCCGTTTTTGTCTACGAATCCCAAGAAAAACGTAAATTTGTCAAGTGAAACAGACATACACAAATAATTTCAAATAAAAAATGTATTACATTAAATTATGTATTTAGTCAGGTTGGTAGATATGGTGGCTTCCAACGTAAATACGTTGTATACACTTAGACCCGGAGGGATCTATTGTATTGCCACAGCCGGCTTCCTGCCTGTAGTCCTGGATCCATTTTGAATTTTAAGCGAATAGTCATATTTTTCCGACATCCACTTCGGATATGTTATGTGATATTATTTTATGTGATATGAACAATTGCAGAATAAATGTGATGGTACCTCTTAATCCATACACCTGCTACAGTAATCATTTTATGGGAGAGACTGGATGGCGCAGTTGGTTAAGTGCCTGCCCCAAGTTAGAGGGGTCCCAGGTTCGAATCCCAGTGAAATCGAATGTGGTCCAGTCACCATTTGCCGTTGGGATAAAATTAACGGTACTGGAGAAGGTTGCTACCTGGCAGTACAATGGACCAGTTTTGAGTCTGAGTGCTCCAGCACTGTTTCAAAAATTATTCGAAAAAACAAAATAGGAGCCCTATTCTTGAGGCGTGTCTTCCCATACGCAGTGTCCTGTGAGGACTTTTACTAGGTTACTCAGATGGTTCCTGCTTAGGCTGAGAATGGCTGTGGTTTTGCCATGTTTGTCTCGCGACTTGACAGGTGTTGACGTAATTCCATATCCCAAAAGCCTTGCTGATTGCTAACTCTGAGATCTTGGTTTCCAATATTTCTATTGGCACAGAAACATTATTGATACATGGTTCGCTGATTGTTGTCCCCTTTCTGCTTCACAGTTCCCTGGAATGTCTGTGTCCAGGAACCCAGCACAGCATACGGATGCAATTTTACAGTCTTACCAATCTTGAATTTACTATGGGTGGTGCCAGTGCTTTTGTAGCTGCTTGGCTATCGGTGGAGATTTCGATGCTCTCTCCCGATATCATTTCCATCAACAGCCATTCAGCTGCTTCACGAATAGCCGTAATTTCCGCTTGGAATAGACTCTAGTAGTTTGGTAGTCTAAATGACTGGCTGATTTAGAGTCGTTCCGAGAAGAATGCGGCACCTACTCCACTGCCAGTCTTAGATCCGTCAGTGTAGATCTCCTTAGCATTGTTACTGATTAGCACTAAGTTCGCTTCCCATTTATGTCTGCTCAAGATTTTGGTACCGTAATTAATATTGAAGTTTAAGGTAAGGGTTAGGTAGTTTGTAGATTCCTCTGAAAAGCTATTTCGGTTAAGTATTTTGGCATGGCCTACATTTTGTTTTCTCCAATGTGAGAGTTCATTCTGCCGTAGCACCGATTTTGGCCCAATTCTTTTGCCACAGATGTCTCTCGGAGTGAGGTGTAGGATCGTTTCAAGCTCTGCAGTTTATGTGGTACGCATTGCACCTGTGATTGATATACACGCTATTTTCTGGACTCTGTTGATCATTTTTGTATAAGTTGACTTGTCTAATGCCGGCCACCATACTAATACTCCATATGGTAGTATGGGTCTAATGACGGCGGTATATAGCCATCTTATGATCTATGGTTTTAAGCCCCTTTTATTGCCAAGGGCTTTCTTACATGCATACAGTGCAACATACTTTTTTAGTTATTTCTGTAGAGTTCTGTTCTGTTTTCTTCTGACAGGAAGACTGTCCAGTATTATGCCAATGTATTTGGCGTGGTCTGAGAAGTTCAGTGGAAAACCATTTATTTTTGGTAAAGGTAACTGATGGTTTCTCGAAAGGAGTAACAGTTCTGTCTTTGCTGCGTTCACTCTTAGGTCGCATTTACTGGTCCTGTTCGATAGCAATAGTTTTTCGATAGTGCGTTTTTCATGAGGTCCGAGAGGATTAGAGGAAAGACCCTTTAGAAAGTCTGTAAATTCTATTACTACACCAAGTAATAGGAAGTTAGAAATGTAATTAATTCCCACCGCAATGTTAACCTTGTGTGCCTCGAATATAGCAGACAATTGCCTGCGGTTTGACATGTCAATCAGGTCAATCATCGTTTACAAAAGCTATTACAAAAACCCAAACCAAAGCGGCAAGATTGGATCAGTGTTCTCACTAGGTGGTGACTTAACTAAATAGACAATTTACTTTCACGCCTTTGCGTTATTACTACTGCTTCGACTTAATAGACCTTGTTGTTGACATTTATTGACCTTTACGCTATATTCATAAAATGCTATTGGGTATTGTTATATTTATAAAAGAATAGTACAGGGTGGAACAAATACAAGTTTTTAATTTTCTTAATTATATAATGAAATAATCTTTTTATTTTTTTAAAAGTATTATGGCTTTATTAGTAAGAGCGAATATTGGGTATATAGAGCAAATATAGTATTTATTGATTAAGAAATACAACATCGTTCAAGTGGCTGCCTCCGCTGGATTCCCAGTAGCGCATTTTGTCACCCCAATTTTCCAAGACCTTGTTGATTGCTTCGGGCTGTAGCTCACGGATTGCTTGAATGATATTGGCCTTAAGTGGTTGAAACTTTTTCTAATTTTTCGGTCCTTCACTGTTCCCCAAAAAAAAGCCCAAAGGGATAAAGTAGCTCCGAGGCGACGATAAAACGATTTGGGACTTTGGTGCGCAAAGGATCGATTGTGGCATGGGCTGTGTGGCATGGCGCGCCACCCTGCATGAACCAGAGGTCATTCAAACCCATTTCTTCAATTTCAGTAAAAAAAAAAAAAGTCGGTTAACATGGCTCTGCAACGCCCACCGTTGACCGAAACGTTGTTCACAAACTCATTTTCAAAGAAAAATGTTCCAATGATGTCACTACTCCAGAAACCCCCACAATCCCCACCAAACTGTCACTCTCTGTGGATACATTGGTATCTCGTTTTCCGAGCCCCAGATGCGGCCAATTTTGTTTGAAAATTGTTGTCCAAGGTGTTATAAGGCCCAAACTGTGAAGCGATAGTTTATGGTCGCACACCTTTAATTGCTGAGTCAATTGAACCTTGTAAGCAAATAATCCGAGATGTTTGTACAGAATTCTTCTCAGGCTAGTGCGTGAAATGTTGAGCTGTTGAGATCGATGGCGAGTTGATGTTCGTGAATTGAGTCTCACACTCTCGGCCACAGCAGCCACATTCTCATCTGTGCACCGTACAATGACGGGGACCATGAATGTTGCCCACTAGCATACCAGTCTCATGAACTTTTTTCACAAACTTGCGTACAACATTCTCGGTGGGTTTCATTTCGGTTCATTTCGGCGAATACTTATTTTCAAAAAACGCACTGTTTGGGCTACACAGCACTCACTTTGGAAATAAGTTTTCAATATTTCCCAACGTTGTTCAAGCGTAAATCGCTCCGCGGAGATATGTTACCGACTTTTTGTCAAGATTTCGAGCGGGAAACCGCTATCAGTATCAAAATAACCTATGATTTAAAAAAATTACTAGTTGGCCCACCCTGTGGTATGTGATCATAATTACATACAGTTAGAATGAAAAATGTGTGTACAGTTAGTTAGATGGCTCACACCAATTAGCTAGACCACTTACGCTTAACGCTGACTGTACATGCATACTCGCGCAAATTCAGTTACAGTCTAAGTTTAATGCTGTATTCACCCTTCATGCCCTTGACTCAAAATAACATCCTTTTCGCAAGACACCCCGGATTCCGTTTTAATCAATCATAACAAACGATCTGCACACAGATGTCAATCAATTTAACTCCTTTCTATGATTTCTAGCACACCTGCAAAAGCATTAACCCAACCCGAGCAAACAACATATTCATTGTTGTCCTTCGAATAATAAAAGGATTTTCGAAAAAAATCAACAAAATCTGAATCACATCCGATTGTCATACTGAAATATGCAGGTGGTCACCCTAGTCCGACTGCGACACTGCACATTAAGATGGATTTTCCACACCGGCGTAGTACAGGTGCGGATATTAGAATGGTATCAATCGGACGAAGGGATGATGTCGGATTTACCACATTTCAAGCGGCGCATTTGTGTCCTTTTTGATTTGTGTTCTATGATTTTGAAAATTCGCATGCATACACAAAACACAAAACCGTCACCATATCGAATGTCAAACAAATCCCCAAGTTTGTACCCATGCAAGCAAGGACGCATTTAACATTCGTGCTATCGAGCCTAAAAGGCTTAGAGCATGGAATCCTTTCATTGTTCCCAAATTCATGAGTTTGAGTTGCAGCGGGTGTGTGTGAAGCAAAAGTATTTGTAAATTGCTTAAAATCCAATCGCAAATTCCGCTTGAATGCGGCCACTGCCCAGCATGAAAACATGTTGATGGCACTGATGATGATTCATCAAAAGTGTCCTGATATGCATACCTGCCGCCGTTGTTTGCTCTGTGTCCATGCATACATATGTATGTCCAATTTTCATAGGATGGTTTCGATGGCTTCGGGAAACGACACTGTTTTGATTTCTTTTTTTTTTTTTTGCTCCCACAATCAGACACTTTGCCGAAACTATACGGAGTGAGGTGTGATACAGGCGGAATGTTCTTCAAAAATTCTCGCAAACATGGCATAATTAAGGACGTCCTATCTGGAATAAATACTTTTCGCGTGATCGGGCGTCAACATTCTCGGCCGACCGAAATGCACCTCAATTCGAAAGAGAATTCTTGACGAGAGATTGACGAGCGAATATTTGTGCGTTTGGTATGCATTAGCGGAAAGGAATTCGAGAACATCTGTACATACCGCACAGACATATTTTACTTAATGCTCTTTGGGTGATGTTATCCCCAAATTGGGGAACAATTTGGAACTAGAGGTCTCGTTAGCGAATATCGTTTGCATCTGCAGACAAATACACGTACACAAATGCACATTCCAAAGATACGCGGGTGAAGTTGAGCTGATTGGGCGGAAATGTGGCTATGGTTGGTATGAAAACGGAAAATAGGTCAGGCGGTAGACGAAAGATGAAAGAAAATTGACGATTTGGCCAGAATAACACAATGGCCAACTATACTTCGAAGTGTAGTGACTGGATGGTGCAGTTGGTTAAGTGCCTACCCCAAGTTAGAGGAGCCCGATGTTCGAATCCCTGTGCAGTGAAATCGAATCTGGTCCAGTCACCATTTGCCGTTGGGATCAAATTAACGGCACTGGAGTAGATTGCTACTTGGCAGTACAATGGACCAGTTTTGAGTCTGAGTACTCCAGTGTAGAGCATCAAAAAATATCCGAAAAAAAATACTCCGAAGTGGTAAACCACCTTGGTTCTGCAGTGATCAGTCAAGAAGAAACTGCGAAAAGAGCTCTCTGTCATCAGACCAAGTTGGCTTCGTCGATCACCCATCTCATTCCTGCTTTACAACAGAGAGACATGGACACTCTCCAAAGAAGTTCGATGGTCGAATCGTGTAAAAATGTTGCGCGCATTCGTTGACTGTGTTGACTGGAATTAGGTCTCAGCGCGAACTGTAGGGGCAAGCAGTTTTAGGGGAGACACAGCCAACTTAAGATGCTAAATGACACCGTTAACAGGTGGTCGTGTTTTGTTGGTTAAGGTTCGGGATTGTAGCGTAGAAGAAATTACATTTAAAGTAAGTAAACCCATGGGTTGTTGAAAAAACATTTTTTTGTCGGAGGTTTTCAACTCTACATTTGAGCACTCAGACTGGTCCATTGTGCTACCAGACAGCAACCAACTTCTGCTAGAATTTCTTCATCAGGAAGACCAGCAGGCACTTCTGTGATAAGGAACCTACATCATCAGCTCTCACCTCATCAGCACCGAAAAACCGCCACCTGATCCGAGCAAAGGAGGAATAGTAGCATAAGATGTTTTGCGGTGTCGTCGTCTTCTCCACAGGCATCGCATCGCTTAAGCCAAGCATTTGAGACTAATTGTTTTTTAAATTCGGTCTATGCGAAATTTTCTTCCTAGCCTCTGAGCAGATATGAAGACATCACATAACAATTGCACCGTTAGAGGTTATGGCGAGCCATTGCCTATCTTCATCAGCTACCATTCGTGTTGTGCGCGATATTGTTCTGTCACGACTTAGAGTTTTTTGACGTCTCCAAACTTGGCAATTTTGCAAGTTTTTACTCTAGAGCACCTTACAGGGACTCTTGAGGAGTGGTACCGTGAGAAAACAAGTAGCTGTTTCATTTGGCGTCCATGGACCGTGAAAGGGGTTTATACCAATCAATCGCTGAGAATGTTGACGCTGGCCTAACGAAGAAAATTGTATACAACGATATCTGATGATGTCCAGATCCGTTTGATTCATATCGAAACTCAATGAGGAGCTTAGGTAATACATCTACGTGGGTACACAATGCATACACTTCAATTTTGTAGTTCAGACAGAGGTGCAGTTGACGCCAGTGCTTCAAAATCCCTCTTGACCTTAAGCACATTTCATGGAAAGTCTTACGGCCTCAATTCCGCGTGTCTTTGTTAGTACGGTAAATAGCCTAAATGACTGAATGGTCTTTATCATCTCACATATGTATGTAAGGGGTCTTCCAATAGGGACTTCCGTACATTGACAGCCGGCCATATTGTTTGAGCTATATATGTCAAATTGGCTGTCATTCAGTCTGATTTACCACATCACCGCGGATGGACATGGCACTCGACAAAACGTGCAAATGATAAAATTGTTTTATCAAAATGGGTGTTCTGCTCGGGCAACGTTCCTCGCGCTTCGCCCATTTTACGGTCGCCATAATCGTCCTACCAAGATAACTATTCGCAGTGTGGTGAATAAATTTGAGTCCACTGGTTCAGTAAACGATAAATCAACACACGTAGTCGTACGTCGACAAAATGCAAGATCTGCCGAAAACATCGCCGATGTCCGTCAGAGTGTGCAGGAGAATCCGAGGCAGTCGATTTCGCGTCGCTCAAAAGAACTCGGCCTTTCGCAGACCAAAACTTGGCGAATTTCGAGTCATAACTTGGGCCTGCACCCGTACAAAATTCAACTGACCCAGGAGCTAAAGGTAAACGATCAGGTCATAGACAACGACGTGTGTTCGCTGAATGAGCTCTACAGCAGTTGAAAACTGACCCTAATTTTCATCGAAAAATCAACTTCAGCGATGAGGCTTCACAACTTCAACTTTACACGTGGCTCAATGGGTACGTCAACAAACAGAATTTTCAAATTTGAGACGATACCAATCCACATGAGATCAAAGAGAGTCCAATGTATCCCGAAAAAATCACTGTTTGGTGTGGAATGTGGATTTTGGGCAGGCGGCGCACCGTTATCGATCCATATTTCTTTGAGAACGACGTTGGCCAGGCCATCACCATCAATGGCCGGCGCAAAACGTCGATGATTACTAACTTCTTTTATCCCGAATTGGATGATATGGACACCAACGGCATGTGGTCCCAAAAGGACGACGCAGCTGACGCCACATTGGAATCACTGCACAAGCATGGTCGAAGGCATGGTCATCTTACGTTGAGGTGATGTGAACTGGCGACCGAGATCGTGCAATTTTACCCCGTTGGACCAGGTAACTGCGAAGCAGACGAGCTAGCCAAAATGGGTACAATAATCAGTGACCCAAGCATTATCAACATCTTTGTATTGGCACAAAGATTACAAGATTACAAGATACAAGATATTACAAGATTACACAAAGGTACATTGAAAACCAAAATATCTGAACAAGCAATCAGCAGGGCTACAGAGAGATGGAAAAATCTACATACCTGTCAACACGCAAGGAAAACTTGGCCAAAAATGGATCTCCGGAAAACCACAGCCATCCTTAGCCTAATCAGGAGCAATATGGGTAACATAGCACTACGATATGGGTAGACACGGTGCATGGATGAAGAGGAAGAGGAATCACACCTACTACCTACACAACTGTCCAGCCTTAGCCTCCACAAGGAAGAAAACCCTGGGAGAATATAATCTGAGCTCACTAACTGATATATCCGAAAAGGACGTCAAGAAATGATGGCTATTCGTCCAAAAAACGAACTGGTTCCAGGAATGAGCGGCAGGAAGCCGGATGTGGCTACACAATGGATCCTATGGGTCGAAGTGAATCCAATGTGTATACTTTGGAAGCCACCATACCTACCTACCTACCTAACCCCGTTGGACAAGAACCATTAAACAGGTCTATGCGAATAAGCCACAAACCACAGTGGGCCTCAAAGACAACATAACCCATGCCATTGGTCAAATTCAGCCTGATCTTATCGAATGCGCCAGAGTCATGGAAAATGTGACACTTCGGTTGCGGGCCACCCAGAGAAGCCGCGGCAAATATTTGAACGATGTTATATTTCATACATAATGGCATCGATAGGCCTTTCAAACGTATAAAAAAATTCTAAGATAACTCGTCCATGCTTTGTTTTATTTAAATTTGAAAATAAGAAATACCCTCTATGCATCTGTTGCAATCACGCGGCATATTTAGATATTCAGATAAATTGAAACCTATACGCACAGGTATTTCGTCAATAGACATAACGGCAGCAATTTTTTTTTTCTTTTGGAGGATTTTTTTTAGAAACACTACTGGAGCACTCAGACTCAAAACTGGTCCATTGTACTGCCAAGTAGCAACCTACTCCAGTGCCGTTAATTTGATCCCAACGGCAAATGGTGACTGGACCGATTTCGGAATTGAACCTGGGACCCCTCGAACTTGGGGCAGGCACTTAACCAACTGCGCCATCCAGTCGTTATCGACAGCAGTTCTAACACCACTATTGAACCAGTAATGCTGATACGTGTTAAGACTGGACCTTGTCTAGTCCCATTTTACAGTTGCTTGCACTCCGACCAAAATAATAGCTTCACACAAAAGAGAATGAGACTTGGTCCAGTAATAGGCAATCAACTATTCAAAGGAGAATTTTATTTAACCCCCTCCCACAGCTTCATTTCCAAGTTCTTTAAATTCTCATTGCCTACTCTATCTCCCTGGGCTTGCCAACCCAATCAACATCTAGAGCCTCGCTCTTCTTGTCCCAGATGTGCGAGCAATTATTACTTCATCAAAATGGAATCATCACCAGTCAGTCCATCACACCCCTGTCGCTGCTGTGGAAATGTTTATTCCATTCCTATTCAACCGTAGCGTAGTGAATAATAATCAAACCGTTATCAACCCCTTTTACTCCGCACCCGC
The DNA here is from genome assembly GCA_930367185.1 of Myathropa florea. Taxonomy (NCBI): domain Eukaryota; kingdom Metazoa; phylum Arthropoda; class Insecta; order Diptera; family Syrphidae; genus Myathropa; species Myathropa florea. Next base: position 25,686,436 of record OV884005.1, on the reverse strand, counting down.
TTGTGGTATCGTCGTTCCAATGAAAGTTGTCAACACCCTCTGAGTCTGCTACTGCCTCATTATTAAGTAATGAACACTGTTAAGCTGACCCGTTCGGTTTTGGGAAGACAATAAAAAACAGGCACCGGCGGCCACCCTCTGTTGCTGACTATCTTAGGCTGCAGTTTCTTTTTTCATTTGAATCGATAAAGCCCTTGGACGGCAGGATGGCTAGCGGCATTGAAACCCCAACTGCGGCAGCTAATGGAATACAATTTTCGTTCCAGGTGGTGATGGGTAGAGTTGTGGGGGCGTGTCCTTTTTGCTTTTAAAGATCTGGAGGCTCTATTGAAAAACGAGTTAAGCACGTGTCCCAAATGGCCAACAGACACACACCCATGTACATTCTCTGGACAATGTATGGGGATAAATTACATTTTTGCGAAGCTCAAGGCGGTCCAGCAACACCCGTCAGCCTCCACCACAGGCTCTCGGTTTGTTATCTGTAAATGGATTTTTAACGGGTTCCCCTTTGCAGTGGGCCTTGGTAAGATTGGATGGTGTACATGCATGGATGGAATGGTCGGGTATTTGAGGTTCAAAGTAAAGTGTGTGATGATGATCCAAGTCGGGCGTTAACTTTCTTCGGTCTATTTGAAATGAGTTTCTGGACAATGACCAAACTAGGCAGCCGGTATCGATACGAGGCACAGATTCGCATATGAGTGGGTGTATTTCTTGTCCAAAGAAGTATGGGTATTGCCCATAGAATGTCCTGCCACATCAACAAAAACACAAAAGGACTACGTCCATGAATACTGACCTGGAAGATGGGTGGCGGAGCAATTTATGAAGGTGAATCAATTGGCAATTTCGAGAAAGCAGAGTGCGGTTGAGTGTCTGAGGGGTAGACGGGATGTGGCTGGTGTTTGCAGGCGGAACTGGATTTAATGGCCTCTTGCATTACAATGATTTGTGGAGGCATTTGGGGCGGTATCTTATGCCTGAAAGAATAAAATTTCAATACTAGCAGTTGGGAATGGCAGGGGATGGTTGGGGTTAAATTGCCAGAAGGTTGATTTTATTTTGGTAATGTATTCTTTTGCTTAAAGCGTATATCTGTTAAAGTTATAGCTGCCTATGGTGACGGCCTGACCAAGTCGTCGATGTTGTAGGCCCTTCCTTAATTTGGTTTGCCCCTATTCACCGCTTAACCCATATTAGCCGCCTCCGATTTGCAAACGCTTCATTGACTGCTCGCTACGTTCGATCGATGATATCAAAGTCGTCCGCGTATGCTAGTAGTTGTAGTGTAGACTGTCGGAAGATCGTGCCTCTTCTGTTAGCCAGTGAGCTCTGGACGATCTTTTCAAGAACGTGTCGCCTTGTCTAAAACCTTTTTTGACATTGAAGGTCTCGGTGACTTCGTTACCGACCTTAAAGAATCATTGAAAGTTATCCATCGTTATCCTCCTCAGTTTGATGAGTGTGGTAGTAATATCAAAACTAGACATGGCGCTGTATAGCTCGTCTCTATGCACGCTGTCATATGCGACCTTGAAATCGACGATTAGGTGATAATTTGCATTTTTTGGGTCTTCTTCAGGATCTGTCGTAGTCTGAAGATTTGATCGATGGTGGACTTCCCTAGCCTGAAACCACACTGATCGGACTTATCAGATTGGTGACGAAAAGTTTCAGGCATTCACACAAAACGGCAGAGAAGACCTTATAAGCGTTGTTTAGGCGACGTATCCCTCGATTGTTGCCACAGTCTTCTCTCTTATGAATCGGGCAACCGATACTGAGATCCACTCATCGGTCACGCTTTCCTCCGACTGTATCTTACACATGAGTTGATGCATGCGCGCTACCACAACGTGCTCTTTCTTTTTACTTCTAAGAAGTCGGTGCTCTTTCCTTCATTTAAGTTCGTGGAGCTCACGAACCGCTTTTGTTCTTCTATGCAGCGTCACCTTTGCTTCACTGAATTTGCTGCCTGCTCTCAATCCAGTCAATCCAGACCAAACCCAGCATATCAGAGGCAGCTTCTTTGCTGGCGTTTTACAATGTTTCTAGTAGAAACGATTGTTTCGCCTCGCAGAGTTGGACTGCAGAGCTTCAGAGAAACTTTTTTTTTATCACCACACTGGAGCACTCAGACTCAAAAACTGGACCATTGTACTACCAGGCAGCAACCTATTTTTGCTAAAATTTCATGGTCTTCCGAAGGAAGACCAGCAGACGCTTCTGTGATTGCAATTGTAGCTTTGCGACGTCAAACTGTTGTGGTCTTACTCTACTCCGTTGTCCATGAATATCCATGTTCTTGCCTTGGCTACAACAAAGAAATGATCCGCGTCAATGTTGGCTCCTCAGAAGGTTCAGACATAGAGAATACTGGAGGAGAGTCTGACATCGTTGACCTCGTTGATGGTTGATTAATCATAGGATCACTGGGTCTCTTTGTGAATGTTATGGTAAATGAACTGCGTAATGACTAAGGTTTCGCCCCGACACAAAGACCACTAGCCTGAACCCGTTTTCGGACGTGGTGTCGTGCAGGCTGTCTTATTCGAGCCTAGCTTGGCGTTGAAATCTCCTAGAGCAGTCTTGGTGTCATTGCTGGGACATTGATCGAAAGTTCTTTCCAGGAGATCATAGAAGTCAATCTTGCTATCGTCATCTTTGGTCTCCGTTTGGGCGTCGGCGTAGATTAGCCTGATATTACGCATTAAGCCTTGATGTGAATTGCTATGAGGCGCTCGTTTACATACTCAAATACTTCTTCCCTAAGTCTACCTCGAACGATAAGCACGCAGCCGAACAAGAGCTGCTGAAGTTTTTCATCCTCTTTTTGTCTGGCACATCCCATAGCACTTCCTGGAGTGCGGTGATATCTAACTTGCTGGTTGTTTTTTTCGTTGATGAAAATGACATTCATGTTACAGTTAATGGACATCGCTACAGAGACATGTTGCAACGTTATTTCTCCGGTCGATTGCATGGGATAGACATTAATGGCATGTGGTTTTAAAAAATACCGTGTAATGAGCCACACAGTGATTGTAGCAATCGACTTTTTGAAAACTCAATTCGTTCGAGAAATGGTCCTGCCGATTGGCCACCTAGATCGTGTGACTTAACACATAAAGACATTTTTATGTGGCTACGTTAAATCAGTGGTCTATGTCAACAAGCCGACATCGTTAGATGAGCTCAAAGTTAAGATGGAACGGGAGATAGCAGACGTTTCCGTCAAAATGTGTGACAAGTCATCGAAAATGGGGTTCAACGAATCGACCGCTTCAAACGTGCCCGTGATGAAAATATGAACGATGTCGATTTCTATACAAAAATATTTTGATTGTAAAGGGTGGTCCAACGAAAATGCACGATGAAAACTGTAAATAAAACAAAAAGTTTTCAGAGAATTACCTTAATACCTTTTATTATGATATAAGGATCTATGAAAATTATGTGTGAAACAAAATATCGGCTGAACGCTCGCCACGGTTTCGGCGGTATACCTCTATCCGATGGTCCACATTTTCAATGACTCTGAGACATAATTGAGGTTCAATGTCGTTAATGTGCCGAAATATCTCATCCTTTACCTCTTGAATTGTTCTTGGCTTATTGACGTACACTTTTTTTTAAATATCCCCAAAGAAAGAAGTCCAACGGTGTCAAATCACATGAACGTGGCAGCCAATTAACATAGCCACGAGGTGAGATAACACGGCCATTGAATTTCTCGCGCAAAAGAGCCATTGTTTCGTTGGCTGTGTCGCAAGTGACACCATCCTGTTGGAAGCACATGTCATCCAGGTCCATATCCTCAATTTCTGGCCACAAGAAGTACGTTATCATCTCGCGATAGCGAAAACCATTTACATTTATTGCTTAGCCGACCTCATTTTCCAAGAAGTACGGCCCGATGACGCCGCCATTGATTTGAACGTCCATAACGCCCTGCTCAGTTGTGTACCTCTCCATGGTTGAATTTGTCAAACACTGAAACAAAGAAATGTCAATTTAAGTAAGGCAAAAAAACTTGACGTTAAGGTGTGACTCACAATTAACATCATGCATTATGGTTGGATCACCCTTTACTTCAAACAAATAATAAAATGTTCGAGATATCTGAAATGGTGTGCGTTTTATTTAGAAAAGAAAGTTGTCAAGTCCTTATTTAATGACCACATTTTTCAACTGTCCCGAGCGTTGTAATAATTTCATAGATTCTAGATCGATTGTATAAGGTATGAAGGTCGTTATGAATGATGTACATTTTTGCATGGTTGCCTTCCAAAGGCAAGAGAGAGGGTGCTTTGAAATCTTAACCGTGTTATATACTATTGTTACGAAGCTCATGGAGGACGGGATAGCCAAGTTTCCCATTGAGCATTAAACACAGCAAAAAGTGTATCCTTGTAGCATTTATCCTACACGTTGCATCAAGCGTTGCTAGAATTAACCACACGGTAAAAATAAAAACGAGTATTCCAAAATTGATGATGTCAATGACGAACACAATACAAGGCTATTAAAGGGGAAATAATATGAAAGAGGGGAAATAATAATGGTGGCGGTACAGTCCGAGGTGCACTTGAGGCTAGTTTCTACAGCAAACACTCGCGTTGTGCATGCTATTGTACTTTCACGAGCGAAGGGGGCCAACAGTTCAATGCCAACTCCGAATGGTAAAATTAAGAAGCTTTTCGTAAGCAGTTGGACTCTTTGAGTGTTGTCAGTGACTCAAACGAGGTGGAGCTGTGCAGTTTGAAAGTTATTCTAGAAATTGAACCTAGTCTGAAAGTCTATTGCGTAGGAATCGACGCGTAGTGGATATGTCTACGCACTGCTCCTACTTTAATAGCTGACCTGTCAAAATATTGCACAAAGTTAATGCCAACAAAAGTGTTGATGCATTTTTACATAGAAAACCTTATGCATGCATAGAGAAATAGTTTACAGTCGATCGGCCTTTTGTCTTGCCCCGCCTTTAAAAGACCTTTATATCGCACAAACTATATTGCCCATGACAACAGCGATACAGGTCAAATCCTTTCGACCATCACCCGTATCATGTAAATCAATAAACTACCAACAAGTTCTCACATTACCGCCCAATAACTCATCAAACGGTGGCAAATGGCCGCTCACAATGTAATCTTAATGACATAAGCCATAAACATTATATCATCCCACTCCACCTTGGCTAGAGCTCTCAACCGTCCATAAACTATATCCACTCAGGACATGTCAACGCAGGCAAACTCATCAACATGGAGGACATCGTAAATTCCATAAATCGCCATCAAAATACCAACGACCAACTGCGTGGCAGACTGGACGTCAAGAATATTTACGACCGCTTTAAGGAAACACTTTTGTTTATTAATTAATGCAGCATAAGCTCATCCAAGGATTCTTGCATTTTGTATATTTTCCAACACATCATGCGCCGTTTCAAGGTATTTAATGCCTGCAACAATCTCAAGTCCCAACGTCGGACCATGTGTCCCAATAGTGAACACATGCACACATATGGCAACGCACAGCGCCACACGTCAAGGACCAAGAAATTACTTGAAACATAATTCTGCTACCCACTAGATGTGGAGGTCGATGTAGCGGAGGGCGCACACACGAATGTGCATTCAAAAGGCAGGACTCTGCGTAAAGTCATAAAGCATGTTGCACCGATATACCCTAAGCCCAAGCGTATTTCACGAGCAATATCTTGCAAGATTCTGAGCAAAGAACCAGAGCCGGAGCCAGCAGTAGTTTTGCGTATTCCTGACAGATTAAACGAGTTCTGCTTAGGGAATGCGATGAAGGAAGTCTCCTCAGAGCAGCGGGAGGATGTACACGTCCCATGAAGCTAATTAGCACAGAAAATTATTGGAGTGGAAATGACTTTCTTGAGATTAGCACGGCTGATGGTGAGTGGATGGCAAGACACGGTCGCGTTTTTATACCATAATTCAACGTTTAAGTGGCTCTTGGTTGGATATGTTTGTGTGCAACATTTAAGCTGGGGTTTGAAGAGCCAACACTTTCAGTCAAGGAAGTTTTTTTAAAATAAAAATATTTTGCGATTCTATGGGAAGAAGAGATGTCAGCATTTTATGTGACTAATGGATGTGGAAAGATGTCTACCCGATGTTGAAAATGTTACATTGCCATAGTCAACAGAATGTGATAAAAACCCAACTCTCATCAGTGAAGACGATACAAAATCTCATATTTTGACGATTTTCAAGGTTCCGTCTTCAGAAACGGAACGGAATTTCGGTGTGTCCATCCGTCCGTCTGTCGTGTCCGTCACACTTTTCATTTGATACATTTATAAATATAATAATAAATATTTTGGCATGGAATTTTGAAAATATACTGACAGACAAAAATATTCCGCATATAGGTGTTGTTGGCTTAAAACCTCAATAAAATCCAAACAACTCAATTTAGTTCAATCATTTTTTTTTAAATGAAAGTATGATTTTACTGAAAATAAGCTCAAGTGTTTTGACTTTATTGAGGAGGACCTGGGCCTCACTCAACATGACTCTCCAGCCAGCACGATCTTTTGCCAGCTGTCTCCAGTTTCGCACACCAAGCCGGGCGAGTTCCCTCTTGACTTGCATGCGCCACCTTGTACGTGGACATCCTCTGTTGTGTTGTCCCACAGGCTCAGAGTCGACGACTCTTCGGGCCGGAGCTAAGTTGTCCATACGCTCTACATGGCCTAGCCATCTTAGGCGTTGGATCCGGAGACGCCTGGCTAGACTCATGTCGCTGTACAGCCCATACAGTTCGTGGTTGAACCTTTTCATCCAAATGCCGTCAACGCAAACAGGTCATAATATCGCGCGCAGAAATTTTCTCTCGAAAAGACCAAGAGACGCTTCATCCGCTTGGGATATTGTCCAAGCGAACAACACCCGTATGCCGAATATTTTCGTCCATCACTGTAGATATTCGCGTCTTAGAAATAATTTTTCACAGAAATTTTAAAAGAGGCTGGCTCCCGTTGACACATCTCACCGAGTAATAAATCAATCGACGGATCTTTTTAAGTAAGGTGGCGGTTTGCTTAAGCACTTTTTGATCCAGTGTACCGTTGAAAAATATCGAAGCTTCGAGCTCCAAAGTTGGTTTTAATACGTACTCGTAGTATCCCATTTTTTGAAACAAAGTGTTTAAATCCTGAAAAAATTACAAAAACTTGGCTTCATTGTGTACAAACATTCTGGCCCTAATAGTTTTGGAGATATTGGCCAAAAACGGCGGAAGAATTAAGGAATGATAAATATCAAAATATCGATTTATGTGCAAATTTTGAGATATCAAAGATTTCAAATAAATTCCATGCTGTGATTGACCACTCGACATGAGTCTCAGTGGTATACCTCACACTCAACAACTTAACCCCTAAATACCCAACAGCAATGTGCACACCGCAGGCATGTGCAGTGATTTGGTATGATGCAAGAGAAGTGTTATATCAATTTGTAAAGACGTGTAAGTATGTATGCTTGTTTGTTTGTATATACGTATGTAGAAATGCGTTGTTGATTTTGGGTTGAAGCTAGAAAAAAAAGCAACTGAAATATTATAATTTCAATTTGTTGCGCAATATTCAGAAATTCTTCTACCAAAATTATTTATGCGACGGAACCTTACCCGTTCGAGAAGAACTCGTACTTGCCCAGTTTATTTTTATAGAACTTGCAGTCATCTTCATTAGGGTCCAATGAACTTACCTATGATAATTTAACACTCTAACGGTCAAAACGCAATTTTGAAGCGAAAGAGTCGGAATTTTTTTTCTTATATATAATGAGCTTATAAATCATAATTTAAAATCAGAATTCGAAAAAAATTCTTTGGATGGACCTCCAGGTACAAAATAGGTAAGGCGGCCTCAGGGCAGCTATGACCGTTTAAGTCAAAGTTTTTTCTCTCCACTTATCATTGATTTCATCGTTTATTTTCGTTTACCTATTATTTCAAAACAAGTGCAGATTTAAAAGCTTAATATAAGCAAAATGTTTAGTCTATCGGGTTTTTTATTGTTTTATTAAAACAGGAGGATAATAAATAGTAGAAAATGAAAAAGAGAATTACTTTTGATAATGGTAAAAAAAACAAAAAGCAATTTTTGGCGTAAACGGTCATGGCAGCCTTCGTATTTCTTTTCTCAAACAGGACATTTTCATTTATCATTTGTTTTTTTTATTATGAAAGTACCTACTTACTGAAAAATTCCTGACTCTTTCGAAAATTTGGAAGTATTTTATTTCTTTATGAGCATTTTTTTTACGTGCACTAATTTTTTTTGTTCGCTCACTGATTTTTCACGTACAAGTGACTATTACAACGAGACAAACTTCGCAGTGTGCTGAAATGTAGTTCAAAATATGGCTTGAAGTATAATTGAAGGCATGGAAAACCATGGAATAAATGGGCAATAGGCGATGGCTGCCCTGAGGAGTGCCATGACATAACGCCAAGCGACATAAGGCCAAATTTTAAAACTTTCACAAAGCGACATAAGGCCAATTAGCTTTATGTCGCTTTCCGCTGTATATCTGATTTAGACTTACCTTATTAAAATATACCTTCCATTAAACATTCTAAGACATTTAAGAGGAAACGGGTAAAAAGTGAAATTGGTTTGGGGGGGCATGCTGCCCTCCTGCAACCCCCCTGCTTGGCCACAGACAGGATTTGGGGTATTTGGGATTTGGCGTTATTAGACCAAATTCTTAAATTTGGCTTTATGTCACTTTGATAAACAGACATTAGACCAAATGCTAAAATTTGGCCTTATGTCGCATGGCGTTATGTCCTGGCCCCGCCCTGAGGCAGCCTTAAACGTTACAGGGTTAACGCGCTGCTTAATTGTGTACCTCGCCATGGTTGAATTTGTCAAACACTGAAACAAAGAAATGTCACATTAAGTTGGGCCAAAAAATTTGACATTAAGGTGTGACTCAAAAGTAACATCGAATCGTGCATTATGGTTGAACTTCCTTTTATTTGAAAGGCTGAATTACTCCTCGTTGTTACAGATGTTAGGGATCTACCGTTGGATATTATAACTATCCTTTTCCTCGTGGTTGGTATAAAGTGTCGGTAGTCCACGCTACGGTTTTGCTCGCAGTCACAATTAGCGAGAATACTAGTGGAGATAACCGCCAATTTTGGCTGCACCACTCAGGTTGCCTTATGCTCATTTCTCACCTGAAAAAGGATGCGCTTAAGCGGAATATCTAATATTATTGTAGGAAATAAGAAAATTTATATATGTCGAGTAGTGTCGCTGCAGTCCGGAAAAGACTTGGGAAAATTTAAAGGTTCTTCCAATAGGGACTTGCCCTGTTGATAGCGTCCAGTCTGTTCAGCCAAATCACCACGGGTGGACATAGCATTCAACAACTGGTGCAAATGATAAAATTGTTTTATCAGAAGGGGGGTTCTGTTCGGACAACTCTCCGCGCGCTTCTCCCATTTTACGGTCGCCATAAACGTCCTACAGAGTGGAATATTCGCAGTGTGGTGGATAAATTTGAATACACTGGTTCAGTAAACGATGATTATCAACTTGTTTTGTGGTTTCAACAAGACGGCGCTACGTGCCACACAGCTCACCCCACATTGGAAATTCTGTACGAGCGATTCGAGGGCATGGTTATCTCACGTGGAGGTAATGTGAACTGGCCACCGAGATCGTGCAATTTGACCCCGTTAGACTTTCTCTTGTGGGGTTTTCTGAAGTCGCAGGTCTTTGCGAATATGCCACGAACCACAGCGTAGCGGTCGTCAAGGCCAGCATAACCCGTGCCATCGGTCAAATTCAGCCTGATTTACGAGAATGCGTCAGAGTTATGGAAAAGCGGACATTTCGGATGCGCGCCACCCAGAGAAGCCACAGCGGAAATTTTAACGATGTCATTATCGATAGGCTCGATGGGCATTTCAAACGAATTGAAAATTTGTTGATAAAAATCGCTTAATGAAAAACCCTTTATAAATAAGTTTAGAAGACAAGAACGAGAGCAGCAAAGATGGACTCTCTAATGCAGATTTGACTCCTTTATAGGATGCGGTGGATGAATCGCTGCAGAAAATTTTCGTAATAATTATAATAATGGCGTCTCTACAATCCCAGGTGGACTTTGGCTGAGGTTCTCAGCAACCACTAGTGTCGTAAGTGCTATTGTTCTCTCAGGAGGGGAAGCGTGATGCCTTTAATGCCAACTCCGACCGGCGAGATTGAGAAGCTTTTTCTAGAAATGTTTACTATAGTAATTCGAAAGAGGTGAAGTCGTTAACCTGTTTTTTTAATTATTGCTTTTCCGGGACTTAAACATTGGATTTGAAAGTCTGGTGCCTTGAATTTCTAACGCCACTACGCTAAAATGTTCATACACAGCCGATAAAATAAACACACGCTAACCGACACCGCCTAAAGTATGTATGAATGCAATTGTATTTGTATTTTGCAGTATTTTAGCACTCATCATAATCCCCACACAAAGATATCCATGTTAACGATTTCAAGTAAATAATTGCCTCCTCAACTTCTGGTCAAACAAAAAACATATTCCTTACATTCCCATGGCTATGCAATTACCACTCAATCTAACTGGTCGGCACTATTCTCGAAGGGCAACATGCATCACCAATTGACCCTTGCCATATGGCCAAATGCGTTCAAAGCCCTTGAGCATACATGAGGAGCGTTTTCTTGGGCTTACAATCAACCCCCTTGAATAAAACATGAAAGCAAATCAAACAATTTTAATCGAAAACACTGTTAATGCAGGCTAAATTCACACACACACTCAGCAGGGGTGGGCTGAAAAAGAATAAACAAATATTCAACGTCATGTAATCCGGTCCGCATTACATTATCGAGAGTTGTCAACTACTCGTATGTGTACGGTTCCACTCGGCATGGCGGTTACTCCACCGTCCCGTTCACAGAGGTACACATGTGTGTACGTACGTATTTATTTGGGTAAAGCCGTCCCGGCCGATAGGCTACTGACAAACGTTTGATGGATTTTTTTTCCCATTGGCTTCAATTAAGGCATTACAACGTCATAATCAAAACGACAAATAGAATTACGTTTGACGAGGACTTGACAGTTGGTCGGCAACCACCCCCATAGTGGGCGACAGAATGACAACGATGATGGTTCGATGTTTTTTCTCTGCGTTTCTGTGAGTAATCCCAGAGGGGGTAGTTGCACGAATAAGGGTGGCATACGAACTACAAACGGCGGCAATTAAAGGCTATTATATGACGTAATTTAGACGAAGCGTTTTCCCATTTTCATGGTTATCGTTTGGCGCGACGTTTTGCAGGGTAAATTCTAATTATTTCTGTAGTTTGAGTTATCCTGTTTCGTCCTTTGAACTGCTGAATAGATTAGTCATGGATTATCGTGCTTGAGAGCACTCTTATATTTGGCGAACATTTAATGTTTATTAAACATTTTCTTGCTGGGTCTTTAAGTGTCTTAGGAGTATGAATTGATTTCGCTGAACGGTGATGTAAATGTACTTTTTAAGGTACAAATGACTTCAAAAGCAACACCATTGTTGTATGATCTCAAGTAAATGGTCTTCCAATGTAGACTTTCGAACTTTGACAGTTGATAGCGGCCATATTCTTGAAGCTACATCTGTCAAAATGGCTGTCATTTATTCAGTCTGTTTTGCCAAAGCATGAACGGACATAGCGTTCAATGATAAAATTGTTTTATCAAAATGGGTGTTCTGTTTGGGAAGTGTTCTGCGCTTCGCCCATTTTACGGTCGGCATAAACGTTCTGCTTTTTTGGGTTCAAAAGGCAATTGAGTAGCTGACTCTATACAAGACCTTGATCATCCCAGTCCTGCTGTACGGCGCAGAGGCATGGACAATATCCCAAGCGGATGAACAGTCTCTTGATCTTTTCGAGAGAAAAGTCCTGCGTGCGATCTTTGGTCATGTTTGCGTTGATGGCATTTGGAGGAGAAGGTTCAACCACGAACTGTATGGTCTGTACAGCTACATGAATCTCGCCAGGCGTCTGCGAATCCAACGCCTATGATGGCTAGGCCAAGGCCATGTAAAGCGCATGGACAACTTAGCTCCGTCTCGAAGAGTCTTCAACTAAGAACCTGTGGGACAACCCAATAGAGGACGTCCACGTACGAGGTGGCGCACACAATTCGAGGGGGACCTCGGCCGGCTTGGTGTGCGAATCTGGAGACAGCTGGCAAAAGATCGTGCTGGCTGGATAGGTATGTTGAGTGAGGCCCAGGCCCACCTCGGACTGTAGCGCCCTAAGAAGAAGAAGAAGATAAACGCCCTATCGATGAGGCCCATTTCTGGATGAATGGGTGTGGATTTTGGGCTGTCGGTCCGTACTCGTAGTTCGTTGAGAATGACGTTGTCCAGGCTATCATCGTCAACGTGGAGCGCTATAAGTCGATGATAACGATCTTATTTTGGCCTGAATTGGGTGATCTATAATGGACACCAACGACAAGCTGATTTTAAACATAAAGGCGTCGATCAAACGAATGAAAAATTTCGATGCAAAATTACACACATATTGCTTTACTTAAATTTAAAAATAAGAAGCGCTTAATGATTTGCCCTTTAAAACCATTTCCATTTAAGCTACACATAATGTTTGTTCAACCTGCATCCCGCACTAAGTAAGATCCGTCAATCAATCCTGTCGCTCAATCATGTAAATATTGACAACTTCTGCACAAAGGCCGTACATTATTGTAACGGACAGCACTAAGGCATTCTATGATTGTGGTTAATTATGTGAACTGTTCCATTTTACCGAAGTAGATTCGGTTGCCCACAGCTAAATAATTTCACAAAATCTATCCTCTGATATGGAATGCCGTTAAATTTGACCAATTACCTCATTAAGCTTGTCCGACAGCTGTCATACTTCGTTTACAATTGAAATACTCCCCTTAATCACAATTGAAGGACACAATTACCACTGGGGACTGTGCTTGTGAGCTCATTTATTCGTATCTTTCCACGGTAACGGACGTAAAAGTGAGATCATAAAAGCACTTCTATCATTAGTCAGCTCAACTTTCCAAGCAAAGCCTAGTTTTTGTTAGCAACACATGTTCGACGTGCCAAAGCACAGCGGTACAAACTCAAAGAATTATTTCGTTTTTTTTTCGCCTTTTTCCAGTGGAAATAAGGGACATCACATATCTCACTGTGAGCCCAGTTGGAGTCCTTTGATTGGGCAAACGAGAGTAATGTGAGTGGGGGCTATAAAAAATGACAAAAGTGTGCACAGAAATGAGGCTTTTTGTGCGGATTTTTCGACTAACATGAGAGGTGTAGAAAGGGTATAAGAAAGGAGGAACGAAAGAGAAAAACTGAAAAATTTATACGTCCATCTGCAGGATTCCATTAGGAGACAGTTTTTCTGCCATTGTACTCGTTTATGGATGGGGAGTGTGTGCCCACATACGAAATGAACCGTAAATTGACCGATACACTTACGAGTACATATATGAAGAAACTTGGATACTATTGCTTTTTTTTATTGTTACATCCCCAAGGGAGAAAGTGTTACAGTGAAGTGTTTTAGTGAGTTAAAAGCCCAAATTTGATGACAAGGGAGATATGCAAAGTAGATGAGATCGCATTAGGATTGATACGATGCCAATGGAACATGAACCTAGAAATTGGCCAACAAGAGACAACGAGGGCATTGATCAAATGTGTTTATCTGGATACACATGGTTATGGTGTTTAGATACAATTTAGCGAATGAAATCAGATTAACTTGGATGATGAAAGATCTACATAATAGCAGTCACGACATTCTAAAACTAATAAATTCCTAAGTCGTAAACCCGATAAAAAACTGTATTTCTATATTCATACCGGCTTTAGTAAGGTATCAGTAAGACGAGTGGATTGCGCAGTTGGTTAAGTGCCTGCCCTAAGTTAGAGGGGTCCCAGGTTCGAATCCCAGTGAAAGCAAAGTTAAAACGCTTTTATCCGGTGTTTCAAATCTGGTCTAGTCACCAATTGGCGTTGGGATCAAATTAATGGCACTATACCTGGAGCGATTGATCAGCGGTAGTAGTCTGACTGTGGGTATCACAATGGACCAACATGGTCTAAGTGTACTGGTGAATTCACTAGCAGCCACGTAATCTAACCTAGATAGTAGTAGCGGTGCGAAAGCACCAAATAAGCACTAGATGCTATTGTGATACTACAACTATTTCAAGGGTTTGCAAGCGTTTTTTTTATTATTCGCGGGTGCAAAAAGGGTTACGAATACCCTTAAGTGTCCGGAATCAAGTCACAGCACTGGTATAGGGGGAGAAAGGAAGAGGAGGTACCTGTGCGCATTGGTCTTAAATGCCTGTGAATTGAAGTGAGTGCGAAATATCGGGCTGGGAAGAGCATTCCATATTCGTGTAGTGCAGCTAAAAACGAGTCTCTGAACTTAAGGCTTAAGGGTGAACTGATGAGCACTTTTGGCGAGACGAGTAGGCCTTGTAAATTGAAGCCGAATCAGAGGGGGTGAAATATTTCTTGCATCGATTTATGAAACCTAGACATTTTGCAGCGTTTTTGACGACCTCGAATATGTGATCTGTGTTGACTATTAAAAGCAAACTAAGTATTTTACTAATTCCTTGTTGGTCCCTTAGGAAACGGGATTAAAGTGGTTTATGAACTAAGGATATTGAAAAATCTCTATTGACCCGTGACCCGTGATGATCGATGTTATTATTGCGTTTGTTATTAATACGTCTATGAGCTTTCTTTCTTACGTTTGTTGAAATCTCGTCACATCCTCCTAGGGTGTGCAACATCACAACTTGTTAGTTTAGTTCTCCTAAGCATGGCCGCCATAGTGAAGTGAGATGTGGTTCATGTAGTTACAGTATGCACTTTCAATACATATGAACAATGATGTCTATTTCTCAGTAGATTTTAGTGTCCGGGAACCCATGTCAGAGTTACCTAAGACATGACATCCTAAAAAGACTAGTTCATTACGACATTCTTAGACCATTGACACTCCTCGCAAGCCGTCTAATAATGTAATTACTCGTACATTCAGCTTGACAACAAAATTCCCAGATGACAAACAGCTGCATTTAAAAACTATGACATTGTATGGAAGCGTGTAGACCAGAGATATTGAAAAAAAATCTTGCTGACTCCGCAGCTAATTTTCACTTCATCACTTTCATCACTTGGGTAACTAAATTTTTGCGTATGTAGTCCCATTCTTTCACTTATTGTAAATAGTATGTCAGAGCTGTTTGAGTAAACCGCATATGATAGAGTGCATAGAAACGTGTTGTAAGCCTTCATAACTAGTTTTTACATCAGCGAATAGTGCGTTGTGCTTCAAATCGAGAGGACCTTGCATGAGCAGAAAAACTTGCCTCCTTATCTCTACACCTTCTACAGAAGTGGTTCTATTAAAGGCCCATCCTACTGACATACTTTCCAATCCGACAATATTCTCTTATTGTGGGCGCCGTGACCGTGTGGGATTGTGCGCCGACCCATACACAATGGACTTTCTAGTCTAGATTCGAATAACAGTCAAGGCAAACAATATTTCAAAAAAAAATTATTCGCGACTCTACTTCTTTCGAGTCATTATTTTTTAGTGCATATTGCACCGCGACGTTTGGATCTATTGTGCCCTATTTCGATACCTTTGGTCCCTTTCGAGTTCCCCCCACATACAGTTCTTTTCAGAGTTGTATTGAGGGTTATGGACTCATCTTGTGGAAGAAATTTATCCTAGAGTATTCTCTCTTCGGGAATCTGAGAATGGGAGATGGTTTTATTGGTTGCCTTTCTTCCTCTAATAGTAGGTTGTTGCCAAGATATCTTTGTCTTTGTAGGCTAGTGTATCAAAGAAAGAACGTACTGGCTTTCTTTAATTTCATTTAATACTCCACAGAATCTGCAGAGAATAATAATATAATAATGACTGTGCTACAGTCCGAGGTGTACTTGGACCTAGTTTCTCAGCAACCATTCTTGTTATACGTGCTATTGTTCTCTCACGAGTGGAGGGGCCCTACAGTTTAATGCCGACCCCGAACGCCGAGATTGAGAAGCTATTTCTAGACAATTATACTCACTGAGCATTGTCAGTAACTCGAAAAAGGTGGAGCCGTGAAAAAATGCTTAGTGTTTTTTCGAGATTCGAAGCTTAGACCTCGAGCGTAGGAGTCGACGCACTACGCCACTGCAGCCACAGATACCTTCTTCTAATAACACCAGTTTCTTTAGGCGCCCCTGATTCGGCAGTGACCTGTTAAGAAGCATGTTGGTATACGAAGGTTGTTCTTGCTCATTTTGATGCATGCCTCAAACCTCTTTCGGTTATACTGCCCTAGCAGTTTCTTGGCCTGCTGCATGCCATGAGCTTTGTTCCAGGTTTCTGTCCGGTTCCTTTTTTCTAAAGGGTTGTCCAACCATAATGTTCGATGTTAATTGTGAGTCACACCTTAACTTCAAGTTTTTTTTTGCCCAACTTAGGTTGACATTCCTTTGTTTCAGTATTTGACAAATTCAACCATGAGCAGCGCTTTAAGATTGTTGAAGACTTTTACGAAAATGGACGTTCAAATCAAAATGTATTTCGTGCACTTTTATTGGTCAGCATAATGGACCAAATGTGTCCACAATCGGTAAAATTGTGCGCAAATTTCAGCAAACCGGGTCTGTAGGAAATGTGAAAACACCTGTGCATGCTCGGCCAATTCGAAAGTGTGGCAGAAGAGCCGTCAACCTCGACTCGTCGTCGTGCCCAACAATTGAACATCTCGAGAACATCATTGATGCGAATTTTGAATAAAGAAATTGAGGATATTGACCTAGACGACATGTGCTTCCAACAGGATGGTGCCATTTGCCACACTGCCGACGAAAGAATGGCTCTTTTGCGCGAGAAATTCAATGGCCGTGTTATCTCACCTCGTGGCGATGTTAATTGGCCTCCACGATCATGTGATTTAACACCGTTGGACTTCTTTCTTTGGGGATATTTAAAAGAAAAAGTGTAGGTCAATAAGCCAAGAACAATTCAAAAGCTAAAGTATGAGTTAATTCGGCACATTAACGACATTGAACCTCAACTATGTCTCAGAGTCATTACAAATATGGACCATCGGATAGAGGTATGCCACCGAAGCCGTGGTGAGCATTTGGCCTATGTTTTGTTTCACACATAATTGTCATAGATCCTTCTATCATAATAGAGAGAATATTGAGGTAATTCTCTGTAAACTTTTTGTTTCATTTACAATTATCATTGTGCGTTTTCGTTGAACCACCGTTTAGTTTCCTGAATTCTTCTCGAAGGACATGGTCTCCTACAGCACAGAATGACTCAGGGCCTATGAAGGGTTCTGATGCTCATTTTCTTTCCAGAGAGTAGGCCTTCTTTCCCTGTATGGCCAAGTATCCAGAATTTTACTTTCTTTCTCCTACTAAGCTCTTTAGGTTTCTGTAGGCATTCCCACACGTGCTTGGATTTGATGATGTAGGAGTCTAGTGCCATAATAGCAGCTTTATTATCTGACATAATTGCTATGTCGCGGTTAGTATAGTTCTTGTCGAGATTGATTTGGACGCATCTGTCTATGGCATAAATTTCTTCTTAAAAGATGCTGGTGGGTTCGACGTACATTGTCCTGGGTCCAAATACCCCTGCCTCAGTTCCTTCATCCATTCTTTATCCATCTGTATACCATTTGACTGTATTGCTGTTCAGTCAGTGGACTATGTTTTCACTGCTCCAGTTCTTTCCAACGTATACTCTTACAACACCAAGTGTCTGTTCAATTCATTTTGATCAGACAAAGTGAACGCTTAAGATTTTGTGTGAGTCAGAGTAACTGTGTAATGAGCCACGTTCTGCACTTTAATCACATACGATTTATGGAACTAATGGATATTTAGTATCCTGTAATCAGGAAGGCTGAGCTTGGTGTCAAAGCCAAGTTAGCGGTTTTTAACGCAGTATTTGTTCCAACTCTTACCTATGGTCATGAAATTTGGGTAATGACCGAAAGAATAAGATCACGAATACAAGCTGCCGAGATGAGATTTCTTCGTGCTGTTGTGGGAATTACTCGCCGGGATAGGGTGAGAAACACAACAGTGCGCGGGGAACTCAATGTTGGGCAGCTGCTTCTTCGAACGGAAGGGGCTGTACTTCGTTGGTTTGGTTACGTGGCACGAATGTCCCCATCATCACGACTTCCGAGGCGTGCCTTGAATGCGATTCCATCAGGTAGGCGACCGCTTGGCAGACCTTGGATGAGATGGTTGGACCAAGTCCAAACACTCGCTTGGTTGCGCTTGGGCATAGCTCCTGATGAGTTAGAGTCGATGGCGGAGGATCGAGTGGCCTGGAGATCTCTCGTGCATGCATTGCCCCCACGACCCCTTTAGTGGAACATGCGGGTCATTGAAAATGAGATGAGATGAGATGGATATTTAGTTATAGTTAGGGGCTCTCCATTGTGAATGAATGTTGCCCGATATATTGCCTGTATGAACTGAATATTGCATTTCTTCGCCTCCTCGTTAAAAGATTATAACCAATTTGCATTGCGCCATGTTTGAATGGAATGTGACAGAATACTGGGATTTTATCACAGTCTGACTATCCGTACGTATGTATGATGTCTCTTCTACATGGATACCATATTGTAAACTCTTATCTAGACGAAGCCTCTATGATCAACATAGTCTCCACCTAAAATATACTACAATGTGCCTAATCCACAAAAAAGGAGACCTTCTAAAATGCACCAACTATAGAGGCATCAGTCTTCGGAACATTGCATACAAGATTTTATCTGCCGTGTTGTGTGAACGCCTAAAGCCATTCGTCAAAGACCTGGTCGGTCCATACCAGTGTGGCTTTAGGCCAGGAAAATCCACCATCGACCAAATAGTCACACTGCTGCAAATCTTGAAAGAAACCCAGGAACAGCAAATCGATACCCACCACAACTCGTCCGTTTGTGTAGGATGACGATGGAGAATGCACGATGCTCCATCAAGGTCGGTAAAGACTTAACCGAGACCTTTGATGTCAAAAAAGCCAAGGCGACGCGCTGTCATGCGACTTCTTCAACATCATATTTGAAAGAATTGTGCAAAACTCGCACGCCAACACCAAAGGCACAATCTTTCAGAAGTCCGTCCAACTACTTGCGTACGCCGACGAAATTAATATAATCGGAAGAACACAGCGTGATGTCAATAGCGCTTTTGTGAGTATTGCGACGGAGGCCGCGAAGATGGGTTTAGCGGTAAATGAGGGCAATACCGAGTATATGCTATCAACCAAAAAGGACACCCAACACCGACGTCTCGGTCAGAACGTCACACCAGACAGATATAACTTAGAGGTAGTCAAGTACTTTGTCTACCTAGGTACCGCTATTAATTCAGACAATGACACCAGCGCTGAAATCAAACGAAGAACAACTCTTGCAATTGATAAACAAAGCCCTCTCTCGAACAACCAAGGTAACCCTGTGCAAGACCTTAATCGTCCCAGTCCTGCTATATGGCGCAGAAGCATGGACTTTGTCAAAAGCAAATGAGGTTGCTCTTGGCTACTTTGCGAGGAAAATTTTTCGGGTGATTTTCGGTCCCGTTTGCATAGAGGGTGAGTGGAGGAAAAGATATAACAACGAACTGTACGAGCTGTTCAGCGACATCGACTTAGCCAGAAGGGTGAAGATCCAGCGATTAAGATGGTTAGGTCATGTAGAGTAAATGGAAACCAATGCTCCGGCCCGGAAAGTGTTCGAATCCACCCCCGAGGGACGGCGCAGTAGAGGAAGACCGCGACTCAAGTGAAAAGGGACCTCAACCAACTGTGCGTGCGTAACTGGAGGCAGCTAGCTAAAGATCGAGCTGGCTGGAGACGCTTGTTGGTTGAGGCCCAGGTCCACCCGGACTGTAGCGCCACATTAAGTAAGTAAGTAAGATTGGAAAACGTAGCGATATAGTGATATTAAGATCCATCCAGAAGACGTCTACATAATACCGCTCCCCCGTCATGTCTCCAATTGTAAAATGTAGCAGTGGATCATCTCAAGGCTGAGCTTAGGCTACTGTGGGGGTCAGAAGATGGCGGATCGCTAAAAAAGTACGAATTTGATTACATTTTTATAAATTTGATGACACCTGATTGAACAAATTGGCATAAACTAAAAAAAAGATACCTTATTACATGAACTCCTTAAAGTCAGTATCAAAGCAAACGACACCACACATTTTAACGGATCATTAAAACTCACTCAAAAATCTTGTTTCGGCATCATGAACTCCCTCAAGGCAACCACCATCCCAGTTTACTGCCGCCAAATCCTTTTGATGTTTGGGTCACATTTCATTTACCCAATCGGAAGTTTATCAAACGGGTTTTAACTCTCCACCAGAATAGTTACGAGAGCATTTGAAACTTGACCCTTTTATTTCAGTTGTCATGGTCTCATCATCATCAAACCAAAAGTTTGCTTGGAGATTTTGTTGAGGAATTTATCACACTTGCTCGCAAAGTCCATTAAAGCCTTTTGCAAAGTTCTCTTTTAAGAGAGGACAAATGAGGTACCCCCCATAGTCTTCACGCCGCACCCTCTTCAAGTCATCTTCGAGTTTTTCTCGCAAACAATATTCGAATGTCAGAAATGAGCTAATAAATAAATAATCAACTCTTCCTCCCCTCTTTAGAGCGTGTGGGCAAGAACTGCTTCTAGGATAAAATGCAATTAATGCTAATGTTGTCAGAAATGGGGTGGAAAAAACTTTCCTAATTACCACCATTGGGCAGCGCCTTTCTTGTTCGTTTTGGTGAAGTCGTTTCTTTTAATTCTCCCGACTCCGAAGTTTTCGAAAAATACTTACAGTTTCGAATGAAGTAATGGCCCCACATTAAGTATTTAACAGGGAATTTCGAAGAAGGCCTCTCCTCGTAATCTGAAGGATGCCCATGCTGAGATTACTTTCTGCTCTACGCCTTAAGTATGGAAGGCTGTTCCGTCTGTGGACGATTGCGTTGGGTTTAGTTAGGTCGTTTGTTGCTCCTCCATCCCTGCATGTTTTGCATTTTCCTTTCAGTCCTTGGATTCCATCTCGTTTTTTTTCTTCTTTACTTGGCAAATATTCAATGTGCCGGATGTCGAGACTTTGGGCAAACTGAAAGTGGTCATGTTCATTAGCACCCCATCATCACTGGCATTGTACAAACACAAAGTTGTTATCCCTTTGATCTTGGCCATGGGCCTTGAGGATATCACATTTTACATTCGTTAACTGGTAATGTGCAATGGGTGAAGATGAATCCTTCAATGAACTTCTTACCCTTGCTGTCGCCTGATTTATGATGGAATACACAACAAATTACATATGATGAGTGAGTGCATGAGGGTAATTATAATACGGCATAGAAAAGAAGGCGAAGAATTTTTTTGGTGATGAATTTGTAATAATTTAGTCTACATCTATATCTGCAAAAGTTCTGGATTAACTTGTTAATTGGTTATACACAGATTTTCCGATATTTAAGAACAGATCAAATTTTAGGAGAAAGAATTTAAAAAAGGTACAGAAGTTAAAAGCTTTCATATTAATACTACGAAGTTGTAGATGTACACGTAGTGTGTAGTGGAAAACGCCTATAACGACCACTGTCCTGTACTGTCAGATATATCGGCCTATTTTCAAAAATAAATAATTGTTGTCTTTGCTTCTACCGATGGAATAAGAAAATAAATTAAAAGAAAACTCAAACTTTTCTTGTTGATTTTTGTGATTTTGCAGTGGTTATCACAAACAATTTGAAACGTCACCAACGTGACTGTCGTTCTACATTGTGCAGATGTTGAATATTTTTGGTATAAACTTAGCTATACATCGTGTGCACCGTGGCGTTGTTCGTATGTGTGTCGACCCCTAAGCACAAGGCTTTCAGGTCTAAGTTCAAATTCCAAAACAAGCAACAATTTGTCAAAACAAAAAATCTTTGCGGCTCCATCTCTTTCGAGTTACTGACAATGTTCAAAGAGTATAACTGTAACGTTTGGAGTCGGCATTAAACTGTAGGGCCCCTCCACTGGTGAGAAAACAGTTGCGAGCACAAGACGAGTGGTTGCTGAGAAGCTAGGCCCAAGTTCATCTCGGACTACAGCATCACTATTGTTGTGATGTGCAGCCAAATTAAATAATATTAATAAAGGTTGCATAGGAAATACACAAAATTGGACGATTATTTTGAAAGAATTTAAATGAAAAATTTGATTGATTCGCTTATATAATTGAAAAATTTTATATACAGTGCCTCACAAAAATATTCGAAATTATGTTTTTTCCTGGATCCTAGTTAGTTGAATTTTGTTGTTGTTGCAGACAGAAAACATAGTTTATTTTTTCTGATTTTTTGTTAACAGAGAATAAATGTTGAACTAAAACTGTTTTTTTATTATAATTATAATAATTACTTGTTGTTTAATAACAATACTAAAATCCAGGACAAAGTACATAATTCCAAATACTTTTATGAGGCACTGTATGTACATTATTATGTAAGAGTACACTAAATAGTTAAACATAGGGAGTATAAGATTCTAACCAAATATTTTAATGAAGAAAAAAAGCTATAAATGTGATGATTTGTTTTTTTTTTTGGGCGCTCAGAGTGGACTCGTACCTTGCTTCTGCAGCAACTATTTGTGTTGTGCGTCCTATTGTTCTCCAATGAATGCAGAGCACCTAGTCACACGCCAACTTCAAACGACGCAGTTCGAAAAGATTTACGTTCCAGTTATGTCCTCAGAATGCTGTCAGCGACCCCCTAGGATCGAAACGAACCGATTCGCGTGTTCCGCACGCAGAAAATCTTTCCTGCCCCATCGGATTTCCCAGTCGTTTGTAAACAGACACTTATACCCTTACACCTTGAGTAAGAGTTTGAGTTTGAGAGTATTTTACTTATAAGGCCCATCTTCTTTCATTTCCATATAAATTTGCTATTTAATTTAAACTATGTAGAAGTGATCATTGGGCGATATGTAGATAAGGAAGGTTTTACTATTGTTACTCATTATTTATAATACTTCCTCAATACTTATATGAGTATGCTTAAATTAAACATACTTAAAAACCAGTTTTATCTTCAAAACTGGTTTTGCAATGCATCCTATCCATAAACGCTCTAGACCGTGAATAACAATTTTGGCCCAAGTTAACAGAAAAAATCGAGGAAGCTGCATTTTGATTTGAAATTTTTCTTACATGGTGTAAGATTTTGTTTTCAATTTGTTGCAAGTCAGTTCGTGTCGTCTTGGTATGTTAATTGTTATTCTTTGCATTATATGTTATTGATTGTCTTGTCATGTTTGCTCTTTATTTGTGTTCTCTATCACCAGAGAATCATGCATTTTGTTTTTAGTTAATAAGTCCTGACATAAGTGTCTTAAGACGCCTTAGACAAAAGCCAGTATTTGGTTTTAGGATAAAAAAGAGATACAAAAACTGATGACCGAACTTTTTCCACAAAACTGCGTAACATAAATGTTCACGTTCAGTGTATTATAATGCACTTTAATCTTATTTTGTATGCTAAAACTTTTAATTTGGGTACAAATGTAATACGTTTTTGTTAAAAATGACAAAAAAAATATCAAAAAATTAGCTCAGAAACTTATTATATTGAAATTGTTAAGATGTTCTTAAATGAATATTTACAGTGAGGTCGTCCGATTCTTTTGTTAAAATTTAACCTTCGCAATTGTGAACTGGCTTGGTTTCTAATTGTTCGGGTTATCGCGAGTCTACTGTACATACATATATGAATATAATTTTTACAATCAGTCGTCACTGAGCATGCCAAGCGAATACAAGCTATAAATCAAAAATCAAAAATAAAAAAAAATAATTAAAAAAACTTTTAAAATCCAGAACTCGAAAGGAAAAAATAAAAATTTTGAAATAACAATAATACTAATAATTGAATAGTAATGGTGGCGGAGCTGTCGCTGATTCCTAGCGACACCTCGAAGAATGGAAGCGACGGAAATTTAAATAAAAAAAGGAGAAGAATTTTGAAGCCAAAGCCGAAGAGGCAGCAGCAGAGACGAGCAATGCTGCCAAACAATTCCGGCGAAAGAGATGCTGAAGAAGAAACCTCGTACAGCGGCAGCGGAAATTTGTACGTAGAACTTCCGAGGCGGCAGATCAGGCCGAAGACGAGAGGGAATTGGCCATGAAATTAAAAGAAAAGGACGAGCTGGAGGCATTTATAAAAACCCTCCAGCTCAAGCTAGAAAAATGAATAAAGGAAGAAAAGAAAGTTCAAAATGAAAAGGAGAACAAGAAATTGCCACAAGCGCAAAATCAAGAACAACCCAAGCAGCAGCAGCAGCAGCAACCCAAGGAGCAGCAGCAGCAACCCAAGAAGCAGCAGCAACAACAACATCAGCAGCAACAAAAGAAGGGGACGAAGGTTAAATTGCCTCCTATCAACATTACCGGTATGGACGCCGAAGACACGATCCAGGTATGTAAGTTGGCCGTAAAGGACAACTTTTATATAAAAAATAAGGGCTTCGCTGGCAGGCCATCCACTGCTTATCAGTGGATGGCTTCAAGCTTGTGAAAGATAAGATGGCGTCAGCTGGAGCTGATTTTTTTTCATATACTCCCAGGGGAGAAAAGGCCCAGACCGTTCTACTAAAAAGATTGAGAGTAGCTGCTGAGCCGGAGGACGTTTTGAATTCGTTGCGGCAAGCGAACGTCGCTAATGTAGAATTTTTGGGAGTTAAGCGCTTTTCCACTGTTCGACCAAGGATGGAACCGGTGCATGTGCTTTCCCTTTTCTTGGTGCAGTTGACACCAGAGAGCAGGCTTGAGAATCTGAGGAGCATTAAGTTCTTTGATTTTCAGGTCGTCTCTTGGGAGAGATTGAGGAGGAGCAAGCAGATGCTTCTCTGTGCAAGATGCCAGAGATTCGGGCACGCTGCAGGAAACTGCAACATGCCGACTCGATGCAGTAAATGCACAGAGGGGCATCTGTCTGCGCAGTGTCCTCTGGGTGAGGGAAAGGTCGAGGACAGATCTCGGCTAAAATGCATCCATTGTGGTGCCAATGGGCATCCTTCCAGTTATCGGGGTTGTTCGAAGGTAAAGGAATTAGCTAAACGAGAAATGCAAGAAAAAACGAAAGTGACGGATTCAAGGCCGATGCCGAGAATTTTTGCCACTCCTGTTACGCCGGTTGTGTTTTACGCCCAGATGGCATCTGGTAGACGACAGGCACAACAGACAGCGCCAAAGGTAGCTCAGGCTACAGTAGAGGCTCCAAATGTGGGTTTCGCGGAGCTGTTGTCAATGATGGCATCAATGCGGGCCTAGATGGCACAGTTCCAAAAAGACCTTGCACGGATGGACCAAGTCCTTTCGTCGAGACCCGCTGGGTCAAGTGCGTATCCAATATAATGGTTACGCCGGCAGCTGGAGAATGCGAATTCACTCGTCAGGATCGAAAGAAGGTTGGCTTTACTCAACCTGTTGGAGACCCATAAGCCTGATGTGTTGATGGTTAGCGAAACTAATATGAAATAGGCTGTATATCAGCTGCTCAAACGGTGGTTGTCCATAAAAATAATGTTGTCCGTGTTTTATTGAAAATTGGATAGCCAGCTTTTTTTTTAGACAGTTATACTCTTTGAGCATTATTGGCTCGGCAGAAGTGGAGCCGTGAAATTTGGAAATCATTTGTTTGTACTGCGAATTGAGATGCGTACTGCGGCTGTTCGAACCTGATAAAATTATGCAAGTCAAAAATATTCATCCTGAATGAAGAAAATTCTGGTCAGAATTTCAAAATATTGCGATTGGTACCATTTATTTAGCACAGTGAGGCACGTCAAAAACTTGCCTGCTGTGCACGTTCCCTATAAAACTGCAACCCCATCTGAGGCCATAAGCAAAGAATTCATTTCACAAAACTCCCTTTCTTGCCATAAGAATTCTAGCAAAGGGAACAAAAGTTTGCAAGTGTAACAAAACGTCCACTCGCAGCTTTATCAGATGCACGATTTTAAAGTAAAGTTTCAGATATGACACTGTCGTGCCTGGCGTATGGAGCGTAACACGTCCAGCGCATATCCATGGCATGCAGCACTTATGTGCCACTTGTTATCGTTGGTGAAGTTCCCTCCCCAAAACTATGCGTGTTTAAACTAATCTCTATGCATCCTGTCTGCCTGTGTGTTTGCGGTTGAGCAAAGTATCCTTGAGATAGATAGTATCTTTACAACTCCGACACATTTGCACTTCTGTATAGACGGAGAGCGAATGCGAAAGGTCGAGGGAGATGAATTTTGGTTTGCAGCAACGTTTAGAGTGTAGTGGTATCTGTAAGTGCATTTGTATCTATCAGTTATGAAGTGGGTACACATTTAATCCGTTTTACGTGCACTAAATGTGGGCCAAAGTAGTTATGTTAGATCAGACAGACAGATGACTCTCCACGCGGGTGGTTGAGAGGTTATTGTAGTTCCTGTTCGTAGTCTCACCACAATGTGGTCTCGTCCGTACTTAACAAATTAGTTAGACAGACAGCACAGGTCTCGGATATCAATGAACATTTGCAGTGTTTCTAGTGCATCTCTTGCCTATGGTGAGGATACGGAAGAAGGATTTATATTGTAATTCGGTTAAAAGACTTTACCTATGGATGTTGTAAGTGCAATTTTGATGAAGTTTCTGAACACTGCAGCATATTTTCTGGTGAATTTAATTTGAAATTTATTACCCAAGTGGGCATGAAGTCCAAGAAACAAATGTGGAAATGAAATGAGCAATTGAGAAACAAGCTTTAGACCAGTGCATTATAGACAAGTTTAAACACAACTTCTTCTATTTGAAACATGTTTGTATCATTTGATTCTTTGTGTTTTTAGGTTATTTATTTGCATTTCAAGGAATAAACTTTGAATTTAAGTAAAGTTGGAGGGGGTTTTTGCTAGAGAAAGAGAAGAGCATTCAACTTTAATCATTCGTAAGACCATAAGTGACTTCATCTAATTAGTCATTCCAGAACGATTTACAAGAACTTGTTACGTGGTATACTTAATAATAATAATAATGACGGCGCTACAGTCCGAGGTGGACCTGGGCCTAGCTTCTCAGCAACCACTCATTTTGGGCTACTACCTACTGTTATCCCACGAGTGAAGGGAAGCTACAGTTTACTAGACATTTATACTCTTTGAGCATTTTCAGTGACTCTAAAAAATGTTAGGTGTTTTTTTCGAGATTCTAACCTTAGACCTCGAGTGTAGGAGTTGACGCACCTACCCACTACGCCACGGCGTCCACAAAACTACAATAATACATCACCAACATTCGTTTATAATATTGATTCAAAAGTAAGAAAAAATCCGACGAGTATAATCCACAGAAAAGTTTGTTGGCATTGAATCACATGAATGAAAATATAAATTACAATTTTGTTGGTCGCTGTACGAAATAAATAAGCACATACGCGATTCGGTAAATAAGCACATACGAACAATCGATTCTGATTTAGTTCGACTTTACGAAAACATCCTCATCACTTTTCAATCAACTACATTTCTTCAGGAGTACTCGGGAGTACGGAGTACAGCTGTCATCTTAACCTCTCAAGCTCTGCCATTCAGATATAATACTCTCGATGCTTCCATTTGTTTGAGACAAATTAAGGCAGCACAAAACGAGCTGTAATAGCCATTTTAATATATATTGCGGCCTACACTCCGAGGTGAAATTGGTCTCTACAACAACCACTTCTCACTGACCGGCGAATTTTGAGAAGCCTTTTCTTACGTACTTTTTCTTCTTAATACTAGGTGCGCAACTAAGTTTTCGCAGGTTTTTTTTATGAAAATGCAAAGTTATTGTAAAAAAATTGTTGTACCAGGTGTATCGGTATGAAGTGAGCGTCAAGATACAAATGTCTCGATAGGGAACATTTATTTTGAACGGGCCTTAATTTTTTTTTGTTTGGTTGATATGACACCTGTCAAACATATTTAGTACACATCAAGCCTTTGAGCAAACATCATATTTTTTCATAGTGTTCAAAATGTCGAATTTTGTACCAGAAAATGATGACTTGCGGAAGCATTAATTTTTCGTTTCCATTTGAAAAAAAGTGCTGCAGAGTCGCATTTGTTGCTTGTCGAGGCATATGGTGATCATGAGAAATGAAGAACGTGGAAGACCACCAAAAAAGTCTGAAGACCCCGAACTGCAAACAATTGGACAAAAAATGACACTTTGAGTCAGAAAAAAACGGAAGAAATGTTAAATGGTGCATAACAGACAATTTCTGACCATTTAAGAGCTATGAATTGAATTAAACGAAAGATAAATGGAAAACCGAAAAACCACTTGTGAAATTTTGCTTCAAAGACAAGATAAAAAATCAGTTTCCAGTCGTTGTTGAAAAACTTACTTTGACTTAGTTCAAAAGGATAGCATGGGTCCATGATGTGATTTAACTGGTAACAAGAAACTTACCGGACTCACCTTTTCTGCACCTTCGTACGGAAACATTGTGTGGTATTCAATGTCAGGATATTCCTAAACTAAATCTAAGTCCTCGAGCAAAAGAAGACCTATACAACATTAACTCGCTTGGAAATATCAATCCAAAAGCTCCACCGTGAAGTCACAACTCTACGAGCGTAGACACATTATGAACATAAAATTCCATTGAAGAGAAACAAATTCAATTTGAGCTGTGTTTCATGGCAAAAGCCGGAAGAGTGCCGTTTTGCCTTTTATTCAAACCAAAGAGAACGTTTTCCTTATACACCCATAGTGCAACGTATAGTATGCACAAAGACAGAGCTTTAATTTAATTTCACTCGACAATCTCACCGCAAATGTCCAAGGAACCTAGTCCCACCACCTTCGTTCAACGTCCACCCACTGTCAGTCTGTGAAATCCTTCTTAAGGCGACGTTGAATTAAAAAAAAACTGAACGGAGTCACCTGCACGTTGAACCTCACCCAATCTCACGCAGCGTTTGCGTCAATATGAACACTGCCCCTATTTGCCTTTCTCTTACTTTGAGTAAAGGGGAGGGGGCTTCATCTATTCGGTTGGCGCATAACAAAGTAAGTGAACGATGTTAAGAAAAAGAATAGAAAAGGTATAGCAGAATCATCATCATCCCTCAGGAACATTTGCACTTCACTTTTAATGATCAACTGAGAGTTAAGTTACTGTACTTGGTGTGTGCCTAGCTTCGCTGTCATCATGGCATGCCTTCATTAGGGGTATACCAGCATACGAAGTGCTTCAATCTAGACAGGTAAACAAGGCGTTAATTAGTCTATGCTGTTGTTGTTCTCCTTGTTCACTATATCTATGGGTTTCTTTTTCGTGTTACTCGTGCTTGACTCTGTCCGGGAACTTAAGGGAGGCTATGTGGCATTCTCAATCTAAGTGCGGTACGTTTTACATCTTCGGGGCATTTTTACCTTGTGTTTGAAGATTCACTACTCTGTGTAGTTGTTACTACCAATTTACCAGGGGTAATTAAATAATGAGGGAGGACTATGAAATTTTAAGCAGCAGCAGAAATCTAGGGGTTTAATGAAATCTCAAGCTTCTCTAGCAGCAGAAAATGG
The DNA here is from genome assembly GCA_930367185.1 of Myathropa florea. Classification (NCBI taxonomy): domain Eukaryota; kingdom Metazoa; phylum Arthropoda; class Insecta; order Diptera; family Syrphidae; genus Myathropa; species Myathropa florea. The sequence continues at coordinate 25,656,697 of OV884005.1, read as the reverse complement.
AAAAATCATGCGGATGTACATAAAAACGGGTGGAAGCCCGAGCGAAGGCCCTGGAGGCCTTATTTTTAACCGTGCAAATTAACGACGATTGTTTTGAAACTAATTTACAGAATCGAAGAAAGTTACCAATATACGTAGTTGCATAATTATATTGTGGCGCTATATTCCGAGGTGGACTTGGGCCTAGCAACCACCCTTGATGTGCGTGCTATTGTTGCTGCCACGAGTCAAGTGCGGACCTTTATTTTTATGAAATTGGAGTTTGAAGTTTTGTTTGTGTCAGGAAACGAACCTAAAATCGCCAAACTTAAAGTGTGTATAATGGAAATACCGACATTTGTGGGATATTACTGGTGATAGAATTATTCGATGATTTGATTTATATTATTTTTTTTTAAGGTGGCGCTACAGTCCGGGGTGGACCTGGGCCTCAACCAACAAGCGTCTCCAGCCAGCTCGATCTTTAGCTAGCTGCCTCCAGTTTCGCACGCACAGTTGGTTGAGTTCCCTTTCCACGTGCGTGCGCCGCCTGAGTCGCGGTCTTCCTCTACTGCGCCGTCCCTCGGGGGTGGATTCGAACACTTTCCGGGCCGGAGCATTGGTTTCCATTCACTCTACATGACCTAACCATCTTAATCGCTGGATCTTCACCCTTCTGGCTAAGTCGATGTCGCTGAACAGCTCGTACAGTTCGTTGTTATATCTTTTCCTCCACTCACCCTCTATGCAAACGGGACCGAAAATCACCCGAAAAATTTTCCTCGCAAAGTAGCCAAGAGCAACCTCATTTGCTTTTGACAAAGTCCATGCTTCTGCGCCATATAGCAGGACTGGGACGATTAAGGTCTTGCACAGGGTTACCTTGGTTGTTCGAGAGAGGGCTTTGTTTATCAATTGCTTTCTTGACCCAAAGAAGCAGCGATTAGCAAGAGTTATTCTTCGTTTGATTTCAGCGCTGGTGTCATTGTCTGAATTAATAGCGGTACCTAGGTAGACAAAGTACTTGACTACCTCTAAGTTATATCTGTCTGGTGTGACATTCTGGCCGAGACGTCGGTGTTGGGTGTCCTTTCTGGTTGATAGCATATACTCGGTATTGCCCTCATTTACCGCTAAACCCATCTTCGCGGCCTCCGTCGCAATACTCACAAAAGCGCTATTGACATCACGCTGTGTTCTTCCGATTATATCAATTTCGTCGGCGTACGCAAGTAGTTGGACGGACTTCTGAAAGATTGTGCCTTTGGTGTTGGCGTGCGAGTTTTGCACAATTCTTTCAAATATGATGTTGAAGAAGTCGCATGACAGCGCGTCGCCTTGGCTTTTTTGACATCAAAGGTCTCGGTTAAGTCTTTACCGACCTTGATGGAGCAGCGTGCATTCTCCATCGTCATCCTACACAAACGGACGAGTTGTGGTGGGTATCGATTTGCTGTTCCTGGGTTTCTTTCAAGATTTGCAGCAGTGTGAATATTTGGTCGATGGTGGATTTTCCTGGCCTAAAGCCACACTGGTATGGACCGACCAGGTCTTTGACGAATGGCTTTAGGCGTTCACACAACACGGCAGATAAAATCTTGTATGCAATGTTCAGAAGACTAATGCCTCTATAGTTGGCGCATTTCAGAGGGTCTCCTTTTCTGTGGATCGGGCAAACAATGCTGAGGTTCCATTCATCGGGCATGCTTTCTTCCGATTGCCACACCCTCGGACGAAACCAAAAAAAAATCCTGAATATATTGTAGTAGTGGGCGCCGTGGCATAGTGGGTAGGTGCGTCGACTCCTACGCTCGAGGTCGTCGGTTCGAATCTCGAAAAAAACATCAAACATTTTTTCACGGCTCCACCTCTTTCGAGTCACTGACAATGCTCAAAGAGTATAACTGTCAAGAAAAAGCTTCTCAATTTCGCCGTTCGGAGTCGGCATTAAACTGTAGGTCCGCTCCACTCGTGAGAGAACAATAGCACGCACAACACGAGTGGTTGCTGAGAAGCTAGGCCCAGGTCCACCTCGGACTATAGCGCCGCTATTATTATTATATTATTATTATTATATTGTAGTAGTGTCAAAACAGATTACAGATGGTATCGACAATTTTGCTTGTTGACGTACTGTAAATATTCATCCAGAAATAAGCCTCTTTGTTGAAGGTGATTTTTCGATAAAAATTAGGATCTGTTTCTAACTGATACACAGCTCTGGCCGTTCTTTTTGCTGGAGCGTTATTGCCCATTCGCTCGATGTGGCCGAGCCGGTCGTCGTTTTTTGGCTTTTTGGACTACATCAACAACTTGGTGCAGCTAGTAAAATTCGCGGTTGTATATTCTCCTCCATTCGCCTTCCTCGCAGACCAGACGTCGGGACCATATATCCAACGTAGAATTTCTCTTTCGAAAGCACCAAGAATCAGCTCTGCAGTTCTGCTTAGTGTCCAGCTTTCGGCTCCATATTGCAGGACTGGCAGAATAAGAGTTTTGTAGAGCATGATTTTTGGCCCTTCGAGTCAGAAGTTTTGAGCCCAATTGTTTTGACAAACCGAAGTAGCATCGGTTGCCATGAGCGATTCTACGTCGGATCTCCACTGTGATGTCATTCGTGGAGATCACGTTTGCCCCGAGGTAGACAAACTCCTTCATTACCTCAAAATTGTGGCTGTCGATTGTAATGTTTCGCCCTAGGTGGTGTGCGGCGGTTCGTTTCTTGCTCGACAACATGTATTTTGTCTTATCCTCATTGACCTTAAGACCAGCTCGTTTCGCCTGTACTTCAGTCGCCGTGAAAGCTTCCACTACGGCGGTTCGCGAGTTCGCGTTGGTATATTCTCCTCCATTCGCCCATTCCTCAAAAGTACTCAAATTGTGCTCTGCTCTTCTGCTTACCGTCCAACACTCGGCAGCAGATAGTAGAACTGGCAGGATTAGTGTTTTGTAGTGCATGTATTCTTTTTTTCAAGTTAGGAGTTTTGAACCCATTTGTTTCGCCAAGCCGAAGTAGCAGCGATTTAATAGGGTAAGTCTTCGTCAAATCTCCACTAATATGTCACTCGAAGCGACTGGATGGCATAGTTGGTTAAGTGCCTGCTCCAAGTTCAAGGGGTCCCAGTGAATCTGGTCCAGTCACCATTTGCCGTTGGGATCAAATTTACGGCACTGGAGTAGGTTGCTGCCTGTCAGTACAATGGGTCAAGCTTGAGTCTGAGTGCTCCAGTGCAGAGTTCCAAAAGTCTCCGAAAAAATGGTGTTATTCGTTGGTTTGCTATTTGCTCCGAGGTATGTTAACTCCTCAACCACCTCAAAATTATTGTTGTCAATAGTGAAGTTTTGTCCTAGGCGGTGGACCGATAATTCTTTGTTTGTTGACAACAAATATTTGGTTTTGTCCTCATTTCAATTTCACAAATGTAGCTTCAACAATATAGCCGCTCTAAACTGTCAAATTCGGAAGTCCCTATTGAAAGATTAAGGACGATGCCGGAATGCCATAATGTTACCGTCAATGGAGAGCGCTTTAGAAACACGATTGCAAAGGCAATTTCAAAAATATTAATTACATTACATACAAACCGCCTTGGCGTAGTGGGTAGGTGTGTCAACTCCTACGCTCGATGTTGTCGCTTCGATTCCCGAAAAAACACCAAACATTTTTTCACAGCTCCACCTCTTTCGAGCCACTGACAATGCTCAAAGAGTTAACTGTCTAGAAAAAGGTTCTCAATTTCGCCGTTCGGAGTCGGCTTTAAAGTGTAAGTCCCCACCACTCGTGAGAGAACAATACCACGCACAACACTAGTGGTTACTGAGAACCTAGGCCCAGGTCCACCTCGGACTGTAGCGCCGCCATTATTATTATTATTACATAAAAACTAGCTTATCAACTAGATAGATGTGAACGTTTCCCATCGTCCATTTCCATAATTTCATAATTTTCCTTCCATTTTTCCACTCTTTTTTGGTTTAGCAATTCTTTAATTATTTTCCTTGAAGAACAACCAAAGAAAACATGGAAAAAGTAACCAATCCAAGCCAATCCCCCAGCTCCGACAGTAAGTATACCCTTCTACATCTTTATCTAACACACCACGCTCCTGGTGCAATGATGTTACCACCTCAACCTCAAACCATTGGACGACTCTCCGTTGCATTGTTAGGCGGTTCGCCGAAAGTGTCTCTTACTCCATTTTGAATGCACTTAGTGATACTTCTTCCATTGCTGCAGCACAAAAGGATATCTTTTTCATACTTTAGCTCAGTGTGCTGGTATATTCCTTCATTCTCACACTATTGACACATCCTTGCATGTGTCTCCCAGCAATAGTACTTGAAGCGTGATGTTAGCTTTATTATGTTTCACCAACAGGACGACTTCGTGTAGCAACAAAAATTTTCACGAAAAGTCGCCCTTCTGCACATATGTACATATGTGTGTACAGTGTACACGTATGTTGCACATTGTCAGCAGATGTTGAATGGAAAATGGTAAGAAAAAAGGATGCGCCACCATTCATCGCCACTCCATCACATTCCAAGCTCAACTTTAGAGTGTTTTGTTTCTCCCCGGTATCTACTTGCAATGTATGCAATGCAATTTATCGCTTCAAGGATAATACTGCATTACACATCTCTTGTCACGAACGTAAAAACAAAGGAAATCAAAGGATAATGGCGCGAGATACACCACTCCCGTTCATGTACTGACATTCGTTGGCGTTGGTGACGACGCGGTGAAAACGCGGTGAAAACGATGCAAAGGATATAAAACGGATTCAATTTGAAGCAGCTCTTGAGAAGCGATTAAAGGTATTAACGAACACCCCACTAGTCGAATCCAAGGGAATATCCTTCATTGTTCTTTTCCGCATTCGAAGTTCACAATGACCACGTTGCTTAGTGGCAACTACTGGACATGTATCCTCGAGGACTTCCATCAGTTTCAGTGCTTATCGGTGTGCAATTCATTTTTCTTAACTTGTATCCCACGAAACATGTGTGGCCCTGTATTGGACATGGCCATGCCTTGAATCTTATCAACCTCGAAATCTAGACTGGGGAGGTTGGCGTGCCTTGAAGGGATCGCCCCCTGTATTACGCGAATTTTACAACCCAGCACCCAGCGGTCGTAAAGGGATCTGCATTTCTTTCTTCTTTTTGAATATTTTATGAATATTTTATGGCCGCTCCAATTTGTATGTAGCGACGCGTTGTGGCTGGCTTGCATAGTTCATGGATGAGTGGGTGTTGTGTGCTCTGAGAGTACGCCCTTTTCATGTTCCTGTGACCTTACTAGGTTTTGTTTTGATGGGCTATAGTTTTACGACGCCGCTTGATGGTGAATAACAATCGACTTTGTGCTCATGAAGTGCGTAGTGCATACTTACTTATGAGAAACCAAGGCAAAACAAGTGGAAAAAGCAATTCTTCTTCGGCACGATACAGCAGGACAGGACTTTATTTATTTCGGCTTCAATTTCTTTTATTGAGGTCCTTACCTTCGCCTACGCGCTGGATTTAGACATCTACGAGTATGTTGGGAATAATATTTTCCTTAGCATAAGGTTCCTGACATATTTCTCAGAGTAGAAATGAATTCATAATTATGCTTATCCTTAATCACCTTTATGTGAATTAAAAATGTTATGAAATGCACGTAATCAGAAATGTGTGTCTTGCACTTTTGCCCCAAAAAGAATTTTAAAAATTATAAGTCCACTGCGGTCCAGGAACTTTTTTAATTGTGATTGGTGCCGTTAAAGTGCGTGAAAAATTTCCCGTACAATTTAGGAATCCCAAAAATAATAACTGGGAAAAGGCTTAAAAAATCTTCTCAGAAGATCTATTGCAACTTCTGAGGATATTGAAGAGGTACCAACCGAACTAATCGAAACATTTTAGAGAATCCCTTAACAATGCATGTCCGGATATCATCAAATAAAAAATACCCGCCAATGGGGAAAGCTGAGCTGAAAGCCAATTAGCTTTCCATAACGGTACAAATCTCTTTGAAATAGTGATTTGAGAGTCTTGAATCGGGGAGTCAGTTAATGGTTTTGCAACCTTAAGAGATTAAGGGAGATTCAGCAGAGACAGACCGTTCTTTGAAGCTTGGCGAAAGCAGCAGTATTCACACGAAAGCTTATTCCACCAAACGACCGATGCATAGAAGAGAAGGGGCCTAATCATAGCCGTGTAGATCCAAACGTATCTTTTTGGTGATAGACCCCAGGATTTGCCGAAAATTCCTTTACACTGCAAGTTTTTTGGCAATTTTCGTTTCGATATGTTTTTTCGACAGAAGCTTTCTATCTAGGATGACACCCAGATATTTAGCTTCATCGAAAAAGTAGCGGATGGATAGTAACACCTTTTAGTACTAGTTGAGTCAAACCAGCCAATTTCCTCCTCCTCGTGAAGAGAACAACCTCGGTTTTAAGAAGGTTGACTAAAACGACTGTATGGCGCAGTTGGTTAAGTGCCTACCCCAAGTTACAGAGGTCCCAGGTTCGAATCCTAGTGAAATCGAATCTGGTCCAGTCACAATTTGCCCTTGGGATCAAATTAATGGCACTGGAATAGGTTGCTACCTGGCAGTACAATGGACCAGTTTTGAGTCTGAGTGCTTCAGTGGTGGACTGAAAGCCCATTTCTAGCACACCAATCGTCGATCATATCTAGAGCTGGACGACTTAAATTAATTGTTTGAATGATTTGAGAAATAAAACACAATTTTTCTTGAGTGCTGCTATCTTCAGCTTGGCTGCACACTCTTTCAAAATTTAGGTAGGTAGGTAGGTAAAAGTGGCGGTGGACATACAGATCCTGTTTTCGCACCCAATTAGCGCCATGAAAGCGCCGTTTTGATACCAGATCCTATGGGATACCTAATTTGTGAGATGGGGGTGAAAAAGAGTCTGTATTCACTCAGATTAGCCTAATTTTGAAACCACTTCGTGGAATTTATGAAGGCTAGCAGACTATGAATGTTTGCTTCTGAGAGATTATTAGGGGTGTTGAAGAAGGCTTTGCCCAGAGTGCGTTGTCTGACTCTAGCTAGAGCCGGACATTTGCACAGAAAGTGCTCGGGGGTTTCTGGCTCAGTTTCCACCCGGCAGCTGCGGCAGTGCGAGTTAAATGGTATGCCTAGTCTTTCAGCGTGCCTGCCAACAGCCCAGTGTCCAGTGCAGACCGCAGTGATTCTGAATATATTGTTAAGCAGGTCTTTTGTTTTCTTTTGGTTGTAGTTGGGCCATAAGCTTCTGGATAGGACACATGTTTCCAGCTTGGTCCATCTTTCGTTGGCGATCTTGAGGAGGTGATTGTATATGTTGTTTTTACGAAGCCTAGTGGAGCCTGGATTTGTTCCACAACGAGACTATCTGCTGCTTCGTTTCCTATTATACCCGTGTGCCCGGGAACCCAGATCAAAGAGACCGGGCTCCGTTCACCTATAATGGTTAGTTCCTTGCAGCAGCAATCCACTAGTTTAGACTTTGTGGTTATGGACGTTAGAGCCTTGATAGCAGCTTGACTATCTGAAAAGATTGCTATCCGCTGTGCTGGTTCTGTTTTGTTTTTAATTTCAAGACCAGCATCATATATTGCAAGCACTTCTGCCTGGAAAATGCTTGCAAAACTTGGTACCTTGAGTGACTTTGATATCTTGAGGGCTTCGGAGAAGATTCCAGCGCCCACACCAGAGCCCATCTTCGAACTGTCTGTGAAGATGGCTATGTCATGGGTATGACTCTATCGCTTTTCCACTCAGTTCAAGTTGGAAAGTATGCTCTATAGTTTTTATTGAAATTTAGCTTTGGGATAAGGTAGTCAGTAAGACTCAGTATCGCCTGTTGTGGTAGTGAGTTAAGGATGTTACCATGTCCATAGGTTCTGCTATTCCAGCAGTTTGACTCTCTGAGTCTAAGTGCACTGCATGTGGCCATGAACGTTGCGTGTAGATCTGGAGGTAGAAGATGCAAGATAACTGTAAGCGCATCTGTGGCAGTCGTTCGTAGGGCGCCAGTGACACCTATACATGCAGTTTTCAAAATTTCAAAATTTACTTATTAAATTTCTGTAAACTCAAATGAGTGCAACTATCTTCAGCAAGTCTGCACACTCTTTGATATCCAACAAATAATCCAACCGATTTGATGACATTCGGTTGGTTTTATAATACGAAATTGATTACCTTAGCATTTCTCAATTTCAATTCGGAGATAGCCGATTTTGTTGGCTTAGCACTTTTCGGTGCATTCGCATTTTTCGCATTCTGCTAAGGCGAAAGTGTCAACTTGCATTTTTGTTATTGCTTTTGGTAGATGGTACGTAACTCCTGCGCTTTTGAACGCACAGCCGCTTGGCATGATCCGAAAGACAGAAGAGTTACATCATCCACATAGGCCTGGGCGTAGATGTTAGAACTATTGAGAGCACCGAGCAGAGTGTCAACCAGCATGCACCATAGCAGAGGAGACAAGACGCCACCCTGCGGGCAGCGTTAGAAAAACATTAATTTCTCATCATTCGCATTTATCGAAGAACTTTTGAAGGCACACAGTAAAATTGTCTTCAAGCGATTTATCGATAAATGTCAAGAACCATTTATAACATAGCATAAGCTCTCACATTTGGCATTTTGTTTAAAGTCAAAACCAAAAACGACTGTGTGACGCAGTTGGTTAAGTGCCTGCCCTAAGTTAGAGAGGTCCCAGGTTCGAAACCCAGTGAAAGCAAAGTTTATAAGCCTTTATCTGGTTTTTAAAATCTGGTCCAGTCACCATTTGCCGTTGGGATCGAATTAATGGCACTATCAGCGGTAGTAGTCTAACTGTGGGTATCACAATAGACCAACATGGTCCACCTAACCTAACCTAAGGTCAAAACCCCCTAAATCTCCTTATTGGGTTGGTCCACTAGTCTCACAAATGTCTATCGAAGATTCACAAGCAGCTAATAAGTCATTCAAAAAAGAATACAGGACGAACCACTCAGAACGAGTCCTATCTCTACATCTGCGTACATCTATACGAGCAAGTATCCTTCAAAATCCTCAAAGAACAGCCTTTAAAATAATTCTCTTTGTCTCACATGAGCAAACCTTAACCTACTTTTCGATTGAAACTAAGTCCACAAAGAGACTCTCATTATCGCCCCAAACCCCCCCCCCCCCCCCACACACACACTCCATCAGCTTTCAGCCATTTAACGAAGGCGATACCCTGAGTGGGGTTGGACACCGGTTACGCTGATCATAATTGAAATATTGATTTTTGTTACACTCTCCGCACTCAGTTTCCGAGTGACATGAGAGAAAGGAAATAATTATCCCATAAAGGGATGTTAAATAACCGGAAAAAGGATAATTCCCGACCAGTCTCCCTATTCGCAGTTTATTTGTCTTTCAGTTATCATTACAAACAATCTCTTGCGTTCGCAACCGTTCACAAGCGTACATTATGTATAAAGACTCCCCTGTTCCTCTTTCCCTCATTCAATATGCACCACTCACCATTGCTTCCCCACCAAGAACGATATGTCTCATATCGCACGGCAAAATCGCTGCGGTGGATGATGCTCAGCACGTTGTCAGAGGTGCACACCACCTCCAATAGGCTGAGGCATATGAAAGGAGCCGGAAGAATGATCCTTATTATGTCACTGAACTCATTCACCCAGATTCATTGCAACGGAATTCCAATATTCGTACTGGATTTTTATTTTATTTTTCCCTAGTGCACGTCTGCCTCGATCCAACGCTAGTTTCTTGGGGAGTGTTTTCCTCCATTAGATGGCTTTCGTATGCTCGAATGAGCGGACATGGGGCAAAGATGATCGTTTGATTTATGATTTTACTCGGTCGTTAATAAAGAATAAGTATTATCCTCTAGCAGGATGCAAACATGAAAAATACATAAGGAAACAAATAACCTTCGACTTTAATGTTTGCTTGTGCAGTGTATTGCATGGATGTCCTTCAGACTATGGGACAAAATAACATCCTCATCAGATTGACAGAAAGCTTATGTGACACCCGTGTTTGCCTGAGTGTGCAGATGGGGGTGAGAATACTGGCGTTTCATTGAAACGACCTCATTCTGGGGTATCCACTGCAATGCGAGGAGACTATAGATTATATGATTCCAGTGTAGTATCATATCTCAACAAGGTAGCTCCTTAATGAAGTTGGTTTTCGGTCAGAGTGGCATTTTCTGACCGAATTTCTACATCTGATGGATGTCAATCAATTTCACCATGAATTGTGGTCATTTGTTGAAATAATGCTTCATCAAGCACAGACGTAAATTGGGTTTGAATTTATACTCGTCGATAGATGAGTGTTGAATTAAGGGGGAGTATTTGCACACTGAAATCGTGATCCACAAGACAATTCCCCTTTCAAATAAAATATTTAGAAATATTCAAAATTTTCCCTTTCGACATGTTCATTCGAATGTCTGTGGTGTCAAAATTATAATCTCCACTTTATGTTCTCATGGAGAATTCGGAACACTATGAGAAGATCGATGGAGCAGAAGCATCATTTCGTAGCGTTGTGGGTATGTGAGTCGACCCCAACGCACTAAAGTTATAGTCTACGTTCATATACAGGGCGGCGCATAAGAACTGTTAAGATTTAATTATTGAGTAATTTTTTTTACGTTTTTTTTTTTTTCAAAATTTACTTTGAAAAACTTGGGAAATTTATGAGTGAAAGATTCAGCACAGAGCAAAGAACAAAAGTGGTTCAATTTTATTTTGAAAGTCGGCATTCAATTATTCAGACACAAAGATTATATCGAAATTTCTTTCATGTTCAAAATGCGCCCAGTGCTCCAACAATTTACCGATTGGTACAGCATTTTCAGCAACAAGCGGCTATCTGTGATCTTCGTCGTGCTGGAAGACCTCATGCAGTTCGAAATGATGTGAACATTAGTCGCGTGCAAGCAATTATCGAGGAAAACCCCGAAACTTTCACCAGGCGAAGTTGGTGATGGCTAGGTAGCTCTTGCAAAGAATTTGAAGGCAGTTACACCTTTTTCCATTTCAGATTCAATTTGTTCATGAGTTGAAAGCAAATGATCCACAAATACGCATTCAGTATGCTCGGCATTTTCATGTGATCGAATAATATCACGTATTTCTGATTTTAACTGACCACCGTGTTCGACCGATTTAACGGCTCCAGATTTTTTTCCTTTCCGGCTACTTAAAAAGTAAGATGTATGCCAATAAGCTAAGAAACATACAACATCTTAAGCCCAATATCCGAGAAGAAATGAGGGCGCTAGGACCGGAAATTCTAAGAAAAGTAATAGGAAATGCTTTGAAAGTAGCACGTCAGATCGAAGCAAACAATGGGTACCATTTGAGAGGTATTATCTTTAAAACATAATGTGAACATATTTCCAAACCATAACCTAAATTTTATTAAATGCCAAGGTTAAGTAAAATCAAAAAGAAAAATGTTATTCATCAAATAAATCTTAACGTTTCATATGTGCCACTCCATACCGGAATAAAAAAAACAAAAAAACAAAAAAAGCAAAAAGCCTCCCAATTATATGGGTTTCTTCCTGCTAAGATTTTGTTAAAAACAATTAATTTGGACATCGTAACATTACGTTTGGTTCATCCCACAGGGCCAGTTCTGCTTACCAAAAGTGGCCCACTGGGCATAATATATCACAACTTAGACCGTCATATCAAGAAAGGTTAAATTCTTACCTACAAACATCACCTAAACATAAATTCAAGGCTATGACCGCGTGAAACAATTCAGACCTAACTAAAGGGTGCTTTTTAGAAGTATACAAATTCAATATGAAATAAAACACTCGAAGCTAATGCTAATGTCTACGATATTAGCTTTATTTAATGGATAATTTTATGTTATTAGTGTTTAAATATGACCTCCGGCAGATGCGCCCCACGGCTAGCTCGGATGATGCGCAATCGTGAAGTCCAATTTTCGACAACTTTATCGAGCAACTTGCGTATATCAGCAATAACATGGGGAGTGTTGACTTTCAATTCGTCCAACGCCTCTGATTTATCGGCATAGACTTGTGACTTCACATTCAATCAAACGCACGATATACAGAATACAAGGTATTATGTTCCCGTCACTTATTTTTTTGAATTGTGCTGCATGTGACGTCATGCGTATCATGACATATGTTTTGTCGCGAACAATTTGAACAGTGTTGCGAAAACATTTGTGAATAATTTTGTGAAATTTGTGAAAAGTTTGATTAAAAAATGGCAGTTTGTGCAGTATTTGGTTGTAACACCAATAATAACAAAAATCATTTCTATTTTTATACTATAACCATCGTTTTTCATTTAATTAATGCTACAGAAAGTATATACGCAATCATTGAAGTGAATAAGTATAGATTTTCTCCATACAATTTGAATTCGATGTGAAGTTGCCCTAATATGTGTGACGTCACACGAATTTGACAGATAAGAGAAATATCATACCTTGTATTCTGTATATCGTGAATAAAACGCAATCAAACTCAAAACTGGTCCATTGTACTGCCAGGTAGCAACCTACTCGAGTGATAGTGCCGTTAATTTAATCCCAACGGCAAATGGTGACGACCAGATTCGATTTCACTGGACCTCTGTAATTTGGGGCAGGCACCTAACCAACTGCGCCATCCAATCGTTCGTTTGACTTCACATACACCAAAGAAAGTAAACTAAAGGTGTGAGGTCACAGGATCGTGGAGGCAAAATCACATGTCCATTACGCAAAATTATGCGCTCAGCAAGTGTTTCCCGCAATAAATTGATGCTGTCGCTCGCCGTGTGGCATGTTGCGCCATCTTATTGAAACCAAAGCTCTGTAACGTCAATGCAATTCAACTGGGGAACGAAAAAGTCAAAAAGCATATTTCTAAAATCATTCTGGCCCGCATCGTCTTTAAAGAAATATGGACCGATGATGCCACCAGCCCATAAAGCACTCTGAACAATGAGTTTTAATGATTGTGAGGGCATCTCGACAAAGGCTTCTGGGTTTTCTCAATACCAAATTCGGCAATTTTACCCGTTTTCATATTAATTTAACCAAAAATGTTCGGAGAATAACATTTTGCGTTGAAAATGAGGATCAAGCTGAATCACGTTTTCGGCCCATTCACCGAACCCACGACGCGTATAATGGTCACAGGGTTTCAACTCTTGTACAAGCTAGATCTTATAAGCTTTTAAGCCAATATCTTTCCGTAAAATCTGCCATAAAGTCGATGGGCATAGTTTCAATAACTGTGCTCGATGGCGAATCGACTCATTCGGATTCTCCTCAACACGGCTAACGTCTTCTGTTCGTACTGTTTATCGTCTTTATAATAATAATAATGGCGGCGCTACAGTCCGGTGTGGACCTGGGCCTAGCTTCTCAGCAACCACTCGTGTTGTGCGTGCTATTGTTCTCTCACGAGTGGAGGGGACCTACAGTTTAATGCCGACTCCGAACGGCGAGATTGAGAAGCTTTTTTTAGACAGTTATACTCTTTGAGCATTGTCAGTGATTCGAAAGAGGTGGAGCCGCGAACAATTTTTTTTTTTTTTTTTTAAATTGTTTGCCTGAACTTGGATTCGAACCTAGACTATGAAAGTCAAGTGCGCATGGGTCGACGCACGAACCCACACGGCCACGGCGCCCACGGTTTGTCGTCTTGTCGTCTTTGGGGATGCGTATTATCCACTAGAGTATACGTGGCGCGAAAACGATTCATCGTATTCCGAATAAGGAGATCAACTTGATAAGTTTTTTCTTTAATGGTCTATTTAAGAATATCGAGCAGAATTCTGCAGCAGAATTCACTAACTAACACTGGAGGCCAGATCTTCCAAAGACCGGAACAGTTGGTGGCATTCGCAAGTGTAAAGCGTTTAAGCGACAAAAATTACATTCACGCCCTAGCCGGATATCGCAACATAGAAGGAACTCAACTAAATGAAACACGTAAGTTAACATAGAGGCAATTAGCAAATGGTTTGATTATTAGAGTGAAAGGAGATACCGGTGTACAATGGCCTTAAGTGTTGTGGATTGTAATGAGTGAAAGTGGGATGAAGCAGGCAAAGAAACTCCTAGGGCAATATAGCCAAAAGAGGTTCGAGGTATGCATCAAAATGAGCAAGAACAACCTCCGTATCCTAACAGGCTTCCTAACGGGGCACTGTAGAGTCAGGGAGCATCTAAGGAAACTAGGGTATCAGAAGAAGGTCTCTGCAGATTTTGTGGAGAATTAAATTAAATTCCAGAACATATACTGGGATTTTGTGAGGCACTAGCCCACAAAAGAAAAATATGTCTGGGCAAGTACCTACTATCAGAAGAAAAAATGCAATCACTAGAACCATCTCTCATTCCCAGATGGGGTAGAGAGAATACTCTACAAGAGATTACTTCACTTACGCGAAATAGTAATAATCCATTACCCTCAATACAACTCTGAAAATAACTGTATTTGAGGGGAACTCGTAATAGTGCTAAGGTATTGAAAGGGGGCACAATAGATCTTAAAGGTCGCGGTGCAATATACCCTCAACCATAATAATAAGGATAATAATAATGAGTGAACGTGCGAGGCCGAGGTGTGTTCAGAAAATAACGGGAATTTTTAGATTTCGCGGTATTGGACAGTCCGATTGTAACATTTTTTTATTGTGTTGGCATACGTGCGTCTGAAGTATGATAAAATTGTCAGCTGAATTCATTGTTTACTTTGTCTATGGCAGCAGCTAAGGTTAGTGCTCCCATGAGCTCGGCGATTTTCGTTTGTTAAAAAAATTTATCAAAGAATTTGTATCAAATTTTGTGTCGAAAGTGAAATAAAGTGTAACAAAGTATTTGAAATGTTAACAAAGACCTATAGTGAGTCTGCTATGAGTAAAACAAAAGTTTTCGAGCGGTATAAGCGTTTCCAAGACGACCGTGAAAACGTTAAAGATGACATACACCCCGAACGCTCCAGAACATCAACAACCAATGAAAAAGGGGAAAAAGTGAAAAGTGATCACAATCAGAGAAGTCGCTGATGATGTTGGCATATCGATTGGCTCATGCCATGTAATTTTTTCGAATGTTTTTGGGTATGAAACGGGTGGAAATAACATTTTTTTGTACCTGCACCTGCTCACACTTCATTGCTTGTTCGCGAATTTTTGGCTAAAAACAATACTGTAACATTGCCCCAGTCTTAATATTCGCCAGACATAACTCTGTCTGACTTATTCCTATTTCCAAAAGCAAAGAGAACATTAAAGGACCGTCGTTTTCCAAGCATAGATGACATAAAAGCGCATCGCTCAAAGAGCTAAATTCTGCCTTAAAGATCGAGTTTGAGAAGTTTTCCGAGGATTGGAAGATGCACTGGCACAAGTGCATAATATCTACGTAAAGGGGAGGCAGGACATACTTTGAATGTAAAACCGCGATTCAGTTGGTTTTATTTTATTATTCAATAGATCTTCTTATTGCTTTGTTTATTCTTTTGTTTTGAACTTTAAAAGGTACAACAGAGTTTTAAGATGGCCACCCATTACTGCATAACAACTCCCAAAAGTTAAGATGTCTACAGACTCGGTAGTACGAGAAAGCTCATAAATATAGAACAAGTACATTTTGAAGCTTACCTTCAACATGACTATTTTATGTACGTACATAATTGTGTGGCGCACACTTAATTCGTTTTGTATGCAATATTTATCAAGCGTATTGCTGTCCCATTTTGGGTCATGATTCTTTCCATAAATTTAAACATAAGTCAGTTCTTTTCATACATCCCCCACACAGCGAACGCAATAATTAGCTTCATAACTATAATGAAATAGAAAATAACCCTTGAATCGTACAAAACAATAACCAAAAAGAGGTTACTTAAGTAATGAAAGAACTCAGAAGTTCTCCAAAATAATTTTAATTAAAAGACTCCATCGCCAGTATTTAGAGCGGATCCACCAACACCGGTAGAGCCCATAAGAAGCAAATTAATGCTGATCTCTGGACGTATCCGTGTTCGTTCTATCTGTTACCCGTACAATTGGAATTAATTTTCTCCTCTTATTTCGCCCTTCCAGGGAGACCAGGATCAAAAGGTGTGCCATACAAACGGCGAAAGCAACAACAGATACACGAAAATAATTAAAACCGCGCTCGGGTACGATGAAAGTGGGCCAACGAACGGACCGTGCAATCGTTTGGGGTGAAAGCAACAGAAAATATAAAATACAAAAAAAAACATGAAAGAAACCGAGACGTGGCTGTCCTGTGCCAAGATGCGCTTTCTATTGCCGGATGGCAATGGTAAAACAGATGAAAAATGTATTTTAGTGTATTTTTTTTATAAGTTTATTCCTTCGCCACCACCATCACGGAATCCTTTTCACTACAACTGTAATAAACTCATAATGAGGTCGTAAAAAGTTTACTTGTTAAATAACTTTACCGAGCTGGAAGAGAGGCGAAGATGGCTGAAAATAGCCAGGGAAGCACAGGGGGAGCATGAGAATTATGCTTGAGTATTTGTAAGGTTGTACTTTTGCTTAAGGTTCCAGGGTAGAATTTTCTGTTAGCGTTGAGGAAGGTCTACTCAGGCGACTCCGCTCTTTTCATTCAAGATTAGAAAATGCGATTTTGTTTGGCCCAGCAATGCTTCTCCGAAAACAGGACAGCTTCTTCTTCTTCTACAGTCTACAGGCTCTACAGTCCAGCATGCACTGCTTGCACTGTAATTTTAAAAATTAAACGTTAAATAATGCGGATGAGCCTATGCTAGGAGTCACACTGTTGCGCACCTTGATCTTTAAGCATTAATTGTAAAAAACTAAACTCTGGATGGTTATTCTTCCTTTTGTCGTAAAACAAGATAAAATGAAAATTAGTTTTAAATTTACTCAATGTCAATACTTGTAACAAATTTAATTCAATTAAATTCATTAGTAGGCCTACGACCCATGTAGGGTCTGAGCCTGATGAATCGCTGCCTTCCTTGGTGTTTGTACCGGAGGTTCGGTCTTCCTCTCCTTCTCGAACCAGGAGGCTCGGATTCGAAGACCCTCTTAGCTGGAGCGTTGTTGTCCTTGCGCATGTAGAGCATGATTTTGGTCCTTCGAGTCCGAATTTTTGAGCCCTATTGTTTTGACAAACCGAAGAAGCATCGGTTGGCAAGGGCGATTCTACGTCGGATCTCCACTGTGATATCGTTCGTGGAGTTCACGTTTGCCCCGAGGTAGACAAACTCCTTCACTACCCCAAAATTGTGGCTGTCGATAGTAATGTTTTGCTCTAGGTGGTGTGCGGTGGATCGTTTCTTGCTCGACAGCATATACTTCGTCATATCCTCATTGACCTTAAGACCAGCTCGTTTCGCCTGTTTTTCAATGGCCGTGAAAGCTCCCACTACGGCGCTTTGGGAAGGCGCAACGATGTCGATGTCATCTGCGTATCCCAACAGTTGGACTGACTTGTAGAAGATAGTGCCTCAGTGTTTACAGCAGGCCGCCGCACTATATTCTCCAGTACCAAATTGAAGAAATCATGAATGCTGTCGTATGTGGCTTTAAAATCGATAAAAAGATGGTGCGTATCGATTTGAAACTCGCTGGTCTTCTCCAGGATTTGCCTTAGTGTAAAGATCTGGTCTATAGTCGATTTGCCGGTGTAGCAAATTTAACTTATCTTTAAAAAATGATTCCTAAAACTTCCTAAATGGTTTTCTAAAAAAAATCGATTTCATTTAGTTTTTGAGGACTAAAGTTATCTCCTACACTCCTAGGGCATCTGCCTAACAGTAATTGGGGCAGCGGACTGACAAGCGATGTCAAGTGAACCGTCTAAGCACTCCGAAAACTAAATTTAAAATAAAATAAGCGCTCATCACCATCACGCTTTCGCAAAATTTAACGAATATATTAGTATTTTGCAATACTTTTCGCATAACAGTCGTCCAGTTCATGGGATCCATTTACTCACCATAGAAATAGTTTTCTTTCTTGAAAGGGAAATTTTACTCGGAAATGGAATGAAGTCTTTAACAGGAAGTATTAGGTTGTACCACATGTAATGTCGGATTTTTCACTTAGTCCTCAATTAAAAACTGTCGAGTGAACATCTGTAGAAAACAGTGAATTTTTTTCCATAGGATACAGTGGTATGTGTGTTTGATGTGTACTTTTAGGGTCCGTTGCAAGATATTTTTTTCTATTTTTATATCGTGCTTCCGACGGTTCAAATTCCTACTCTTTTCCTTTACGAGTTCAAACTGAGACAAAAAAGTAAGTATACACTACCTCCTGAACTATATTTTTCTAAAGAAAACTAAATATTTCGAACAAAAATCAACAACCATTTTTTTTTCTGTTTTCACAAACGTAATACTATTTTTCAAAAAGAACAAACATAACAAAATAACAAAACATAAACAATAGAATTCAACTTAAAGTAATATGAATGGAAATTTACATCAAAAAAGTAAGTATACAAACAAAAAATAATACTTTCTGAAATTTTTCTCTGCTCTCAAGTCTCCTTATCAATATTTCGTTGGGTAGCCTTTGGCTTTTATAATTGCTTGCATTCGATTTGGCATCGAGTTAACCAATTTTGATGTTACTTTTTGGCTTATTTTAACCAACTCTTTCTGAAGCACTCTTTTCAAGTCTTATTTTGTCTTGACACCGTGTTTTTGAACTGCCCGTGTCAAATGTTCCCATAAATGTTCTATTGCATTCATGACGGGCGATTGGGTGGTGTTCTCAGCTGGTTACGAACATTATATAATAACTATTCCTTAACAATATGAGAGGTGTGTTTTGGGTAATTATCTTGTTGAAAGATAAATGACACTTCTAGACCCAACTTTCTAACGCTTTCAAGTAAATTAGTTTTCAATATGTCCAAATAGGCATATTTGTCCATTGTACCATCAATGAAAATTAAATTACCGACGCCATTTGCCGCCATACACCCCCATACCATTACGGAGCCACCACCGTGCTTTACAGTTCCGTTTTTTTTGCAATTTTGCAAAAGCTCATGTAAATTGTGATCCAGCTTTCTGGAATAAGATCGTATTCTCAAATGAAACCAAATTTAACATTCATGGATGGACGTGCTAAAGTTTGGCGTAAAACAAACGCGGAGCTAGATCCCGCAAACATGGCCGGAACTGTAAAGCACGCTTAAGGTCTTGCTACTCATGGCTTCTCACCTAATTTATAATTTTTAATTATAAGTTAGGCTTTTTTAAATAAATAAATAAAATCTTATAAAAAAGAAATATTGACTTTTAGTTTTTTACAAAATAATTCGCCATTTCTTGTGGTGCAACCTGATACATGCAAAAGCAACACCATTTGCAGAAGTTTCTTCAACTGCTTTCAGGTCAGGTGATATTTTGGCTCACAACAAACAAAAGTGATTTCGCAAAAATGCTTAAGGATGCACAGTTAATATATGTACTTAAATTTCTTGACTTGAGAGTAATTAACCAAAAAAACAAATTATTAATTCTGATGTATTCAGGCCCTTTTTGCAAGAAAGTGCGACCCTGTAAACTTTCCATCCAACACGAGCAACAACAAAAACAAACGAGAAATAATAAATTCAAACAAGAAACAAACCATGCACATTGTTGAAGCTGTGGAGTGGGGTGAGCAGAGGAATCCTTTTTTTCCAGATACTCCTGACCCACAACTACTTCAGGAGTCGGAGATGATTATGAAACATAATGATGAGCATGACTTCTTTTATTTTTATGCAAATTTTTAATGAGTTACCATTCGGGGAGCGAGACTCCACTCAGTTTTCGTGGAAAATTTTGTGTTCGCTGTTTCTTTCATGATGGTTTCCGCTATTTTCAGAATTCGGAAGTTAATGTTCTTATAAATGATTTGTGAATACGGGCAAAAAGTTATGCGGATGACTTTGGAACCAAAGTACATTCGGATGGTGGCTATTGAAAATTAATTTAAAGAAGTTTCATAGCAATTAAAAGGTTGATGCTTAAGGTCACGGACATCTTAAGAGGGAAATTTGTATTAAGCGTGGAGGTAAATAAACGTCTTTATATTGACCTGAAATGAGTCGTTACAAAAGTTCTTACAAACACTTGTTCAGATTTCCGTCGGAGACGAAGACCATAAAAGCTTAACAGAAGTAATCTTCTTTAAAGCTCATTCTTGTACATTTAAAGGTGTATTTTAATCACAGGTGCAAAACCATGTTTGAATAGAAGTTCATGAAAATATCTTTACAAAACGTCAGAGGGGTAAAGTAGTTGGACGCGGTGGCTATTAATTAATAATAATAATGGTGGCGCTACAGTCCGAGATGGACTCATGTCTTGCTTCACACCAACCACTCGTGATGCGCGCCCTATTGTTCTCTCACAAGTGGTGGCCATTAATTATTACAAGGAAATAAGGGAATAACCTCAAGAAAATAAAGAATATATTTGTATAATTTATAAATACAGTAGACTCTCGATAATGTGAACACCGGCTAGTGTGAACACCGGATAGCATGAACAGATTTTTTTTGCTTGACATCTCTAAAACGTGCTTTAGGTTAACAAGCTGTAATCTATCTTAAAATTCCTTATTCTTGATACAATATTTCGCTTTGTTGCTCCTCACAATAATTATTTTTGGTTGTTTTGTCTGCTCGATTTTTGCGGTTATTTTTGTCTTTTGTCATCATAAGTTTCGTAGGTAATCAAAATGATCCGGAAGATCATATTCCACTAAGTGTTTGAAAGAGAACTTGTATCGAGAAATCAATTTTGAAGTGGAGAATGCAATGAAACTGCTCGATGCTATAAATCCTGAGTTTTGATTTATACTTTTTTAGGATTCCTGTTTTTATCAAACCGTTTGGGTAGGTAAACTGCACAGCTGAAGACATCCATAAATGGAACGAAGACGAATAAGACCATAATGTAGCTCAGAGTACCAACATCATAAGTGATGATGGCGGTATGCTAGAACTCCCAAAAGACAAAATTAAGCCTAATGAAGCCATTTACTTTTTTAACAAGGCCTTGGAATGGGCTGAAGGTGAACTGATTATCCAAACTGACATTAATGTCTTAAGGAGCCTTAGGGAAAAAGCAGGGAGAATGCTTTTGGAGAAGATGATGCAAAATCAAATGACTGATTTTTTCCATTCAATTTCGTATCGTGAGCCTTTCTCATTTCATCTCATTTTCAGTGGCCCGCATGTTCCACTAAAGGGGTCGCGGGGGCAATGCATGCACGAGAGATCTCCAGGCCACTCGATCCTCCGCCATCGACTCTAACTCATCAGGAGCTATGACCAAGCGCAACCAGGTGAGTGTTTAGACTTGGTACAACAACGACCAACGGTCGCCTACCTGATGGAATCGCATTCAAGGCACGTCTCGGAAGTCGTAATGATGGGGACATTCGTGCCACGTGACCAAACCAACGGAGTACAGCCTTTTCCGTTCGAAGAAGCAGCTGCCAAACATTGAGTTCCTCGCGCACTGCCGTGTTTCTCGCCCTATCCCGGCGAGTAATTCCCACAACAGCACGAGAAATCTCATCTCGGGAGCTTGTATTCGCGATCTTATTATTTCGGTCATTACCCAAATTTCATGATCATAGATCATAGCGACTAAAATGGGTCTGGCGGTAAATGAGGGCAAAACCAAGTATATGCGTTCACCGAGAACATGACTTGGCCGGAACGTCACCGTAGGCAGCTATAACTTTGAGGTAGTTAAGGACTTCGTCCGCCTTGGCTCCGCGGTAAACAGTACAAACATCATTACCGACATAAAGGGCAGAATAACTCTTGCCAACCGCTGTTTTTTTGGGCTCAAAAGGCAATTGAGTAATAGAGCCCTCTCTCGGAAGACCAAGACCAGACTGACTCTATACAAGACCTTGATCATCCCAGTCCTGCTGTACGGCGCAGAGACATGGACAATATCCCAAGCGGATGAACAGTGTCTTTTTCTTTTTAAGAGAAAAATTCTGCGCACGATATTTGGTCCTGTTTGCGTTGATGGCATTTGGAGGAGAAGGTTCAACCACGAACTGTATGGGCTGTACAGCGACATGAGTCTAGCCAGGCGTCTACGGATCCAACGTCTATGATGGCTAGGCCATGTATATCGTATGGACAACTTAGCTCCGGCCCGAAGAGTCTCAGACTCTGAGCCTGTGGGACAACGCAACAGAGGACGTCCACGAACAAGGTGGCACACACAAGTCGAGGGGAACCTCGGACGGATTGATGTGCGAAACTGGAGACAGCTGGCGAAAGATCGTGTTGGCTGGAGAGGTATGTTGAGTGAGGCCCAGGTCCACCTCGGACTGTAGCGCCCTAAGAAGAAGAAGAAGAAGAAGAAGAAGATCATAGTTGGAACAAATACTGAGTTGACAGTTTGACACCCAGCTCGGCCTTCCTTATTACAGATCGACCAAGCTGTTTCAAAATTTACCAGCTTGGCCAATCGTACAGGAAAGCTCAGCATTACTCCGCTCGTCACTCGTGGAAAAGACCCGAAAGACTTAAACTTCTCCACCTATTTCAACGGGACTCCACTAGCATATAGAGGACGAAACTTCCGAGCACATTCTATGTGAATGTCCGGCACTACATTGGTTAAGGAAACGTATTCTCCATAGGGTAATACTGACTTCAGTGGAATTGAAAAACTTCACTACAAAAGATATACTATCTTTCATAAGGGAAGTGGTAAACCTTTTGGATTAACTCCAACCCGTCGATACAATAGATCTTTTTAGATCGCAGTGTCGTTGCCTTTACGGCTGGGTTGTACAAGAGGGGAAAAAAAACATCTAGAGTTCATTGGACACCCGTTCTGGAAATAACCATAACCTCGAATTTGTCAACGTTAACCTTCAGCACAGCATCAGCACCTACGGCCACAAACCGATCTAGTGCGCGCTGGAGTTACATCTGGGAGGATGCGAGGATGATTAAATCATTTGCAAAAAGAAGATAACTTGCGAAGCATATGCGAAGCATTCCTCTCCTCGACTGCGCTGCAACATTCAGTCCATATATAAGTTAAATTTTTATTTCTTTAAGACTTTAAAAAATATTTTTTTCGGAGGAGAAGCCTCTTTATTCGTTCAAGTACACTTAAAGACTGAATTACAAATTTTTTACTTAGCCTAACCTCATGTGTTGGTTGCAGCTGATGTTCCCGCGGCGGATATTCCCACAGGTCGTGACATCCTATGCAGCTACGTGATGAAATGCAGCGTGTGGCTGTTGTTTGTTTGGAGCCAGACGCAGCGTCAGCAAAAATTGGTGTAGAATAAGTGTGGGAATGATAATAACTCATTCTTCATAATGTTGCATCTTTTTCGCGTTAACTTATATAATGAAAAGGAAAGGTGACAAGACGCACCCCTGGCGAAGTCCAACGCCCGCGGTGAAAGGTATTGATTTACTACTACTAATAATAATAATAATGGCAGCGCTACAGTCCGAGGTGGACCTGGGCCTAGCTTCACAGCAACCACTCGTGTTGTGCGTGCAATTGTTCTCTCACGAGTGGAGGGGACCTACAGTTTAATGCCTACTCCGAAAGGCCAGATTGAGAAGCTTTTTCTAGACAGTTATACTCTTTGAGCATTGTCAGTGACTCGAAAGTGGAGGTGAGCTCCGTGTCCACCGCAGAAATAGCCATGTTTACAAGAGACACTAGCTGACATTTGAAAAGCTGAAGTTGCAGTAGGAACGCAAAATTGGATTTCGACAGTTTTTTCCTGGAATGTTGGATTTGGGTGCGGTGTAAACGTACGATAACGAATAAACTATTCCTTCTTAACAAATTATTTTTTTTTAAGGACTTTGTGCGAATACCCATGTGACTGACTGCATACACACCTGATCAAAGAAATAGATACACTTCCATATACCTTACATTTTTCGTCTTAAGCGTAGCAGAACGAAAAAAATGGTTGAAGTTGACAAAAAAGGCTAATATTTTTTTTATTCTATGTATTTATTTTTCTAGTGGGCGCCGTGGCCGTGTGGGTTCGTGCGCCGACCCATTCGCACTTGACTTTCACAGTCTAGGTTCGATTCCAAGTCCAGACAAACAATTTTTCAAAAAAAAAATTGTTCGCGGCTCCACCTCTTACGAGTCACTGACAATGCTCAAAGAGTATAACTGTCTAGAAAAAGCTTCTCAAACTCGCCGTTCGGAGTCGGCATTAAACTGTAGGTCGTCCCCTCCACTCGTGAGAGAACAATAGCACGCACAACACGAGTGGTTGCTGATAAGCTAAGCCCAGGTCCACCTCGGACTGCAGCGCCGCCATTATTATTATTATTATGTATTTATTAAAAACTTAAGACTTAAAAATACTTATTTTCAATATTAACGAAAATTGTTTTATTACGAAGATTGAATTGTATTGGCACATAAAAATCGTGTGATCAAAAAAAAGATACACTTCCGATTGTGGTTAATATTCAATTATATCTTTATTTTCTTTACGAGATTTTGTCAGAAAGTTTTAGTATATTTTATTTTATTCGATTGGTATCAATTTAAAGAAGGAAATAAACATGGTTAGGTTACCGAAATAGCCACTGCACTACAGATGAGAGGTTTTCATTCTGTCGCACAGAAAGGAAAAAAATGTCTGCGTGAAATCGCGAAATGTGTAGGAAAATCACTTCATTTTATGCAAAATGTTTTAAAAGCTGCACCCAAAAAAATTTATAGAGGCAGACCAAAAAAAACGACTGCAGCGAATGATTGCCGTTTAATAATATTATCAAAAAGTGACCCTTTTAAGTCATCAAAAGCGATTTCCACTGAAATTGACCACTTTTTTTTTCCCAACGGCAAATGGTGGCTGGATCAGATTCGATTTCATTGCGATTCGAACCTGGAACCCCTCTAACTTGGGCCAGGCACTTAACCAACTGCGCCATCCAGTCGTATAATTGGCAACATAGTTAGTGCTCCAGCAGTTCGTCGTCGCTTACCAAATGCCAAACTTCCCAGACAATTAGCTAGGAAAGTTCCCCCGATGAGAAAAAAATATGGGGATGAGGCTACAAATTGATATGGCACATGCAAAAGAGGCAGGTGATATCGGTGAAAAAAACTTCGAAACATTTTGTTGAGCGACGAAACAAAGACTAATATCTTTAGAAATGATTGTGAAAAGAATGTGAGGCTTTTAAAGCCAAGGACTTCCATAACCGTTACATAGAAAATATTCACAGTCTTGGATGTGTCAATATAATGGTCTGGAAATGTTTTTTTTTTTTGTAATGGTGTTCGTCCAGTATTTCAGACCAGAAGAAAAATAACGGCAGCAGAGTGTAAAGGCAGTTTGCAAATGGTAATGTTACCATATGCCAAGGTCAACATGCATATGACCCAAAGCATACGTCCAAACCAGTGAAAAAAATGCTTTGTTGACCTGTTTTGAATCGAACTGCTAGCTTGGCCCAGTCAATCCCGAGCCCTAAACCCTATTGAAAACTTGTGGTCGCACCTAAAGATGAAATTGGCTAAGCAAACATTTAGCAATATAGACAAATTGTGGCAACTTGTTCCAAAAACTTGGTATGAAATACGACTAGAAACATGTCAAAAATTAACAAGCAGTATGCCGAAGAGGTGATATTAATTGGCTTTGCAAATGAGGGAAACAAGCATTTGAGCTTTTTATTTAAATATTTTAGAAAAACTTCAATGTATCTATTTTTTTGATCACACAAGTTTTAAGTGCCAACACAATTTTCTTCATAAGAAAATTATTTTCGATAATATTGAAAATATTTTTAAGTTTTAAATTTTTAATAAATGTATTATAAAAATATTAGCCTTTTTTGCCAACTTCAACCATTTCTTTCATTGTGATACGCTATAGACGAAAAATGTAAAGTATATGGAAGTGTATCTATTTTTTTGATCAGGTGTGTATATTCTATTGAAATCAAGTAGGTACAGTAAAACCTCGATTATCCGGACCTCGATTATGCGTATTGGCGATTATCCGGACTAAGACTCAAAACAGACAAAAACATTTTTGCCTTCTAATGTGATATCCTTGCTAAAACCAACGGATCGAAGTGTTATTGAAATATTAAAAAGAAAACAATTTTTACGTAGATTGTTATCTATTGATGATGACGTAGATGAAGCTTTGTCTTTTTTCAAGCAACTGCATTTAAAGGAGAGTTGTTAGAAGGTTGTAGATGCGTGGGATTTGATTAAAAGGAAGACATTAAGCAAAGCCTGGAACAGAGTGCTCATGCGGGAAAACGAAAATTCAATAGCCAATACGGATGATTCTATTTTGAAGGATATAAATGAGCTAATGTTAAATCTACAAATATGCCAGGAATGTGGTGCTGATGATATTAATGATTGGCTCACTTGTGACTGTACTGATCAAAGAGTTCAGGGGTGGAATCAGCTAATGCGATAGTTGATTGTTGATTGTCACATTCGAGTTTCTTCCTCTGCATACTGCGATTGCCAATTTAAGAATCGCAAATTTGCGATCGTTTTCATGTGACAGCTAAATTGGTGTCGTTTTCATACATTTTTGTTGAGTGGATATTCAAATTGAATTATTTATGGACAATCTTCGATTGTTTTGATCATATGATATTACTGCAGTTGTTTTCATGAAATGATACAATCAAAAATGAAATATACATATGTATGTAGGTGCATATGTAAAGTATATGGAAATCCGTCTTTTTATTTAATCTTTGAAAGACATATTATTTAACCATGAAGGAACACATAGCATAAATGCAATGATAATGTACATACATGTATATACATATGTATACAATTACTACTCAATTTGAGTTATGTACGAAAATACGAATGGAGAATTTGAAGTACGGTGGTATTAATTATAGAGTGCCATCAGAAAAATAAGGATTTTTTTAAAGACATAACTTTATATAATCCGCTAACTCATTACAGGCTCTTGGCAGAATATGATACATTTCTGTCTCTTACATATTCTACACACAATATTGATGGGAGCGTATTTATTCACGCACACCTTTCATACTTCATCATGGAACGATGAAGAAAAAACCTTCTGAAGTTTTTTTTAAGAAAATTAAATTGTATTGCCGAACCATAACTTGTTTACGATATGTTAGCAATAAAACAATTCACCAATTAGACAATAAACAAATATATAAACTATTTAAAATACAAATAACAACAATTAAGCATGCCATGACATTCAAAATAAACTGGGCAAGTGCGCACGGGGAAGGTTCCGTCGCATAATATTGATGGATGATTTCTGAATAGCAAACGACGTTTCCAAACTATTTCAGTTGAATTTTCTTCTAACTTCAGCCCAAATCAACCATTCATTCATACATTCATACATCCAAACAAACAAACATTCATCCCTACATATACCTACATATATCTCTATCCAAGTTTATCCAACACAGAAAATCCCTTTCATCATACACATACCCAATCACCTGCGGTGTGTGTGTGTTTATTTCTGTTGGGCATTTAGGGGTGAGATCGAAAAGATAAGATAACACTCAACGAATAGAGTTGTCGAACAAAGCATGAAATTTATGTGTGAAAATGAAAATTGTTATCATTTTAAATCTTAAATATCTCAAAATTTCAACATAAATTGATATTTTAAAATTTATCATTTCTTAATGCTTACATTGATGTCTTCAAAACTGCGTTATGATTGACCGTTTTTGGCCAATATCTCCAAAACCATTAAGGCTAGAATGCTCGAAATTGTTTTAAATGAAAGTACTCAATGAAGCCAAGTTTTTGTGATTTTTTCAGACTTTTAAACACTTTGGTTTAGAAATGGCGGGGGGGGGGACGCATTTAAAAAAACTTTGGAGCTCCATATTTTCCAAACGTTATTTTTGATAAAAAAGTGCTGAAAGAAACCTCCACCTCATTTCGAAACATCTGTCGATTGATATATAATTCGATGGGGTGCGAAAATTTTTCAAAATTAATGTCAACTTCACCTGTACTGGAGCTACCCCCAAATGGCCCCACTTTTTAAAGTTTGGTGCATGGGCAATGACATCTAGGCCTAAAGTACCTAATTCCAAAATTTCATGCCGATATCTTCATAAACTTCGGAGATAAAAAAGTGTGACAAACACGACGGACGGACGGACGGAACCTTAAAAAGGAACTGATGCCAAGCTGTCATATATTTTTTGTGATCACATTACTCAGACCTAAATGTATTTGATAGTCACATTTGATTGTCAAAACTACGACAATCGACTATCGCTTTAGCCGATTCCACCCCAGTTTATGTCGGTCGAAATTGTTGGAAACATATTAAAGGTAAATGAAGAGCAGGAAAAGCAAGAAGATGAAACAAAAGAAACGTTGATTTAGAAAAAGATGCTGGATCATCTCATACGGAAGCATTTCAGGCTCTGGAAACAGCTCTCAAGTGGTTCGAAAAACAAATAGAGTGTGATACTGTGAGTTAAAACGAATTCGATATATAGTAGCGATTAAGAGAGAAACTGGCTTACGTCAAATGATTGAATGATTTTCTTCATACATTCGATTATCCGGATGCCTACCGACTATATTGGATTGTTCACTATATCGATAATCACTATGTCGAGCGTCCGCTATAGATACCTATTTATTTACTGTGAGTTTTGTTTTAAACAAGACGGCACAACATACCGTGAAAGAAACTGCTCCCTTACACCTGTCAACAAATAAAGAAATATTATTTTTCAGCCAATTCGAAATTTGACTTAATTCTCTCACGTTTCCTCTCTCTCTCTCATTTAGAACTGTTTTTCTAATTTCCATCCTCGCATTCAATGTAATCCTAGACTTGTTTTTGGCACATAAGCAAATCGTAAGGTGTGAGAACGATTTGCATTTTCCCCTCTCACAGCATAAGAAACCGTGGAGATGATTTGATTTGCAAGTGGTTATTACAAGTCACTTAATGAAGTTTTTTTTTTGTTTTCTTTGCACACGGTTCATTTATCTACCCGCGCGACGGTCTTGAGAATTGGACTCTTAAATCATCTGATTTGCAACATTTCGATTATTTTCTGAGAAGATACACTTGTGTGTACATATGAAGGAGAATGAAAAGCAAAATTTGTTATGCTTCGTTTCGGCTCCGGCTGCTTGAAAGGTGACCGATTATTTTACTCCTGATTTCGCTCAATTCGAACCAGCCGTTATGTCCATATGTCAGACAACACTTCATACATATGTACATGCACGTACATACCTATGGGAAAAAGGAAAACACCCACGTTATTCATATATGAACACATATGTACATGTATACATATGTAAGTCAGCAGATTCAAATTCGGTACCCAATAAAAGAATCTAGAACAATGTGTACCTAAAAAGCCACTTCAGCTGACAGCTCTTTTAAAGTACTTATCATCTTATGAATATGTAATCGGCTGTCAATTTGGGATGAGCATTCATTGAATCATGCGTGATGAAACCCACACATCCTGACATCAGAAGTGACTCCTTACAACCGCATCTTCCTTTCGGGCTCATTGAAAACAAATTCACTCCTTGAAACCTGCTAAGGATCATGTTGAAGACTATAATTAGATTTCAATTTAACCGATCCAAAACATGGTACCTATTCTTCTCGACAAAACACAAAAAAGGAATTCTCTTGAAAAGAAAACAAGAAAACGCCCAATGCCGCCTTTTTCCATCAGTGTCTGTGAAAAATCGTCCAAAACAAAACGAAATCCTCTTGCCGAAGCCAACCAAACCATGCACACAGAGTTCGCAGTTCACCAAACTCTTCCATTCCATTACAAAGATACGGTGAAGAACTACATCCCTTTTAAGTGTTTGCTAGATTGATGTGTATGCGAGACTGGGTGCAGGACCTTTTTTAAAGCGCCAACAACAACCAGAGCATCCCTTCACCAAAGTACTACACCCTTATCCTAAGTGCAGAGCGGTTTTTCTTTCCAAAAAAATGCGATTTTTCAACGCAAAAACGAGCTCTAAACTGAGTGGGAACATAGACGGCAAAATGTGAAAACTCCCTGTGGTGCTCATCATTGCTATTTTCTCCCATGAGAATTCTGCTGTGCTGTGAGTTTCAGGGAGTGGGCAGACCTGAAGGATAGGTTTGCTCAACGAAGGATTCTAACAAAACGCAATTTTGTTTTCACAATTTTGTTTTCATTTTCATTTATTTATTTTGACATATTTTTTTTTTGTTTTTTCTCCTCATGCACGCTGTTTTGCTATAAAGAGTTGGAGCAACGAGAGAGGAAGAAGCGAATGTGGAAATGAAAACAGAGAGCATGCAGATCTCTTATACTGGCTGCTCTCAGAGAGACTTTCTGTCTTTTAAGCGACGTGCACGCCGCACTGCGGTGGGCATCGGAGATAACAGAACAACACCCAACTTCTTAAGAGAATTGAACACGCTCTTCAGATAAAATGTTTTCGTTTTGAAAAGGGAAAGAGGAACCACATTCGTTGATTCGGCTGCACAGTCCAGGGTCAGGTCTCCTTCAATCTATGAATTTATTCAGTAGGTGATTCGAATGTGAATCTTTAGCAGGGGAAAATATTTTTGCACGACAGGTAAAAAGTGAAAATTACTTTATGGTTGTGTGCTATTGTCGTGAGAACGGCGAAGTGTGTTCACCGAAAACACGTTAATACTTTGGCGAGTGTTTACGAAATTATTTTTGCTCATTGAAGATATCATAAAAAAAACGTAAAAACCTAAGGCTTTTGCAGACTTAAATCCTTGAAGTACCTGTTTTATCATTTCAGTAACTCTATTGCCCGTTGTCAAGGAATGGAGTGTCTTTAACAAAGCTTCGGAGCAATGGGATGTGCTCCACACCTGGTATAAGTTGGAAGCGGGCAATCCATCCTTTCACCTAAGGATTATATTTGTATGGACTAAGTAAATAGGCGGAGTATTGTTATCAATGCCAAGCGAATTTATGAAGTAACTCGTTTTGGTTACGACTGGATGGCGCAGTTGGTTAAGTGCCTGCCCCAAGTTAGAGGGGTCCCAGGTTCGAATCCCAGTGAAATCGAATCTAGTCCAGCCACCATTTGCCGTTGGGATCAAATTAACGACAATGGACCAGTTTTGAGTCTGACTGCTCGAGTATCGTTTTAAAAAATCATACGAAAAAAAAACTCGTTTTGGTATCAGTGGGCTTGGGCACCTTGAAGGCCATCCAATTATATTTTTAAGAGTCATGGCAATGTTGCCATAGGTTCCAAAAGCTCAACTCACCTATTGTCACCACTCCAAAATGCAATTTATTAGAATAGTTTCAACGCCTCATGTGCATAGGAATTCAGGGGAACTCAAATCAATTCTGTCACTAAACCTGATCTTACACGTACTCCCTATCGGCTTGTTCGTCAAAAACATTGTCCACAAGATGACATCGACACTTAAAGAGGCAAACAGTTTTGAGTTCAAATCCTTTGGGCATAGTACCTAATAATAATAATGGCGGCACTACAGTCCGAGATGGACCCGGGCCTAGCTTCTCAGGTATCACTCGTGTTATGCGTGCTATTGTTCTTTCACGAGTGGATGGGACCTATAGTTTAATGCCGACTCCGAACAGCGAGATTGAGAAGCTTTTATTAACTCCAATGAGGCGGAGCCGCGAACAATTTTGTTTTGAAAAATTGTTGAGTTGGATTTGAAAACAGACTGTGAAGTCTAGTGCGTATGGGTCAACGCACAAATGTTGAGTTGGATTTGAAAACAGACTGTGAAGTCTAGTGCGTATGGGTCAACGCACAAATCCACACGGCTACGGCGCTCACTTTGGACATAGTAGGTAGGTAGGTACAAGTGGCTATGATGTGCACTTAGACCAGATTTGATCCATTGTGCAGCCACATGGTTTGACTGAGGTCAATCCAATTGAATATTAGCGGGAAACCATTTGGGGCCTGTAATAAAATGTAGTAGATTACTAATGGGAACCGCGCTGAGTTCGCACAAGTTTTCAAAGAAGTAGGCCCCTAGGTGCTGGCGTCCAAGAGACGCCAGGGTCGGGCAGGAGCAGAGAAGGTGTGAAACCCATGGGGAGTCAGGTCCAAGTTCAATTGGAGTTCCGCAGGTTTAATACCATCGGGACACCGGGGGTTTTATATGGTTTGAAGCTGCGAATAGCCCAAGTTATTCTTCGCTTAGTGGTAAGCTTCAGGAGGCTACTAATTGGATAACCAGAATCTGTGGAGGAGAGGGGTTGGTTATCCGAGCAGCTGGGGAAGTGGGTATCGAGTAGAATCTCAAGTGATTCTTTACTGGAGGTAGTCCAAGTGTCATCTTGCTTCAAATAGTAGCTTGGTATGGCAGGACAAGTCAAGAGGATTTTCCTGAGTCTCGAGGTCTCAGAAACATCCTGAGGCATAGTAACATACTGAATAATTCCAAAATCAATACAGATAACCATAAGCCCATAATTCCCTCTAGATTTAGAATCATCATTCTAACAAGAGAGTACTGGAAAGTAGGCTGTGTTGATCCCGAAAATAGCTTCAACATTTATACTGATGGCTCTAAGTAGAAAAAAGACGTTGGTGCTGGAGTCTATAGCACCACGCTCACCCACAAAATTGTCTACAAATTGCATGAATATGAAAAATATCAAGCCGCATTTTTCAAGCTGAGCTTGTTGCTGTCGAAAAAGCAGCAGAAAGCCTGTCTGACAAATCTGACTCTACTCAAATCTGGATAGCCAGGGCGCACTTAAAGCACTTCAGCAGTACTATAAAATGTAAAACCGTATACAACTGCTAAAACTCGCTACAAATACTTTGTGTAAACAACACAGTCTCCCTATATTGGGCTCCTGCTTTCCAGGAAACGAAACTGCGGACGAACTTGCTAATCAAGGAGTACTAGTCCCTACAGAATCAACTAACATTGCAGCTCCAATTCGTTTGTTTTTCACCGTAATTGATACTGAGTCACATGAAATGGCTAGCAGTATGTGGAACAGGAGCAACTCTTGTCGTGTAACTAAAATCGGTGTCATGACATAACGCCAAGTGACATAAGACCAAATTTTAAAACTTGGCCGTATGCTGCTTTATCAAAGTGACATAAGACCAAATTTTTACTTTTTCCTTGTGTCACTTTCACAAAGCGACATAACGCCAATTGACTTTATATACATAATTTGGTGTTATGTCTCAAACAAATTTGGCGTTATGCCGCTCTGTGAGAGCGACATAAGACCAAATATGTCGCTTGGCGTTATGTCCGGGCACCACTAAAGTCTGCTGACCAGACTGCGGCATCCACAAAACCAAACACTTAATCTCGTTACCCAGAATTCACTTCAGCACACTAGTTGGTGACTTTACGCAGTCTGTTGAGCTACAATGCTCGTAAACTCAGCCTAGTCTCTACCGACATGTGCAGGAAGTGCAAAGATTCAGCGGTTAGTGAAACAATGGAGCACTTCATTTGCTTTTGCCCAGCTCTGCCCAAAACTAGACAAAAAAGGGAAAATATCCCCCATCCTCTGCTCTTTAACTTCGCAGAAGGATGCTCATGAGAGTTTTTTTTTTTTAATAACCTGGGCGAGCTATGCAACAGTAGCATTGCTTGACTGGGAGCTACAATTGGTTCAATTTGTAATCCGTATGATCCGCTTGGTATCACGGCCATTAGAACCTAACCCTGTCTTAGTGTGCCACTGCAAGTTCCAACTACAATCGACCGGTCCTTAGGCGAAAAAGTCTGAAACGGTGAATTCGCAAGTCCTTCTTTTATTATCCAAATACTTGAAGCACACATCTCTTACTCGAAAAGTGTACATTCAAGATGACAGCAGTTCAACATGTTTCATTCATCGTACCAGGTTACTTCAATAAACTCTTAGTTTAAAGTGACCCAAATTTAATTTCGTTATTTTCGAATCACCGTGACGTTGTCTAGGTTCAAATCCTAGAACAAACAACTGTTCACGGCTCCACCTTTTTCGCTTCACTAACAATACTCAAAGAGTAAAACTGTCTAGGAAAAGCTTCTCAAACTCGCCGTTCGGAGTCGGCATTAAGCTGTAGGTGTACTCCGCTCGTCAGAGAACAATAGCACGACCAACACGAGTGGGTGCTGAGAAGCTAGGCCCAAGTCCACATCGGACCAGTATTACCCGGTTAACGAAGGCAGCTCGATTACGAGGTTGACCCAGAACAGGAAGTATGATCAGAGGTTGCGAGGGCATACAGAATGAACGGTTGCGGCAGTCTTGAGCACACTCCAACGGAAAGCGGTTGTTTTCATTTCACTTGTCAAGTCCGCGAATCAAACATTATTTTCAAGCCTGTCGACAGAGTCGTTTTAAGTCTTATTAATTAAACCACTCACTCGTCAAGCATTTTTGAGTTGATCTATAGCTTAAAAATATCTAGAAATATTTGTGTTGACATTCCAGTCTTCGCACTTACACTCATCCAGTACACATGCTTACGAGTATGTCGTATTGGCTTATTCTCTAGCAAAATAAATTCACCTATCTTGCATTAATTGAAGCTATATGTGGCAAGAAAATGTATTCAATGAAGTCTAAGATGACTCCAGGGTCTTGCAACAAAGACAACCCAAAATAACCTGCTCTGATGTTACCATGGAAAAACAGTTCATATACAACAATTTAAATGCAACACCTCGTTCCCACTAAATTGTAACCCAAACCATATGCTCATAGGCAACAGTTTTCGAATACCTTCATCAAATCTGCACAGATTCCTTCCAAATAGCATTCCATTGATGATATTTAATGCCAATACCACTTATTAAGCAGAGATCCTTTACACGCTTCTCACGCTCGAAGCTCTTGCTAATTACTTACCAATTAGGCAAACATGCAAATTCCCGAGATTCTGTATTAATATTGAGACTAATTAAAGCCAAATTCGAATACAAGCACTTAATTTATGGCCATAACCCAGTTCCTAAGCGAAGCACACACACTCCCCCATCACCGAGTACATGAAGTATCTGCTAATACGATCCCGGCCCCCCTTACTTACCTTGCCTAAGCGGGAAGATATTAAATCGGAAGACAAAAAAAAACGAATAAAAATAAAAATAAAAATGAAACTGGAAAAAGATATTCCAAACTCATTTAGATAAGATACTCATCTCGTTTTTCGTCTTTGTGTGGTGCTTTGCCTTTAATAAACGTCTCCCATTCCACGGATTGCTTTGGGAGCAATCAGAGCGAGGTAAAAATAAACAGAAAAGGGAAAAAATATTGATATCTCAAGTCTACATCTCTGGCTCACCTGCCGGCACCGGTCCACACTAATTTGTCAGGTAACTCCAAATTGGTGCTCCCCCAGCGGAATGAATTCGCGTCCCATCGGCATCCCCTTCTTGTGGGCGCTTTTGATATCAGATTCTTCGAGTTACCCGCCGTCATTGTCCCGCCGGAATTTGCATAGGGAACGGGCAAAACAAAAGCAACTCATGTGACACCCCTGAGGTATGCTATTCCGCGCCAATAAATCAAACTATCAGCTCGATTGCAGCCGGACTTTGACTGCATATCAAGCGCTGTTTGTTTTGTGTCTTACATGTATCGCGGGATTCTTTGTCTAGGAGAGTGGTAAAGGGGGGACCTGCTTGTTTTATGTTTCAAAGGTTTTAGTGTCGTATATTTTATTGCCGTCGAAGTTCTGTTCTAAACTTTGTCCAATTCCTGTTTGTGGATCGCGACGCGACGCCTATATGTATGATGAACTAGGAACTGGGAATAATTTATTAACGCTTGTGTGTTTCAGGGAGACGACATTGTGAGGTAGACCACTGTAGTGGTTGGTAGAGGGTTCTATTGCGTGGGCTAGTCGCGCATTCTGTCACTGTTGGCAGTGTCTGGGAAGTGGGCGCGAAACATTTGGAAACGTTTTCAGGTTGTTATGTGGTGAAGTTTTATTGGAAATTAATGCCACCAAGTCTACGGACCAGTCGATACTGTCAGTGGGGAGGAGTTAATTAATTTCGAAACTCTGCGGCTAGATAAGATGGTCTGTGAGTCGTCGGTTATGAGTGTTCCTAGTTAATTGTGATTGCTGAGGCTAATGGTTGGTATTTTATGGCCAAGGTGGTGGGGTGAAATTGTCAATCGGTCTTTTATGTTATTTTGATTGGATACTACCTACTAAGTTACTCAATGGCTGTTCGGACAGGATTTTATGGGACAACGCCCACACATTGATGTTTTTGGAGTTGGACTAGGTCTTGTTTGAGATGTTCTGTTTTTATCACTTGTCTGCCTTGTGTCCCATTGTGTATATCGTCTTGACGACTTGTACTGTGCAGTTGGATTGATGGTTGTAACGAATTCATTATCAATCTTATCTCAATTATTCACTTTTTAATTATGGCTTGGCCGGATGATGACATTTTCCTATTAAAGTCTTCATTTTAAGTCGCACTCTGGAATGATTTGAGAGAAAGGTCCAACGATTTAATTTTCAGATGTTTTAAGAAGTGAAGTGTAAACGAAGTATACAAATTCACGGATAGGAGAAAGTTAACACAATTCACACTTCGGAGGAGTGTAAATCGGAAATATTGTGGATACAAATAAAAAAGTGGTTACGCGCGCTCAAGTGGTTATTATAACTCTTATAGAGTTAAAGTAACACAGCGCGGGTGGAAAGGGATTAGGGAGGACTCATGTTTCCCTTAGCCAATGTACATTGGCTTTGAAGGCTTGGACACTACAAGTGTTGGGGAAAAAACGAGTGCAAAGATGATTTCGGGGCACCACGCCAGACGTGAGCGTTGTATTCCAGTTTAGGACAAATGAATGTTTTGTATAATGAGGCCAGATCAGAGGGGGAAAATATTTCTTGCATCGCTTGAGGAAACCTAAACATTTTGCAGTGTTTTAAGCGATTTCGAATATATGACCGTCTCAACGAAGGTTGTCATTGATACACATACCGAGAATGGTAAGTTTTTCGGTTTCAGCAATACATGTGCCATTTATGGATAATGGCTGGGTAATTGAGTTACAAATCGATACGCACCATCTTTTTATCGATTTTAAAGCCACATACGACAGCATTCATCGCAACTATTCGAAGCGATTGCCGAATTCGGGATCCCGGGAAAACTGATCCGGTTGTGTCGGACCACGCTAA
This sequence comes from Myathropa florea, assembly GCA_930367185.1. NCBI lineage: Eukaryota > Metazoa > Arthropoda > Insecta > Diptera > Syrphidae > Myathropa > Myathropa florea. The sequence continues at coordinate 25,619,492 of OV884005.1, read as the reverse complement.
CACATACGCGATGCACCGTGCAGTTCGGCTCGAGGACCTCCGAGCCGTTTGAAACCTGCACCGGATTTCGGCAAGGAGATTTGCTGTCGTGTGATTTCTTCAATTTGGTACTGGAGAATATAGTGCGGCGGGCTGCTGTAAACACGGAAGGCACTATCTTCCACAAGTCAGTCCAACTGTTGCGATACGCAGATGACATCGACATCGTTCCACGTTCCCAACGCGCCGTAGCTTTCACGGCGATTGAAGAACAGGCGAAACGAGCTGGTATTAAGGTCAACGAGGATAAGACGAAGTATATGCTGTCGTGCAAGAAACGATCCGTCGCACCCCAACTAGGACAAAACATTTCCATCGACAGCCACAATTTTGAGGTAGTAAAGGAGTTTGTCTACCTCGGGGCAAACGTGAACTCCACGAACGCCATCACAGTGGAGATCCGACGTAGAATCGTCCTTGGCAACCTTGACTACTTCGGTTTGTCAAAACAACTGGGCTCAAAACTCCTGACTCGAAGGACAAAAATCATGCTCTACAAAACTCTTATTCTACCAGTCCTGCTATATGGAGCCGAAGGCTGGACACTAAGCAGAACTGCAGAGCTGATTCTTGGTGCCTTCGAAAGAAAAATTCTGCGTCGGATATATGGTTCCGTCTGCGAGAAAGGCGAAAAGAAGACACAACCGCGAACTCTATGAGCTGTACCAGGATACGGATGGCAAAAATCCGTCGACTGCACTAGCTCGGCAACATCGAGCGAATGGACAATAACGCTCCAGCTAAGAGGGTCTTCGAATCCAAGCCTCCTGGTTCGAGAAGGAGAGGAAGACCGATCCTCCGGTACAGAGACAAAGTCATCGCGGACGTAAGACAGCTTGGTCTTGATGAATGGAAGCAGCGTGCCCAGGACCGTCAACGATGGAAGGCAGCGATAGCTCAGGCTCAGACCCTCCATGGGTCGTAGGCCTGCTAAATAAGTAATTGAGTTACGCTTTAAAGATAGATTGTGTTTTGGAAGCGTTAAATTCTAATCTATTGTTGAGACCCCATTTAATTATGCTCTCAATGTCGGAATTTGACGAGTTAACCACACGTTGCCGTTCCCGATTCAGATCCGAAGAGCAAGGGAGTGAATTGGGAAACGAATATGAGAAACTGACGGTACTGTCATCAGCGAAGGAGTGAATTGGTTTAGTTGTCACAGACAAGAGATCATTTATGGAAATAAAAAAGAGAGAGGGAGAAAGAACTGAGCCTTGGGGAACACCGGTATTTATTTTGAAGTTATCAGACATGAATCCCTCCAAAACAACATTAATTGGACAGATCGAAAGGTAATTACTAATCCAATGAAGAAGAGAATCGTCGACACCAAATTCACGCATTTTCGACGAAAGAGCCGAGCGCCAGACTCTGTCTGTAGCATTCTTCTTTATAATTACAGTGAAACTTCTCTATAGCGGACACCCGCGGGACCATCAAGACTGTCCGTTATGTGGGGGTGTCCGTTCTAGGGAGGTAAAGTAAGTTGTTTATGGAAATTAAATTTTCAAATTTTGAAAAAATAAGTTAAATTTATTGTACGTACGTATGACATATGACATATACTTTTGTACTTACATCTGTACATTTTTATAAATAAAATGTGCATACTCTACTTATCACTTCTTTTGGAAAAACGTGCACCAAAATTTAATGAATGAACTGAACAGCGTAGCACTCATAGACAATTCAGCTCCAAAACACATACGAGTCGATTACTCACATTCAATGTTTCTAACGGTTTAGGCATTTTGTGATGTATTGTAGAAACAGAATACGTTTGTATAAATAGAGTGCGTTCGTCTCTACAAGGACTGGGTGTTCTCATACGTGTAAATATGTATCAGCATGCACGTAGAGCAAGGGAATGCATGCCTACATACAATATTTTTTGTCTCTTCCATCTTCATTTTTGCTTCCTATGTCCGTTATAAATTCATGTCCGTGTCCGGCATAGAGGGGGTCCGTTGTAAAGGGGTGAAAATACACGAATAGCCCTATCTTCATACCGGGACCATGAGGAATTTTCCGTAAAGAGTGGTGTCCCTTATAAAGGGGTGTCCCTTATAGAGGGGTGTCCCTTATAAAGAGGTGACCGTAAAGAGAAGTTTCACTGTATCATCTTATATAAAAGAGGATGCGAGATTAGTACTTCTTGTTAAGTAAAGAGCAATTCTGTCAGCTACGACAGATTTACTTTGGTATTCTAAATGATGGACTAGCAATGCCGCAGGTAGTCATTGTTTTTAACAATTCTACAATTTAAGCATTGTCGATTAAAATGGGTCTGATGGTAAACGAGGGCAAAAAACAAGAATACGCTTCGAGAGAAAAGATCTGCGTGCGATCTTTGGTCCTGTTTGCCTTGATGTTATTTGGAGGAGAAGGTTCACGAACTGTATGGGCTGTATAGCGACATGAGTCTAGCCAGGCTTCTACGGATCCAATGCTTAAGATGGGTAGGCCATGTAGAGCGTTTGGACAACTTAGCTCCAGCCCGAAAAGTCTTCGACTCTGAACCTGTGGGACAACGCAACAGAGGACGTCCACGAACAAGGTGGCGCACACCAGTCGAGGGGGACCTTAGCCGGCTTTGATGTGCGAAACTGGAGACAGCTAGTGAGAGATCGAGCACCACCAGGTAGCTTCTGCTGACTGGAAGTTTGGTTACTCAGCTGATCAGCTCCTCCTAAACGAGTATCAGTAAATAAACTTATTATCAGTTGCACAGTTTCAAGGGAATATGCTATCATCAGCTAGTAGAATAGCATGTATAAGAACACCTGCAGAGAACGTTACAGAGTAAACAAGATCCTCTATGATGTAAATATGACGAGACTTATAGGAATATAGAGTTGGGTTGAAGACGGAAGAACAAACAACGTTAAAACTTTAAAGAGGTATATGGGGAGGTATTTTTCAAAGAGTATTATTGTTTAAAAATAGCTTTTCAAGCTTCGCCATTCAAAGTCGGCATCTAGGTCCCATTCACTTGTGAGGAAACTTTTGGACGCACAACACGAGGGGTTGCTGTAGAAGATATGCCTTAAAATGCCCCTCCACAAGATTATTATTATTATAATTGCATTAACATAAAAAGCGGAAAACATAATACAGTCAAAATCGGTTAAAACGACCTTCAAAGGACTGACGAATTTGGTCGTTGTAAGCGATATGTCCTTGTAAACGATTTATTATGCTATTGGATGGAATGGACCTAAGAATTTTGTCGTTATGATTGATACATCGTTATAAATGTCGTTGTAAGCGATTTTGACTGAATTTTCAAGAGCACCAAGAAGATCACCACGGCATACTATTGCGCAAGAAAGACATAGGCTACAAATGAAATAACTCTGGTGTATCGTTGCTTTAGATTAAGCTACTCACAACTGCCTTCTCAATTAGCGGCGGCAGAGTGGATCTGCATCAGCAGGACACAGAGAACAACCTTCTTCTGGCGGACATATACAGTGGTGGCCTGCGCAGCCTTCAGATTGAAATCACTTAACTGAGGGACCAGTCTCCAGAGAACCTAGCATACGTCGTAGCTGTAGTTGATGGGAAATCCTGAATATGGCTGTTTTATAGTGTTGCACCCACTAAAAAAAAGGGTATTGAAGCGTTTGCTTTCGTTTTTTGAAAACACCATTTAGTCAGATTTTTAAAGTGTCTGTTGTTCATACACGCATTCAAATGATCACCCGTAAATTCACAATGGAACTAGGTGTGGTTGGAAGACTGCAGTCTGTCAACCGTATTACCCATCGGGATGCGGTAAGATTAATCACAAAAAAGTACCCCCAAATGAAAATGTTAATTACACTCCTTTCACCACCCACTCCGAAATATCATCGCATTGAAGTTCATGTTCGGGGAAATTTCCAGACGAAAACTATTATATTATGTACCATCGCGCCAGAGTCCAGCCATTCACGTGCCGCAATTAAGGACAATTAAAAAGGAAGCAGAAGAAAAGTGGCGCCAGGCTTTTCCAGAAAAAATGCAGACCAGTATCCACAGAAAAGTACTTGTTTTTTTCCCTCTTTTCATATAATTCCCAGAAATGTAATTTCACAACTTTTACTGCATCCACCCTCTTGTCCATGATACCAGTTTCAATGTTCCTTTTTTAATCCAAAAATTAAATTCTCAGACTCGCCCTTCACAATCGCCGACACTGTTCAGCAAGCATCCCTTCAACGATGCGTGAAGATGAAAAACTTCCACTGAAACCCAGACGCCTTCGCCTTCCCCACGTCATCGTACGTGACTCTAACGTGAAGTCGTCCATTAAGACGTGCGCGCGTTTCTTTTACAAATTAGCGCCTGATTTGGATTCAAGTAGCCCGCACCATACACGACCGATGGGCAATTTGTTTTGCCTTCAATTTAACCAACGGTCTATTGACCACTTGGTCGTGGTATTCGCTATGGACTTTTATAGATTGAAAAGAAGATTCTGTTGTCTAGTCGGAGGTTTGTTGGGTCAGAAGTCACGGTCGAATGGTGGTAACCACTTGTGTGTTAAGTGAATGAAAGTGGTGCTGTTTGGCTATTAGTTGGTGATGTGATTAAAGGGCTGTTGGCCGCGAGTTACCGAGCGATTGTGTTGTTAATTGAAAAAAAGAAGACGATTTGCTTTAATTTGGCCTACCTCCTACGAAGGTGTTTGTTCTGGAGATTTATTGGAGATAAACCATATGTTTTGGTGGCACTTTGTTAAAAAAAGAGTTTACCTGTTGATATCATTTATCATTGCATCATTGAAATCGGACAAACATAGCAAACAATGAAATGAATAGAAATAATTTCCTGTTTCACAGATATACATATATCCTTTTATCACAATCACAATGCAGAGCGGCGGAGCTAGGTAATGCAAACATCCTGCAGATTTATCATCTCAGTTATAACAATAATAAAATGGTAGCGCAACAGTCCGAATTGGACTTGGGCTTAGCTTCTACGGCAAGTACTGATGTTGTGCGTGCTATTGTTTTCTCACGAGTGAAAGGGACCTATAGTTAGGTAAGGTTAGGTTAGGCGGCTGGTACTGAATTCACCAGCACATTTACTGCATGTTGGTCCATGATGATACTACCACTGACCGACCACTCCAGTGATAGTGCCGTTAATACCGTCCCAACGGCAAGTGGTGACTGGACCAGATTTGAAAAATCGGATAAAAGCGTATTAACTTTGCTTTCACTGGGACTCAAACCTGGTAGCCCTCTAACTTAGGGCAGGCACTTAACCAACTGCGTCATCCAGTCGTGACCTTTATTGCCAACTCCGAACGGCGGGATTGACAAGTGACTTGAAAGAAGTGGAGCCGTGAAATTTAACAATTATTTCTTCCGTGCTGGAAATTGAACCTAGACTGAAAGTCTAGTTCGTAGGAGTAGACGAACAAACCTATAAAGCCACGGTACCCACAAAAAATCAATTCAATTTCACGTAAAATAAGATCAGGAAGTTACGGTTTGCATACATATTTCAATATTCTCAATATTTCAAAATGAATGGTGGCAATATTATTTCTAGAGGAAATGGTAAAGCTAAGTGATCCTGATGAAGCCATCAGATTTATCAGTGGACATTCCAATCGACCATATGCACGGTAGACGATGCTAAGCAATTGCACTTCTTAATACCACACCAGAAAAGAAAAAAAATCACAATCATAATTGTCTTTCTATAAAATACATGAATAACATTTACAATTCAAAAAAGTACCCTACATGAAAGTGGGTTATGTATAAAGGGTGACCAGATAAGAATGATACGAAAAGAAATTTAAATAAAACAGCATGGTATGGGGTGTAAAATGAGTCTTAAGTTTTTTTTTAAATACTTTTACCTTAAGCTAAAATTGTACCAAACTTTTATATAAAGTCAGTTAGGTTAGGTCGAAAGACATAGATTAAGATTAAGTTTAGCTTGAGAGCCAATAAGTTTGAATTAAGAATGGTGTTCGTTCAACTAGGATACAACATTTTGTCTAGTATATAATGAATGTATACAATGAATTAATTAATAAAAATGCACCCCCGAAAACGGAGTATAAAATGGATTCCACGTTCATGCCAATACGTATGAAATAGCACGTCATTCAAATGGCTGCCTTGACTTTGCTGACTGAGCACAAAGCGGTCGTTAAATTTTTGATGTCTCGGTCTAATATGTGTGACGTTGCCCTCGAGCTCGTCCAAAGTGAAGCTAACCAGAGTAGACAGAGGACTCGATATAGCCCCAGAGAAAATAATAGAATGCTGTCAAGTCGCATGATCGCGGGTGCCAATTGATGAATCTCCGCCGTGAGATAAGCCAGTTGGCTAATTTCTCCTTCACAACTTTGAGCGTTGCGGCGCTTGTGTGTCATATAGCGCCACATTGGAAATTTTACAAAGCGATTCGACGGCATGGTCATCTCACGTGAAGGTGATGTGAATTGGCCACCGAGATCGTGCGATTTGACTCCGTTAGACTTTTTCTTGTGAGGTTTTCTGAAGTCGCAGGTCTATGCAAATAAGCCACAAACCACAGCGGTCCCTAAAAGCCAATATAACCCATGCCACCTGTCAAATTAAGCCTGATACAAATACAATACTGTGACGAATATGAAAACTGGGACACCTCTATATACGCCAGCCATGGCTCCGTGTGACGTTTTCTGATTTTCAAAAGTAAAGAGAACCTTAAAGAGCCGTCGTTTTACAAGCATGCCATTAAAACCGTATCGCTGTGATAGCTAAAGTCTATCCCAAAGATCAAGTTTGATAAGTGTTTCGAGGATTGGAAGAAGCATGGGCACAAATGCATAATATCTAATGGGAATTGTTTTGAAGGCTACTAAATAAATATATTTTTAAAAAAATGGAAATTCCCTTTTTTTCTGAGCACACTTCGTACATAGTGCACCCAATCTTTCTTTATGAGACAATGTGGAAGAAAGTGTGCTTTTCCCGAGCACTAGATGACAACAGAAAATACATTTTATCGTTGGAAGTATTCAAAAGGAATTAGAATCCTTTTTTTGTATTTAATTTTTCCAGCTCTTGAGAACTACATTACGATACTTTTATAGCAAATGTATTAATGGGGGTATCTTACTAGTCTCATAACAATGAAAAAGGTTTTGAATGAAAAATATCACCTTTAGTGAAGGTACACACCTGATCAAAAAAATAGATACACTCTCGTTCACCTTACATTTTTCGTTTCTAGTGTTGTCAATAAAAGAAATGGTTAAAGTTCACAAAAAGGCTAATATATTTGTATTCTATATACTTATTTAACACTTAAAACTTAAAAATATTTTAAATTTTTACGTTAATAATTTTTTTATGAAGACAAAACTGTGTTAGCACTGTAATTTTTTCCAAAATATTTAAATTAAAAGCTAAAATGCTTGTTTATTATTATTATTCAGTTGCTAATTATACTAATACCCTGAGAAGTTACCTTTTTGCATTACAACTTTGTCCTCCTTTTCGGCATATTGCTTATGAATGCTTGTCTCTACTGGTATTATTAAATTTGCTTAACCAATTTCTTTTTTAGATGCACCCACAAGTTTTCAATAAGGTTTAGGTCTGGAGATTGACTTGGTCAAGCTAGTAGGTCGATTTTGTTGTGGACAAAGCATATTTTTACTAGTGTGGAAGTATGCTTTGGGTCGTTATCCTGCTGAAAGGCCCAACGCAGAGGCACGTTTTCCTTGGCGTATGATAGCACTACCATTTCCAAAATGTCTTTGTACTCGGATGCCGTTTGTTATATAGTATTGTTTGTGGTCTGAAATATTGGATAAACGTCGTTCTAAGAAAAACATCCCCAGACCATTATGTTGCCGCCTCCATGTTTCACTGTATTTTTTGTGTAACGGTTATGAAATACTTTGGCTTAAGAAGCCTTACATTCTTTTCACAGTCATTTCCAAAGAGATTAATATTTGTTTCGGCGCTCAACAAAATATTTCATAATTTTTTTTTCATATCAACCGTCCGGTGTGCATGTGTCATGGTAAACTATAGCCTCATACTCAAATATTTTTTTCTCATCAGGGGAACTTTCCTAGCTATTCGTCCTAGAAGTTTGGCTGTTTGTAAGCGACCACAAATTGTTGGAGCACTAACGATGTTGTTAATTTCTGCGGAAATAGCTTTTGATGATGGGCGCCGTGGCGTAGTGGGTAGGTGCTTCGACTAATACGCTCGAGGTCGTCGGTTCGAATCTCGAAAAAATCATCAAACATTTTTTCACGGCTCCACCTCTTTCGAGTCACTGACAATGCTCAAAGAGTATAACTGTCTAGGAAAAGCTTCTCAAAATCGCCGTTCGGAATCGGCATTAAACTGTAGGTCCCCTCCACTCGTGAGAGAACAATAGCACGCACAACACGAGTGGTTGCTGAGAAGCTAGGCAACAGAGTCCACCTCGGACTGTAGCGCCGCCATTATTATTATTATTATTATTAGCTTTTGATGACTTAAAAGTGTCACTTTTTGATAATATTCTTATACGGCGATCATTCGCGGGGGTCGTTTTTTCGATCTGACATGAAATTCCTTTTGGGGTGCAGCTTTTAAAACATTTTGCGCTAAATTAAGTGACCATAACACAAATTTCGCGATTTCACGCAGAGATTTTCCTTCTTTTCTGTGCGAACAGAAACGTTCTCTTTTATAGTGAATTGACTATTTCGAGCCATGGTAAACCTAAGATGTTTATTTCCTTCTTCTTATTTGATACCAAGAAATAACAACAAAATATTTTAAACCTTTTTGACAAAAAACTCGCAAAGAAAATTATGATATTATTTAATTCTATCACAATCTGAAGTTTATCTATTTTTTTGATCACACGATTTTTGTGTGCTAGCACAATTTTATCTTCATATTATTCATATTATATTAACGTAAAAATTGAAAATATTTTTATGTTTTAAGTTTTTAATAAGTTTATAGAATACAAATATTGTTTAATAATTAAATATTTTTTTTTTAACCTATATTAATAAGTTTATAGAATACAAATATTGTTTAATAATTAAATATTTTTTTTTTAACCTATATTAATCAATGTACATTAGAATGTTCAAGTTATTGTTTGTTTACTTAACATGTATATACCTATATATAATACCTATTAATTTGTAAATTTACCCTATCTTCAGTATAGTTTTCCATATTGTTTTTTTTTTCTTTTTTGTATGCTTCGCTCTTGGTGCACTTATCTCACTTGCAAGTACCCACAGGTACGCACAGCATAAATTGCAATTGAGCATAAGGAGGGTAATACCGTTTGTTTTGCTCCTTCGATCAGCCTCGATGCTTTTTCGCGATTCTAACTCATTCTCTTCTGTCCACAACCACCAAGCGCGAAATATCGTTGACGCGTATTGCACAATTGAATTGCTTGATAGAATACATTTTTTTGTAACAATTTGAAAAATTTGGTTTTGATTCACAAAAAAGGCTAATATATTTGATAGTAAATATTAGCCTTTTTTGTGAACTTTAACCATTTCTTTCATTGTGCAACACTGAAGACGATAAATGTAAGGTGAATGAGAGTGTATCTATTTTTTTGATCAGGTGTGTATGTACTTTCGTACATAAACTTTAAATAATGATTCGATTCATCAAAGCATTATCTTATTGTGTACCGCATATACATATGTATATGTGTATGAAATATTTGATATTGTCACAGGACACAATTTTGTTGAGTAACATGCTTAAAGACTTGGACTAGTCTTGTCCAACACCTGCCGGAACTCAAAGGTATTGGAGCAGATCGAAACACTGGATCATATTTCGGGCTCAGGATTGTCCAAACCAAGGAGGAAGACACTCCGTATATACTTCTTCGGCTTGCTTAAGGATGTAACAAATATCATATCAGCCTTACGCAAGCTGCAGATTTATTCTTTACAATCGAGCCCGGTGTACTCTGCTTCGCCCGCTTTTGAGGGGTCTTCCAGAGCTATTTCCATTTTGTCGCAAATTTTATAATTTTGCGCCGAGTATTTGCTGAAATATGCGAATTTCCGCTTTTCCCTTATTATTCGGAAGGTGTAAGGGGTGGGAAGGGGTAAATAGCCTATAATCGATTCCTGACCGATCCTAACAAAGTGTAAATATTTCATAAGGAACGGTCCAATGCTTTAGAAATTTAGCTCACGCCGTCTCATAGAATTTGAACATTCGCGACTCCGGGTGACTGTGTGTCGTAATCGGTGGTCTTTAAATCGTCTTCCTAGAATCGTCTGATTCGTGACGACGTGCTATTTCATACGTATTGGCATGAACGTGGAATCCATTTTATACCCTGTTTTCGTTTTTAATGCATTTTTAAATCTTCTGGCTTCTATCTTCCGTATGGGAAGTGGTGGCTTGAAGCATCTGATTCTGTTTCCCAAGAATAATTCTCTTTGCCTCTTTCTATTTTCGAGAAAAGTTTGACATTTCCTTAGACATGACAAACAGGAGTCCTTCAACTATGAGTTACAAAAAAAGTATTAAAAGTAGCTCAAGTCACTCTTGACAAGCTCCTCGTCATGTCTACAAAGTTCCATTGAAATCGGTGCGAAACTTGGATTATTTCTTCTTTCATTCAATTTTGCTTTACAACGTCTGTTCTTCAGGAAACCAGAAGACTTTGTTCCTGTCTTTGCATAAATCATTGATTCATAAGCGAAAATGACTGTAAGGAAGCAATCTTTATCCCCCACATAAGTAAGCCTCGTTTAGTTGCGAAGCGGGCAATGCGTTGGCAGTTTTGCCACTCAGACCCGCCACTCTCATGTCGCAGAGAATAAGCACAATCTCTCGACCATAACGGAAACAGATGTCGTCAACAAAACAAAAAATTTGCAAACAATGCAAAAGCCGCTCTACATTATCATACCCGCTCATGAGCCCTGTCAGTGGCTGCCGCCAAACTTTTCCAAATTGATCGCACATCCATTCCACAGACCATGTGAGTATCATATTTCACGGCAATAAATTCCTATGGTATTTCATCGAACTCAATTTCCCAACCCCTATAATAGAGCAGCTTCCCCCATGGCAGACCTTCCTTCTCGGCTCCTCTCGAACAACAAAAAATCTAATTTTACTTTCAAATGTCCGCCACTAAATCATTCGCTCGCGTCACACAACCGCGGAGCGTGTGTGTGCCTCGCGCGGTTAAAATGACGGAAAGCAATTTCGATGTCACACAGGTAACCAACCACAACCGGAGTACCGGTGGAATAAAATTCTACCATCCACAGAAGAACAACCGCCACAACAACATCAGGCGTCAAAGTGCTAAGGATATAAAAAATTGGTCCCATTCAAAATTGTCCCTACAACCGAAGCCAGTTACTAATTTTATGGGGCTCCCTTCTGCCTCTTTGGAAGCCTACTCGTTTTGTCATCTGTGGCACGGCTCGCTTCTGCGGGACGCGCCATATGCTGACGAGGTGGCTCTTCCCACAGAAGTACAAAACAAATAAAAAGTATAGAAAAAGGAGTTATAACATTCCGCGCTCATACCCGCGAGGAGTAATCCTCTCTGTCCCACTCAAACCGAGAACAGACGAAACTCATTTGGAACACAAACACCCGATGAGAAAGTCCGCGTTCTACTAGGAGTGAAGCCAAGAAGTAACCCGACGACGTCGTAGTCGGTGGCGTCGCTAAATCATGCAGTGCCACTCGCGCGCCCATTTCATCAGAATTGATGTCACTTTTATGCAAATCTTCACTTTTGTGGCTCACTGAGGCGTACGATGTTCAACCACGCGATGAATGTCACAAGGGAGAGCAAGTGAAAAAAAAAATAGAAAAGGAAGAATGCGAAAGTGTACCTACGGGCCTGATACCTTGGGCGATGAAGATTTTAAGGATAAAAAAATTATCCAATTTGAAGGGGAAATTGAATAGCAGCCCAAAGAGACAGACTGGCATTTGGTGGTGTTTCTTGTGTGGCTTGAACAAGTGTCTGTTTGTACGGGAGAAAGGTGGCTCAGATGAAGTCAGAGATAGATAAATACTTACCGAGGATCTCACGTACATAGGTCATCCTGCTGATATTCTCCCCGATCCAATGTGTTTTAGTAGTTGAGCGCGAAAATCCGTTTTGAAGGTTAAATGTGATTGTCTATGGAAAGGAAGAAGCGGTTTTTTATCTCTCTTAGTACCTCACAAGTCTTTGAAGCTGGTGATGAATGTTTAGGATTGTGGTGACCTACTACATCCTGAAACCAAAAAGGAGTATGTTCAACCAAAGAAATTGAATTGAATTGAAGGTAATGGAGAGGCAATATATTGGGCCTTCTTCCTTAGTCTAGCACTTGATGAAATTTGATTACCTCCCTGGATGGAATGTCTATTCCTGTTACTGTAGTTCTGTTCACTAAATAAAATCTGCTTAATGCCAGACTTGTACACTCGACGCTACCCGCCGTGTTCCATTGTTTTCTTCTATTGTCCGCAGTTTTCCGTGCTGCTGAGATCCATTTTGTGTAGGTGTTGGTTGCAGAACAATGGCCAGGAAGTGCCCTACACAGTAACCTTAGGCGCAGCTTGTTAAGTTTTAGGGCGTCCTTTTTTCTATTGGGATCGAGCTTCATGAATTTTCTGTTTGTTGGAATGTTGTTTGTTGAAATTATTGGATTGCAATATTATTACAATATTTTTATTACAAAAGAAAAGTTAACATGACAAGACGCCGTCTGTTGTAAGTTGACGTTTTTTGTTTTTTTGTTTTATATTTCGTAGGGTTTTTGGAACACTTCTGGAGCACTTAGACTTAAAACTGGTCTATTGTACTGCCAGGTAGCAACCTACTCCAGTGATTTGATCCCAACGGTAAATGGTGACTGGTCCAGATTCAATTTCACTAGGATTCGAAACTGCGGCCCCTCGAACTTGGAGCAGACACTTAACCAACTGCGCAATCCAGTCGTTACCAGTTGACATTACTTTAATAAAGAGAAACAATAAAGCACAAAAGTAAAAATTTATTTTAGAGAATATATGTTCACAGAAGAGAAGCGCGACACTTACTCGTAAGAAAGCTGTTTAGGTAATTCCAGCCATGAGTGCAAAACCGAAGAGGCTGGTCCCATCCCTCTGTTCCATTTAGAAAATTCTTTGTTTCTTCAAGTGCGAGAAACTCTTTAAAGAAATTAAGTAAATGGAATTCTAATAGCATAGGACTGGTCGCGATAAAGTGGTATAAGTTCTCGTTCTCGTTATGATTGCAAAGCGTGCAGATAGCATTAACATCATGTCGATGTGGCATGTAATTAAGTCTCAGCAGTTAGGTTCTAACCCAACTTATTTGATAAGTTGAATATTCTGGGCTAAAATAGTTATTGGGCCCTAGTTTGTGGTTCAAAAGTTTATAGACATGCCGCGAAGGGGAAGATTAGGCTCTATTTATACACCCAGTATAGGCTTAATCATCGTGATTCTTTATGCATTCATAGAGCTTATCTTTTCATTTATTGACATTTGTCTCTGTGAGACCCAACTCAATGTTATGTGAGCATGCGAGCTCATTCCATTCTTTGACAGGTGGTATGTTATATTAAAGCGCCATCTTGAGAAACCTCTTCTGAAGACTATTGTTTGGCCTGCGCATTACTTTAATTATATAGTCTGCATTTGCTTTCAAGTTTCTGAGGTAAATTTGAGGAAGACCAGATTCAACATATATGGCATATGATTGAGTAATTGGCGGGAGTATAAAGATCCGTTTAAAGATAGACAGTAGGACCGATTCACACTCTTCAAAGTATTTGTAGCCAAACACTTGGTAAGCGTAGCAGAGACAGGCATTAACAGTGGCATTGAACATCTTGAACATTGAAGCACAGCCGATACGTTGGTTGCCAAAGAAGCTTAGCCACATTAGGTTAATGGGAGTTTTAGCACCTACTGCTTTTCCATAAATATGTGCTTTCATGTCGAGATTTGTCTTTATAAGAAGACCCAGTTAGTTAAACTACGTGACAACTTCGATCGGCTCGCCCTCCAAAATCCAGTTTTCTCCGACAGTCCTGCTACCCCTACCTGTGCCGAAGACCATAATTTTTTACTTTGAAGTGATAATCTTTTAGTAGTTATACATTTATTTGCAACTGTCTTCAGTGTGATGACTTTCAGTGAAATAACTAAATCGTCAGCATACAAGAGAACTTTAACCTCAACTTCACCAACTCTGACCCCTTCCGGTAGATAATTTGCTATGTCATCTATGTAGAGGGCAAATAAAAGTGGACTAAGCACACAGCCTTGTGGAACACCTGTATGAACTGCAAAATAGTCTGACAAAACATTATCATTCCATACCGTAGCCGAGGTCTGCGTGGTAAGTTAATTGTAAACACTAATAAATTTGATCGAGAGTCCCAGCGTAGATAAGTTGAACAGCAAAGAATTTATATAAACTGTGTCGAAGACCGCTTTAAAATCGACAAAATCGACCCTCTCCCTAAAATTTGGTCTACAGTGGAGAACCCTGCACGAAAACCTACTTGGAAAACACTGAAACGATTGTTGGTCTTCACCCAAACTGTCAAGCTATGGTATAAGATTTGTGTGAAGACTTTTCTAAAAGCTGAAATGAAATGTTGTATGTCCACATGTCGTTTTCATATTTTAGCAACCATATCATTTTTAGTCCGGTTTATGCTTCCAGTCCCTCCGTTGGAATGGTTCTCATTGCTCCCATAGTACAGGTACAACCTAGCCTTTGTAGTTTATTTAATTTAATAATGCTTTTGTTCGCATGTTTCCGAACAAATTAGAGCGCCGTAGGATATGCTCTGATTGTAGATCGAAAAGCTCTTTCTTTTGCTGACATATGCGTTCTTGGAAAGTCTGTGGTCTAGTGTATCGCCCATTTCAGAGTCTAAAGTCTTCTTGGTAAATCATCGCACCATATTATTTTTAAAGCTTTGATAGTTGATAGAGGCCATGTTGTTGAAGCTACATCTGTCGAATTAGCGGTTATTTACTCAGTCTGTTTTGCCAAATTACCATGGATGATAGACAAAGCGTTCAACAACACCTGCAAATGATACAAATGCTTAATCAAAATGGGTGTTCAGTCCGAGCAACGTTCCAAGCGCGTCGCCCATTTTACAGTCGCCATAATCCTCCTACCGAGAGGACTATTCGCAGTGTAGTGGATAAATTTGAGTCCACTGGTTAAGTAAACGATAAACCAACACCCATACGTCAGTACAAAAGTACAAAATTCAATTGACCCAGGCGCTGAACGTAAATGACCAGACTATAGACAACGGCGTATGTTCGCAGATTGGGCTCTGGAGCTGTTGGAAACTAACACTAATTTTCTGCGAAAAATCAGCTTCAGCATTGAGGTCCATTTCTGGACGAATGGGTACCTACGTCAATAAAAAAATTTTCGAATTTCGGACGATACCAATCCACATGAGATCCAAGAGCGTCTAATGCATCCCGAAATCACTGTTTCGTGTGGATTTTGGGCTGGCGGCGTCATCGGTCTATATTTTTTTGAAACCGCCGTTGCTAAGGCGATCACCGTCAACGGCGAGCGCTATGGGTCGATGACTACCAAATTCTTTTGGCCTAAATTGTATGTTGTGGCCACCAATGACATGTGGTTTCAACAGGGTGGCGCAGAGCTACGTGCCACACAGCTCACGCTACTTTGGAAATTCTGCACGAGCGATTCGAGGGCATGGTCATCTCACGTGGAGGTGATGTGAACCACCGAGATCGTGCAATTTGACTCCGTTAGAGTCAAATTGTGGGGTTTTCTAAAGTCGCAGGTCTATGTGAATAAACCATTATCCATAGCGGCCCTCAAAGCCAACATATCCCAAGCCATCGGTCGAATTCAGCCTGATTTACTCGTATGCGCCAATCACGGAAAAATGGACACTTCGGATGCGCGCCACCCAGAGAATCCACCGCGGACATTTGAACGATGTTATATTTTATACATAATGGCATCGATTCAAACGAAAGGAAATTTGATAAGATGATATCTTACACACACTTTGTTTTATTTGAAGATAGGAAGCGTTTAATGAAAGACGCCTTGTAAGAATGAATGGTCTACATCTCCCTGGAACTCTCAAGTCTGAGTTCCGATTATCAGTGAGCCCGACTCCGAACAGCGAGATTGAGATGCTTTTTCTGAACAGTTATACTCCTTAAGGATTGTCAGTGACTCAAAGGAGGTGTAGCCGTGAAAAAATGAAAGGTGTTTTTTCGGAAATCGAATCCAGACATCAAGCGTAAGAGTCAACGTAATTACCCACTACGCCACGGCGCTGTGTTTCGTACTTAGACGCAAGAAACAGAAGTATGAGGTCCCTCGAATGATACATGCTAAGAAGATACATCCACTTGAGCAAATCATAAATGACGCCTGGCAAACTAAGCCCATTACAATAATTTGCACTTATCAAAGCAAAGCTTGGCTTATAAAGAATTTCACATATTTCTGTTAAAGGTGAGGTCTATTTACAAAAGAAATCGCGTTACATCGCTCAAATCGTGCACAATGGCGTAAAATCGGATAACAAAATCATGATCTCCCCAGTTTGGCCTACTTTGGGCATGCATGAATGTATGCATTCAAGTTAAGTTGCTGTGAATGGATAAATGACTCCCTACTCTACATTAAATCGATATTACAAAGATGATCTCTTTAGGAGTAACGACTCTACAATTGCCAGAACATCATACTTCCTAGCAACCATTCAACCGGTAACCTAAAAATTATCTACAACCCCTCCTCTTTGTGTGTCGTGTTCCTAGATGCGAGTACGTTTCCGACACACTGAACTAACTCAACCACAACATCGTGTGACACAAAGTGCTAGGATTCACATTTTATTTGTTCTATTCTTCCACTTCAGCCCACTCCACCCACTTAGCTCCAATCCCTTCGTACACAGATAGTATATGCGTTTCATTGCCTGCTTATGCATGATAGTCATGTACCGAGCTAAGCCCATAATGCAAGGATAAATATAAATTATGTCGTCGCACTGTAACATTCCAATTGGAATGGAGGGGAATGGAAGGGAAGGGAGGAGTAAGCTCTGACTACACCTACAAAACTACAAATGCATTTGTCGTACAGTATAAATCTCTGGCATCAGTGGATTAGGCAGGAACAGTACAGGAACGCACACAAGCTCGAGCCACACTCCCAAAAATTAAAAAGGGTTAATTTCTGGGTTGAGTGGTTGGTTCGTTGGTTGAATGGTGTGTTGGTACGTAGTTGAAAAGGACATCCTTGGTAGCAAATAAATGCAATTCAAGCGATTAGACGCAGACCTGGGGTTGGGGGAGCTGTACAGGGACAAAGAACAAATTGTTTCATAATTTAAGGATCTTCCCTGTGCTTTGTTTGTCATTCGTGTGTGTGTTCGAAAGGGGGAGGGAGAAGAATAACTACCAAGAGTCTATCATCAGGCGTAACAAACAACGAATCCCGGCCATGGAACAAGTCATAGAACAATGAATGAATCTTGTTCACTATTTGAGACTGAGGAAGCGGAAAGGATTCCCTCAGAGAGCGGGAGTTGGGCGACGAACGGGGTGCATACTACAAGTGAAAGGAGGATAAGAAGAAGATTAGAGATATAGCAGATTTCTAGCTTTACAGGATACTGATGACATCAGTTTGTGTTGTTTCACTTAGACATGCACACGCACTCCATGCAATGGCAGTCCTGATGAGTCATTGTTTTCTAAGGCAGCCCGAAGGAATAAAGGAAATCCGTGCACATACGGAATTATTTAGTTGCACATAGATGGGTTTTGCATGAAAAGACAGGGAATAGTGCGGGGGTGTGTTAGCAGCAACGTGGCAGGCTGAGTGTGCGTTTGTATGCAGCGTAGTCAGTAAGTGGGCGAGCGGAAATGTTGTAAAAGTGATTCTTTACATTTTAATGCAATGCATGCATTACAAGCAACTACCAACTACGATGTTCATGTGAAACAGAATACCAGCATCAGACCCACTGCATGAATGACAACAACGACGATGATGAAGATCTTGCTACAGTCATTGCTGGGTGTGTCTTTTAAAGCACTTATCAAGCTCATACTAGGGGTTTTGGAATGAAAAGGCTTTACTCTCTTACACTGTCGGGTTTTGTTATGGGATTACAAATTACGAGATGCACTTGAAAGTAATTAACTGTAAATACGTTAAAGATATACATACATACATGTGAGAAAATCGAATCAACCTTCAACAAAGGGGATTTTCCGCATTGTCGTTGAGTGTTAAAGTAATTTTCTAAATACGTACTGATTTGTTCTGGATGAAGATGGAGTAAAGTTTCCAGAAAATTGTATGTGCGGATTGAAATAAAGTTAAGTTGCATAAATATTGAAGGATTCGTATTCTTCTTTGGCCAGTACATATTTAGCAGCAAGTGAAAATTAGTCATTATTGTGACAAGACCTTCATTTGATTTATCAAGATGGGAACTTGCCAATAAAGGAACTTTATTTAACAGAGGCGACACCTCAATAGGACAACGGTATCGCATAACTAGCCATGCCCTATACTTGTTATTGTTTTCTTGTTATTTACGTATTTATTTATTTTAATTTTTTAATTTGTTCACTAATGTAAGTTAAGGATTTCCTTTTAACGGAAATCAAAAAATAAATGCGAACGCCAACCTAGAGGCCGGCCCAACTGTTCGTGCAATAAAATACCGTTTTTCTAATATTTTGTACACCGATCAATTTATTCGTTCTATCCAATACAAGCGACGTTCTTAAACTAAACTTAATTTTATCATCCCAGCTTACTGCCAGCCGATGTCTTATGAGTGGAAATAGCTGAGTCAAGATTATGTGCCGGCGCGTGTATCCGGTACATCGCAAATGTGACTTAATGCCTCCGAAAGTTCCCGTGGGAACATGCTCGCACCTGAACAAATCAAATTTGACTATGCAGCATATATGAATCATGCTATTTCCTCGTGGCTAGTGCGCGCGGTGGCGTAGTGGGTAGGTACGTCAACTTCTACGCTCGAAGTCGTCGGTTCGAATCTCGAAAAAAACATCAAACATTTTTTCACGGCTCCACCTTTTTCGAGTCACTGAAAATGCTCAAAGTGTATAACAGTCTAAAAAAAGCTTCTCAATCTCGCCGTTCGGAGTCGGCATTAAACTGTAGGTCCCCTCCGTTCGTGACAGAACAATAGCACGCACAACACGAGTGGTTGCTGAGAAGCTAGGCCCAGGTCCACCTCGGACTGTAGCGCCGCCATTATTATTATTTTTAAGTGCGCTCGGTGTTAACTCCTCCCCTTTCAAAAATCTACGCCCCGAAGATCGATGACGTCAGTGTTTAACAATTTGACTTTTCCTAGTTTTGGTCCGTAACAGCTGTGCCGTCTGATGATTGCATCGCCGGGAGATTCAACTTCCTGTTAATCTTTCGCCATATAAAGTATGTCAAAGTAAGCAGAGCTATGTTGATAACCCCATCCGAAAGGTTAGACAACTTTATCCTGAGACTGAGACGAATTATATTCTGGAGACTCAGATCGTGAACAGATTGTTACATTGGACAAGATTGGCGGCAAAGCTTGAAGTCTTGTTGCGTATGTAGTTGCAAATGTCCTGTTTTTTTTGGTGGATCGTTTCAATTGCTCAGTTCACGCTTGAAATTTGGTATCTTCTTTGATGAGTTCCATGATTTCATCATTATTCGAACGATGGGTACAGACTGCGTCGCCCCCTTTCAATGGCTTGGTCATACACTGGTCCTTTAGAATTTTCTCTAATGCCTCCTCATTACAGATTGTGGAATTGTTTATTGAGAGACAATCTTTGAGTACAACATAGGTAGATTCTTGACTAACACTCTGTCAAATTCTACGTTAACTTGTTTCAATTTTGTGATTGACGGTATGATTTTGAGCATGTTGTAATGTTCTTTTCTCACCTTGGGTATTGATAAGGTGTAAAGGAGTAGTGAGCCATTTGTGTAAATTGAAGGCGTTGCAAACTCGATGGCCTCGATTTCGTTTCCGTAAGGAAGAAACAAAAATGCGCGCTGATAAGAATGTGACTGCTGTGGCCGAGAGTGTGAGACTTAATTCACGAACATCAACTCGCCATCGAACTCAACATTTTGCCCACTAGCTCACTGCCTAGTCAAAAGCCTAATTAATTGGACCTTGTAAGCGAATAATCCGAGATCTTTATGCAGAATTCTCCTCAGGCTAGTGGGCGAAATATTGAGATTGACGGGAATTGACTAGGCAATTTTGGGCGAGACGCATTTTCATTTCGGCGGCTACGTTAACAAACAAAATTGCCGCATCTGCGAAACCCGCACGTTATTGTCTAGAAGCCAATGCATGTGACAGTTTGATGTGGATTGTGGAGGCTTGTGGAGTGGTAACATCATTGCACCATTTTTCTTCTAAAATGATGCTGGGAACAAGGCTTCGGTCAACGGTGGATGTTACGTTAACCGACTTTTTTTTTTACTAAAATTGAAGACATTGATTTGCTACAATCGGGCTTTTACGCACCAAATTCCCAAATCGTGTTATCAGCCGTTTTGGCGATGTCAAGTGGCCGCCTTGGAGCTTCGATTTGATCCCTTTGGGTTTTTTTGTGGGGAACCGTGAAGGACCGATGTTATGCCAACAATCCGGAAACGATTCAAGCACTTAAGGCCAATATCATCCAAGCAATCCGTGAGCTACAGCCCGAAACCATCAACAGGGTCTTGGAAAATATGGGTGACAGAATGCGCTACTGTAAAGCCAGTCGAGGCAGCCAATTGAACGATGTTATATTTCATAACTAATGGGAAAGTTTGTTCTTACTAATAAAGTCATAGCACATGAAAAAAATGTAATTTTTGTAATTTTATTGCATTTTTAAAAAGAAGCTTTTTAGACCTTTATACAGTACCTACATAACTTATATGAAGGTTTTTCTTTATTGTATTTATAAAAAATTAAAAATTATAAACTTCAATAATAATATTCCAGAAGAAAAATAAATATTTACGAGTATCTAGTCTCTGCACAAACCAATTGAAATCTATGAAAGTTTTACTGGAACTTTGATAGATAAAGAAATGAGTTTATCAATAATTAGACCCTATTGCAAATGCAGTGAAAGGGACTGCAGTACATGAAATCTGCTCACACATTTTGGTAAAACTTCTGTCAAGTTCAAAGTTAGTTATAAACACCCTTTCTTTTTCCAGGCATTTGTAACAAAAGTTTCTGCGCTACCTTACCTAAGTCTGGTAAGGCAATCTTTATGATCAAGCTTAAGAGAGGAATTTCACACAATTCGTTGACGATTTCCAAGCTCCGTGTAAATTGCGTTGTGGAAATCCTAGAAAAAATCACCACAAATCCAGTTTTCTTATCTCTCTTTCTAACCTTATAAACTAAATTGGTTTTAAAGTTTCGGCACCGGGTGTGGTAAATGTTTTGTTACAATAGTTTCGAGTTAACTCAATACTAGTGGTGACGTTGTGGGTATATGGGTACAAGCAACAATTTTTCAAAATATTGGTCATGGCTCCACCTTCCGAGTCACTGACAACGCTTCAAAACGTAAAACTGTCTAGAAAAAGGTTTTCAATCTCGCCGTTTGGAGTCGGCATTAAATCGTAGGTCCCCTCCACCCGTGAGATAACAATAGTACGCATAACACAAGCGCTTGCTGAGAAACTAGGCCCAAGTCCACCTCGGACAGTAGCGCCGCCATTATAATTATTATTAATAAAGTCCTAACTCTTAAAGGTTAAGAGTTGTTCTGGTGGCTAGTTTTGATTGTTACGGAGATGTCACATTACCCACCTAGGTCTCGAATTGCTTGGTGTGCGTGTTGCTAACATTCCAACTTCCTACGATAAAACAGTTTTAAACCAAGCAATTTATTCAGATACCGATGAAGCCACTATTGACGGCACAATAAAAAAAAGGATAGAATAAGAAAGAATAAGAAGTCCTACGTGGATCGTAAAGTCCCTTAAAGACTTAGTGCAACTTCTCCACTGACGGAGAAGGAAAGTGCTATAAAGCAGACGTTACTATACCCCGATAAGTGTTGTGCGAGAGTTCGGCCGAAAGGATAGGAAAATAGTTCCGGCGTATAAGCAGCCATCTTATAACATTCCGCACAACATTTTCAGACCAGCCTTTTAAATGTCTTCCGAAGCAGTTTGCATAAGAGTTCTGTTTTCTGAAAGTCAACTGGCTATTTAATTCTATTTCGCCCACTGTACACCCTATACAGTGGAAACTCGTAACCTTAACGAAGAATTGATTATTTGAACTTGTGCTCTGAATCATGAACAAATAACTTACATTTAAATAATGTACAAGCTAAAGAACAGAACAATTTGCGGGTCAAGTAAAACAAACAAAACTAATGAGAATCTTTTTCTTCGACATCTGGCAACATTATCTACAGATTTTCCAGTGATGTAAAAAGTAATTGAAGATAAGTAATTTAAAATCATTCAAGCAGATATCTCTTGGTCGCTTACGACTTTGCTTTTCCATTTCCCTCTTGGAAGTGGCTCAGAAAAACGATTACACCATTCCACTCGAGTCTGCGGGACAATTTCTTCTTTTTTTGTCCTTCAAACCACGAACCGTCACCAGACAACCGCAAGTTGTACACACAGAAGGAGTGTGTATCTATTAAAAAAAGAACTACCAAGTGTATCTAAACCAATAGATGAAGTTCGATTTTTTTAACCATCTCAGCTATTTTTGACCAAAATGAACAAAAAAGCTACCGGCTAGACACTCAGTAATCCTGTTTTGTTTTAGGCGAACATGTTTATTTTTTCTTTTTTTTGTCATCGTTTTGCCAAAATACACTGACATTGGACATTTGGGGAGATTCTGTGCGACAGGATCAACGGTATACATGAATGGCATTCGCTAATCGGAATGGATCTGTGGTGTTGCTGTGTTGTTCTGGTTGTATAAAGCCTTCAGTCGGGGATTGAAAATGGATATAGGTAGAGGTTTAGTGGCAACGCAATTAGCAATTGGCTTAGTAATTGATACGTTAATTGGAGTTGAAGTTGGATGCAGTTGAGCAGATGTTGAAATTTTATACTCCTACTGGACAGGGGTGCTTTTCGGTGGGAAGAGATTAAAAATTTAGAACTGTTAATGGACTTAATTTGAGAACGTTCATTGGATTATCTCAGATTAAGCAGTCGATGCTCACACCCATTAGAGTGCGGATTGGATATACGTGCGTTTGCATGCTGCTCCGGTGATTTTATTTGACAGTCCGAAATGTAAATATGAGATTGGAAAAGTGCACTTGAGTTAAACAGGAGAATTACTGCTAGACAGAAGTCAAATCGATTCCGCGTATGAGTGCTGAAATCAATGCAGTATTTGAAGAGACCTCAAAGAAAAAGTAGTCCATCAAGAATATTTGTCATTTATGCCGCAGTAACGAATGAATTGCAGATTAAGCAATTAATTATATAATTTTTAAATAAGTAAATGCCCCGTCGTGGAAATACAGCCCAGCTGAGTTTTAAATACATTGCTTATAGAGAGAACTTACTTAACACAAATCTTCGAAGTTAGAACTTTAACTCGACTGTAAGCCAAACCCACAGGACAGTATTACGAAGATCCCATTTATGTTTGCAGGGCAGCTTATGGTCATAATTGGGGACTCTAACCGAATGTATCAGCAACCAATAATCGGAGGAGTCAAGGTAGGTAGGTAAAAGTGGCGATGGACATACAGATCCTGTTTATCGCACCCAATTAGCACCATGAAAGCGCCGTTTTGATACCACATTCTATGGGATACCTAATTTGTGAGAAGGGGGTGAAAAGGAGTGTGTATTCACTCAGATTTGCCTAAATTTTTTTGAAACCACTTTGGAATTCATGAATGCTAGCAGACTATGAATGTTTGCCTTCGAGAGGTTTTTAGGGGTGTTAAAGAAGGCTTTGCCCAAAGTGCGTTGTCTGACTCTAGCTAGAGCCGGACATTTACACAGAAAGTGCTCGGGGGTTTCTGGCTCGATGTCCACCCGGCAGCTGCAGCAGTGCGAGTTAAATGATATACCTAGTCTTTCAGCATGCCTGCCAACAGCCCAGTGTCTAGTACAGACCGCAATAATTCTGGATATGTTTCTTCTATGTTTGCTGAGCAGGTCTTTTGTTTTCTTTTGGTTGTAGCTGAGCCATAAGCTTTTGGATAGGACACATGTTTCCAGCTTGGTCCATCTTTAGTTGGCGATCTTCAGGAGGTGATTGTAGATATTATTTTTTAAGAAGCCTAGTGGAGCCTGAACTTGTTCCATAACGAGGCTATCAAGTTTAGATCCTTGTCTGGCTAGCTCGTCTGGTTTGGTCACGTGGCACGAATGTCATCACGACCTCTGAGATGTACCTTGAATGCGATTCCTTCAGGTAGGCGACCGCTTGGCAGACTCAGGACGAAATGGTTGGACCAAGTCCAAGCGCTTGGGCATAACTCCTGATGAGTTAGAGTCGATGGCGGAGGATCGAGTGCCTGGAGATCTCTCGTGCGTAGGGATGCAGCATCGTCTTAAAAAACATCGATGTTTGAAAAAATCGATGGTTCCACGACAAAAATCGATGTTAAAAAACATCGGTATTAACAACGATACATCGATGTTTTTCCGATGTTTTATTTATCTTCTCCATCACACAAATTGTTGGCTATATTTACGATGTACTGTACCTAAACAACAAAATATACTAGTCTTACCAATTCCAACCCAAAAACCTTCTCTGTCTTCCGTTTCTTTGATGATTGGATTTTTACTTTGTGGCTTATCGACCCAAAGTAACGTTCGAGGATCCTAGGGTTCGGGATTAGGGTTCCCGTGCGGGCCCTTTATGCAAGTTTACATAGCGAGTCGCTTGCTTCAAGACCGACACCCGTTCCCAGCCGTAACTCCTTGGCGAACAAGCGCTAGTTTGTGTGTTGACACGAGGTCTGCTATACTTAGGCATCCACCCAATACATGCCGAAACATGAACTCTCTCCGAATAGCCACCGACCCACAATTTCATAGGAGTTGGATACCCGGTCTCCTTGAGGGTTACTTGGAGGTTCGGAGTAGGAAGTCAGAATAGGAGAGGCTAAGATATAAAAAAGTTACATTGTATTGCGCATCTCTAGTGCACCCCTTTATTATTACACATCTTGGGAATGTTTAACGAAATGAATGTACGATGTCGATGTTTGTCAATTTTGCCGTCGATGTATCGGCGATGTATTGGTTATCAAAACATCGATGTTTATGAACGAAGATGAGATGAGAAATTTGTTTTGTGGTTTTATTTTCTTTATGTTTTTAATTTGATATGTTGCATTATACATGCATAATGTCAAAGTATGGTAACAGTGCGTAGACAAGCACAGACTTCTTTCAGTCGCATTTTCACAGAAAATCTATAGTGAGTCCAATAATATGGCCAGGGACAGTACATTATAAGCATGTGTGATATACAGTCAAATTCGGTTATAACGACCTTCAAGGGACTGACGAATTTGGTTGTTATAAGCGATAGTTCGCTGTAACCGATAACTCGAAGATAGCAGATATAGAACAGAGACCCTCTAAACTGTGCCAATAACAGAGGGATTAGTCTCCGAAATATCGCACATAAGATCTTTCCCGTGAATAGTCAGATTGGTCAATATCAGTCCAGGTTCGGGCCAGCGAAGTCTACCATCGACCAGATAGTCACATTGCGACCGATCTTGGAAAAGACACAGGAGCTTCAAGTTGATACCCACCATCTGTTTATCGATTTTATGGCCGCACAGCTGTGTCGATTTTAGTCGTTATAACCAATATTTTATCCAAAAAAATGGAAAATCGGCTTTTTTAAGCGATATGCCGTTGTAAGCGATGTCGTTGTAAACGATTTGTTATTCAGTGGGATTATAATGAAGCCCAACCGAGTATGGTCATTCTAACCGACACGTCGTTATAGCCGATGACGTTGTAAGCGATTTTGATTGTAGGTATTTAGATACTGCACAATTTAACTAAAATAATTTGAATTCCGGGCTCAATATTTAAAATTGCATTTATTGTCAGTCAGTAGAAACATAAAAAAAGGAAACTTAAAATAATTTAATGTGTGAGATGGATTTATCTGTAAAACATTCATAAAAATATACATAAATATAAATTATGAAGGCACATCTTCATTCATTTAATTGACTTCATGTGTAACATCTAAGTGCCGTCTTTAACTGAGAATACACTACAATTCCTTTACTGCCCACATAAAACCGATTACCTTGAATCACAGTCTAAAACCTTTAACCATCATCTCCATTCACCCGTGTTCCATGCTCGTTCGAGAGTAGGTCATCAATAGAACTCACTTCATATAACAACAATCCGCTTTGAGTTGAATCCGAATTTCCCATTTAACCACACGCAACATTCAGTCAGTGACAAATCAAAGGTGTATCCAAAAGTCAATCGAAACAAATTCCAGCACTCAGATGTTAATCTAGATATCATTTACCCCAAGTTCAAATCCATTTCCGAAACCAAATTGGATTACGATTCCAATTCGGGAACAAAAACACTCGAAACGTACAAAATAAACCACAAAAAAGGATTCGATACTAATATGGATTTTACATTTAATTAATCGCTTTTTGATAGTCACCCAATCAATGACGGTCCGGCAATTCCGTTGGCGTTGTTGCGAAGCCCGGGCCATGGATAGCGAAAATTCAAAATGAGTTTTATTTAAATTCCAATTGCAGTAGTCTTTAGTCGACTTCCATCCCAAAAAAAAAGTGTACAACATTCACCATAACCCTTTAGATGTTATCGGCATCAATTTCGAAACCGAAAAAAAGAGTAATCTACAATCTGCCAGCACTGCCACGGCCATGGACAGTCTGTTATTAGTATGCAAAATGGCAATCAAAGAACGCATTGAAACTAACCCGCCTCAAATGATGTATGACTTGGGGTTGAGAGCGACGAAGGAGGAGGGTGGCAGTGTTGTTCTCCCTCTCTTGTCCTGATTTCGTTTAAAATTGTACAGTAGGTCTTACAAGAATATTTCCAAAAGATAATTACTTTCAATATACAATAGTTATGGGTCATTGAAAGAGAAGGTTTTTGGTTTACTGACGCATTTGTTACGAACAAAATCTTGCTCTGACTGTTGGAGCAACTTCAAAATACAAAACGTATCAAAACAAACTTAAAACTTCTTGACAAGTAACGATTTTTTTAAAGGACTTGTTTAAGATGGAAAAAATAGTCCTAAAATTGGAACAATGGTTCTAACGTTATTTGTATAGCCCTCAGATATAATGCAGTACACCAAAACATCCGCATGGCAAGAATTCGACATGTGCTCTGAATGTTTTGATTGGAATAATATTTAAAATTTCCCTGTCAGAAATGGTCATAATTGCACCTTTGCACACCATCGACACAAATTTCCGTACACGTTTCTTTAACTTTGATTGGAACATACGACAATTTTGCAGACCTGCCCTTCCTTCCTTCTTATTTTTCTATTCATGCTATTTTCGATAAATGTTCCTTTTACTTTTTTTTTATCGTAGGTTTTTGTCGCACTACACTGGAGCACTCAGACTCAAAATCTGGTCCATTGTACTATGAGGCAGCAACCTACTCTTGCTGAAATTTCATGGCGCTTCTGTGATGAGGAGCCTATATTATCCGCTCTCACCTCATCAGCGCCGAATAACTGCCACCTGATCCGAGCAAAGGCGTCACAGAGGATTTCATCACTTAGGCCAAGCACACTTAGGTGTTTGGCGAAGGTGTAGTGCCCCGTTAGTACGCCAATAAGTTGTCTGCAATCTTTTCTGTTAAGAGATAACAAGAAAGTCCCGGATTTCTTACAGACGTTGGGGAGCATGCGCTTGGTCTGTCTACATCCTGGAGTGTCATGCCATCTGCGGTTGTGCTCTCGAGAAGTCCGATCATCGATGGAAGCCCTCCTTTTACTTTTATCAGTCTAAAAAAAGCAGAAAAATCAAAGATTGTGTTTAAGAAAATTTGATTGGCACTTGAAAAAAATTGTGAAATTAACATTAAGCCGTTTTGTCCCTATTTTTGTGTCCGCACCTGTATGCCTTGTTATGAAGGATCGATGATTAAGCGCTTCCTAACTTTAAAATTAAATAAAACAAAGTGTATGTGAGATCTCTTGAAATTTTTTATTCGCTTTAAATGCCAATCAATTTCATTATGTATGGAATATAAGATCGTTCAAATGTCCGCCGCGGCTTCTCTGGGTGGCGCGCATCCGATATGTCCAGTTTTCCATGACTCTGGTGCATGAATCAGGCTGAATTTGACCGATGGTATGGGTTGTGTTAGCTTTGAGGCCCGCTGTAGTTGTTGGCTTATTCGCATAGACCTGCAACTTCAGAACACGCCACAAGAAAAAGTCTAACGGGATCAAATCGCACGATCTCGACGGCCAGTTCACATCACCTTCACGTGAGATGACCATGCCCTCGAATCGCTCGTGCAGAATTTCCAATGTGGCGTGAGCTGTGTAGCACGTAGCTCCGTCCGTCATTTCATCCAATTCAGGTCAAAAGAAATTGATAATCATCGACCAACATACAGCGCTCGCCGTTGACGGTGATGGCCTGGTCAACATCGCGGTCGTTCACAAAAAAATATGGACCGATGACGCCGCCAGCCCAAAATCCACACCAAACAGCAATGTGGATTGGTATCGTCCCAAATTCAGCAATTTTGTTTTTTGACGTACCCATTCATCCAGAAATGGACTTCATCGCTGATGATTATTTTCGATTTCGATAAATATTAAGTTCAGTTTCAAACTGCTCCAATGCTAGCAATGTTGGACACATTTCATGCAGCAGGTCCAGTGTTTGCCCAGCAGTTTGCACATTTGGAACCACAAATTAGGATCGTACTCCACAAAAAGTTGTCGATCATTGTTCTGTAAGAAGCCGCTGTCGTTTTATCTTTTTATGAAATATGGGCTTCTTCTTCTTCTTCTTAGGGCGCTACAGTCCGAGCTGGACCTGGGCCTCACTCAACATGCCTCTCCAGCCAGCACGATCTTTCGCCAGCTGTTTCCAGTTTCGCACACCAAGTCGGCCGAGGTGCCCACTCGACTTGTGTGCGCCACATTGTACGTGGACGTCCTCTGTTGCGTTGTCCCACAGGTGCAGAGTCGAAGACTCTTTGGGCCGGAGCTAAGTTGTCCATACGCTCTACATGGCCTAGCCATCTTAGGCGTTGGATCCGTAGACGCCTGGCTAGATTCATGTCGCTGTACAGCCCATACAGTTCGTGGTTGAATCTTCTCCTCCAAATACCATCAACGCAAACAGGACCAAAGATCGCGCACAGAACTTTTCTCTCGAAAAGACCAAGAGACTGTTCATCCACTTGGGATATTGTCCATACCTCTGCGCCGTACAGCAGGACTGGGATGATCAAGGTCTTATACAAAGTCGACTTGGTCTTCCGAGAGAGGGCTCTACTACTCAATTGCATTTTGAGCCTATAAAAACAGCGGTTGGCAAGAGTTATTCTGCGTTTGATCTCGGTACTGATGTTGTTTGTACAATATTCCGCGGAGTCGAGGTAGACGAAGTCCTTTACTACCTCAAAGTTATAGCTGCCTATGGTGACGTTCTGGCCAAGTCGTCGATGTTGTGCGTCCTTTCTCGATGACAGCATATACTTGGTTTTGCCCTCGTTTACCGCCAGACCCATTTTAGCCGCTTCCGTTTCAATGCCAGCAAACGCATCATTGACGGCTCGCTGTGTTCGCCCAGTCACGTCAATGTCATCCGCGTAAGCTAGCAGTTGAACGGACTTTTGGAAGATCGTGCCTCTTGTGTTGGCCAATGAGTTTTGAACGATTTTCTCAAGAACGATGTTAAAGAAATCACATGACAGCGCGCCGGCTTGTCTAAAGCCTTTTTTGACATTGAAGGTCTCGGTGAGTTCGTTACCGACCTTGATGGAGCAGCGAGAGTTCTCCATCGTCATCCTGCTCCGTCTGACGAGTTTGGCAGGAATGTCAAAACTAGTCATGGCGCTGTATAGCTCGTCTCTATACACGCTGTCATATGCGGCCTTGAAATTGACAAATAGGTGGTGTGTGTCGATCTGCATTTCTTGGGTCTTCTCCAGGATCTGCCGCAGTGTGAAGATTTGATCTATGGTGGACTTCCCTGGCCTGAAACCACACTGATAACGACCTATCAGTTTGTTCACAAATGGTTTCAGGCGTTCACAGAAAACGGCAGAGAAGATCTTATAGGCGATGTTAAGGAGACTTATCCCTCGATAGTTGGCGCAGTCAAAGGGGTCTCCTTTCTTGTGGATCGGGCAAACGATATTGAGATTCCACTCATCGGGCATGCTTTCCTCCGACCATATCTTACAGATGAGCTGGTGCATGCGCCCTACCAGATCATCTCCAGCTGCTTTAAACATTTCAGCGGGCAGACTATCTGCACCAGCAGCTTCATTATACTTCAGTCTCGATATCGTTATCTTGACTTCGTCTAGGTCGGGGGGACGGTATTCTCTTCTATCATCGTCCGTTGTGTTGAGTGGAACTCTCTGCCTGACAGCGGTATTTATGTCCTCATCGCCGTTCAACAGTCTTCCGAAATTACTTTTCCAAATTCTTGGTATCGACTGCAAATCTACTACTAGTTGTTCATTCTGGTCCCGGAAAGCTTCTGTCCGGACTATATACCCCTTCGATAAAAGTTGCACCCTTGGGTGAAACTTTCGGACATCATTCCTGCCATAACACCTCTCCATCTCCTCGATCGCGCGCTTCTCGTGCTCTTTCTTTCTCTTTCTGAGAAGCCGGTTCTCTTCCCTTCTTCTCTGCTCGTAGAGCTCACGAACAGCTCTCGTAGTTCGATGCAGCGTTGCCTGGTGGCTGCTTGCTTTACTGCATGTGCCTGCCTGCACTCGTTGTCAATCAAGGGGTTTTTCCTTGTTGGCGTTTTAAAACTCAGCACATCAGTAGCGGCTTCTCTGATGGCTTTTTAACAACGTTTCCATTCTTCGCCTATTGTTAGTGCAGGCGATGTCGAACTTTCGGAGAGTTTCAGGGAGACTCGATCGGCAAAGTTCCTGGCAGTCTGTTGCGCTTGTAGCTTTTCGACGTCAAACTGTGGTTGTCTTCCTCGACTCCGTTCTTCTCTCGATATCCGTGTCCTTACCTTGGCTACAACAAGGAAATGGTCCGAGTCGATGTTGGCGCATCGGAACGTTCGGACATCAAGAATACTGGAGGAGTGTCTGACGTCGATCCCAATGTGATCAATCTGGTTGACGGTTGAATGATCAGGGGACCGCCAGGTCCCTTTATGGATGTTGAGGTGTGGGAACCGCGTGCTAGCTACAGAGAGGTTTCACCCCATAACAAAGTCCACCAGCCTGAGTCCGTTTTCGGACGTGGTGTCGTGCAGGCTGTGTTTACCGATGACTCTAGCAAAGATGTCCTCTTTACCCAGCTTAGCGTTAAAAACTCCTAGAACTATCTTGGTGTCGTAGCTGGGGCACTGATCATACGTTCTTTCTAGGAGATCATAGAAGTCATCCTTGCTATCGTCATCTTTGTCCTCCGTTGGGGCGTGGGCGCAGATTAGGCTGATGTTGCCGAATTTAGCCTTGATGCGGATTGTTATGAGGCGCTCGCTTATGTACTTAAAGCTTAAGACTTTTTGCCTAAGTCTGCCTCGAACAACAAATCCACATCCAAATAATCGCTGCCTTCGCTCTCTGTAACAATCGCCGTAGTAGATATCGCAGTTCTTCATCCTCTTTTTGCCCGGCCCATCCCATCGCACTTCCTGGATTGCGGTAACGTCTGCTTTATAGCAGTCTAGGGCCTCCGCGAGTTCATCGGCTGCACGTGGTCTGTTCAGGGACCTCACATTCCACGTGCAGAACCGAAAATCATTGTCCTTTTTTCGTTTGCTAGGGTCGTCAACAGTTAATCCGTCCATATCCGAGGCAGTTTGTGTTCTCTGAACTCGTACGTTTTTTACGTGGTGAGGAAGTTAATCCCACGCACAACCTCCAACTGGGAGGGCAGGTCCATGTTTAGCCCCCGGACTAAGGGGTCCGGAGGGATCCGGTGTCGGTAGCCTCTTGCAGGCTGTGAGCGCCGCCGTTGGCCTTAAAAGAAGGGCTCATCCGCCGCCGTCTCTATTCCAGGGTCCCGACCTTACCATGAAAACCAGGTAGCTCCTGCTGACTGGAGTTGTGGATGCCGCCGTTGGCCAATCAGTTGACCAGTTGAAATACGGGCCATAACACCGCAAAGTCAAACGTCTTATTTGGTGTAGCTGATCCTGGTGTGCTATCCTTGGATTTTCGAATCTGCTCAATTTACGACTGTTGGCATAACGACTTAAAAAATTAATGCGTATTGTAGTCGTTATTGTTTGTGTGTACTGTTTGTATCCGGACTGTGTACTGTTTGCTCCAAAAACGAAATAATTACATTGGAAAATAAATAATAAAAGCTTGCAGCCACCCTGTATGAAAACAAATACATGAATATAAGTATGTATGTTTTGCGAACGTCTCCAAATGAAATTCCAATCAATTCATTTTTGAACTCCTTTCTTCTTCATACATTTTAAATTTCAATACCTGCAAATAAAAAAAATGAACTATTTGTGTAGACTTACCATCGGCACATCTATAGGTACATCAGATTAAGGACTTAACTCGTGAACAGTATAATGCCTCGCTAAATGTTCAAACTATTATAGATTTTTGCTTTGTAGACTTTTAAAGACGAGATGCATACCGGACTTTGGGGTGTATATTAATCCGATTTAGATAGATTAAGTAATTGTCCGTTTTGATTACGCATCTGAACATACCATCAACACTCATTCACGTTCATTTAAATGATGGTAAGAAACGGAAGAGTGTCACATTTCTTTTCGAACACATTTCTTTAAGTACTCAAGCGAATCAGCACATAAAACAGGGTTAAACGATATCGCGTTCCAACCGTCAGCCACAAAACATGTTCCCTGTTGCTACTGCCTTTGACATATGAAGTCAGAAGAATAGAGGGAGGACAAGACCCCGTGTACAATAGAACATGGAAGCCTGAAAGAAAAGAGAATCCCACATAACAGAAGATCTTATCGAGGTCATGATTTAGGTATCCTGCGAAGTTTGAGGTTTCGTACACTCGTATCTACATTCGAGTTACTACTCTATCTCTATGTACTGGTCTTAAAAAGTATCTCCATCCAGAGACCACTTGCAAACCTTGTTCTCATTCACTTTACTTCGGCAATGTCTGCCCAGTTTAGGGAGGGGAAGCAAAGTATACATCGATTTCACTTCCCAGTCGCAAGTGCCTTATCGATATCTCATCAGAGTACCAAGTACTATGTATCACAATGCACATGGTTACTAAAGGAATTCCCAATGAAGGAGGAAAAGAAGTGCAACGTAGAGTGACGAACTTGTGTGCCACA
This sequence comes from Myathropa florea, assembly GCA_930367185.1. NCBI lineage: Eukaryota > Metazoa > Arthropoda > Insecta > Diptera > Syrphidae > Myathropa > Myathropa florea. The sequence continues at coordinate 25,585,872 of OV884005.1, read as the reverse complement.
GTGAAACCGAATCCTATACAAATGAACATGAAGCAGAAGCAACTGGGTCTCTTGTTACATTTCAACCTGTAATCAATCGATTTCTTGTGATCTTATCACCGGCAAAATTGTCGTTTTCGAATCACTTAGAGATGCAGAAAGAGCTTGAGGTGGGTAAGGAATGTAATGTAACCTGGTAGCCTGGTTGGTTCTTCTATTCACAATGTACGAGAATGCACTCTCGGAGTCGTTCGTTATCTCTGCCAGTTGAATTGTGAATTTGCAATTTCGATTGTATCTTTCGAGATTGGTTATGTGTATACGTTTCGTGAACTCGTGCGCTGACGTCTCGGCAGTACCACGAATTTCTTTGACTGCATCCGAAAATTTGTGGGTTAACATTTGTCACAGGCTTCATGTGGAGAGGTATTAGTTTACAAGAGCAACGACCTGGATAGGGTATATCAGATATAATGCTGTCTACAGTAAATTATCTTGTGGCTTTGTGCACTTTACTAGGCCAAGAAATATTTGTAGAAATTGGAATGAAAAGGATGTCCACTTTTGGGTTAGTACAAGGGATAGTGGTGCAGGCTAGAATGCTATAAATTAAATGTGACTTAAAACAAATCGAGTATGAGGATTACTCGATTGTTCATATAAAATTTGTACCAAAAGAGAAACAAAGGAAAAAGAAAAAGAATGATACGAGCAGGTTATTGATTTATTAAAGGAGGTCTGAGTTATCACATCCTTCGGCGATCTGTGCATTTCTGTACGGATGGATCTAAAAAGGAAGGATGGTGTTGATAGTGACGTCCTCTGCAATAAACTAAATCTAAGTTCCCACCAGAAACCACCGGACGGTTCCAAGACCAATGAAGGATCTGGTGCTGGTGCCTTCGTGGAGAGCGACGACTTTAGACTGCACACCTCGTTAGGTAAATTTGCGTCGGTTTTCCAAGCGGTTTTCCAAACCTATGCGATCCTAATGGCTACGAACTATAGTGTGAAGAATAGGTGGAAGGGGCGAAGTATTTGCGTCTGTAGCGACAGCCAAGCTGTGCTTAAGGCCTTGCTGAACCCTTTAACCACTTCCAGGATAATTCAGGAATGCAAGTCTTCTCTGAATTTGATCGGCAGTCCAAGTTCGCTAAGACTTGCCTGGGTCTCGGGGCCCCACGGGATCACGGGAAATGAGATCGCCGATGAACTTGCTAGGCGAGGATCAGATGAGGCATTCTCAGGACCTGAACCTACGCTGGGACTGCCTACGTCCTTGGTTAGGGCTTACATCGATGACATGATCCATCGTGGCATGACTCTCCAGGATGTAGACAGACCAAGCGCAAGCTTCCCAACGTCTATAAGAAATCCGCGGCTTTCTTGTTATCTCTTAACAGAAAAGATTGCAGACAACTTACCGACGCACTAACGGGGCACTACACCTTCGCCAAACACCTAAGTGTGCTTGGCCTAAGTGATGAAACCCTCTGCGACGCCTGTGGAGAATGCGATGACACTGCAGAGCATTTCCTCTGCCATTGTCCCGCCTTTGCTCGGATCAGGTGGCAGTTATTCGGTGCTGCTGAGGTGAGAGCTGATGATGTAGGCCCCTCATCACAGAAGCGCCTGCTGGTCTTCCTTCGGAAGGCCATGAAATTTCAGCTAAAGTAGGTTGCCGCTGTAGGACCAGTTTTTGCGTCTGAGTGCTCCAGCGTAATGATACAAAAACCTCCGACAAAAAAGAAATCTTACCACTGATGTACCGGCAATTCGCAAAGCAAAGTTTTATCTGGGCGTATTATTTTCATTTCTTCTCACTGCCAGGCAGCCATTGCAGCCCTTGAACTAGTGTCTCTAAACTCTAAAGCAGTAATAAACTGCCGCTCTTCCTTAAATTTTAAATAAGATGACCGAACAGGCACGCAACCACCCTGCCACCATCGATAAATGCCACTTGCTGCATGTAAACAATTATTACGATAAGATACAACTCAAATGCCGAATAATGGATGGATCAGAGGAACAATGCATCACACCTCTAGAATGATTTGGCATAAGTAAGATCTAAGTGCCTGATTACATGAGTGGAAGAAGGCAGGATTGAGAGGGATACAATATACGACTTTTACAAGTCAGAGGGAGATGGGTTGGATGCGCCGAAAATCGGCCTTCTTCCACCGAAAATCCACTTTCAAAGCGGATTCCCGGGTGAAGCAGGTATATTTTTAACCCTTTTCGTTCCGTTGCCGACATGTTTTCCTCATTTTCTGGTGATTCCTGATCGAGTAACACCTCACGCGTGGTACGTGACATTTTAGAAAAATTTATTACAGGGACGATTTAAATGCAATTTTAATGTTTTTTTTCACTGCGTCCCTTAGACGAGATTTTTTGGGAACTTATTTCTTCAAGAGCGTCTGTGACCTCAGTAAGGCACCTGAAAGTAATCTTCTACGCTGTATAGAAAGCTGCAAAAGGTTTCCGGCTAGCGGACAAGTGGATTGACCCATGTATACGCGTGGCGGCACAATGCACCAACTCTGATCCGGATTTTAGCCACTTCAATCTACCTACCTTTGATTAGCCATAATTTTACCCAGTATCTATATTAAAAAGCCACAATTTAACTTTAGTGAGAGAAACATTTTTTTTTTGTTGCCAAAATTTGGATCTCCGGCCAATACTTCCAACGCCCAATTAGAGAACTCACGGCGTTGTCTGTGTTCGTCCGGCTTTAATTTGCGTGTCAGCAGAATCGGATGTAGGTCCAAATATAGTCGTAAAATAAGCTGGGTTGATTCTTTGACAATGCCCAATTCAGCTGATAGGCGCCAAATCTATACTTCCCTTCCATACTGACCGCTACGGCGGCTATGTTTTCTTCATTTCGCACCAATCTCTATCTGGTTCAAACTTTTCCACGGTACTCACCACGTGTTTCTAGTTTAATTCAATGCTAAGTGAATAGTTAATAATATATATTAATATACACTGATGGACAAAAGTATTCACACAGTGCCACATCGAAGTATAGGCAGCGCTCAAACAAAAGAAAATCAGGAAACATTCATTCTTAAGCTTTTAATATCGCAAAACACAAAAAATTAAAAAAAAATGTTTCCTTGAAAAATAAAGAAAAATTCATTTAACCTCGTAATTTAAGGGAGACAAAAGTTTTCACAACAATTGAAAACATAAGGTTAAATTTAAAATTGACAGACATTTTGGCTTTATAACAGCTCTTAACCTATTCGGCATTGAATCAACAAGTTTTTTGTGTAGTCAATAGTTTGCCATTCGAGTTGAAGTATTTGTTTTAATAATAATATAATAATGGCGGCGCTACAGTCCGAGGTGGCCCTGGGCCTAGCTTCTCAACAACCACTCGTGTTGTGCGTGCTATTGTTCTGTCACGAACGGAGGGGACCTACAGTTTAATGCCGACTCCGAACGGCGAGATTGAGAAGCTTTTTCTAGACAGTTATACTCTTTGAGCATTGTCAGTGACTCGAAAGAGGTGGAGCCGTGAAAAAATGTTTGATGTTTTTTTTTTTTTTTTTTCGAGATTCGAACCGACGACCTTGAGCGTAGGAGTCGACGCACCTACCCACTACGCCACGGCGCCCCGTATTTGTTTTAATTGATTTTTATTTGAAATTTTATGTTTTCAGATACGATTTTCCAGTTCATTGCACACACGCAATCGGATTGAGATCCGGCGATTGCGAGGGAGCTGGGAGACTATGTGCAATGTTGTATGTGATCCACAGATGTACATTGTGGGACGTATGTTTAGGATCATTATCCTGCTGGAAGTAGGGGCTTCTGTCTAATTATAATAAATTATTATTATAATCCAAAAAAATTTTAGATAGGTTAGTTTAGGTAAGTTATATAGGTTAAGAATATAAATAAACAAAACTGCTATATTACTAAGTTTATATTTAAGTTTTTGTTAGTATAAGTATTTTTTTAGTATTATTAAAAAATATTTGTAAAATTCTCAATCCGAAATATAAATTATAAATTCATAGACTAACTCCCTGAAACTCTCCGAAAGTTCGACATCGCCTGCACTAACAAGAGACGAAGAATGGAAACGTTGTCAAAAAGCCATCAGAAGCCGCTACTGATGTGCTGAGTTTTAAAACGCCTCCTAGGGAAAACCCCTGGTTTGACAACGAGTGCAGGCAGGCACATGCAGCAAAGCAAGAAGCCTACCGGGCAACGCTGCATCGAACTACGAGAGCTGTTCGTGAGCTCTACGAACAGAGAAGAAGGGAAGAGAACCGGCTTCTCAGGAAGAAAAAGAAAGAGCACGAGAAGCGCGCGATCGAGGAGATGGAGAGGTGTTATGGCAGGAATGATGTCCGAAAGTTTCACCCAAGGGTAAAAATTATATCGAATGGGTATAAAGTTCGGACAGAAGCTTGCCGGGACGAAAATGGACAGCTAGTAGTAGATTCGCAGTAGATACTGAGAATTTGGAAAAATCATTTCTGCAGACTGTTGAACGGCGATGAGGACACAAATACCGCTGTCAGGCAGAATGTTCCACTCAACACAACGCCAAAATGTTTAAGGCAGTTGGAGGTGATCTGGTAGGACGCATGCACCAGCTCATCTGTAAGATATGGTCGGAGGAAAGCATGCCCGATGAGTGGAATCTCAGTATCGTTTTCCCGATCCACAAGAAAGGAGACCCTTTCACTGCGCCAACTATCGGGGGATAAGTCTCCTTAACATTGCGTATAAGATCTTCTCTGCCGTTTTGTGTGAACGCCTGAAACCATTCGTGAACAAACTGATAGGTCCTTATCAGTGTGGTTTCAGGCCCGGGAAGTCCACCATCGATCAAATTTTCACACTGCGGCAGATCCTGGAGAAGACCCAAGAAATGCAAATTGACACACACCATCTATTTGTCGATTTCAAGGCCGCATATGACAACGTATATAGAGACGAGCTATACAGCGCCATGCCTAGTTTTGACATTCCTGACTGAGCAGGATGGCGATGGAGAACTCTCGCTGCTCCATCAAAGTCAGTAACGAACTCACCGAGACCTTCAATGTCAAAAAAGGTTTTAGACAAGGCGACGCGCTGTCATGTGATTTCTTTAACATCGTTCTTGAGAAGATCGTGCAAAACTCACTGGCCAACACAAGAGGCACGATCTTCCAAAAGTCCGTTCAACTGCTAGCTTACGCGGATGACATTGACGTGATTGGACGAACACAGCGAGCCGTCAATGATGCGTTTGATGGCATTGAAACGGAAGCGGCTAAAATGGGTCTGGCGGTAAACGGGGGCAAAACCAAGTATATGCCGTCATCCAGAAAGGACGCACAACATCGACGACTTGGCCAGAACGTCACCATAGGCAGCTATAACTTTGAGGTAGTAAAGGACTTCGTCTACCTCGACTCCGCGGAATATTGTACAAACAACATCAGTACGCAGAATAACTCTTGCCAACCGCTGTTTTTATGGGCTCAAAATTCAATTGAGTAGTAGAGCCCTCTCTCGGAAGACCAAGTCGACTTTGTATAAGACCTTGATCATCCCAGTCCTGCTGTACGGCGCAGAGGCATGGACAATATCCCAAGCGGATGAACAGTGTCTTGGTCTTTTCGAGAGAAAAGTTCTGCACGTGATCTTTGGTCCTGTTTGCGTTGATGGCATTTGGAGGAGAAGGTTCAACCACGAACTGTATGAGCTGTACAACAACATGAGTCTAGCCAGGCGTCTACGAATCCGACGCCTAAGACGGCTAGGCCATGTAGAGCGTATGGACAACTTAGCTCCGGCCCGAAGAGTCTTCGACTCTGCACCTGTGGGACAACGCAACAGAGGACGTCCACGTACAAGGTAGCGCACAGAAGTCGAGGGGAACTTCGGCCGGCTTGGTGTGCGAAACTGGAGACAGCTGGCGAAAGATCGTGCTGGCTGGAGAGGCATGTTGAGTGAGGCCCAGGTCCAGCTCGGACTGTAGCGCCCAAAGAATAAGAAGAAGAAGAAGATGTATCTAGCACGGTCAGATAACGTCAGTGTGGATCCTTCAACAGCAGGAAGTCCAAACTGCGGAATGATTCTCTGTTAGTAAACAGGACCAACTTGATATTTCTAGGGTTTACACCTGGCCCGCACTTTTTTGTATACCAAACTAAAGTTTTCATTGCGCATTGAAACGCCTCTCTAGGAGTTGGAAGGAATTAGCCGAATTCAATACTACGTCTTCTGCGTAAGCAACTACTTTCACTCCCGAGTTATGAATTAACATAAATAATTGATAGGATTGGGCTCTATAATATTGTGTTAATACAGGGAGGAGACTATTTTTAGTGTACACAGTCACTATTTCGGCCTATTGTTTCGGTATGAAACGAATCATGGCTAAAATTGTACTGAATTAAATTGAATCAATCGGTTGATAAATGTCAAACTTATTCAATGTTTATATACTGACATAAAAGATAAAGTACCCTTTATACTTACGGGAACTAAAACAGTTTTGATGTTCTGTTTGTCTGTTTTTTGACGAAGCAAACCACTCAAAAGCATAAGCTCTCAAACCAGCAAGACAGAGCTTGTTCAATAGAAGAGTATGGTCGACCATAAGAAAAGCTTTAGTAAAATAAATAAATAATGCAGCAAAGATACTAGATGCACTTAAGCTAAGAGGATATTTTAGCAAAGCATTTTCTGCAGATCTGGCATACCTCAAACCGAAGCGATAATCACTTTAGAATTCTACCCTGCCTAGAAATGACAGAATTCTAGACTTCGAAAATGTCGAAAACTCTGCGAAGAAAGAGGTTTGTAATTAAAAACAATCTTGTTTGAAATTAATAAGATTATGGAAAGAGTTTAAATTAGTAAAAAAAAGTTAATGAACAAGACAGCAACATAGTCTGATATATTTTTAACAGTTGCTGGCTATAGTTAGAAAAGGGTATATACAGTCAAAATCGCTTATAACGACATCGGTTATAATGGCAAAATTCTTAGGTCCCGCCTGAGCTCCATTATATGTAATCCAATAGCATTATAAATCGTTTACAACGACTAAATTCGTCGGTCTCTTGAAGGTCTTTATAACCGATTTTGACTGTATTAGGAAATAAAGCAGAAGCCAGGGATGGATGTTATGAGGCGAAAACATTATTTTACAGTCAAAAATTGAAACTAGTTCAAAGTGTAGCAGGATGTTTTTATTTAGCGACTGTCTATACCTTAAAATACAGCAGTCGGGTTGACTATTAGTTACGCATTGATGAGTTTTTCTCAAATCATACATATCCGATTTGTAATTAACTAGTTCTTTCTATGAAGCTACTATTGGTTGAGTTGGTTGACTCACAATAAATTTAAAATCAAACGTAGACAATAACGATAAAATATTGCTAACATCAGCAGAGTCAAATAAAATATTGACATCACACAGTGTTGGAGTGCTAATTGAGTTCTATTTTTCAATCTTCTCGTCGCTTAAATGAGAAAAATCTAATTCGGTGACAACTAAGACGTCACATACATACTCGTACATATATTCTTGTAATGTAGCACAAGCCTATTAATTAGACCCTCCACCTATTCAATTTAAGGTGGTTAAAGTACACAAAAGTCCGGAATAAATTATAACGAAGCAATAGACCAATTCAATCATTCGCTTTTCTTGTTGTCTTCCACAGCGAGATCCGCTGCACATTGCTGTCGACACATTCAAAACTTTGTGGCTGTGTCCACCTGTTTAGTTCCACACAATACTTTAAAAAGAAACCGAACCAAAATTCACGTGTCTTGCGAGGCGAAGAGCTCCGAACTGATAACAAATGTCAGTGCTTTTGTCTTGATATTTACAAATTTCCATCTTGTTACCCTTAATTGCCTATTAACCACCTATGGGGCCAATACTGGTGTGCTCTTTGGTCTTCATGACCGCTCCGGTGGAGCGTAGGACACTAGAAATTCATTCACTCATGCGCGGTGCACCTTGCAGTGGCCCAAACAAAGGAAACGTCGCAAAGGGTCGTTCGGGAGTTGAACTCTCGAAAAGAGTTGTTCCTTGTGATTTATATACTACACGCCAAAGGGGCGATATAGTGTCGAACAAAAGATTCTGTGGTGTGTGTCATTTGTTCTGGATAGACCTAGGACTGGTATTTCTAATTGTATTGAGCACAATGTGAATTTTAATGAAAATTAATTTTAAATGCATGCATGCGTGGGGAACTGAATTACCAAGGATTTGATTAGGTGTGTATATTTTTTGATATCACAGGTATCTGCTATTGGTAAAGCACTATACCGCCATGTCGTCAGTGTTGTAGACAGCTAATTATTTTTCATTAGGAGAAAATAAATTTCTTGTCTAGAGCAATTAAGCAGATTATCGTAAAGTCACAAAACTCTTAAAACTATGATAGGCAGTTTAACACGGGGTGATTGGATTATCCAATAAAATAGGAAATCTTGTCGAAATCATTATTTCAATAATTCTTTAACGTTAGGCAAAAAGGTCTTAAGTCGGAAACCGCAGTTTTCGTAAAACCAAATTGAAAATAGATTAAAAATTTGCATATCGGGATTAAATGTGTTCAAAAAAAGGCAAATAAGCTCTGAAATTAAGTTGTGCTCGACTTAAGTAGTTAATACCAAACGAAAGGAAAAAAATAATTAATTTAACCCAATTTTCATTTCATTTTTACCTAAAATGCTTTTTGACTTAAGACCTTTTTGCCTCACGTCAAAGAATTTATCGCAGTATTTTTGGTACGTTCAGCGTGTAAAACAACTAAACGGTCGTATTTATAACCAATAATCGTTGTATAAGGCGCACAGTCCTTATGTCCTTAACGCCATATCCAGGGCTGGTTTTGTTATCTTGTATTTTCTGAGTTATTAGCTTTGTATTGCGCAGTTAATTACCATGGAAATTGTCATATTTGGACTATTGCAAATAATTTGTCTACAATGCAGTGCGACAACACACATGCTGCGGCCAAAGTGTGTACACCTGTCAAGCGAGCTATATTTACACTCGTAAAAGTGATGTGATATGATGGAGAAAAACAAATGAGAAATTACAGTTGTCAAGACATTTGATGAGCTGGAAGTTCCTTGACCAATTTAGAAAGGAGTTTCGATCCCTCTTTGCTCGTGTACCCAAAGAAAAAAATATATTAGCAAGGCAGTAAAATTAATCAAAGACTAGATTTATTCAGCAAAATTAAACAAAATATCAGTTCATAGATTATCTTGTAAAACTGGGTTTCTTAGCTGATAAGATTTTCTTTTTCGCACACCAGAACGTGTTATGAAGAATTCCCAGTTAAATCGGGTGCTCCCTGATCAACAGGCTTATCGTTCTTGATGTATTTAAATTGGACCAAATCTTCCATGACGTGAACGGATCTAGACACTTGCAGCTCGTGAAAGAACCTTGATTTTAAGTGAGTGAGCCGTCGTTCTTGTACATGAGTCTTAAGTATATATGCTTGTAAATCTCATCGATCAAATCATATTCCTGTTCTGTTTTGTTAACTTTTGTCCTTTAGTTTAGATCTAAAATTAATTATTAGAACGTATTTATTTCGTATTACCTTTAAAAGTACTGTATATCTTTTACTGTTATACTTTATAGTAATTATTCATTGTTTCCGTAATCAAAATTGTTTTCTAATAACACCCACAAACATTTATACAAACTGTAAACAGACGCACTAAAAGAAAAGCAAAACAAATACAATATCGAAACACAACTCATTTTATTCCCGAAGAATTTTGATACTACTCCTACAATATTTACTTCCACGTAAATAGTTTCTTCGAAAATCTACTTTCGTGGAGAGAGCCGGCGGCGGCTCTTTAGCGCTTACCCTTCCTGGCGTAAGCCGCAGCTCCTGTAAACAATAATCAGAATGATTTTTCATTCAGTTTTGCGAAAATTGAAAAGTTTTTCAACTTCATTCCCTCGGAAGTTTTCCCTTTCTACTGAAAGTTAGCATACCCAGATATAATACAAGTATCTTTTACGTTCTGCCAACTTCTCTTGTTTGTGCTTTCACTTGAATTTAGCTCCATCGCAACTGAATTCACATCTGAATCATTTTATTGCAGCAAAAGATCCCTTTGTTTGTACTGTACTTGAGAATTATTAGTTTCCCGTTTGAAAGTTTAATTGATTCTGAGAGAGGTGTTTTCGGGATATTTGTGGTCTACTCAAGATGTTACGACGGCGGACTTTACAGATGCTAATGTGTTTGAACGGCAAAATTATTCGGCAAAAATTCTACATTAAATGGTGAAAACAACTTTTAAATTGTTCGATATTCGAATCAATTGGCGGAAGAGAAAAGTTTTCGTTTAATAAATTGATTGTGTTCATTGAATTATGACCGATTAGAGCACCCTACAGTTTGTTTTGATAGACAATGGTTGGCTATTTTTAAAGGAATTTTTCGAAAATTATTTGTTTGAAACCAATTTCCGAGAAGAGTTTAATTTTATATTGAATTGAGTTGATTCCTTTATGGACGTGACATGATTCAGACATTATTCCACATGTGAAGTTTATTTGTTCATGCCTTCAATTAAAATGAATTGGAGGAAATCAAAGCAAACATGAATATATGAGTACTTAAGTGACAATGTTACAAGCCTATCTGCCCGAATACATATCGTTAGAAAGTCTATTATAACGTTTATTCTTCTTCAAAAATATGAACACAATTTAATCAAAAACAAACATTTTGTTAGTTATAAAGTCATGAAGTTATTTCAATTCGTGATCTGATACAATTTGTCGTTCTAAATGCACCTACCTGGTAATACAGTGAAAATAGTATTAGTTTTCGTATTGCAACCTGACAAACATATAGAGGGTGGTCCAACCATAATGCACGATGTTAATTGTGAGTCACACGTCAACGTCAAGTTTTTTTTGCCCAACTTAAGTTGTCATATCTTTGTTTCAGTCTTTGACAAATTCAACCACGGAGAGGTTAACAATTGAGCAGCGCGTTAAGATTGTTGAAGCCTTTTACGAAAATGGGCATTCAAATCAAAATGCATTTCTTGCACTTCGTGATTTTTTTGGTCAGAATAATCGATCAAATGTGTCCACAATTGTTGAAAAGCTGATGCATCCACAAAGAGTGACTGTTTGGTGCGGTTTACGGGCTGGCGGGGTCATCGAGCCGTACTTCTTCGAAAATAAGGTCGGCCAAGCAGTTACCGTAAATGGTGTTCGCTATCGCGAGATGATAACGTACTTCTTGTGGCCAGAAATTGAGGATATGGACCTGGACGACATGTGCTTCCAACAGGATGGTGTCACTTGCCACACAGCCAACGAAACAATGGCTCTTTTGCGCGAGAAATTCAATGGCCAAATCTTACGTCGTGGCGATGTTAATTGGCTGCCACGTTCATGTGATTTGACACCGTTGGACTTCTTTCTTTGGGGATATTTAAAAGAAAGTGTACGTCAATAAGCCAAGAACAATTCAAGAGGTAAAGGATGAGATATTTCGGCACATTAACGACATTGAACCTCAATTATGTCTCAGAGTCATTGAAAATATGGACCATCGGATAGAGGTATGCCACCGAAGGCGTGGCGAGCATTTGGCCGATTTTTTGTTTCACACATAATTGACATAGATCATTCTGTCATAATAAAAAAATATCAAGATAATTCTCAGAAAACTTCTTGCTTTATTTACAATTATCATTGTGCGTTTTTGTTAGACTACCCTTCATAACAAAATAATCCTAACCAGGATAAACTTAGCTTCCAGTATGCTACTCCGGGACTCAACAACGAAACCTTAGACGCACCTTAGCAGCCGTTTCGAATGGCATACCAGTAAAATTTTATAAGTATTGTACAGCGGAGCAGATCAACCGGTTTACTATCATATACAACAATGTTATGGAAACCGGACTGATACCACAGGAATTCAAGGAAACCATAATTTTACCGATTCATAAAAAAGGGAATTTGGCCCAACCGTCCAGTTATAGAGGCATATCTTTCTTAGGTGCTTCATATCAAATATTCACCCTAATTTTGCAAAAACGCCTTAATAAGTGGATCGAGGATAACAAGTTTTGAAAGGAGTTCCAAGGAGGTTTTAAGGCAGGCTATTCGACGATTGACCACATCTTTGTCCTCAAAGTATTGCGGAAATTTTTCCCTTTTAGGGAAAGAAGCTGTTTACGTTTTTCGGTAAACTTTAAATCAGCATTTGATACGGCCGATAGAAAATCGCTAATTTACAAGCTCTGTGGTATAGATATGTCATGGAAATTTGGACGAGTTATTCAGAATCTTTATGATTCTTAGCCTTACCATGGCTAAGGTGTGGAATGGTGAGGAGCTATCAGGAGGATTCAAGACAGAAACGGGAGTCAGACAGGGTTGTACATTGAGCCCGTTCATGTTTGCCTTGTTTATTGAGGATCTAGTAGACATTTTACGTGTGGCATCGAATACGCTGCTGAAATAATAAAAGCATTGCTGTTCGCAGATGATCACTACAGCTAATGATAAATAGTCTTTTTTTGTACTGTCAGCTTTGGAGCTTGATTCTGAATCTGGATATGTCGAAAATGTTAATCTTCAAATGTGGAGGAGGACGAAATCGTGCAAACGAAAAACGCCACTTCAATGGTGAGGACATTGAAATTGTGACAGAATGAATGTATTTCCACATCGTAAGAATAAACTGTTGAAGGCTAAAGGTGCAGTTAATGTAACTTGGAATAGGTGTTTCTATAACAGGAGTATAGCCCATAGCCTCAAATTCAGAATATTTGAAGCAATAGCGGAATCAGTTATGTTTTACGCTGCATAAACTTGGGGAGCTAAACAGTACGAAACGGTGGAGAAGCTTCTGCGATACTTCATTAAGATAATTTTTCGTTTGCCACCCAATTCGTCTAACTATATAATTATGCTGGACACAGGATTATCGCCTCCTTTCATTTGAACCATAAAAATGCAAATATATTACATGTTTTTTAAGATTAAGAAATAGCTGCGCAAAAATGAGTTCCTCGTGCACTGCCGTGCTTCTGATCCTATCCTGGCGAGTAATTCCCAACAGCACGAAGAAATCTCATCTCGGCAGCTTGTATTCGCGATCTGATTCTTTCGGTCATTACCAAAATCATCATAAGTGAAAGTTAAAACAAATACTGAATTTAAAACCGCTAACTTGGCTTTGACTCGGACATCCTGATTACAGATCGACCAAGCTGTTTCAAAATTGACCCAGCTTGGTCAATCCTACAGGAAAGATCAGCATTATTCCTCCCACCACTCGTGAGGAAGACCCCGAGATACTCGAAATAACCATAACCTCGGATTTGTCCACAAACCTATCTAGCGCGCGCCGGAGTTCCATCTGGGAGGATGTGAGAATGATTTAGTTATCTACAAAGAGAAGATGACTTACCCTCCCAATGTGAAACATTCCTCGCCTCGACTGCGCTGCAACAGCCACTCCATATATATAATGAAATTCCTAGTATATAAAACTATTATAAATAAGAATAACAAAAATGCAAAAAAACGTATCCAATGTTTAGCTCCTCAGACGCTTAGAGCGCCAAAAATATTGAGTACTAGTCATACTCGTACGTAATACGTACGCACGTGTTGAATGTGAATAGATAAATACTAGGTCTCTTCGAGTACTCTTGAAAATGGTTATTTAAGAATATTTTTTACAAACAATTCACTAAATCTCGTTCGCGCAAAAATGTGTAGTTTTTCGTAAAAGTATAAGACAGTGGGTGAGTTCGTAATCGCAACATTAGCGCAGTACTGCAACGTTGCATCAAAAGCAACCAGCGCATCATTGATTAATGTGATGCGATGGATTTTTTTTTATTTTCCGACTCAATTGCCTCTTTTTCTTGTCTAAAATATATTGAAGTAGGCAGGCATTGTAATTACCAACATTATTAACCAAATTATTTAAAAAATCGTCCCCAACTTCTTTGACATGCTTACAAAAAAAAGAAACAATTGAAACATAAAATAATAAACCGTTCCGAAACGCCAACAAAATTAAAGCATCGTGATGCATCGCAACGTTAAAAAATCGTTGCGTCGCATCACATAGGCAGTGATGCTTACGTGATGCGCATATTGTTGACGTTTACGAACTCAGCCATTTTCCCCTACTGCTATTCTTAGCTACTCAAGTTTCTTCAAAAAGTGATTAGATTTCAGTCGCCCGTTTTCTGAAAATGAAACTCTAGTGCGAAGTTGCAAAATTTTACCACCTTCTGGAATCCGTTTCTCAAAGAATACGACAGCAAGGAATATGAAAAATAGCCTAAAAGGTATGGATTTAATTTAAGATACATCCCTCCCTCAACCCTTTAAAGTGCAGCTTAATCAGTTAACTACTACGAATGGAGTTCGTAGAGCTCACATGTATTTGAAGTGGTCAACGAAGTGGTAGTCTGTTCAAAATGTGGAATTTTGAAGCATTCAAGATGAAAGAATGCTGCATACCACTGGTCATCAACAATTCCAGCTGAATTATCTAAACATTTGCAATTCCTTGCCATTTTACGGACTCAAGTTCCCCAAAGCGATACATGATACATATGTCTACACTTCTATACATATGTATGTGCAGGTCCATACCACCGCCACTTGAATTCAAAAAACATTTTGAAAACCCATAAAACACAAAGTGTTCATGATCCATTGAATACAAATCATCTGCTGAAAAGTTCCGACCATTTAACCTTAAAACAAAAGCACGCTCCAACCCACTGAAGGGAGAGAATCTACCCTTCAAAGAATTCCTCATTTTGATTTTGTTTGCCGCTCCACCCAACCTTTTGATTTGAACTGAAAATCGAAAAAAAAAACTTCCAAATAACAATAACAAACTGTAACACATCTATCCAACTAGACCCCAAACCGTTTGTTAAAACCAGATCCGCATGGAGGGAGAACAATTTAAATAACACATACATCCGCAAACAATCTAACCGACAAAATCGAGCAATAAAGTCGACATAGCAACTTCCTAACCTCAATTTCCAGTGTTTCAACTGAAAGAGTTGGGCGACGGTGTAGGTTGAAGAACATGGCTAGTGCATGCATACATATGTACCAGCCGATATGTAGTTCTCATCAATATTGTGTGTCGCTTGCATTGTTGCGTCCCTTCGCTCGCATTGTCCATACTATGTTGCATAGGTTGGGGCGAAGGCCGACAGCTAAGGGTGTGTACGCCGCTGCCAATGCACGGACGATAAAGTATCGATAATGTTCTTGAAAACATACACCGAAGCCAACGGGTTTGCAATTCATCCAGAAAAGTGCATACACAACTTTTTGACGGCGAGCGCGAAATCCTAGCAGCCTGGTTGTTGTAGCTCTGAAGGGATACACTTTATGGGTTTCCAATACGCTGGTGCAATTATCCTTTGCATTGGTTTGCAAAAAAAAGTTACAGACGGGCATAGACGTTTGCATACGTTTTCGGAACACACGATAGTTTTTAATGCAAACCATACTTATGCAACTTACTTCAGTGCCGTTCATTTGATCCCAACGGCAAATGGCGACTGGACCAGATTCGATTTCACTGGGATTCGAACTTCGGACCCTTCTTACTTGGGGTCGCTTTTAATTGCACTCTCTTTTAGTTAAGGAGACTTAACACGTACTTATAAGTACCTTTAGTTGAAAGAAAATATCTGCTCTGATTTTAAGATAACGCAAGATAATTAATGTGAAAGTAATTGTGTCAATATTTGGGCACGACAGGGCGAGACAAGAGCCAGTGCTAAATCGAAGGAGCATTTAAATATCTAAAAAAAGATGTTGCCTCGAAACATACTCGTGCGAGTATACAGGATCCATCACAATCGAGATCTACTTTATTTATAAAGGCAATCTAAACCGCTTCCCAATTTTCCAAAAGGCCATAAATTGGTGAACTCTTTTAGGTATAATTTCTAGCCAAAACCAACAAGCCTTTCCAAAGTGCTCGTCTCAATTTTTTTAAAGAACTTGGGTGATGTCCATGTGAAAGCCTCAATTGTAAAGGATCTGCCAATAGAGACTTCCAAACTTTGACAGTTGATAGCGGCCATATTGTTGAAGATCATCTCATCTTCATTTTCAGTGACCCGTATGTTCCACTAAAGGGTTTGCGGGGGCAATGCATGCATGAGAGATCTCCAGGCCACTCGATCCTCTCTTATCGACTTTAACTCATCAGGAGCTATGCACAAGCGCAACCAGGCGAGTGTTTGAATTTGGTCCAACCATCTCGCCCTGGGTCAACTAAGCGGTCGCCTACCTGATGGAATCACATTCAAGGCACGCCTCGGAAGTCGTGATGATAGGGACATTCGTGCCACGTGACCAAACCAACGAAGTACAGCCCTTTCCGTTTGAAGCTGCTGCCCAATATTGAGTTCCTCGCGCAATGCCGTGTTTCTCACCCTATCCCGGAGAGTAATTCCCACAGCACGAAGAAATCTCATCTCGGCAGCTTGTATTCGCGATCTAATTCTTTCGGTCATTACCCAAATGTCATGACCATAGGTGAGAGTTGGAACAAATACTGCATTAAAAACCGCTAACTTGGCTTTGACACCAATCTTTGCTTCCTGATTACAGATCGACCAAGCTGTTTCAAAATTGACCCAGCTTGGCCAATTCTACAGGAAAGCTCAGCATTATTCCTTCCATCACTTGTGAAGAAGACCCCGAGATACTTAAACTTCTCCACCTGTTTCAATGGGATTCCACTTACATGTAGAGTGCACTGGACAGGCGTTCTGGAAATTACCATAACCTCGGATTTGTCCACGTTAACCTCCCAATCCCAGCACGAGCACATACGGCCACAAACCTATCTAGCGCGCGTTGGAGTTCTCTCTGGGAGGATGTGAGGATGACTAAGTAATCTGCAAAAAGAAGATGACTTACCCTCAACTCTCCCAATGTGAAACATTCCTCGCCTATGTCTGTCAAATTGGCTGTCATTCAGTCTGATTTACCAAATCACATGGACGGCCATAGCGTTCAACAACAACTGCAAATAAAAAAAATTGGGTGTTCTGTCGGAGCAAAGTTCCAAGCGCTTCGCCCATTTTACAGTCACCATAATCGCTCTACCGAGAGAAATATTCGCAGCGTGGTGGATAAATTTGAGTCCACTCGTTCAGTAAACGATAAATCAACATCCATACGCCGATGAAACGCAAGATCTACTGAAAACATGTTCGTGAGAGTGTGCAGGAGCACAACTTGTCGAATTTTGCCTCGTGACTTTGGCCTGCACCCGTACAAAATTCAACTGACCCAGGAGCTGAAGGTAAACGATCATAGACAACGACGTGTGTTCGCTGAATGGGCTCTGGAGCATTTGGAAGCGAACCCTAATTTTCACCGGAAAATCATCTTCTACGATGAGGCTCAATTCTGGATGAATGGGTATGTCAACAAATAAAATTATTGAAATTGGGACGATACCAATCCACATGAGATCCAAGAGAGTCTAATGCATGCCGAAAAAATCACTGTTTGGTGAGGATTTTGGGCTGGCGGTGTCATCGTTCTATATTTCTTTGAGAACAATGTTGGCCAGACCATCTCGTCAACGGCGAGCGCTATCGGTCGATGACTACCAATTTCTTTTGGCTTGAATTGGATGTTGTGGACACCAATTACAGGTGGTTTCAACAGAACAGCACAGCGCTACGTGCCACATAGTTCACGCCACATTGGAAATATTGCAAGAGCGATTCGAGGGCATGGTCATCTCAGGTGGAGGTGATGTGAACTGGCCACCGAGATCGTGCAATTTAACCCCGTTGGTAACTGCGTTGTAACCGTTGGTAACTGCGAAGCAGACGAGCTAGTCAAAATGGGTACAATAATCAGTAACCCGAACGTTATCAACATCTTTGTGCCAATAGGTACATTGAAAAACAAAATCTCTGAACTAGCAGGGCTACAGAGAGATGGAGAAATCAACATACCTGTCAACACGCAAGGAAACATGACCAAAAATGGATCTTCGGAAAACCACAGCCATCCTTAGCCTAAGAAGGAACAATCTGGGTAACCTCGTAAATGTCCCTACAGGACACTGCGATATGGGTAGACACGCCGCAAAACTAGGGTTACCATATAACGACAATTGTGGTAGATGCATGGATGAAGAGGAAGAGGAATCCCCCTCACACCTACTATGGAACTGTACAGCCTTAGCCTCCATAAGGAAGGAAACCCTGGGAGAATATAATCTAAGCTCACTAAGTGATGTATCCGAAAAGGACGTCAAGAAATGATGGCTATTCGTCCAAAAAATGAGCGGCAGAAAGCCGGATGTGGCAACACATCCTACGGGTCTAAGTGAATCCAATGTGTATATGTTGGAAGCCACCATACCTACCTACCTACCTAACCCCGTTGGACTAGAACCGTTGGACAAGTCTATGCGAATAAGCCACAAACCACAGTGGGGCTCAAAGACAACATAACCCATGCCATCGGTCAAATTTAGCCCGACCTTCTCGAATGCGCCAGAGTCATGGAAAATTTGACACTTCGGTTTCGCGCCAGCACCCAGCGCTTAATAACCCTTTATATCATGGCCGTTCCCTATTGCATTGTCCTAAAAACTTGGTCTGAAAGCTGTATTGTCCAATGATTTGTAAGTGTCTGCCTAGACTCAGGGTACTCCACAACCCGTATAGTTCAGGTTTGAATAGTCTCCTGCAGATCTCTAGACAAGTCAAGATGAGGTTTTTGTACAAGAAAGAAAATGGTCTTTCGAAAGGCTAAATAAACATGAATTAGCTGCTTTACCTATTCGAACTTATAGCATCCGTTGTAAGATCTAAATTGGTGCGAGACATTTTTTGAAAATAGTATATTATTTTGCTCTAATTTACTGCTAGACTCATGTTGTCCGCTTTTGCTTCCACCCCAGCGAACGCCTCGATGATCGCTGTGTATGCCCAACCCCGCCAACGATATCTGCATGTAAATTGTTGCAAGAAACCTGAGAAGTCGTTCGTCGATTGTGCCGTGTACAAATTGTTCTCATATATAAAATAACAGCAAATGACACTTTTAAATGACACTGAGTGACGTCATAAGCTCTCTAAAGTAATGCATGTAAGTATAGTATAGAGGCATTCGGTTTGTTGATGATTCATTTAAAGAGTTACAAAAAGAGAAGAAAAAGGAGCTTTCAGTTTCAAACCCTTGCCAACTGTTGCATATATTTTCATCATGACTGTTTAGAATATAGAAAGGCATTGTGGCCTTGTCTGACTGTTGCACTTTTCTATTTACACTTTGTTGCTATGGTTCTTGTTTCTTCCTGTGGCAAGGACACAGTTTATGTCCTTTATTCCCTTCCCTTTCCGTTCATGATAGATTCTATTTTATTAAACTGCAACTTCGTTGCTTTGAACACAACGGATGCATCCCATTTTTGCGTCACCCAGTGCCTCACTGTCAAGAAAAAGAGATGTGCATACAACTCCTTGTTCGGTAAATAGGATAGAGAATAGCAAATTTATTGTTTACCATTCAATTTATCTTTCAATGAATATTTATTGATGGGTGCTATGAAAGGGGTTTGATGGCTGCTGATCTTTAAGAGCACTCTTTCCTCAGTAAAATGTGTGCGATTTTGAAGTGTGTATACTTTTTTATAGCTGGATGGATTTCTGTACATGCAGCGTGTAGGTTGTCGAGTCTTTTTTTTTCTTTGGTTTCTATGGGTTTCGTTTGTGCGGAATACGTACGTGCACACACAATCACAAAAATGTTTTAATTAAATTGATTCGTTGCTGCAGTGATGAATATTGAAGCCCAGTTTTGAAGGTTGCCTATGACGAATGAGTTGAGGCTATTGATTTTTTGTTTTATTTGAACTATTATCTGCGTGGTGAATTTGGCCATTAGCTTAAGAGATAAAATGATGTCTTCAACAAGCCTATAGAGTTCGCGATTATATCTTCTCCTCCATTCACCTTCCTTGCAGATAGGACCATATATCCGATGCAGAATTTTTCTTCCGAAGGAACCAAGAATCAGCTCTGCTGTCCTGCTTATCGTCCAGCATACGACTCCATAAAGCAGGACTGGCAGAATAATGGTTTTGTTGAGCATGGTCCTTAAAGTTCGGAGTTGAGACAACGAGCTGTTTAGACAAACTGAAATAACAATGGTTGCTAAGGGTGATTCTGCGTCGGAACTCCACCAGGATTTCGTTTGTGGTGTTTACATTTGCCCCGAGGTAGACAAACTCTTTCACTAACTCAAAATTGTAGCTGTCGATCGCGATGTTTTGTTGCAGGTGGTGTGCGACGGATCGATTTGTACTCGACAGCATATATTTTCTTTTGCCCTCACTTACTCTTAGACCAGCTCGTTTATCCTCTTCTCCAATCCTCGTAAAAACTTTTACAACAGCACGCTGGGAACGCCCGACTATGCTGATGTTATCAGCGTAACCCACCAGTTGGCCAGACTTGCAGAAGATACTGCCTTCGGTGTTTACATCCACCCGCCGCACTAAATGACTCTAGGCCAATATTATTGACTATTAGACACTCACAAATTTAAAACGAATGTGGATTTATTGAACCCCTTACCATTTTATTTTCCGCTGTTGACAAAGAGAAGTTTATAACTAAAAAAAATGTTTAAATATGTCCGTACGCTTCATAGCAAATGCCAAATGGTTTAATGTGTGTGAGATATTCGACCCGCCTATGTTGGCGTCACTAAGACTGCTAACCCGCAGTCGGCCACCTAAACCTGACTTAACCAACCAGTCGCTTTTAAAAACCAGAATTTATTTTTGAAGATTCGAAGAAAATTTTTTTACGCTCAAGGTTAAGCTGCCTATGAAATTAATATTGCCCTGAATTACTAATGAGATTGCTGTGCTGGAAAACTCAAACTGATAAGCAATAAGTAATCAAATCTCCGAAGCGGCATACTTCATGCCCATCAAACCCCGAAAAACACGCGATGTGTTTGATAGCACTTCGTAGATTTAGATATACAGTGGACGCTCAATATAGTGAACATCGATATAGTGAACAATTCAATATAGTGAACACACAAAATTGTATACAGACTATTCAAAATAGTGAACTAAAAAAATCTCCTTACAGTGAACCAATGTTTTTTTTAGCTTCAAGAACATGTAGCTTAGACTGATAATGAAATAATTTCTTTAATAATAATAATAATAATAATAATAATGGCGACGCTTCAGTCCGAAGTGGACCTGGGCCTAGTTTCTTAGCAACCACTCGTGTTGTGCGTGCTATTGTTCTCTCACGAGAGGGGGGGACTTACAGTTTAATCCCGACTCCGAACGGGGAGATTGAGAAGCTTTCTCTAGGCTGTTATACTTGTTGAGCATTGTCAGCGGCTTAAAAGAGGTGGAGCCGTGAACAATTTTTTTTTTTTTAAAATTGTTTGTCTGACCTTAAATTTGAATCTAGACTGTGAAAGTCTAGTGCGTATGGGTCGACGCACAAACCCAAACTGCCACGGCGCCCATAATTTATTTATCTATTAAAAAACAACAAAGTGAATTTACGTAACACTGGCTGTTTTATTTACAAAAAAGGTGAGGGTGGGCCATATTTGGGACACTTACTCTACAAAGTGCGTGTTGCTTGTACATGGAATGTAGTTTTTTGTTGCGTTATGCGTTATTTTTTAAGGATGAGTCGTTTTTGTTAAAAATAAAATATACTCCCTTTTTAAAAATATTTATAAGCATTGTTTTTTAATAATTGCAAAGTAAAATTGTAATTATATTCTATTTTTGGTGAATTGTAATTTAAAAAATACGCATTTTGATGAAATTTGCTCCAAGCAGTCCACGCTCGTTACGATGAACAATCTCGTTCCAGTGAACAGCCCGGTTTTAATTAGTTCCGTATATCGAGCGTCCACTGCATTTCCAATGACTCAAGCATTTCTGCAACGCTTTTGCAAATTTTAAAGAGCAAAAGTCTCTTTCCCTTCATCAGTGTCTTACACCACAGCACTTATCTAATCTTTCTGAATTTCATTTGTCATTATTGCTATAATTTTAATGCTTTTTCATTGACTTGATTGATATTTACCTGTTTGTTTTTAGTCTTCGCCGCGTTTGTTTCTACAACTTTATTTCTCTTTAAGATAATTTTACCTCCTCTCTACGACAATTTGTAAGAGATTGCTAAAAAAGAACTAGAACAAACCTAATGCAGTGTGACCTCAATAAAAGCAATCTATAGAAATTTAGGCTGTTGTTTTTATTGAGTTGCAATTATCGAGTGAAAAAAATTGTAGGTGCCAAAATAAGTCAAAAGGCTTAACACATCAGAAAAGTAAAAAAATGGGTTTTGCACTGGTAAACAGATTTTAATTGTTTTTAAAAAAATTAACAATCGAGAAATTTTTCATTTTGATTTTTGATTGTTTCTTTTTGGACGCAGAATTCTTTCCTACAGATAACTCTCTAAGTTTTGCAAAGCTAAAATTTTACTCAGTGAAGCATTGAAAGCAAATAACTGTTTCTTATTTATTACTATTCGTTTTCTTTTTGTTTCTATTTATTTATTTATTATTTTTGTTATTTGTTATTTATTTATATTAAATTCTTGTTACTTAATTTATTTCAAATTGTGATGGTAATCAAGTAGTTCTGAAATTTGGTCATCGCCTCCCCTTCTCTCAACTCTATAGTCTTAAGTTTATATAAATTTGTGTATTAATGGAGGTTTATCTGCAGATTTTCCTTCATATGTTTCTCAAAGATTAATAGTGATATATTTTCTTGTAATTTGTAATGCTTTTCCAGTAGTAAGATAGCTTATACCACATCTCTGTAAATTGTGGTTTTTTAAGGAAAATGTAACATTTTAGCTACAATAAAGAAACTAAACTAAACAAATGTTTAGTGCTTGAATTGCAGCCTCTGCTTTGATTCTTAGACTTCATTTTAGTCATCACTTCCGAATTCTCTTGCTACCGGATTGTTGCAAATCGGTTCCAGATTGGTTTTATTTTCGAAAATCCAATCGTTCATGTCCTCGGAACAGTCAATAGGGGATAGCTTTTGAAACAAATCATTAATCAATGATATTATTTCACCGTCTTTAAGGATTTGGTCCCTTGTGACACTCAAAGAAGTATGTACATAGTTTTCGTCATACTCATTGCTTTGGTTCATCAAAGGGTTCCAGCAATTTTGTATTGCCGCACATTGTCCCATGCACTAGCCGGCGTGCCTCAAATTAAATGCGTTCATGAAATATAGTAGAATATAGAAATATAATAGTTGTTCTAATCTTGTCACCTTATTTGAGGAGTTACAATTTCTGAGTCAACAGTGGTAAGATTTATCGAAGAATTGCAGGTATCGAGGGTTGCTTTTACTGAGGTCGCACCGTGGAACATAAATTCGTTTGGAAAATTGTAATTATTAAACTGGATAATCAAAATGAAGTCGATTCGTTTTTAAAATATCTTCGACCAAATATGCGAAGATAATAATTAGCATGCGCAAGGCTTAGGTCTGTTGCACGTTCAATTATAAAGTTGTAATCCATATTAAATTTGCAGATTTTAAGCACCCTCTATTTCCTTAAAAGACCCAAGCACTGTATGTTTTTACATATTATGCATCCAGCAAAGTGCACACGGCTTGTGATTATAGTAGATTATCTCACCTAAAGAATATAAACCGAGTGCATTTGACATCAAAGAACATGTAGTTCAATAAACTATAATATCTGAGAAATAAAAAGCTTATTGTTCCAGTTCAATCCCCATGGCTATTCCAATGCCACAACATTTATGCCACGCTCACCTAAAAGTCATTGACTTGTGCCAAACTAAATTCAAGTATTGTTCATCTCTACGGGTTCAGTGGGCGGATGCACCCACAAATGTATATAACGATTTAATTTGCCAGTTGCACATATATCTTCGTTCATTGCCCTCTGTCGGCTGAGCTATGATTTCTGGGATCTACATATCTTTGGATTGTAAGCTGCACTAGAAAATCCTCCTACAAGTGCTGGTGGAGCGTATGCTACACTTAACCATATCATCATCAGCCGACAACATCTGTTGAATGCATAAATCTTGAGTCATTGCCTTGCATTCAGGGATGACAAATTTCACCGAGCCACCACACCAGCCAAACGAGTCTCTCGCTTATGCACAAAATTATGGTTTCCTATATTGCTCACCCAATGGAGCAAGAAGCAGTCTGGTGTGTCAGACTCTTGGGCGGAAGGATAACCAAAAACGGGATGCTGAAATGTCCCAATTTTGATAGAATAAAAATTGAGTACATACACATCTTGATAATCATTGTTTGCTTTGGATACACTCCAGGCATACACCAGCCGGTATGTGTGTGTATGCAAACCCTGGCGGAGAAGAAATGGATTAGCATGCACTTTGTGGGTTTGTGTGCATCATGGTATCCGTTTTTTTAAGAAATCCCTCCTCTTCTGTTCTGTGGCAACGGGTGTGTTAACAGAAGTTGTATGTTTTCAGGAATCGGAATTTCATATCAGGTGACACCTGTGATTTTCCCTGAGGAACTGAGATTTTGCATAATCACGGGCGAAAAGTTTTCAAATTAGACTCGGATGTCGTTGATGGTGAATGGTGTCACCGAGTTTAACGAAATTGTCACGTTTGCGGTGTGAATGCACGGAAATGACACTGAAAGAGGACTTATCAATGATAGGGCGCAAGCAGTTGACAAGTGTGATGAGAATCCTTCGACGTAATCTCATCAACATTTTAATAAGGGTAAAGTGCATTCACCGGATAAATTAATAGTACGCTTCGATCATGTGAGCGATGTAATATTGGCTTTAAGATTTTTAATTGGGTCGCCTTTTGAAGTACACGAGGATGGTGGCATTACGACGGTGCTCATATATGACGGTGCTCGTATATTGACTTCACAATTTTACTGTCTCCTATAAGTTTTATCGCAAACTGTTGAATTATGTCTAGTAGGTGCAAGGAGATCTTGGGAGTACCAGACCAGACATGACCGTTACACTCAAGCTTGGGAATGTTGCCTACATAGTCCCGAATTTGATCGTTTTACAAGAGGATGACGTAATTTTGATTGGAAGCCAGCTTGATAGGACGGACTATTCAGCGACATGAGTCTCATCAAGAATCTAATCCGTTCGGAGAAATCGTCGAATCTCAACCGTAATGGCCGTACAAAAAATTAAGCTCATGTCACAATCAAACGAAAAGTAACCAGAAGCATCGTCAAATTTCCAAGTATCCATAACTGCTTTAGAAACTTGAGAGAATTCAGTTGACAACTGACATTTGCATGCGTAGAGAGCGATTCATTTCGCTCTCACGTAGGTAGGCAAAAGTGAACTAATTGAATTGAATTGAAGAACTCGGGGTGTATCATGTTTGTAACACTAGTACTGCGAGCGTAAAGATCTATTGAACCCCCTTCTTCAAAAATTTGACAACTACTCTAGATGGGATTTCTTAAAAGTCTTTCCCTGTTACGTTTGTTTGGTTTGATATTTCGAATCTTTCTCGGGCAAGACTTGGACAGAGGGTCAGTATATGTTCCATAGTTTCTTTGGTCTGTGCACATAGCCTACAGATTTGTTTGCTGCTGAGATCCAATTTGTGAAGGTGGTAGTTGCATGCCCCATGTCCTGTTAGTGCTTCACATAACACTCTGAGGTCTACTTTATTAAGTTCTAGAGCTTCTTTGGCTCGTTTGGGATTGTAGTTTTGCCCCATGAACTTTCTTGAGTGTTTAATACCCTCTTGGCTGTTCCAGAACTGATTCCATTGTTTGATGATTCATTTGTGTAGATGTATGTAGGTTTGTGTCAGTGTAGTTGAAGCCATAAAGGGGTGACGGTCCCGTAAAAGGTACCGAGCACCTTTCTTGGCTTGTATGTCAGCCTTTTCATTCCCTTCGTGGTTTTCATGGCCCGGCACCCAGACCAACTTTAGCCTGTTTTTTCATGTCACTTTGTTTAGTTTGTGACATTCCCAGACAGCCTTAGAATTAAATGTGTAGCTCTTTAGCGTTTTATGAACCGCTTGGCTGTCTGAGAATATGTTTATTTTGATATTGGTGGGTTTTCTATCGCTAATGCGGTGTGGTTTCGAAGCGTTAATACGCGAACCATGCAGACACAAGCGTCTGCACCTAGCCTCTATTAACGAACTCCTACTTTCACCTCCCCGTGGTGAAATCCGGAAGCCGAGTACCCTCGACAGAAGATGGGGTAACCAACCCCCGTGGGACGTCTGGGCGGCTGCAAACGAGAGAGGGGGGAGTGTGAGTCTACCAGGGCTCATCACTCTTTTTAGGATGGCGGCGGAGGAGCTGGTCAGCTGATTGGCCAACGGCGGCATCTACAACTCCAGTCAGCAGGAGCTACCTGGTCTCCATGGTAAGGTCGGGACCCTGGAATAGAGATGGCGGCGGATGAGCCCTTCTTTTAGGGCCAACAGCGGCGCTCACAGCCTGCAAGAGGCTACCGACACCGGATCCTTCCGGACCCCTTTGTCCGGGGGCTAAACATGGACCTGTCCTCCCAGTTCGAGGTTGTGCGTGGGGTTAACTTCCTCACCACGTAAAAAACGTACGAGTTCAGAGAACACAAACTGCCTCGGATATGGACGGATTAACTGTTGACGACCCTAGCAAACGAAAAAAGGACAATGATTTTCGGTTCTGCACGTGGAATGTGAGGTCCCTGAACAGACCACGTGCAGCCGATGAACTCGCGGAGGCCCTAGACTGCTATAAAGCAGACGTTACCGCAATCCAGGAAGTGCGATGGGATGGGCCGGGCAAAAAGAGGATGAAAAAATGCGATATCTACTACGGCGATTGTTACAGAGAGCGAAGGCAGCGATTATTTGGATGTGGATTTGTTGTTCGAGGCAGACTTAGGCAAAAAGTCTTAGGCTTTAAGTACATAAGCGAGCGCCTCATAACAATCCGCATCAAGGCTAAATTCGGCAACATCAGCCTAATCTGCGCCCACGCCCCAACAGAGGACAAAGATGACGATAGCAAGGATGACTTCTATGATCTCCTAGAAAGAACGTATGATCAGTGCCCCAGCTACGGCACCAAGATCGTTCTAGGAGATTTTATCGCTAAGCTGGGTAAAGAGGACATCTTTGCTAGAGTCATCGGTAAACACAGCCTGCACGACACCACGTCCTAAAACGGACTCAGGCTGGTGGACTTTGTTACGGTGCGAAACCTCTCTGTAGCTAGCACGCGGTTCCCACACCTCAACATCCATAAAGGGACCTGGCGGTCCCCTGATCATTCATCCGTCAACCAGATTGATCACATTGGGATCGACGTCAGACACTCCTGCAGTATTCTTGATGTCCGAACGTTCCGAGGCGCCAACATCGACTCGGACCATTTCCTTGTTGTAGCCAAGGTAAGGACACGGATATCGAGAGAACAACGGAGTCGAGGAAGACAACCACAGTTTGACGTCGAAAAGCTACAATCGCAACAGACTGCCAGGAACTTTGCCGATCGAGTCTCCCTGAAACTCTTCGAAAGTTCGACGTTCCCTGGTTTGACAACGAGTGCAGGCAGGCACATGCAGCAAAGCAAGAAGCCTACCGGGCAACGCTGCATCGAACTACGAGAGCTGTTCGTGAGCTCTACGAACAGAGAAGAAGGGAAGAGAACCGGCTTCTCAGGAAAAAAAAGAAAGAGCACGAGAAGCGCGCGATCGAGGAGATGGAAAGGTGTTATGGCAGGAATGATGTCCGAAAGTTTTACCAAAAGGTAAAACTTTTGTCGAACGGGTATAAAGTTCGGACAGAAGCCTGCCGGGACGAGAATGAACAACTAGTAGTAGATTCGCAGTCGATACTGAGAATTTGGAAAACTCATTTCTGCAGACTGTTAAATGGCGATGAGGACACAAATACCGCTGTCAGGCAGAATGTTCCACTCAACTCAACGGACGATGATAGAAGAGAATACGGTCCCCCCGACCTAGACGAAGTCAAGATAGCGATATCGAGACTGAAGTCTAATAAAGCTGCTGGTGCAGATAGTCTGCCCGCCGAAATGTTTAAGGCAGTTGGAGGTGATCTGGTATTGCGCATGCACCAGCTCATCTGTAAGATATGGTCGGAGGAAAGCATGCCCGATGAGTGGAATCTCAGTATCGTTTTCCCGATCCACAAGAAAGGAGACCCCTTTGACTGCGCCAACTATCGGGGGATAAGTCTCCTTAAAATTGCGTATAAGATCTTCTCTGCCGTTTTGTGTGAACGCTTGAAACCATTTGTGAACAAACTGATAGGTCCTTATCAGTGTGGTTTCAGGCCCGGGAAGTCCACAATCGATCAAATTTTCACACTGCGGCAGATCCTGGAGAAGACCCAGGAAATGCAGATCGACACACACCATCTATTTGTCGATTTCAAGGCCGCATATGACAGCGTGTATAGAGACGAGCTATACAGCGCCATGTCTAGTTTTGACATTTCTGCTAAACTCGTCAGACTGAGCAGGATGACGATGGAGAACTCTCGCTCCTCCATCAAAATCGATAATGAACTCCATTGTCAAAAAAGGTTTTAGACAAGGCGACGCGCTGTCATGTGATTTCTTTAACTTCGTTCTTGAGAAGATCGTGCAAAACTCACTGGCCAACACAAGAGGCACGATCTTCCAAAAGTCCGTTCAACTGCTAGCTTATGCGGATGACATTGACGTGACTGGGCGAACACAGCGAGCAGTCAATGATGCGTTTGCTGGCATTGAAACGGAAGCGGCTAAAATGGGTCTGGCGGTAAACGAGGGCAAAACCAAGTATATGCCGTCATCGAGAAAGGACGCACAACATCGACGACTCGGCCAGAACGTCACCATAGGCAGCTATAACTTTGAGGTAGTGAAGGACTTCGTCTACCTTGGCTCCGTGGTAAACAGTACAAACAACATCAGTACCGAGATCAAACGAAGAATAACTCTTGCCAACCGCTGGTTTTTTTTGGGCTCAATAGACAATTAGTAGAGCCCTCTCTCGGAAGACCAAGCTGACTTTGTATAAGACATTGATCATCCCAGTCCTGCTGTACGGCGCAGAGGCATGGACAATATCCCAAGTGGATGAACAGTCTCTTGGTCTTTTCGAGAGAAAAGTTCTGCGCGCGATCTTTGGTCCTGTTTGCGTTGATGGCATTTGGAAGAGAAGATTCAACCACGAACTGTATGGGTTGTACAGCGACATGAGTCTAGCCAGGCGTCTACGGATCCAACGCCTTAGATGGCTAGGCCATGTAGAGCGTATGGACAACTTAGCTCCGGCCCGAAGAGTCTTCGACTCTGAGCCTGTGGAACAACGCAACAGAGGACGTCCACGTACAAGGTGGCGCACACAAGTCGAGGGGGACCTCTGCCGGCTTGGTGTGCGAAACTGGAGACAGCTGGCGAAAGATCGTGCTGGCTGGAGAGGCATGTTGAGTGAGGCCCAGGTCCACCCCGGACTGTAGCGCCCTAAGAAGAAGAAGAAGAAGAATGCGGTGTGGTGCTTCATTGATTGCGAACAGCTCAGTTTGAAATATTGTTGACTCATAACAAAGAGGAATGTGTAGGCTGCATCTTGGTCCTATCACTCCAGCTCCTGCCTTGTTTTCAGATTTCGAGCCAACTGTATACCATTTTTGGGCTCCATCCTTCATCCACGGGGGGTTGTTGTTCCATTCTTCTCTGCTTGGTATGAGTACTTTGTAAAGTATTTTGAAATTCAACTTTGGGGACATCAGATCACTCACGCGTGTCAACTCTCAAATGTTGTCAACTCTTTTGAGAATTTCTAGATGTCCCGCAAGGTCTCCTTCTTTGTATTTATAGTATCTCTGTGCTGTTAATCCTCGTTTTGCAGCTTCAGCCTTTATATCGGTGTGCAATTGGGAAATGTTTAAGAAAGCTTCCATTCCTGCAGTTGGAGTCGTTCTCATTGCACCGGTAGTGCAGATGCACGCTAGCCTTTGAATTTTGATAAGTTTGTTCATGGCACTTCTTTGTTCACATTTTTTCCACCATACAGCAGTGCCTTAAAGTATGGTTGGTTTAATCATTTGATTGTAGATCCACAGACTCATTTTTGGGTTTAGCCCAGTCCAAACAAAGGACCAGAGAGCTTTAATGGTATATTTTGTTTATGTGTCCATTCCAAGTGAATATCTTCATGTTTAGCTCTAATAATTATGTGTATATCGTCAGCATATCCGATGGCTGTGAAGCCATTATTAATAAGTACGTAGAAAAGTTAATCTTCTAGAATTGACCATAAAAGTGGGGATAGGACACCCCCTGAGGACAACCTCTAGTAGTTTTGATAACTACCTCTGGTGTGCGAAATTTGGCTGTTATTTGCCTTTCTTTTAGCATGACGTTAATCCATTTGGTAACAAGGGGGTCGACCTTTTTTTTGCGAAGTGCATTTTTTAGTGATGAATGATTATCAAATGGTCCTTCTATGTCCATAAAGGCGCCAATCGCGACCTCTTTTGCTTTCAAGATTTTTTCTACCATATCCGTGACTTTATGAAGGGCGGTAATTGTAGATTTTCCTTTTTAGTAATCAAATTATGGTTTGTGTAGTGGTGCCTTTTCCAGTGTTGATCTTATGATCATTTCTATCACTTTTTCTCTCATTTTTAATAGAAAACTGAACGAACTTACCGAAACTAAAAGAAGCGGTTATATAATAGCAATGCATTATTTTTGTGCAATCGCTCGGTTACTTAAGTTCTTTTTCGGGCGGAGATCGACCTACTGAACCGAAGAAGATCCTCGTGGCTGCGAGCGACGTCCGGCTCGTATTGGAGTCGCCTGTCCACTGTTCGGCGTACGGCATTGAAGATGATAGGACATCCTTCCGTATCCTGTATTAGGCCTTTCGTATCCAAATAGAGGAAAGCTTCGGGCGGTATAAAGTCGTTAAGGCGCACCTTCTCGTGGTACATTATATTGGGGTAGTAAGCCCCAAGAGACTGTGGAAGTCATAGCTCGTGCAATGTGTCCTCACGTCAGCTTAATAATAAAACTATCTATCCTGTTTAGGTTTGCCTCGTTGTACAAGACCTCGTTGGGATAGAATTTCTTGTACTCGGATTCGGGTGTGCGTTACTTTAGTTCTCTTAAGTTTCCCTACGGCCATTATGGTTGGCCCTTTAGACTGCGGGACAACAAAGCAGTGATCAATCAATACTTTGTTGGCGCACACCTTTATAACTTGACCAAATACAACTGTCGTGAGACAGTTTTTTTTTTGTATCGGAGGTTTTTAACACTTCACTGGAGCACTCAGACTAAAACACTTGTCCATTGTACTACCAGGCAGCAACCTACTTTTGCTGGAATTTCTTGGTCGTGAGATGGCAAGTTGAAATCGACGCTTATGGGATAAGCTGCAATATAAAATATAAAATTTGTTGCTACGTTTAAATAAATCAATCAAATTCCTTTGCAAGTTTTGAAAATACTGTGCCACTACGAAAAGAATTAAATATCCATCCATCAAAATATTTTCAAATGACATTTTCACGTGGAAAAGCAGCTCGTGTAAATATTTTACATTCTAAAACGTTCACTCCTGAATCACTGATGACACCGCCCAGTCATTACCAAATATCCTGCGACACACCTCCGTGTTTACTTTCCAGCGGTATGGTTTAAATGACTAGTTCTTTTGCAAACACCTCATCACATTCTAGGCACACCCATAGAATATTCATACCGCCCTGTCAACAGAACTAAACACAACTACAAACCTTGCATAACTGGAACAATAAATTGTTCAACAAATTGTTTTATCACTCTCGAGCTGACACACAAATTCTACAAAGTGCCCGTGTCACGCCCTCAACCAACATCCAGTTCATACATGTTCTGAATACACATGCACAAATATTAAGGTGTACACGTGTAAATCACGGCTGAGCATACGCATGCAAATTTGCTTATGAAACAGTCTCTCGATATCCTTTTTTCTTACTCCGCAGCTGAAAGTGTACCCGGTAAACTGTCAGTTTTGAAATTACGGGGGGTGGTTTCGGGTTGTGATAGTGGCAGCTGATGACAAAACTATCTCGTCCATTTTCGTATGAATTTACACACTGTCAAGGACTTAACCACGAATTTATTTGCAAATTACCGGCGAAGAGGAGAGGTTTTTTGGTTTTGCTCGCCGAGTATCACCGGAATATCGAATGAGATTCGAAATACAAATCAAAAAGTCTGCATTTGCTGAGTAAACATGCGGCGAAGGACATTTTGGGAGCATTTTGTTAACCAGGGTTTTGGATAAATATTTGCCTGTTTATGTCGGTGTACT
Source organism: Myathropa florea (assembly GCA_930367185.1). Taxonomy (NCBI): domain Eukaryota; kingdom Metazoa; phylum Arthropoda; class Insecta; order Diptera; family Syrphidae; genus Myathropa; species Myathropa florea. The sequence goes on along the minus strand of OV884005.1, from coordinate 25,553,442 downwards.
CGTATTTATGTATCTACTGGGGATACGTCTCCCACAGTTAATCGATTGTAACGGTTTTGACAAAACTGTTGAATCGATGGAGTGTGTACCGTGCGTGTTTGTAATTGCAAATTGATGTGAGTAGTCGTACGTGAGGTGAATTCAATGGTAGTCATGCGGTTTGTGAAAATGTTCTACTAATGAATGCATTTTTGCCAGGGTTACAATGAGGCGAAGCGTTGGTCTTGAAAAATTAATTCGTTTCGTTTTCACAGTTTTATCAGTCGGGTCAAAACGAACGTTCCGCATAGAGAAAAGAAGTGTTGTTGTCAATTGAGAAATGTAGGAGTCAACTTTGATGGAACTATAGTCCCAAAAATGAGAAATTTTGACTACTTAATGTTTGTCAAAAATTCGAATTTTCCAAATAACTTCGGCTCGGGTATCTTTTAAATCTCCAGTGCAGGTACGGTGACACTCTATTGGGTACCGGGACTCACAGGAGTTTAAGGAAACCAGAGCGCGGACGTGCTGGCAAAGCAAAGTTAAGAACTGGACAAATCTCCAGGACAACCTTCTGTCAGCAAGTCTTTAAGTTTTCTAAAGAAAGAAATAGAAGACGAAACCGTTAAGAAAGCAATGAGCGGTGGACTGATCTGTACATTTGGTCAACGACGAGAGCCCTATGGCCGGTGCTGAACAAGAATGAATCATTATCAACGATTAGCATCAGTTTGCAAGGATATTCGAATGATGGTGGGAGTTCTCACCGGACATTGTCCAATAGGCACCTATGCCAGAAGGCTAGGTATTCCCCACAGCGGCTATTGTAGAAGTTGCAGGGAAGAGAGGGAAATATACATAGTTCGTCCATCACCTGCTTTTCAATTGTCCAGCTATGAGGATATGAACAGGATAGAGCTGAGGAGCTTCCTGAGATACATTAAAAAATCTGGGTTCTTCTAATCAGTATTGGTAATGTAGGTCTCATGGGGTGTACTATACCCCATACCCAGGACACAATGGACCCAAACTGTTGGTCTAAGTGAGTCATGACTCTAGTCGCAAGGACCTTCTTTTAAAGTAAGTTAAAAAATAAAAACATTTTTTTTTGATTCTCAAAAAACGGACCTGTGTCAACAACGGTGGGCAATTGATTTCTCTTCTGGACATATGTGCATGCACACATATGTCCATAAGTGGATAGGTGAGTGCGCTTTGCACGCTTTCTTTCATTAAAGTACACTTTTTGGGTTGGATTAGCCGGTTACGTGACTTTGTCGATTCGCTAAGGTTACGCCAATAACTGCCAGGCATTCGGCTATGCGGATAATTGCTATTTCTTTTTCTCTCTAGAAAATAACAAAGCTTGCATGCATGTTAACTGATAATGACTAAAACAATAAATATACTTTTGGGAGTTTTTTTGATTTCATAATTTCATTTCACATTGCGTTTTGCCTGTTTCCAGGTGTTTAAGCAAATGTTGCACTGTTTTTATTCATTGGTTGGTTTTTTCAGAGCACTCGAATTGACCAATTGAGACAATTCCTGGCTTCGTGCCTAAGAATATGCAACAGTTTTGTTGACTGAATACACTTGGAGTACTCTCAGGTGATCGACATTGGTTCGAGCCTACGATAAAATTTGATCTCAGGTGATTTCCTGAAACTTGGCACACCAAGTTAAATTAAAAAAAAATATTTTAACTTTTCGCATAAATGTTTCTCTTTACAGTGGAAACAGCGTAATTCAACCGGGTTGTTTGTATAGTACCTACATACGAATTTATATTAATTTAAGTACAAATTAGTAACAGTCAAAGTTCGTCGGGGACTGAGAAAAACTTGTAATGTTTTCAATTATTCTCGGGGTTGAATACTTTGCAGGTGAATACTTCACTTCTACTACTTTTTATTTCCCCTGTTGAGCTACTTTCTACTCACTATCCCGATTAGACGAACTCACCACTGTAATGCGCAGGCCATCTTCGTTCGCCGCGCCTATAATTAATTTTATTCATTTTAAAATTGTCTATCAGTTTTTTGTATCATGGAAGTCATATGTATATGACAGTGTTTACACAATCGGAAGAAAATAGCAGACTTTCTGCATATGGAACAACCGGCCACCTTCGGCTATAAATATCACATTCGGCAAAATATTCGGCGAAGCACGGTGGTGGCTCCGTAATGGTATGGGGGTGTATGGCGGCAAAAATGCGTCGGTAATTTAATTTTCATTGATGGTACAATGGACAAATATGCCTATTTGGACATATTGAAAACTAATTTACTTGAAAGCGTTAGAAAGTTGGGTCTAGAAGTGTCATTTATCTTTCAACAAGATAATTACCCAAAACACACCTCTCATATTGTTAAGGAATAGTTATTATATAATGTTCGTAACCAGCTGAGAACATCACCCAATCGCCCGTCATGAATGCAATAGAACATTTATGGGAACATTTGACACGGGCAGTTCAAAAACACGGTGTCAAGACAAAATAAGACTTGAAAAGAGTGCTTCAGAAAGAGTTGGCTAAAATAAGCCAAAAAATAACATCAAAATTGGTTAACTCGATGCCAAATCGAATGCAAGCAATTATAAAAGCCAAAGGCTACCCAACGAAATATTGATAAGAAGACTTGAGAGCAGAGACAAATTTCAGAAAGTATTATTTTTTGTCTGTATACTTACTTTTTTGATGTAAATTTTCATTCAAATTACTTTAAGTTGAATTCTATTGTTTATGTTTTGTTATTTTGTTATGTTTGTTCTTTTTGAAAAATAGTATTATGTTTGTGAAAACAGAAAAAAAAATGGTTGTTGATTTTTGTTGGAGATATTTAGTTTCCTTTAGAAAAATATAGTTCAGGAGGTAGTGTATACTTACTTTTTTGATTAACTGTATGTTCCAAATAGAGTCCGACTGAACATTCGGCTTCGGTCGGACTCTAATCATGTTTATACTCATCAATGTTCAATTTCGAATGGAGTAATGGTTTCCTACTGAATTCATATTTTTCATGAATGATGGATTTATTCATACATATTTTCCAATTGTTCTTATTAACATTTTAACCGATTTCATTCATAACAGATCGCCTCCAACAATTTCTAGGTCGGCCTCTATTCCGTATCCCTTGAGGATTCCTATTATTGCAAAAGTCTTGTAAATGTGCTGGATTGAATATTTGTATTTTTGTTGCAATTCGAATGCTGGTTGACCTCCATACCCGGTTCAGCGACGAAAATGCATTTCTGGCTTGTTTATACGGTTCTTCACATTTTTAAGTGCGCCTCAATCCGTCGTTAGAACGCATCTAAGGTATTCGAACATGTCAATGTACAGCCGTGTTGTCTACATAAAATTCATTAATGTTCTCGGTTTTTATTAAGGTTCCGTCTACAAAAACGGAACCTTTATAATTTCGGTGTGTCCGTCCGTCCGTCCGTCCGTCGTGTCTGTCACACTTTTTTATCTCCGAAGTTTATGAAGATATCGGCATGAAATTTTGGAATTAGGGACTTCAGACCTAGATGTCATTGCCTATGCAGCGATTTTAAAAATGGGGCCATTTATAGGTGGCTCCAGTACAGGTGAAGTTGACATTAATTTTGAAAAATTGTCGCACCCCATCGAAATATATATCAATCGACAGATCTTTTGAAATGAGATGGAGGTTTCTTTCAACACTTTTTTATCCAAAATACCGTTTGAAAAATATGGAGCAAAGTTTTTTTAAATGCGTCCCCCCCTGCCATTTCTAAACCAAAGTGTTTAAAAATCTGAAAAAATCACAAAAACTTGGCTTCATTGAGTACTTTCATTCGTACGAGCATTCTGGCCCTAATGGTTTTGGAGATATTGGCCAAAAACGGTCAATCATCGACATGCGAATTTTGAAGATCTGAAAACGCAGTTTTGAAGACATCAATGTAAGCATTAAGAAATGATAAATTTCAAAATATCGACTTATGTTGAAATTTTGAGATATCTAAGATTTAAAATGAGAACGATTTTCATTTTCACACATAATTTCATGCTGTGTTCGGCCACTCTATTCGTTGATGAGCGTTATCTTTTCGATCTCACCCCTAAATGCCCAACAGAAATGAACACACACACACCGCAGCCATGAGCAGTGATTGGGTATGTGTATGATGGAAGGGATTTTCTGTGGTGGATAAACTTCGATAGAGGTATAGGTATATGTATGGATAAATATTTGTTCGGATGTACGAGTATAAATGTATGAATGAATAGTTGATTTAGGTTGAAGTTAGAAGAAAATTCAACTGAAATAGTTTTGAAACGTCGTTTGATATTCAGAAATCATCCATCAATATTATGCGACGGAACCTTACCCGTGCGAGTACAACTCGCACTTGCCCAGTTTATTTGACTTGACTTTGACATTGACTTTGTTTTGTTTGAATTAACTTTAAGACCAATAGAGGCAGCTCTGGAGCTGTAGCGTCATTTTATACGCTACTTTCAATAATTGAGATAATTGAGAAAAATTTGACTTTCATAAGAACTTAGTGTGTCTCGAATAAATTTTCAGTTTGAAATAGTCGAATTTGTTCAATCGTTTGTGACTTATTGCATTGTTTGTAGAGCGGTTCTAAAGTTGTGAATTTTTTAACGAGAAAATTCAAATTATCTTACAGATGATGAAGAAGGTGCCGATGATGATATCGAAACAGCAAATTTGCCTCGTGATTTTCCAGGGATTGTAGAAGTGTTCACACATACGCAAGCCTCCAGAGAAGAGGCTTGCGAGATTCTAAGAGACGTGAGAAATCGGATAATAATTAAGGCATAGATGGCCTTAGAAGAAATGTTTTCCGTCATACACAGCTAAGTATTCCAGGTCAGAAGTTCAGAAGTAAAGAAGAGATCAATTGGCAAATGAGCTGAAGAACTTAAGTCCCATCCAAATTTTTGAAAAACTGTTTGTTGAAGAGTTTGTAGACCTTATTAGAAATACAAAGATTTATGCCAGCCAAAACAATATGCACACATACGATATAAATGTATCTCAAGTTAAAGGTTTTATTAGAATACTGCTGTTGGCTGGGCATCACAAATTGCCACGCGAAAGACTATATTGCTCCTTAGATGAAGATATGGGATCTCCATTGGTGCAGCGTACCATGTTTCGAAAAAACATTCACGGAAATATAACGGAACATTCACTTGGTAGACAATAACAAAGCAAATACTTCCAATAAGACCATTGGCAGAACTACTTATCAAAATATTTTGCCAACATCCATCCAAGCGATTCATTAGAGGAAAACCTGCACAAGAATTGGGCGCTAACAAGTTCTACAACAAGCAAAGTGTTTGGTTCGAACATTAAAGGGCCGTTAGATTCACGAGTCGTAAAGTCCCTTTTAGGAAACCTGCCAGCGCATCCGAATATATTGTATATTTTGACAACTTTTTCACTAGCCAGTAACTGCTAATGGATCTGCATAATTTAGGATATCGAGCTTTATCTACAGTGAAGGATATGAAGAAGAAAATAAGAGCAGAGTTTGACTACCGATTTGACACTGGCAACGAAGTACTTTTCGTTCGTTGGAAAGACAATACACAATGCGAACAAATTTCGACACCGTTGAACCTATCGGTAAAGTAAAGCGATGGTGTAATGAAAAGAAAGACAAAGTAGAGCTAAATATCACAAAATTGTTCCAAAATTATAACAGAGGAATGGGCGGTGTAGACGAAATGAATCAGTCCATATCTTTGTATCGAACTGCCGTACGAGGAAAGAAATGGTGGTGGACAATTTTTACTTATATGTTGGATTTGACGGTCTCTAATGCATGGAGGTTGTGTGTAATGTCATCAGATAATTCACAGGACCAACTACAATTTAGAAGGTATATCGCTAGGTACTTTCTTCGTCAAAGCCAAAAAGAGACGGTTCCTAACAGACCATCATCATCAATTATACCTGGCTTATCAATAGATGCGAATGGACATTTCCCGAAAAAACTGTCTCAGCAACTCAGGTGTACAATTTGCCATGCAAGAGGACGTTGGGAAGAGTAAAAAGACCCTTTGCATCGAAAGACCTTGTTTCGAACTCAATCGAGTACACCCCTATAACTCACGGATAGAAATACTTTTCTTTTTTTTTGTTTTTGTATTATATTAAAATTATTATAAGAACTAGAAAATAAATGTACGAGTATCACAATAAAAATTGGTGTAACTTAACCATGGGCGTTAATGGGTTAAAAGCGGATGAAGAAGCTCTTGGTCTATTCGAGAGAAAACCTCTGTGTGCGATTTTTGGTCCTGTTTGCGTTGATGGCATCTAGAGCACAAGTTTCAATAACGATCTATACGAATTGTACGGCGGCATGAGCCTAGTCAAGCGTCTGCGGATAACACGCTTAAGCCCATGTAGAGCACATGGACAACAACGTTCCGGTCCGGAATCTCCGTTTATCTCGACTGAATCTGGTACATCGGCTTTATTACTAAAAAATCACGTTATAATACTTAAGAGATTGTCTTGTCTTCTTGAAATTGTACGTAAACGAGAATTTCCGACATCGAGGATATGCTTAAGTTCCATTCGTGGTGTAGAGCCATAGGTAAAGTGAGGGATGATATTGTTGTTACACCCTTATATTGATTTTAAGAAATGAAAATGAAACCGATGTACAGAATATTAGCTACAACTTTGAGCTTCTCGGACTCCTTTAATGTTTACAGCTCTTTGAAAACCCTATTAAAATCTTTATTGCGGGATAATAACAAAATACGATCTATGAGGCACTGTGGAACGACTTTTTGCAGCTATTAGAAACGATTTTCATGGACCATAAGAACCACTTGCCAAGATTAATTTGATACATTAAACGTTGCTGTTAAATAACTGTTCAATATTCAATCAAATCTTTATTGCATTCGCTTCGCGAAACCATCATTACCACAACGCCCGGTGTGCGAACATCGTGATTGTCATCATCCTCAGCATCATCATCAACATTGTCCTTGGACCTTCTCTGCGATACGGTGTGGTGGCCAGCTTCATCAGTGCACACAATCCAGTACCAAATGACCATAACACGATTGAACCACATCATCAGCATAACCTGAATTTAATAATCACCACATTGAGTTCCCAGCCCAATCCGCCGCATCCCGGTCGGTCCAACCCGAGCTATGACTGGGTTCTTTTTTAAAGTTTTTCTCTTCGCTCGCTGAATGGGTTTCCACATTCAAATACCTCCCATACTCGTATACGAGATACGTTTTATGCTAAAACATTTTGCCAACTTTTGGTCTTGCCAAGCCTCACACAAGGGTAACCGCGGGTAGAGGCTGTTTGCTACGTTGCAGACTCGCACAAAGAACGCGTAATTTCAGGATTTGGAAATTGAATTTGTGGCGGCAGTCAGGTGAATCCGTTTCGCCCGATATGTCGATATTGGACCAACGTGGTTCGGCGCATTGACAGGAGCGTATAGTGCACTGATAAAATGAGTGAAACAGACGGAAAGCGGTGATTAGTAATAGTAGATGCGGCAGAATAGTGTGTATGCAGTCAGGATGTGAACAAATTACATAGACGGTGAATTAATGCAAATGGAAATGGAATCGCTTTTGGCAATGCAGTCGGTGGTTGGCTCCTAGTGCTGGGGAAGATACAATTACAACGTGGTAGCATGATTGAAATGAGAGTAGGAATTATTTTGCAGAACTGCTTTGCTATGGATTAATCAAAGACTTGAAAGGAAAATTCCAACTTTAGTCAAGAACTAAAGTTTCTGAAGTGCACACTCTTAGGACAGATGTTGAATATTAAGTTCTTTAGAGTATTTTGCTCATGGGTGGCCAACTTGACACGACATTTCTAAAAAGAGGACAACGTTCTATGTATTTTATAGCTATTCTTCCTTGTTGTTTAAGGCTGTAACACCAATTGGAGAAGAAGAAAAGTATAGTCATTTGCACTTGAAAATGAAGAAAAATAATAAGTAATTCATTTAGAAAAATGTTTATAAATTACAAGGATGCAAACTGGAAATCGAACCCTTAAAATATATCCCTGTCATTCCTTCTGGTGACTCTGATGTCAACAAAAAGTCGAAGTCTCGCAGTTAAATATTCATTCTACTAAATGCTGACTGTGGCGGAAATTAAAGTCAAAATGATTTTGAAAAAACAACCACGCTTTATTGGACTTTGCTTTTTTTCAAATTAAAATCCCCAAAATTACTGATAGCCAAATGACCGATTGCTCGTTCAATTTGTCCACTCTTTACACTATGCTAGTGGCGTAGCTCCAAAATCAGTTGTGTGCATACGACCTTCGTAGTCAGACTGTGAATGATTCGTGTTGCCCTTTTATACGCACAATTGCAACTGTCCTTTACTAAATTTTCTATTTTTCTTGATTTTTCAATTCTCTTCAGCTACATTCAATTGTGCGTAGGCAGCACGATACATTCGTGTAGCACATTTTAATTAGTTCTTTTTCACATAATACATGATTTCAAAAAATAAAATATAAAAGTTAATGGACAATTATTCTGTATTTAATTTTAAACAATTCAAGTAATTCATGAATAATTAAGAACAGTTCCAAATAACAACAACAACAAAAAATAATGATGGCTGCTACATGACTAAATTAAGGAACCTATCGACGAAAACAGGAACGATATTGATTTTTCATGAATTTACGTGGCTCACAAGAAATGATTGTCACACAACAAGATCAACGTGGCCAAAGCTGAACTACGGCAAAACGAAGAAGGTTCTGGCTTTGGAACGTAACTCGATTCGTATGCTCTTCGAAGTGATCACAGGACAATGCCCCGTCGAAACAATGCTCCGGAAATGGAATGCGGAATCCAGCGATCTCTGCCGGATTTGCGAAGATGAGGAAGAGACCGAGACGATCCAACATATGCTTTGCCACTGCCCAGCTCTCCAGAATCGGCACCCAGCTTCGCTGGGCCAAAGATTCTTCACAGAGACTGCGGACTTAGCGAACGCAGATATATCGTATCTTTTAAAATTTATAAAGACTACGGTGTGGTTTCAGCCATCACGTGACAGGATAGGTTTTTGGATCGTGTACTCCGCAAGTTGATATCTGCGATGGGTTGCTGAAGTGAAAATTGCACTCAACATGGAGCTTTGGAAATACAAGTCGCAGTCTCATAGAATGCTGCATATTGAGAGCTAAGCAAATGTTGTTGACCGATTGGTCTATCGGCTCTGTTTCAACGGTCTCTTTCGAGAAATTCACACTCTATCTTATAAATTTTTGTTGCCAGCATTTGAATAGTTTACAGTTTATCATGTACGAAATGTAAACTGTACATAGCCCCATAAGGAGTAATTTTAAGCCACCTATTAACAAAATCACTATTCGATATTATTGAAGCAAGTCCTTTGTTATTTTATGTTTACATGGGCAGCTTGGAAGGCATCATCATCCGAACGCAAATCGCTCGTTTAAAATGTCTTCCATATTTATGATAAGAATTGATCACATACAGCAATGATAATCTGTGCTTTTAAGAACCTGCAATTTCTCAGCAACTTAAAATGACTTATGCCTTAAGTTCAGCACTATGATGATGGTACGGCCGCCGAAATAGGCGCAGCAGATTCGTACGTCGACTCCTACGCCTTTTCATATTTCACAGCTCCATCTCTCTTGAGCCACTGATAATGCTGAAAGAGTATAACTGTTATATTCTTTTTGTTTGAGTCTGAATTTTCCTCCTTCTTTTGAAGTTTGTCAAGTGTCTGAATTGCTGCTTCTGCTTTTATTTTTCACTGTGGTGGTTCCTCGACTAACATGTCAGTATCTCTTTCTATGTTATCGTCCTTCGGTTTGTTGCAAGTTGCATCAAGTGCCAATTGTTTATGATCTCAGCACAGTCGCTGGAGGATAGCACTTTAAGCAAATTATTAATTGATGCCAACATTTCTCGCTCATTAATTTGGTCCCTTATGACACTCAAAGGGAGCTCATCATCTTTATCGTAATTAGTGCGTGAAGACAATAAAGGTCTCCGGAATTTCCATATGATTGTATACTCCATCTTGCCCCATGCACTAGCCTTAATTAAATGACTTAATTATGCTACCCAAATTAGATCCTTCACATACAACCAAATATGCCAATAGTCTCTGGTGTTGTTTGACTGAAGAATAGCGGTGCAATAGAGATTGCGTCGGAAGATTTTTTGATCCAAGAAATTGTCTCACATAAAACAAAATAAACTTGGCAAGTGTGAGTTGTACTCCACGGGGAAGGTTCCGTAGCATAATATTGATGGATGATTTCTGAATATCAGACGGCGTTTCCAAACTACTTCAGTTGAATTTTCTTCTAGCTACAACCCATATGAATTTTTTATTACTACGTTCATAGATTTATCCATTCATTTATCTCTGTTCAAGTTTATCCAGCACAAAAAAACCCTAGCATGTGTGCATATCTGTTGGGCATTTTGGTGTTGAAATCGTTCTAAGAGATAACACTCATCAGCGTATAGAGTGGTCGACCACAGCATGAAATTTATGCGTGAAAATAAAAATATTTATCATTTTAAATCTTAGATATCTCGAAATTTCCACATAAATCGATATTTTGATATTTATCATTTCTTAATGCCTACGCTGAGATCTTCAAAACTGCGTTTTCAAATCTTCAAAATTCGCAAGTCGATGGTTGCCCGTTTTTGGCCAATATTTCGAAAACCATTAGGCCCAGAATGCATGAAATAAACATAAATTAAAGTACTCAATGAACGAAGTTTTTGTTATTTTTTCATATTTTTAAACTCTTTGGTTTAGAAATGGCAGGGGAGGACGCATTAAAAAAAACTTTGGAGCTCCATATTTTTCAAATGGAACTTTGGATCAAAATGTGTTGAAGCAAAACTCCACCTCATTTCAAAAGATCTGTCGATTCATATATCACTCGAGGGGGTGCGTCAATGTTCCAAAATCAATTGCAACTTCACCTATGCTGGAGCCAACCCCAAATGGCAAAATTTGGGTGCAAGGGTAATGATATATAGGCCTGAAGTACCCAATTCCAAAATTCCACCTTAAACAATATCAAAATTCATCTTAAAGTAAAACTCGAACATTAACTAGGAATAACTAGGAATGTTTTCAATGTAACTGGGATTTATTTTGAAAACTATGGCATCTTAGCCTGAAATTCCTTTATTAGAAAAAGCTTGTCCGAATCGGAAAATTGGGAAGACAAAGAAGTCAATCTTCGGTAGTATTACGAAAACTGGTAATAATAGATTTTCAAAATGTTAAATCTGTCCGCGATATAGCTCGTATTATGAATCGGACCAGAAAACGTTTCAAAGTTTCACAAACAGTTAAAAAGCGATAGAAATCTAGCCCTAGAAAGATCCTGATAACAGTAGATTCAGCAACTTGTTTATTTTTCATACCATTACTCACATTCCGAGTTTTCAGGCCTTATAAATGACATGTGGGGTTTTTCTTATTTTTTAAATGTTCTCGGTGTAGCAGCTTTTCAGATAACAACAAACTTTACTTTGCTCATTTCTGATGCAGTAGTGTGTGCAAGAAATAACAATTTTATCTCTGCGTACCTTCCGACCAGAAGCGTTTTATTTGGAAAAAGTTAATAAATGAGCCACACTCCGCTCTTTGATTTTATTTTTAATTTTAGTTTAATTTAAGACTTTTGGTGTTGCGCTTCGCGGGTTGCTTTTATTGAGGTAGCACATACAGTTGTGATTTATCAACTATTTTAATTTCTCAAATCTCTGTCTGATTAGCATTTTCCTGAAAAAAATCAACCGTAAACCAAGTGAAACCAACGCAACATATCATTATTTGCATACTTTGGAATTCCCACGAATAAAGGGAAGATGGACACATAAATTAGCTTTTTATTGCATTCTAGAGTTGCGATGTAATAATATATTCATTATTTAGTTCGATAAAGGCATAAAGGTAGTTAAAGAGACATTTTAGAATTACAGGTAAAAAACTAACTGACGATTTGACAGCTTATTGTTAGATTTCACTTAGGTTTGCATAGAATTTTCTTTTTGTGAATTGCAATATGTAGATTTTTAGTTAATACACAGGGTGCACCATCTTTTGTTTTTGATTTTCATATATGAGGTATTTCCGCCTCTATTGACTAAAGCAAAATGTGTCCGGTATATCGATGATTTCGGCACGAATGTTTGCTTTGAGCTCGTCAATGGTTTGAAGGTTGCTGGCGTACACTTTTTCTCTTCAAGTAATTCCACATAAAGAAGTGCAAAAGGGTCAAATCTGGAGATCTGTGTGGACAGTCAATGTCGCCATTTTTTTTACAGTACACGTCCAGGAAATTTTGCTTGCATTGTTTGATTTTTTTAGATCTTTCTCACACACTGGTGGGCAGATTTAATGAGCCAACAGTCACTTTTTGGTCATGCAATGCTGTTTCATGGATCTCGTGTGGATTCTGCGTTCCCCGAATGCCACTATTTTGTTTGTTAACGGCGCCAGAGAGTGTGACATGGGTCTCGGTGGTTATCAAAACTTGCTTTCAAAAATCAGGTCCAGTTTCAACCATTCCAGCGGTTTAGCCGTATTCCAAGCGACGAGGATGGTCTTACGGGATTATTCTTTGAGTCCATTGCATTTTATTTTTATTTTTTTTTGTTAGAGAAGGTAAAAATCTCGAAAGACACAGCGTAGTGTGGGGCTCTAACCGCACTAAAAACACCTCCTTGATCATGACCAATCAACTGGTGATCGAAAATCGCAAAATCTTTGCTTTCAACGTAAAATTGTGTTTGAGTATTAAAACTTAAATACGGGCTCGCGTTATTGTCGAAAAAGTTCATGGGGCTTGATTCTTCTTAACCTAGGAATATTATTTCGTATATTTAAGACATCGTCTATCTCAGGATTAGCATGCATTTGCAAAAGCTCTTTGTGACGCATTGCGTAATTTTTTTTAATTGCATCTGCTACGAGATCAATCTGCAAATCTCGATGCAAGTCACTATTTCTAATATTCCATGGGGCATTCACTATTCCTCGAAGGACCTTATTTTGAAATGTTTGTAACATTTGCACATTGTTTTTTTTTGCAACCCCATAGTTGGATACACTTTATGGGAAAACAAATTCAAATCATTCTTTAAAATTCGCCGCAAGGTGGTTCCACGGTCGCCAAAATGCTGAGCGTGGTGACGATACTACGATACTGGGTTCTTGGCAACATTCTCTCTTACCGTTTTAACAAGTTCATTGAAACGTCTTAGGCGTTGATGAACGGAATGTCAACAATCTCCACCTGTCCTATGCTCAACAAAATTTGACAGGTGCTTCTTGGCCACGATATTTTTACAATATGCACGTTGAGTTATCACAACTGAACAACTTTTTTCAATGTAAAGCGTCAGTATTTCCGTTCATTGTTTCGGTGTGAAGCAATTTTCAAAAACGTGTATGTATACTCAAGTCAATAGGTTGATAAATGTCAAAGTTGTTCAATGTTCACATACCGACATAAAACGCGTAGAAAAGTTCAGTACTGTTCATGAAAGACTGGTCATCTCAGCATACTCGTACTTAGTTCACAAACTTTGATCGCAGTAAGATGTGGCATCGTTTGATAGTTTGTATTCTAAATAGCAGTTCTAAAGGCAGTTCAAGGCCAATTCGCTAAATAAAATAGATTAGTTGTACTCTTCAAAGTGTAACTAAAGTTAAGGTAGAGTCAATACCGATTGTTACATTCCGACTAAGGCGTTGATGGTGTGTGTCCTTGTCTCAATTGTCATGCATTTTGTCTCGCTCTTATTAACCACTAGACTTATTTTAGTCGCTTTCCTTTCAGCCCCAACAATCATCTCATTGACGACTCAGCTCGCCCAATCACATAAAGCCATCGGCGAATGTTTGCAATTGATTTGTCATTTTGAAGACTGTGCCACTACAGGAGATGAGGCGTCTCGAATTGACTGCTTTAATTGAAGTTTTTCACTCATGCATTCACTTTATTTCCAGTTGATCCTCTGTCCATTCTACACTTGCACTTCGTTTTTCACATGTTTTCTTGCTTGTAAAGGAGGGAATCATATACTACTGTTGTTGGTTCTTTTTAAATGTATTCATACTCATACCAACTTAATAATAATAATAATGGCGGCGCTACAGTCCGAGGTGGACCTGGGCCTAGCTTCTCAGCAACCCCTCTTGTTGTGCGAGCTATTGTTCTCTCACGAGCGGAGCGGACCTACAGTTTAATACCGACTCCGAACGGCGAGATTTAGAAGCTTTTTCTAGACAGTTATAGTCTTTGAGCATTGTCAGTGCCTCGAAACAGGTGGAGCCGTGATAAATTTTTTTGAAAAAATTGTTTGTTTGAACAGGGATTCGAACCTAGGCTTGAAAGCTTAGTGCGTATGGGTAGACGCAAAAACCCCACGGCGCTTATATTAATTTGTTTGCTATTGCATAAATAGGTACGGGATAGGTAACCGAGGGATGACCAAACGTCGAAGTTTTAAAAACGTCAGAGAAGATCTTACATGCATGCGTTGTTAACGAGACTTACTTGACAATTTTTGAAGCAGTCATAGGCGTACATATATGTATTTGCTTTTCAATTTTGACTCTACTTCTTTGTTTGGGTAGACAATATCAGCGTCAATCTTCGCACAGATTATGGGCAATATCTTTTCCAGCGAAATATTCATCTCCCTTGATTCGATTGATTCGTATTTAAGTACAAGCTGCGGAGGTGCTTTTCCTGCATATGTATGCATGTGTTTGCAAGGATAATAAGAAAGTAACATCAAGTGGTTATACTTCGTAACATAGCCAATCTAAAGTTATTTCATGTAAAGTTTTACGTGCAAACATTGGTCTCAACTGATACTGCACATGCCCCATTCACAGAACCTGCATCTCACAGCCTTGCCAACTTGATTAACGCCCATATCTTCTTCTAATTTATGCATTAAACCACGCCATAAGCCTCGCTCTCGGGTCCTAGATGAATTTCCAAAGTCATAACTTCTTCATTGAGTTCAATATTTCACAGAAGACATGCACATATGAATGAACAACTCTTGTGCATACCTTTCATCTTCCTCTTAGTGAATCTGTCGAAACTGTAATTTATTATTAAAGTTGTGTGAGTCAAACTTTTACTTCGCGACACGAATAGAGCAAATCATCGTCTAAAGTATCATGATGGCAGAGGTACTGAAACTGTTAACTTGTAGCGTATCGATAGAAAATGGTGGGAACACGAAGGAACACAGTGGATCTTACTGAGGTCTTTCAAGTAGGAATATATGCATCTTTGAATATTTGTATATACACTTGTATGTGTATTTTCGACATGGAAACAGAAGTACGTAAGTGTATACATCCAAGGATGATACGTATGAAATATGTGCAGAGTGGGATTTGTGCAACTAGATGGCTATAAGTTCTCGGTTAGGTTGGTTGGTTAACAAGGGGAAGAAGTCCCGATTTCTCAGTTGGGGCCATAGGGAATATCCGCTGTGTTATTGCGAGTTTTAGATAGTTTTTTTGTTTGCTTCTTCTTTTTAACGTCAACAGAACACAAATATTCATTGTCTTTGATATGTGAAACTTGGCGTCAATATCAATGCCAATATGTTATGAAGAGTAAAAACTAAAGACTTCTTAAAGTTGATGCCAATTTTTAAATATGTTAATACGATTTGTTATCTAATAATAATAATAATAATGGCGGCGCAACAGTCCGAGGTGGACCTGGGCCTAGCTTACCAGCAACCACTCGTGTTGGGCGTGCTATTGTTCTCTCACGAGTGGATGGGACCTACAGTTTAATGCCGACTCCGAACGGCGAGATTGAGAAGCTTTTTCTAGACAGTTATACTCTTTGAGCATTGCCAGTGACTCGAAAGAGGTGGAGCCGTGAACAATTTTTTTTTTTAAATTGTTTGTCTGAACTTGGATTCGAACCTAGACTGTGAAAGTCTAATGCGCATGGGTCGACGCACGAACCCACATGGCCACGGCGTTATCTAAGCTTATTAAAATGATGGCTCTATTTAATACAACGCATGATATAAAACCAAAACTCGCACAACTATTTACTTCTTGATATTCATTAAAAATGCATAACCTTTCATATATTATTACATTAATTTTTTCTTCTTCTTAAGGCGCTACAGTTTGAGGTGGACCTGGGCCTCACCCAACATGCCTCTCCAGCCGGCACTATCTCTCGCCAGCTTTCTGCAGTTTCTCACACCAAGCTGGCCGAGGTCTCCACAAATTTGTATGCAGGTGGACGCCCCCTGTGTCTTTGTCCCAAAGGTTCAGAGTCGAAGTCTATTCGGGTCGGAGCTAAGTTGTCCATACGCTCTACATGGCCTAGCCATCTTAGGCGTTGGAGCCGTATACGCCTGGCTAGACTCATGTCGCTGTACGGCCTATATACGAGTATAAGTAAGTAATTTATTTTACGTTTGGTTGTTAATCAAATGTCCAATGTTGTTTCGCATTGAAAAATTTATAGAAAATGCCACTTGCCGCTTACATTCCTTGTCACACTTCACATCACCTTTAAATAAACATTTCATAAGAACATTTCCATATTTTTGAATGCTTCGATTACTGTCCATAGCAATTAAAGAGTTTTCCAAAAGGGACAGTTGAAAGCTGATAGTGACCATATTGTTGAAGCTACATCCGTCAAAATTTGGTGACATTTATTCCGTTTGTTTTGTCAAATCACCAAAAGGCGCTGTGGCCGTGTGGGTTTGTGCGTCGACCCATGCGCAATAGACTTTCAAGTCCAGGTTCAAATCAAATTCACCTCCAGCTCCTTTCTAGTCACTGACAATGGACAAAGTGTATAACTGTGTAGAAAAAGCTTCTTAATATCGCCGTTCATAGTCGGCATTAAACTGTAGGTCTCCTCCTCTCGCAAGAGAACAATAGCACGCACAACAATAGTGGTTGCTGAGAAGCTGGGCCCAGGTCCACCTCGGACTGAAGCGCTGCCATTATTATATTATTATTATTTGCCATATCACCATGGATGGACATAGCGTTCAACGTGTATATGATAACATTGTTTTATCAAAATGGGTATTCTGTTCGGACAACTTTCCGCGCGCTTCGCCCATTTCACGATCGCAATAATCGTCCTTCCGAGAGGACTATTCGCAGCGTGGTGGATAATCCAACACCCGTCGATGAAACGCAAGATCTGCCGAAAATATCGCCGCTGTCCGTGAGACAGTGCAGAAGAGTCCGAGGCAGTCGATTTCGCGTCGCTCACAAGAACTCGGCCTTTCGCAGACCACAGCTTGACGAATTTTGCGTCGCGTCGTAACTTAGGCCTGCACTCGTACAAGACCACAGACAACGACGTGTGATCGCTGCATGGGCTCTGAAGCAGTTGGGAACTGACCCTAATTTTAATCGAAAAATCATCTTCAGCGATGAGACTGATTAATGAATGAATGGGTACGTCAACAACAATACCAATACACATGAGATCCAAGAGCGTCCAATGCATCCCGAAAAATCCTACCTATACCTACCTAAAATTTGACATTTCGGATGCGCTACCCAGAAAAGTCGTGGCAGACATTTGAACGATATTATATTCCATACATAATGGCATCAATAGGTCTTTCAAACAAATAAACAAAAATTTCGATTATATTCACACATACCTACTTTTTTAGGTTCCGTCTACAAAAACGGAACCTTTATAATTTCGGTGTGTCCGTCCGTCTGTCCGTCCGTCCGTCCGTTCGTCCGTCGTGTCTGTCACACTTTTTTATCTCCGAAGTTTATGAAGATATCGGCATGAAATTTTGGAATTAGGGACTTCAGACCTAGATGTCATTGCCTATGCAGCGGGGGGGCATTTATGGGTGGCATTTATGGCATTTATGGGTGGCTCCAGTACAGGTGAAGTTGACATTAATTTTGAAAAATTGTCGCACCCCATCGAAATATATATCAATCGACAGATCTTTCGAAATGAGGTGGAGGTTTCTTTCAACACTTTTTTATCCAAAATACCGTTTGGAAAATATGGAGCTCCAAAGTTTTTTAAATGTTTTAAACCAAAGTGCTTAAAAATCTGAAAAAACACAAAAACTTGGCTTCATTGAGTACTTTCATTTAAAACCATTGCGAGCATTCTGGCCCTAATGGTTTTGGAGATATTGGCCAAAAACGGTCAATCATCGACATGCGAATTTTGAAGATCTGAAAACGCAGTTTCGAAGACATCAATGTAAGTATTAATAAATGAGAAATTTCAAAATATCGATTTATGTTGAAATTTTGAGATATCTAAGATTTAAAATGAGAACGATTTTCATTTTCACACATAATTTCATGCTGTGTTCGGCCACTCTATTCGTTGATGAGCGTTATCTTTTCGATCTCACCCCTAAATGCCCAACAGAAATGAACACACACACACCGCAGGCATGAGCAGTGATTGGGTATGTGTATGACGGAAGGGATTTTCTGTGGTGGATAAACTTCGATAGAGGTATAGGTATATGTATGGATAAATATTTGTTCGGATGTACGAGTATAAATGTATGAATGAATAGTTGATTTAGGTTGAAGTTAGAAGAAAATTCAATAGAAATAGTTTTGAA
The DNA here is from genome assembly GCA_930367185.1 of Myathropa florea. NCBI lineage: Eukaryota > Metazoa > Arthropoda > Insecta > Diptera > Syrphidae > Myathropa > Myathropa florea. The sequence continues at coordinate 25,534,764 of OV884005.1, read as the reverse complement.
ACTTCGTTTGATATTCAGAAATCATACATCAATATTATGCGACGGAGCCTTACCCGTGCGAGTACATCTCGCACTTGCCCAGTTTATTTTATTTAAATATGAATGTAGGCAGCGCTTAATGAGAGACCCTTTATATGTACGAGTATGTTCTTCTCTAAACTTATTTGAACTCTAATTTCATAAGATTATTTAAATCGCAATTGAACAGAGTAGAGACGATAGTTTGGCTTCTTACGAGCAATTAGAAATTCACGGCAAGTACCTTTAAACACCAAGCGTCTTTTGTGATACATGTACATGCTGGGCAATCTAGTAGTTTTTTTAAATCATAGGTTATTTTGACACTGACTGTTGTTTCCCGCTCGAAATCTTGTCAGTATCATGCCTCGGATGAACGAAATGATTCGCTTTACGCTTGCATAACGTTAAGAAATATTGAAAACTTATTTTCAAAGTGAGTGCTGTGTAGCCCAGTAACAGTGCGTTTTTTAAAAATAAGTTTTGGCCGCAATGAACAACCCACAATCACGACCGCTGTACGCAAGTTTGTGCAAAAAGCTCAACTCGTCATCGATCTCAACAGCTCAACATTTCACGCACTAGCCTGAGAGAATTCTGCACAAAGATGTCGGAAGCTTCTCTTATAGGGTCCAATTGACTCAACAACTGAAGACGCGCGACCATCCGCTTCGTTATCGTTTCGCAGTTTGGGCCTTAGAGCAGATTGAATTGGACAACGGTTTTGGGCGAAAAATCATCTTCGCCATCTGACGAGGCTCACTTTTATCTCGCGCAACACACAAAATTGTCGCATCTGGGGCTCGGAAAACGGAAAACACGTTATTGTCGAGAAGTCAATACTTACACAGAGAGTGACAGTTTGTTGCGGATTGTGGAATGCTGGCAACATTGGGCCTTTTTTCTTCGAAAATGAGGCTGGGACCAACGTTTCGGTCAACAGAGCCATTTTAACCGACTTTTTTATTTACTGAAATTGAAGACATGGATTTGGACGACCTCTGGTTCCTGCAGGACAGCGCACCATCCCACACAGCACATGCCAAATTCCCAAATCGTGTTATCAGCCGTCTTGGCGATTTCAATTGGCCGCCTCGAAGCTGCGATTTGACCCCTTTGGACTTTTTTTTTTGTGGGGAACTGTGAAAGACCGATGTTATGCCAACAATCCGGAAGCGAATGAAGCACTTAAGGCCAATATCATCCAAGCCATCCGTTAGCAACAGCCGGAAAGCATTAACAAGGTCCTGGAAAATTGGGGTGACAGAATGCGCTACTGCAAAGCTAGCCGAGTGACTTGAATGACGTTGTATTTCATAATTAATGGGAATGTTTGTTTGCAATGTTTTCCTTTTTAAATAGAAACTTGTATTTGGCCCACCCTGTAGATAAAATTATCTACATTATTCAAAATGAAAATTCCGGATTAGAAGTGAAAAAAGTAACGGCTCGTGCCATTGTCTCCTTTTCAATCAACACCATTTATTATGTATTGAAACAAATCAGTAGTCCCTTCCATTGTGAGCTTCATAAAATTTAAAATTTTACACATCCCAATCGAACAATTGATTAGACCATGTACATGCATACATCTAGAGAGCTCATCGTTTTTTCATGCGCAATTTATTTAAGAGCGTTAAAAGTCCCTCCCCGGCTTGTGCCGATCCCCCCAACGCTCTTCCACTACGCTTCATTTTCATCCCAGTGTATTTACCCTGCGGATTAGTCCTCGTTTTGGATACAGTGCTTGTTCAATAGATACTTCGATGCCTATGCAATGGCTGTGTGCCAATCCAGCCCCACATGCTTTACCACATCACTCCCCTTGCCACAGCACCATTTTTCCTGTCTGGTGCTCGTTAAAAATGCAAATCAAACCAAAAAGCCAGAAGAATATTCGATTTCTGTACTGTCGTTGTGTACTGTTAACAGCGCAACAACACCATCTCCATGCATCAATATCATGGTAAAACGAAGCTAAAGATATGACAACATTTTCAAGTTTATTCATCAGAATGGGAAGCCCACGACGCTACCAAATGCACAGTGGATGGGAGTACTCATACTTAAAACTTCCATAAAATATCGCATGTTGCTGGTGTCTTTCTGTTCGGCGTTGCACTGTTGTAAGGACACAATTTCATACCACTCCGCTTCTAAATGCAGCATAAATAATTTACAGCTCCATGCAGACGCTTGGTGGAGGGGGTAGGGAATGCCCAAGTTGGTTACAGCTAAAATCAATCCTAACACCGCAGTGGTGGGTGGGCGGTTAAGTTTTGCAGTTGCAATAACGATTTTGTGGTTTTTACAAAATTGTCCAATTGAAAATTATCAATTCGATGCCTTGCTGCAGTTAGTATATGTTGCTGCGGGAAGTGAATCAACAATTTTGGGCATTTTAGAACATAATCCGGCTGGTGAAGTGCAAAGTGAATAATACGATTTACGATGACAGCGGTTGGTGTAATCTTTCAGAGCCCGATTATCGGCGATGTTTCTGTTTCAGCTGAAACTGCATTTCAATAAACAAATTTCCACAGGAAGTTACGCTAAGCGTTCATTTGCCTCAGTTAGCAAATATGTCATTCGAGTATTGATGCAATAATTGGGGGGGGGGGAACTACAAAAGTGTGTATTGCTAAACTTACTTTTATTTCAGCTCTAAATCCTTTGTTGTAATCCTCTTAGAAAAATTAGAAATGTGTTAGAAATAATTGATATAGAAATCACCACTGCTTGTTCGTATCAAATGAAAATAGGGACTAAAAGTGATGTCTCTTCTGGCCCATTCGTGGATTAGCCCAAAACCACAATCCCTAGTACCCCTGGCTCTGCTCTTGATGCACAGCTGAATCTCCCCCCTAGATGTCCACATCATGGGGTGTACTCTCAAGGCCATCTTCCGTTTAAAAAGAAGTGGTTTTTGGTACAACTCGCACTGGAGTTTCGATGGATATGCCGTCTGACGCACGGACACCTGTACTCCATATGCGACGAACATACAAAGTGGACTTTCCCTGCACTCAGGACTGGCTCTGGCCAGAATCCAGGAAAGGAATGTAGTCGAATCTTGGTGCTGGTGCCTTCGTGGAGGGCGACAACTTTAGACTGCACACCTCGTTAGGTAAATTTGCGTCGGTTTTCCAAGCGGAAACCTATGCGATCCTAATGGCTACGTGCTATGTTGTGAAGAATAGGTGGAAGGGGCGAAGTATTTGTGTCTGTAGCGACAGCCAAGCTGTGCTTAAGGCCTTGCTCAACCCTTTAACCACTTCCAGGATAGTTCAGGAATGCAAGTCTTTTCTGAATTTGATCGGTAGCTTAAATTCGCTAAGACTTGTCTGAGTCCCGGGCCACCACGGGATCACAGGAAATTATATCGTCGATGAAGTTGCTAGGCGAGGATCAGATGAGGCATTCTCAGAACCTCAACCTACGCTGGCTTGGTTAGGGCTTGCATCAATGGTTGAACTTCTCGAGAGCACAGCCGCAGGTGGCATGACTCTCCAAGATGTAGACAGACCAAGCGCATGCTCCCCAACGTACGTAAGAAATCCGCGGCTTTCTTGTTATCTCTTAACAGAAAAGAAAGTCATGGAGAAGTGAGAGTTCTCCATTTTCATCTGACGAGTTTGGTAGGTATGTCAAAACTAGACATGGTGCTGTATACACGCTGTCATATGCGACCTTAAAATCGACAAGTAGGTGGTGTGTGTCGATCAGCATTTCTTGGGTCTTCTCCAGGATCTGCCACAGTGTGAAGATTTGATCTATGGTGGATTTCCCTGGCCTGAAACTGCACTCATAAGGACCTATCAGTTTGTTCGCAAATGGTTTTAGGCGTTCACACAAAACGGCAGAGAAGATCTTATACGCAATGTTAAGGAGACTTATCCCCCGATAGTTGGCGCAGTCAAAGGGTCTCCTTTCTTGTGGATCGGGCAAGCATAAGGCAAGCAATAGGTACTTACTTACTTACTTACTTAGTAGGCCTACGACCCATGTAGGGTCGGAGCCTGATGAATCGCTGCCTTCCATCGTTCACGGTCCTGGGCACGCTGCTTCCAGTCATCAAGACCAAGCTGTCTTACGTCCGCGATGACTTTGTCTTTGTACCGGAGGTTCGGTCTTCCTCTCCTTCTCGAACCAGGAGGCTCGGATTCGAAGACCCTCTTAGCTGGAGCGTAGAGGCAAGAGGCAAGCAATAGGTATAAGACTGAAAAAATTGTACAAAAGTCAAAGAAATGCCTAAAATGTGTAGGCACTTTTAGATACTTTTTTATAGGGTAAAATGTATAAAAACCAAAAGGTGTGACATTTGGCAACCCTGCTGCCAGCGGAGCTATTTGAAAGATGTCCTAGTCCACTCACAATGACAACAATATAGCTTCAAAATAAAACCGGAATCAATTTTATATCTCACACACTTGAATTTGAATTTCTTTTTCCATTGTTTTCATCTGTTCACCCTATATTTATACGAGAAAATAATGTTCATGGTTGTATCTACCCAGGACGAGATGGTTGGACCAAGTCCGAAAACTCGCCCGGTTGCGCCTGGGCATAGAGTCCTGATGAGTTAGAGTCGATGATGGAGGATCGTGTGGCCGGGAGATCTCTCGTGCATGGATTGCCCCGGCGTAGATGATGATGATGATAGTTGTATCTTGTGCCGAATATTTTATGCTTTTACGTATCTGAACAGGGTTTTGGAATTATTTTACCATTTTATTGATTTCCAAGCGGAATCTCACGTTAAGGACTAATTGTAGAATCATCTTCGAGAATTTTATTATTTCAGCACGTAATCAATGAAAATGTTATGCAGCAGAGATTCACAATATATTTTCCAAAACTTCTCAGTCGTATCAGAGAGGCATTGAATTATAAATCAAGTAATTAAGCTACATTCACTCTCTATCACTTTTAATCAGTATTTTCATTATTTTTATATTTTTAAACTTATATCGTCGTGATGCCTTTGGCGATTTGAATATAAAATAAACATGACCTGCGAAGTCGAAAAATTTCGAGAAAAATTTAGAAAAAAGTTTTTGAAAGACCTTGCATCGAACTACGGCCAGGTTCAGCGATGTCATTGTGCTCACTTAGATCGAATTCATAGCGTTCAAGAAAATTTAAAGTAGTAAGCCATAGTCCTCTCGTCATTCTGGGAACATAAATTAAACAAACATTTTCGTACATTTCAGTCATAAGAGAGTTATGTCCTTGCAAGCGATTCTAATCATCTTAGCTGTGCTGATGATGCTCATGCTGTCTTTTCTACTCGGTATGGGCATGGGAGTGAGTATGTCGAACTCACAATACGGCCGGAAGCCTTGTGTAAACGCGATACCCTTCTGGCATGGGGGTGATTGTGATATAGCGTTCTAGGCGGAGTCGGTATATTAGCATCAAAACTTCCACGTATATTTTCTAAAGATTTGTATAATATTTTCATAACAAACACATTATGTGCCTCCAATAAATTGTGAACATCTTGCAGATACAGAATAACAGACAATCGCTATCGCAGTAGAGCTCTCTTACTTTAAAACAAGACAGTCAACTCAAGAGTCAGCGATTAAGAGTTCAAGTTCAATGAACGCTGTGATCAGCGACGTCGAAAACACGTTTGTATCTATGAACCATCTCTCTGTGTATCTCGCGAATTGGCGCTTGCGTTAATAGCTTGTTGATACAAGTGATTCATGAACTCACTGATACTCACTGATGCGTTCATATACCGTTTGAGCCAGTAATTAGTTGGTTCAATCACCATAGAAAGCAACATGAACCAGTTTCAGGTGGCGATCCGATGCCCAATTTGTGTTAAGGTTACAGATTAGTACTTTTGGTGGTGATATTTTGGTTTTGCATACGATGCTAGCAAAGTAGCGGGTGGGTTATTTGTATGAGACCACAATTTTGGATAGTGGAAGTTTTCGTTTTCCCCCCAACCGGTTCTGACCGATAAAACAGCTGAAGTGAAGAGAATGCTGGAAGTGTTAATATGACAATGATATTAAACCCCAGATGTATACGTAAGGCATACTCATGAGAGTATATGAACATATGTATATGACTCAAAATACATATGTAAGTCATACTATTTGCATTTAAGGAAAGATACTTAGTTATGAATAAATTTCAAAACTGACAGACGTTTTCGTGGTTTTTAGCTGTTAAAGTATCCCATTGGTATGTAGATACTAAGGCGCTGCCGGTTTACAGACTGAATCGATTGGGATTATATTTCCTTTCTGCCACTTCATTGTTTGTGACTAGTAAAAGATGTAACATTCTATGAGAGAACGATTGATTTGTGGAAATTCAATGTGTTTTAATTCATCCGCATTTTGTACATACATATATGAGCATACGTTTATTTATTTAGTTGCTTAATTTAATCACTGTTAATGTACGATCATCTTGGCACCTAATATTTATAAAATGATGGTAACAATAAGAACAGCGTAGATCAAGAGTGGTTCAAAAAATGATTCGTATTTGAAGTTCTGATAAAAAGTGGTGTTATAGTCTCTCTTTCATGGGACTTTGTGTAATGAAAAACGTTTTGTGATTTGTTTAGGTAAGGTTAAGTAGATGGGTGCCCTTGCAGATATGAAGAACATGTCAGAGGCTCACTTAGACCACTGTGCCCAAAAAAAATTTTAAAACCGTGGAAAACCTAAAACTTCAGTGTATCAACAGCTAAGTTAAACCACCCAGATATAGATATGTATCTCAGGATTGCTTAGCTCTATTTTCCTTAGATCATTCAGGTCCGAAAAGAAGAAACTTCCTAGGGTCTCATTCCCTATAGCGGCTAGTGCAGGACAATCACACAGTAGGTGGCGGATAGATTCAATTTCTTCTTCGTCTCTGCGGCTTCTACAAAAGTCGTTATAGGGTATTCCCAGACGTGCTGCGTTATTTCCTATCGCGCAGTGCCCTGTCACAACTCCAACGGCTGTTCGTATATTCCTTCGACTTAGTTTTATGAGATCGGTAAATCTCCTCTTATCGTAGACTGGCCATAACGATGTAGCTGTAGCGCATGTGTCTAATCGACACCACCGTTTATTAGCTGCCTCGTCAGATTCAATGTCTATTTCTCTGTGCAAGGTGCTAAGCGGTGTGCTGGCCTCAGGTAGGGCCCGCGAAGAACTTAGATGTGACCCAACCCTGACCAGCTCCTCCGCCTTTTCATTACCAGAAATTCCCACGTGGGCGGGCACCCAACAGAGGGTCACCTTATTGGCTACTGAAATATTGTCCAGTCTTTTTATGCACATTTTTACGAGCTTGGATCTTATCGATATTGACTGTAACGCTTTAATGACTGCTTGACTATAAACCTAGATACTAGATCAATCATATCCGCAGCTTGTTTTATTGCAGCAACTTCCGCTTGAAAAACACTAAAACTATCTTCAAGTCTGAAGGACCGATTTGTATTTCGAGACTCACAGTACAGCCCAGCACCGGTACCAACATCCATCTTGGATCCGTCAGTATAGATGACAATTTCCATTCTTCCCTGCTGGGAATTCTTATAGAGAATCTCTGCTCACAGCTTAAACGTGATATGATATAGTCCGTTTCCGTCCGAAGTCTCGATATATTCCATCTGTCCAGAATTGAGTCAGCCCTATGGTCAGCTTGGCTATCCATTGGCCAGATTCCCTTAGTCTTATTCCAGTCTTAGCTGCCAAGGTGCTGCAGTGGAAGAAGATTCAATAGTGTTTCGAAGGCTGCTGCTGGTGAAATATCTAACATAGATGAAGATGTAGAGAGGTTTAGTGAGTTAGCTGTTCAAGAACTATTTGTCCATGAGGGTAGAGCCTTGTACATCGCTTTGTCAATGTGTGAAATACAATTCAGCTCTCAGATTATCATCAAAAAAGGTATTGATTCCCGGGTGGATAGAGCCGGTTTCGGGTAAAACGTAACAAGTTAAGTGTAGGTTCAAGTGAAGAGTTCTTAGCTAAGCAGCGGCATTCACAATTTTAAGAATATTATTTCTTAAGACGAAAATAGGCACAAGAGGCGTATTACCTTGAATGCAGGTCCGAAGAAGTAATAACTTACTAACTTAGCAGCTTATCAGCCCAAAGAACTCTGAAGATCTGAGCCTGAGCAATTGTCACCTTCCATGATTCCATCACCAACGGTCTTCTACTCTTTCTCCATCCGGGAGGCTCTAGAAAACCTTCTTAGATTCGATGGGCTCGATGTGATTGAGTCAGTTAACTCGAGGAATCTTTCAAGTCTGAACTGTAACCACATCTTGATACAGCCAATAGAGTTCGGGGTTATGCCTCCTCATAAAGAGAACCAAATATCCGAAAATTTTTCTTTCGGTTTCACTAAAGGTCAGCTCTATATAGAAAGAGTGAAGGGTTAAGGTTTTGTAGAACATACAGCCTTTATACACAAACTGTAGCAGCTGTATTCGGGTTAACTGTAGTAAATCAATACCTTTCACCGTTGGCGTTGGACTTCGCCAAGGGTGGGTCTTGTCATATCTCCTTTTCATTATATACATGGACTGGATATTACACCGCAGTCGAGGAGACGAATGTTTCGTATTGGGAGAATTGAGGGTAAGTCATGTTCTTTTTGCAGATGACTTAGTTATCCTCACATCCTCCTAGATGGAACTCCATCGCGCGCTAGATCCACAATTCACATACGGCCATGTGCTGATGCTGGGATGAGGGTTAACGTGAACAAATCCGAGGTTATGGTGATTTCCAGAACGCCTGTCCATTGCACTCTACATGTTAGTGGATAAGTTTAAGTTTCTGGGGTCTTTTTCGCTAGTAATGGGAGGAAGAATGCTGAGCTTCCCTGTAGGATTGGCTAAGATGGGTCAATTTTGAAACAGCTTGGTCGATATGTAATCAGGAAGGCCGAGCTTGGTGTTAGCGGTTTTTAACTCAGTATTTGTTCCAACTCTCACCTATGGTCATAAAATTTGGGTCATGACCGAAAGAATAAGATCGCGAATACAAGCTGCCGAGATGAGATTTCTTCGTACTGTTGTGGGAATTACTCGCCGGGATAGGGTGAGATACACGGCAGTGTGCGAGGTACTCAATGTTGAACAGCTGTTTCTTCGAACGGAAGAGGCTGTACTTCGGTGGTTTAGTCACGTGGTACGAATGTTCCCATCATCACGACTTCCGTGGCGTGCCTTGAATGCGATTTCATTAAATGGGCGAGTGCTTGGCAGACTCAGGACGAGATGGTGGAGATGGATGGCTGCCCAACTGCTGGGTTACGCTGATGACATCGACATCGTGGCGCGTTCCCAGCGTGCCGTTATAGAAGCTTTTACGGCGATTGAAGAAGAGGAGGAACCAGCTGATCTAAGAGTAAGTGAGGACAAACTTGATCATACTTGATCTTCTGCCGTTCTGTTTATCGTCCAGCATTCGGCTCCATAAAGCAGGACTAGCAGAATAAGGGTTTTGTAGAGCATGATTTTTGGTCCTTCATATATTTATACATATACTTTATATGCTGTCGAGTACAAATTGATCCGTCGCACACCACCTGGGACAAAACATCACGATCGGCATCTACAATTTTGAGGTAGTTAAGGAGTTTGTCTACTTCGTGGAAATTGTAAACTCCACGAACGACATCGTAGTGGAGATCCGACGCAGAATCGCCCCTGGCAACCGTTGTTATTTCGGTTTGTCTAAACAGTTAGTGTCAAAACTCCTAACTCGAAGGACCAAAATCATGCTCTACAAAACCCTTATTCTGCCAGTCCTGCTTTATGGAGCTGAAGCAGATGAGCAGATTCATGGTTTGGGAGAAAAATTCTGCGTCGGATATATTGTCCTATCTGCGAGGAAGGTGAATGGAGGAGTAGGCATATCGGCAAACGTCGACTTCATCGGCTCGGCCGCATCGAGCGTATGCACAACAATGCTCCAGCTAAGAGGGTCTTCGGAGTTCGAATCCGAGCTTCCTGGTTCGAGAAGGAGAGGGAGACCGAACCTCCAGTTTAAGGACCAAATCATCGCGAACACAATACAGCTTGGTCTAGACGACTGGAATCAGCGTCCCCGGGACTGCCATATATGAAAGACAGCTATAGCTCAGGCCCAGTCCCTTAATGGCCTGATAAGAAGAAAGAAGTTCATTCCTATGTACTTTGGAATAAGGAAATGGTATCCCGTCAAAAATGATTGGGATATGTCGAATCAAATTGTTTGTAAAGTTTACATGTATCGATTTTATGTTATTTAGTTTTAAACATAATTTTTTGGTCCAGTCCGATACAGCGCTCTGCAGAGATTGATTTGATTCCATTTCATTTTTCCACCTGAAAGGATGGTCATCAACAAATGTAGCTAGTGCACTTCGGAAAGGTTGGCAGAGCATCTGTAAAGAGTATGTATCATACAATGATGACCCCAGTCTCATGGATATGCCGTTTGACGCTCAGACACCAGTACTCCAGCTGCGACGAACATGCAAAGTTGATTTTACATGCACTCAAGACTGGCTCTGGCCAGAAACTGAGCCAGGAAAGGAATGTAGTCGAATCTTAACGGACGGCTCCAAGACCAATGAAGGATCTGACACCTTCGCGGAGGGTGACAACATTGCACTGCACACCTTTTTGGGTCGGTTTTGCTACTTTTAGAGCATGAAATGATCTACGAGTCCTTTAATTGGGCACCATTAGGAAAGTATAAAAGGTGACTTATTTAGATTCAAACAAATATATCCGAAAGTATTGAAATCTTAGCCATTTTGGTAATAGTTCTTAAAAACTATCTGCAACATGTGACCATGTATGTATTTATTTGTACTCATGTATTCATTTTAAACAACAACTTTGTGTAGCTCACTGAATAACAAATAAGATTCTCATAGGTGTCATCTACGAGTACATTCAAACTCTTTCAAAATATATATATCCCTTCACCCACACTTGGCTGAGTAAAAAAGCAGTCTCATTTGATTGCTCTAAAGCGATAATCTTATACGCATGTCCAATCATTAATAGGTGAGTTGTGGTTACACCTGTTGAACATATAGCGACAATTAATGCCCCAAGCCACATGACGATTATACTTAAGTGCATACTTGATCTTCGAGAGGTTATACCGCAGGTAAGTGGCGATGGGCGCTCGTTACGTCGAGAACGTTTAATTTGTGGTTGATTGTGGTTTTACTCTCATGGTGATTTTATTTTTTTCCGCACACGTTATGATAATTTAAAGTCGACCTTGCTACCGAATCTAAGCTTTAACGTGGTTCCTTATTTGCCCATGCATACTTGTGCGTTACAAACTTGTGATGAAATGTTAGTTTCGAGTTAAAACCTGAAGTAACCAAATAATTGCTCAAAATTTCACACCAATCACAAATATGTAGCTAGGACACCGTTTCCACATTGGAAATAGCTCATGAACCTTTCCTTTCTCTTATCCCCTAGAGATTTTGTTAACATTAATAAAATGGAATTATTTATTCGAATTTATTTCGTATCTGTAAAACCTAATTTCGTAAAAGTAATGAGATGTCCTTATTCTATATTGAATCCTTTTTGTCATCATTTCGTGAGTGCAAGTGATGGAGGAAGGTCTTGTGTAGAAAAGAGGTGTCACCCTTCGTCAAACGCTCCCTAATTTTTTTGCATTTGCCACTGTCCACTTGCAACTCTTTTGGACAACCCTGGACGAATTCCTTCCAGATGCAGTGGGTGAACTGCAGTGGGACTGAATTGCACTTCTTATTAGTAGATAATTCCTTCTTGTCATCCTGCTTGATAGCTTCAGATTCCCCAGATGGTTTTAGCTCTGCTAAGCACTTATCAACAAATCCTTCCAAAACATCAGCCTTCCACTTGATGTCTCCAATTTTCAGACGAAGATGTGCCAACAAAGCGTCGCGTTTTAACTGTCCTTGTTCGTCCAACAAGTTAAACTTCTTCGCAATGCATTCCCCAGTGCAGACCATTTGCTCCTTCAGTATTTGCATTTGTGCACAATCCAGTGGATCAAAACTGATGTCTGTATCTGCTGAATAAAGTAAGTTAACTCTGATATCACTGAAATTGACCTCATTTGTGTTACCATTTTCACCACGAATCTGAAGTATGCACTGTTTCTTAACTTCTCTAAGGAGTTCTATTTGCTTTAGATCAACCTTCTCGCGACTGCAGCAGTGGAAGTCCCGATCTCTCCTTCCCTTGTCGTGATGGCACCCATTTTTCACAACGTCGGCATCAGCATCACGCCTAAGTCTCAATGGTTCGTCAAAGAAATCATCGAAATCGCTTCGTAAATCCTCAAATAACAGCTGATCTAAAGTTAGAAATTGAGTTGAGTTCGATAATATTCAGAAAATAAAACTTACTGAAGTCGGAATCTTTAAAATCGTAGTCAGCACTGACAGCCGCCACAAAAATGAAGGCACATACACAAAACTTCAACATATTTGATCTCGTACCGCGGATGATCCAAATGAAACTGATGGTGGAAAGATCGCTCTGTAAGCTTTTATACACTTCGCAAAGAACCATCCCAACCAACCGCATCGGCAGAATGTATTGCAGTGTTGTTGTACGAACTGTGGAGAGCCAAGTTACCGCGACAATTAGAGACCATTTGGTACCACATTTCATGCTAATTGATTTGTTGGTTATTGTTGACCATTCTACCAGGTCGGTCGATGAACTTCTTTTTGTGAAAATCGCAGTTATGTTTGTTCTGATGACAATATGGTTATCTGATGGCTTTTGGTAACATAGTTATGAAATTCTTATATAACAGATGATTGTGTTCAATTGGCTATGTCTCTGAGCCTTGGTTTTGTCGGGCTGTTACACAAACTTATTGGGTCAACTTTGATGTCGGTCGGGTTAATTAGAACATGTCAATCGAATTTGTCTTATCTCCACTGTGCGAGGTGGGTGATATCGTTTAGGCTTGCAAAAATATAACAAGCAAATTCAAATAAACTACGAGTATGTTACGCAATAGACTTCAAATCGTTTGATTTTTGATACGGTTCTTCATTCATTTAGCTCTGTCGATTATTTTCTCCTTAAAATCGATGTACAGTGTCCCACGAAAGTATTCGAAGTTATTTTTTTTCCTGGATTTTAGTATTGTTAAACAACAAAGTTTCAATTCAACATTTATTCTCTGTTAACAAAAAATCAGAAAAAATAATGCATGTTTTCTATCTGCAACAACAACAAAATGTAACAAACTAGGATCCAGGAAAAAGTATAATTCCGAATATTATTGTGAGGCATTGTAAATTATTGGGCACTCTTGTTTATTTCTAAAAACTTAACAGATAAGCTAAGTCGGACGATTAATTTGAGTGTTGTTTTGATGAGATGAGCGGATATTTTAGTTTGTCATTAAAAAAGACAAGTAATGACTGTAGTAAAATGGGTATACTGAGGTAAACAATGGAAAAAACCTAAGATTTAGAATGAAGTTGAAAACAACACGTACATATGCACGTTCGTTCTACCAGTTTTTTTAGATATAATCTTTAATAATTGTGGTCATTATAAGCAATGAAGGGGCCTTACCTCCTATACTTACCACTCGTCTTATGCGTGATCATTGTTGTTTCACAAGTTGAGAGATCTACAATTTCCGATTTGATTTGATTCCGAACTTTACGTAACAGTTCTACTCTCTGCACATCGTCAATTACACGCGGGAATTGATGACATGAAAATGAAAGCTGGTGTGATAATCCGGTATCAAACCACCGATCTTCTGCGTGGCAGTCGATGCATTTACCACGACACGGGGACCAAACGAATTATAGTTTTATCTACATACTGCAACAAAAGTATGTGCTGTCAAAATTGGTTATAACGACCTTTAAAGGACGAATTTGGTCGTTATAAGCGATAGGTCGCCGATAACTTGATGATAGTACATAAAGAATAGAGATCCTTTAAACTGTGCCAACAACAGAGGGATTAGTCTCCTAAATATCGCATATCAGATCTTCCCTGTCGTCTTATGTAAGCGCCTTAAGCCCTAAGTGAACAGTCAGATTGGTCAATATCAGAGCAGCGGGCCAGCGAAGTCTATCACCGACCAGATATTCAATTTGCGACCGATCTTCAAGTCGATACCCACCACCTTTTCATCGATTTTAAGGTCGCGTATAACAGCATCTATAGAGACGAGCTATACAGAGCAATGTTTAGTTTTGGCATCACTACCAAACTCGTCTGTTTGTGTAGGAAGACGATGGAGAATGCACGCTGCTCCATCAAGGTCGGTAAAGATTTAACCGAGACCTTTGATGTCGAAAAAGGATTCAACCAAGGCGACGCGCTGTTATGCGACTTCATCAACATCATACTTAAAAGAATTGTGCCAAACTCACACGCCAACACCAGAGGCACAATCTTTCAGAAGTCCGTCCAACTACTTGCATATGCTGACGATATTGATATAATGGGAATAACACTGCGTGATGTCAATGGCGCTTTTGTGAGTATTGCGACGGAGGCCGCGAAGATGGGTTTAACGGTAAATGAGGGCAAGACCAAGTATATGCTGTCAACCAGAAAGGACACTCAACACCGACGTCTCGGACAGAACGTCACAGCAGACAGTTATAACTTTGAGGTAGTCAAAGACTTTGTCTACCTAGGAACCGCTATCAACTCAGACAATGACACCAGCGCTGAAATCAAACGAAGAATAACTCTTGCTAATCGCTGCCTCTTTGGGCTAAGAAAGCAATTGATAAGCAAAGCCCTCTCTCGAACAACCAAGGTAACCCTGTACAAGAAGCATGGACTTTGTCAAAAGCGGATGAGGTTGCTCTTGGTTGCTTTGAGAGGAAAATTCTTCGGGTGATTTTCGGTCCCGTCTGCATAGAGGGTGAGTGGAGGAGAAGATATAACAACGAACTGTACGAGCTGTTCAGCGACATCGACTTAGCCAGAAGGGTGAAGATCCAACGATTGAGATGGCTAGGTCATGTAGAGCGAATGGAATGTAGAGCTCCCCAAGCAACCCCAAGGGACGGGGCAGTAGAGGAAGACCGCGACTCAGGTGGCGCACGCAAGTGGAAAGGGACCTCAACCAACTGTGCGTGCGAGGAGGCAGCTAGCTAAAGATCGAGCTGGCTGGAGACGCTTGTTGATTGAGGCCCATGTCCACCCCGGACTGTAGCGCCACATTAAAATTCTTTAAGAAATTTTCCCGTATTTCAAGTAGCATAAAGAAAGACTCTAAGCATCTCATTGCATGCATTTGCTTGTATCTACTTCAGGCAACAATTCTAAACAACAAATCAAGGAATTTGTCCATTCTTATCCAGTTCATTGGATCAACATTATCTTGCCGAATATGAGGAGTGACTTGAGTATTTAACTCAATCTCTCCTTTGACAACTTCCAGAGTTATTGGGATTTGAATAGGATGCACAATTTCAGATAAAAGCACCACATATCTTACATATACAAGATTATACCTGTTATTACAATAAAACCGATAACACCAGCTTGAGATATTTCCATTTTGTTATATCTACTCTATACTGTTGAGTTTAAATGTTGTGGACACACTTACAAACTCCTTATCATAAAACCAAACAGTGTTCTTCTTCTAATAACTCAGCTCTGCAAGCAATAAATAGAAAATTATGCCTTTGTGAAACAAAATCTTATTTTGAATTTTTGGCCAAGAGGATATTCGTTATTTAATTCCTGATTTCAATTGCACAGAACTTCTATTTCCAATTTCAACCTCAAATTAAAGACATCCTGTGAAAATTCCACATTGTGGTTTCATATGGTCGTATGTAATTTGGTAAGAGACATGGATAGTCTTATACTCTACACTTTCATTGTCTGTGGAATCAATCCCTTAAGTGCTTATAAAATATAATTTGCACTTGTACTCCTCAAGAGTTTCCTTATCGAAGTTGACTTGCTTGCGGACTTCCTTCCATTCTCAGTTGTTTATACTGAAATTAAAGCAGGTTTCACATTTGCAAGTGCTAATTCAGATACATTCTTGAGAACATGCTACTTTCCTCCGAATGAGGAATAAGGATCTTGGGGTTTATCTTGTTCTCTAGTTAATTGAGCAAAGCACGTCATATTATTTTAGACAAATAATGCTGATATACGCAAGAGAACACAAGCACCATCAACAAAAACTCAAGTCAACGAGTTTTAGAACAAACTTATAGATCATCACCGGAATCCGGAAATTTCTAACTAGAAGCGCGTGTTCCTAGAGAATACCTACATACTATCCTAAAACGTAAGCTTTGCAATCGAAGTGTCTCGGCAGAAGTACAGCCGATCAGCTTTTCACTTTAAGAAACTCGAGAAGGCTTGGGAGTATGCTAAACCGATTGTTGTTTTGTAGATTCGGAAAACGCATACGACTGATTTCCTCGAGGTAAACTCTGTAATGTTCTGCAGGAGTATGGGATTGATGGTTCTTTGTTGAGGGCCCCTCAGTCTCTATACACAAACTGCAGCTGTTTTCGGGTTAACAGTAGTAAATCAATACTTTTCGCCATGGGCGTTGGACTTCGCCAGGGGTGCGTCTTGTCACCTCTCCTTTTCATTGTATAAGTTAACGCGAAAAAGATGCAACATTATGGAGAATGATTTATTATCATTCCCACACTTATTCCACACCAATTTTTGCTGACGCTGCGCCTGGTTCCAAACAAACAATAGCCACACGCTGCATTCCATCACGTAGCTGCATAGGATGTCGCGGGATGTAAGACAACACCACCTGTGGGAACATCCGCCGCGGGAGCATTGGCAGCAACCGACACATGGGGTTAGACTAAGTAAAAAGGTTGTAATTCAGTCTTTAAGTGTACTTAGGTACTAGCGCCCTAAGAAGAGGAAGAAGAAGATGAAGAAGTGTACTTGAACGAATAAAGAGGCTTCTCCTCCGAAAAAAAATTGTTTTTTTTTAAGTTTTAAAGAAATAAAAATGTAACTTATATATGGACTGAATGTTGCAGTCGAGGAGAGGAATGCTTCACATCTGCTTCACAAGTCATCTTCTTTTTGCAGATGATTTAATCATCCATCATATCTAGCGCGCGCTAGATAGGTTTGTGGCCGTAGGTGCTGATGCTGTGCTGAAGGTTAACGTTGACAAATCCGAGGTTATGATTATTTCCAGAACTGCTGTCCAATTACTCTACATGTTAGTGGAGTCCCGTTGAAATAGATGGAGAAGTTTAAGTCTTTCGGGTCTTTTCCATGAGTGATGAGAGGAGTAATGCTGAGCTTTCCTGAACGATTGGCCAAGCTGTAAATTCTGAAACAGCTTGGTCGATCTGTAATAAGGAAGGCCGAGCTGGGTGTCAAACTGTCAACTCAATATTTGTTCCAACTATGATCTATGGTCATGAAATTTGGGTAATGACCGAAAGAATAGGATCGCGAATACAAGCTGCCGAGATGAGATTTCTTCGTGCTGTTGTGGGAATTACTCGCCGGGATAGGGTGAGAAACACGGCAGTGCGCGAGGAACTCAACATTTGGCAGCTGTTTCTTCAAACGGAAAAGGGCTGTACGATGGTTTGGTCACGTGGCTCGAAACTCCCCATCATCATGACTTCTGAGGCGTGGCTTGAATGCGATTCCATCAGGCAGGCGACCGCTTGGCAGACCCAGGACGAGATCGTTGAACCAAGTTCAAACACCCGCCTGGTTACGCTTGGTCATAGGTCCTGAAGAGTTAGAGTCGATGGCGGAGGATCGAGTGGCCTGGAGATATCTTGTGCATGGACCCCCCCCCCATGTGCCTCTGGTGTTGACGTGCGAATTTTGCACAATTCTTTCAAGAATGATGTTGAAGAAGTCGCATGACAGCGCGTCGCCTTGTCTGAATCCTGTTTTGACATCAAAAGTCTTGGTTAGATTTTTACCGACTTTAATGGAGCAGCGTGCATTCTCCATCGTCATCTTACACAAACAGATGAGTTTGGTAGTGATGCCAAAACTAGACATTGCTCTGTATAGCTCGTCTCTATAGATGCTGTCATACGCGACCTTAAAATCGATGAAAATGTGGTGGGTATCGATTTGTTGTTGCTCGGTTTTTTTCAAGATTTGCCACGAGTGTGAATATTTGGTCGATGGTGGATTGTCCTGGCCTAAAGCCACACTGGTATGGAACTACCAGGTTGTTGACGAATGGCTTTAGGGATTCACACAACACAACAACACACGGATAAGATCTTCTAGGCAATGTTCAGAAGACTGATGCCTCTATAGAGGGTCTCCTTTTTTGTGGATTGGGCAAACAATGCTCAGGTTCCATTCATCGGGCATGCTTTCTTCCGACCATATTTTACAGATGAATTGGTGCATGTTCCTTAGCAAGAGCTTTGAAAAGCTTAGTCGCTAAGCCGTCAGCTCCAGCAGCTTTGTTGGATTTCAGTTTCGATATAGCTATCTTCACTTCATCCAGGTCGGGGGGACGGAATTGTTGATCTGCATTGTCTGTTTCATTCGAGTTGAATGGTTCAATCCTGCCTGACAGTTGAATTCGGTTCTTCATCGCCGTTATGCAGGCACTTCTGCAGGTTCGTCCATATCCTCATCATCGGCTGTGATTCTACTACGATGTTCCCTTGATCGTCCTTGCAGGCTTCGGTTCGGGCTTCATAACCCTGACTGGTTGACTGTACCCTTTGGTAAAACTTCCTTACATCATTCCTGCAGTAGTAGCTCTCTATTCTACCGATCGCGCGATTTTCATATCTCTTTTTGAGTTACCAGAAAAAAAAACAGTTTTTTATTTAAAATAGAAAAATATATTTTTATTTACGTTCACGATGTTAACAGAAACGGAGCTTACTGGAAACTGCCCACACCTCGGGTAGTTCACCTACTTTATTCATTGACAAAGTTGTATAGTTTGCATATTTTCATATTTCACAATTTTCATTCTTACATTTATTGTTTGGTCAGCTTGACCGGCAACGACCGGATAAATGTATCGAATTCATCGACCCGTGTTGCAACTGGGTCAGACGCTGACGTATACATAACTTCTCCCTCCTTTTGAGTGAAATTCTCCTGAATTTTATTGCTAAATTTAATTTGAATTCGTTTTTGTTGTATACAAAGACATGACAAAATTGCGAACATAATGCATATTACGACAATGAATATAATATTTAAACTATAATATATTTTCTTCTTAAATTCTACTTCATGTATTTCTTGTAGGTTTTCGACATTGTCTAAGATTATTTTATTGAATATAAGACTGTTTGACATATTAAATTTATCGAGATAATTGGGATAGTAAAATCTTTGATTATGCGTATGTTTTACATTCGAGAATTTCTTTCCTAGAATATATATAGTACAGTTATTAAAATGAATTAAGTAATTTCCATTAAGTTTTAGATCTCTGTCGTCACATGTCTGGTTTAACATAGTATTAGCATTTTTAATCAATACTGTTTCATCGTCTAAAGTTACAATTTCAGTTTGTGTATTTTTACGAATCTTACAATTTTGTTTAAATGCACAATATCTTAGTTCAATGAATTCGTTTATTGTTTTTGTTTCTTCATATTTATAAGTTTTATTATTATACTCAATAACAAAATAATTGTCTGTATCAATTTCAAAATAATTTTCATTAGGCATTGGAGCTAAAAGTTTAAGGGGCAAAGTAATATAATTTCTGGGGATTTTAATAGCAAAAACTATCATGTTTTCTTGATACATTGTTACTCCTAATCTAATTTATTTAAGTTTATAAAAATCTATCTTGTAACTTTGAATTTCTTCACTAGTTAAAATATTAGGATGCAGGATACTGCTTCTGGCTGAAACTATATTGTCTTGGATATGATCTACTTTAGACTCAATGTATTTTAATTTATATAACTGATCGAAGTAGATTTGTTTCATTATTAATTCTCTCTCTAGCTTCTGTTCTGTATTAACCTGTCTTAGAATCAATTCTCTATCATTGTATATGGTTTCTTTCAAAAGTTGCAAAGTGTTATTAAAAAATGAGTTGATTTTTATTTGCTTATTTACTCCTGCTATTACATTCTTATTATTTGTTAAAACGTTATCAAGATGTTCATTTATATTTATACGATCTTCTTCGTCCATTGTACCAAATAACCATTTCTGTGTGGTGCCTATGATATTAAGTAACCCTCGCTTCTGTTTATTTTGAATTGGTATCATTGTTCTAATTTTATTCATAATATTGGAAATTTCTACATTTATCATCTGCCTATGCTCGTATTTTAATGTAGCTATATTCATTGATATATTTTTTACTAAAGCTATAATTTCGGCTGGGTTTATTACATGTAGTATAATGTCCGTCTCATTAGTCACTGTTACGTCAGTCAGTTTAAGTTTCGCATATCCGTTTTGATTAGGTATTGTTTGTACGTCCAGGAACGGTAGGCAATACATTTGAGGAATTGTCATCACTAGTAGGGTGCAGACCCAAATCAGAGGCTGAAAATTTAAGCGGTCTCTTAATGTTTGTGATATGAATGTCTTTTAGTTTCGATTTTTTGAATTTAGGTTCGTGCTTATGACGAACTGCCCTATAATTTTTTATAAAACCTGTTGACCTCTTTTCTTCATACTCTTCTCTATTCTTGTTCAATTTTTCTGTTCTCTTTCTTTTTTCATTAATAATATTTCGACGAACCGTTTGTGGGTTGGTTTTATGGGTATGTGCATCTATTGGGGTACATTTAATGGTTGAATGAAATCTTTCATTGTAATTCCTAACTGCTTTCTGTATTATTCGCCTAGTAGAATAATTGTTTTTGTTAAATGATATGATCCTAAACTTTTCAATAATTGAATTATGGAATCGCTCTACATCTGCGTTTCCCGTATGGCTGTGAGGTTTTGTAAAGTGTATTTCTATGCCCTCATCTTGTAAAAACTGCTTTATATTTACCGAGTTAAATTCATTATCTGCTATTATCTTAAGAGGCTTGCCTATTTTTGAAAAATGCTCTTCTAGTTGTTCTATAAAGGTAACGTGGTTCCTGTCAGTTAAATGGTATGCTGCTCCAAATTTAGAAAATTTATCTATTACTGTCAAGAAACTTATTTTTCTGATGACGAATGTATCTATATGAATTATCTGATTAAAATCCAAAGGTGTTTCTGTATACTGAAATTTTGGCTTAATTGGTATGCGATCGTATTTAGTTTGCTGGCAAATTTCACATTGATTTATTACTATTTGTATGTGTTCCATCAATTTGGGGTAATATATTTTATTTTTCAGTTGGTTATATGTTTCTTGGATGCCAGAGTGTTGGCTTTCTTTAACATGATACAAAGATATTTGCCTTACCACTTCTACTTCTGTTTCTATATCTCTTGCTCTATAGGAACATTTTATGAATTTAACAGTATTATCATTGGAAAACATTTCCCTGATTTTTTCCTGCAGTATGTTATATTTATGATCATCTAATTCTGAATAGATTGCCGTTTTTCCTTTTTTTATAAATCTCCTTAGAATATCATCTAGTCTATAAAAGTCATATTCTGCTATATAAATAATTCTTTTTCCATGTAAAATTTGTATTTCGTTTGTTTTATTGTTACTAAGAATTATTTGTGTTTTATATTTATTTACTATGTCATCAATAATCGGTATATGATCCATGAGATTTTCATCTGCTGAATGAATAGTTTCATCCGATATGTTATCCTCTATATTTAATACAAAATCTGATAATGAGTCATTTGAATCACTTTCATTTCCTATAAGCGAAAAATTATCGGTATTTGGGGGGTCCCGTTTCTCTCCCTCGTTTCTTTCTTCGTCATTAAGGCGATCCAAATTAATATTTGTCATTACTTCATCAACAGATTCTAAGCAACATATTTCGTTAAGTGCATATGGTCCATTAATTAATTTTAGGCTATGTTTGTTAAAGGTTACGCATTCTTCTTCTAAATTTATAGACATGTTGAGGTTTTTCAATAAATCCATACCTATGATAAATTGATATCTTCTACTGGAAAGTCTTTTTACTTTCCATCGTACCATTGCGTTAGGTGGTGCTTTAAATTCTTTGGGCGGTTGGGTATGTATTTCATGGGTAATAGTATCTTTGCCCGTTATAGTAGTGAAATTAATCGGTTCGATAGGAATTTTTTGAAAATCAGTCAATCTATCATCGACTATACTTAAAGTGGAGCCCGTATCGATTAGAGCTATAAAATTTTTTGAACCTATCGTTAATTGAATTTGAGGTAAATCATCCGAGGCTAGTTCAGAAAAAAACGCGGATGTTTCCCTATCTTCGTTTTGATTTCTTCCGGATACTGATTTATAAGGCGTATTCATTCTTTGCTCAGACCTCTCCTGTTGTTGGCTATCTTGGCCCGGAAGTGGTCTAAGGTGTCCTGATTTTGAGTACTGACCTTGATTGTTAACTTGTTCGATGTGATTCTGAATGTTATCTACTTCCATATGTTCTGCTGGTTGATTTACCCTATCATTTTGCCTATGATGCCCTGAAAAATTCCTTGGTTGACCCTGGTTATTATTCTGCCTATAGTTTCCTGAATGATTTCTTTGCTGTCCCTGATTATTATATTGTCTATGTTGACCCGAATAATTTCTTTGTTGTCCGTAAGTATAGTGTTGTTTAAAATGTCCTGATCTATTTGGATGATCGTCAGTATGGTTCGTTTTCTTTTGTCTTTCTGGTGCAACAAAAGTTTTTGGCCTAGCTGTTTTTCTAAATTCTGGCCTAATACAGGAATCTTCAAATCTTCTCCTACGCATTATTGATATTATCTTATTTAAATCACTTTCTTCATAAATTCTGTCTAGTAAAGTGCCCTGTGTTATTTCCTTAGCTGTATTAGCTAATATAATATCTACATTACTTAAGTCAATACATTTTTCATCTTTATAATACACAATTAACTCATCGGTTTTAAATTTAATATTTTGTAATTCTACTGCAAGTTCGCTTACCGTATTAACCTTTATGTTCGTTATTCTCTTGTATACTTCGTGAGGTTCTATGTCCGGTTTGTAGCGTAGTCGTAGGGTCTCCCTGATGATGTTCCAGTTGTCTGTTTGCGGAATGTTGATAACTGCATTCTTGGCTTCTCCTTGAATCTTTTCGTGGAATATGCTTCTTACAAGGATCTTTTGTAAGTCAGGATCCCGTATTTGATTGAGGTAGTACTCTACGGAACTTAGAAAGGAGTTTATCGTCACATCTCCTTGTCCCGTGAATACCGACATATAGCGAATTTCCTTTAGAATTCTGTCTTTCTCCTCGCGATTTTCTCGTTGCTGGAGTTGCAAGTAGGCTGCTCTTAACTGCTCTAGCTGCTGAGTTCTGAGTTCCAGTTCGGCTACCAGTTGGTTTTGATTTTCCATTTTTCTGTTATTGTCGTGTATTAAGTGTCTTTTCATTAATTTTCCTATTCACTGCTTTTTTCCTTTTTCTTGTTTTTCAACACAATAATCTTTGTCGATTTCCTTTGCGTTTTTATCACAAGTTAACACACAATCTTTGTCGATTTCTTTTGCGTTTTTTGTCACTAGTTAACACACAATCTTTGTACGCGTTTATTAAATATGTTTTAATACTAACTCTACCGGAGTATATATTTATTATTTTTTTTTTTTTTATTTAACTTCACGCGACGTATCTATATCGATTCGTATCACTGGATTCTTAGTTTTATAAGAATCCTACCGACTGCGCCATTTTCATATCACCTTTTGAGTTACCAGAAAAAAAACAGTTTTTTTATTTAAAATAGAAAAATATATTTTTATTTACGATTCACGATGTTAACAGAAACGGAGCTTACTGGAAACTGCCCACACCTCGGGTAGTTCACCTACTTTATTCATTGACAAAGTTGTATAGTTTGCATATTTTCATATTTCACAATTTTCATTCTTACATTTATTGTTTGGTCAGCTTGACCGGCAACGACCGGATAAATGTATCGAATTCATCGACCCGTGTTGCAACTGGGTCAGACGCTGACGTATACATAACTCGCGAGTTACGTACCACCTACCGAAAACAATAACGAAAATGCAAGATGGCACTTTCGCCTTAGCAAAAGGCGAAAAAGGCGAATGCACCGAAAAGTGCTAAGCCAACAAAATCGGCTACCTCCGAATTGAAATTGAGAAATGCTAAGGTAATCAATTTGATATTATAAAACCAACCGAATGTCATCAAATCGGTAGGATTATTTGTTGGACATCAAAGAGTGTGCAGCCTTGCTGAAGACAGCGGCACTCAATAAAAAATTGTCTTTTATTTCACAAAACTTTCCAGCAAATAATATAAGTCGCGCTTCTCATGCTCCTTCTTTTTCCTCCTGAGAAGCCGGTGTTCGTCTCTCCTTTTCTGCTCGTAGAGCTCGCGAGCAGCTCTTGTCCTTCTTTGCAGTGCCGTTTTGTAGGCCTCTTGCTTAGCTGCATTCGCCTGCGGACACTCGTCGTCAAACCAGGGGTTCCGTTGTGGTGTTCGAGTGAAACCCACCACATCAAAGGCGGCATCTCTGGTAACTTTTTGGCAATGTTGCCACTGGCCTTCAATACTTGGTGTTGGCGGCAAAGGCCTTTTTCTGAGATTAAGGAAGACTCGATCGGAAAATGATTTGGCGCTCTCTTGCGATTATAGCCGTCTGACTTCCTCACAGCATTTTCTTGCCTTGGCGGTGTTCGTGATATCCGCAACCTTACCTTGGCTACCACAAGGTAGTGGTCCGAATCGATGTTGGCACCTCGAAATGTTCGGACATCCATAATACTGGAGGACTGCCTTGCGTCGATCGCAATGTGATCAATCTTGTTGAGATCTCCATGTTCCTTTGTGAATATTGAGATGTGGGAACCGTGTACTGGCTACTACAACATATTATTGACATAATTACACAATTTTTTTTTCCTCTTGTAGAACCCTGCCGTAAGGGCAGCGACACTGCGATCTAACAAGATCTATTGTATCGAAGACCTTGTTTTTACACAAACCCTTAGAGTCCAGTACTTTAAGCTTGAAGGCCACTGAACAAATGTTATGCACCACATTTATTTCAAAGAACACAGTATAATGTTATAGCGTGTTAAATGTCAATTTCGACATTAAATTGCTTTCAAAAAACTCACTGATAAATGAGACAAAAACAATTCCGAACATTTTACAGGGATTCATGCGCGAGTAAATGGTTTAGAAAGTACATCATTTAGTCTTGTTCCTCATTTCCGATTCAAATCTAATTTACAAGACAACATTCCATTACACCTTGGAGGTTCCATTAAACCCTCCATGTGAACATTCACCTTAAGGAGCAAGGCTAATGTCGTACCTATTTATCCTCCTTTTGCCCTGCCTACCCTTCCAGTCTTATATGCGTGTGTACATGTTAGAATGTGTATGTTAGAAGAATTCCTGAATTTTGATAAGAGACATTAAAAGGATTCCAGGGAAAAACAAAAATGTTTCTTCGTAAAATGTTTGAGGGTGGCAAGAGAGGCGCCCTCAAACATTTCCATTGAAAACATAGGAACGCAATTAGCATTACATTAAAAGCCACCAACGTAACACTAACTTAACATACGCACGCATATTTTGCATACACGAACTGTAATCCCTCGAATGTAATTAATAAAATTCATTTGTCTTCTCTGTACTTATATGCGCGTACAATTTCCATGCCGGAGGAACTCAACGCTTTGCCACTTCGGAATGGAGAGTGCTTTGCCTTTGCAATGGGGAGATCCGTTCTACGTTAGGAGGCAGTTGAGTTTCATCGCCATTTTCCACGTTGCTGAATGTTCATCAGTTTGCTTCATGCGTTTAAATCGAAGCTCTGGATATATCAAGGGATGCACTGCATCTGCATTCTACGAAATGTAGCAATATCGATGATGTGGTTTAGGCTGCGAGGTTAAGTGAAACCGCACAGGTCCAGAAATGGAGGCATCGCTCACAACCAAATACCCACCCAGTGTTACCTATTCCATATCCCACATGTCAACATTTTCAAAATTGTGAAAAATTTGGAGATGGGTCATTGGATCTTGCGTTCAGTGTACTGCAACTGTCTAATCGCTTTCAGTCACAGATTGAAATCGATTTTAATCGAAATTTCAATTAAGTCTGATCCTTTGTGTACGCGGGTGCCACCTCCACGCTCCTAATCAAAATTGACTTCGGCCACTGTGATCCGCGTTTGGTTGAGGAATTCATTATGTCGGCATGAGCTACAGCTTAGTAGCTCAATAGACCTTTGTAATGTTAATCACTCTAAGAATGTATTAAGTTCTCAAAGTACTTTAGAAATGACTTTGCACTGTCTTTAATTACGCCGTTTACCTCTCACAGTGCTCACATCAAGTCAGTTTATTGACGGCAAAATGCGATTTTAAGTACGAAAGAGTTTTCTTAATGAGTGATGAAATTTACTCCAACCCAAGGGGGATCCCCTGTTTAAAACCCACAATGTATTTATGGCGGATGAACAAGGTATTATAACCAATTGTTCCCATTTGTAAAGGCGTGATATGCTTCAGCGATCTTCTAAATTTGTTTATTTATGAAAACCGGTTGATACCGAAATCCCGGCCACAGTATGATTGCTGTTAATAATAATAAACACGCACAGTTCCATCACCTGTAGCAAATACTAATTTGGAATTACCAAAAAAAACATCATCAAGAGCCGAACTCAATCCATCACTTCTTTTGCTTAATCTATTCATATATCTCCCGTCTCTTGGGAGAACTAATGACAAGAGCCGTATGTTTATACTTTGTAAGCAAATTTGATTATCACAATGGACCAACATGGTTTAAGTGTGCTGGTGATTTTACTAGCAGTCCCCTAACCTAAGCAAATTTGAACCGATAAATAATCTCAGTTTGGGGATATGTTTTTATCGACTTTTTTATTGTATGTACACACGTTTGCGTCGTATTCTTAAAATAAGTTTTGTGTAATTCTTCTCCTTTTTCTATGTACAACCAAACAATCCACATAATATTTGCAAGACCATAGAGTTGGATAACGTCAAAATGTTGCTCAAAGCCCGTTAGCTTCTTCGTAAACTGTTTGGAACTTCTTATGATGATTTAGACTTTTGCTTTGTACTGGTCTGTTTTCACATCAGGTGCATCGGTTGAACGCAGGGAAGTCATAGGGCGTGGCTTTCCGAGGATGCTTGGAGAAGGATCAACGAACGACAACAATTAAAAGCTCGAATTGCAGCAGCTCCAACAGCAGGGAGGATCGATCTAGATTCCCTATATCGCATGAAGATGAGAGAAGAAGAAGCGTGAGAAGTGCGCTGGCCACGCAAGCAGAAGAAGCATCAGCGAGGTGCGACAGCAGAACCGTTTACAGAATCACCACAGATCTTATAGTTGGCCGAAGTTCTACACAATACCTAGTAAAATGATTAGACGAGTGGATGGCGCAGTTGGTTAAGTACCTGCTCCAAGGTAGAAGGGTCCCAGGTTCGAAAGCAAAGTTAATACGCTTTTATCCGGTTTTTCAAATCTGGTCTAGTCACCATTTGCCGTTGGGATCAAATTAACGGCACTGGAGCAGGTTGCTACTTGGCAGTACAATGGATCAGTTTTGAGTTTGAGTGGTCAAGTAGTACTTCAAAAATACTCCGAAAAAAAAATACTAATTGCTAATGACTTCATCCTGATCAGCACCGATCATAAGGCTCTCGTCGTTGACCCAAAGTCCCGATCAAGCCATCGCTCATTTGCTTTCTTAGGCTTCGTCCTCTATGTGTTGACATAAGGTAGTGCTAGAGATTTATCTAGCTCTGAGACCTTCTTTGTACACCACGTCCGCTCTCTCGTTTCTTTGGACTCCTGTGTGTCTCAATACATAGCAGAGTGTCACCGTGTTTACACTAGAGATTTCTTTTACGTTCTGTCTGCACAGCTTGACCATTGTCGACTTCACATTATCCGACGCTATTTCTCTTATCGCAGCTTGGCTATATGAATATGTATATAGTGATCGTTTTTCCCACCACACTAAGTCCTTTCTACGTAAGTGCCGCCTCTTTTATTGCTACCACCTCCGCTTGAAATACGCTACATTCGTCGCTCAGATTAAGGGATCTCTCGAAGAACTCGCGGTAGACCCCTGCCCCTATTCCAGCTTCTGCTTTCGAGCCATCTCAGTGTAAAAGGAGATCTCTTTGCCGACCTCCGCCATAGCTCTTCACAACGGGTACGGCGGGATTCGGGTAGAGAACTTCCTCGTGGTAGTCAGGGTTGGTGGCAGATAATCCGACGTTTTGTATCTGTGTGATCCAGTCCACTTTGAGAGCATGGACGCGTGCCCATATGGCTTGTCTTTTCACATCTTGACTTCCCTGAGTCTCATTGCGGTAAAGCCGCTCTGCTACTACAGAAGATGTCAAGAGGGGTGAGATATGGTAGGACCTCGAGCGCTGCTGTCGGCTTTGTCCTTATGGCACCCGTGATTCCTAAGCAGGCCGATCTTTGGACCTTCGTCAAGCTAGAAACAAGGTATTTCTTCTCTAGTGTTTGCCACCAGACTGTTGATCCGTAAGTTAAGATGGGTATTATTACCGCTCTGTTTGCCAGTATACCACACGTGGCGAAAGACCCCAAACATTACCGAAAGCTCGCTTGGATATGTATGTGCTTCTTCATGCCCTCCTCAATGTTCTCTTTCTAGGTTAGTTTGGAATTCAGTATAGTACCCAGATGTTTAGCTTTCCTTGAAAACTTGAGTTCAACCCGTTTATGTATGGGAATTCTCCTTTTTCTCCTTTTTCTCGTGGATAACCCCACTTTCTCTAGGTTGACTTTTAAGCCTCGAGTGACAGTCCAGTTGTTGAGCCACCTCAGTCCGTGATTAAGGCGTTCGCTTAGCGTTGATAGGAACTTCTCAGATACTAGGACAGCTACATCGTCTGCCTATGTGGCGACAGTAAGTCCATCCCTCTCCAAGGTCTTAATGATCTTGTCCACAACTAAGATCCAAGGAAGTGGTGAAAGGAAAACGCATTGCGGGGTTCTACTGAATTTTAAATTTGTCAGCAAGCGTTTTAATACGTAGAGTCCGAGGTGGACGTGGGCCTAACTTCCCAGAAACCACTCGTGTTGTGCGTGCTATTGTTCTCTCACGAGTGGAGGGGACCTACAATAATATTTTAATGCTGACTCCGAACGGCGAGGTTGGAAGCTTTTCCTAGGCAGTTATACTCTTTGAGCATTGTCAGTGACTCGAAAGAGGTGGAGCCGCGAACAATTTTTTTTTTTGAAAATTTGTTTGTCTGATCTTAGATTTGAATCTAGACTGTAAAAGTCACGTGCGTATGGGTCGACGCACAAACCCACATGGCCACGGAGCCCACATTTAAACAAACCTTTAATGTCATCTCTTAGAAACTGCACATTCGTGACTTCAAGTGACTGTGTGTTGTCTACTATCGCTTAGACATGATGAAGATGAACTCTGAAATGACAATGACATAGATTGCATAGCTCAAATTCTTTTAAATCAAAAACGCATAAATAAATCCCAAGTCACTCATGGCTTCACTCTTCCTCTTCATTCCTGCAAAGTTTCATTGAAATCGGTCCAACCGTTTCGGAGATTAGCCCGAGCAATCAGACAGACAGACACTTCGATTTTATTAACACAGATTTGGATACACTCTATAGCAAACATCATTGCTTCAATCATTCAATTATTCGCACACCAAAAATGTGCACATGTGCGTTTGTGTTTAAACGATAAAAAATTAAGCTAATTGTTTGATGACGTTTAGGTGCAAGTTTGAAAAAAAACTTTTGGTAAACCATCTACACGACCATACAAATAAACACTAAAAATGTTATCGAATTCGGTTTGACCGTTCGTGAGTTATAAAGTCACTACTAGGGATGCAACATCGTCTTAAAAAATATCGATATTTGAAAACATCGATAGTTCCACGAAAAAATCGATGTTAAAAAAACATCGGTATTAACAACGATACATCGATGGTTTTCCGATGTTTTATTTATCTTCTCCATCACACAAATTGTTGGCTATATCTGCGACGTACTGTACCAACAAAATATACTAGACAGTTTCAACCCAAAAACCTTCTCTGTCTTCCGTTTCGTTGATAGTTGAATTTTTACTTTGTGGCTGATCGGGCCAACGAAAAATTCAAAGTAACGTTGGAGGATCCTACGATTCTGAATTAGGGTTCCCGAGCGGGGTCTTCATGCACGTTTATATAGCGAGTCGCTTGCTCCAAGTGAACAGACGCTAGTTTGATTGTTGACACAAGGTCTGTTATGCTTACGCATCCAGACAAAACAGCAATACACCGACAATTCCATAGAAGTTGGATACCCAGTCTTCTTGAGGGTTGCTCGATGCCCAGGGTGTATCACTTAGAGGTTCGGAGTAGGATGTTAGACTAGGAAGGAGTAAGATATAACAAAGGTACATTGTATTGCGCATCTCTAGCACTCTTACACCCCATTATTATTACAGAAATACAAGCACATTTTATATATAACACATCTTGGCAATGTTTAACGAAATGATGAAAACGATGTCGATGTTTGACATTTTTGCCGTCGATGTATCGGCGATGTATCGGTTATCAAAACATCGATGTTAGCATCGATATTTATGAACGAAATGTGTTTGTTTTGCAAACATCGATGTATCGTTTGCATCCCTAGTCACAACACACTTGCAACAATTTTTTACATATATAGATGTGCAATTAAAGCATTATCCAAATATTCTTGAATTTTTTTATACTTTTAATACCTCATGGTCCAGTTAACCATACCTTTTATTTGAACAATTTATAAATTCAATAACTGATAAAATACGGTTGTTTTTACAGATAAATAGATAAGATTAACCTACATTCTGATGCTTATGTATTTACTGCTAACTATGTAACGTGGTTGCATTTAATTCCCATTCCAGTATCGTATGTTTCAATAACATTTCATTTCGTACAACGCATTCCCTCATCTATTTTAAAACCTTACTCAAATAAGAACTAAATACAATTTCACTTAGCCCTGTCTCTTAATGTAGCCAGTGAGCAATCAAATGAATTAACAGTTGCCCTTGCTTCATCTAAGATATTGCGAATTGAATACCCATGAAGAGCCTATAAAGGTTTTCTTTACACGTTTAGCCAAGCGTATTATATTTCAAAGTCGACTACCCAAAAAGTGAATTAATCGTTTGATGCACCGAAATTAATTGAGCAAAGTAAAATCATCAAATTGATTCCTTTAAGCAGTACCAGTGATGTGTTAATTGTTTGATGCGTCTGAAGTTAAGTCTAGATTGTATCCTATCGCAGATATTGCTCCCTTGTCAATTCTATCCCTATCATTCCACTCCGGCACTCTCCCATTCTCATTACATCACAATAACAATAACCATCAGCACAAGAGCAGCAGGTTTTCTTTGAGACCAAACCCATATTAGTGCAAATGCGTTAGCAATATCATTCTTCGTCTACATCTCGCCCAATTGACCCAAATTTAAGATTGAGACGATAATTCCTCGCCCATTACTGGCGTTTTCAGGCAGGAAATGCACATAGCACATCTACAATTTGGTCAAGGTAAAAGTCATCGAGAAAGTGTACTCCTCTGGAGAAAATCCCCACCTTCAGAAGCTGTATCCAAGGAAAATTGGATCTGAAAGTAGCGTACACCCGTGGCACAGACAGTGAGAACATAATTTACTCCTCCGTCCCTTGGTAGCGGCAAAGATACTGGCACGGGGCTGTGACTCTCCGCCCCGAAAATAGCTCTATCCAACAGCACCCGCTTGTATTCGTGAGTGTACGCGCAGTGTGCAGAAGGGATGTACTTTCCCAAATTTTATTGCCTCTCGGCCATTTAGCTAAGGTCAAGCCACTTGTAATGGGAATTGTGTGAGTGGCAAGGATGACTGGGTAGAAGTGTCGACGGTATTGGTAAACTCCCAAGTTGAACGGAAATTGGATTATCTTCTTATAGATTTCCGGCTTAAAGTTTGCTATTGGGTTACTTTCGTCCAAGGACCTGGTCTAAGTAAATCGCTCTACGGGTCCTCCAATGCGGACAAGGAAATTGGTTAAACCAGCAGGGAAGGCTTTGCAAAATGATTTAGTGTTTGCATGGTGCATTTAATTGGAATTTAATTTCACACTGGCAGGCCAGAGTACTTGAACTTTTGTACGATTACACGATTGTTACCAGAATGTTGGAAGCCACCTCTCAGCAGAGGGGTTGTAAACCTCTTGCAGAGTGCAACGACTATGCGACCCCATCTACGGCACGTAACGTACGGGTTTATTGTAGCAGCGTTAAGGACGATTGTCGGCTATAGTGCTTTGCCTGTTTTATGCCGTTATGATAACTTTTACTGCTGCCGAGGAATTGGGGTTCTTTTGCATGTTTTATATTTTTTTAACGACTTTTTTGCGTGTTCTTGGATGGGTAATTCAATGCAAATGCATGATGATCGGGTTTCATGGCGTTGAACTGGTTTTCTCTCTGAATGGTGTGAAACATTTTATGGAGAAAATTTTGAACATTTCGAGCAGAAAAGAACAGTTCGAATACAATAAAGTTGAGTCTCTCTCTCGTATCTATAGATGGAACCATCGTCGTACGTAGGTTCAATCTACGGAAGTGTGTAAAGGTGGTTTATGCTGATAAGAATTCAGTAAAAAAATCCATCAGGTTAATTGCACTATGAAAAGCATGAAAATTCGAAACGCAATTACCGCACAGCGATGAAAGTAAAATTTTACACACCCAATAACTGGACGAATGGTTTTTTTATCGAAGAAATGTAGTCCTTGATTATTATCGGCGATAGAAGAACAAGCCTAATATCCTGTAGTACCTACATTAAAAGCTCATGCTATAGGTAACTTTGGGAGAGCTATAAAACTCAATCAAGTTTTAACATTTTTTAGTGATCATTAAAATGTGAAACGTAAGATTGAATCTAATTGAATTACGCCTACTGACATACATACATATATAAAAGATTAAAAACCAGCACACATAGACCATGTTTGTCCATCGTGATACCCACAGTTAGACTACTACCACTGATCGACCGCTCCAGTGATAATAATAATAATATAATAATAATAATGGCGGGCCTAGCTTCTCAGCAACCACTCGTGTTGTGCGTGCTATTGTTCCCTCACGAGTGTAGCGGACCTACAGTTTAATGTCGACTCCGAACGGCGAGATTGAGAAGCTTTTTCTAGACAGTTATACTCTTTGAGCATTGTCAGTGACTCGAAAGAGGTGGAGCCGTGAAAAAATGTTTGATGTTTTTTCGAGATTCGAACCGACGACATCGAGCATAGGAATCGACGCACCAACCCACTACGCCACAGCGCCCACCACTCCAGTGATAGTGTCGTTAATTTGATCCAAACGGCAAATGGTGACTGAACCAGATTTGAAAAACCTGATTAAAGTGTATTAACTTAGCTTTCTCTGGAATTCGAACCTCTAACTTAGGGCAGGCACTTAACCAACTGCGCAAACCAGTCGTCCTATTTTGTATCCCGTCTATCCCAAGCAATTCTGGTAATGCAGAGTGCTTTTAAATTAATTTTCCAAATTGACAACGCTTATTCCAACGAAAACTTATCTTTGATTGATAATTATCCCCATTCCGACCACAGAAACACATAATTAAGAAGAACGTACCGCAATCAATCAATCAACTTCCGCGTAATGGACCTGTGCACTCTTCAATATATTGACAGTTGCCACATTTGGGCAGTTGTTGCAAAAATCAAGACTTGCATTATCGGCCGCTCCACTTGGAAAATGTAAAGCGAAATTTTCAATTGTCAATTGTTAACGAATGGCGCAATTTTATGCCAAATACAAAATTGATAAGTGGAAATTGTGCAAAATTATATGTCTGTTGGGTTTACCAATTATAAGCAATTCATTTTCATGCAAATTCTCCAATCAATAGACACTGAAATTGTTGAATCTTTAGCCTATCAGACATAGATTTGTTAAATACAATGGACCATGCTCTCAATCATCTGACAAAAAAATGACAAAATCTTTTTTCCCACTAATACTCGTAGGTGCATGCATTTCTGTCTACCGTTAGGCTGTGGAGAATGACGACGAAGAATCATAGCAATTCCATCAGAATCGTAACGAACCCAAATATTTTTTCAATTCAATAGTGAATAAAGTGTAAAATTTTCTGGATTACATATAAAGGGCCTTTCATTAAGGGCTTCCTATAGTAAAATCTAAATAAAAGTTTAAAATTAAAAAAAAAAAAATAAAATTAACTGTGTGAGATATCTTTCGAGGGATAAGTCTCCTTAACATTGCGTATGAGATCTTCTCTGCCATTTTGTGTGAACGCCTGAAGCCATTTGTGAACAAACTGATAGGTCCTTATCAGCGCCATGTCTAGTTTTGACATATCTGCGAAACTCGTCAGACTGAGCAGGATGACGATGGAGAACTCTCGCTGCTCCATCAAGGTCGGTAACGAACTCACCGACACCTTCAATGTCAAAAAAGGTTTTAGACAAGGCGATGAGCTGTCATATGATTTCTTTAACATCGTTCTTGAGAAGATTGTGCAAAACTCACTGGCCAATACAAGAGGCACGATATTCCAAAAGTCCGTACAACTGCTGCCATACGCGGACGATATTGACGTGATCGGTCGAACACAGCGAGGCGTCAATGATGCGTTTACTGGCATTGAAACGGAAGCGGCTAAAATGGGCCTGGCGGTGAACGAGGGCAAAACCAAGTATATGCTGTCATCGTGAAAGGATGCGTAACATCGACGAATTGACCAGAACGTCACCATAGGCAGCTATAACTTTGCGGTAGTGAAGGACTTCGTTGTTTTTTTTGGGCTCAAAAGGCAACAGTAGTAAACCCCTCTCTCGAAAGACCAAGTTGACTTTGTATAAGACCTTGATCATCCCAGTCCTTCTTTATGGACTGTAGCACCCTAAGAAGAAGAAGAATTGTGAGAAATCCTCAAAATAATAACATTGTTCAAATGTCCGGCGTCTCTGGGTGGCGCGCATCCGAAATGTTAAATTTTCCATGACTCTAGGGCATAAATCAGCCTGAACTTGCTCGATGGCATGGGTTATGTTTGCTTTGAGCGACGCTGTGGTTTGTGGCTTATTCGCATAGACCTGCGACTCCAGAAAAAACCACACGAAAAGTCTAACGGGCACGATCTCGGTGGCCAGTTCACATTACCTCCACGTGAGATGACCATGCCCTCGAATCGCTCCTGTAGAATTTCCAATGTGGCGTGAGATGTGTGGCACGTAGCGCCGTCCTGTTGAAACCACATGTCGTTTGTGTCCAAAAACCATCAAATTCAGGCCAATCATGTAATCATCGACCTCTAGCGCTCGACGTGGATAGTGATGGCCTGGCCAACGTCGTCCTTATATGGACCGATAACTCCACCAGCCCAAAATCCACACCAAACAGTGATTTTTTCGGGATGCATTAGACGCTCTTAGATCTCACAGGGATTGGTATCGTCCCAAATTGGAAAATTTTTTTTGTTGACTTACTCATTCATCCATCATCGATGAAAATTGGGGACAATTTCCAACTGCTTCCGAGCACATTCAGCGAACACACGTCGTTGTCAGTTCAATTTTATGCGGGTGCAGGCTCAGGTTACGACGTAAAATTGTAGTCTGCGAAAGACCGAGTTCTTGTGCGCAACGCGAAATCGACTGCGTCGGGTTCTCCTGCACACTTCTCACGGACAGCGGCGATGTTTTCGGCAGATCTAGCATTTCGTCGACGTACGGGTGTTGGTCTATCGTTTACTGAACCAGTGGATTTAAATTTATCCACCTCGCTAGGAATAGTTCTTTCGGTAGGACGATTATGGCGACCGTTAAAATGGCGAAGTGCGCGGTACCCCTCCCCGAACAGGACATCCATTTTGATAACACAATTTCATCATTTGCACTTGTTGCTGAACGCCATATGTATCCATGGTGATTTGGCAAAACTTACTTAAGGTCGCGCTACAGTCCGGGGTGGACCTGCGGCTCAACCAACAAGCGTCTCTAGCCAGCTCGATCTTTAGCTAGCTGCCTCCAGTTTCGCACGCACAGTTGGTTGAGGTCCCTTTCCACTTGCGTGCGCCACCTGAGTCGCGGTCTTCCTCTACTGCGCCGTCCCTCGGCAGTGAATTCGAAAACTTTCCGGACCGGAGCATTGGTTTCCATTCGCTCTACAAGACCTAGACAACTGGATTTTGTCAAAAGCGGATGAGGTTGCTCTTGGCTGCTTTAAGAGGAAAATTCTTCGGGTGATTTTCGGTCCCGTCTGCATAGAAGGTGAGTGGAGGAGAAGATATAACAACGAACTGTACGAGCTGTTCAGCGACATCGACTTAGCCAGAAGGGATTTGGCAAAACAGACTGAATAAATGACAGTCAATTTGACAGATGCAGCTTCAACAATATAGCCAATACCAACTGTAAGTAAGGATATGTTCTAAAAGCTGCAGAGGATCTCTAATGGGGAAGAATGAGAACTAAAGTCTTCTATTTTCTTTGCTCATTCAATGGTTTGTCTGAATTTCGAACGAATTATTTCTTCTAACCATGAAATAGCTGCGCACACTACTTCCACCAATCTAGAAACCTCCTGAAGACTTTATTTGAATAACGAATGTTAGAACTTCATCTTCTCCCCGAAATAAGACGCAGCAATTTGAAGTTACATTTGGCAGGAGTATTGCTTTTAACAGTGGGCGCCGTGGCCGTGCGGGTTCGTGCGCCGACCCATGCACATTAGACTTTCACAGTCTAGATTCAAATCTAAGATCAGACAAACAAATTTTCAAAAAAATTCAACGCCGACAGCAGCGCTCGAGGTCCTACCCTATATCACCCCTCTTGACATCTTCTGTAGTAGCAGAGCGGCTTTACCGCAATGAGACTCAGGGAAGTCAAGATCTGAAAAGACAAGCCATATGGGCACGCGTCCATGCTCTCAAAATGGACTGGATCACACAGATACAAAACGTCGGATTATCTGCCACCAACCCTGACTACCACGAGGAAGTTCTCTACCCGAATCCCGCCGTACCCGTTGTGAAGAGCTATGGCGGAGGTCGGCAAAGAGATCTCCTTTTACACTGAGATGGCTCGAAAGCAGAAGCTGGAATAGGGGCAGGGGTCTACCGCGAGTTCTTCGAGAGATCCCTTAATCTGAGCGACGAATGTAGCGTATTTCAAGCGGAGGTGGTAGCAATAAAAGAGGCGGCACTTACGTAGAAAGGACTTAGTGTGATAGTACATATTCATATAGCCAAGCTACGATAAGAGAAATAGCTTCGGATAATGTGAAGTCGAAAATGGTCAAGCTATGCAGACAGAACGTAAACGAAATCTTTAGTGTAAACACGGTGACACTCTGCTATGTACTGAGACACACAGGAGTCCAAAGAAAAGAGAGAGCGGACGTGGTGTACAAAGAAGGTCTCAGAGCTAGATAAATCTCTAGCACTACCTTATGTCAACACATAGAGGACGAAGCCTAAGAAAGCAAATGAGCGATGGCTTGATCGGGACTTTGGGTCAACGACGAGAGCCTTATGATCGGTGCTGATCAGGATGAAGTCATTAGCAATTAGTATTTTTTTTTCGGAGTATTTTTGAAGTACTACTTGACCACTCAGACTCAAAACTGGTCCATTGTACTGCCAAGTAGCAACCTGCTCCAGTGCCGTTAATTTGATCCCAACGGCAAATGGTGACTAGACCAGATTTGAAAAACCGGATAAAAGCGTATTAACTTTGCTTTCGAACCTGGGACCCTTCTACCTTGGAGCAGGTACTTAACCAACTGCGCCATCCACTCGTCTAAGCATTTTACTAGGTATTGTGTAGAACTTCGGCCAACTATAAGATCTGTGGTGATTCTGTAAACGGTTCTGCTGTCGCACCTCGCTGATGCTTCTTCTGCTTGCGTGGCCAGCGCACTTCTCACGCTTCTTCTTCTCTCATCTTCATGCGATATAGGGAATCTAGATCGATCCTCCCTGCTGCTGGAGCTGTTGCAATTCGAGCTCTTGTTTTCGTTCGTTGATCCTTCTCCAGGTATCCTCGGAAAGCCACGCTCTATGGCTTCTCTGCGACCAACCGAAAATCCTTTTAGCACTTGATGTGAAAACAGACCAGTACAAAGTCTAAATCATCATAAGAAGTTCCAAACAGTTTACGAAGAAGCTACCGGCCTTTGAGCAACATTTTGACGTTATCCAACTCTATTGTCCTGCAAATATTATTTGAATTGAAATTGTTTGGTTTCAGATAGAAAAAGGAGAAGAATTACACAAACCTTATTTGAATAACAAGTGGGCGCCGTGGCGTAGTGGGTAGGTGCGTCGACTCCTACGCTCGAGGTCGTTGGTTCGAATCTCGAAAAAAACATCAAACATTTTTTCACGGCTCCACCTCTTTCGAGTCAGTGACAATGCTCAAAGAGTATAACTGTCTAGAAAAAGCTTCTCAATCTCCCCGTTCGGAGTCGACATTAGACTGTAGGTCCCCTCCACTCGTGAGAGAACAATAGCACGCACAACACGAGTGGTTGCTGAGAAGCTAGGCCCAGGTCCACCTCGGACTGTAGCACAGCCATTATTATTATTATTATATTGCTTTTAACACGTCAGTGTAGCGACAGTATTTTGTCTCCCGGTATAAATTGACTTCTTTGTACACCTCGTAGTTTTCTCTGTATTATCTTCTTCTACATTCGCCTTCTTCTGTTAAAAGATCTTTTCCATGAAGAAATTCAGAATCGTCTCAATTGCCCTGCCTTTTATCGGGTGGCATGATATTAGTTTCTTGAGTTGGGAGTCCCGACTTTAGTTAATTAAATAAACTGAAGTAGAAATGGTTGCTTCGCATTATTCAACTTCGCTCCTCCACCTGCATCGCTTGTAAAGTTTTCGTTTGTTGCCTTAAGATTAATTAATTAAATCGTACTTTAATCTCTCAAAAATCGTATTTATCCCGTCCCTCTTCATTTAATTGCCTTGATTGGATTTTCTTTAATCGCCGCAAATGTCTGGGAATGGGCGTGATGTCAATCTGTGATCGTCAACGATTCCATCAGCTGACCTGATTTAAAGACTCTAGTGCTTTCCAGGTTGATACCGGCTCGTGGCGCTGTAGTTTACTAGATTCATATAGCCGCAAAACTTTTCAGACTAACCCCTTGATGCCTACAAGACTGTTTAACTTTTTCGAATATCTCCATCGTCTTAATTGTTCTGAATAGAAATTATAACCACGAACAAACTTAAAAGGAAACCATTTGTTTGATGTATGAAAATTTGAAATAATTATTTATTTAAAAACACTCCCACCATTTTTTATCAAAATCCATATAAGAACATGAAAACTGCATTTAAATGCAACCAATTGAAAATCCAATTAA
Organism: Myathropa florea; assembly: GCA_930367185.1. Classification (NCBI taxonomy): domain Eukaryota; kingdom Metazoa; phylum Arthropoda; class Insecta; order Diptera; family Syrphidae; genus Myathropa; species Myathropa florea. The sequence goes on along the minus strand of OV884005.1, from coordinate 25,495,191 downwards.
AATGGGTATTCGCGCCAAAAGAAGAAATTGTCGCCCGTGAGTAAGGTTATGATTGGCCACTACCGTGTGAAAATTCTCGTACCTTTAAAAATATTTTTTTATTGACACATGATACAAAAATAACTGTGGGCTTGTACCTAGCATGCATATGTGCGTTCAGGGGAGTATCTATACCAAAGGAATCGAGTGATGTGTTTTCTTTTTTTTTGCATTTCGAGTTTCGTATTTTTAACATAATTGCAATTAAACAAAACAAGGATACACTGGTGGTGGGAATAAAAAGGTATGCCAAAGATAAACACGGTAATTGCCTTTCAAGTCCAATGAATTGTTATAACATGGTTCAATTGACATAACAAATTGAAGTTGTCGGCGGAAATAGTCGCAATAAAAATAAAAGCAGACTGTCAAACACGCAGTCCTTTAACAGGCATGTCAATGAGAGCTTTTATATGATTTAAAGTCGGAAATTTTGTTCAATTTAAATCTTCAATGAATTATTTTTGAGCAGAATGTATACACTGATGCTACATGTACTGATTACTAATAATTAAGTGGGCGGTTTTTATTTTTAATTGAAAGGTGCACTAGAATTTCATCGGAGATCGCATATTTTGATAGTGTCAAAAACGGTGTAAGGAAAACAAGGTGTTCTTAACAGGTTGCCGTCTTTGAATTTATTAGCGTGGGTATCTGGGTATCTGGGTAGTTTTGGCAGTTGATAAACGTTTCATGGCAATTATTTATTATTTATTGAAATAAAGATTTTGTGAACCGAAAATTGGTGAAAGTTGAAGGAATTTGAATTATTTTGAAACTGTATTATTTAGGAAAATGTGAAACTGAAAAAGGCTGAAAAATGCGGAACAATTTTGAAAATTATTATTTCCACTTAGTTATGTAATAATAATGGTGGCACTACAGTCCGAAGTGAACTTGGGCCTAACTTCTCAGCAACCACTCGTGTTATGCGTGCTACTGCTCTTTCACGAGTGGAGAGGACCTATATTTTAATGCCGCTTCCGAACGGCGAGATTGAGAAGCTTTTCCTAGACAGTTATACTCTTTAAGCATTGTCACAAAAGTGGTGGCGCCGTGAAAAAATGTAAGGGCTTTTTTGTTTAGATTCGAAAGTAGACCTCGGGCGTAGAATTCGACGACTTACCCATTACGGCACCCACTTGCGTATTACTACAACTACCGCTTTAAAGTTTAACTTACATTTTTTGCAAATGGGTATCATTAGAGTTGATCTGATTCCAGAAATATCTATCCATCTGGAACAAAACCATTAGCTTAACGAAATTAGTAACTTATAGTTATAATAATGATATTGGACTTGGGACTTGGGTCCAGCTTCTTAACAATCACTCGTGATGTACTTGCTATTGTTTTCTCACGAGTGGAGGGGACCCGTAGTTAAATGTCCACTCTGAACAGCGAATATTGAGAAGCATCTTCCAAACAGTAATACTCTTTGAGCATTGTATCCAAATCCCAAGAGACGTGGGGGAACCGTGACTTTATACTAGAATTCATCTCTTTTTAAAGCTTGCGGCAAGGACGTTGATCGGCTGATTGGCCATTGGCTGCGTTCTGAGCTCTAGTCAGTTGGAGCTAATTGTAGACTCCTTTTAAAACTACTCCAATAGAGCCCAGGTGTCAATATTTTCTTTTTTTTAAAATTAGTTGGGAGCCGTGGAACAGAGACGATGGCGGACTAGGTTTTTTTTCTTACGGCAAACATCTGGAGGCTCACAACCTCAAAGAGGCAAGCAATACTGAATACAAAAAAAATTCGGCACCGCATCGTCCAGATCAAAGAGATTAAATCAATCAAACATATAACAATCTACATACAAAACATATGATCAATGGACAAAATATAGATTTCCATAAAACTTTTTGATTAGACAAATGTAAAAAATTTGTATACAATAAAAATTATAAGACCACCAAAAATAAAAAATACCAAGACTTATAACTGCTTAAGGAGTCTAAGTTTGTGGTTGTCTTGTTGTGTGGCTGAGAATAACAGCCTAACATTTAGGACTTGCGAAGGCTATACAGTAAATACTGCGACATAGCAATAATGTCGGACAGCCGAGCCGCTATTATGGCACTAGACTCCCACATCATCAAATCCAAGTTTGTATGGGAATGCTTGCAAAAGCTCAAAGAATTGAGTAGGAGTAAAACTCCGCTGGATACCTGGCCATACGGGGATAGAAGGCAACGAAATGGCCGACTTCCTGGCTAGGAAAGGAACATCAGAACCTGAACCATTCGGCGCTGTAGGAGACAATATCCTCAGAGAGGAATTCAGTGAACTAGAAAGAAGGAACCGGATAGAAAACTGGAACAACGCTCGTGGAATGAGGTAGGCCAAGAAACTCCTAGGGCAATATAACCGGAAGAGATTCGAGGCATGCATCAAAATGAGCAAGAATAACCTCCGTATCCTAACAGGCTTCCTAACGAGAATTATTGAAATTCCGGAACATATACTGGGATTTTGTGAGGCACTGGCCCACAAAAGAAAAAGAAGTCTGGGCAAGTACCTACTATCAGAAGAAGAAATGCAATCACTAGAACCATCTCTCATTCTCAGATTCCTCAAGGAAACTGGCTTAGAGAGAATACTCTAGAACAAATTTCTTCACCTATGCGCAATAGGAGTCCATTACCCTCAATACAACTCTGAAAAGAACTGTATTTGAGGGGAACTCTAAGGTATTAAGAGGTGAAGTGAAAGACGCGATGCAGTATACCCTCAACCATAATAATAATAAGTACTTTCATTTAGCAACTGATGACATCAGTGACCCATAGTATGTGTGCCATAATTGAACCCCATCTTTCAAATAGTTGCTGTTAGACACACATACAGACTTATTGAGTAGTTTTGTTTTGATGGCTACCAAGTTCGCTTTTCTTTTGCAACCATGGAGGAAGACCAATAGAGATCAGTGACTTGGTTTCTTTTTTAGTATGGGAACACGGGGATAGCAAAGTGAAATTGCATGCCGCTTACAAGGACCATGCACCTTCGATGACTCCCAACAGATAAAGTTTAATGAATTTAGAACATCCATTTTTGATAAAGAGTGCCCATGCAGTCCGATTAAGGTGACTACGGAAGATATAAGATGGGTGAAGATCAAAAAAATTAATGACATTGTAGACATCTCAATTAAACGCATACAAAATATCCTACATGGATCAGTGATGCGTTTCAAGGGAATCGTAACGACAAATTCTAAACACCAAAAGGGGGATTGAGAGTTCAATACAGTGGAAAGAGGGAACAGTCAAAACAGAAGACTTAGTTATTTCAGTTTAGTATGACTTAATTTTTTTTCAAAAATTCAGTGAAAGTCTACCAGATCGATGATTTTAAATTTTGTTTTTACTGAGAATCTTCAATAATTCTTTTCCTTTAACGAAGTTCTGCTTTTATATAATTGTAGAGGGTATCTCAACGTATGTGTGGGCGCCGTGGCGTAGTGGGTAGGTGCGTCGACTCCTACGCTCGATGTTCTCGGTTCGATTCTAGAAAAAAATTCCCCTCCACTCATTAGAGAACAATAGCACGCACAACACGAGTGGTTGCTGAGAAGCTAGGCCCAGGCCCACCTCGGTCTGTAGCCATTGAGTGTATTGAGCGTTTGTGTTTCTTCTAAGTGTTGTTCACCGAAGTAACTCACTCGGAATTCCATTAAAATTGGGCATTTTGCGATAAAGTGAAAAATGTCTGCACGCACTTCCAAGTTACAAAGGCTGCAGAGTATAGGCAGATCGGATCGATGAGGTATAAATTTTAGATTCAGCAACTCTCCTCTAACTCCAAAGATTTATTTTATCCACTGAGTTCCTCTCAACCTTATATAATCTCTGTTGTTGGTTGTAGTTTAGACGGCAGTAGTAGAGCGGATACAGAGAGGAACTGGCTTCAGCAGCATATTGATCAAACAAAAGACTCCCTCCCATACTTCCCCAGAATGGCATTGAAATTTCGCTTTAATATTATCGGGTGTTTGTTTGCTGTAAATTCAACACTGATGTTAAATTTCGAGGTAAGACTACTGCACTCTCTGTATATTGTTCTTTTGGCTTGGGTGGTCGCTTTTAAAACTATTTTAGGAAACCGATAATCATTCACATCCATAACCTTAACTACGTAGTTAAAGTGCATGGAAAGTGTGTCCACAACCATCGGGGTGTTCCCAATTCTAGGATTCTAGTTTGGCTTGTTCTTTCAAAGCTGAAAAATGCGTTTTGCAAAATGTCGAAGAAATTTTTCCGTCGATTCAAAGAAGGAATATTCTTAAACTTGTGCAGCGTAAAAAAGTATTGACATTGCCATTCTCTATGTTTGCTTTTTATGCACATTTCTTATACCGACGAGATTGCTCGTTTAGCCTCTAAAAGTTTTCCTTCAAAATGCTTATTCATATTTACATGCGGCTTTGTAAGCTCTCCAAGGTATTTGTATTCACGCATAATTTCGACTACTTCCCCCAAACAGTGGACTTCACCTGGCGAACCTGCTCCAAAGAAGGTCAAAACTGTTTCGTCGCCGGCTGAAAATTCATACAATCGCGGAGTAATATGTTGGTTTATTGGACCGATTCCATGCTGAATTGATGGAAAAAGGCCTCTTTCGCCATGATAACACACCAGCTCACTTATCCACAAAACGTCACAACAAAACTGCTCGAAATCGGGACGCGGCGAAATGCTCTCTCATTCACCCAAATCTCCAGATGCGATTTTTTTTGTTTGGAAATGGAAAGCGATTCACGTCAAACGAATAATAGTACTAATACATAATAATAATAGCGGCGCTACAGTCTGAGTTGGACCTGGGCCTAGCTTTTCAGCAACCACTCGTGTTGTGCGTGCAATAGTTCTCTCACGAGTTGAGAGGACCTTCAGTTTAATGCTCCGAACTCCGAACGGCGAGATTGAGAAGCTTTTTCTACACAGTTATACACTTTGAGCATTGTCAGTGACTCGAAAGAGGTGGAGCCGTAAACAATTTTGTTAAAAAATTGTTTGTCTGAACTGGGATTTGAACCTAGACTTGAAAGTCTAGTGCGTATGGGTCGACGCACAAAACCACACGGGCACGGCGCCCACCAAACGAATAAGAACAGAGGCGGAATTTAATGGAATATCGCTGAACTAAATGTATCGATCGAAAAGGAGTCTTTATTGGGAAATAAGTAAAAAAAAACAGAAAAAATGAGTTCTGTTGCCTAATACAGGTACTTATCATACAGCCCTCGTAGACTACATATTAACCAAGAAGCACGACTGGATGGCGCAGTTGGTTAAGAGACTGCCCCAAGTTCGAGGAGTCCCAGGTTCGAATCCCAGTGAAATCGAATCTGGTCCAGTCACCATTTGCCGTTGGGATCAAATAAACGGGACTGGAGTAGGTTGCCACCTGGCAGTACAATGGACCGGGTTTGAATCTGAATGCTCAAGTGTAGTGTTTCAAAACCTCCGAAAAAAAACCAAGACGCAACAACATAATTTTGTGTTGCGGCTAGAGCCCAAAACATTCAAACCACACGGTCGACAATAGCTTTATGTATAACATACGGCAAAAATGTGCAAATGTAAACGAAATGATAGAATAGAATGAGTCATTAATTAAATAAAAAATACTTGTAAATTTAATTTGAAAAAAATGTTGTCCCCGTACAAAATTTCAATTATAAAAAAACATAGTGTTTTGTTTTACTCCGTTGCATAGAGGTAACTACTGCTATGTAGTTTTAATAAGCCGTTCTCTGCAACTAGAAGAGAACAAAAAAAACTCAAGAGAAGAGCAAAAAAGCCCCTTATAAATTATTCCTTCTTAAATTTTCGATCGTCTCTCCTTTTCCACGTTGGCTGTATCCCTTTGACATGTCAACAGTCTTGCTCGTATAGCAACGACCATGGCCTTCCCACATTGAACTCCACTGAAACATCTCATTAAGTATGTGTCAGAAGCCGGAAATCGATTTCCATTTATTTACGGGACAAACATCCGTCTATTGACTTAGTATTGGCCCATTGACAATTACCGTTGTCGTGTGTTTGGATTTGTGTGTGATTGTGTTTATCCTTTTTTGGCTTTCATTCCATAACCGTTTTGTTTTTCGTTTTGTTCTCTCTGCGATCCGGCCCGGGTTTTGCTTGTAGCAAAAGGACTATTTTATGGGAATATAAATATTAGAAAAGGAATTTCCGTTTGTTGTCTTGCAACAAAAAAGAAGAGCAAAACTCCTGGATTTTCCGAGAATTGAACGAAATCCTTTCGGGTGATGATAATACAACAGTTGTAAAAATACTTCGCAGCAGTTCGTTGGTTATTTATACTGCCAGGGGCATTTCGTTAATCGAATACACTGTTTTTTGCTTCTGAGGATTCTTTAGAATTTATTCATACGTAAGTAGAAAAGTACGTCATCGAAACGGATGAAGTGGAGTAGTTCAATTTTTGGTATGCAAATTGTTTGTACATGAACATGGGAAAAATAAGAAACGTACGCTCCTTAAAATGTTAAATTTATTTTATTTTAATTGCACAGCAGAAATATAATGCCTCTTCTGGTGTGTGTTTGGGAGAAGTTTCTGGCGGATTTAAAATGTTTGACATTAACTTTTCAAAATGACAACTTTAAGACTTCAGGTGAGGTAAATGTGGTATGAAGCGAACAGTACTGCTGAGCCACTTACACCTCATACACATATTTTCACATTTATAGATGGGAGTTAAACCTGGATCAACTCGGTATGCACAGCTTGTGAGAGATCATGTTAGATTGGTTGTTGGTTGGGGCCATGTTTACATTGGATTGCAGCGCCACCCAAGAGCATTGTAAAGGGTATCTCATTAAGCGCTTGCTACCTTTAAATTTAGATAAATTCCGATGTGCGCGAGATATCATTGACGTTTCTAAACGTTCGAAAGGCCTATTAATGCCATTATGTATGAATCATAACATGGTTCATATGTCCACCGCGGTTTCTCTGGCTGGGGCGCATGTCAAATTTTCCATTACTCTGGCGCATAAATCAGGTTGAATTTGCCCGATGGCAGGGGTTATGTTGGCTTTGAGGACCGCTGTGATTTGCGGCTTATTCGCATAGACCTGCAACTTCAGAAAACCCCCTAAAAATGATATCGGTGGCCAGTTCATATAACCTCCACGTGACCATGACTATGCCCTCGAATCGCTCGTGCATTTTCCAATTTTAAATGTGGCTTGAGCTGTGTGGCAAGACCGTCAGCGCCGTCCTGTTGAAACCACATGTGGTTGGTGTCCAACAACCGTCCAGTTCAGACCAAATGAAGTTGGTAATCATCGACCTATAGCGCTCGCCGTTGGCGGTGATTACCTGTGCAAGGTCGCTGTCGTTCTGAAAAAAATATGGACCAATGACGCCGCCATGGATGGATGCTCATTGGATCTCATGTGGATTGGTGTCGTCCCAAATTGGACAATTTTGTTTGCTGACGTACTATACGTATTCATCTAGAAATGGGCCTCATAGCTGAAGATGATTTTTTTTATGAAAATTAGGGTCAGTTTCCAAAACGCTTCAGAGCCCATTCAGCGAACAGACGTCGTTGTCTATGTCTTCAGCTCCTGGAAAAGTTGAATCTTGTTCGGGTGCCTGCCTAAGTCTCGGCGCAAAATTCGCCAAATTATGATCTGCGAAAGACTGAGGTCTTGTGAGCGAAGCGAAATCGACTGCCTCGGATTCTCGTTCACACTCTCACCGACATCGACGACGTTTTCAGCAGATCTTGGGTTTCGTCAACATACGGCTGTTCACTTATCGTTTACTGAACCAGTGGACTCAAATTTATTCATCACGCTGCGAATATTCCTCTCGGTAAGACAATTATGGCGACTGTAAAATAGGTGAAGCGCGCGGAACGTTGCCCGAATAGAACACCCATTTTGATGAAATAATTTTATCATTTACACGTGTTATTGAACGCTTTGCTTTGACGCACAAATGAGTTGGAAAAATAGACTAAATAAATGACAGCCAATTTGACGGATGTAGCTTCAACAATATGGCAGCTATCAACTGTTAAAGTTCAGAAGTCTCTATTGGAATTTACGTAATAGCCAATTGCATTTCTCCCCTTCAAGAAATATCCGTCTCGCTATGAATGCCCATCAATATACCCTTAAAACTTCTTTCTGACGTACAGTTAAGCTCAGAGGCTGGTTCTTAAATATCTATGGATTGTAGTGAGTGGGAAATAATGGGCTGCGAAGAGCATTCCAAGTTCGTGCGGTACGGCTGAAAACGAATCTCTGAACCTAACTGTACGTCCGAAAGCGGACTAAAGGATAAAGCACATACAGAGACGAGTATTTCGTGTGAATTTATTGATCGAAGGAATGCAATTGTCTAACTAAATTCAGCAGTTTTCTTTCAAGGAAAGACACATCGAACAAGATTATTGACTTCGCGGTATTATTTAAGTTGTTAAGTTAATACACTTGGTATTAAACTTGATTAAGTTAAGTTGATATTATTGTTTTCTAAAATCTAGTTGGTGTTGGCAGGTCTTGAACGTTATCAAATCAACCACATCAGAGGGGGTGAAATATTTCTTGCATCGTTTATGGCAACCTAGTCATTTTGTAGGATTTTAGCCGACTTCAAATATTTGATCATTACATCTGACTGTTGTATTCATGCAAATATTTATCAAGAATCGTTTCATTGACACAGTCGGTTAGCTCCCAACTAGATTCATCACATTGCAGTTTATCCCGGAATCGAATTTCAATACTTTTCAGTAAGCGAGCGTCAGCTCTTTTTGAGAGCTATAAGCATACCTGGATAGACGGATATTGTTGTTAGTTGTTAGTTGCTATTTCCATTGTATCAGTCGATGTTAGGATTTTCGTAAAAGTGAAACGGTGAATATGCTGCTGTTTTTTTAACCGATATTATCCGTTCTATCGAGATTTTCTACTTAACTTATCGTTTATTTTTAAATATTTGCGTATAAATACCTAACTAAATCTTGCTATACAAAGAAAATTTCAATTGACTGGTAACTGCCAGGTTTTGCTCTTATTGAAATTTCCCTATCACATAACCAAGTATAAACTATAAAAGCGACCAGACAAAAGAAAAAAGTAATTTTATGCCCGTCGTCATCACCATAAAAACATCCTTTAACGTGTTTTCCATAGCCAATAACAACGAAGTCACCTAGCAGATATCTCCAGCAGCTGTGTGAGAAGCAGTTTTATGTTGTCAGTAAGTGCAAAAGAATTCATTAATCAAAATGTGTTCAAGATACTTTCAGACTTCGCAATACCACCCATCATTTTACAGGCTTACAAAGTTGCCGACTTCCCGCAAACCATTCTACACAGAAACTTTAGCGAAAAAAAAAATAATAGAAAAAACAGACTCTCTCACCCGAAGACTAAAAACAAACCTGAAAAAAGTTCCCTTCAACACGACATGACAACAATTTCTATCTTTTTGCTGGGACCTAACTAGTGCGGGTCCCCTAGGTTCGCCTCGGAACGATTTGATTAATTTCATGAGGGAATTCAACATCACATTTTGTTTACACTCACATCTACCGGATTCAAGAAGGGCTCTCTCAGCAATCAATCATTGACTTTGCGGAGTTATGGTAATCTTGATGTGTAATCTTTGGTCCTTTTATTTCGTTCAACCTTACACTCCCTGAATTCAGATATGAATCTTCAAATTGTCCTCCTGTCAATTTTTGATTTAATCCCACCGAAGGTCATTTATTGGTTTCGTTTTGAGGGACAAGGTCACACGGATACATCGTTAGGTGAATTTTCCCGCTCGTATGTTGGTTTCTTCATATTCCACTCACGCACCAATGTTTTGTGTACACGGTTTGAAGAGGACACTTGTCTGTGATGGATTACAAAATGTACGAGTATGTTGTGGAGGTAAATGAAGTTTTAGTATTTTGCATACAAAATGGACCTTGAGTATATTTTACCAGGCCGTGAATCTTTCATGCATAAGATATTCACATGTGGGCTATTTTCAGTTTTACAGAGTGACAGTTACAGAGTTGTTTACATGCATATGTGATGTAATTCCATATGTATGAAGATATTATAAAAATTCGTTAGTTTCTTGAAAATGCGTCAGAGCAGATTTTATTTGTTGAAATTGTACAAACATTTTAAGATTGTATGTTGTAATTCATCATTGGTGTGAAATAATACCAGGGAATTTTTCAGTTGTGATAATTAAAAATCTTTTATGAGGAAATAAGTTAATGACTTGCAAAATAATTTACTGCGGGAATAGATCATGAAAGTACATAGAATTAAAATGTTATCAACAGTACTGGGTAAGAATGCTTGTTAAGTACAGGCATCAGTACTAAAATTCAAAAAAAAAATTAATCTCACCAGAAAATAATGAAACAACAACCCACGTTGGATAAAAAGAGTAAAGGGTCTTCCAATAGGATAGTTGATAGCGGCCATATTGTTGAAGCCACATCTGTCAAATTGGCTGTTATTTATTAGATGGATATAGCGTTCAACAACACTTGCAAATGATAAAATTGTTTTGCCAAAATGGGTGTTCTGTTCGGGCAAGGTTCCGCCCGATTCGCCCATTTTACGGTCGCTATAATCCTCCTACCGAGAAGACTATTCGTAGTATGGTGGATGCATTTGAGTCCACTGGTTCAGTAACGATAAACGAACAGCTGTAAGTTGACGAAACACAAGATATGCCGAAAACATCATCGCTGTCGATGAGAGTGTGAACGATAATCTGAGGGAGTCGATTTCGCTTCGCTCACAAGACCTCAGTCTTTCGCAGACCACAATTTGTCGAATTTTTTTTGGGCTGGCAAAATTCAACTTTCCCAGGTGCTAAAGACATAGACAACAACGTGTGTTCGCTGAATGGGCTCTGGAGCAATTTGGAAACTGACCCTAATTTTCATCAAAAAATCATCTTCAGCTATGAGGCACATTTCTAGATGAATACGTATAGTACGTCAGCAAACAAAATTGTCCAATTTGGGACGACACCAATCCACATGAGATCCAAGAGCGTCCAATTTGGGCTGGCGGCGTCAACGGTCCTTATTTCTTTCAGAACGACCGCGACGTTGGACTGGCTATCTGCGTCAACGGCATTATAGGTCGATGATTACCAGCTTCTTTTGGTTTGAATTGGGTGGTTGTCGGACACCAATGACATGTGGTTTTGACAGGACGGCGCTGACGGACGTGGCATACAGCTCAAGCCACATTGGAAAATGCACGAGCGATTCGACGACATGGTCATGGTCACATGGAGGTGTTGTGAACTAGCCACCAAGATCATGCGATTTGACCCGGTTAGACTATTTCTTGTGTGGTTTTCTAAAGTTGCAGGTCTATGCGAATAAGTCACAAACCACAGCGGCCCTCGAAATAAACATAGCACATGCCATCGGTCAAATTCAGCCTGATTTATGCGCCAGAGCCATGGACAATTGGACATTTCCGATGTGCGCCACCCAGAGAAGCCCCTGCAGACATTTGAACCATGTCATGCTTCATACATAATGGCACCGATATGCTTTTCAAAGAATAAAAAATGTTGATGATACTCGTAACTCATAAACATAAACTTTGTTTAATTTAAATTTAAAGACAGCAAGCTCTTAATGAATGACTCTTTATTTTGTCGTTAATGATAACTTTTAACCACAATCGAATACAGAATAGTTGATAACTGTCGAATTGTCCCTTGGATAAAAGTCGATGTTTATTTCGACTTCTACTACAGAGAACGGTGTGAATTTCGCAACATTAGCCTTGCTTGTGCGCACAGGACAAACATTAGAATAGCAAAAAAGACTATTACAGAAAGAGCACACGATTAAGGCACCAAGTTGGACGCCAAGATCGTTTCAGAATACTGACACTGCGCTATGTTGCGTAAGGAAAACGTCTGCTATATAGCCATTGAAAAATCACAAACGAACATAGAGTGTTGTAGTTTTCACAGGGCGGGTCCTTATCTAGAACTCCTAATCTGTCCATTTTCGGGAAGAAGACATGAACTTGATACGAATCACATAAAATAGAGACAATACAGTTTAAAAGACTCGTCGGAACGTGATAAATAGTACCTCTTCCTGTTATTAGGGCGCTACAGTCCGATATGGACCTGGGCCTCACCCAATATGCTTCTCCAGTCGGCACGATCCCTCGCCAGCTGTCTCCAGTTTCGCACAACTAGCCGGCCGAGGTCTCCCTCGACTTATGTGCGCCACCTTGAACGTGGACGTCCTCTGTTACGTTGTCCCACAGGTAGGGATGCAACATCGTTCTTAAAAACATCGATGGTTCCACGACAAACATCGATGTTAAAAAACATCGATATTAACAACGATACATCGATGTTTTTCCGATGTTTTATTTATCTTCTCCATCACACAATTTGTTGGCTATATTAACGATGTACTGTATCTAAACAACAAAATATACTAGTCTTACCAGTTTCAACTTTCTCTGTACTCCGTTTCGTTGATGATTTGATTTTCACCTTGTGGCTTATCGGGTCAACGGAAAACCCAAAGTGACGTTGGAGGATCCTACGGTTCGGGATTAGGGTTCCCGAGCGGGCACATCATGCACGTTCATACAGCGATTCGCTTGTTCCAAGAACGACACCAGCTCCCAGCTGCAGCCCCTTGGTGAATAGGCACTAATTTGGCTATTGACACACGGTCTGCTATGCTTACGCATCCAGCCAATTCATGCCGAAACATTAACCCGATTAGCGGCCGACCCACAGTTCCATAGGTGTTGGATACCCAGTCTCCTTGAGGGTTGCTCGATGCCCAGGGTGTACCACTTGGAGGTTCGGTGTAGAATGTTAGACTAGGAGAGGCTAAGATATAACAAAGTTACATTGTATTGCGCATCTCTAGCTCTTTTACATCCCGTAATTATTACGCAAATACAAACACATTTTAAATCTAACACATCTTGGCAATGTGTAACGAAATGAATTAACGATGTCGATGTTTGACAGTTTTGCCGTCGATGTATCGGTGATGTATCGGTTATCGAAACATCGATGTTAGCATCGATGTTCATGAACGAAACATCGACGCTTTGCAAACATCGATGTATCGTTTGCATCCCTACCCACAGGTTGAGGGTCGGAGATTTTTTGGGCCGGATCTGAGTTGTCTGTACGCTCTACATAGCCTAGGCGTTGGATCCGTGGACGCCTAACTAGACTCATGTCGCTGTACAGCCCATACAGTTCGTGGTTGAATTTTCTTCTCCAAATAACATCAACAGTAAACAGGCCAAAGATCACACGCAGAACATTTCTTTCGAAGAGACCAAGAGCTTCTCCATCTGCTTGGGATTTTGTCTATGGTTTTGCGCCGTAGAGCAGGACTGGGATGATTCCTCCACCACCACAAAGTTAGCTGCCTATGATGACGTTCTGCCCAACTCGTCAATGTTGTGCGTCCTTTCTCGATGACAGCATATACGGTGGACTCTCCCTAAGTCAAATTTCTCTCTAACTCAAATTTGTTCCCCATATTTATTTTGGCATTCCCCTGTATTTGACATACCAAAAACATTCCTCTAAGTTGAACTCCCTCTAACTCGAACTAATTTTAATATCCCGTGAAATTCGACTTAGGAGGAGTTCACTGTACTTGGTTTTGCCCTCGCTTACCTATAAAGAATACAGCATACAGCCTTCAACAAGATTCTCATATCGGAATATAATTATTAATAATAAATCATAAATGACATCCATTGTTGGCCACATCTGTTAATCTATCTAAATGTTAAACACTAAGGATAATTTACTTAACCGCCGGTTGGCAATAAGCTCAGGATGTTTTGTGTTTAAATTTGGGAGGATGTTGGAATTACCTTTCGGTTAATAAATATCGCAAAAACATCGCTATAATTAGTGAAGGCATACGCTTGAATACAGAGCGGTTCCAAAAATATTGGATTGAAAGTGGTAATCTGTTAACACAAATGGCTGGCACACAAAACTACGGCCATCGTCGATTAACCATCGAAGCACGCATTGGCAGTCTTGTTTAATTTGTGATTCCCACCGGCATATGTATCTCAGTTCATTAGCAGAGTGACCTATAATTTTTCAGCACGTGAACCCCCGTAGTGATTTACACCAAAATACGCTTCCGGATCGTTTGAATTTTCACTAAGATTGCCAAATGTTTGTAAAACAAAAATGAAACTCAAAAACTGCCGAAGAGTACTTCCCCCTACTTTCGCCCAGAAACATCGGACAACTACGTCACACATGTCGTCCAAACTCGTTCATATAAAAGCCAATGCCCGATCTTAGCCACCATCAGTTTCACTAAGTATCTTTCGCTGCTACCATCATGTATAAGCTCTTCGTGTGTGCCTTTCTTTTGATTGCGTTGGTTCGTGCCGACTATGATTTCCAAGATTCGGACTTCAGTAAGTTGTGGTCTGTAGACACATATCGATTGAAACTCACTGTTGTTTTTACTAGATGAGCTGCTCGTTGACGATCTGACAGCGGAAATAGAAGAAGATTTGCTAGAACCGGCGAGATTCAGGCGCGGTGCTGACAGTGAAACAGAGCCAAAGGAATGCCACCGTAAGAGGGGAAAAAAGGAGAGGGACTCCCACTGCTGCAATGGCGAGAGAGGTAATTCACAAGAACTGGATGCGATAAAGGAGGTCAAAAAGAATTGTATTGCCGAGGCTCGTGGTGAGAGCGGTAAGTTAGCAGGCCATTGAACTTAATTTTATTTGTTTACATCGTTTGACTTTTCTCCTCGCTCAGCTGATGAAGTCACCTACGATCCACTCAACTGCGACGGTGTACAGTCCCTGAGGCAACAGATGGTGTGTGCTGCTGAATGTATGGCAAAGAAGTTTGACTTGCTTGCAGAGAGTGGCGAACTTAAACGGGATGCTGTGTTAAATCAGACTCGCAAGGCGATTGGAGAAAACAATTGGAAATCTGAAGTGGTAGAGGGATTCGTTGACAAGTGCTTGGCTGAGTTGAAGGCGTCGAAAGAGCTGAAAAACGCAGATGACACAAAGGCCGAATCCTGCAACCCAGCTCCTCTAGAGTTCCATCATTGCATTTGGAAAGAATTTGTTGAAGGATGTCCAGCTGAGTCGCAAATTGACAGCAGGAAATGTAAGAAAATTCGGGAACGCTTAGCAAAGGGAGACACTTCGTATGCCGACAAGTCGTTCAAGAAACGTCTCCGTCTTCACCACCACTAAATAAAGACTAACTTCAATCGAAAGCAGTTACAGCGAAGGTATTTCCGAATTAAATTCAGAAAATAACTACTCCGGTTTTGTTGTCATGTACGAGCACATATCCAAGTTGATGTTGTAGTTGATATCCAAATTAAAATAAAACGTGACGTAGATTCCAAATTTTTTTATAATTCTGAAACCTTTCAAGTAAATTGAAAATGTTGCATGTCTGTATGGGGTATTGAAAACGATCCTTCCAGAATTTGTTTTTCGCATTAGTTTTATAAGGAATCTTTTTTCATACACTATCCTCTACAACCGGGTTTTGAGTCTGATAGATTTGTTGAAAAATTCTGCTGACAAGTCTGATGCGATGTTGTTAAACTGACGTGCATCTGTTCTATGCGATAACTGGCTAATTGGAAATTTTGCAAAAATTGTACTGGAGTAGGGCCAGGAATTGTAAGCCACAAAAACAAGATATATATTTTCTTCCAAGAGCTCTTTGCCGTAAATGAAGAAGGCAGCTGCATCAATAACAGGTAACGCTCAAATTAAAAAAAAATGTATATTCTCAAAAAGCTTGGGCTTCAGCTTTATCTACGAATGCAGTTCGTGGCATCAGTGCTCTGACAAATAAAACAGTGCAGAACTGGCTTGGATGTCTGGAAATGAGAACTATGTTTGTATCAAAAGAGCTGACTGATTGGGATTATATCCCAATGAGAAGCGGAATCACCTTATATTGGGCTTTTGCCTCTACTGCTTCTCGAATGCCAATAAATGGTGTGTCCGATTTTTGAACACCCAGAAGAGTCAAAGACGCTCTGAAGTCTCATGAGTACGGTCCGAAAATAACCTTCTTCTTCTTCTTCGTCTGGCGCTACAGTCCAGGGTCAACCTGAGCCTTAGTTGGGTTAGGTTAGGTTAGGGGGCTGCTAGTGAATTCACCAGCACACTTAGACCATGTTGGTCCATTGTGATACCCACAGTCAGACTACCGCCACTGATTGACCGCTTCAGTGATAGTGCCGTTAATTTAATCCCAACGGCAAATGGTGACTGGACCAGATTTGAAAAACCGGATAAAAGCGTATTAACTTTGCTTTCACTGGGATTCGAACCTGGGACCCCTTTAACTTATGGCATGCACTTAACCAATTGCGCCAACCAGTTGCTCCTTAATCGCTCCTCCCTGAGTCTTAATTAACACATCTCTCCATTCAGCACCTTGTGCTGTGTGCTTACCGTTGCAAACGTGCGGACGACTGAGGTGCCTTTCCAGCTGTGTACGCGTAGAGACGTAGACTTCTTTTTACCGCGTTTTCTCTCCGAAACATTGGTGTCCACCCGCGAGAGACTCTACCGTTTGAATAGATCTATGTGAGATCTACAGCCCGTAAAGTCCGAAAATAATCCGATGGACTTTTCTCTCGAAGCGGCCAAGAATCTCTTCGTTCGATTTGGATAATGATTTTATAAAAAATGTAAAAAATTGGCTTTTCAACTTTAATAACCCTGGTATTGAATCAATTACTTTTGATGTTCTGTTGTAAGACGCTTTTGAACTTTCTGTTATTTCTGCTTAATTGGTTTTTTTTGCCGCTACTTTTTTTTAACTTTGTTACTATGTAAACTTCTATTTTTGTTTTTTCTTTCCTGTATTCCTTTCACGACATGTTTGCAACTCTACTGATTTTTATATTGTATTGAATTTTGAATTACTGCTATTGTTGTATGCATACCCCACTAAATTAGTACTAAATTAATGAATTTTGCATCATTTGAAGTGGCTTCAATACTGTTTTATTACTTTTGTAAGTAAAACATAGAATGCCTCAACTTATTTTTATTTTTATATAATTTATTTATGCCATTTCTAGGTTTCTAAGTTTTTATTTATGAATTGTTAGTTGAATCGAATTTATTATATGGAAATAAAGTAGTAATGAATGAAAAAAAAAATGTCCATGCTACTGCGCTACACAGCAGGACTGAGACTATCAAGGTCTTATAGATATACATGTAACTTGGTTGTTCGAGAAAGGGGTCTTCTCTTCAACTCCCTTCTAATCCCAACGACATATCGATTGGCAAGAGTAATCCTTTGTTTTCACTCCGTGTTGGTGTCATTGCTTGAGTTTACTTCAGAATCTAGATAGACAAGTCTTGCACTACTTCGAAGTTATAGTAGTCTATAGTGACGTTTTGTTCCAAACGTCGGTGTTGGTGTACTTTTTCGCAGATAGCATGTACATTCTCTTACCCACATTATCCGCTTCCATTTCGATGTTCAAAAATATCCCACTAACAGCCCGTTTTGCCTTCCGATCAACGATTTAACAATTGTTGAAAACAATTTTAAGTCATCCGCGGATTTTAAAACTTCACAGAAAATTAATATACAGCGATACTTATTAATAAATAAATGAAAAAAAAAATTAAAAATTGAACATTTCGTGAATATCGCTCAAAAACAAAGTAAATAGCAACGGGTCAAGACGATTGCCTTGTGGGCATCCATTTCCATCGTCATTCCGCAAAGGCAGATGAATTTTGCTGGGATACTAAAACTAGGCAATTCGCTTTATAGCTCGTCTCTAAATACTGTCATACTTAGCCTTAATACCTATAAGCAGATGGTGAGAATCTACATAAAACTCCAGCTTCTTTTCCAAGATCTACAGCAATGTGAATATGTGGTCGATGATGGACTTCGCTCTCCTGAGTTTGCACCTCCTGAGTTTGCACCAAACAGGCTGTTGATGAAGGGCTTCAGGCGTTAACAAAAGACGACAGATACGTTATATGCGATGTTTAGGAGACTTATACCTCTGCAGTTGACATAGTTTAGAGAAGTCGATGTTGAGATTGTATCCATCGAGTATACGTTCATTCGACCAGATCTTTTTTTATTATTTTTCGGAGGATTTTTGAAACACTACTGGAGCACTCAGACTCAAAACTAGTCCATTGTACTGCAAGGTAGCAACCTACTCCAGTGCCGTTAATTTGATCCCAACGGCAAATGGTGACTGGACCAGATTCGATTTCACTGGGATTCGAACCTGGGACTCCTCTAACTTGGGGCAGGCACTTAACCAACTGCGCCATCCAGTCGTACTGTAAAATTATGAATCAGTAGGAACTGCACTCCAGCTTTGATGGTCATTAGCATATTCCTCTCAGTTATCATAACCAAGCAATCATGAAAGCGCGACGAGTTGGTTTCCGTGCTGAAGCATCGGTTTTCCTTTCCTCCTCAAATCAGGAGGTAGATATTTTAGAAGTTGCCTGCTTTTGAATGGACGCATAGTTTTGAAGGTAGGTAACGTGGTAAGTGCTAGTGGTTTACATGCGCGGTGCACTTGGGTCATCAGATTGGGTCATCTGTGCCCCTAGAAAACAAGGCCAGTGTGAAAACTGCTTCAAGTATAAATCAGAAAAGAGTTTTCACCTCACAATTTGAAACAGTTGAAGTCATACAAACGTCATACATACAGTCATACAAACAAAATTTTCTGTTGACCAGTGTGTCTAAAATTTATACCGAATAATCAAATAGTCTGTCATTTAGACGCTTCATTCGAGAAAGAAATCAGGAGTCAACACTACCAATCTATCACGACATTATTAAACAGATCAATTAATAAAGGCTTTTCTAATCGGGACTTTGTAACTTTGAACTTCCACTGTGAACGCACTCTAAACCAATGCCCAAATCGTCCATGTATTCTGTAGAAACAACATTTTCATCATGGTGAAGTTCGTAAACAAAAAACTTTCACAAATAATTGAAATTTATTACCGTAGACAATTAATCTATAGTCTAGTGAACAAATTTGAGCCTATATTTGCGCAGCTGAATATTCCCATGCTAGTGTGGGTTAGTGGACGTGTCGAGAATATTGCTGCCGTTCCCGCGTCCGTCGCAATCAAACCGAAATAGTGGATTCAGTTCTCAAGAAGTGGACATGGGTAAGATCACAATTAGACGAATTTTGCGAAAGGATATTGGCCCGCACTCTTATAAGATCACCCTCATGTGTTTCCAGAAGCACCAGTTCATCACTGAATGGTGTGGTTTTCAAACCGGTGGTGTCATTAGACCATTTTTTTTTCGATGATGAAAATGATCACCCCGTTACAGTCAACAGAGATCACTACAGAGTCATTTTGAAAAGTCATTTCTTTGGTCAATTACATGGACTAGACATTAATGACATGTGGCTTCAACAAGATGAAGCCACAAGCCACGCAGTGATGTAACAAACGACTTATTGAAAACTCATTTCGATCAACGTGTTATATCGAAAGGTGATCCTGTCGATTGGCCGCCTAGATCGTGTGATTTAACACGTCTAGACCTTTTTTTATGGGGATGTGTTAAATCATTTAAGACCTTGATCATCCCAATCCAGTTTTATGACGCAGAGGATTGGACAATATTCCATGGGGATGAAGAGTTTCTTGGTCTTTTCAAGACAAAGGTCTTGCGCCCGGTTTTTTTTGTTTTTAATGCATTTTTTATTAATTACTTCAGTGTGCTTATATTCTAGACAAAATGCTTATCCTAGTTCAACAGACATCGTTCTTAATCCTAACTTACAGGCCCTCTACGGGCTCTCTAAGCTAAACTTAATCTTAATCTACATATGTCTTTTGACCTAACCTAACTGACTTTATTTTGAAAGGTACAGTTTTAGCTTAAGGAAAAAGCTTTTAAAAAAACTTAAGACTTACGACTGTCTTGCGTGCGGTCTTGGGTCATGTTTGTGTTGATAGCACTTAGAGGACAATAACGAACTGTATGAGCTGTACAGCAACATGAATAGAAAAAATAGAAAGTCACATCAGGTGACTTCAGTGCCAAGCGGCACAAGAAAGAAGAATCTTAATCCGAACAATATGTAAATTTTCAGCTCTTCAAAAATCTGCCAAAATTAGAGGCAAAAAAAATTCACCTGCATATCATGCAGAAGAACATACCATCATTGGGTTAGAGTGTGATTTACACTCACGTTTCTATCACCGAAATTAAAATTCAACAACAAAGAAGATACATGAATAGAGGGAACCTCAATTAAGGGTTTAACAGCGGAAATTTCCATGGGTGCCGGCATCAGAACGCCAAAAGGCGATGTAACCAGTTAACAAACAGGCACAACCGTAGAATATTGTAGACCATGCGTCTAAAAGTATAAAAAACCTGATTGTCGGTATGTTCGCAGAGCTGTGCATACGCGCATGACTGATTCTTCATCAGTTGTTGGTATTCCGAATGAATTCAAACAAAAACACAAGAAAACTTTTAAAAATAGGCTTGCATACTTTCTGGCTGTTGCAAAATTAAATTATTTTGCTACTTTAATATTAGGTCTGTTCGAATAGTCTGAAAAAATCTACTTTACTTTCTTTCTCTTCTATAAATCACTAGGTCTGGTTCGCGTTCGCAAAACAGTCTTAGTATCTCACAGCTAAGGAGGGTTTCTGGAATTTTCTTGCACTAGACAAATTTCTTCCAGCTATTGGTACTAAGTACAGTCAACGTAAGTGAACATTCAGTCAGCAAATTAGAGCTCCAAAGTCATACTTTAAAATATAGTGTATTTTATTAATTAATTATTAAATGTTAGGGTAAGCTGAAAATGATTAATGAAACTTAATGAAGGAAAGTGCTAAAATCGGCTTTCAAAAGTGTGTGTACATATGGTTATGTCAATGACTGTAAGACATAATTAAACATTTATATAAACATTTATACCGGCTGGTACGGAAACTAAGGCAGACAAAGTACTTACTTACTTATTTACTCATCAGGTCCTATGGAGGGACTGCGCCTGAACTATAGCTGTCTTCTATACATCACGGCCCGGGCACGCTGCTTCCAGTCGTCTAGCTCAAGCTGTCTTGCGTTCGCGATGTCTTGGTCTTTAAACCGGAGATTCGTTCTCTCTCTGCTTCTTGAACCAGGAGGCTCGGATTTAGACACCCTATTTGTATTTGTATTTGTATTTGTGTTTAGTTTAAGCAACACTGTACATCAAGTATAACTTATAGCTAGTACAGGATATATGTTTACATTAAAACTTTAGGAAATGATTATAGAAAAAAAAAAAGATTATAAAAAGCAAGAAAGATAAGCAATAAGAAAAGCAAAACAAGAAAACTATCTCAAGACAGAAAAGTGCTCAGAACAGGCATCAAGAAACCTTCTGTGTTCAACCTCTGACTTCACGTGATTGGGTAGTGCATTCCAGACTTTGACAGCATAAACGAAAAATTGCCTACTAGAGGTTAAACATGTGTGTGTAGGCGGTCTTAACACGATATAACGATTAGATTGACATAACGTTATTTTTTCGTAGAGATACCCAGGCTCTTTCTTATGAATTATTTTGAAAAGCAAAGCGCAGCATCGATACTTTAAGAAAGAGTCCAAGCTGCATCCAATAAGCTGGCGAGCTTCGAGAGAGATATGGTCAAATCTGCGACGATTGAAGACGTAACGCGCAATAGAATTGAAAGCGACATTGAGTTTTTGGAGCGAACGGGAGTGTTTTGTAGAGCACGATATTGATCCTAGGTTTAGTTTGGTTTATTCAGTAGCAGAAATTACAAAGATATAATAATAAATGAGTGTTTAGAGAATTAGGTTGTTCCTTTACAGCTAAGAATAACAGTTATTATATAATACAATTTAAGTAAATACAAAATTACAGGAGGAAAGCTACAGACAAAACCTCCTATTTATAACACTTAAAACTAAAGTATTGCCACAGTCCCCTGTATGTCTTAATTTCACAATAGAAGTTATAGACACATCAAGTATTAAGTATTGATTAGGTTAATTATATGTTCATTACTGGAGTGCAAACAACTAAGAAGGAATTTTTCATAATATTCATTTATTTTTGTGGATATTAAGCTAACATTGCACTTGTCGTGTAGGCGTTTGGTAGGATAGTCCCTAGGTAAGCCCAACATCATTTTTAAAACTTTATTTTGGCAGCGTTGCAATTTGTTTATGTGTGTTTTGGCACTATTGTGCCAAACAGGAGCACCATATAGTAAAACGGATTGGAAAATAGTTTTGAAGAGTACAAGCTTGTTTTTAGAGTTCAGCTGTGAACTTTTACAGATGAAAGGATATAGGATTCTAATAATTTTATTAATTTTGTCGATAGTTTTTGATGTATGGTGCCTGAACGTAAGTTTGCTATCTAGGATTATGCCCAGATACTTACCGCTGTCTGACCATTCAATCTCCGCAGAATCTAATTTTAAATTTGTATCGGGCAGAAAACACGATTTCCTGCGATTGGTAAACCAGACCGCTTGTGTTTTCCCCGGATTTAAATTAATTTTCCATTTCTTTAGATGTTGACCAACTATATTAAGTGAATTTTGCAATCGATTGAATACGTCTTGGAAATATACGCCGGAAGAGAATATAGCTGTGTCATCAGCAAACATAGCGAGCTCAACGTTTTCCCCCAGATTTGGAATATCTGCAAGAAAAAGGTTGAATAAAATTGGGGCTAGGACAGATCCTTGAGGAACGCCGAATAGTATTTCCTGCTCCAACGAACAACTATTTCCTATGTATACAGAGAATTTTCTATTTCTTATAAAATCTTGAATGATTTTGATGAGAGCAACTGGAAAGTCGAGGCGATATATTTTATGAATTAAGGCATCATGCCATACAGTGTCGAATGCTTTTTCAACGTCTAGTAGTATAAGACCCGTCGACTCTTTAGCTACACGTTTTTGTAAAATATGTCTTTTGACTCTAAAGACTTGATGTGAGGTTGTGTGGCCGCTTCTGAAACCAAATTGATACGCAGGAAGGATATCGCTTTCAGAAATGTGAAGTTCTAGCTTTCCTTTGATAATCTTTTCTAAGATTTTGCCTAGTGAACTGAGTAAGCTAATAGGACGATAGTTGGATGGATTGTCCTTCGGTTTGCTTGGTTTAGAGATGGGGATTACTTTAGCAAATTTCCAGATGGTGGGGAAGTAACTAAGTTTCAGGCAGGAGTTATAAATTAGAGTAAGGTAAACTATACCTTTATTAGGGAGGTTTTTAATTAGACGGTTTCTAATATTGTCTAGCCCTGGCGATTTATTTGCTTTCAAACTTGAAATTATCGACTTAACATACCGCGGGTCAACGAAAAATGTTTTGTTTAGTACATAAGGGATATTTTTGATTTCTGACAAGGACTCTTGTACTTCTCTTTCAGTTGCGAAGTCGCTAAGGTGGGAAGATGTCAGATGATTGCTACTAAAGGTTGAGGCAAAGCAGTCAGCTTTTTCTTTTGCTGTCAGATAGAGTTTGTTGTTTATTTTAAGTGGGGGAATATTACAACATTTCTTTTTTATTACTTTTGTTATTTTCCAAAATTCCGGACTTACTGTCTTGAAGGATGATAAAAGAGTGTTCCATCTATCATTTCTAAATTTTGAAATTTCGTCACCAATCATTATGTTTAAATGTTTGACATTTACTGCAAAACAAGCTAGTCTATGCCGAATCCATTTCCTTCTTTGAACGTTTCTTAGTTTAATCAAATACCGGATATAAGCCGGAAGAACGGTTTTTTGGATATCGACATTTCGTTCCCTAGGCACTGAAGCGTTTGCAGCTCGTTTAATGGTAGACATCAAATTGTTGACTAGATAATCAACTTGAACTGGAGAATTGACTTGAGAAAAATGAAGATTGAGGTTTAAATCTTTGTTGACAGCATTTTTATAGGTAATCCAATTTGTCATAAGGCTCACAGAATTTATTTGGATGACTACTGGTAGGTGGTCTGAACCTAGGTTGTTCAATGTCTTAGGATTCGAGCAGAGACTGCTAATGTTGGTAATAAAGAGGTCCAATGTTGAGGGATTACCTTTAGAGGGTGGAGGAACATATGTTGGGCTTGGAGGATATAGTAGATCGAAACGATTATGTGCTGACATTGAGTTGTAGAGTATATTACCATACGTATTGGCACGTAGACAACCCCAAGAACGGTTACGACAGTTGAAATCACCTCCTATTAAAATCTTACCCCTTAATCTGAGAAGCTTATTTAAGTCTGAGTTGAAATGAGTCCTTTTCAATACGGAACTATTTCCTCCTGGGAAATAGGCAGAAAGGATACTCAGTGTTGTGTTATCAGACAGAAAAACTTCAATGCCAATAGCTTCTATTACTCTTAGGTGAAAACTAGGGAGTAGGGTATGTTGAATACCTTTTTTCACGACGATGGCAACACCACCTCTACTTGTGTGTTGTCTGTCTAGGCGATAAATAATAAAATTCGGATGATGCAAAGTTTGATCTGTTTTAAGCCATGTTTCTGTGACTAGTGCAATGTCAGCTTTTTCTTTTAAGAGAAAATCAAAGAATTCAATTTGTTTACCAAGGATGCTCCTTGCATTCCAGTTCACAATAAGGAGAGACTTATTAGTCATATTGAGAATACAAATATTTAATTGCCAAAGAGGTAATTACTTGAAATTGCTCTGCTTTGGAGCGGCAAGAACCTAATTGAGAGATTACTTCTCCTAAAAGGGTATTAATAACATCAAAAGAGAAAAGATCTTTATTTGTAGATTTCAATGTGGAGTTGTGGGCTGTGTGCTCTTGATGTTGTTGAGTATGTCTCCGGCTGATTTGAATACGAGGCAATGTTACCGGCGCTTGTGGTGGTGGTGGCGCAATGTTTTGCCTTGGCTGGCGCAGAAGGTTCGGCTTTGGCAGTTCGGGAAATTCAATGAGAGAGCGACGATCGATTACGTGGGGAGAGTGAGTTTTTAGAGAGCCACGCGATGAGAGTTTTTGACGAATGTCAAGAAACTGTTTGCGGCTAACACATGACGGATCAGATGATTTATGAGGACCATTGCAATTGGTGCATTTGATCACGTTAGGAGTTTTGCAGTCGGTGGTTTTATGCCTACCTGAACAGTTCGCGCAAGAACTTTGCACGTTGCAATGGATGGATCCATGCCCATAGAGTTGACAATTATTACACTGGGTCACTCTGTCCGGATTTTGTTTTTTTATAGTCCCAACGTACCATTGTTTTAAAAATGTTAGAGTAGTTTCTCCGAAGTTCTTGTAGCTTTATTGATTGTCTCTCAATGTACACGATGTATATGTGGTGGTTATCAGCAGATTTTGTTTTAATTTGAATTGGCTTGAGATCGATGCATTTGATTCCAAGATCATTAAGTTCGTTTTTAAGTTCAGATACTGGATGTAAATCTAAACCGGACAAAACTACTTTAAATGGTCTCGAGTCCTTACGTTCATGCGTGAAGAATTGAAAATTAAGTTTTGAAAGTTCACTTTTAACTTTTTCAAACGACTGGAGCGATTGGCAAGCAATTTTTTGCCCTAACGAAATATTTTTAAGTAAATAGTCTTCAATGCTTAGTTTTTTCAAGATTTCGCGTAATATTTTATTGGTTGTTTTTAACACTGTGATAGGTGGCACAATTTGTTTTGATTTAGGGTTTGCAATATCACTATCTTTAGCACTTTCATCCGCGTCTAGATCATTGTCTAAATCGAGACATTGGTAATAGTTTTCATTAGCACCCGTGGAATTCATTTTTGTTAATTTAGGTACTTTCAAACTACCAGCCGAATTATTTTGCGAGGAGAGGAACTCGTCCTCTCCTGAGTCAGTTCTTAGACGTTTAGTTGAAATGTTTTGAGATTTAAGAGACACGTGCAAACTCGACCGATTAGTACGACGACTACCGAGCGAATGATGTTTGATCCTAGGAGTTTTGACCCTACCTGGTTAGATAAACCGAAATAGGTTAGGTTAGGTTAGGTTAGGCTTAGGATGGGTAGTGTGATGGTTAAGCATCACTTGCACTCATAGGCCATAGGGCCCATTGAGAATCCATTTATTTTGTGGAGTACACATTCTGTTAACTTATCCTGTCACGTGGTGGCTGAAACCACCCCGTGCTCCTTATGAATTTGGCACTTGTGGCAAAGTAGATGTTGGATCGTCTCGGTCTCTTCCTCATCACCGCAGCTCCGGCAGAGATTGCTGGATTCCGCATTCCAATTCCGGAGCATCGTTCCGATGGGCAGTGTTCTGTGATCACTCCGACGTGCACGTTTCGAGTCGAGTTTCGGTCCAACGCCAGAAGCTTATTTGTTTTGCCGTTGTTAAGCTCTGGCCACGTTGCTCTTGTCGTGTGACAGTAATTTCTTGCTAGCCAAGACGAGTTGGCCTGTTTTTGTATTATGTCGCTTATGATCCGGTATAATGCACTGACCGAAATAACAACGGTTGCCAAAGGCGATCCTGCGTCGGATCTCCACCATGATGTCGTTTGTGGAGTTAACATTTACCCCGAGGAAGACAAACTCCTTCAATTTCCTTAAAATTGTAGCTGTCGATGGTGATGTTTTTATCCCAGGTGGTGTGCGACGGCATACATTTTGTTTTGTTCTCATTTACTCTTGGACTAGCTCTTTTCACATTTCCTTCAATCGCCATAGAAGCTTCAACAACCGCACGCTGGGAACACGCGACAATGTCGATGTCATCAGCGTAATTCAGCAGTTGGGCAGATATGTAGAAGATAGTGCCTTCCGTGTGTACACAGGCCCACTGCACTATCTTCTCCGGCACCACAATCACACGACAGCGCATGTCCTTGCCGAAATCCCTTGTGTGATACAACACAACTGGATCAGTTTTCCCGGGATCCCGGATTCGCCCATTGCAACGTACAATTCTTTGCAATTAATGCTGTCGTATGCTGTTTTGCTTTGGTAGGCGCCGTGGCCGTGTAGGTTTGTGCGTCGACCCATATGCACTTGACTTTCACATTCTATGTTCAAATCCCAGCACAAGCAACAATTTTCTAAACAGAATTAATCGTGGCCTAGAAAAATCTTCTCGATTCCGCCGTTCGGAGTCTGCATTAAACTGTAGGTTCCCTCCACTCATAAGAGAACAATAGCGCGCACAATACGAGTGGTTGCTGAGAAGCTAGGTCCAGGTCCACCTCGGAGTGTAGCGCCACCATTATTATTGTTATTATTCTTGGTTGGATACAATATTTTTTAAATATCTCAAGTAAAAAGAAAGATATTGAGCAATGAACTCAATGAACTTCATGAACTTTTTTTGCAGATTTTACAAGTTTTAGCGAAGAAAGTACTCGAACAAACCTACTATCCATCGTCTGGAGACTATTACAAATTGTATTTTCGTTCATCTACCAAAAAGAGGAATTTTCTGCTTCCATTCGGTTAATTTTAGAATTATTAATAAATAATAGATGCTAAATACACAGAATTGACGATTTCAGATTCATTATATGCAATGAATTCGGCTTTCTGATTTGATTAGTTCCACGGCCATAATCCTTTTGACTCCATCACAAACTTAATGCGAGGGTCTTCCCTGGCTACAACGTAGTATTTGACTGTCAATTCTGGTTCTTGCTGTTTGGTTTAAATTATAGGTCTCTTCCAATACATATTCATCACTCGAAGCCCTCCATATCGGTATACTCGTATGCACAATTTTCCTTTCACACCCTTTCACGATAGAATAAACAATATATTTACGTGTCTACCAGTAAGTAATTCATCTATACACCATAAGTCTCAAGGCACAGTACCCTTCTCTTTGGGACACAAATTATTCACATGGAACATGTTCCCAATACGGCCAACAATGAACAATCTACAAACTACAACATGAATCTATCTTCGAGTACATAAATTATCCCATAGAACCTACCAAATTCCGTTCTGCCTCTGGTGTTAATGATAAGTATCGACCCAGAAAATTAGCAAAGTCCTGTTTATTTATTTATTTCCCACAAGAAGGGATAGACAACCTAACACCTCCCACGCACACATTCACACTCAACCATGGGTGGCCTCCACCAAAAACCACTCGACCGTCATTATAGGGAAGCACACTTTGATTATGCACTCCTTTCGACAGCGAATATTATTTATCTACTATGGAACCCTATGGAATCCCTTCGAATCCCTTCTTGAAGCCGCATATATAATGTTGGGCTTGGTCCTTCATTTTATTTTCTAGGGTTGTTGTGAATTTATGAGCGTTTGACGTTTAAGTTCCAGCAGAATATGACCATCATTTTGCTGTTTAAACGATTCTTTATTGACTTTAAGTGCCGTAAAAATACGTGAAATGTATAAAATCAGTTACGATAGACGGGAAGCTTTTCCACTGAAGTCAACTACGGGAGATATTTTATGAATATTTAGTCGAAACTATACACAATTTAAAGGGTTCAGAGTTTAAATTAAAAGCAAGACAGGTTTTACTGAACTTTAAAAGCTTTCCATAGGAAAAAGTGAATGATGCCAGTTTAATTAAAACTAAACTTATTGACACTAAGAATAAGATTACGTGAAAGGAAGAAGGCAGAAATGTCGGAGGGAGTACGTATTATTTCCCAATCAGTTGGAAAGGGATGCATTTTGGGCGGTCCAACCCATCTCTTTCCAACCGTCTAAAAAATCATACGACCCCTCTCTTATATCTCTGTTTTTTTTGTCACTAATGTAAACATCGTCTTATGAAGTTTGCATATTTGTTACAATAATATAACAATTGTGGCGCTATAGTCCGAGGAAGACTTGGGCCTAGCTTTTGCCGCAACCATTCGTGTTGTGCGCTTTATTATTATTTCACGAGTTGAGGCGAACAATTATGCTCTTTGAGCATTATAGTGGGGCCGCGAAATTTGGAAATTATTATTTTCTGTGGTGGGAATTGAACCCAGAACGAAAGTCTAGTGTATATAAGTCGACGCGCATACCCAATTCGCAACGGAAACAATTTTTATTTGCAACCAAATTTGGTGCCGTGAACGAAGGCCATATGAACTAACGCCATAATGGCGTTAATTCACTTTCAAATGCGAATTAACGCCATAATCCACTTATGGCTTTAATTCACTTTAAAATTTGAACTAAAGCCATATGGCGTTAGTTCGTTTTAGGAAGTGGCCTTAGTTCACATTTGAAATTGAATTAAAGTCACTCGCATCAATCTCAATAATTTACATTATTTACATGGTCCTAAGAAATGAGGTAGAAACTTGTAGGAAAAAAGTTTACGGCGTATAAACAGTAATGTTGGAATGGGGGGGCATGCTGCCCCCCTGCAACCCCCCTGCTGGACCACATGTAGGATTTGAAGTAGGCGCGAGATTGAGTGTATCCATGCTTTTTTTTTATCCATGATTTGCATGCGTTTAAAGAAAGTAAATACAATCAAACTCGCACTTACTCCAAATTGCATAAGTGGTCAAGCAGGGGGGTTGCAGGGGGGCAGCATGGCCCCCCATACATACCTCATGTGTATGTATGCATATATGGCAAGGGAGGTAGGTTGGTTGGAAACTAAACGTGGTCCGATCATGGTGGGACATTGGACAGATAACGCGCTTTAGAGCTCAAATATATTGTATGGCATTAGTTCACATTCGAAAGTGAATTAACACCATATGGCGTTAGTTCAATTTAATATATGGCTTTAGTTCCAATTTGAAAGTGAATTAAAGCCATAAGTGCATTATGGCGTTAATTCACTTTCAAATGCGAATTAACGCCATTATGGCGTTAGTTCATATGGCCTTCGTTCACGGCACCAAATTTTATTTGCTCCTTTTAGGAGTTTCAAAATAGATAACAGCTCAAATATTGCAACTAAGAGGACATTTTGAGTTTATTTGTGACTCAACAAAAGGGTATTTCAGTAAGCAAAAGGAACTTTTATCCTGGTGCTGGTGCCTTCGTGGAGAGCGACAACTTTAGACTGCACAGCTCTTTAGGTAAATTTGCGTCGGTTTTCCAAGCGGAACCCTATGAAGTATTTACGTCTGTAGCAACAGCCAAGCCGTGCTTAAGGCCTTATTCAACCCTTTAACCACTTCCAGGATAATTCAGGAATGCAGGTCGTCTCTGAATTTGATCGGTAGCTTAAATTCACTAAGACTTGTCTCGGTCTCGGGGCACCACGGGATCACAGGAAATGTGATCGCCGATGAACTTGCAAGGCGAGGATCAGATGAGGCATTCTTAGGACCTGAACCTGCGCTGGGACTGCCTGTGTTCTTGGTTAGGGCTTCCATCGATTGTTGAACCTCTCGAGAGCACAACCGCAGGTGACATGACTCTCCAGGATGTAGACAGACCAAGCGCATGCTCCCCAACGTCTGTAAGAAATCCCCGGCTTTCTGGTTATCTCTTAACAGAAAATAATACAGACAACTTACCGGCGTACTAACGGGTCACTACACCTTCGCCAAATACCTAAATGTGCTTGGCCTTAGCGATGAAACTCTCTGCGACGCTTGTGGAGAAGACGATGACACTGCAGAGCACTTCCTCTGCCATTGTCCCGCCTTTGCTCGGATCAGGTGGTAGTTATTCGGTACTAATGAGGTGAGAGCTTATGATGTAGGCTCCTTATCACAGAAGCGCCTGCTGGTCTCCCTTCGGAAGGATCATTAAAAGTAGGTTGCTACTAGGCAGTACAATGGACCAGTTTTTGAGTCTGAGTGCTCCAGTGTAGCGCTTCAAAAACCTTGAACAAAAAAAAATCTTTAAATTTAAGTAAAACAAATGCGTGTAAGATATTATCGAAATTTTTTATTCATTTGATGCAATGGCATTATAAATGGAATATAACATCGTTCAAATGCCCGCGTGGGCTTCTCTGTGTGGTGCGCATCTGAAATGTCAAATTTTCCAAGATTCTGCCGCATAAAGCAGGCTGAATTTGACTGATGGTATGAGTTATGCTGGATTTCAGCGATGTTGTGCTTTATGGCTTATTCGCATAGAATTGCTACTTCAGAAAACCCCAGAAGAAAAATTAGAACGGGGTCAAATCGCACGATCTCGGTGGCCAGTTCAAATCACCTCTACGTAAGATGAGCATGTCCTCGAATCGCTCGTGCAGAATTTCCACTGTGGCGTGATCTGTGTTGCACGTAGTCCCGTCCTGGTGAAAACACATGCTTTTGGTGTCCATATCATCCAATTCAGGCCGAAAGAAGTTGGTAATCATCGCCCTATAGCGCTCGCCAAAAACGGAACCTTTTTAATTTCGCTGTGTCCGTCCATCCGTCCTTCTTTCTGTCATACTTTTTTATCTTCAACGTTTATAAAGATATCGGTATGAAATTTTAGAATTAAGTAGTTTAGGCCTAGAAATCATTTTTCATGCACAAACATTTAAAAGGTGGGTCCATTTGATAGTGGCTCTTGCATAAGTGAAGTTGCCATGTATAATGTACCACGAGAAGCCTTTATTACGCCCGAAAATGTTCTTTATTTCGACTTCTATGGCCTGATACAAGATACGGAAGGATGCCCTTTCATCTTCTATGTCGTACGCCAAACAGTGGACAAATGACTCCAATAAGAGCCGGACGTCGCTCACAGCCACGAGGATCTTCTTCGGTTCAATAGGGCGATCTCCGCCCGAGATAGGGCACCGTCCGCCAAAGAACGTCACTTTTACGGGTGGTTACACCAAAACCAAACATATGAAATACATGTATAAACAGGGTGGGCCATCTAGTGGTTCTTTTTTAAATCATAGGTTATTTTGACACTGACATTTCACGCACTAGCCCCAGCCTGATGAAAATTCTGCACAGAGATCTCGGATTCTTCGCTTACAAGGTCCAATTGAATCAGCAATTGAAGGCGCGCGACTATCCGCTTCGTTATCGCTTCGCAGTTTGGGCCCTAGAGCAGCTTGAATTGGACAATGATTTTTTGTGAAAAGTAATTTTTTCTGATGAGCATTTTCAACTCGGCGGCTACGTTGCCGCCAAACAAAATTGCGGCATCTGGGGCTCGATTCGGAAAACCCGCACGTTATTGTCGAGAAGCCAATGCAACTACAGAGAGTGACAGTTTGGGACGTATTGTGAAGTGATGGCATCATTGGACCATTTTTTTTCGAAAATGAGGCTGGGAACAACGTTTCGGTCAACTGAGGGCGTTACAGGGCCATGTTAACAGACTTTTTTTTACTGAAATTGAAGACATGGATTTGGACGACCTCTGATTCATGCGGGATTAAGCGCCATGCCACACAGTCCATGCCACAATCGATCTTTTGCTCACCAAATTTCCAAATCGTGCTATCAGCCGTCTTGGCGATGGCCGCCTCGGAGCTGCGATTTGACCCCTTTGGACTTTTTTTGTGGCGAACTGTGAAGGACCGATGTTATGCCAACAATCCGGAAACGATTCAAGCACTTAAGGCCAATATCATCCAAGCAATCGGTGAGCTACAGCCCGAAGCCATCAACTTGGAAAAAAACTTCTTTTGACACTCGAATATTTTTAATCGCGCTGAGAACCCATTTTGAATTGAAAATCACATTAATTCGCTTTTAAAATATTCATGCAAACTATCTAAGAGAAATATCACGGCTACCTTTTTGTTGATTGTGCTCTACTCTCTTACTGCAGACTATCGATGCCGCATATTTTGCGTCGAATTTATCCAATCTGTTCTAAAAATTAAACGAGGTCAATTTATAACTGGGCGTTATTGTATCATTTGCATTTAGGATGGGAGAAAGAACAACAAGAACAAGAAAGTTGTGAGAGTTACCTCAGAAGCTTTGTAAACTCTGTAATACATAAATCATAACCGACGGAAGAAGTATTGGAATAATTTGGGGATACGTGGGACTTTCCAAATTGCTTGAGAGTCCTGCATGGAAAGTAGGAGCAATCTTCCACAATTAGGTAGCAGACGTTCGTTCATTGCAAATTTTAAATGATAGAAGTTGGAGGATATAACAAGCAAAGCAATGGAGGAACTTTTGGTTCTTCAGCCTTATTCGAAATGATTCTGGGAATAATGTAAGCAAAACACAAAGTTTTACCAAATTCATCAGTTATTGTGCCACATGTCATATTGGCAAACGAAGCATACCCGTTGTTTCAATGGCTTGAGAGACAGTTACCTCTGCAGAGATCATAGCTCAGGAAATTAATATTTCAATAGACTTCAATTCAGAGCAAGAAAATGCATGGAATGTGGCTTTATAATAAATTATTCCGAATGGCGTTGCATTGAAAATTCATTGAGACGGCATCAATGTTTGCACAACAAATTGCGAAAGCTAAAAGCGTGGGTAACAAGACAAGTATATTCAGCATAGATGTTGACATTCATCTATGCTGAATATACTTTCGTTGTCTGGCCTAAGTATGGCGTGGGGTCGTAAGTTATACTTGTTGAGATGTTTTTCATTATGCGGTGAAAACCCCAGTACCACCTTTGCTCTTGTTATAGAACTTGCTTTTACATGGCGTTTCACGAAAATGAGCGAAAAAGGAAGCTTTCATTGATACTACACGGATGCGCACTAGCAATAGAACGTGAGAATGTTGCATATCGGGCAATGAAGAACACGGAAAAGAACATACATATCCCAAAAGAACAAAAAAAAACTTTGCAAGAATAAATTAAGAGAAAACTTCATCTACTTCTTCTTCTTCTTCTTCTTTGGGCGCTACAGTTCGAGGTGGACCTGGGACCTGGGTGGCTACAGCTCGAGGTGCCTCTCCAGCCAGCACGATCTTTTGCCAGCTGTCTCCAGTTTCGCCCACCAAGCCGGCCGTGGTCCCCCTCGACTTGTGTGTGCCACTTGTACTTGGACGTCCTCTGTTGCGTTGTTCCACAGAAAACTTCATCAGTGAAATATAAAATCCAAAAATTCGACACGAATTGAGGGAATGGTATCTCCGAATGGCGGAGTTAAAGAAACTTACCATCATCACCATTACCATTACCTTCTCGTGGCTGCACACCTTGACGTGGTACGAAGGCTTAATAAAGGTCAAAGACTCTCGGGAATTTATTCCCCATGAGGAGACATGAAGCTAAGATGTAGCCACCCCACCCATCACCCCCTTCCAATAAAAGTCCCATGCATTCTTTACCCTCTCCACTCCCCACCCTTCCACCGGTGGATCAAGGTGTCAACCGAACTGTGCCGAGGATCAGCCTGGCTGGGGGCCCAGTCGCAAACGGTGTATCCGGTTAACTGGCAAATCTCCGGATCAGACTGCTTTATCGACAGTAGAATCGGGTATGCTGTCGACGGGCCTTTCTAAACAAGATATCTAAACAATGCAGCCTCATGGTGTGCTGGGTTCTTGGTTATAGAGATATACCAGGTAACTGCGAAGGAGACGAGCTAGCCAAGTGGAGTACAATAATCAGTGACCCAAACATTATCAACATCTCTGTGCCAATAGGTACATTGAAAACCAAAGTCTCTGAACTAGCAACCAGCAGGGCTACAGAGAGATGGAGAAACCTACATACCTGTCAACACGCAAACACGGAAAGCATGGCCAAAAATAGATATCCGGAAAACCACAGCCATCCTTAGCCTAAGCAGGAACAATCTGGGTAACCTAGTAATTGTCCTCACAGGACACTACACTATGGGTAGACACGCCGTAAGACTAGGGTTACCATATGACAACTACTGTAGTATATGCATGGATGAAGAGGAAGAGAAATCCCCCTCACACCTACTATGCAACTGTCCAGTCTTGGCCTCCACAAGGAAGAAAACCCTGAGAGAATATAATCCAAGCTCACTAATAAATATATCCGATAAGTCAAGAAACTATGGACATTCGTCCAAATATCGAACTGGTTCCAGAAATGAGCGGCAGGAAGCCGGATGTGGCAACACAATGGACCCTATGGGTCTAAGTGAATCCAACGTGCATACGTTGGAAGCCACCATACATACCCCTACTCTACCATCATCAGAGTATTACCAGAGTATTACTCGTGAAAAGTAGTGTCGTTAAAAAGAGGATTGGAGAAATGTTGCATCATCGTATTATTTCAACTCGGAGTATATGACCCTCAAAGGAGGAGTCAACGCACTTTTTTTATATTCAATAAAGTGATCAATTGGATGTCTGCTCTATTAGACGTAAGCTTGATAAATAAAAACTAAATTATTTAAATCGATCGAAATCTTATCAGAAATGCAACTTGATCTATATGATCACAAGCTCTACCAACAGGTAAAGAGCACTTTCATTTTCATTTCATTTTTAATTTTCATCTGCCAATTTCAGAAGACCGAAAAAGATCTTCTGATCTTCTGAAGAAGAAATCTAATAGTAGAATCACAGTCAGTGCTGAGGATATAGATATACCTGTTCTGCAGACTGTATAAGGGCGATGACGTTGCAAAATCCCACTGTCAGGCAGAATAACCCATCCAAAATAGGTAATGATAGACAGGATCTCCTCACTTCCGATATCAGTTGAGTTACGACAACAATCGCCAAACTCATGTCCAGTGTCGATGAAAAGCTTGCGAAACATTTTAAGGCAGCCAGCATCTGTAAAATCTGGTCGGATGAAAGTATGCTCGACGGATGGAATCTCAGCAACGTTTTCACGATCTTAATTAAAGGAGGACACAACTACAGAGGTATAAGTCAACTGGACATCTTCTCTGCCGTCTTGTGTAAGCTCTTGAAACCCTTCATCTACAGCCTGATTGGTCAATCAGAAGTTCATCATAGGCCAGATATCCACATTGTTCCAGATTTTGGAAAAGCAGCTGCAGTTCATGGTACCCACCCTTTGCTTATCGATTTTAAGGCCGCGTATAAAAGTATTTAGAGACGAGCTATACAGCGTATTGATTAGGTTTAGTATCCCTGCAAAACTCGTCTGCCTTTTCGGAATGACAATGGAAAAGTTCCGTGGCTCCGACAATGTCAGGAAAGAGTTCATGGAGACATTTGATGTCAAAAATCCACAAATCTGTGCAGCCACTCGCATCTGCCTATTGCATTGACATCATCGGGCTGTCCGTGGGGCGTTTGTGAGCAGCGAGAAAAAAACGTCCATATCACTGTGGTTTTAGGCCAGGGAAGACCACCATCGATCAAATCTTCACACTGCGGCAGATCCTGGAGTAGACCCAAGAAATGCAGATCGACACACACCACCTATTTGTCGATTTCCAGGTCGCATATCACAGCATGCATAGAGACGAGCTATACAGCGCCATGTCTAGTTTTGACATTCCAGCCAAACTCGTCAGACTGAACAAGATGACGATGAAGAACTCTCGCTGCTCCATCAAGGTCGGTAACGAACTCACCGAGACCTTCAATGCCAAAAAAGGTTTAGGACAAGGCGACGCGCTGTCATTTGATTTCTTTAACATCGTTCAACCAACCAAGAATATGCTGTCATCAAGAAAGGACGCACAACATCGACGACTTGGCCAGACCGTCACCATAGGCAACTATAACTTTGACGTAGTTAAGGACTTCGTGTACCTCGGCTCCGCGCTAAACAGTACAAACAACATCAGTACCGAGATCAAACGCAGAATAACTCTTGCCAACCGCTGTTTTTTTGGTCTCAAAGGCAATTGAGTAATAGAGCCCTTTCTCCGAAGACCAAGTTGACTCTATTCAAGGCCTTGATCATCCCAGTCCTGCCTTACGGCGCAGAGGCATGGACAATATCCCAAGCGGATGATGAATCTCTTGGTCTTTTCGAGAGAAACGTTCTGCGCGCGATCTTTGGTCCTGTTTGCGTTGATGGTATTTGGAGGAGAAGGTTCAACCACGAACTATATGGGCTGTACATCGACATGATTCTAGTAGATGCCTGGCGTCTACGGATACAACGCCTAAGATGGCTAGGTCATGTAGATCTTTTGGACAACGTAGCTCCGGCTCGAAGAGTCTTCGACTCTGAGGCTGTGGGACAACGCAATAGAGGACGTCCACGTACAAGGTGGCGTATACAAGTCGAGGGAGCCATGGCCGTGGGCGTGGGCGAAACTGGAGACAGCTGGCGAGAGGTATGCTGTCTACGAAAATGCTCCACTAACACCGACGTCTTGTTAAAAGAAGACCACGCCTCCGATGGCATACACAGCTGGGGAGGGACCTCAATGGTGCGTAGTTAGAAGCTACTACCACAAGACCATGCTAAATCGAAAGGAGTGTTAAGTCAGGTCCACCCCGGACTGTAGCCCCAGCTGTAGGCATATCTCGAGCTCAATCGATAAGGTCCATCATAAACTACGATTGCTCTTAAGTCGACTTCTAAGTATATCCCTGACATCATACTTGGCTGTCCAGTCAAACAACAAATTTCAACATATTTTTTATTAATGGCATCATGGGGTTATTACCACTTGTTCGAACGTTTACGAGAACTAATTTTAAAAGATTTATCCGAATAAGAACTATTGTCATTTGCTAAGCGATCTCGAACTTTTTTGCACTTCTTACTCTGGATTTGAAGATCAGCTGGACATCCTTTTACGAACTTTCTCCACGTGCAATGGTGAAAGTCAATAACCTTTGAATTGCAAACGGGAGTCTTTATTTGTTCGCTCTTATTCAAGTCCTTAGTAAGGCTTAATTCGGCCAAACAACTGTCAACGTATTCCTCTAAAATGTCAGCCTTCCACTTGTTATTCCCAACAATCGTTCGGGTATAATTTAACAAGGCTTTCCGTTTAAATTCACCATTCTTCTCCAGCAGTCCAAATTTCTTGGCCAAGCATTCAGCAGCACATGACATCTGCTGTCTCATAGCAAGCACACCCTCACAGCTTAGCGGGTCAACGCTTATTTCATTGGCTGCAACATAAACAAAATCGTATTTAAAACTTGAACAAAGTTGATCATCTTTGGCATTTACCACTTGTGCCACGGGATTCCTCAATGCAGATCTTTTTTACCGTTTTAATTGCGTCCAATTCATTTCGATTTGACATATCCTCATTGCAGCAGTGAGCTTCCTTGTCCTTCTTGCTACTCTTATGCTTGCACTCCACCTGGTCAGTGTCCCCAGCAGCGTTACGCTTCAATCTCACCGATTCTGTGTCATCATCGACCACCGCAGTTAGATCATCATAAAGCAGCTGGTCTGAAAATAGGCGTTAATCTCTGAGCAACAAATTAAAAATATTTGACTCACTGAAGTCTGGATCTTGAAATTGATAACCAGCGTCCACAAGCGCAACTAAAATCGCCACGATTGCTAGTATCTTGAACATGTTGTACAGATCTGTGCTGAGAAAGATACAAACTGGTACTGAGAATGGCAATGATTGAGGCATTAGCTTTTATAGACTTGATTGGCATGTGCACGGGGAACACCTTTGTCGAGCAAATATTGTTGAAACGCATCTTCTAAGATTCTGGGAAAGTACAAACTAGAAGTGTTGTTATTTTTGCCTTGGCTTACACACAAATAAGTAAACATACGTAAAGAATTAATTTTGGAGGAATCACCGAAGAGTCGCGCTCATAATTGACATGAAGCGTGACTTTTTTGAACAATTAGCAGCAGCAGGTCGCTTCCACTCCAGTTAATTTGTGAGCTTTCGAACGCGTATAATTATGTGTTGATGCAAACGTGTTTAGGTGTGAAGTTCATTATAAATTTCTTGGAAGTAAACAGCAAAGCCGGCAATGTTTTGTTCCACTCTTCTTAGCTCTTTTTTTTTTAGCTGACATGAACGAATGTAAACATCAGTTGTAAGGTACAAGGCGAACAGTAGGAGATTTGATTTGAACACTCTTTATAAATTCTAATTTTTGATAAATTGTTAAAATACTCGTAAATAATTTACAACCGGAATGTCTGTATTTTGACGTAAGACATTGAAGGATATTTAGTTTCGTAAAACTGCGCAATTATAACGTTTGAAAAGAATTGTATGCATTCTGGTTCGATAGATATGAAAGCAACGATCGTATGTCTTATTGCAACAGGCTTGGCTGGGCCACGGTGACGGTGAGTAGGACGGCGGCACGCTTGCGGTTGCACGGCTTAGTTCCTCGGACGGAACGGTTCTTGTACTCTCACTTGTACACTACCAGTTTGCAAACAAAAAATATCGTGCCTATAGCTAGCTAAAGGAGTATAGAAATAGGTGAAAAGATAGAAAAAGGTGAAAGTCTGATAATAAAGCCTAGGACCACGGACGTACAACTAAAAGATAGAAAATAGAAGAGAAAGAAGAGGCAGGAAAGAGGAAAAGAAAGGTGTTCAAAGCCTATGCCTTTACCATCAAAAGAGACCGGAAGGGAGCTAGCGGAGCTAACCTCACTAACCTAACCTGCGCCTAAACAAACCTGCCTAACTTAAAGCTATTCCTGAACTAATCTGCCTTAAAACTACCTATGTCAGCCCTAAACACGAAACAACACCCTTCCAGTGTCGTTTGGCGATGCAGGTTCGTCCGAGGGTGCCTAATGTAGTTGGCACAGTCTTTAGATTCATTTAACGTCAATAATTAAATATTGTTGCCATCGTGATGCAGCGTTTGGTCTGATCAGCGTTTGGTCTTCCGTGTGTAGGAGAATCCGAGGCAATCGATTTCACGTCGCTCACAAGAACTCGGCCTTTCGCAGACCACAATTTGGCGAATTTTGCGTAGTGACAACTGACCCAAGAGTTGAAGGTAATACAACGACGTGTGTTCCCTGAATGGGCTCTGGAGCAGTTGGAAACTAATCTTAATTTTCATCGAAAAATCATCTTCAGCGATGGGGCCAATTTCTGGATGAATGGTTACGTCAACAAACAAAATTGTCGAACCAATCCAAATGAGATCCAAGAGCGTCCAATACATCACTGTTTAGTGTGGATTTTGGGCTAGCGGCGCGGTGTCATTGGTCAATATTTCCTTAAGGACGACGTTGGCTAGGCCATCACCGTCACTGGCGAGCGCTATAGGTCGATGATTACCAACTTCTTATGGCCTGAATTGGATGATATGGACACCAACGACCTGTGGTTTCAACAGAACGGTGGGCGCTTTGGAAATTGGAAATTCTGCACAAGCGATTCGAGGGCATGATCATACATGTGATCTGAACTGGCCACCGAGCACGTGCGAATGTGCCCTGTTAGGCTTTTTTTTCTTTTGGACCGTGTGGGTTCGTGCGTCGACCCATGCGCATTAGACTTTCACAGTCTAGGTTCGAAACCAAGTTCAGACAAACAATTTTTCAAAAAAAAAATTGTTCGCAGCTCCACCTCTTTTGAGTCACTGACAATGCTCAAAGAGTATAACTGTCTAGAAAAAACTTCTCAATCTCGCCGTTCGGAGTCGGCATTAAACTGTAGGTCCCCTCCACTCGTGAGAGAACAATAGCACGCACAACACGAGTTGGTTGGTGAGAAGCTAGGCCCAGGTCCACCTCGGACTGCAGCGACGCCATTATTATTATTATTATTATAAAAAGGGTCAAGTAAGAAAATGGAATCCGGAAGCAATGAAACACGCCATTTGTGCTGTACTAAATGGGGATATGGGCATTTTACTTGTGTCCAAAGAATAAGAAGTCCCACACACAACTCTTCAACGTCACGCTCGAAGCAACAAGACTGTGGAGGATATTTTCTCTACAACGTTGGGCCGAAAGCCCGTATTATACGAATCCATTGAAACATCTCTTGTGGACTATATTGTAGGAATGGAATTCCGTATATCTTACAAGGTCTTAAAAGACGTGACATTATGTCCTTGGCATTTCAAAGAGCAAATAAAAATAAAATTCCAAATAATTTGTCCACTATTGCCGAAAGCTCTGGAAATGATTGGTTAAAATCCTTCTGTAAGAGGCATGTTCCCCTAAAAAAATGCCATATTCCTTTGCTCCTTCTGCACAGAAGTTCTTCCATAAACATAATTTATTTTATTATTTTCTATTTATTATTCCATTTATATACTTATGTTAATTATATAGTTTTATTATTTACTAGAGCAACACGGCTTTCTAATTAATAAATTGTTATTTCTTACTTTTTAATAAACATGAATTTAAATATATAGACATTTATTATTTTCATTTGAAATAACGAAAACAATTATTCAACGGGTAAAGTGGTATAGTACACCACATTACAACAAGGTGTACCACGTTAGCCAATACCTTTCAAGAGTGGCAATGTCGAGGTGAAAGCAATATTTTTTTTTTACCTTTGTAAGTTACTATAAGAAAGCGGCAACAGTGGTAGCATAGTAGCTAACATGTTTATGGTAAACTATTCGAAATTTGAGAGCAATCAGTTAAATACATTTTTTGCAAAGTGAAAAAAACAGATAGGTATACCACAATACCCCAACTTCCTCTATTAGATTATTCGTGATTCGGACAACAGAAACAACTACAGTAGCATGCTATAACGTCACTTATTTACGGAAGTAAAGCAATGAACATTAAATAACAGTTTCGACTTCGATTGGTTTAAGAAGTTGTTTAGGCCTAATTTACGAAAGTAGTGCAAGCATCTCTTATCAATGGGGCATCGAATATTTTATCGTAGGTTGGAGATTTCTGATAAAATACAGACAACAATAATCTAGCATATAGATTCGACTTAATTCTATCTGCTTGTTATTTGTTCGCCTTATACTTAAACCTAATACCTCTCCAGCTTTGTAATCACAAACTACGGGATACATCTCTCTCCAAACACCAGAGGAGTCCAGTGAGTTTCATGGACGTACATATGTACATACTCGGACATTAGCTACGAAGCCACACCGTGCTAATATAAAAAAATACCTTTGTCAGGATTTAATTGCACCAATCGATGACCCCATTATAGGTTTGTATTTAACTTCCCCGATGGTCATTTAAACTGTAAATCCAAAAACCGTTTTGGCAAAAAATGGAGAGAAAAAAAGGCAAAAACTGAACTTTGGTTGTCCTATCTGATTCTGGCCATCATCAGGAGTAGAGCAGCACAATGCTCCAATGCCGATGGAAGTACAGGAACCCACCGCAGTCAATGGGAGGGATGAGAATCTTCAATTTTGTTGGCCGCAATCGACCTGTTTTGTAATTCTCACTCTCGGGGTGGTTTAGTTTGTTTCTCTTTTTTTGGGTAAAGGCAGTTTGAGTACCATTAAGTTGCTAACGGAGGGATGAAGGAGGCAACAAAACGTTAGTGGCTTTTTGGACAATCGAAATGATTCTTGGAAGCGATTCAATTTTAGATTTTCATTCCCGTACAGTACTGCATTTATGTGTGTGTGAAAGAGCTTTGTGCCGATAACATCGAAAAGGAAAACAGACATTTTACAAGATTAATGAGAGTCTTAGAAAGTTTTTACTATAGGGTGGGTGTTGTAGATGAGGTAAAGTCCTGGCAAGGTTATTGTCTACTATTGGATAGCTACGAGTATTAAGGATGAATGGGGTGAGGGTACGAAAGCAAACTGACTCGTGTTCGTTATTTGTTGCGTCACTAGCCACTAGGTACTTTCTTTACTTATCTTAAAAGATGAAATTGTTTCAGTAAAGATAAGGATTTTTCCTCAGGGTGGAGTTCATACATTATTTGAAATAATTGTGCTTGATAAGACTGCCCAGGTAATGAATTGTTGATTGCTAAAGAAACTTTGTACATTAATATGCCACACATTGAATAAAGCCTTCTAACCAAAGTAAAAGTTAAAAATTTATCGAATCCTATATTAGGAAGTAGACGGTTTAAGAGGAGCCAACTAAAATAATTTTATTGAGGAAAGATAAGAAAATTAAGTTCCCTTTCATATACAGAAGGTCGTTCTGGAATTTTATAGGGAAAAGTTTAGATAATGTGATAATCACTGATAAGGCGCGGAATATATGACGTAGTTCAATGTCGGTCACACAGTGATTCTTAGGCTTACAAAAAAATTAAAAGTATTTTGCTTGGGTTTGCGCTACAACCCCGGTAGAATCTGAAATTCAACCCGAAAAACAACCCAGGTAACATGACGTCGTTAATTAATAATAAAAATAATAATAAAGGCGGCGCCACAGTCCTAGAGCGACTTGGGCCTAGCGTCTCAGCAACCACTCGTGTTGTGCGTGCTATTGTTCTCTCACGAGTGGAAGGGACCTACAGTTTAATGCCGACTCCGAACGGCGAGATTGAGAAGCTTTTTCTAGACAGTTATACTCTTTGAGCATTGTCAGTGACTCGAAAAAGGTGGTGCTGTAAAAATATCAAAGGTCTATTTTCGGGAATTTTGCTGAGAAGCTAGGCCCAGGTCCACTTCGGACTGTAGCGCCGCCATTATTATTATTA
The DNA here is from genome assembly GCA_930367185.1 of Myathropa florea. Lineage (NCBI taxonomy): Eukaryota > Metazoa > Arthropoda > Insecta > Diptera > Syrphidae > Myathropa > Myathropa florea. The sequence goes on along the minus strand of OV884005.1, from coordinate 25,451,714 downwards.
TTTTCGGGAATCGAAGTCAAACTTCGAGCGTAGAAAATCGACGTACTTACCCACTACGCCAAGGCGACTACGATCTCCTTAATTATCTCCACTGTTGAGGCCTCCCTCGACTACTTTTCATATACTGGGGATAGCGAACACCATTCACGGTAACGGCTTGGCCGACCTCATTTTCGAAGAAGTCGAGTTTGACGGCTCTTCTACCACACTTTTGCGAACAACAGCAATGTTTCCGCAAAACGAACTGAGAGTGATCCACGGTTAACCTCGTGCATTATGGTTGGACCACCCCTTGCATCAGGCCGTTGCTTATGTCGAAGAAAGACGACGGCGGTACAATGTAAACAGGGGTGTTCTGGTCAAGTTCGTTGTGGACAGTGTTCCTTTGAACGAGATTCGGTCGTATTGGTACCCATTGGTATTATTAGCCCGCTGGATCGGGTTCTTCTATTTGAATTATTTTGTAAGATTGCATAGCGATATGAATTCCCGCGACATCACAAAGCCAAACTCTGCTGGGTCCCGGACCACAGCTAAATCGCAGGGAACGAGAGATCAAACGAATTGGCTAGGCGAGGGTCTGAAATGGGTATCAGTGAGGCGGATACGTACTTGCGGCCACCGATTAGTGCATTGTACCGGAACATAAACGACATGATACAAAAAGAAGCCAACACGTCTTGGCTTGTAAGAAACAATTGTCACACGACAAGATCAACGTGACCAAAGCTTATAAATGATAAAACAAAGAAGCTCCTGGTATTGGAACGATATCCGCGCGTGCTCTTCAGACAATTACAGCACATTGCCCCATTGGAACAATGCTTTGAAAATGGAATGCGGAGTCCAGCGATCTCTGCAGGAGCTGCGATGATGAGGAAAAGACCGAAACGATCCAACATCTGCTGTGCGACTGCTCAGCTCTTCAGAACCGGCGCTTAACTTCGCTGTGCCAAAGATTCTTCACAGAGACTGTGGACTTAGCGAAGGCAGACATACTGGATCTTCTAAGATTTATAAAGAACACGGGGTAGTTTCATCCATCATGTGAAAGGATAGGTTTATAATGTTGTGTACCACAAAAAATTTAAAGGATTCACATTGGGTCTTGGGGCTCCCGAGTGGAAGTGATGTCTCCATCATCACACTCCTCTTTTTAAGGTTCCGTCTACAAAAACGGAATCATTATAATTTCGCTGTGTCCGTCCGTCCGTCCGTCGTGTCTGTCACACTTTTTTTATCTCCGAAGTTTATAAAGACATCGGCATGAAATTTTGGAATTAGGTACTTCAGGCCTAGATGTAATTGTCCATGCACCCAAATTTAAAAAAGTGGGTCCATTTATTGGGTCCAGTATAGGTGAAGTTGCCATTAATTTTGAAACATTGTCGCATCCCATCGACTTATATATCAATCGACAGATCTGATTTTGAAATGAGGTAGAGGAGCTCCAAAGTTTTTTTTAATACGTCCCCCCCCCTGCCATTTCTAAACCAAAGTGTTTAAAAATCTGAAAAAATCACAAAAACTTCGCTTCATTGAGTACTTTCATTTAAAATAATTTCAAGCATTCTGGCTCTAATAGTTTTCGAGATATTGGCCAAAAGCGGTCAACCATCGACATACAAATTTTGAAGTTCTGAAAACGCAGTTTTGAAGACATCAATGTAAGCATTAAGAAATGATCAATTTAAAAATATCAATTTATGTTGAAATTTTGAGATATCTAAGATTTAAAAGATCACTATTTTCACTTTCACACATAAATTTCATGTTGTGTTCGACCACTCTATTCGTTGATGAGTGTTATCTATTGATCTCTAACCCTAAATGCTCAACAGAAAAGAACACACACACCGCAGGCATGAACAGTAATTAGATATATGTATGATGGAAGGGATTTTCTGTGTTGGATAAACTTGGATAGAGATGTAGGTATATGTATGGATAAATGTTTGTTTGGATGTATGAATGCATGAATGAATGGTCGAGTACAACTAGCACTTGCCCAGTTTATTTTTTAATAAAATAAATTGTTATTTTGATATATGCAATATTTTAATGTACAACTATATGTATATTCTTCTTGCACTATTAAAAATCTTCCAAATTTACAAAGATGAACGGGCCCGTTTTATACCTTCTCATCTATTCGAGAATCTACTGTATATACATAATATATATATATAATTTATTTTAGTACAAGTTTAAAAAACAGGCTCTCGGCTATCATTTTTCCGTGATCGCTATCAAAGCACCTGTCAGATCGATTTTTTTAATTGTTTTCTAACCAACCGCGTCAGTTATAATGCGATGATACATTTCAGTAATCTGTTGTCCAGATTACCATCAAAAATTCTACTTTAGCTTTAGCTTGGAAAACACAAGCTTTTTTTAATCGCTAAACATTTTCTATACTTTATTTTGGAACTTACTTTCGGCTTCGGGATATTATCCGGGGTGAATCTAGGCCTCAACCAAGTAGACTCTCCAGCTGGAACGTTTTTCTTTTGCTGGGGCTACCTCGGCCATTAAAGTCTTCTGCTCCGTTATTCCACAGACCTTACTGTGGTGAAGTCAAATACATCTCTTGTTCACATTTGACTCATTAACTGAAAATTATGTAGGTGCAACCCCTGACGGTAGTAGACATTTTTCCAAATATAGACATCAGCCCCAAAAAAATTACATTCATATCATAACAAATATCATAGCAAATAAAATATTAAAATAAAAAATTGTAAAAACTATATAAAAAAGTATCTTCAGTACAAAAATAACGAATTAACATCCAAGTATTCAGAAATTGCAGGAAATTGGAACTTACTTTCGGCTTCGGGATATTATCCGGGGTGAATCTAGGCCTCAACCAAGTAGACTCTCCAGCTGGAACGTTTTTCTTTTGCTGGGGCTACCTCGGCCATTAAAGTCTTCTGCTCCGTTATTCCACAGACCTTACTGTGGTGAAGTCAAATACATCTCTTGTTCACATTTGACTCATTAACTGAAAATTATGTAGGTGCAACCCCTGACGGTAGTAGACATTTTTCCAAATATAGACATCAGCCCCAAAAAAATTACATTCATATCATAACAAATATCATAGCAAATAAAATATTAAAATAAAAAATTGTAAAAACTATATAAAAAAGTATCTTCAGTACAAAAATAACGAATTAACATCCAAGTATTCAGAAATTGCAGGAAATTAAAAGCAGTAGCAAGGATATTTTAACATTTTGGTACGGTATGAAATTCTCGAGCGAATGTTATGAAATGTTTGGTGACAGGACGTTTGGTGAAAGGCGTCTGCAAAATTTGAAAAGATTACATTCTCGGGTGTTATTAGCATTACTTGTGAAAATGCTGCACGTCGAGTGTAACCCTTGTTCAAAAAGTCTGGTGAAATCACCTTTGAAAGTTAAGCAATTTTGTTCAGTTAAATTATAAATTTAATAGGAACCAACGATCTTTCATTAATTTATTAATTGTAAGTTAATTAATTGACATATATCTTAGTTAGTCTCTAATATAGAATCCAGATCCTAAATCTACTAAAATTATTGTGGGCTAAAAAGTTGTTTAAGTACTTAGGCCTTATTAATACTCAACAACTGTCCAATAAAAGAGCGAATCCTGAAAAGGAACTAAATATTTAAATATCTCATCTCTCAACGCACATCATATTCTATTCTAGGGGGAATATACGGCAAGTTCAACCATTCGTTTAGATACTCGTATGAGCGACCACCAATTCCTACTTTTTATAAAACTATTCATTTCAATTATTTATATCGTGAATATCCACAACAGCACAATACTTTGTTACATATCATGACTGGTCTCCACGCAACCACAACAAAGTAACCGAATGATGCTTTTTGATATTTCATGGACGTTTAACTCAATCCTAACCCATGTCCCATTTTTCTCATTCAACACACTATCTACTCGTACATGCAGCACCATCTATTGGCAATTTCCATATAAATTGAAAATTTTTCCCATCGAATTTTTCACAATTCACGTCTCTCCCACCTCAGGACATGGCTGCAACATTCCATGGTGTACATCTTTATATCTCCGTAGTCTGTACCACCCCCAATAGGCACGAAAACAATTTAACAGCGCACATTCAATTTACAAGAACAACAACAATAAAGAATGTATAGTGGCCCTTGTGTATCCCTTTAAGCGAAGTGCTACGAAATAATTATTATCATAACCCTTTCTCGTCTTTTTTTTCTCTCCGGTTTTTGTGTATTCTTGTGTGTATTAATTTTCCATCTCCATATGCATGAAAATGTCCTTCGGCTCTATTGCAATGTTTCACGCAATTATCTCGGCAAAAGTAATTTCTCCGCGTGTCTCGATAGCCACGTTGGCTAGACTGAAATGGCTCCACAGCCACAGCTACAGATGCAGCCGTCCATATGGCAGTTAAAATTATTCCATGAAATATGCTTTGCGAGGATACTTCTGATAGGAGTGGGTGATCGTCTCCCTTGTTTGCAAAATATCATTTCATTAAATATGATAATGAACCAATTTATGGGAATAACTCAGTTTCAGTAGGGATAACTCTGTTTCTTTTTTTCCAGCGTGTGTCCCTCTCTTTGAAGTTTTATTCCTTCGTTCAGAATTCGTCCAGCGCCATCGTTATCACCATCAAGAGATATCCTTTCATATGGAAATTTTTCACTCTGAAATATTTTTCTTCATCAGATCACGAGTGCTTTAAAAACACAGGCTGTCAAATGTAAATAAATTCCATGCCTATTCGGAAGACTGGTGTAGCGACAGAATTCAACCAAATGGGACTTGTTTGCATATTACGCTCTGTGCTCCTAAAAGGATGTGAATATGTGCAGCTCAAGGGGTACTTTTTATTGTAAATTTTCTCATTTGGACTTTTATTTGTTTCTATAGCATTCATATGCATGTTTGTAATCGAATTTTAAAATGTGAATGTCTTTCTTCTGCTTGTCAAACAAACGCCTCCTAACAAAAAATTACTCTTTGCCAGTTATTTCGCAGTAACGAGGATATACACGAAAAACAAACATTCAACGACTGAACTTAAATTCAATGACATTTTGCAATTTGTTTGTCGCGAATAAATTCGAAATTATCTCTCTTTCTAAATGTGCAGTTTTCTAGAAATCTTCAATGCGAATAAATTAAAATCAAATTAAAATTAAACTTTTAAAAAACATAGTCAATATAAAAAAAATCATGAAACCTTTCAATATTGTTTTGTTATTATTTTGTGGTAAGTTCTGCTCCAAATGCTTTTGTGAATACACACTCGAATTCAACGCCCAACGACTGGGGTTGAAATGAGTCCACTCTCCTCCAAAACCCTGAAGGAGATGGAGATTGTCGTAAAAGGCGGCTTCTTTTAGGGATAGTGGCAATTCAACTCTTAGGAGCTCCAAATACTGCCTGGAGTTAAGCCTTGGAAAAAGAAAATAACCTGGAACCTGCGAGTTGTACTCGCACGAGGAAGGTTCCGTCGCTTTAATATTTTTTTTTGAAGCATTACTGAATATCTGGCGACGAAATCAAACTATTGCAGTTAAATTTTCTTTTGACTTCAACCCAATTTAACTATTCTATATTCATACACTGTGGGCGACATGGCGTAGTGGGTAGGTGCGTCGACTCCTATGCTCGATGTCTAAGCTTCGAATCTCGAAAAACACCAAACATTTTTTCACGGCTCCACCTCTTTCGAGTCTTACGAACAGCTCAAAAAGAATAACTGTCTAGAAAAAGTTTCTCAATCCCGCCGTTCGGAGGCGGCATTAAATTGTAGGCCCCCCTCACTCGTGAGAGAACAATATCAGGCACAACGCGAGTGGTTGCTGAGAAGCTAGCTCCAGGTGCAACTCGGATTGTAGCGCCGCCATTGTTGCTGTTGTTGTTGTATTCATACATAAAACAAACAAACCTCTATACACCTCTGTCCAAATTTACCCAGTCACGCTCATGTCTGCTGTGTGCACATTGCTGTGGGGCATTTACGGATTGAAATGGATGTAAGAGATAGCACTGCTCATCGTATGGAGCATGGAATTTATGTGTGAAAATGATAATAATTTTAATTTAAAATCTTTGATATCTCAAGATTTGCACATAAATTAATATTTCGATATTTACAATTTCAATTAAATATGCAAAACTGCTTTTTCAGATCTTTAAAATTCGCATGTCGACGATTTGCAGTTTTTAGACAATATCTCTAAAATTATTGGGGCTAGAATACTCGAAATAGTTTTAAATAAAAGTACTCATTGAAGCAAAATATGTGTTTTTTCATAAAACAAAGAGATGTTTTAGAAATGAGATGTGGGAACGCATTTCGAGCTCCATGTTTTTCAAATGGTCAATTGAAAAGACCTGTCGATTGATATATCACTCGCTGGGGTGCGTCACTGTTTCAAAATCTAAAGTTGCTAAAATTGCTCTGGTTGTAAGTAAGGAAGGATGTTCAACATCAATGACTTGGCTGGAACGCTATGGAGGACTTCGTCTACATCGGCTCCGCTGTTAATAGCACGATCAACATTATTACCGGGATCAAATACAGAATAACTCTTGGCAACCGTTGTTGAAGGTTATTCATTTACTGAGGTCTTTCTGGAAAGACCAAGCCGGTTTTGTATAAGACATTGATCATCCCAGTCCTGCAGAAAATACGTGCTTTTTGTAATTATACATCATGCACAACTGTCACAGTACGTGGTATTGCACCTCACTTAATGGCACTTAATGGTCCGACAAATTGACTGTTGACCGAATATTTGCACTTCGGCAAATTCTGAAAAAGTCTAGCGGGTTTAAAATCGATACGCACCACCTTTTAATTGACGAACTAGGTACCGAATTTCCAAAAGGAGACTTTCTGCCGTGTGATGTCTTAAATCTGCTATTGGAAACGATACGTGGGAGGGTAGGCGTAATGACACGGAATGTCCTATAAATGAGAACGGTGATTGAAAAGGAGCTAGTCTTAAGGTAAGAAGAGAAAACAGAGTATATAGTGTTGCGCGAAATTCGAGCCATCGCTGATCATCTAGAATAAATTTTTCAATCAACCAGTCTAAAAACAACATGCAATATTTTTCCGCAGTGAAGAGAGTTTTTTTTACATCGAAGCAAATGCGGACTCCATAAATTATATCTAAGTTTAGATCGGACTTAGAATCAATCTTCTTATCTGCGACAACTTATTTGTCAATTCAACTGGGATCAAAACTTCTGACTCAAAGAACCAAAATCGTACTTCAAGAAACCCTCTTGCTTCCAGTTTAAGGAAATCTTTCGAAAAAAAATTGCGTCCGATATTTGGTGCTGACTACAAGGGAGCGAATAGAACAGGAACTCTAGGAGTTGTCCTTAAGGCCAAAATCATCGACTTAACAGGCCGCCCACTATAATACGGCGGCCAGTATCATTTCCAATAGAACGACTGGATGGCGCAGTTGGTTAGGTGTCTGCCACAAGTTAGAGAGGTTCCAGGTTCGAATCCCAGTGCAATCGAATCTAGTCCAGTAACCATTTGCCGTTGGGATCAAATTAACGGCACTGGAGTAGGTTGCTACCTGGCAGTACAATGGACCAGTTTTGAGCCTGAGTGCTCCAGTAGTGTTTCAAAAATCCTCCGAAAAAAAGAAAAAAAATCATTGCCAATGCCTCTCAATTAAAATAAAAAACGTCATTTATATCTCACACCCAACTTGTTATTTTCAATTTTAAAATCTACACGTGGCTATTGAAAAACCCTTTATCTTTGATCACACGACTGTGGTAAATAGATAAAAAAATGGGTGGTTTAATGGTAAATACGAGCAACCAAAAAAATAATAACAGCTTACAGTACTTATAAATAATTAATTTAAAAAGAAAACAAAACAAATCAATTTTGAAATAAATAAATATGTATTAAAAGAGTACGTAAGCATATAAATTGGTAAATGTAGATTGCGACCATGAGTATAGCAAAAAATTATGATAAATAAATAAACAAACAATATTAATGGAATAAATTAAGTGCATTGTCCACAAAACAAAATAAAAAAATGTTGCTTTACACATTCTTGTATCATTCGAACAGATCATCGCCTAAATTAAATTTAATTTAATTAAAGTTTTAGAATTGGAGTTTTTATGTAACAGGAAGATCTTACTGGATATCTACTGATTAGCGTTCACAGTATTGGTTACATTAGCTCATCCCGTTAAGGTACGCCAACAAATCATAAAGCCCCCGTTTTGCTGGTAATTATAACATTATGCTCCGCGAGCGTCATCGGTATGTCACGGTAGACAGGGATAAGCTTTATTCCCATCATTGATGTTGAATGCCGAATCAAATGGGAGTACTTACACTGACCACAATTAAATTTTGCTAGCATTAAAATAATTTTTGATTGCCAAAAATCGGATTTGTATATATATATGTACTAAAAGCCTATTCCTTTGGCACGTCCGTTAACTATTTCCGCACTGCCGCAGCATAGCCACAGCCATTTACTCATTAAACCTTATCTGAAACCAGCAAAACCGGTCGCACCGCCTTAAAAAAAAAGTTACCACACCGCTCTGTCAAAGGTTTGCCGCAGCAAAAAAATGCAACCCTGTCCACAACACCACCCAACGCGAGCAGGTTCTATAAAGTTAATAATTTAAATTCATTTAATCGATAGGCTTTCGGTAGACACGTTTTCCCCTGTTGGCGAGTACAAAAGCCTATCGCAAATCGAATAATTAAAATTCCTTTTGGAGCACGCCAGGTGCAGCAAGTGCGAGCGACTGCTTGTACAATTATTTGCTTTTAATTAAAACAAATATTAGCGTAACCTGGAAAATAATTGAAGAGTTGATATTGTTGAAATTTTGGTCACGGGATGCAATCGATTTGAGGTCGGATCTCTCTGACGGTGATGCGGATCTATCGTAGGTGTTGAGCAATGCCGTCGATTATATGCAGGCGTGCGGTCGCTTTGGCGAGGCAATTGAGGGATAGCAGCCGAGATGATTAAAAACTGCATAATCAATTGCATCGATATGAGGTATAAATCGTAAATTGCAGTGATATGGGCATGCTTCGGTATTTCGAAGAGATATGGAGCAAGGGAGATGTGAAACATTTTAATACATAGAGATTTTTGTGTATTGATCCTTTGATTCCACATTATTATCTGTTTGCAGGACGTGATGAAGCCATATTGTAAATTCCAACACAGTCGCAGTTTCGCATCCTTTTTTGTTGTGACGACAAGAATTGGTTTCCTAGTCGTTGCTAACTGACTGAAGCGTATGCAGTTTTATAGTAACAAGCTAAAAAAATTAAAGAAACAATCCACCATTGTCATCTTCACGGATTTTCAGAGGAAGAATATTCGAGCAAGGAGGTGGCATTTTGTCTTACTTACTTACTTAAGGTGGCGCTACAGTCCGGGGTGGACCTGGGCCTCAACCAACAAGCGTCCCCAGCCAGCTCAATCTTTAGCTAGCTGCCTCCAGTTTCGCACGCAGAATTGGTTGAGGTCCCTTTCGACTTGCGTCCGCTAACTGAGTCGAGATCTTCCTCTACTGCGCCGTCCCTCGGGGGTGGATTCGAAGAAATTCCGGGCCTGTTTCTGGCTAAATCGATGTCGCTAAACAGTTCGTACAGTTCGTTGTTATATCTTCTCCTCCACTCACCCTCTATGCAGACGGGACCGAAAATCACCCGAAGAATTTTCCTCTCAAAGCAGCCAAGAGCAACCTCATCCGCTTTTGACAAAGTCCATGCTTCTGCGCCATATAGCAGGACTGGGACGATTAAGGTCTTATAAAGGGTTACCTTGGTTGTTCGAGAGAGGGCTTTGTTTATCAATTGCTTTCTTAGCCCAAAGAAACAGTGATTAGCAAGAGTTATTCTGCGTTTGATTTCAGCGCTGGTGTCATTGTCTGGATTAATAGCGGTACCTAAGTAGACAAAGTCCTTGACTACCTCAAAGTTATATCTGTCTGGTGTGACGTTCTGTCCGAGACGTCGGTGTTGGGTGTCCTTTCTGGTTGACAGCATATATTTGGTCTTGCCCTCATTTACCGTTAAACCCATCTTCGCGGCCTCCGTGGCAATACTCACAAAAGCGCCATTGACATCACGCTGTGTTATTCCGATTATATCAATATCGTCGGCAAATGCGAGTAGTTGGACGGACTTCTGAAAGAAGTCTGGTGTTGGCGTGCGAGTTTTGCACAATTCATTCAAGTATGATGTTGAAGAAATCGCATGACAGCGAATCGCCTTGTTTGAATCCTTTTTTGACATCAAAGGTCTCGGTTAGGTCTTTACCGACCTTGATGGAGCAGCGTGCATTCTCCATCGTCATCCTACACAAACGAACGAGTTTGGTCTAGTGATGCCAAAACTAGACATTGCACTGTATAGCTCGTCTCAATAGATGCTGTCATACGCGGCCTTAAAATCGTGGGTATCGATTTGCTGTTCCTGGGTTTTTCCAAGATCTGCCGCAGTGTGAATATTTGGTCGATGGTAGTTTTTCCTGGCCTAAAGCCACACTGGTATGGACCGACCAGGTTGTTGACGAATGGCTTTAGGAGTTCACACAACACGGCAGATAAGATCTTGTAGGCAAGGTTCAGAAGACTGATACCTCTATAGTTGGCGCAGTTTAGAGGGTCTCCTTTTTTGTGGATCGGGCAAACAATGATGAGGTTCCATTCATCGGGCATGCTTTCTTCCGACCATATTTTACAGATGAGTTGGTGCATGCTCCTTACCAATTCACCGCCTGCTGCTTTGATAAGATCAGCCGCTGGGCCGTCAGCTCCAGCATTTTTGGTGGCATTTTGTCAAATCCTTGAAAATAGATATAATAATAATAATAATGGCGGCGCTACAGTCCGAAGTGGACCTGGGCCTAACTTCTCAGCAACCACTCGTGTTGTGCGCGCTATTGTTCTCTCACGAGTGGAAAGGACCTACAGTTTAATGCCGACTCCGAACGGCGAGATTGAGAAGCTTTTTTCTAGACAGTTATACTCTTTGAGCATTGTCAGTGACTCGAAAGAGGTGGGGCCGTGAACAATTTCTTTTTTTTGAAAAATTGTTTGTCTGGACTTGGAATCGAACCTAGACTGCGAAAGTCTAGTGCGCATGGGTCGACGCACGAACCCACACGGCCACGTCGCCGTATGTAAATAACTGACTTGCAAAGTTCCCTTGTAGTGTGTTACATTATCTTGCAGTCTGTTGGGTTTGTGCAGGCGTGGAGAACTTTTTGTTTCTGTTAAAAGGTTACATTGACATTTGATTTAATTTAATCAAAATGTCTTTATCAAAATGAGTTCATTAAAAGAGAAAATCAATCGACCAACGCAACACTTTCATCAAGTTCTTTCCACTGGAAGTCAATGTCTAGCTTGATGTGATCTACGCTGAAATATTGGAAGCGAAGTAAGCCCAACTGATTGAGGGGTAACCAATCATAAATTGCGAAAGCAAGTACATTGCCAAAATAATTAAAAGTAAAACCGATCGGTCTATAATGTATGTGAGATTATTTAGTCAGTGGCCGCCGCCATGGCGTAATGGGTAAATGCGCCGACTTCAGTACAGACAGACATTATCAAATCATACGGCTCCCATTATTGAAATATTACATTTCAATTTCGAACGAAGAACATCCCCATCCAATTCTCACACCCAAGTTCCTAAAAATACAACAAATAGGATATGTATATGTTTGTAGACTTCTTGATCTTATACTCCTACAATTGTTTTGCAAATATTAGCCAAAAAGGGTAAAATATGGACATGCGAGAAATGTGTTTTTAAGTCCATATTCCGAGATATTAAAGATTTGGTCGACAGTTTCTGTGAATTCTCCCATATCTGTTTCGGCAGTTAATTGCATAACATCAATTTGGGCACAGTTAGCACGATTAGAGATACCGCTCGATCGCATTAATCGAATTATTTCGGGGAATTTCTTTTTTGCGGGTTAAATTTGGATACATATTTTAAATCGTGACCAACTGAATTGTTTTATTTACGCTTAGGTTAGTAAAAATATGTAATATATGTCTAATAAGTACTAATAATCAAAAATTTCCGTGAATCATATTACGCTTCTATATTTTGATGATAATGAAAATCTGAGTGATGACGAAAACAATGGTGTAAGGAAAACATGGTGTACTTGATAGTATATCAAAATTCGCGGGTTTTGAATGTATAACCTTATTCTGGGAAATTTTTAACACTTGATAGATATAAATATGCACAATTTAATTTAGTGTATAAAATGGAAATAAGCAAGTTGCACTCGCACGGGGAAGGTTCCGTCGCATAAATATTTTTTGATAGACGAATTTCTGAATACTGGGCAACTGAATTCGTTGCCTAACTATTTGAGTTCAATTTTCTTCTAATTACAACACAAATCAACTATTCATAACAACATGCATGCGTACATGTACGAATATTTCTATCCAATTTTATCTAACACAGAAAATCCATTGAATCATACTCAATCACTACTCATGCCTGCTGTTTGAACATTGCTCTTGGGCATTTAGGCGTTGAAATAAACGAATGCGAGAGATAACACTCACCATTGTATCGAGTGATCGATCTCAGCATGGAATTTATGTATAAATATGATAATCTTTGATATTTTAGATCTTTGATATCTTAACATTTGCACATAAATCGATGTTTTGATATTTACCATTTCTTAATGTTTACGCTGAGGTCTTCAAAACTGCGTTTTAAGATCTTTAAAATTAGCTTAACGATGTTTTACCATTTTTGACCAATATTTTCGACACTGTTAGGGCCAAAGTGCTTGATACAGTTTTAAATGAAGTACTCATTGAAAGTTTCGTGATTTTTTTTCAGATTTTTAAACACTTTGATTTAGAAATGGGAGGGAGACGCATTAAAACCGACTTTGGAGTTCCATATTTTTAAAACGGTACACTGGATCGAAAAGTGTTAAGGTAAACCTTCACCTCATTTCAAAGATCTGTCGATTGATGTATAACTCGATTGTGTGCGTCACTGTTTCAAAATCCATGGCAACGGACTCATTCATAAATGCTATATTGCGCACGATGTACAAAGCAAGGAGTTCACAAATGCATGAATTGACATCACTGCTAAACAGAGAATTCATAAATCTAGCAGAGCTTTTTTCATTGCGCAATTTTGAGCGCAATCCTGCATGGTTTTGCATTTATTATCGTGCTGTTGGTAGTGTCATCTTGTTTGATTTTCTTTTACTAAAAATTACTGAATCTACTACAGATAAGTAAGTTTTAATGAAATTTTTAATTCTTTAAATCACTAAATATATAAATAAAAAACTAGGGACCGTGCGATTAGGCTATGAGGCGGAGTTTTGCTCCGGGAAAAGATCAAACTGAAATATCTGGTCAAACATTTTGCACGTAATCCTGAAAATACATATATCCTCTTTGTGGTATCTCCAAGAAGGACATTTTTCAAAAATTGAACAACCATTTCTTAGCCCATGAACGTATAAATCAGCGCAATCAAACGTAATCAAGTAATCAAGCGTAATCAAACTGGAAGGCTACTCGTTGGGAACATTTTGATGATGTCGATGAAGCACATACATACTTCTTTTTTTCCCTTTTTATGGCTGAGAAAAATGTGGATAGATGTGCTAACGATGTGCCTACGTTCGAGGTCTAAGGATCGAATCTCGAAAAAACACCTACGATTTTTTCACGCCTCCGGGTACAGGCCCAAGTCACGACGCAAAATTCGCCAAGTTGTGGTCTGGGAAAGGCCGAGTTATTGTTAGGAACGCGAAATCGACTGCTTCGGATTATCCTGCAAACTTTAACGGACGGCGGCGATGCTTTCGGCAGATCTTGCATTTTGTCGACGTACGTGTGTTCGTTTATCGTTTACTGACTCAAATTTATCCATTGATCGTCTTTTCGGTAGGACGATTATGGCGACCGTAAAATGGGCGAAGCGCGCGGAATGTTGCCCGAAAAAAACATCCATTTAATAAAACAATTTTATCTGCGCATGTTGTTGAACGCTATGTCCGACCATGGTGATTTGACAAAACAGACTGGATAAATGACAGTCAAATTGACAGATGCTTTAACAGTATGGTCAGTACTAACTGCCAATGTGCGGATGCCCCTATTGGAAGACCCTTTATTACGTAGTTTTCTTCATCTTTACTCCAAATTAAGCAAAATAAATAAATTGTATACATTTAGTCCTTATCTGATTAACTACCTATTATTTAAATTATTTATTCATTCACATTTCATTTAACCACAACTTTTATCTGCTTGAACCATCGCCTCACCAAAAATTGATTGACGAACGCACGATTCTTCGGCAGTAGTCAACAGCCAGCAATAAAAACGATTAAGTTTTGTAACGGGTAGAGACTACGAGTAAGCTTACTATCGCCATTTCTAATCCAATCTACTACTTCGCTGATGACAGTACCCTCAGCTTTTCATATTCATTCTAAGACTCACGTCCTTGCTCTTCAGCCATAGAATTGGAGCGGCAGCGTATGTTAAGCACATTAAATTCCGACCTTGACAGCATATTTAATTGGGGTAAAAACAATAGAGTGGAATTTAATGCTTCCAAAACTTAATGCTGTCTACTGTCACTTAAGCGATCTCAAAATAATCAGCCATTATCCCTGAATGGCGCTTATGTCGATGAAACTGAAAAATTTTCCATCCTCTGTATGTGTATCAATTCAACACTTAGTTGGATTGACCACATATTCGAGGTCGCCAAAAATGCTGTGAAATGTCTAGGTTTCCTATAGGGTCTTCCCTTTATTATGTAGTTTTCTTCATCTCTACTCCAAATTAAGCCAAATAATTTATTTGTATTTTCATTATTTATTTGTATCTTTCGGGTCACTGACAATGCTCAAAGAGTATAACTGCATAGAAAAAGCTTCTCAATCTCGCCGTTCGGAGTCGGCATTAAACTGCAGGTCCCCTCCACTCGATCCACTCCACTCGAACAACGATACATCGATGGTTTTCCGATGTTTTATTTATCATCTCCATCACACAAATTGTTGGTTATATTTTCGACGTACTGTACCTAAACAACAAAATACTAGTCTTGTCAGTTTCAACCCAAAAACTTTCTGTCTTCCGTTTCGTTGGTGATTGAATTTTTACTTTGTGGCTTGTCGGGCTAACGAAAAACCCAAAGTGTTGTTGGAGGATCCTACGGTTCGGAATTAGGGTTCCCGTTTTTTATATCGAGTCGCTTGCTCCAAGACTGACACCTGCTTCCAGCAGCACCCCCTTGGTGAACAGGCGTTAGTTTGGCTGTTGACACAGATGCAAACGCATCCAGCCAATACATGCCGAAACATTCACCCTCTCCGACTAACTAACGAGTCACAGTTCCATAGGAGTTGGGTACCCAGTCTCCTTGAGGGTTACTCGACCACTTGGAGGTTCGAAGTAGGATGTTAGACTAGGAGAGGCTAAGATATAACAAAGTTACATTGTATAGCGCATCTCTAGCTCTTTACACCCCATTATTATTACACAAATAAGAGCACATTTAATATATAACATATCATTAATGTTTAACGAAATGAATGAACGATGTCGATGAACGATGTTTGACAGTTTTGCCGTCGATGTATCGTCGATATATCGGTTGTCAAAACATCGATGATAACGTCGATGCTTATGAACGAAACATCGATGATTTGCAAACATCCCTAGTTCCCACCCCTGTGTGGGAGCCTCCGTGACGGCTGAATACCACTTTTGAGTTTATACATTCTTATACCAGAGATTTAAAAGCTGCCTGATTATCTGTGAATGCAATTATCACGGGCGAATATTATGTTCCATTTAAGGCATGTCGATGCTTTATAGATTCCAAAAATACATAGTCATGATTTTTGCCCAAGACTTGCTATAATCATCAGGAGGACGAAAGTAGTTACTGATATTTAGTACGTATATCAGAGAAGACGCGACTATCTAACCGTCTTATCTCTCATATCTATCCGCATTTACTTATAAATATGAATGAATATTGCTAAAAGAAATATGCCACAAGTCTTAGATCCCTTTTGGGTATGAGGGTTTAAAAATTTCTATCGAGGTAGTCGGTGGTTTGGTGAAATGAGAATTACAGTTTCTCCGAAGTGGCATAGTGGAGTTTTGCATTGATGACTCTGCTAGTGAACAGTTGAAGCAAAATTGTCTGCCCAATACAAATGAATCCCCACCACTTAAGAACGGTTAAAAAGATACGCCCATCAGTGAAATTTTTCACCGGAAACTGCGAACAAAAATTCAGCACGTTTCCATTGTGTGCAAAATCAAAAAGAATTTCAGGTTCACTCCACCCTAGCAATAGAACATGAAACAGTGATAAACTCAAAAATATTTCATTCTTTCCGCCGCGCTTGGAAAAAAGCAGCAAAACCTCACCAACCTTCGCTCTCCACCATAGATCAAAGCAACTTTGTGCAACCATAGGAATTGGTGTCTGCAAAAAGAAGGAAGAAAAATGTTCATGGTGTTGGAAAATTTCACTCAAATCCAGTGCAAAAGTAAAATTCGCCTCCAGCAATGTTCAGAATTTCAGGAGGCACGGTTCCGACGCCATCTACGCTCAAATTGAATACACATGTGGCTGGTAGAGCCTCCTTTTTCATGCTGGACTTTTTTAAAAGTTTTTTGTTTTTGATTTTATTTTCACTTGCTGAGCTAATGAATGCCAGCAACTTAATTTAATCTCGCTTAATGCCCTTCCGTCCTGCTAATATACACACTCGGATTGCACACATAGTTGCATGGGGATCGTTGCAAAATTGTAACTGGAAGCGACACCATAAAGAACAACAGTGCACAACGGCTATAGTTATACAAGAGAAACGGATGGTGAAGGCGGATATCCTATGCAGAATAGGTAGGTAGGTAGAATTTTTAGCTTCCATTAGGTGCGTCCACTTTGATCTTTTGTAAATTCAAATTATGGAAATCGGGCGGTTTATTTATTTTACAGTTTTCTTTTTAATCAGCAGTTAAAAAACAAACACTAAATCAATACATCACCACAATTGAGGTGTGGTTCACATTACTTCATCATTGGCTTCATGGAGATTCTGGGATGTAAATATGCAGTCGAGTATTGCGACACCATTAGGCCGTTTCGGTGTCGGTGAAAGTCGGCTCACTTAATTTGTGTCCAGTGCAGCTATTGAAACGATATTACACCTCACCACAACAGACATCTGCGGCAAGGAATTTGCAGCAAAATTGGCGCTACGGCCCAAAGAAATCTCACAGTGGAGAAAGCAAAACGTAGGCCATGTACACATATTTAACTTGTATAACTTTCTTGAGGAATCTACGGACTATCTAGCCCCAGTCGTGGACTTCAATATTAAATAGGCACCAAAATACCGAATAGACAAGAATGGAAAACAAACTCGGTGCTAAGCAGTAACAACGCAAAGGAGATCTACACAGACGGGTCTAAGACTGGTAGTGGAGAAGGTGCTAAAATTTTCTCGGAACAACTCCAAATCAGCCAGTCCCTTACCGAACCACCGTAGTGTCTTCCAAGCGGAAATTACGGCTATTCGTGAAGCCGCTGAATGGCTATCAATGAACATGATATCGAGAGAGGATATCGTAATATACACCGACAGTCAAGCAGCTATAAAAGCACTCAAATTACCAATATTAAGATCAAAATTGGTGCTGGCTGGAGAGGCATGTTGAGTGAGGCCCAGGTCCACCTCGGACTGTAGCGCCCTAAGAAGAAGAATAAGAAGGTCAAAATTGGTAAGACTCTGCCGTATATCTCTAAATGATGTGCTGGGTTCCTGGTCATAGGGATATACCAGGTAACTGCGAAGCAGACGAGCTAGCCAAAAGGGGTACCATAATCAGTGACCCAAACATTATCAACATCTCTGTGCCAATAGGTACATTGAAAACCAAAATCTCTGAACTAGCAACCAGCAGGGCTACAGAGAGATGGAGAAACCTACATACCTGTCAACACGCAAGGAAAACATGGCCAAAAATAAATCTGCGGAAAACAACAGCCATCCTTAGCCTAAGCAGAAACAATCTGGGTAACCTAGTAAATGTCCTCACAGGACACTGAGCTATGGGTAGACACGCCGCAAGACTAGGGTTACCATTTAACGACTACTGTGGTAGATGCATGGATGAAGAGGAAGAGGAGTCCCCCTCACACCTACTATGCAATTGTCCAGCCTTAGCCTCCATAAGGAAGAAAACCCTGGGAGAATATAATCTAAGCTCACTAGCTGACATATTCGGAAAGGACGTCAAAAAATTATGACTATTCGTCCAAAAATCGAACTGGTTCTAGAAATGAGCGGCAGGAAGCCGGATGTGGCAACACAATGGACCCTATGGGCCTAAGTGAATCCAATGTGCATACGTTGGAAGCCACCATACCTACTTACCTACCTACCTAATGTTAAGTTAATACACTTTTATCCGGTTTTTCAAATCTGGTCCAGTTACCATTTGCCGTTGGGATCAAATGATAGCACTATCACTGGAGCGGTCGATCAGTGGTCCAACTGTGGTTATCACAGTGGACCAAAATGGTCCTTGTAAGTGTGCTGGTGAATTCCATAGCAGCCCCCTAACCTAACCTAACCTCTATACCACAAATATTACTTGTATTCATTCTGTATGTACTTATGTAATACTTTATTCGAAAATTGAATTGACTTTGAAACAGAAGGAATTCTACTTGCAGATTATTCTTCGATTATTAAGATCACACACATAAAAAGGATCATCAGAAAAAAAAACAAAATCGCTCCTTCTTCCACAGCAGTCAAAAATCCGAAATAATAGGTGTCATCAAGTTTCATACTTCTTCTGCTTGTGGCCCTACATTTAAGGGTGGATCTGGGCCGCAATCAACATTCCTCTGCAGCCAGCACGATCTTCCGCTAACTGTCTTCAGATTCCCACTCCAAGTTGGTTGAGGTAGGTCTCTCCAGTTGGATACGCCAACTTAGACTTGGACATCCTGTGTTGCGTTGCCCCACTGGTTCAGAGTCGAAGACTCTTCGGGTCGGAGCGTTGTTGTCCACGCGCTATATATGACCTAGCCATCTTTGGCGTTGGATCCGTACAGGCCTGGTTAGACTCATGTCGCTGTACATCCCACACAGTTCGTGGTTGAATCTTATTCTACAAATGCCATCAACGCAAACATGACCAAATATTTGATGAATAACTTTTCTCTCCAAAAGACCATCCGCTTTCGATATTGTTCATGCCTCTGCGCTCTAAAGGTAGCCCTAAACGATGAATATGTTCGCCGATCTTGCTCGTTTGCGTTATCCCCTAAACGGCGAACACATTTGGCGAACATTCATTTCGTGTTGTTTCTTCAAACCGTCAACCGTGATGGGGAAGCGCAAGTGGTGAATTCCTCGATAAAATCGTGGCTGACTGTTGACATTGTGCTTAATCCGCGATATGCACTCGGCGACGTTCACAGCAAAAATGAGGTTTGCTTGAGAACATGGCCCTACACGGCGAACATCAAAGTCAACGAACACGACAAAATCGAAATTTTCCGCGAACAGCGAGCGGCTCGCGATCCAGCCCATACACGATGAAAATGCGGCGAGCCCGAGCAAGTTCGGCGAGCATGTTCGTCGTTTAGGGCTACCTTAAAGCAAGACTGAACAATTTGAATTGAATTGAATTGAATTGAAGAACTCGGGGTGTGTCATGTTTGTAACACTAGTACTGCGACCGTGAAGATATATTGTACCCCTTCTTCTGATCCAGGATTTTAGTGCTGGCTTCAAGGATTTCTTGAAAGTCTTTCCCTATTACGTTTGTTTGGTTTGACATTTTAAATCTTTCTCGGGCAAGACTTATACAGACGGTCAGTATATGTTCCATAGTTTCTTTGGCCTGTCCACATCGCCTACAGATTTTTGTGCTGCTGAGACTGAATTTGTGAAGGTGATAGTTACATGCCCAACGTCCTGTTAGTGCTTCACATAGCACTCTTAGGTCTGCTTTATTAAGTTCTAGAGCTTCTTTGGTTCGTTTGGGATGGTAGTTTTGTTCCATGAACATTCTTGTGTTTAATACACTCTTGGCTGTTCCAGAACAGATTCCTTTGTTTGATGATCCATTTGTGTAGATGTAAGTTTGTATCCGCGTTGGGGTAAAGGGGTGCCCCGTAAAAGGTACCTGAGCACCTTTCTTGGCTAGTATGTCAGCCTTTTCATTTCCTTCGTAGTTTTCATAGCCTGGCACCAAATCAACTTTAGCCTGTTGTTTTCTGTCACTTTGTTTAGTATTTTGTGACATTCCCAGACAGCCTCCGAGTTAAAGATGTAGCTTTTTAGTGCTTTAAGAACCGCTTGGCTATCTGAGAATATGTATATTTTGGTATTGGTGGGTTTTCTATCGTTAGTGCGGTGTGCTGCTTCATTGATTGCGAATAGCTCAGCTTGAAATATTGTTGACTCATTACAGAGAGGAATGTGAAGGCTGCATCTTGGTCCTATCACTCCAGCCCCTACCTTGTTTTCAGATTTCGACCCATCTGTGTATCGTTTTTGGGCTCCATCGTTCATCCACGAGGGGTTATTATTCCATACTTCTCTGCTTGGTATGAGTACTTTGTAAAGTATTTTGAAATTCAACTTTGGGGACATCAGATCACTCACTCGTGTCAACTCCCAAATGAGTGAACAAGGTCTTGTACATAGTCAACTTGGTCTTCCGAGAGAGGGCTCTATTACTCAATTGCCTTTTGAGCACAAAAAACAGAGGTCAGCAAGAGTTATTCTGCGTTTGATCTCGATACTGATGCTGTTTGTACTGTTTACTGCGGAGCCAAGGTTCACAAAGTCCTTAACTACCTCAAAAATACAGCTGCCTATGGTGACTTTCTGGCCAAGTCGTCGATGTTGTGCGTTCTTTCTCGATGACAGCATATACTTGGTTTTGCACTCGTTCACTGCCAAACCCATTTTAGCCGCTTCCGTTTTAATACCAGCAAAACGCATCATTGACGGCTCGCTGTGTTCACCCAATCACGTCAATGTCATCCGCGTAATCTAGTAGTTGTACGGACTTTTTGAAAATCGTGCCTCTTGTGTTGGCCAATGAGTTTTGCACAATCTTCTCAAAAACGATAGGTAGGTAGGTAGATGATAGGGTGCCCTTGCGATATGGTCGCGGCTACTGAGAGCAACAGTTGGGTCCATTGTGCCCTATGTGTGGGGAGTGTACCCCGTAAGACCTACACTTTTGCTGCTTATTAGAACCACCCAGATTGTTGTATATATCTCAGGAAGTCCTCAGCTCTATTTTTTTCAGATCCTCCAGCTCGTCGAACAAGTTACTGCCTAGTGTTAGCAGTCTCCTTCCCCGTAGGGCTGGACAATGGCATAGCAGGTGGCGGACGGACTCTATTTCCTCCTCGTCCCTGCAACTTCTATAATAGTCGCTATGGGGGATACATTCTGGCATGAGTGCCTATTTTTCAATTTCAATTCAATTTTTAAATTTTTTCAATGTCCGGTGAGAACTCCCATAACCGCCAGTATATCCTTGCAAATTTCTCAAGAACTATGTTAAAGAATTCACATGACAGCGCGTCGCCTTATTTAAAACCTTTTGTGACATTGAAGGTTTCGGTGAGTTCGTTACTGACCTTGATAGAGCAGTGATAGCTCTCCATCTTCATCCTGTTCAATCTGGCGAGTTTGGCAGGAATGTTAAAACTAGACATGGCGCTGTATAGCTCGTCTCTATGCACGCTGTCATATGCGACCTTGGAATCGACAAATAGGTGGTGTGTGTCTCCGGGATCTACCGCAATGTGTAGATTTGATCGATAGTGGACTTCCCTGCCCTGAAACCACACTGATACGGACCTATCAAATTGGTGACGAAAGGTTTCAGGCGTTCACACAGAATGGCAGAAAAGATCTTGTAGGCGATGTAAAGGAAACTTATCCCTCGATAGTTGGCGCAGTCAAAGGAGTCTCCTTTCTTGTGGACTGGCCAAACGATACTAATATTCCACTCATCGGGTATACTTATATTATCATCGGTATACCATATTTTGCTGATGAGCTGGTGCATGCGGCTTACTATTGACCTTATTGAGCGACACTTACCTATAAGGCCTATAATTCTATAATTCTTGAAAGAAATTATACCAACTGCGACATAGCAATAATGTCGGACAGTCGAGCCGCTATTATGGCACTAGACTCCTACATCATCAAATCCAAGTTTGTATGGGAATGCTTACAAAAGCTCAAAGAGTTGAGTTGAAGAAACCGAGCACAACTCTACTGGATACCTGGCCATACGGGGATAGAAGGCAATGAAATGGCCGACTCCTTGGCAAGGAAAGGAGCATGAACCATTCTGCGCTGTAGGAGACCATCTCCTCAGAGAAGAATTCAGGGAACTGGAAAGAAGGAATCGGATAGAAGCCTGAAATAACGCTCGTGGAATGAAGCAGGACAAGAAACTCCTAGGGCAATATAACCGGAAGGGATTCGAGGCAAGCATCAAAATGAGCAAGAATAACCTCCGTATCCAAACAGGCTTCCTAAAAGGGCACTGTAGACTCAGGGAGCATCTAAGGAAACTAGGGGTATCAGAAGAAGGTCTCTGCAGATTTTGTGGAGAATTTAATGAAATACCAGAACATATACTGGGTTTTTGTGAGGCACTGGCCCACAAAAGAAAAAGAAGTCTGGGCAAGTACCTACTATCAGAAGAAGAAATGCAATCACTAGAACCATCTTTCATTCTCAGATTCCTGAAGGAAACTGGCTTAGACTCTTACTCTAGAACAAATTTCTTCACCTATGCGCAATAGGAGTCCATTACCCTCAATACAACTCTGAAAAGAACTGTATTTGAGGGGAACTCATAATTGGGCTAAGGTATTGAAAGGGGGCACAATAGATCTTAAAGGTCGCGGTGCAATATACCCTCAACAATAATAATAATACCTATAAGGCCACGATGCACATTTAAATTTTCATCGGTCATACACAAACGTTTAGTTTTACAACCTACTAAATTTCTGGCCAAATCAGAAGAGAACCTGGGTCGGGGATTATGATTTTTGCAGATTTGTCGAATTTATAATAATAATAATAATAATAGCGGCGCTACAGTCCGACGTGGACCTGGGCCTAGCTTCTCAGCAACCACTCGTGTTGTGCGTGCTACTGTTTAATGCCGTTTTTTCAGGGGACCTACAGTTTAATGCCGACTCCGAACGGCGAGATTGAGAAACAGTTTAGTCTAGACTCTTTGAGCATTGTCAGTGACTCGAAACAGGTGGAGCCGTAAACAATTTTTTTTTTGGAAAAATTGTGTGTCTGAACTGGTATTTGAACCTAGACTGTGAACGTATAATGCGCATGGGTCGACGCACGAACCCACACGGCCACGACGCCCGCTATTTGATTTGTCGAATTTGTCGAATCAAAATAAGTTAAAGTTGCGTTTGTGTTGGCAGTCTCCCGCATGCCCAGCCAGTGGCTGATTCTCTTCGAGTACCATATTTCGAGTTGCATTAGGAGCCAAGAAAATACGTAACAAATTCATTAACAGTAAAGATAAGCATACTTTAAAAACTGTTAGCATTTTTAAAGCATTTCAACTAACTGAACACATCTGCGAAGAGCTTGTAGCGGATGTAATGATAAATCTCAGCCATCTGTCGTCAGAAAAGGAAAATAAAAGAAGCGAAATAATTGCCGGATACAATTCTCCAGCCCAAAGCATAAGATTTATGCAATTTCCAAAAGCCGGTATGCCGCTATCGAATGAGCCACAGCATAAAAGTAACACAAAACTCATTCTCTTCTCTCTTCGATTCTTTCGAGCTATTCACCGTTTGTACACTTTGCCAATAAACTACTCCTCGCACTTAAACTTCCCCGCATGTGTTTGGTGCTACAGTTCAATCAAAACACCTGAATTTAAGAATACCTTCCGTACCATACGCTCAGGAATTTCATCCACTGGTATTTTCAACCCTCATTCATCAACAATCGGGAGGACACTATAAAAGTCTAACCACACTGACCGTCCATCAATTCCCTTATCCTTTGAGAACACATAAATCGACAATCACAAAATCCCAGATAAAAGACACCAGTCCACAGGTTCTGTAACGTCCTGTGAGAGTGCCCCGTTCATCTCCCCACACCAGATTGACAAAAGACGCTGCAGTAAAAAGGCAGAACAAATTCCAAAACGAGAACACAAAAACCGTCATGCGGTAGGATCAAATCTCTGAAATCCCTATGAGGACACAGGGAACATTGATTTATCTGTTAACTTCTTCTGTCCTCCACCCGTCCGCAGGTTAAAATGTTCTCAAGTCATTCTTAGAGAGGTCGACACATGAAGAGGGAGGAACTAGACGTAATAGTTTCCAACTTGAGTTTTGATAAGGATGCGGAGGAATGTGCGGGGATGTAATGTAAACTTGTACGACTGTCATCCCGCTTTCTACACAAAATCTAAACAAAATTCATTTCTCATCGCCAAGAAACATTTACTGACAGTTGGTTAGGTAAACCGCTCCACAAAAGCCCGTGAAACAAACCCCCTCACAATTGTCCTCCGATTACCCACCCCCAGCTAAGTGGTTTTGGGTGGTGCACCGCGGCGGGGGTGACTTAAAATTAAATATAAGAAGAAATGCATTTCCAACTTGGATACGAGTACAATCTTATCCATAGTTGAGGTTCTTCTAAATCTGCCAGTTGTGGTTGTGGTTCCAATGGTATCTTGACGTGTACGGCACTGTATTTGAAAGTAATATTGCTTTTTCTGACGACGACGTAGACGAGGGCAACAACGAGCACAAAGACTTTACCCAGAAATACACATCTGGGCCTTCGAAAAAAAGCTTTTAACGTCTCCTGAGCAGTATGGAGGTTGATGCCATGACAGGATGTCTTAGCCAAGCTTCCAGGAGTCGTAGCTCCACGGTAAGATTCATTGAAATTGAGAAACATAAAAATGCATTCACCGAGCACCGCCACTTCCATACATATGAACACACAATCGCATGTACACATGTTCGTACGAGAGGTATATAAGTATATCCAAGGAATAGCGGTGTTTTTGCAAAAGGGCCCGACTTCTGTAGGCATGGCCGGACGGGTGGTTGGCTGGATTGGAGTGAAAAGGAATAGGGAATAAAATTCTTGAGTTGTTCGACTTTCGATGTAATAAAAACCGAAGCAGAGCTAAGGACTTAAGTGAAGACAGGTACAATATGTGATGATGGTGATTCCGAGTGGGTGGCTCAGGTTCAATTGTGTTTACAAGGGATTGAGGTAAACTGTGCCTTGGGAAAGAAAACATTGAGTTGCAACCGGCTAAAAAGGGAGGGAGGGCTGTAGAGAAGACAGCAAAAAGGAGAGCAAAAACCAACGCAGTGGTAGTTTAGCAAACAATGTTCACGACTGCTGCCGTGTATTAGACAGAGTTTTGGTAGGGAGCGGTGATGGCGACTGCGGTTATGGCGGCGACGACGTCGGTCGGAAGGTAACGGCAAAGATTTGCTATTTGTATGCTCAGGTTAATGTGGATTTACAGGATTACTCAGAGTTTGTTCTTCTCTTTTGGTGGCTGCAAAATGTTGAGCTGCAACAGCACGGGATGAATGTTTGCATTGTTGAATGAAATATGTAGTCTTGACCTACTTTTTGCTGTGCATCTTTGTTCGACTTTCATCTAGACCCAGAAGAAGCAGAATGAGCATGAGGGAAAAAGTCAAGAAATCGCTTCTTGAGATTTTCACATTTACAAATATACTACTCAGGGATAAGACTTACTGTTCACTTTCTTTTCTTTAACCAGTTGGGTTGCGTAAGAACAATGCTGGAGGTAGCTGAGGGATATTTACCACTTTGATTCGTACCCTGGAGTGTATTTAGTGTTGGAATTTAGAATCTGTAGTTCTTTTGGGGGAAATGAAAACGTATTTAATCCAAATTGTTCTTGGGAAGGCGGAAACATGTTTGCTTCTGTTGGCTTCAAATAATTGATTTGCATTTAAACTTGGCCAAATTTCCAAGGCTGCTCCTTCCTTTAAGTCATTATTGTTTAAGATAAACTTAAGAAATTGTTGGAAAAATGTTACAGCGAAACATCAGGTTTGCTGATTCGTCCGAAATCAACCATCCAAGCAATAATTGAAATGATTGATCAAAAATCAAAAAAGTGTATAATGACTCAATAAAACTGACAGTACATCAAACAAGACGCGTATTAATTGTGCATTGTGAAAGTAAGGACCATAGAATAATATACAGTGGCGGAATAGCACACAATCTTCGCAGGCAGTTCAAGGAAGGAAATGCATATGCCTTCTTTACGCATGCATAAAAGGTTTAACTCCTTCAGGGCCGGTGGTATGAAAAACGTACCACATATCTAAACATTTGTCTATACTTTTTTTCTATACCACATTTCTATACAAATTGAGAAAAAAATACATGCAATGTAAGAGTGAGACGTATATATAAAAAAATTTGGGTAATTTTAGATGACTCTCTTTAATTTAAATTGAATTTAAATGGTTGACCGTTTAGAAAAACATCATCAAACCTCTGTACAAGATGCAACCTGAGAATGAAAGAAAACGGATTCCACTTCCTGGCAATATGTCCAATTTACAAAGACATAAAGCTTATTCACTTCGGAAAGTTATCACTACATTGTTAGTGAACAAACGAAAAACATCCTAAATGGAAGTAACTGCGTTGTTCTCTATGAATTTATTGAGACAGCATCCTCATATAGAAATAATATTCTAACAGAGTTCTTGTAAATATATAATTAATTTAGAAAGAAAAGAAACAAGAAATAAGATTTGGTTTTTATGAAAATATTAGTCAATCAGGCAGACGGCAACGCCATTGTCCACCTAAATTATTATTGTTTTATTTTAAAATGTATTGAATTGAATTATGTTATGTTAATCTAAAATTGAAACAAAATAAAATAATTTATATAATATAAATCTAAATCTAATTAACAAAGTTTAGACAACATTTCAAGTGATAATCGAGATGACTATCAGCGCTATAGATTTCAGGGTGAAGGAAGGGTTTTTCTGGTCACTTAAATAGCAACCATACTGTTCTTACGAATTTATCAATATTTTGTTTACTTAACAACCCGTAATAAAGTTACTAAGTACATTTGTAACGTAAGTACATTTGTTACTCGTTTATGATAACACTAAATGTCATGAGATGTATTTGAAGATGGGAAGAGGCCCAAATTGCTTAGAAAAAAAGGCGTGAAACCATACGCAATATGAGAGAGAAAATTTCAAGTGTTACAGAAAAATCCAAATAGTTGCAAAGTTCGCGGAAGGTTGCTTATAATGCCTTACGTCATATAGAACTCTACGACAGCGCTAAAAATGTTCCAAGAACTCGAAGGGCGAGAAAAACAACAAGAAACGAGGATTGACTTATTTACAGAGCCAGTGTCGCCAACCCATTTGCAAGTTCCAAGGAAATTAAGAGCAGTGTTCTCAAAAATAATACAATTTCCGTGTCAGACAAAACAATAAGGAGGCGCCTCCAAGAACAAAACCTTAGAGGATGCATCACACAAAAAAGTCACTTATAACGAACATAAATTTAAAGACAAGAATATCGTTTGCACCTTAGCAAACCGTTGGATGAATGTGCTGTAGAGTGCTAAATCCAAGTTTTTCAGATTCGGATCATATGGAACAAAATGTTTGGGGATATTGGCCAAAATCAGTAGACCATCGACATGCGAATTGTGAAGATCTGAAAACGCAGTTTTGAAGACCTCAGTTTCACCGATATTTATCATTAAGAAATGATAATATCGATTTATGTGCAAGTTTTGAGATAGCAAAAATTTAAAATTTCAAAGTTTATAATTTTCATACATAAATTCCATGCTGTGATCGACAACTCCATAAGATGAGCAGTATCTTACATCCCTCTAAATACCCAACAGCAATGTACACACACACCTCAGGCATGAGTAGTGATTGGGCGTGAAGAAGGGGATTTTCTATGTTGAATAAATTTGGGTAGAGATATAGTTAATGTATATATGGAGGTTTGTTTGTTTGTATGTATGATTGTACCAAGGAATAGTCGATTTGATTTGAAGTTAATAGAAAACTTAACTGAAATAGTTTGAATTCAAAAAAACATCCCCCAACTACATGACTCATATTGAGACAGGACTGCCCCCTCTTCATTAAAACCCTAAAAGGTAAAGGTTCTAAATATGCCAGACGGGAGGCTCCCGAAATCGTTGCACTGCAAACGATTCGAAAATAAAACTTTTGGTATAGAAAATTCGAGGAACTCGCAAATAGTTGCCAAACAACATTCAGTTTGCTGGATGAAAATGGAATATGCCGCAAAGTGGAGTTTTTTGAACTTATTGCGAAGGTGGATGAAA
The DNA here is from genome assembly GCA_930367185.1 of Myathropa florea. NCBI lineage: Eukaryota > Metazoa > Arthropoda > Insecta > Diptera > Syrphidae > Myathropa > Myathropa florea. Next base: position 25,423,142 of record OV884005.1, on the reverse strand, counting down.
CGTATAGGGCGGACTTTATAAACGAAGCTTCTTCTTCTGTTCATAGAGCAGTATACAGCCAGCTCAACCATAATCTGTCTGAACTAAATTACTTCCGCATTAAAAACGAACACGGACTGATATCGGCCATTTTTAAAATGAGAGGAGAACTGATAGGACTGAACTTTAGACCACACCGAGGCGATCTGCCCATTTATTGCAGTCTTTGCAACCTCAACGAACGTGAGGATGTCTTGCATTTCCTAGAAAAATGTCCTATTCTATGCGAAATAAGACGGGATATCTTTAACAACAGCTATATGTCCGAACAGGAAGTTCGAGCCCTGCTGAACTGCGAACGCAACATAAACGAACTGTACAAGTTTTACAAAACTGCAATGTCATATCGTAACCAAATATTAAACGAAGCTTTCTAAGATAAAACGAGTACGAACAAAAAATAAAAAGTCTTATAACTAAACAAACTGACCAGTATAATAACAAATGATGATTGTTTGTCATCTAAATTAAAAGATCTAAAAAGAAGAGATTCAGTTACTTAGAGCACAAAATTCTTCCCTTACCACAAAGTATTGTCGTCTCCTGGAAAGACAATTGGCGATGCTGTCATGTAATCAAAGTGAAGGCGCTGTAGTATTGCATTTCCTAGCAAAAGGGAAAACTGACAAGCTTGACTTTGCAAACAAACCTGCGTCGGTCTTCTCAACCTACAAGGGAGTGCAACATTACCGGTCATGAAAGTGAAAGAATTCACAAACGTGGCATCAAACAGAACCCCCCTTTTAAACTTCTACCCCGGTAACACACAATAACATCATCTCGCTGCGACAAAACTAAAAGGTTCAGGCTTTGTAATACACCGAGAACAATTAATTATAACGCGCGACAAGAGAAAATTACTTTTAAACATAAAAACCGCAATAAGGTCATTAAACATCGATCAATATATTTGTAAAGGGAGTTTAATACGACCGACGGGAGTTTATTTTCAACAAGAGCGAGGAGTGGGAGTTAGTCAAAATTACATTTGGTTAAAGTAGCAGTCAGTATTTCGAAAATTGCATCAACACACCACATGATCATCGCAACGAAATGGTGTTGAACGTGTTCAGGAACGATCAGCAGGCAGTATGTTCCTCAGAAATCAACGGAACCAACGCAAATTGGAGAGGACTGCCATCTGTTTTTCTAGTATTTTTGCTTTTAATTTAAATGTTTAAAATAAGTTTTTATTTCCAGATTTTTTAAAACTAATTTTAAAATATGATAAGATATTGCCAAAAACATTTGCTGAGGGCGTTGAAACCCATTTTTTTAAATATTTTGCCAGTTATAATGTGAAGTGTTTTCCTGCTGTAAGACATAGCACACCCGGCATAGTAATTGGTGGTATGCTCTGTGCAATTAAAAATTGTATTAATGTTTTTATAACCTTTGAAACAACACAAAGTCAAAAAGTTTGAAATGAAAACTGCTTTTTAAAATGATCAGCGACTTTTTGTATTTCAGTCCTTTTGTTGCATATGCTTACATGCGTTATAATAATAATAATAATGGCGGCGCTACAGTCCGATTTTGACCTGGGCCCAGCTTCTAAGCAACCACTCGTGTTGTGCGTGCTATTGTTCTCTCACGAATGTGGGGGACCTACAGTTTAATGCCATCTCCGAATGGCGATTTTGAGAAGACAGTTATACTCTTTGAGCATTGTCAGTGATTCGAAAGAGGTGGAGCCGTGAAAAAATGATTGGTGTTTTTTTTTCGGGTCTCGATCCTTAGACTTCGAGCGTAGGAGCCGACACAACTACCCCCTACGCCACGGCGCCCACGCTTGAGCTTACATGCGTTACCATGCTTATATCTTCCATGCATAAGATACGCTATCGATTGGATGTTCACACATGTATGTATACAAATGTTACAGCTCATATTCGCTGCGAATCAGCAATAAGCATTCCGAAATATTGGGAAACAAACGCTCTCTTAAATTTATATTCCACCTGATCCTTCATTTTCATCGTCATCGTTTTGCCCTTAATTAATGAAATTATCTCAAGCTTATATGTGGGACCGCTACACTAACCCCACTTAAGGCTAATTACGGGGGCACGTTTAGGTCCCAACATCTTTTCCTGACACCCCTTGCTATTGACGTTACGTAATCAAATAATTATTCTGAATATAATCAAATTTATTTGCTGCGGGAACCTACGAACACATGCGACAACGCAAGGTGCCCAGGGGGTTGCTGACTGGAGGGTGACTGACAAAAAAGAGACTCCGCCATGTACGTACGTCAAACGACGAAATTAGAGAAAGAATGTGTTCGTTATGTTTCATGCATATTCACCTATTCACAAGGATAATTAATTTCCACTAATTACCGAATGAAATTCAGCACAAAGGCGACTAAGCTCGCGCACTATTCCTTTGAACAAACACACGTTCACACGCACACACAGTCACACAAAGAATATAAGAACAATTCCATACGTGGTGTTTTCATGGCAAATTTAATTAATTTATCCTGTGACAACAATGGGGAACAAATGCTCGCGAGCACAATTTTATGAGCGACTTTCCGAACGTGGCTTCTGTGGAGTGCGTTCATTACGCTGTCTACAGGGCAAACGAAACCCTTCGTGTCACCTCTTACGCTTTGGATGTAAACGTGTAGATGTGTGTGCATATTGTGAGTCCCTTAGGGATAAGCCACGCTCATATGCTATGCTGGTTTTCTGTCACGGCGCTAAAATTTTCCATTTTAAAAGGACGTAAGAGGGATCCTTCCAATTTACCAGCAACAATGCCAGCTCCTCATGGGAAAACTACGAGTAGAGTATGTAGATCGGAGCACTGCCAAGACAAACGTAAACTAATTAGAGAGCACGGTGGGAGTTGTCCTTGCTTGCGGATTTTTGGCAATTATTGTAAAATGCAAATTTCCTATGGTTATCCGCCTGAGGGGCAAAGAGGAAGAAGCGGCTGCTGTTGTAAATGTTATTATTATGCGATAATTTTGATTAGACTTGCGACTGCTACTTCGCGGTATGAGAATGTTTTGAAATGTACGGGCATATGTTGCTTGGAATGTACTTTTATGACACCTGTAACTTGTCTTCTGAACTAGGTCATCTTGCAAGTTTTAATTCGCATCATCATAATCCAGCCTCATGGCAGGGATTTAACTGTTTCATGGTTCACACAACAGACCGAATATTCCATTCAGGAGGAGAAAAAACGAAGAAGTTTTGTGAGGGCGATTCAAAGTCGAGTAGATGAATTATGCAGTCCTATATACAAAAGTTCCAACTCGCATCAGCTGGAACGAAAGCTTGGTTTTCGATATCCGCTTGACTGCAGCTTTGCTGTTTTTATTCTGCGTGGCTGAGCCAGAATTGATGACTGCATTCTCTTTGCCCTCCGAAGCACAGCTCGTAAGGTTTGAGGGTTTTTCCGCATTCCTTGCCACGTAGACCAAATCTACTTTCTTTTGAAGGCACCCGAATTAGCTCCATTTAGCTTTCGGTTCAAATAAATGACAGGATTAAGGTAGGTACTTTCTAGAGCATGACTTTCATTTAATTTTGAAGCTTTACTGTTAAAATTACCGAAGTAGCAGCGTTTGTCAGAGATTGTGGGGTGAATGGATTCCCTAACTATCTTAAAGTTTTAGCTGACTGAAGTAGAGCATTAAAAAGTGTGAATGATACATTCAGTTTTTACTCGATAGAATTTATTTCATGACTTTAAGAACATTTTGATCTGCATTTTCTTCACTTAATGTTAAAGTTTTCCCAGTGGTTTTCTGGCAATGTTTTATGATATTATTGTGATCACATTTTGGATCAATTTATTCCCTATTAACAACTATATTTTGTTTTTGTCCTTCCGAGTTCTGCATAATGATCTGGCTCATGCTCCTTAGGTTAGGGGACTGCTAGTGAATTCACCAGAACACTTACACCATGTTGGTCTATTGTGATACCCACAGTCAAACTACTACCATTGATCAACCGTTCTAGTGATAGTGCCGTTAATTTAATTCCAACGGCTAAAGGTGACTGGACTAGATTTGAAAAACCGGATAAAAGCGTATTAACTTTGCTTTCACTGGAATTCGAACCTGGGACATCTCTAACCCAAGGCAGTCACTTAACCAATTGCGTCTCGTTCGTGATATTGTTCTTTCACGAGTGAGGGGACCTACAGTTTAATACGGACTCCGAACTGCGAGATAGAGAACTTTTTTCTAGACAGTTATACCCTTTAACCCTCTAACGTCATCCTTCATCGAAACGACGACGCACTATGTTTTTTGCAATTTTTTTTGGGTTTTTATTGTTTGTTTTGGTCTCTATTTTCGTACAGCGCTGGTCGCTTGCAAGCTTTTGGTGAATGCAAACGTGCAGCGGACTGCGCAAGTTGTAAGTGTATTTTATTTGTAACTTATTTTTTTTGCGCGACGAAGGGTGACGTTTATATACCTTTTGGGTTTCGGTTGAGTGCTTTTTGTCGGATCAGTTGTTCGTTTTTTATAACCTGACCACCAAGGAACCTCTAAATGATGCCGAAGTAGAGGACTTTCTCTCTTAGATCTATAAAAAAAAGAAAAATTTGCGCAGCTTGTCCTTCGTCCAAACGAAGAATGACAAAGGTGGCGTATGCAAAGTACCGCAAAAGCCTATGCGAAGAGCATAACATTTAGGTTTGTGCCTCCTGCTTTCATTAACATATATAATAATAACAATTGTGTTCCTTTTATACAAGACATTAATTTTAAGAAACAAAAAGACTTTCACTAATATTTTTTTCCGATTTTTTATGTTATACAATATTGATCTTTAAAATCCAAGCCAAGTTTGCCAACAAAAAAAATTTGGAATTCAATTTGAAAATGAAAAAAAGTATATAATAAAAAAAAATCATTTACAGACATTTTTTGTACTCTGGAGCTTTAAGATAAGAATATAAAATCGTTTGTCGTCAAAAAGGCGAAGGATGATGTTAGTGTACGAAATCCGTACCAAAGGGTAAAACTTTTAGCGAATGGATATAAAGTTCGGACAGAAGCCTGCCGGGACGAGAATGGACAACTAGTAGTAGATTCGCAGTCGATACTGAGAATTTTGAAAAATCATTTCTGCAGACTGTTGAACTGCGATGAGGACACAAATACCGCTGTCAGGCAGAATGTTCCACTCAAGACAACGGACGATGATAGAAGAGAATACCGTCCCCGCGATCTAGACGAAGTCAATATAGCGATATCGAGACTGAAGTCTAACAAAGCTGCTGGTGCAGATAGTCTGCCCGCTGAAATGTTTAAAGCAGCTGGAGATGATTTGGTTGGGCGCATGCACCAGCTCATCTGTAAGATAGGGTCGGAAGAAAGCATACCCGATGAGTGGAATCTTAGTATCGTTTGTCCGATCCACAAGAAAGCAGACCCCTTTGACTGTGCCAACTATCGAGGGATAAGTCTCCGTAACATTTCGTACAAAATTTTTTCTGTCATCCTGTGTGAACGCCTGAAACCTTTCGTCGCCAAACTGATCAGTGTGGTTTCAGGGCCGGGAAGTCCACCATCGATCAAATCTTCACATTGCGGCAGATCCTGGAGAAGACCCAAAAAATGCAAATCAACACACACCACCTATTCGTCGATTTCAAGGCCGCATATGACAGCGTGCATAGAGCGCATACAGCACCATGTCTAGCTTGACATTCCTGCCAAACTCGTCAGACTGAGCAGGATGACGATGGAGCACTCTCGCTGCTCCATCAAGGTCGGTAACGAACTCACCGAGACCTTTAATGTCAAAAAGGATTTAGGCAAGGCGACGTGCTGTCATGTGATTTCTTTAACATCGTTCTTGAGAAGATCGTGCGAAACTCACTTTTCCAACACAAGAGGCACGATCTCCCAAAAGTCCGTACAACTGCTAGCTTACGCATATGACATTGACTTGATTGGTAGAACTTAGCGAACTGTCAATGCGGCGTTTGTTGGCCTTGAAACGGAAGCAGCTTAAATGAGTCTGGTAAATGACGGCAAACCGAGATATATGCTCCCAATGAGAAAGGATGCACGACTTCCACTTCTTGGTGAGAATTTCATTATAGACAAGTATACTTTCGAGATAGTAAAGAACTTCGTCTACCTCGGCTCCGCGGTAAACAGTACAAACAACATCAGTACCGAGATTAAACGCAGGTAACTCTTGCCAACCGCTGTTTATTTAGGCTCAAGGGGCAATTTAGTAATTGAACCCTCTCTCGAAGGACCAAGCAGACTTTGTATTAGACATTGATCATCTCAGTCCTGCTTTTCGCCGCTGAGGTATAGACTACATCGAAATTGAATGAAGAAGTTCTTGGTCTTTTCGAGAGAAAAGTTTTAAGTGCTATTGTTGACCCTTTTTGCGTTGATGGCATTTGGAGGAGAAGGTTCAACCACGAACTGTATGGTCTGTACAGCGACATGAGTCTAGCTAGGCGTCTACGGATCCAACGCCTAAGAGCCTGTGGGACAACGCAACAGAGGACGTCCACGTACAAGGTGGCGCACATAAATCGAGGGGAACCTCGGCCGGCTTGGTGTGCGAAACTGGAGACGGCTGGCAAAAGATCGGGCTGATTGGAGAGGCATGTTGAGTGAGGCCCAGGTCCACCTCGGACTGTAGCGCCGTAAGAAGAAAAAGAAGAAGACGTTAGTGTACAAAAATAAGGATGACTTTCCAGGGTTAAGCATTATCATTGACTCAAATGAGGTTTTGCGGTGAGTGAAAAATGTTGTTTTTCTATGAAATTTTTGTCCACGCTGGGAATTGAATCCTGACTGGAAATCTACTGCCTGGGTTAGGTTAGGTAGATGGGTGCCCTTGCTGACATAAAGAACATGTGGACGCCTTGCACCACTATAAGTCCATTCTGCCCAAAAATTTGAAAACCGTGGAAAACCCAATGTATCAACAGCTAAGTTAAACCACCCAGATATAGATATGTATGTATGTGTCTCAGGAGTTTGCTTAGCTCCATTTTTCCTAAATCATCCAGCTCCGAATAGAAGAAACTTCCTAGGGTTTCGTTCCTCCTAACGGCTAGTGCTGCACAATCACGTAGTAGGTGGTGAATAGATTATATTTCTTTTTCGTCTCTACAGTTTTTACAAAATTCGTTAAGGGGTATTCCACTGTGCGATAGGAAAATCACACAGTTGCAGACCCCAACGGCTGTTCGTATATCCCTTCGACTTAGTTTTATGAGATCGGTAAATCTACTCTTGTCGTGGACTGGCCATAACGATTTAGCTGCAGCGCATGTGTCTAATCGACACCACCGTTTGTTAGCTGCCTCGTTAGACTCAATGTCCATTTCCCTATGCAAGGTGCTAAGCGCTGTGCTGGCATAAGGTAGAGACCGCGACGAGCTTAGATGTGACCCAACACTGGCCAACTCACCCACCTTTCTACACCGGAAATTCCCATGTGGCCGGGCACATAACAGAGAGTCACCTTATTGGCTACTGAAATATCGTTCAACTTTTTTATGCACATTTTTACGAGCTTGAATCTTATCGATTTTGACTGGAACGCTTTAATGGCTGCTTGACTATCAGCATAGATACTGATTGTTTGTCCTGAAATATTTTCCTCAACAATCATATCCGCAGCTTGTTTTATTGCAGCAACTTCCGCCTGAAAAACACTACAACTATCCTCAGGTCTGAAGGACCGATTTGTATTTCGAGACTCACAGTAGACCCCATCACCAGTTTCAACATCCATCTCGGATCCGTCAGTATAGATGGCAAGTTCTTTTTCTTCACATACTTTTCCCATATCCAATTCTTCCCTGCTCGGAATTCTGATAGAGAATCTTCGCTCACAGTTAAAATGTGGTATGCTATAGTTCATCTACTGCGTAAAAGTTGACGCAAAACGCCACGGCTCTATATGTAATACCTACCTTCTATATTTATATACCTTTCCCTATATTTTGTCTATCTATTTGTAAAATTATTCTTTTTTACAAGTTATCAATTACAAACTTATCTTTAGTATTACAATTATTTCTTATTATATTTTTAATTTTTAGTTTAATTTTAGTTTATTGTTATAATCACATTTGTTTATTTTTTTTATTTGAAGGTTTTCGTTCAGTACAAATACTTTTTAAAAATCAATCCTTGTTCATGTCTTTCAAAGTAATTATTCAGTTTGAAGATATGTTATAGATCGAAATTCTGAAAGTACAATATGCGGCAACTTGCCAAAATGCGATACTGAATAAAATTAGCAAAATAAAGTAAAATAAAAATTGAGATCATTTTAACCCCCACCCACTCGTAAAAACCCAAAAAATGCTTTTGCGAGAAACAGCTAAGAATGTACTCCACACAGATCTGTTGTGATTGCATTGCATCAGAGCGCAATCGATTTACAAATGTCATTATTCAAATAAGAGTATCTACATTATTTTCGCATCTGATGTTATTTTACAATCAAAATGAATCCAACGCGTTCCTTCTTATTTCTTTTGTCTCTGTGACCTCTAATGTTATACCATCACGGGACGGAATGTTGACCTTATCGTTTCCCATAAGCCCTCTCATGGAATTAGCTATCAAATTCCAAGGACCGTTCTATGTAATTTTTCGCAATTATGATTTCACGAATGCATGAAAGTTCAGGGCATTTATGGCTTGTCTCTCGCTCAACAAAAAAATACCATCCCCACAATAGCGCTCATAATTGAGTTCACCTGAATAGCTCGTTGAAACAAAGCAATGTTATTTTTTGCCAATCCACCCACCCATACTCGTAGCTCAGTTTCACGGTAATTTCTGATTTTTATTGCCACGAAATTAAAGCGGGCCATCACTCCTGGCTATGTGGTTGTACAAAAGTCGTTATCTCTGCGAACACCAGCAACAATGGGAAAGGTTCTCTCCAAAAGGTCTCTGCTGTATTGTATTGCCTTTTAGCTAATCGCGAGTTTCCTGCCTTAATAAATTATCCTTTATCAAAATGTTTTCCCTCTCATTTCACGAGTTCTTGCTTCTTTATTAGACAGACCTCCAGGAGTCCTAGCCTACTTCTTCTGCCTATGCTTAGTGTATCGTGCTTAGCACTGCTTTAGCTACCCGCTTGCCCGGAAAGAGCTAATTAATATTAGTGAATGATGATCCCTGACGCACACGGTTCTGGTTTTTTATGATGTAGACTTCTTTCTTAAGCCCTATCTGATGCCACATCCAATGAATGGGCTTAAAATTTAAATATTAATCCTTTTGTTTGCCGAAACACTAACATCATTAAGGACGGAATACGCCCAACTTGCTTCTAAAGAAACGACGAAGAAAGAGGAGGACGAACAAAACACAAGAAAAAAACATGCGGAAGGCGAAAAGATAAACAAACCGTGGTTAGCTGAGGAAGCGATAAAAATATTAAAGCCACCATACCACCTCTCCCAAACTCCCACCCGCATCAAAGTCAAGAAGCAAAAAATAAAATACACACAACACTCGCATACAAAAGGAGTCCTTTTTGCTGTTCTCCTCCTCGGGAAGGGATAATCCATTGGATTTCGCCATTCATACAGCACCCAATGTCTTCATTAGAGTGAGGCATAGACACCGGAGGGATAGTTGTCGGTTGCCGTTGCCTGCTGATGACTGGAGAGGTCATGAATACGGTATACAGCTTCCAGTTAGCGTCATCGTCATTGTGTAAGGATATCCTGTGTGTTATGATTACGCGCACACGGTCAATGTTTATAACTTTTTTCGCTGAAACATAATGAGTCCGTTCCTCTTTTCATTTCAGTGTTGATTTAGGGGCAGCGCTTTGTAAAGCGTACCGAAAGCTACGCCACCCTCAACACGTTATTTTTTGAATTCGTCTGTGAGCATGAACTGCATGAATGTGTGTTTGTATGTGTTCCATGGAGAAAGTCCTCGTTTTGTGTAAACATTTTTATTTAGAAAACTTATTAAGGATGCGGATGATGTTTTCATTTCATTTCGTCAAGTTACTTGGAAAATTGCAGGTGTCAGACAAGAGGAGCTCAGGATATAGTTAGTTAGTCAACATCGTGGTAATGAGGTTGAGGAGCAGCTTCTTTCTTCAGTGCCTGCGATGTGAGTTTGCAGTGGGGATATTTCGCGTTTGGGGTTTTGATCCTTTTCAAATGTATGCGCCACACTGTCTGAGTGGTGTGTGGAAGCTGAATGGGACCGAGTTGAATAGATGCAGGTTTCCAGCCAGCAATAGTCTGCATTAAGATGATTAATTTTAAGGTTTTCACTGTTTGATGCACGTCCTATGGATATGCATGTGGACGGGTCAGACCATTTTGAAAGCCGTTTGAGTTTAGTAGGATTTTTCACATGCATACGTGGCTTTAGTGGTCGTCGTTGTAATGTTCTCACAAAGGTGTTTTTATTTGAAAATAAATTCCTCTTTTCAAGCTTCAAACGAATTTATAATTACAAAATCTTTATGCTCTTGATTTTGCGAATAATCAGGTAGAGAGCAATGTGAGCATTAAATGAGTAACTATACATATTTCAACATTTTAAACTCATCTTTATGTTAAAGTTAGCAGTGCAAATTGTGAATTGAATATCTGAGAAAACTGACGTAACTGTGAATACAGAGATCCGCCAATGAGGAAAAAACAAATATAATGCCATCGTCATCATGAAGTAGCAAACAATACCGTCTATATGAATAAAACATTACAATTGACATCATCAACTATGGACGCACACTTAATAGAACTAACAACGCAAACGCGGAATCAGTTGTACTTTATATCATGCTCGGTCTTTAGTAACGTTTGCGTTGAAAATGATGAATGAGAGATATTTATTTGTCACGAGAGAGAATATGAATATGGAAGCTCCTGCCCGAAAAATATCGGATACACTGCTTGTGCCACAAACGCAACAGAGAAAAATCACAGTTGAGTTCGCGCTCAGAACTTGATACCGACCCAATTAAGGGTGCAAGTTTGAAAACCTCCGCGAACTTCAACTTCGCCTACAAATCAGGAGGGATCTTACATACAGGGTGGACCAAATAAAATTTTTTTTTCTGAGAATTTTTGAAACTACACTGGAGCACTCAGACTCAAAAGTGTTCCATTGTACTGCCAGATAGCAATCTACTCCAGTGCCGTTAATTAGATCCAAACCATATTCTATTTCGAACCTGGGACCCCTCTAACTTGGGGCAGGAAATTAACCAATTGCGCCATCCAGTAGTCAAAATATAAGTTTCTTTTTAAAAATGCAATAAAATTAACAAAATTAACTGCTTTCCAAGTATTATGGCTTTATGAGTAAAAACAAATATTCCCATTAATTATGAAATACAACGTCGTTCAAGTGGCTGATTCGGCTGGCTTCGCAGTAGCGCATTCTGTCACACCAATTTTCCAAGACCTTGTTCATGGTTTCGGGCTCTAGCTCACGGACTGCTTGGATGATATTGGCCTTAAGTGCTTGAATCGTTTCCGGATTGTCGGCATAACATCGGTCCTCTGCGGTTCGCCACAAAAAAAAACTGCAAAGGGGTCAAACAGCTGCTCCGATTCGGCCAATTGACATCGCCAAGATGGCTGACAACACGATTTCGGAATTTGGTGCGCAGAAGATCGATTGTGGCATGGGCTGTGTGGCGTCCTGCATGGACCAGAGGTCGTCCAAATCCATGTCTTCAATTTCAGTATTATTATTATTATTATTATTATTCTTTATTATTCATAAAATAAGTTTACAATAAAGGTTTTTAAAAAAAAGAAAAAAATTAACATGGCATTTTGCCGTCTGTTTGAGTTAGATTGACATAGCATCAAAAATATATAAATATATAGAAAAAGTGTATAATTCATAATTCTTATAGTTTGCACAAATTTTATGCGACGTATATGTAAGACAACAGCAAAAGAAGCAACTAGTTAAAGCTATTTCGGTAATTCAATGCATGATTGCAAAATCGGTAAAGTACATCCCAGCCCAACCCTCCATTAAGTATGTGCTTGGTTTCATCAAGTGTGAGAGATCCTTTAAAGAAGTAAAGGAAACGTAGTTCTGACAATATGGGACAAACTGCGATAAAGTGATATATATCTTCAACTTCGTTGCGATTACAAAGGGTGCATACAGAGTGGAGATCATTTCTGTGCGGGATGTAATTAAGTCGTAAAAGTTCTGTCCTCGCTCTAAATATTAAGCCTATTTTACTGGTTGTATGCTTATTATTAAAATAGCTATTGGTACCAAGGAAATGATTTAGGGCTTTATAAACATGTCTCGATGTGGAGAGTTGTGCTCTGCTTAAAGATTGTTCGTACATATAATCGTCGTGTTTTCTTATGCACTCATAGAACTTGTCTTTCCATTCACAGGCATTAGACTCTGTGAGACCTAGCACTATGTTATGTGAAGAGGCAAGTTCATTCCATTCTTTGATAGGCGTAAGGTTAAGTTGCAAAGCGATCTTGAGTAACCTCTTTTGAAGGTTATTGTTTGGCCTGTTCATTATCTTCCCTAAGTAATCTGCATTTGCTTTTAAGTTCCGTAGATATATTTGAGGTAGACCTGATTCGAGGTGTATTGCGTAAGTGGGTGTTGATGCAGGAAGTTTGAAGATGCGCTTAAAGAAGTATCGCTGAACCATTTCACATTCCTCAAAGTATTTGCATCCAAAAACTTGGTTCGCGTAGCAAAGGCAAGAGTTAATAGTGGCATTGAAGACCTGGAACTTTGATACGCTATCGACTCGTTGATTGCCAAAAAATTGTTTCCATAAACGGTTGATAGCTGCTTTTGCAGCAACTGCTTTCTCATGAACATGTGGTTGGATGTCTAGATTTGACGTAATAAGAAAACCTAGGTAATTAAATTTTTTAACAACTTCGAGTGTCTCGCCTTCAAAAGTCCAACTTTCTCGTAATGTTCTATTACTTCGGCCAGAGCCGAAAACCATAATTTTTGATTTAGAAGTGTTAACCTTAAGGTTCCAAAGGTCGCAGTAGCATTTTAGTTTGACTATTTGCAACTGGAGAGTAGTCGGGTTATCAGCCAAAATAACTAAATCATCCGCATACATAAGAACCTTGACCTCCAGACCTCCCATTCTAACTCCACCTGGTAAAAAGTTTGTTATGTCGTCGATATAAAGGGAAAATAAGAGCGGACTAAGTACACAACCTTGCGGAACTCCTGTGCTAGTTATCAAAAAAATCTGATAAGACACTTCCATTCCACACTGTGGCAGACGTTTGTGTAATGAGTTCTCTATAAATCCTTAAGAACATGCTTGAAAGACCAATAGTTGATAATTTATACAGTAGTGAGTTCCTGTTTACTGTGTCGAAGGCAGCCCTAAAATCTACAAAAAAAGCATATAGCCTTTTTCCTCTTTCCTTAAATCTATTCACAATGGATGTAAGAGCAAAAATTTGATCCACAGTAGAGAACCCGGATCGGAAACCTGCTTGGAAAATACTGAGTTTATTATTCGTCTCCACCCAAATCGTCAACCTATGGTATAGAATTTGTGTGAAAACTTTCCTAAACGTGCATAGAAGGGAAATGCCTCTGTAATTTTCGGGTAACATGCTATCTCCTTTTTTAAAAAGAGCGACTATCACTGACTTCAAAAAAATCTCTGGTATTAGTTCTTGATCCAAAATTCGGTTATAAAGAAGTAGTAAGATTTCTAGAATAGCTGGAGTGAAATGTTTTATAAACTCGGCTGGAATACCGTCCACACCAGGAGATTTATTATTTTTAATCTTACCTAGACTCTGAGCCTGTGGGACAACGCAACAGAGGACGTCCACGAACAAGGTGGCGCACACAAGTCGAGGGGGACCTCTGCCGGCTTGGTGTGCGAAACTGGAGACAGCTGGCGAAAGATCGTGCTGGCTGGAGAGGCATGTTGAGTGAGGCCCAGGTCCACCTCAGACTGTAGCGCCCTAAGAAGAAGAAGAAGAATCTTACCTAGAGCACTTTTCAGTTCCTCCATCGTAATGGGCTCATCAAGTTCCGAGATTCTGATACTTGGCAAAGCAAACTGAAAGTCTATTTGATCTGGATTTGCAGTCAACAGATTTTTGAAATGATTTGCCAATATTTCTGAATGAATAGCACACGAACTAATTGGGTTAGAATCAGCTAACATTCTGAATATTTTCCAAAATGATTTCGTATCTTTGCAGGACTCGATACTTGCAGCAAGATTTTTGTAATATTCTTTCTGTTTGATCTCGCATGTATTTTTATATGCCTTATTTGCTTCTGCGTACAACCGTCGAAATACATCCAGATTAATTTTTCGAAAAATGTTGAGAAATCTAAATGACTTTTCCCTTAGTTTTTTACAAGCACCATCAAACCATAACGAAGTACTGGCAACTAAAGACGAAGGAGTAGAAATTGGCCCCACATTTGCATGACAATTAAGTCTTGCCATATAAAGCGCTGCACGATTTGGTTTCCACTTTACTCTCTTTAGGACAGCCTTATGTTGGGCAGGTTCATTGTATGTAAAGTTTAGGGTCGTTACTATGGGCTAATGGGTCGAATAATTGGCTGTTAGTACCTCAAAATCCCTCACTATACTATCGCAGTAGCCTTTAACCAGACAATAATCAATCACCGAACATCCTTGACCCGCCACAAATGTAAGATTCCCCTTGCAATCACCCCTTGTCACACCATTTAGCACTACAAAACTAAAATCCTCAATAAATTGTATCAAAAGTCTGCCACTACTATTAATAACTTCATCCATAGATTCTCTCACACTTGTCAAATGAAAATCCGCAAGCTCTAGGAGTGTAATTGAATTTTGAAATTTGCCGATTCGCGCGTTCAAATCACCCATAATCATTATGTTATCATAATCTAAATTATTAATAAAATTTAAAAAATTCGAAAATTCATGCGACCAGTTATTACAATTGAGATAAGTTGGTATAACATACAAGCAATTATGTCTATCAACTATCTTAATAATTATTTGCTCTTCTCTTGTCTCAAATGTTACAAAGTCTTTAATATTATTTCGTATTGCACATAACATTCCACCACTAGCTCTTCCATAAGTACTACGTCTTACTGCAGGCAAACATTGAACTTTATAATCAACAAAATACTTTAAAAATTGGTTTTCAAATCTCGATTCAATAAATGTTTCTAAAAGTATTAAAATATCATAGTTTAAAATAAATTTGAAAAAATCTGGGTATAAAAGTTTATTTTTAAGCCCTGATATGTTATATGACAAAATTTTAATACTTGCACAATTGCTGAAACAGACGGCAACCCTATCCTATATACGCTGAGTACGACGTTGATTCCGGCGGGTTCTACTGCTTCCTGCTCTTTCTTCCACATGATCCTCGATATGTTGTTGAGTGAGTGGCATCTCCGTGTTGCGCTGATCAGCTGTTGTGACGTTGGTCATGTCAAAATATTTAAGCCCGGCTTCACCAAACGTCATTTTGATAAAGTTCCACTCTTCGTTTGTGTTTATTTTAATTCCTCGTGACATATCGTACATAAAAGATAAATTATTTATGTGCAACTTAACACCTTTTATTGTAACGACTGCCTTCGAGTTTAGAGCAATCAGTGCGGATTTGATTTTGTAAAGTTGTCTTCTTTTGTGGCGAGTTATTATTGATTGCTCCCGGTGTATAGCAATGCCCGAACCCTTTAGCTTTGGTGCAGCTGAAAGAATCTTGCTGGCGGTTTCTCCGGGTTGGAAATTTAAGACTACAGTGGTTTTTTTTGTAGTTTCGTTTGTGAACTCTCGTGCACTTTTAATGGGCAGTGTCGCATTTTCTTGTAGGCTGAGAAGGCCATTGCAAGTGTGTTTTGCAAAGTCCACACCATTGGTTTTCTCTTTTGCTGGGAAATGCATAACTACAGTATCCTCCATATGCTTGCGTGTGAAGAATTCCAATTGCTTCTCTAGAAGGTGACAGTAATTTTCCGTTGCAGTCAACCGTTCGGTCAGAAAGGAGTTTTGCGACCTTAGTGACTGAATCTCAGATGAAATTATCTGCAGATCCTTTTTTGTTGCCAAATCTTTAAGTTTAGACGACATACAATTATCCAGCAGAGATTTGAGCTCTTCAACAGACATATTTCCTACAGCCATAATTTAAACTTGGTATAGACTCTTCCTTCACTTCGCCTTTGTAGATCAAATTGAATTTCACAGAAGTTCCTTATTTTGAATGTTTTTTTTTTACGTAAATAATGTCTTAGGTTATATTGACTTTGTTATTAAGTGTTTTTTCACAGAGGATAACTTTTATTTACGCAATTATTTTTAAATTAAATTTTAAGTAAGAGGACTGAAAAATTAGTGTATATCACTTTGACAGCTGTCAATCTACTTCAATTTCAGTAAAAATAAGGTCGGTTAACATGGCTCTGTAACGTCCACCGTTGACCAAAACGTTGTTCCCAACCTCATTTTCAAAGAAAAATGGTACAATGATGCCACCAGCCCACAATCCGCACTAAACTGTCATTCTCTGTGGATGCATTGGCTTCTCGACAGTAACGTGCGGATTTTCCGTTATCCGAGCCCCAGATGCAGCAATTTAGCCGCCGAGATGAAAATGCGCCTTGTCAGAAAAGATGGTTTTTTCGCATAAAATCGTTGACCAATTCAAGTTGCTCTAAGGCCCAAACTGCAAAGCGATAACAATGCGGATGGTCGCGCGACTTCAATTGCTGAGCCAATAGGACCTTATAAGCGAATAATCCCAGATCTTTGCGCAGAATTCTCCTCAGGCTAGTGCGTTCGATGGGAGATCGATGGCGAGTTGATGTTCGTGAATTGAGTCTCACACTCTCGGCCACAGCAGCCACATTCTCATCTGTGCGCACCGTACGACGACGGGGCCCATGAGTGTTGTCCACGTCCACTAGCATACCAGTCTCACGAACTTTTTGCACAAACTTGGGTACAGCAGTCACGGTGGGTGCTTCATTTTGGCCAAAACTTATTTTCAAAAAACGCACGGTTTGATCTACACAGCACTCACAATAATGTAATAATAATAATGGCGGCGCTACATTCCGAGGTGGACCTGGGCCTAACTTCTCAGCAAACACTCGTGTTGTGCGTGCTACTGTTCTCTCACGAGTGAAGCGGACCTACAGTATAACGCCGACTCCGAACGACGAGATTGAGAAGCTATTTCTAGACAGTTATACTCTTTAAGCATTGTCAGTGACTCGGTGGAGGTTGAGCCGTGAAAAAATGTTAGGTGTTTTTTTTTCTGGAATCGAACCAACATCGAGCGTAGGAGACGACGAACCTACCCACTACGCCACGGCGCCCACTTTGGAAATAAGTTTGCAATATTTCCCAGCATTATTTGGGATTCACCATATGATACATAAGAACTCAGACTCCAAAGAGTTCAAAAGAATTTCACGGGATATGTGTTTCCGAAAATTATATTCCTTTGAAGAACTTGCTAATTATGAAGAAAGATGCAAAACAATTGGCTTGCAAACCCTAAGTTTCGAGCGTAAGGCAATTTCAGCCATGCTTATTCACCATATTATGAATTATCATATAAATTCACCAGAATTACTTTACTCTTTGACATAAAGCATAGAACCAACTATGGTTGCAATGAACCCATTACAAGGTGCATAAACGCATTAAATGATCTTTGCAACGAAATTGATTTTAGCTTGCCACGATTAGAGTTTAAAAAAATTGTCTATACATTGTTCTTTAATTAATACTGTTTATTTGACGTAATCTATGAGATAAAAAATCGGTAGATGATCCTTAGTCGCGCAGCAAACATCTGCTGTGTAAAGCGGTACTGAGAGTTAACACTTAGAGAACATATTGTTCTGTGTGCTCTGTGATGGATAATAAAAAAACAAAACAAAAACAAAAACATTATGCGACACATTTCGTTCCGCGGAGGTATGATACTGAATTTCTGTTAAGATTTCGAGAGGGAAACAGCTGTGTTGAATTTGAAACTCAGATGTTACTAACCATAAATGTAACACCCCATTAATCGAGACAATCATTTGTTATACCATATTGCATTTTTTTTATACCATATTTGTTATACCTATATATTTGCCAAACATTTTAAAAGGAATAAAAGGAAAGAATAAAGTAGAGACTAACCAAAGCACGCGTTATTTTTCTCTTTCTTTTTCTTTCTCGAAACATAAGAAAGTGAATCATCTCAAATAAGAAAACCATTCATTCATTTATCTTGAATATTAAAGATTCAAGTTGTCAGTGTCAAAATAACCTATGATTTAAAAAAAACACTAGATGAGCCACTCTTTACATTCATTATGTAAAGTAAATTAATAAATACATCCGCCAAACGCCAATAGCTACGAGTATCATCTTTTCATTTAGCGCTTCCTATCTTTAGATTTAGTCCACATCACCACCACGTGAAATGACCATGCCCTCGAATCGCTCGTGAAGAATTTCCAATGTGGCACGTAGCGCCGTTCTGTTGAAATCACATGTCGCTGGTATCCACAGCATTCAAATAATGCCAAAAGAAGTTGGTAATCATCGACCTATAGCTCTCGCCGTTGACGGTGATGGCCTGATGAACGTCGCGGTCGTTCTAAAAGAAATATGGACCGTCATTTTTTCGTGATGCAGTAGAAGCTCTTGGATCTCATGTGGATTGGTATTGTCCCAAAATCGTCAATTGTGTTTGTTGGCGTACCCATTCATCCAGAAATGGGCCTCATCACGGAAGATGATTTTTCGATGAAAATTAGGGTCAGTTTCCAACTGCTCCAGAGCCCATTCAGCGAACACACGTCGTTGTCTATGGTTGTTAACCTTTAGCTCCTGGGTCAATTGAATTTTGAGCGTGTGTGGGCCTAAGTTGTGACGCAAAATTCGCCAAGTTGTGGTCTGCGAAAGGATGAGTTTTTGTGAGAGGCGGAAATTCAACTGCCTCTGATTCTTTTACACAATCTTGCACTTCGTCGAAGTTAGGTTAGCCTTTCCTGAACCAGTGGACTCAAATTGATTCATCACACTGTGAATAGTTCTCTCGATAGGACGATTATAGCGACCGTAAAATGGGCGAATCGCGCGGAACTTTTATTATTTGCACGTGTTGTTGAACGCTATGTTCGTCCATGGTGATTGACAAAAATCTTTTGACCAGTATTAGTTTACTGGAAGTCGATGGATATCTTAGAGCTTGACCAACATTGGGAACTTACTTATTTTTCAGGCCAACGACCCATGGGGGAGCTGAGCGTGGGCAATTGCTGCTTTTCATCGCAGACAGTTCCGAGTATGCTGCTTCCAGTCGTCAAGACCAAATTGTCTCGTTTCGGGACTATTCAAATCATTTGACTTGAGTTTCTACACCGTTTCTGTTTCATACCCTGAGTAAGCTGTAGTAGGTGTACTACTTGTCCTTAGTTATAGCTTCAACCTTATTCAAAGAGCAGAATCAACAAGAATATCCTTCGCCCAAGCTCTGCTCCATAGTAGAATGAATTTTCGTCTTTGAATCCACTTAGTCTCTCAAAAATATCAATGTTCACATAATCCTATTACACCCACCCACAGTGCCTTTGTGGAATCAAAATGTTTTCCCTCCCAATCGAGAAGGACTGGCCAAAAAGTTCAGCCCAAGAGCTGTGTGTGCCAAATCCAATCACAAAAGCACACACCAGGCGAATTTTAAACAACACGAAATAAGAAAATTGAATTTCGTCCCCAATATGTGTGTATGTACATCTTCTTGAAGGGAACTGTGAAGTGAAGGAAGCCATAGAGTTTGAAACTTATTATTATATGATGATGACTAGAACACAATCAGTTGTAAAACAGAAGTAAATGTCTCAAACAGTACATACCACCGGCTGTTCCTCTTTCCGCTTGTGATACCAAAGTTTTACTACACAACAGCGATTTTAAGCTCGAGATTTCCCGTTTAAATGTTCTTGAAAATATGTACAATGATTAAAACGTTTATCAGTTAATTAAAATGTCGATTCATCGTAATTTATATCCGTCTTTCCGCCGCCACGACGAACGATGAACGACGAAAGACGAACGCAAAAACCAACCAACGTATTCATATCATGATGGTAAATCCTTGCCATAGGGCGATTTCACTAATGGAGTGCTGCCGGGCTGGCAGTTGAACGGAATTGAAGTAGGAAGACGGCGTTAAAGGTTTTTAGTTCGTGTCGAACTCAGTTATGTTCCATTATTGTGTGCTCAAATGGAAGGGGTGGGTGGTTGCGTCGGTAGTGAGTTGGTGCTTTACATTTTTGACTAAAGAGATCCCCCAGCGTTGTAGGCAAATGAAGCAGTGATTAATGAGCACATTTCCAAAATCCGTTTGGTATTATTTAAATGAGGGTTAGAAAATGTTTAAGGAAAATTGTGGGGTTTTTTTATTTTTTTTTACTATTTCTTCGTTCGATTTCGAAGACTTGTGTAATTTTCCCTGAAAAGGGATATTTGCTGTCATTTGTCATTTCTCTCCTTATACTGACATGTTTTCGTGGCAACTATTAGAGGATGAAATTTAATATGAATCCGAAAAGAAACATTTGTTATCTTTGTGTAAATCGAACCTAGTATAGTAGGATCACGAACATTTTTGAATTATCAATTCTTTTAAATACTATTTTAGAACTTACTGAGCCAACCTCAGATACATCTTCTGATCAAATTTCACACTTTAACACCGAAACTTAGAGGAGTTTCGAATTTCGACGACCTGATGACAGACTGACAGAAATTGTTGGATTCTAGACATAAAAATATGCATTTAAAAGATAGTTTAAGGACAAACTTCTTCTCAATTTAAAAGCTTTTCGAAATAAAATATTTGAAATATTTGTGGATTAGGTAAATAGAACCTTAGACTAAGGTCCTAGTATTCAAAATGAGAACAGACCGACAGACAAAAGAGCAAATCCATAAACGCACCAGAATAATTCCATTCGAACCGTTCTGATTTCGAACTAATCTAATCAGGGAACTGAGTTTTTGAATTAATGCTGATTAAAAAGGTGGAGAGATTAAGAGAAAAGACAGACTGATAGCAGAAATCATATAGTAAAGAGATATTCAACATCTACCTCTTCTTTCTTCTTCTTAGGGCGATACAGTCCGAGGTGGACCTGGGCCTCATCCAACGTACCTCTCCAACCAGGACGATCTCTCGTCAGCTGTATCCAGTTCAGGGCTGTACAAAATCAAGTACAGGTATAAGTACCAGCACCAGTATACCTGGAAGTCCTTTTCACTGAAGTACTTGAGCAGTACTTTCAAGTACGTGAGCAGTCCTGCTTTCAGCGTCTCAAAACTCATAACTGTGCATAGATCGAAATTGATAAGGCAAGTTTATATTGCTAGTACTTACGACTAATTGCTAAATCCTTTTTAATAAAATACTTGCCAATGTTTGATATAAATTAAAGTACTTGAAAGTACTTGTAAGTACTGGTCAAGTATTTAAGTCCTTATATATGTACTTAAGTACGGAAAAATTAATACTTGTGGCGAATAAAGGAAAAAAACAAGAATCACTGGACTTCATTCTTTTCAAGTACAAGTACCGCCGTACTGAAGTACAAGTATCAGTGCTCGGTACTTGTACTTGTAATGTACTGAAGTCAGATAATACTGAAGTACTTTACAGCCCTGCTCCAGTTTCGCACACCAAGCCGTCCGAGGTCCTCCTCGACCTGTGTGTGCCATCTTGTACGTGGACGTCCTCTGTTGCATTGTCCCACAGGCTCGGGGTCGAAGACTCTTCGAGCCGGAGCTATGTTGTCCATACGCTCTACATGGCCTAGATATCTTAGGCCTTGGATGCGTAGACGAGTGGCTAGACTCATGTCGCTGTACAGCTCATACAGTTCGCGGTTGAACCTTCTCCTCCAAATTCCATAGACGCAAACAGGACCAAAGATCGCGCGCAGATCTTTTCTCTCGAAAAGACCAAGAGGCTGTTCATCCGCTTCGGATATTGTCCATGCCTTAGCGCAGTAAAGTAGGACTGGGATGCTCAATGTCTTACACAAAGAGAGAACCGAGATCAATTAAATCAACTTGGTCTTCCGAGAGAAGGCTCTATTACTCAATTGCCTTTTGAGCCAAAAAAAAAACAGTTGACAAGGGCTATTCTGCGCTTGATCTCGGTACTGATGCTGTTTGTACTGTTTACCGCGGAGCCAAGGTAGATGAAGTCCTTCACTACCTCAAAGTTACAGCTGCCTATGGTGACGTTTCGAGTAAGTTGTACGTCCTTTCTCGATGATAGCATATACTTGGTTTTGCACTCGTTCACCGCCAGACCCATTTTAGCCGCTTCCGTTTCAATGCCAGCAAACGTCTCATTGACTGATCGATGTGTTTGCTTAATGACGTCAATGTCGTCCGCGTATGCTAGCAGTTGAACAGTTGGAAGATCGCGCCTCTTGCGTTAGCCAGTGAGTTTTGCACGATCTTCTCAAGAACGATGATAAAGAAGTCACATGACAGCGCGTCGCCTTGTCTAAACCATTTTTTGAAAATGAAGGTCACGGTGAGTTCGTTACCGACCTTGATGCAGCGAGAGTTCTCCATCGTCATCCTGCTCAGTCTGACGAGTTTAGCAGGAATGTCAAAACTAGACATGGCGCTGTATAGCTGGTCTCTATGCACGCTGTGATATGCGGCCTTGATATCGACAAGTGACAAAGATGAAACCAGCAGTGAAGATGAATCGAATATCAACCCAACTCGAACACGAAGAGCACCAAAATGGTTTGACGACTATGAGCTTTAATTGACGGAGTCAATTTCTTTAAGACAATACCATGTCACAGCGTGTCACAGCGACATCTTCAAGTCAAATAGACAACTATTTTATTTATGCCCTTCTGGCAGCACTCACTTTTATTTTTGTTATGTTGAAACCTTGATACAATAAATGAATTCAATTTGAACGTATTCCTCAACGAGAACAGACGTGTATTACAAAGTTACAAAGGTATTCATTCTCAGCTACAGTTCTTTCTTACATATATGTAACTAAGACTCGTGTCAAGTTATTAATCTCAGCATGGAATTTATGTGCGCAAGTGATAAATCTTTGATATATCAGAATTTCCGCACAATTAGATATTTTGATATACATCTTTTTTTAATGCTTACGTTGCAGTTTTTGGCCAATATCTCCGAAAATATTTAGGCCAGAAGCCAAGTTTGTGTGATTTTTTCAAATTTTTAAACACTTCGGCTTAGAATTGGCAGTGAGGCGCATTTAGACCGACTTTGGAGCTCCATATTTTTCAAACGATACACTGGATCAAAAAGTGCTGAAGCAAAACTCAACCTTATTTCAAAGACTTTATTGATATATCACTCGATTGGGTGATTCAATGTTTCAGAATCCAAGGCAACTTCACCTATACGGGAGACATCCCAAAATGCCCCTATTTTTTTAAATTTGCGTGCATGGAAAATATATCTAACCCTAAAGCACATAATTCGGAAATGTTATGCCAACATCTTTATAAATGTGGGGGATAAGAAAGTGTGAGAGACATGACAAACGAACGGACGGACCGACGGACACACCGAAATTATAAATGTTCCGTTTTTGTGAGCGGAACCTTAAAAATAGAAAAGAAGCGCCGGTATGCAAATACAAAAATCAAACTACTTTTACATTACATTTTCCTCGTTGCTCTTGACTTGCAGAGTTCCCATTTCCAAATGGACCCGTTATACATAAATTAATAATGCTTATTCCAGTAACTTCATCCCTTGTAATGTAAAAAATATCAGAACAATTAATTACATCAAATAACGCTACGAAAATCTGCAAATGCAGAACAGAAGATAGCATTTAATACAGAAAGTCCCAATTTTATTTGTCTTTAAGAATGCCCCCAAAATGTTCTGCTGAAAATCCATAGGTTTCCCACTAAACACATATCCACAGGTGAACCCCCAAAACCATTAAATTCAAATTTGAATACTTTATCTTTCCAAAAGCGTTGTGTTTCACGCTTGAACGCATTTAAAAGAAAAAACCTCCATTATCGACAGGTCGAGAGCTAAAACACCGATGGGAAACAACTTCCGCGCGCATCAAACTTTTCCACACGAAACGATCAACTCTCGATAATCATCATCGTCTCATCGGATCATTGATTTTCTAAGGACTAGAGCAAGCGCGCATCTCCGCGTTTTTGTGCATACAAATCTATAACAGACCGGTGAAACATTTTTTTTCACCTAAACGACCTCAAAACTTTGACAACCAACCTTCCAACAGACCAATTTCACGTCTCTTGCTCGTCCCTTTTATTACCATCGCCTGTTTGCCCCCTATCTCATCAGAGCTACTCATTGATGTGTAAAGGCAAAGAAAGCAGGTGCAACGAACACAATATGACTGAGATACAGACTCTCACACAGGAATCTCAAGGGCAGTTTTGTGTTCCTGCTGTTGCTGCCAAAAATACTAAAAATGAAGCAAAGTTGAAATGTTTTTTTTATATTTCAAACACAACAAAGACCAACAAACGTAAGATCAACAAACAAACGGAGAAAATGAAAAATAAAAACGAGAAACTACGGAAATGAAAATATATACGCGTACATATACGATATTCCTCTTTCCACGAAGTCCTTCTTTTTCCATAATTCATTGTTAAATAAACGAAGTGAGGAGTGTAAAAAAAAGGGATAACAAACTTCGCCCTGGTCGGCAGTGGTAACATCAGTTTAGACCGTTGTCAGCCCGTGCAGACTGCGAATGTGGTGCAAAAATACGAGTAAAAATAAATAAAACGCTAAGCTGAAAGATGTACGCATAGCCAGGAAGAGGAATGACGGCATTAAAAAGTTTACATTACAACAGGAATGCAATTGCAAAACAAGGATAAGGATTGCATTATATTTTCCACTTTTTTATACAATTCTGGGTCTGTCTGTATGCCCGGTCACAGTAGATGTGTGCCGAGACTTGTATATTTGTTAAAAGGAAAAGTTCGGTCTGGAATGCAATAGACGTTGAAATTTTCTTCGAATAACACTCGTCATAGCAAGACAGGTATCTTCTTCTTCACTTCGCTGTCTCTGTCAAAGCTGCAGCGGTGTGGAATGTTTGAGATGTAATCATCATTCACCACTATCTCCTTATCTCTTCAGGCTCGTCAAAGGAAATAATTTAACAATAATAATGGTGGCGCTACAGTCCGAGGTAGACCTGGGCCTAATTTTTCAGCAACCACTCGTGTTTTGCGTGCTATTGTTATCTCAAGAGTGGAGGGGACCTACAGTTTAATGCCGACTCCGAACGGCGAGATTGAAGCTTCTTCTAGACAGATATACTCATTGAGTATTGTCAGTGATTCGAAAGAGGTCGAGCCGTGAAAAAAATTTTAGGTATTTTTGCGGGAATCGAACCGAGAACATCGAGAGTAGGAGGCGACGCACTTATCCACTACGCCATGGCGCCCAGGAAATAATTTAGTCTTGTTTATTTGGCCCATCTAAGGTAGGCCGCTTTTAGAAAATGTTGAGTGATTTCTGCATTCACAATGTCCGGCGGGTGGCACACGCATAGCAAGCTAACGGAGGAGAGTCGATCCCACAACCGGCACATCAGCTTTTTTATATCCGTTTAAATTTCTGTATTTCAAAACCCAGATTAGCCGTATCGTACACCGACCTTCCAATTTGACTACCTCAATACGGCATTCCTGAACTATAAAAGTTTCGCGGCAACATACTCGTAGTGTTCAGGTATGATTTAATGTATTTCCGTACTGCAAATATGCTTATTAGTTATAATTGAATTGAACGAAAGACCACAGCAATCTTGGTGATCGTAATAGAGGCCCAAGTCCACACCCGAACTGTAACGCCATCAGATTATCAGATTAGATCGCCTAAGGCTTCTCCTTCTAGCCAAGCGTCAACTACCCCAACGCCTGAGGTGGATGTGGCATGAAGAAACCGTAACTTTGTGCTGTGTCTGTGGTACCTACAGCAGAGTAGATTCATGATTGAAGTGTCGCACACAAATAAACAAGGATCTCAAACAACTTGGTATGCGCAACTGGTAACAGCTAGCGAAATATCATTCTGGCTGGAAAGGCTTGTCAGAGCAATGATGTTCACGTACAATCCCGGACGGTAGTCCCCTACAAAGAAGACGAAGAATAAGTCTAGATCTCCTGGTCGCATTCACATTGGCATTGAATCTATGGGTATGTCCGTAAGTTGTGTTGCAACTCGAAACATATCGAAAACTGGTAACTTCCTTAACCTGACCAAGGATAAATCGATATCATTTTTTATCATTTTTTAATGCATTCAACGAGATCTACAAAACTGCATTTAATAATAATAATATAATAATAATAATGGCGGCGCTACAGTCCGAGGTGGACCTGGGCCTAGCTTCTCAGCAACCACTCGCGTTGTGCGTGCTATTGTTCTCTCACGAGGGGAGGGGACCTACAGTTTAATGCCGACTCCGAACGGCGGAGATTGAGAAGCATTTTCTAGACAGTTATACTCTTTGAGCATTGTCGGTGACTCGAAAGAGGTGGAGCCGTGAACAATTTTTTTTTTTGAAAAATTGTTTATCTGGACTTGGATTCGAACCTAGGTAGGTAGGTAGGTAAAAGTGGCGGTGGACATACAGATCCTGTTTTCGCACCCAATTAGCGCCATGAAAGCGCCGTTTTGATACCACATCCTATGGGATACCTATTTTGTGAGATGAGGGTGAAAAAGAGTGTGTATTCACTCAGATTAGCCTAATTTTGAAACCACTTCGTGGAATTTATGAAGGCTAGCAGACTGTGAATGTTTGCTTCTGAGAGATTTTTAGGGGTGTTGAAGAAGGCTTTGCCCAGAGTGCGTTGCCTGACTCTAGCTAGAGCCGGACATTTGCACAGAAAGTGCTCGGGGGTTTCTGACTCAGTTTCCACCCGGCAGCTGCGGCAGTGTGAGTTGAATGGTATGCCTAGTTTCGAACCTAGGCTCTGAAAGTCTAATGCGCATGGGTCGACGCACGAACCCACACGGCCACGGCGCCCTCTACAAAACTGCATTTACAGATTTTTAAAATTCGCAAGTCAATGTTTCATTAATTTTGGGTCAATAGGTAAAAAGAAACTTCCAACGGCAACATGCACTCTCACAAATTAAATTAGGAAACCATGTATACAAAGAAGAATTCAGGGAACTAAAAAGTAGGAACCGGACAGAAAACTGGAACAAAGCTCATGGCATGAAGCAGGCCAAGAACCTTCTAGGACAGCACAACCGAAAGAGATTTGAAGCATGTATCAAAATGAGCAAGAACAACATTCGTATCTTAACATGGCACTGCATACTCAGTGAGGATCTAAAGAAACTAGGGTTATCAGAAGAAGGTCTCTGCAGATTCTGTAGAGAATCTAATGAAATTCCAGAACACGTACTGGAATTTTGTGAAGACTTGGGCCTAGCTTCTCAGCAACCACTCGTTTTGTGCGTGCTATTGTTCTCTCACGAGTGGAGGGGACCTACAGTTTAATGCCGACTCCGGCGAAGTAGAGAAGCTTTTTCTAGACAGTTATACTCTTTGAGCATTGTCAGTTACTCGAAAGAGGTGGAGCCGTGAAAAAATGTTAGATGTATTTTTTTTCGAGATTCGAACCTGAGACCATGCACCTACCCACTATGCGACCGCATTTTTTTCTAAAACGGTAAATGCTGTAGATGCGATGTGTATGTGTTATTATAATTTTGGATATGTTACAGATTACCGTTTGTTGACATGTTATTCTTTTCGTTTTACTTTTATTATTGGTTGATATTATTGTTGAAGATCGTGTCTCTGGTGTTGACGTTTTAATTACGCACGATCTTCGTAAGAATTACATAAAAAAAATCGTCTTACAGTGCGTCGTCTTCGAAGTCTTAACCGACCTTGATAAAGCTGTAGGTCCCCTCCACTCGTGAGAGAACAGTAGCACGTACAAAACGAATGGTTGCTGAGAAAATAGGCCCAGGTCCACCTCGGACTGTAGTGCCGCCATTATTATTATTATATTATTATAAACCAATATTTTATCTAAAACAAATGGCCTTTGTAAGCGATATACCGTTGTAAACGACGTCATTGTAAGATTTAATCGTTTTAACAAATAAAAAGATAACTCCAATTCTTTTTTATTTTTCTAAAAATACACTGGATTTTAGAAAGTCTTGTGTATCACTTCCCAATTGGAACAAAAGTGACGCTTCAAATTCCAAAACGTACAAACAATCAAAACGGTATATGGCCCGCGCTTTAATTTAAGCGTGGCTTGGTTGCTAGCCAGTGGTGTTCGAAATTATAGGATTGCTCTGCTTTATATTCGCAGAAGATGAAGGTGGAGAGAAACTTGTTTTCGAATGCTTGCTTTGTTTGTCTAGAACATCAAGCGTGACACAAAGCTCTAATTTCATATTATAGGGGGGTTGTGGGAGCACACTTCAAAATGTAACTAAATCTCAATACAAATTAAACTAAAACAAAAATACATTCTCCAAAATCACCTTTTTCATACCAAGTCACTGCTTATGCCTGCTGTGTGTTGTTGGACATTAAATATTCAAATGAATGTGCGAGATTCACTGAGATTCGTGTCGGATTGTCGATCTCAGCATTGATTTTATGTGCGTAAGAGTCTTTGACGACTGGATGGCGCAGTTGGTTAAGCGTCTGCCCCAAGTTAGAGGAGTCTCAGGTTCGAATCCCAGTAAAATCGAGTCTGGTCTAGTCAATACCAGGCAGTACAATGGACCAGTTTTGAGTCTGAGTGCTCCAGTGTAGAGTTTCAAAAATGGTCCGAAAAAAGGAGTCTTTGATATCTCGAAATTTGCATATAAATCGAAACAGTTTGGCTTAGAAATGAGAGTGAGGGCGCATTAAAACGCAGTTCTTAGCTCTATATTTCTCAAACGAAACTCCAGAACAGAAAATTGTTGACTGAAACTCCACATCATTTCAAAGACCTGTCGATTGATGTATCACTCGATAGGGGTGCGTCAATATTTATTTATTTTATAAAAATCTGCGATAACTTCACCGAAATGGAAACAACCTCCAAATGTCCCCACTTTTTAATTTTGCATGCATAGAAAGCTATATCCAGGCTCAGGTAGGTGAGTAGACGGGCGGTGACCACATCTCACTTCGCTCCTTGAACACACACTGTGGTGCCCAATTGAAGATTGATATCCAATTTTTTCCCTTGACGTACTCATTGTCCTTGCTTGTTCCTTAGCCATCCCGTTGTTCTTATAAACCTGTAAAGAGACTTTATAGGTTTACTTGAAACTTCGTGAAGATTTTGAAAAATGTACTCTCCCAATGTTCTGTAGGGCAACTGACACAAACTGGGGCAGTGGCAGAGGTAGTGAGGAGTGTCCTCTAGTTCCTCTTCATCACCACAGTCCCTACATATGTTGTCGTTGGCGAGTCTAATTTTCATGTCGTGGTTCCTAAGACGATTATACCCGGTGAGAGCTCCAACCACAATCGTTAACAACTCTTTGACGCACTGAAGGATTTCGTCGGTTTTTGTTCGATCGTATCTAGGCCATAATGCTTTAGTGCTCAAGTAGGTAGGGCACGCCACCTAATGTTTACTATTTCAAGAATCTTTTTATCCATCTTTTTCCTCAACACTGTGTTTCATCCCATGTATTACTTATGACAAGTCGGTTACTGACCCATTTCTGGCAAGTTCATCAGCTACCTCATTGCCAGCAATTTCCATGTGTCCATGGACCCAGCACAGATTGATCGAGTGCTGTGAGCCAAGCGCTTTCAGTTCTACGCGACAAGCTTTGGACTTGATTTCCGTTGAGATTATTCCTTTCATGGCCGCCTGACTATCAATATGAAGAGTTATATCGGCTGGTGGTATTGCCATCATTGATATTATTCTGGTCTGTTTTTTGACCGCCAGGACTTCCGGTTGAAAAACACTGGCAGTCTGGCAATCTGATTGAGCAGTGCAAGTTTAGCTCATCGGAGAAAATACCCGTGCCAGTGCCTGCTTCCATCTTTGACCCGTGGGTGTATACCTTTATGGTCGTATTACTGATGGGTTCATTAGTCACCCACTCCTCTCTGGTGGGGAAGTAACAGTTGAAAGGTTTCTCAATATCGAGGAATATCCAGTCCTAAAGCACAAAAATTTCATGCTGATATCTCTATAAATAACTACAACCAACCCAGTGAGATGGAGGTGCTAAGTAGAAGCCCTATGCTGTGGAGTGATAAAGGAGAAAAAAATAAAAAAATCTTTATAAATGTCAAAGATACATGTAAGATACTGTGGCAGACTGACGAACGAACGGACGGATACACCAAAATGATAAAGGTTTGTTTTTGTGGACGGAACCTTGAAAACTATTATCAATGTTGCCCAATTTCGTTACCTTAGAACTGAATCCAAACAATTTGCCTACGGTAATATTGCACAATCTTCTCCTCTCCTCCCAAGAAATGCAAATCGACACACACCATCTATTTGTCGATTTCAAGGCCGCATATGACTGCGTGTATAGAGACGAGCTATACAGCGCCATGTCTAGTTTTGACATTCCTGCCAAACTCGTCAGACTGAGCAGGATGACGATGGAGAACTCTCGCTGCTCCATCAAGGTCGGTAACGAACTCACCGAGACCTTTAATGTCAAAAAAGGTTTAAGACAAGGCGACGCGCTGTCATGTGATTTCTTTAGCATCGTTCTTGAGAAGATCGTGCAAAACTCACTGGCCAACACAATATCCCAAGCGGATGAACAGTCTCTTGGTCTTTTCGAGAGAAAAGTTCTGCGCGCGATCTTTGGTCCTGTTTGCGTTGATGGCATTTGGAGCAGAAGATTCAACCACGAACTGTACGGGCTCTACAGCGACATGAGTCTAGCCAGCGACATGAAGAAGAAGAAGAGTATTGCACAGTTGTCGTATATTAGACAGGGGTCAACACGAAATGAAGGCGTTCATCAGCAGTGAATTCAGGCGGTGTCCAGACTAGAGTATGTGCATGTATGAATGAGTATGTACCTGCATATTAATTCAGCATGAACGGTGCTTCTTGCATTTGTGAATATTGTATTTACTTGTGATTACTCTTTATTCTTGGGTACGCTTACTTAAGGTGGCGCTATAGTCCGGGGTGGACCTAGGCCTCAACCAACAATCGTCTCCAGCCAACTCGATCTTTAGCTAGCTGCCTCCAGTTTCGCACGCATAGTTGGTTGAGGTCCCTCTCCACTTGCGTGTGCCACCTGAATCGCGGTCTTCATCTTCTGCGTCGTCCCTCAGGGGTGGATTCGAAGACTTTCCGGGCCGGAGCATTGATTTCCATTCGCTCTACATGACCTTGCCATCTTAATCGTTGGATCTTCACCCTTCTGGCTAAGTCAATGTCGCTGAACAGCTCGTACAGTTCGTTGTTATATCTCCTCCTCCAGTTACCCTCTATGCAGACGAGACCGAAAATCACCCGATGAATTTTCCTCTCAAAGTAGCCAAGAGTAACCTCTTGTTCATGCTTCGGCGCCATATAGAAGGACTGGGACGATTAAGGTCTTATATAGGGTTACCTTGGTTGTTCGAGGTTCATGAGTACGCAGTTCTGATTAAAGGGTCAACTATAACGGCCGTACAGAAAATCAAGAGAACTGAAGCAACCGAGCGAATACACGAAAACAGTGCACTGTGACTATAGTAACCGCTCCGCTCAGTTTTGGTAAGTTCGTTCACTTTTGCGGGAGGAAAATGCATCGCTCTCTACGTATGCAAACGTCTGTTAACAGCACATATATATATTTATAAGCAATTTCGGGCACCTTGAAATTTGATGATGTTTCTGGTCAGTTTGCTTTTGACATGAGCTTACATTTTCGAAAGGCAATATTACAGTTGGACCCTAAGTTGGAAAAGCTGAAATCACTTTCATTTACGAAAAAAGTAGGGAAAAACAGAAAACTACAATAAAAGAAGGCAGACCAATTAAATAACGACTGGATGGCACAGTTGGTTAAGTGCCTGCCCCAATTTAGAGGGGTCCCAGGTTCGAGTCCCAGTAAAACAGAATCTGGTCCAGTTTCCATTTGCCGTTGGGATCAAATTAAAGGCACTGGGGTAGGTTGCTACGTGGCAGTACAATGAAGCAGTTTTGAGTCTGAGTGCTTCAGTATAGTTTCAAAAAAAACTCTAAAAAAAAATTAAATAAACAAAATTTTAATTTTTAAATAATACCACCAAATCATATTTCAAAAATTCATCGAAGTCAATACAATTCGCTTTTATTCCAATAAACAATAGCCCCATTCTTGCGGCACACACTGTGTGTCCTTTTTTAAGGTTTCTTTTTACATTTGAGTTATTCGTTGACTGTGAGTGATGCTCTTACTTGTTCCGCATTTATGAATTTTTAGTAGCTCCTCACTGTTTACCACTGCTGCCTGCCACCATCACTGGCGGCTATTGTTTGTGTCGAGATGGGAAACTTTGTGTTTTTCAAACACACATTCACCATGCATGCCGTCGCAGTCTCCGTAGGAGACTGTTGGTTTCTTCTTTTTCAATTTGATCCTTTCTTGTAGTTTGGATATTCTATATTCATAAATGTACATCTAGATGCTCGGATATTTGCATGGTTGAAACGGAAGAGAGAAAACTTTCTTATGTTGCAGTTTAAGGACGACGTTGTTTGGGTTTGGTGTCTTTGGGTTCTGTTTCCCCTTCGAAATTCCTTTTTAAGGAGTTTTCAAGGATGCTCTGTTGTTTGATGTGCTTTTTTATGCATCAAAATAAAGTTGAAATTTTATTTCACACTTTCGAATACAAATAGTATCACCATATGCAGGGGAGTATTTTGTGTGTGTTCGAGAGAGTCGTTGAAGTACTCTTCAGATTTAAATTTTAGATTGTCGAAAGTGTTGGGATTTAGTTGTTGATTGCGCAGCCCTTGGAAGCCATTTGAATGTCAAAAACTGTGGTATTTACTTAGGAAATCTTACGGTACACATATATTCGCATTATCTGGCAAATGTCAATGTTAACCAAATTGTGGTACCCTGCACATACCTCCTCAAAATTAAAGCTGCATGTGTTAAGTTTTCAAGAAGTACTCCAAGAAGGAAACGAACTAACTTATGCAGGATGTTTTAAATGTCATGGTTAACCGGACGGGAGATGATTCCTCGCGTTGAGACAGGAAAACAAATGTACGTTAGTGGGGATGGGTTCGAAAACCGCTTCTTTTCCCACCACAGTCGTTCAAAGGTCAAACATTAAATCTGAAAGATGTCATCACGTTTCATACTACAAGTTTTGAAAAGCTTGGTGTAAGAAGATTTTGAAGCCAATTTTCAAGTATAAATGGTTTCAAAAGAAATTTATAATAATAATAATGGCGGCGCTACAGTCCTTGGCCTAACTTCTCAGAGACCACTCGTGTTGTACGAACTATTGTTTAATGCCGACTCAGAACGGCGAGAATGAGAAGCTTTTTTTTTCTAGACAGTTATACTCTTTGAGCATTGTCAGTGACCCGAAAGAGGTGGAACCGTGAACAAAATTTTGGTATTTTTTCGGGAATCAATCAGAGAACATCGAGTGTAGGAGTTGGCGCACCTACCCACTAGAAAGTTACAACTTTCTTGGTTCAATAAAAAAAATAAAATGGAATTAAAATACCAATTTTCAAATTCAAACCTCCAACATATCGAAATTCCCTCTAAGTCTTGATATTTTCAAATGATGAAGCTCAATTCTCTAAGAAAATTTTTAAAAATCGTGTACATAAAGTTTATGCCCAGAGTAGACATCTCTTCCCACAAGCGGTTAGGAACATGCTTCAACAATCCCATTACAACGTTCACGAATATGGAAAGAGGCTTATGCATAAAGTAAAAATTTGAGAAAAACAAAACACAGATGTACACAGGGTTGGGTCAGATCTAAGTTCTTCGCGGGCCATACCTGAGGCCAGCACACCGCTTAGCACCTTGCACATTGAAATAGACATTAAGTCTAAGCAGCTGTAGAGACGAAGAAGAAATAGAATATATTCGTCACCTACTATGTGATTGTCGCGCACTAGCCGTTAGGAGGAACGAAACCCTAGGAAGAGTCTTCCTTTCGGAGCTGGATGATCTAGGCAAAATAGAGCTAAGCAAACTCCTGGGTTTATCTTAGCTGTTTTAGGTTTTCCACGGTTTTCAAATTTGTTTGGGCACAATGGACTCATAGTGGTCTAA
The DNA here is from genome assembly GCA_930367185.1 of Myathropa florea. Classification (NCBI taxonomy): domain Eukaryota; kingdom Metazoa; phylum Arthropoda; class Insecta; order Diptera; family Syrphidae; genus Myathropa; species Myathropa florea. The sequence goes on along the minus strand of OV884005.1, from coordinate 25,388,787 downwards.
ATGAGCCGTTGACATGTCTTTATGTCAGCAAGGTACCCATCTACCTAACCTAACCTACAAAAATTTGCCATTATTTTAGGCAAAAGCCCCAGATTGAGCTAAAGCGGCAATTAATGGATTGAGAGAGCTGAAGACAGTAGTCAGTTTTTATGTATTTATTGTCACCGAGTTAGTGGGACGCATTTAGCACGACTGATTTTGAGAAGCTATTTCTAAACAGTTCTACTCTTTGAGCATTGACTCGAAACAGGTGGAGCCGTGAAAAAATGTTAGGTGCTTTTTCGAGATTCGAACCTTAGACCTCAAGCGTAGGAGTCGATGCCCCACCCACTATGCCACGTCGCTCACCAAAGTCGCCGTTCGGCGTCGGCATTAAATTGTATGTCCCCTCCACTCGTGAGAGAACAATAGCACGCACAACGCCCAGGTCCACTTCGGACTGTAGCGTCGCCATTATTATTATTATTATTATTATTGTATATAGCGCGACTAGACTTGCGTTGAAATGCGGATATGGTGTAAATTAACGCAGTAGTTATGACAGCCAATGCTAAGCTCGTAACGATGGCTGAGCTGAATGTGGCACACATATCACAGCAAACGGGTTTTGCAAAGCTAGCTAATTGAATATCGGTGGCAATGGCTCCCTGCATGTTAATACCCAGAGATTTGCATCAAAAGTTGCTGTCGAAACAACATAAACGGCGTCATACATTCGAAGCAGGTGCCCTGCCACGCTCTAACATAACAAGAAATCAACGATGAGTCACTTTAAAAAATTGTACCCAGTTGTAGAGAACTTGGTTTAGGTTTGTTTGGGTTAGAGCGACTGGGACGGTATGAAAATACCATGACCCAATGAGATACTGATTGGGTCCATTGTGCTGCCACTAACTGGTAGTTCAGACAGAAGTTCCTCGCTTGCCAAAAACATATCATAGAGTTCCAACTCGTGTTCAGTTTTTAACCTGAGCCGATGAAAACTCAGCAGAAGTTTTTTTTCTGAATTATTGACTTTTCAAATATCTGTGGTCACAAGGCATAACCGCTTAAGTCGGTTTTTATACTTTTCAGGAGAGGCGGTCAAAGTTTCAAATTTGCACTACTACTAGTACTTAGGCTACTAGGTTTTTTTGAAATAACTTCTGTTTAAAAAAGATACAGACATAAACAATTTAGTGAAAGTAGATTTAAACAATGCTGAACTTATAACTCATTTTTGTCCTGACTAGAGTTTAGCGTTTATGGTTTGTGGCCACAGATATATGGAAAACAAATGGATTCAAACAATTTCGCAATTACAATTATACAATTACATGGATACTTCATGGATTTACTCTTGGAGTGGAGAATCAAATTGGAGACCAGGTGAGCTTAAATTTTGCGCGAGTTGCATTCTTTTGCATTTTATATGCGTTCATGACTTGTTTCCCGTTTTAAATGTTCGAAACTTTATCTGTTTGCTACGGCATTCAAAACAATAAAAAAAATGAACCTGACTGGTCTTTGCATAGAGAATGTTATCCTTATTTGAAATCCATGTCAAGTACATACCAACACCTAATAACAAAGCATGTCACCGCACTTCCACTCTGCGTTTCAAATCCACTTCATTACCGTAACAATTCCTGAAGTACTCTCCAAATGAAGCCGTAGATAGCTTCCATTCGCACGGAACTAACATTACACCGCAGAAGAGCATCGCATTTAGACCAAGCACCATTGCCATCACCATCATCATTATTATGCATCTTGCACATGTTTGCATGTTCCTTATCAAAGAAGAGCATATTCTCGCCACGGTTTTATGTCTCCGGTCATAAGGACCTTCATGGCATCAAGAAATTCATACAAATTGCACGCGCCCATTGTAACAACGTCCACAAGTGGCACCACTAGTACCGCACTACGGCTATTAGCGAACCCTTTTCCGTTCACAGGTGTGTGCGATCACCAGCAGCAGTTTCATAGCCCGAGCCTTTAAATGAGGAAAAAATGTATTCAAACACGATTCTATTATCATGCTCCTAGGTACGAGACTTTTTACTCTTGTGAATCTTAATGATGATGGCTATATGCCCATCTAGGAATCATCTATGCAGCTCCTTCTCGTCGCCGTCATCATCAGCAACATCGGCCGAAATGAAAAAGTCGTCTTCATTTCATTCATCGGCTTGTGTTCTCAGTTCCCTGTGTGTGTACATCTCATTAACGATAGCTCTAGGGTACAAGCGGTTGTACATTAAGTTTGCTTTGGCATAGCAGAATGTATCCTTAGGGATCTGAGAACACACATGCTCCTAGAGCAAAGTCTCCTCAGCCTCATCCACTTAGGACAAGAACCATCCTTTCAGTCTGTCGGGGCATCAATAGACAAGTATCAAGGATTAATTATGTCTCTGTGGCATTTTAGAGGCCGTTGTGGTTACGGCCAAAATGAATGCGAAACGGAGTAGGGTCATGAAAAAAACAAGAAAAAAAATCTTAAATATTTGCTCTAGAGGCTGTTGGCCAAAAGTGTTTCCATGACGCTAAAAGTCAATGCCCTGCTCTAAAACACAGCCACTGGTGTTGTTTTTATTTGAATTGCACACCCATTCCCGACTGGGCGGGGATGCACGAGAGATTCTGAGGACCGCATTAGAAGTTTATGTCAATTTGCGGTTTTTTAAACACAAAATTTAATATAGCTGCTGATGAAACGGTCAAAGCAGTGTTCATTTTCCCAACCCCTTGTGCTTAAGCATAGACATGAGTTTTTTGTTTCAAGGGTCAAAGTTATGCTCGGACTCAAGATTTAAACGATAATTTGTTTCGGAAAGATTTTTGGGGGTTTTCCACATTTCATGGCTTTAATAAGATTCGTTTTGATAGAAAATCGTACCAATTTGGTTGATAGTTGACATGGCGATAGTAATCTTAGTCTGTATTCGCTATAAAACTTAATCGTTTTTATTGCTGTTGACTGTTGACTGCTGCCAAAGAATCGAGCGTTCGTCAATACATTTTTGATGAGGCGTGGACACTAACCATTGAAGCTTAGCTCATGTTTTAAGGTCATTATCTGGAATTGAAAGCCAGACTTTGATATGGTTAAAGCAGATGAAAGTTGTGGTTCAATGAAATGTGAGTGAATAAATAATTTAAATAACAGGTAGCTAATCAGATAACAACTAAATGTATACAAATAATACATTTGGTTTAATTTGAAGTAGAGATGAAGAAAACTACATAATAAAGGCTCTTCCAATAGGGACTTCAGCACTTACACAATTAGTAGCGACCATATTGTTAAAGCATCTGTCAATTTGACTGTCATTTATTCAGTCTGTTTTGTAAAATCACCATGGAGGTATATAGCGTTCAACTGCACGTGCAAATGATAAAATTGTGTTATCAAAATGGATGTTCTGTTCGGGCAAAATTCCGAGCACTTCGCCCATTTCACGGTCGCCGTAATCGTCCTACCGAGAGGACTATTCGCAGTGTGGTGGATAAATTTAAGTCCACTGGTTCAGCAAACGATAAACCAACACCCGTAACCGTATGTAGGCGAAATGCAAGATCTGCTGAAAACATCGCCGCTGTCCGTGAGTCCAAGGTAGTCGATTTCGTGTCGCCCACACGAACTCGGCTTTTCGCAGACCACAGCTTGGCGAATTTTGCGTTGTGACTTGGGCCTGCGCCCGTACAAAAATTCAATTGACCCAGGAGGTGAAAGTAAACGACCATAGATAACGACCGGTGTTTGCTGAATGGACTCTGGAGCAGTTGGAAACTAACTCTCATTTTCATAGAAAAATCATCTTCAGCGTCTCATTCATTTCTGGACGAATGGGTATGTCAACAAACAAAATTGTCGAACTTGGGACGATACCAATACACCTGAGATCCAAGAGCGTCCAATGCATCCCAAAAAAAGCAACGTTTTGATGTGGATTTTGAGCTGCCGGTGTCATCGGTTCATATTTCTTTCAGAACAACCGCGACGTTGGACAGGCCATCACCGTCACTGGCGAGCGCTATAGGTCGATGATAACCAACTTCTTTTGGCCTGAATTGGATGTTATGAATACCGACGACATATAGTTTCAGCAGGACGGCATGGCCACGCCATATTGGAAATTCTGTACAAACGATTCGAGGGCATGGTCATCTCACGTGGAGGTGATGTCAACTCGCCACCGAGATCATGCGATTTGACCTCATTAAACTTTTTCTTGTGGAGTTTTCTGAAGTCACAGGTCTATGCGAATCACAATAACATAACCCCTACCATCGGTCAAATTCAGTCTGATTTATGGGCCAGAGCCATGCAAAATTGGACATTTCGGATGCGCGCAACACAGAGAAGCCGCGGCGGACATTTGAACTATGTTATACTTCATACATAATGGCATCGATAGGCTTTTCGAACGTCGATGATATCTCATACACTCCTTATTTTGTTTAAATTTTAAGATGGAAAGCGCTTAATGAAATACCCTTAATTTTAATATTTAAAGAGTCGAAGAAGCAAAAATGGAGGGCACAGACACAATTCCGAAAGACATCCCTGAGATCTTTTCCAGCTGTTTATCTCAGATCTGTTAAGGTACTAGCTTGTTTTTTTCTTCTATCTTTCCACTTCATATTATTTTTTATTCACTAGTTTTTCCGCAATCAGATGGTGTGCTTGTGGGGGAAACAAGATGCCGTAGCTTTCCTCAGTGGCCCCATTATTTTATTTGAATTTCCTATTCATATACGTGCGTAGATATAAAAGAAATAAACCACTTAGGTGCCGCGAATTTAAATACTGTGGTTTAGATAAAGCTGTACACACTACATTTTTCACGGATCACTACCATCAACTCTTAAGTATGTCAGTAAGGCATTAAATATCCGTCACAGGAATGAATGATGCTTTATTCAGTACACAAACATATGTATTCACCCGCATTTACATTTTCCCCTTCTTCTGCTTCTGACATATAAACGTTTTATTTATTTGCCTGTCAGGACACCACACCATCACGAAGAGTCAATTTAAAGCATAGTCACCACGCAGACAATTCAGAATGGCAAGTCAAACAGAACGGCATCCGAATATGATTTTGGATCTCCTTCACAGGGCAAAGAAATATAATAATTCATCACTTCATCATTTCCCTTCTGTGATAACCATTCTACTTAGCCAGAAATCACACATTTCTTCAAGCCTGTCATTCAATCCATGCGTGGAGAATGAAAGAAATGTTGAATCAGGGTAGGAACGACGACTGAGAAGAAGGCGACCCACGCAAATGAAATTGCTTCTCATTCTTACCGCAAAGACTTCAAAAAAGAATTTTCATAACAAAAGCGATTTAATATCATACAAGCACACACGCGACCTTCCTTTCGCTTTACTTCCACAAAATCCCAACGAGAATCTGCTCAACCCCAAAGAACCTGATAAACGTTCATATTATCACTCATCCTGGGCAATTTTCACCGCAAAGGAAAAATAATATGAGTTTCGAAAGAGCCCTTGTGCTACACCGTGACAGCTATAACAATCCACAGAGAAATGTCGCCCCAACAACTTGTGGAACCACACATATTGCTCAAGAAGTATTCAACCATTCAGCAGCTTCTCCAATACCCATATGTATAAACATGTACTCGTATTGTGTCTTACATTGGTTTTATAGGTGAGTAAACGGTAAGGATAAGAATGTTTCAATAAAAATCTCAGATTGCTTCATAAATTGTTTTGGTTACATTCTTAAATAAAAATTTCATAAAATACTGCGTGTGGTTAACACATAATTATATTAAATTTGTGCGTTCGTTGAAAACACGTGCTCGTGGGTTGTTTTTGAAATACGAATAAATTATAATGATAATGGTGGCACTGCAGTTCGAGGCAAACTTGGGCCTACCTTCTACAGCAACCACTAGCGTTGTGCGTACTATTGTTTTCTCAAGAGCGGAGGGACCGTGGAGTGCAGCCGTGAACAATTTTTTCTAAATCTTGTCTGTACTTGTATTTGAACCTGGACTGAAAGTGTAAAAACTGAAAGTCTGAAAGTCTAGACTGAAAATGTAGTGCGTAGGGGTCAACGCACATACCCACAACGCCTCGGTGCCCACTAATCTTGCAATCTTGGGCTCAATTCAAGCTTTTGTAGACGGAAACAATAAAGTGAAATTATTCAACAAACATGATGAGATAACAACTTATATATTAAGCATCATATTTAAACAGTTGCTAGAAATGTCTCGTAAAAGACACTAAAGAATGGCTTATTTTCCTTTTTTTGAAAGGCGAACGTATACGTGAACTACTATTAAACTGTTAAAAAAAGAGATGCAATTCGAATAACAGCAATGGGTACTGAGCCACATTTCCACAGTACGACAGTCAATTCAATTTCTTATTGGTTATTACAGCGTAATTAAAATCAAGGTCCTGCAGTTTATATTTTTAATTTTACACTTAGTGACAAAAGTCTACGTACACTCGAAGTTTAAGTATATCGACGAGTTTTTTTTTCAGTAAAACATAATAATACTCAAGAAAAGTAAATATGTTTCGAACATACAAAGTGGACTTACCTTGCATTCAGGACTCGCTCTGACCAGAATATGAGCCAGGAAAGGAATGTAGTCGATATTACTGACGGCTCCAAGACCAATGAAAGATCTGGTGCCTTCGTGGAGAGCGACAACTTTAGACTGCACACCTCGTTAGGTAAATTTGTGTCCAAGCGGAAACATATGCGATCCTAATTGCCACGAACTATATTGTGAAGAATAGGTGGAAGGGGCGAAGTATTTGCGTCTGTAGCGACAGCCAAACTGTGCTCAACCCCTTCCACGATAGTTCAACAATGCAAGGCTTCTCTAAATTGGATCGAAGGCTAAAATGAGATCGCCGATAACTTGCTAGGCGAGGATCAGATGAGGCATTCTCAGGACCTGAACCTACGCTGGGACTGCCTGCGTCCTTGGTTAAGGCGTCCATCGACGGCTTTCTTGTTCCCAGAAAGTACTGCAGGCGTACTAACGGGCCACTACATCTTCGCCAAACACCTAAATGTGCTTGTCCAAAGCGATGGAACCCTCTGCGACGCCTGTGGAGAAGACGATGAAACTCCAGAGTAGAACCTATAGGCATTAATGGCTGCCTGGTTGAAAGATTATCTGCACAATAGGCACTTCTGTGAAAAAATTAAACACACATATAGCCAAAAAGAATACGCACAGTATGGAGTTCCGCGAGGATTAAAACTTGGTCCAATCCTTTATATCCTATACAGAAATAAGCTTCTACTTCAAAGACGAAGCCTGTCCTACTTTAACCATCACCCCAGTAGACATTGTAGAAAGCTATAAGTATCTTGAAGTCATCATCGACAGCCGTCTCTTATGGGAAAAACACGAACTACGAACTGCGCCATCCAGTCTGCAGCAGTTGGCATGCTCCAAATACCCAGAAACTACAGCAAATATGACAGAAGACAACTCAAATGCAGGGTGCCCGAAGTATTGAATACACTTCCCCAAGAAATCAGAAACATCCGACATTTTAAAACTTGAAGGAAAGACATTAAAATATTTCTTTTAAATCAGAATCAATCAAAATCAAAGCTCAAATTGTAAGAATAACTGAAAATAAGCTGTACACTTGCATACACTAAATTGTAACACAACCATCTGCAGAAAAGATCAAGGGAACATCGTAGTAGAACCACAGTCGTTCATTCAACCCAAATGAAAGGGACGATGTAGATCAACAATTCCGTCCCCCCGACCTGGATGAAGTGAAGATAGCTATATCTAAACTAAAGTCCAACAAAGCTGCTGGAGTTGCCGGCCTAGCGGCTGAGCTTTTCAAAGCAGCAGGCAATGACTTGGTAAGGAGAATGCACCAACTCATCTGTAACATATGGTCGGAAGAAAGCATGCCCGATGAATGGAACCTCAGCATTGTTTGCTCGATCCACAAAAAAGGAGACCCTCTAAAATGCGCCAACTATAGAGGCATCAGTCTTCTGAACATTGCATATAAGATCTCATCTGCCGTGTTGTGTGAACGCCTAAAGTCATTCGTCAACAACCTGGTCGGTCCATACCAGTGTGGCTTTAGGCCAGAAAAATTCACCATCGACCAAATATTCACACTGCGGCAGATCTTGGAAAAAACCCAGGAACATCGATTTTAAGGCCGCGTATGACAGCATCTATAGAGACGAGCTATACAGAGCAATGTCTTCCTACCAAACTCGTCCGTTTGTGTAGGATGATGATGGAGAATGCACGCTGCTCCATCAAGGTCGGTAAAGAACTAACAGAGACCTTTGATGTCTAAAAAGGATTCAGACAAGGAGACGCGCTGTCATGCGACTTCTTCAACATCATACTTGAAAGAATTGTGCAAAACTCGCACGCCAACACCAGAGGTACAATCTTTCAGAAGTCCGTCCAACTACTCGCATATGCCGACGATATGGACATAATAGGAAGAACACAGCGTGATGTCAATGGCACTTTTGTGAGTATTGCGAAGGAGGCCGCGAAGATGGGTTTAGCGGTAAATGAGGGCAAGACCAAGTATATGCTGTCAATCAGAAAGGGCACCCAACGCCGACGTCTCGGACAGAACGTCACATTTCACATGGTCAGGAACTTTGTCTACCTAGGCACCACTATTAATTCAGCCAATGACACCAGTGCTGAAATCAAACGAAGAATAACTCTTGCTAATCGCTGCTTCTTTGGGCTAAGAAAGCAATTGTTAAACAAAGCCCTCTCTCGAACAACCATGGTAGCCCTGTACAAGACATTAATCGTCCCAGTCCTGCTATATGGCGCAGAAGCATGGACTTTATCAAAAGCGGATGAGGTTGCTCTTGGCTGCTTTGAGAGGAAAATTCTTCGGGTGATTTTCGGTCTCGTCTGCATAGAGGGTGAGTAGAGGAAAAGATATAACAACGAACTGTACGAGCTGTTCAGCGACATTGACTTAGACTTAATCAGAAGATCCAACGATTAAGATGGCTAGGTCATGTAGAGCGAATGGAAACCAATGCTCCGGGCCGGAAAGTCTTCGAATCCACGCCCGAGGGACGGAGCAGTAGAGGAAGACCGCGACTCAGGTGGCGCTCACAAGTGGAAAGGGACCTCAACCAACTGTGCGTGCGAAACTGGAGGCAACTAGCTAAAGATCGAGCTGGCTGGAGACGCTTGTTGGTTGAGGCCCAGGTCCACCCCGGACTGTAGCGCCACCTTAAGTAAGTAAGTATCTGCAGAAAAGCCCCATAAGGCTTCGCTGAAATGTACAGCATAAAATTGTAAAAATCCATGCAAATAAAAATCTTGAAGCTTGAAAGCTGTTATTGTATTATTATTGTAAGTCTGTAAACTAGTTGTCAATCCTTTTACTTTCTTATCAAATATAATCAAGGAAAACGGATTCCAAGTGGTAGTTTTAGTATTAAATTTTTCAAAACCCCGTGACTCGTAAGAGGATGATCCGTGAAATATGAAATGTGTTTGTGTCGGTCATCGAACTTCGACTTTTAGTGTAGAAGACTTTATTTTCCTTATGACAGCGAATATATTTTTTTTCCATCCCATAACTACCGTGCACAAAGTTGTATATTAATTTTTAAGAAAATTTAATTAACTTTCCTTGTTTTACATACCTACAAATATGAAATCTCTTTTGATAGTGAATTGATTAGGCAGATTAGAGTCTACAAACTACTGGGCAATCCTGGGAAAATATGCCTGCTTCACCCAAGAATCTACTTTGAAAGTGGATTTTCGGGTGAAGAATACCGCTTTTCGGCGCATCCAACCCATCTCCTTCTCGGCTGTTAAAATTATATATGCTCATGTAATCACCGCCTTAAGTTAGCCCTAAACGACGAAAATGCTCGCCGAACTTGCTCGTGCTCGACGCATTTTTGTCGTGTATGGGCTGGTTCGCGAGCCGCTCGCTGTTGGTCTTATAAAAATAAGATTGAATTGAAAATATATAAACATAAGAGCAACCACTTGCGCTTCCCTATCACACATGTTGACGGTTTGAAGAAATAACACGAAATGAATGTTCGCCAAATGTGTTCGCCGTGTAGGGGTAATGCAAACGAGCAAGTTCGGCGAGCATATTCGTCGTTTAGGACTACGTTTACACATTTAATGAACTTATCGAGTACACATACTCGTATGTATCTCTTCATTTAGAGCCAGAATTCTTCCTCTTAAAAGATTCTTCAAATGTGTACATACAGCCTTGGCCGAATGTATAAGGCACCTTTTAAGGTTCGTTTTATCTTAACAAAGCAAACAAATTTATGAAATGAGAAGAAAAAATACAAATCGTTGACAACCTCAGATAGTGTCGCCGAAAACCATAAAATTCAAACTAATTACGTCCGATAAGTGATATGGCAGTAAAGACAAAAAAATAAGGGTGCCAAATACTGTTGGTCAAGGCTGTATGGCCTTCATAAGTTTATAAGCTTTAAATTCAAAAACCAATTCCATTTGTGAAATAGACTGATAACTTAATGTCCAGTGGTAATTTAAGAAGGTCTCTTGGTCGTTTTGTAATGCAAACCTCTGCTCAACCGTCTTGTTAAATCAAATTACTCATTTTCACAAACACATATAATCTTATAACCTGTCAATGAAATATCAAAATGAATTTCCATAAACTTCTCGACAGGAAATCGATAATTTCAACACTATCCAACGTCAACTATCTTCCAATTCCCACAGTTTCACTCCGTTAACAACCATAATTTTCACGATTTGAAATTCAAAACCCATCGACTATGACGTTCATTTTACATTCATAATCCGTTTCTATCTGTTGTCTCTACAGCCACCAGCTTCAGCAGGATTCGCACTACCCTTCGTGGTGGTATTTCCTGTTTAAAATAATATTCAATCCATGAAGTCCGCCACCTGCAGTGTGGTGCTTCAACACAGATAGGACGTGGCTCTGGGTAGCAAAGGTCCTGATGCTGCTGCTCTATGCAAGTTTTTGCCGCCCTCATTCAGCAAAGCACCGGATTCGTCTGTAATGATTGATAATGCAATTATATTTCCAATAATTGAAGTTCGAGATATAAATGGGATGCATCCGGTTATGGGAGAGAGTAATACATTATTTTGGTGATCGATTGCATAGGTTTGTTGTAAAGGATGAGCACTATTAAGGACTTTTTATGCGTTCCAGAATCAATTAATTGTATTTTTGTTTCGCTATTGGGGCTCTTTGTTTATTTAGGGTTTTATTAAACCTGCTTATTAATAGGGCGACGTGGTATTAAAATTACACAATTCTTTAGACTAGTTACTCTTGTGGTATCAACAGGACTGAGGATTGAGTTATTGACAAATCTTTTTTTGATATCTAAAGAGCTATTCAATAACGCGCTGAATAACGCATACTATCTGGCCCATTGGAAAATAGCCCTTGTACACCCCATCCCTAAAAGAAACATGGTATCCGGCATTCAATGGAATAAGAACAAGATCGAATGCACGGGTGCTTGACTGACAGACATGGAGAATGCGTTCGACACCGTATGGTTAGAAAGCCTTTTACTCAAGTTGGTCAGGCTGGGTATCAGTAAACCGTTGCTACAGTTTGTCAAGAAAGTGTTTACACCATGTAAGAAAACAGCAAATTCTATTTTCACGTTATAAGTATATGTATGTGCATCCAGTAGCTTTATTGCAAATATTTTTGGTACAACTTATAATACTACATATTAAAGATTTAATAATATACAAAAATAGTTCATTTCATTTAGCAACAACAAAAAATATAACAAAACATAAAAATGGACGAAAATGTCACTGTTAAGAAAGTCTTTACACACATTTACATTACAAGCTAAACTAATTAAAAAGAAACTAAATCAAGAAAATTCATGTTTTAAATTATTATTTTAATATTTGGTGCATAAATAACAGCCTTTAACCCATTCGTCATTGACCCAATCAATTTTTTTATGTCATAATTGGTTGGAATGTTTTCCCACTCTTCTTTGATGTATTGCATCAATTGGTTTCGGCTTTTCGGGTTCATTTTTCCCACTTTCTTCTTCAAATGGGCCCAAGAGTTTTCTATAGGATTAAGGCTTGGGCTCTGAGCAGGTGTATCCAGTATTTTGGTGCAGTTATAAAGCAGCCATGTCTTAACCGTAAGTTCTTTACGTTTCGGGTCATTATCTTGATAAAACTTGCATTTTGGTTTTCTCATGTTACCACCGCCATTAAATCCAAAATTGTTAGCACTGCTGAGCAAATGAGCTTGTAAAATTCTCAGGTATTTCTTTCCGCCCATGGTGTTTTCAATAAAGCCTTAGTCTTCGACACCTTTGCTCGAAATGCACCCCCATACCATCACAGATAACTTTCCAAATTTAACGGTTGGAATTATATTAATTTTCGATAAGACTTTTAAGGGCTTGTGCCACACTCTGCTAGGTTCTTCGTTATAGTACATCGTAATTTTCATTTCGTTGCAAAACATAACATCGTCCCAGTTCTTAAATGTTTTTACTCGAAAGCAGTGGTATTTTTCTTGCAACTCTCGATGTAAACTCATGCTTTAGAAGCACTTGTCTTTCGTGAGAAACTTGTACTCAACATTCCTGGTTCATTTCTCTGGACAAGGCTCTAACTGATGTTTGGGGGTTTTCGTGCACTTTTCTTAGCAGGCAGCGCTCATTTCAATGAGATAATTTTTTTGGCCTTCCTTTTGTTAATAACCTCTTAACTATTTTCACGGTTTAAAATGTTATAAATTGTCTTTTTAGATAATCCGAACAGATCTGTAATTTTCTTGAGACTTTTGCCATTAAGTGAAGCAATTGGTTGTACTAAACCAAAGCCGAAAGACTACCGTTTAGAACCTCTCTGTCTGGGGCTTAACTGGCGGAAATTGGCCATGAGTGGACAACAAGGACTGGCGCTGGCAGTTAGAAACGTGGTCAGATGTCTTGACATCTGCCTGGATCAGTAACTATATTTTGACAAACATAGACCCTTATCTGGCAGGTGTGAAGAAGGCATACTCTATGATAAGAACAGTCAACTTAGTTCCAGAGCGAAGGCCGTATTTTTTTTTTTTTTTTTTTTTTTTTTTCCTCTTGTACAACCCTGCCGTAAAGGCTGCGACACTGCGACCTAAAAAGATCTATTGTATCGACGGGCTGGAGTTAATCCAAAAGATTTACCACTTTCCTTATGAAAGATAGTATATCTTTTGTAGTGGAGTTTTTCAATTCCACTGAAGTCAGTATTTCCCTGTGGAGAATACGTTTCCTTAACCAATGTAGTGCCGGACATTCACATAAGATGTGCTGAGATGTTTCGTCTTCTTCAAGACAGAACCTACATTCCGTGTTTTGACACAAGTTCATTTTGTTAAGGTGGTAATACAAGCCGCAGTGGCCAGTAAGAAAGCCCGTTAGCTTTCTTATGCTCTCCTTATCTAAGCTAAGGATTTCCTTGTAGGAATAGGGTCTGATTAATTTTTTGGATTGCCTGAGACCTGACCCATTGGTCCAATGATCTAGGCGAAGTTTGTTTTCCCATTCATTAATCAGCGCTGCAGCCGTCGACCAATTGACACTGCAGTATGGTTCAGGGCCTATGAACGCAGTACTTGAACCCGCTCTAGCGAGTTCATCTGCTGATTCGTTACCTGCAATCCCTTTGTGCCCAGGGACCCAACCAAGTTTCACTTTGTTGTGTTTGGCTAGGGATTGCAGAGCATCGTGGCAACATTTGACGGCTTTAGAGTCTATTTGACTGGACGATAAGGCCTTAAGTGCTGCCTGGCTATCAGAAAAGATTTGTATAATTGCGCCCTTGATACCTTTACCAAGATTATGTCTCGCGCAGATCTCAATGGCATGGATTTCGGCTTGGAACACAGTGGGACTAGACCCCATCGGTACAGAGATCCCAGTGTTGGGTCCACAGACACCAGCTCCGACTCCAGAATCCATTTTCGATCCATCTGTGTACCAAACTAGACTTCTGGGGTCTAGTGTTGGGGCACCATTGGACCAGTCTACCCGGTCCAATATTTCAACTTCAAATAACCTGCCGAAACAGTTCTGCCTGACCATAGTGTCCGGCATTGTACAAAACATGTCTCTATTAGGGATTGAGTTGAGTATCCTAAGGTGACCCACTAGGTCACCTGGTTTGAATTGATATTCTAGCTGCAGTTTAATGGCATAGGTGGCAGCTATCTTCCTAACGAAGATGGGTAAAGGTGTCAGCCCGATAATAGCTTCGAGAGCTGTTGTGGGGCAGGTGCGCATGGCACCTGTTATGCCAAGACAGGCAACCCTTTGCAGTTTTTGCAGTTTGTTTGCCGATGACTGTTGAAGGGTTTTTGGCCACCATACGATGGCCGCATATGTGATAATGGGTCTCGCCATCATTGTGTACAACCAATGAATAATTTTGGGAGAGAGACCCCAAGTCCTACCGTAAAGACGTCTACTGGCCCACAGTGCTCTGGTAGCTCGCTCTATGGCGGACTTAATATGTGAATTCCAGTTAAGTCGTCTGTCCAGGATTACTCCGAGATATTTTACCTCGCTGGAATAAACTAGTGTGGTGTTGCCGATTATTATGGGTTCAAGGTTGATACGAGTCCTCCTTGAGAAGGGCACTAGAACGGTCTTGCAGGGATTGATCGATAAACCCTCTGCGTTGCACCATTCCACGACTTGCAGTAGCGCACTTTGCATCATATTGCAAATAGTCGTGTCGTGCTTACCCCTTATAACAATCGCCAGGTCATCAGCATAACCAATTGTGGTGTAGCCTGATCCTTGAAGATCTACTAACAGTTTGTCGATAACTAGTGACCATAATAAGGGGGAAAGAACCCCCCCTTGTGGGCAACCTTTTGCCGCGGTTACAGAAACCGACACTCCTCCGGAAGAAGATGTAATCGAACGACTTTCCAACATGGCTCTGATCCATTTGTTAGTCGATTCTTCGATACCTCTGCTACTGATCGCTCTTGCGATCGAGTCGTAGCCAGTGTTATCGAAAGCGCCCTCAATGTCGAGGAATGCACATAGGGCTATTTCTTTGGAAGCAAGTGCGCCTTCTATCTTTTTGACGAGATAATGAAGGGCACCTATGGTGGATTTACCTTTCCTATATGCATACTGGTTCGAGTTTAGAGGGTTAGACAACTCTAATCGTTCTCTAATGTAAACATCAATTAGTCTCTCCATCGTTTTGAGTACAAATGATGTTAGACTTATAGGTCTGTATGATTTAGGCAGCTCACTAGGTCTATTACCCGGTTTGGGAATGAATATTACGTTGACCTTTCTCCAGGAGATTGGTATGTAACCCCAGTTGTAGCTGGCTCTAAATAAAGCTGTCAGTTCCGGTAGGATGAGGTCTATTGATATTTGCAATAGTGCAGGAAATATACCGTCACCACCGGGAGCTTTGAAGGGATCGAAAGTGCCAACAGCCCATTCAACCTTATCTGTACTGAAAATTTTTCCAGATAAACTTTTAACTCTTCTATTAACAAAGACCCTATGGTCTGTTGTGTTAGAGTGCACTTGAGAGGTGCTATAAGACGAGCCTGGGAAGTGCACCTGAAGCAACGTTTTAAGTGTTTCTTCTCTGCCCGTCGTGTAGGTACCGTCGCTTTTCTTTAAAAGTCCTACACAGTTTGCCTGATCTTTTGCGAGCGATTTGTGGATGCGTGCTGCTACTGGCATGTTCGCAATGTTTTCACAGCATTTCCTCCAAGTTGCCCGCTTGGATCGTCTAAGTTCAGAATTGTATTCTGTGAGAACGGACCTATATTCGTTCCACCTCTTCGTTTTCTTGGCAGAATTGAAGAGTTTTCTGACTTTACTCCTGAGTTTTGTCAGATGATCATTCCACCAAGGCACTTTGCGATTGTTTGAAGTGGTCTTGGGGACACAACTATCGTGATAGGAATTGATCATTACATTGTTTAATTGGAAGGCTGCTTCATCCAGGTCCCCTATGGACTCAATGGACGTAAGAAGCATCCCTTTTTGTGAGAGAACTAGTTCTCGATAGCGATCCCAGTCGGTGCGTTTGGGATCGTATCTGTTAGAGACATATGAGAGTTGACCAGGGATGTCAAACCTGATATGTTGGTGGTCTGACAAAGATGGTTCATCTGACACATGCCAATTTTCAATAAAATTCGAAATAAATGGACTTGCAAGTGTGAGATCAAGTATCTCTTCGCGAATCGCATTTATGAAGGTAGGCTTTGAGCCTCTATTTAGTATATCTATTTCACTACTAATAAGATATTCTAAAAGACACTCACCTCTTCTGTTGGTGTCACTACTACCCCAGACCTCATGATGCGCGTTGGCATCGCAACCGATGATGTAGTGCAGGTTGCCTGATTTGCAATAGCTGATGAGGTCCTGGACGTCCTTAGGTGGTATGACGCTGTTGTCATCCGGGAAATACGCCGAGGCGCACACGATGTTATGTGTTCCCCTCTCCGTCGGAACTTCCAGTAGTAGGGCCACCAGGTCTCTGTTAATGAAATTGGGAATGGGAAGAAAGTTAATATCATTGCTGATGAGACAGGCCGCTCTTGGCGCAGGGTCTCGACATTTAGAGATTAACTTACTTTTGCCATTCCGGAGACCTTTAACATGTCCGCTTCTAACCCAAGGTTCCTGGATAAGTCCAAGGGTTATATTTTCTTCGGCGAACCCTTCGCGTGATGCAGGTTCGCCTGTAGCACCTTGATGGAGCTCATTGATCCTCCATCGAGGATCTGGCCTGCCGCATCAGTTGGGCCTTTTTAGGGCCTTTCTTTTTGCGACAAGCAGCCGTTGAGGGATGACCTTTTTTGGAATTCCCCCCCGACTCTTCCTTCCGAGTAACGTGCCCTGCGGCGCCGGTTGTTTTCCTCGGAACTCCGGGCTTTATGCCGGTATTACGGTTTTTCGGTTCAACAACACGAGTCACCGTCTTTCCTGCTGCACCAAGGCCGCTGGTGCTAGCAATTGGCTCGCTGTCAACGGTCTTGGTTGCTGAGGCAGTACTGACCTCTCTTGCATGCCCGACAGCGCTGCAAGAGGGGACTGCAGATGACGTTGTTGTTGAACCGGCTTTTTGCTTGTTATGTGCAACAACACTGGTCACCTTCTTTCCTACTGCACTAAGGCCGCTGGTGCTAGCAATGGGCTCGCTGTCAGCGGTCCTAGTTGCTGAGGCAGTACTTTCCTCACTTACATGCCCTGCAGCGCTGCAAGTGGGAACTGCAGATGAGGTTGTTGTTGCACAAGCAGATGGAGAATCATCTGCGTTGACCTTCTTATGGGAGACGATCAACTTGACCTGACCAAACCTATAGCAAACCTTGTTGTTTAGTTTGCTCAGGGTCTTCATGGACGCATCGTCAACGGCAAAGACGAGATGAAGGAGCGAACCTTCTTTCATCCTTTGCATTGCCTTCCATGAAGAAGCTTGAAGGCCCTCATTTTGTGCTTCAAGCGTCGCTAGGACTTTGGTCGTTGGCAATTCGGTGCTCTGTGGAAAGAAACCACGGACTATGTGAGATTTGGGAAAAGATCCCTCCTCCACAAGTACAATATCAAGACCACTTTTGGCCTTGATAGCATCGAAATTGCTTTTCATCCACTCAGCAGTAGCACTGTCAGAGCAGATGAAAATTAGCCATCCCGACTTGTGTTGAGAGCCTGAGAAATGTGGCCACACGCCCCTGTTTCTCAGGTCAATCGACATGTCGATGACTGCCTCCTGTATTAGAGCCATTTGCTCTGCTGACAGAGGCTGTTTATCTATGTCAGCTGGGACGATTCCTAGTCTGACAGTACTAGCAACCTGACTGAAGGTGGGCGCGTCAGGCGCATGTCTTGCTTTTGCCTTTTTGGCTGCCGGTTCAGAGGGGGTGCGATCCTTTGATCTCACCCTTTTGAACTCATTTCCAAGAGGAGATTTCGCATATACTAGGGCATTTTCCCTAGTTTCGCCCTTGCGAATAGCTTGGTTGTATCTTCTCTTTTCAGCTGAGTTCAGTTTGACAAATCCACCTGGTCCTAGACGCAGCTTGTCAAGTTTCTTCCCAATGGAAGAACATCCGGATTTCTCCGTGACTACACTGCAAGTGTCTATTTACGTATTTTACGAGGCACTATTAAGGCCTACAATAGCTTACGGTTGTCCTGTGGTTCAATGTAACGCTATGTTGCATTGAAAAGATTCATGTTTTTGAGAGAAAATGTCTAAGGTCTTGTCTCGGACTAAACACAATTCCAGAATCTGAGTACAAAAAATATTATCCCAACAAAGTTATTTATAGTGAAGCGTGACTGAATAGGATTGACAATTTCCTAATTAAAATAACTCGTAGACACATTGCTAGGGCAATGGCCTGATCTTTGGGGCTCCCGGTACAAAATACCACCGCCACTGCGGCGTGAGGCAGAAGCAGCTCACCTACGAAGGCTACTACACCAATTCTTCAGAGATCCTCCGTTTTAGTACCGCGATTTGGGAAAGAGGCAAAATTGATACAGAAAAGGAGTTTTTTTGATAATGGTGATAGCGATAACATCCCGCTTTCCCAGATTGGTTCGGTGCAAGTTAACGCTTAATTTAGTTTTAAGGTAGGTCTAAGCTAGCTAAAGCGTCATGCTCGAAAGTGTTAAGGATCAGGCGTTAGGAGACGCAATCAGGGCGGAAATCACTCAGGCCCATCGGTTAAGAGTGCAGACACTTCACCTGTGGAATAACTACCACATAGGTCACTCCACCATTCTAGATAGCCTCGAGTTTCTACCCCAAGACACTGACCTCCTACTACCTCATCTCGTCTTTAAGAAAAACTTCTCTACCAGCATACCTCCAGATCTGAAAGTCTGATATTCAGACGCTGGACGGTCCTCTGCGTATCTTCACAGATGGGTTCAAGAGGGATGAGAGAGTAGGGTTAGGTGTCTACTCTAAGGATCACAACTTTAGTATACCCTTTCATTTTCCGGAACATTGTAGCGTATTCCAGGCTGAGACGATGACTATAAAAGAAGCATTGTCTTGCCTCAAGAACAACGTGATATCCAAGAATGACATCAACATCCATTCAGACAGCCAAGCAGCCAACAAATTTCTGTCACGTTTCACTCTAAGACCTCCTAAAATTACCGCCTATCTCTTGACGAGATGGCTGAGCATTTTAACATTCGCCTTCCATGGGTGATGGGACGCAGTGACATTCCAGGGAATTGTGAAGCCGACGAACTCGCCACATGTCCTTACAATTCTACCTCGTGGAGCACCACCGCCCATGTCATTCGCTACAGCTAAACTTCTTTCAAAACGACATCTGTACATTTAAAAACAAAACATCAAGATGATCAGAAGGACTACGTACCTCATCATAAAACAAATATTACCTAAACTCAACTTAAAACGTTCACTTTATTTTATTGGAATGAGCAGGTCATCTCTGAGGACTCTCATGGGCGTTATCACAGGACATTGTGCCATTGGCACAAACGCCTTAAGAATGGGACTCCCTCATAACGACGTCTGGAAAGGAAAGCATAATGTATTTCCTCTTGTAGCGCTGAACCTATTTCTTCAACGTCTTGAGCGAACATCACAACGTCAGCATTAGTCAACTTAAAAGCTTTGTAGCTACCATCAAATGGTATGATGGATGGGAGACATCTGATCTACGTGGCACCACAGCGAGACTATGTTGGCCTAAGGTGACTGCTATCTGCAGTCGGCCACCTAAACCTAACATAACTCTAATAGAACACCCTTTAGTGAGATGAAAATTTGGTGTTTGCTATCAAAACGATTCACATTTGAACCGTGAGCCTTCTGGTTAGTAGTCGACGCACTTACCCACTATTGGAAGATCTCAATTGTTCAGCAAGCAATTGATTTACTTGCTGAGCCTCTAAAGTGGATTATAAAGGCGAGTAGTACACATAATTTTCGGTTGATTCAATTCCTTTTGTAAACCAGATATTCGCTTTTATGGTGATTAAAACACACCAGGAAAATTCCACTCATGCAACGGACACGTCGCAATAACTGAACAACGACAATGACCACTTTAACTTGAACTATCCGAACGAGTTGCGGATTACATCTGCTCTTCACCTTGTACTTAACTCGATTTCTTATTATTATGCAGCCACTCTGTGAGAATATTCTTCCAATTTTATCTCATACCCAGTGCTCAATTGCAACCAACCAAGTGAATCCTGAAGTTATCCAGAGATACCTTCACCATCTGTGCCATTCTCATCGCAAAATTACTTCACGTGCTGAATTGCACACGAATACCAGATCACTTGGTGTAAACATAGCAAAGGCGACTTCAGAAGGTAATTTTCTGTAAAGCGCCCTATCTGAAGAAAGCACTAGAAGAGCAGAGGAGAAGTCAAAGATGGCAATAGAGAATGAATACATTTGCCTCATGCATTCCACACTGCAACTCCAACATATCTCACACCGTTTACCTTAAGAAACACAAACAATCAAACTGCCATCCCCTCATCTTGCCATCGTCCACACACCCATTTACAGAGGACTAAAATGAAGGGTACACTATTGCACTTATGTGTGTATTACAACTTCATTTCACTCCTCGTCAAGGCGAGGTTGTCCTCGATGGGCATCTTACCTGGATTTCAAAATGAACCAGCGTCTACGACGACGTGTCGTACCAAATTCACCTCGTTTCACTTGAGTGGTGCGACATCAGTTATACAATCGTTTAATCCCATCGTGTTGAGTGGAGTTCAAAAGGATACAGGTACCAGCACTATACCTCCCACATCTGAGACGTACCGGAGCCCAGTGGAAAACTCATTCAGAGGATATTTTTAGAATTCGTCTTTAATTTACCTTAATGAGCAACGATGGGAGAGGCGACATCTCCTGAAATGCGAAAACCATGGTACCCCTGGAGACGTTTAGTGTCTGGGGATGATGACGACGATGATGGCAATCTTAGACTATGTACCCTTTTTTAAATCGATTAAATTAACAAGACATGTTGAAAGGAGGTGATCTCGTTTTGTGTATGTGGCATCCATTAGTTGCTAATTTAATTAGGTAATTGTGTTTCTCGTTTGAACGGTCGGATGCGTGTACGTAATATAGGTCGTCCTTTTTTTGCAGCGTTGCCATGAAGATTCGTCTGTATCCAATTAAAATCGTTGAAGATATTTAAAATGACGTCAGTACTTGAGTGTTAAAAGATTATCAGGGCTGGGCATAGTCTCCGAAAGCATTATTCATTCATTTGAAATTGAGTTTTATACTTGTGAATAAATGTAGATACGCTTCTTCTCTGCTTAATTTTTCTGCATTATAATGTTTATGATAGTGAACGAGCTTACCAAGGATATCCAAATTTGGACGCACGATGGACCCACGCCCACCTACAAGTTTTGCAAATGCAATATACATGGTGATTCGATATATATCGAACGTCTTAGTCATTAACCGACTACGACTAAATAATTTGTATTCTATTCCGTGAATTGCATATAAGTATGGCTCTTAAGAACAGACTTCTGGTAATATTACAGCAATTTGGTTGCGAATTTTGTTCTTAAACAATCCAAGTTTTTGATTTGATTTTTAGTATACAGTGATGGACAAAAATATTCGGCATATGGGTGTTGTTGGCTTAAAACTTTAATAAAATCCAAACAACTTAATCTAATTCAATAATTTTTTTTAAATAAAAGTATGATTTTTCTGATAATAAGCTAAAGTTTTCCACCTCCTATGAATAATATAAAAAAAATAACAAAACATAAACATCTTCAATTTTCAAAGGACAAAAGTATTCGTGCGTAAGCTCCGCCAGAAACCTTGGGGTAGTATTTAACTCAACTCTAACTTGGGGTACTCATATAAACTCTGCTATCGGTAAGGTGTATGGTGGACTTCGTGCTCTTTGGGCTTCACACAAATGTCTACCCGTCAGGGTTAATATATTAATGGTGAAATTTATACTCCTCCCTCAACTTCTGTACGCCTGCGTGATATTTTGCAAAGTTGATTATGAAAGTCAAAGGAAAATGAACAATAAAATTACTCGCTAAAAAAAAGTTTGATCGTTGTTCTAGTTATGCTAAAAATATCATTGATTGTTCAATAGGTAACCTCATAACTATAAAAACCCTCACTCTACTATATAAAATACTTTCTTCTAAGCAACGTGAGATAATATTTGAAAAGTTACGTTATCTGAACTCGAGAAGATTGCCATTATTGACTGTACCAAAGTTCACTTACCTTGTATCTGAACGTCAATTTCATGTTCATGCTGTTCGTCTGTGGAACTCTCTCCCCGCTCATATAAGATTGACCAGGAATGCAAATAAATTCAAGTCTCTTTTATTTTCACACTTTGGACAGTGAATAATGTTTAATAAGGTTTAAACTTATTAAACATTTTTACAGATTTACACTCTCATCATAACCTGTTTTATACACTCTTGCCTTAAACTCTCTGAATTATATTTTATTGAATTAAATATTTATATTAACTTTTATTAATTTAATAGCTTTACATTATATTTTCTCTGAAGATGGCATTTTTTTTTCTTTAATTAAGTCTTAGCAAAACTTAAAAAGATTATTTATCTTAATTTGTAAGAATTCTCGAAATAAATAAATAAAAAAATAAATAAGTAAAAACACTTTTTCATCTTAAAAAAAAAGAAACAAAATTAATAATTGGTTTGTTTTCCGTTTGTTTAATTACGGCTTGTAAACGGTTCTTCATCGAATCTATGAGGGGTTTTGCATCTGCAGCAGTTGGCTTTCCCCCTTGTTCAGCCAGGACAGACTTAAGTTGCTGTCTAGACGTTATGTGGTGGTTTTGCAATCGCCTTCGCAAAATATACCATAAATGCTCGATGAGATTTAGATCTTGAATGTATGCGGTGTGTTGTACAATCTCGGCAGTGTGCTTGGGATCATTATCTTGTTGAAAGTAGAAATTATTTCCCAAGTTTAAGTTGTCAGAACTTTTTTGCAAGTTAGCTTTCAAGATATCAAGGTACTGCTCCTTTTTCATTATGCTGTCTATCAACACACATTCTCCAACACCAGTAGCCGCCATACACCCCCAAACCATAACAGAATTCCCTCCATGCTTTACGGTAGTTTGGATGTATTTTTGATCGAGCTTCAGTATCTGGTTTTTTCTAAGCTAAAACTCGGCCATCTGATCTGTAAACATTAAACTGTTAAATTGCTTTCGTCCGAGAAGATAACCTTATTCCAGAAGTCCGGTGATTGGTTTACATACTGCCTCGCTAATGCAAGCTTCTTGGTTTGGTTAATTTTGCTTATATAAGGCCTTTTACGGCATACTCTTGAATGGTAACCAGCATCGCTAAGTACTCTTCCAACAGTCCGGGAATGAACTTGTATACCTGATTGCTCTAATAAATGTGCTGCAATTATAGAAGAATTCGTCTTGGGCTCTTGTTTTATTTTTCGGATGACAGACCTTTTTTGCCTCTCTGTCAATTTCGGTGGCCGGCCGCTTGAAGCTTTATTTTCAAAGCTTTCATTATCTTCATATCGCTTTATTATGGACTAAATTGTAGTTCTGCTTCTTTCCACAGTACATGCTATCTCATCAATACTTTTATTTTGTTGGTGTAAATTCAAAATAATTTTTCTCTCTTTAACGGTAGTTTCCTTGCCTTTACGACTCATTTTTTTATCAGTAGCCGGAAAGTATTACTTTGTACCATACAGTCGGAGATATTATTAATATCAAAATTTATAAATTGAATAAATTTAGGAACAAAAATGGGAAGCACCTTCATAAATGGTCAAATCTATTGTAATGGAATATAAATGCCAAATGCTTTTGTCCATTGAAAATTGAAGATGTTTATTTTTTGTAATTTTTTTTTTATATTATTCGCTTATATATATATAAGCTTAAGCTTATTTTCAGCAAAATCATGCTTTTATTTAAAAAAATTATTGAATTAGATTAAGTTGTTTGGATTTTATTGAGGTTTTAAGCCAACAACACCCATATGCCGAATATTTTTGTCCATCAGTTTACACCTTTTACTCCAAGTACCCCCATTGGAATCGACAGGAGTACAAAATTTCTCCGAAATATTGCATTCTAGCATAAGCTGGCAGCTTCTTGTTGATACCTAATTGATCCAATCCGAGCACAGAACAAGTTTTCTAACATGCTCCGAAGTCCTGCTTACTAACAGAAGAGTCATTCCGGAGTTTAGACTTCTTGCTATTGAAGGATCAACACTGACAGTGCTAGATACTTAGGTATCATGCTCAAACTCAATGTCAATGAAAGGGTCAAAAAAGAAACATGCGCCCTTTACAACTGCGCCAGAATGGTCGGCAGAAAATGGGGATCAAACCCCAAGACTTGCGGATGATCTAGTCAGGATTGGATCACATCAAAAGTTCTTGAGGCCAGCACCTTGCACAGGGAAATAGACATTGAATTTTACGAGGCAGCTAATAAACAGTGATGTCGATTAGACACATTCGCTACAGCTAAATCGTTATGGCTAGTCTGCGACAATAGAAGATTTACCGATCTCATACAACTAAGTCGAAGGGATATACGAACAGCCATTGGGGTCGTGACAGGGCACTGCGCGATAGGAAATCACGCAGCACGGCTGGGAATACCCCATAACGTTTTTTGTAGAAGCTGTAGAGACGAAGAAGAAATATAATCTATTAACCACATACTGTGTTATTGTTTAACTTAGCTGTCGATACATTGAAGTTTTAGGTTTTCCACTTTTCACTTTCACTTTTTGGGCACAATGGACTCATAGTGGTCTAAGTTAGCCGCTGACATGTGTTTATGTCAGCAAGGGCACCCATTTACCCAACCTAACCTAAACCCCAACGCTATCGTATTTACCAATACTGCTGTTGTCAGACATATCCATACGTATGACAGCGTAGTCTGGTGGCAGGCAGCATTGAAAGCCATTAATTTGAAGGCATTGGCAAAAATACAGGGACTTGCGTGTGTGGGATTCATTGGTACAGTCAGCACCATCCTAATAGCTGGCTTGGAAACCATCCTATACATGCCTCCGTTAGACATTTATATGCAGGCATAGCCCGCTAAAAGTGCTCTGAGAATCAGTTAATCTGGCCACTGCCGCACAGGTACCATAGGGCATGCAAACATTCTAGATAAACTTTTAATACCAAAAAATTAAGAGTCACTATGGCTCCCATTACTCGACTTTGAGAAACCCTTTAATTGTCACTTCCCCACAGAGAAAATAATAATTTATGCTCTATAAAAAAAATACAAATACAATACAATAAACAGAGACGAGTGGGTGGCAAATGAACCCATCAATAATATGACAATAAATGTATGCACCGACGGGTCACAGATGGAAGCACGTACAGCGCGGGCTATTTCCCCGATGAAATAAACTTGCACTGCTCAATCAGACTCCTTAACTACAGCAGTGTTTTTCTAGCGGAGGACCTGGCGGTCAAGGAAGCTGTCAGAATGATATCAGTGATGGCAATACCACCAGCTGGTATTACCATTCTTATTGACAGTCGAACGGCCATGAAAGCAATATCCGCAACGGAAATCAAGTCTAAGCTAGCCACATGTGGCCTCGAAGAACTGAAGGCTCGTGGCTCACAGTACTCATTCTCGATTTTCCGTCTACAAAAACGGAACCTTTATAATTTCGGTGTGTCCCTCCGTCATGTCTGTCACACTTTTTTATCTCCGAAGTTTATAAAGATATCGGCATGAAATTTTAGAATTAGGTACTTCACACCTAGATGTCAGTGACCATGCGAATTTAAAAAGTGGGGCCATATGGGGGTGGTGAAGTACAGCACAGGTGAAATTGCCATTAATTTTGAAAAATTGTCACACCCCATTGAAATATATATCAATCGACAGATCTTCTGAAATGAGGTGGAGGTTTCTTTCAAGACTTTTTTTTATCCAAAATACAGTTTGGAAAATATGGAGCTAAAAAGTTTTTTTTAATGCATCCCCCCCTGCCATTTCTAAACCAAAGAGTTTAAAAATCTGAAAAAATCACAAAAACTTGGCTTCATTGAGTACTTTCATTTAAAACAATTTCGCATATAAAACAAATAAGCATTCTGGCCTTAATAGTTTTCGAAATATTGGTCAAAAACGGTCAATCATCGACATGCGAATTTTGAAGATCTGTAAACGCAGTTTTGAAAACCTCAGCGTAAGCATTAAGAAATGATAAATTTCAAAATATAAATTCATGTTGAAATTTTGAGATATCTAAGATTTAAAATGATAACTATTTTCATTTTCACACATAAATTTCATGCTGTGTTCGACCACTCCATTCGTTGATGAGTGTTATCTTTTGTTCTCTACCCCTAAATGCCCAACAGAAATGAACACACACACCGCAGGCATGAGCACTGATTAGGTAGGTATGTATGTATGATGGAAGGGATTTTCTGTGGTGGATAAACTTGGATAGAGGTATAGATATGTGTATGGATGAATGTTTGTTTGTTTGGATGTATGAATGTAATGAATGAAGGGTTGATTTGAGTTGAAGTTAGAAGAAAATTCAACTGAAATAGTTTGAAAACGTCGTTTGATATTCAGAAATCATCCATCAATATTATGCGACGGAACCTTAACCGTGCGAGTACAACTCGCACTTGCCCAGTTTTTACTTTAAAGTATCTGTTCCTTAGATAGTTCTTATAATATAAACAAAAACAACGGACAGGATCCAATACGAATCTCAGTGAGCCAATGTCTTAACAGACAGTAACCCAAACGTAAGCGAACCTAGACAGCTCTCAAACCAAGGCAATATACTTCCTCTGCTTGTCGTAAAAAATGTTGTACTTTTCGGCGTAGTCGCTAATGAATGCCTGACCTAAATTCTTAACTGCTCACTAAATACATATTCGAATGGTATTTACCGAGGCCGTATTGAAGTCAAAACATAACCTGAAATCCTGTTCCTTTATTTTTTTAAATGTAATGCAATACAAATGCAATTAATTAATAGAACCCCCTCTTGGTCGACCAAAATGTCTCCTGGCCACCTTTTAATGTCCGATGGAGAATCATAACTAAGTATGATCACAGTACTGTAATTTTTGTCCATTCTGAGTAGCTTAAAGTTGAGTCATCCTATTGCCTACCAAATCGACGAAAAGTTATGAACCAAATGTAGGGGAAAAACAGTACCTTCATCGGAAGTTACATCCCTTGAAATAAAGACTCTGCTCAGATGAAACCACTCCAGTTTTTTGGAATACACCCATGAAAATGTTTTTAGTTCGTCGTTTCAAAGACATTCCGGAAGTCGTATATCATGATGGTATGTCCGCCTACCCTTACCAATACGGTAAAAGTGTTTCCTGTGCGAAATTATTGCCAAATAAATAAGCAAATCCTTTTTCGAACTATAAATCCTGCGTTTCAGTTAAGTCTCTGCCTCACTCTCTCTATTCGGCATGACACGGAATAAAAGTGAAAGGATATCTAGGTAAAGTCTATTTGCTGCTCCCTTTTCGAAAAAAACAACAGACTGGTGGGTGTAGCATTTCGATTTGTTTTCCTTTCCATTTTCTTGGTTGAGGATTTGTGTCTTTACGAGTCTACATCCCATAAAATGATACCGTTCGTTTTTTCGCAATGGCAACTGCTGCTATTTTGAATACACCACTCGTACTTTATTCACGGAACTGGCTAACAACCGCACATCGTGGCATGGTAGATGGCTTGTCTGACAGTTAACCAGTGAGTATATTTCCACGCCCTTGCTGGTATTCTTCAGAGCTCATTTATTTGTGAGCAGCCCAGTGCCAGTCAAGGAGCAAGCGAAGGACTTTATTTATTATGCAGATAAATTTCAAAGGATATGCGCTTGTAAATGTAGACATTACGAGTGGATTCCTTAAATAAACTACACACTTCGTAAATTTTACTTTTTTTTCTCATTTTTATTTGTTTGCTTCCTGTCTGCAATACACCAGATCCCGGGTCTATGACAGTGGTAATCAGAAGGGTGGAGGAGGCCCCAGGGATGTGTGCCGTGTTATACATTTCCCAATGGTGAAGTCGAGCGGGTGGGTTGGTTTTCACCTCATGTCTGGATTTGGAGGCGATTATCAATTTCAATGAATTTACTCCTGGGTAACGTGTTTGTTTATGGTAATGCCGCTGTTTTCCAAACCGAAACACCGGGAGTAGAAACTCCTAGTGCTAGAATGCGTTTCGCTTTTACTCGCAGGTGAGCTGTGAAATTCGGTAATTTTGTGGAAAAGGATAACCTTTATTTATACTGGCGGTGGTGGTGGAAGTATCGTCAGACATTGGAGGTGTAATTAATTCAAAATACCGCGGGGCTCGTTGTATAAGATTGGTGGAGGCACGAAAGAGAGACAAATTACTTCATTTATTTTAATTTCGATAATTAAAATCAATTAGGGGTCCTTCGGAATTTTAGTGGATTGTAGTGATATACAATACATCTTTTAAGATAATTGTTTGGGTTGGAAGGTGCCTGGTGAGGTTGCCTGAGGCATTAAGAAAATCTGAGAAACTCATTTAAATTTCACATTTATTCATTAATTAATGAAATACAATATTTTTCTTATAACTGTGTTGTACAATTTACAGAATTAAACCATATTTTCCCTTTTATTACCAATATTTTTACAAAATTTGTTCATCTCAACATTCAGTGAAGACCTGTATACAGCTAGCATTCACTTGTGCTGGTTAGAGATGCCTTATTAATAATTCTTATTATGGCTCGGATAAGGAAATTGACAAGTCTTACTTACTTATCTAGCCTACGTCCCATGGAGGGACTGGGCCTGAGCTATAGCTGTGTTCTATACACGGCGGCCTCGGAAACGCTGTTTCGAGTCGTCTAGGCCAAGCTGTCTTGCGTTCGCGATGGCTTGGTCTTTAAAGCAGAGATTCGTTCTCTCTCTCCTTCTTGAACCAGGAGGCTCGGAATTGAAGACCCTCTTGTCTGAAGCATTGTTATCCATACGCTCTATGTGGCCGTGCCAACTTAATTAGTTAGTCGACGGATTTTTGCCTTCCAGACTACATACACGCCTAGAGTTCGCAGTTATGCCTTCTCCTCCATTCGCCTTCCTCGCAGATAGGACCATATATCCGACGCAGATATTTTCTTTCGAAGGAAGCAAGAATAAGCTCTGCGTTCTGCTTACCGTCCAGCTTTCAGCTCCATAAAGCAGGGCTGGCAGAATTTTGAGAAGTGTTATGCAGAGCATGATTTTGGTCCTTCGAGTTAGGAGTTTTGATCCTACCTGCTTAGATAAACCGAAATAGGTTAGGTTAGGCTTAGGAGGGGAGTGTGATGGTTGAACATCACTTCCACTCGTAGACCATAGGACACATTGTCATTCCCTTCTTTTTGTGGAGTAAACATTCTGTAAACTTATCCTGTCACTTTGTGGCTGAAATCACCCCGTGTTCCTTATGAATTTTAAAAGATCCGATGTATCTGCATTCGCTAAGTCCGCAGTCTCTGTTAAGAATCTTTGGCACAGCGAAACTAAGCGCAGATTTTGAAGAGCTGGGCAGTGGCAATGCAGATGTTGGATCCTCTTGGTCTCTTCCTCATCGCCGCAGCTCCGGCAGAGATTGCTGGATTCCGCATTCCATTTCCGGAGCATTGTTCCGATGGGGCAGTGTCCTGTGATCACTCCGACGAGCACACGGATCGAGTTTCGGTCCAACGCCAGTAGCTTCTATTGTTTGCCGTTGTTAATTTTTGGCCAAGTTGATCTTGTCGTGTGACAGTCATTTCTTGCTAGTTTGCCTCTTTTTGTATTATGTCGCTTATGACCCGGTATAATGCACTGACCGAAATAACAACGGTTGCCAAAGGCGATCCTGGGTCGGATCTCCACCAGGATTTCGTTTCTAGTTTCTCCTTTACTACCTCAAAATTGTAGTTTTCGAACGTGATGTTTTGTCCCAGGTGATGTGCGACGGCATATATTTTGTTTTGTCCATATTTACTCTTAGACCAGTTATTTTCACATCTTCTTCAATCGCCGTAGAAGCCGTCGATGTCGATGTCATCAGCGTAATCCAGCAGTTGGGCAGCTTGTAGAAGTAAGTGCCCTCCTTGTTTACACCCGCCCGCTGCACTATCTTCTCCAGCATCAGATTGTGCGATTTCTTGCACGACATCCGAAATCCAGTGCAGGTTTTAAATGGTTCAGAGGTCTTTGAACTGAACTGAAGTGCTTTAGTGGTCTGTGACAACCGGATCAGTTTTCCCGTGATCTCGAATTCTTTGCGATGAATGCCGTCGTTTGCGGCTTTAAAATCGATGAAAAGGTGGTGCGTATCGATCTGAAACTCTCTCGTCTTTTCCAGAATTTGCCTTAGTGAGAAGATCTGGCCTATAGTCGATTTGGCGGGCCGGAAGCCGCACTGTTACGTGACGATTAGTGCTATGCAAAACAGCTTTAGACGGTCACACAATAACTTGACAAGATCTTGTTGGCAACGTTCAACACGGCTATACCTCGGATCGCCTTTTTTGTAGATGGGGTATATGGAGCTGGTATTCCAGTCGTCGGGCAGGCTTTCTTGCTACCAAATTTTAAAAATTATCTGAGGCATGCTCCCAACCCAGAAAATGCTGCCAACCTTGAAGAGCTCTGATGGCATGTCATCTGAGCCGGCGGCTTTTGTTATTAATAGCTATGCCGACATCTTCAGTGCTCTGCGACGGGGCTTCTTTATCAACAGGAGTTGGCGTTTCTTCGTTCCCTACCACTCTCTCCTGATCATGCCCATTGAGCAACTGCTATTTCCAGCAGCTGCTTAAATATATCCCCAATTCCCTGCGGGTCAGTAACAAGATTACCCTCTCAGGTTCCAAGAACCTGGGTGCCTTTCCTAAAATCTGCCCGTATTTTATGCTTATCTCTAGACTGTTCGATATTCTTGAGCTGAGAAGATGCAAGAAAAAATCTAAAGTGCAATCAATACCACAAATAAGCCTGCTTATTAAATTGAGGTGAACAAATTCAATGAAGGACATAAAGCAACATTGTCGGAGTCGGAGCCAAAGTCATTTGTAAGGACCTGAACTTATGCACCAAGACAACATTGGCAGACATGGTTTTGGGTTTGGAGGACTTTGCATTAGGGAATATAAAATGTTAACAGATGATCACATCAAAGATTCATACTTGTTTGTCGAATTTTCGCGGTTTCACAAGAACAGGAGTTATCTATGATTATTACCCACTATCCTGCAGATAATCTTCATTCCTTTAGTCACTATCAACACCTCATAATGTTATTCAAATGCATATAGCACACCATCCTCTTATCATTCATCATCTTCTAATCTTCCTTTTAATTTTCTTAACCATAAATTCCTTTCGTCTGCTATGCATCTCCTTCCCTCGGTTTTTTCTCCCCCAAGGCGCAGTTTCTTTATTTTAACCCTCCTCAGCTGCAAAAATTCACTTCCTTCCGCCACCAGACAGCCACGGAGATGATTGCCATGCTCGTGCAGAAATATAACGCTCCCAAAAAAGCATCTTTCACCAAACATAAACCAACCAAAAAGAAGCTCCAAATAATATCCGTATTAAATAGATTCATGAACATACAGCAGAAAATATGGAAATGGTAGACGGGTGGAAAGGCAAAAAATTCCCACACCCAAGAATCATTTATCATAACCACAACCATAAAAACATCATCAGATTGTATGTTGACGATGGCAATAGCATATGTAGCACCCGAGTAATTTCGTGAATTGCCATATATTCCCATTCGCACACAAAGGACACACACAACCCAACCCCTTGATGGCACCCATCATCCACCCACCCGCTTACACAGAACTCACAAGCCGCACAAACAAAAGGAGCATCATTGCCTAATGGTACGTATGTATGCAAAAAGCGCACAGGAAAAGCAAACTGCCAGACAGGATCAAATAAGAGGATGCAAACAACAATGCCTGTCAAATTGTAAGTCCTTTCTGCGCTATTATCAATTTCCCTCCCTCAACGCTGTCTCCGTGATATATTGAAGACAATAATCTCATATTGCATTAGCAGCCAGTGGCTGTGGATTAGGGTGGCGTGTCACACATCTTATCCATTTCCCATTTCGATCGTCCTTTCAATCACTTTGAATTTTCTTATTAATTTCCATAACTCTCATTTATCATTTTATCCAAATCCATCTTAGTGCACCGGGGGGGTGTCTCCGGGCGGATGATATGACGCTAATGCCCTTATCGATATCACTTGAATGCACTCACCCTGCATGTCGGGTCAACTGATGGCCATACCTAACGCCACCCTCATTTTACATTTCGGGCAACTTTATGACTTTCGTTCGGTGTACATTCACGGTTCATCTACTACCCCACGCAACTCAAACGCTGGGTGGTAAGTTGCTCGCGCACACTTCGAATAATGTATTCCCTGGTCAACTCTCGGGACCATTTGTTAAAGCTGTCTGCAGGCTGTCATGGATTCTGTTTGTTTTGCTTCGGAGATTTGTAGATTTTCGTTTCTAATGACGACTGGGGGAGTGCTGAGTGTTAAGTCCTCTGTGTTTTGCCCCGCGGACAATCCTTGGAGGACGAAGACCATGGAAACCCAATGGAGTTGGCGAAGGCCAATGGGGGAGGTATGGGGGTGTGTTTGCTTCCTTTTTGGAAGAAGATGAATGGAAAATGTATTAATACCGTCTGACAGGTGTAATATACAATTTTTCATTTTGGTAAGCGGGTTGAATTTCGTTTTCCTTGCTTCGTTTTTCTATTTCCCGAATCTTTTGCTTATTCTCTGCCATTTTTCAATTTTATATCCCCCTTTGTTTTCTCTCCGGGTGGGGGTATTGGGATGTGTTTGCTTGGAAAGCAATTACACAGATATGGCTGCAGACAAGGACAGGAATCCATGTGAAGATCTGGTGAAATACGCCGAAACATGTGACAGTGAGTGACGATTAATGGTCCTTATTCGTTTGTTTCGATTACTACTGAGCAATGTTGTAGGTAAACACTCGTACATCATCACCTGTGCACATACGTATTCGTCTTCCGTTTATAACATTTTATTTAGAGATACGTAATTGAGAATGTCTTATCGCTGTGGTCTCAATATTTGATTTACATCACAAGGAACTACAATGTAGACAACTCATGCTCGACTTCATCAGCAATTTTGTTGAGTCTCTGTGTATGAGGTAAATAATAATATGTAATTTCAACTTTTTAATATTTTAATTTAAAAAAATCTTTTCCGTCATTCTGTGTGAATATCTGAAAACTTTCGACACCAAACTGATAGGTCCGTATGTATGTGGTTTCAGGCTAGGGAAGTCCACCATCACAAGAGGCACAAACTTCCAAAAGTCCGTACAACTGCTGGCATACGCGGATGACATTAACGTGATTGGGCGAACACAGCGAGCCGTCAATGATGCGTTTGCTGGCATTGATGCGAAGGCGGCCAAAATTGGTCTGGCGGTGAACAAGGATAAAACCAAATAATAGGTTGTACCACATGAAATGTCAGATTTTTTTGTAAAAAATGTTCCTATTTGAGATAGGTGTCGACTTATTGTCATGGGGGACAATCCCACGTTGTGTGCAATGCACTGCACCGTTTTTGTTGGGTCTACATCCAACATTTATTTTGGCTGCCAGAGACGCATTATGT
The DNA here is from genome assembly GCA_930367185.1 of Myathropa florea. NCBI lineage: Eukaryota > Metazoa > Arthropoda > Insecta > Diptera > Syrphidae > Myathropa > Myathropa florea. The sequence continues at coordinate 25,354,974 of OV884005.1, read as the reverse complement.
CCCCGTTTGAAATCGTAAAGGAATAGAGTACGAATTTGAATCGTCGACAACATGATACAAAAATTCCTAAAAAAAATAATTGCACTTGCAACGGAGCCTAAAACACGATCGCATCAAAAAAAACATACCACTGTATACTATAAAAAAAAATCACTGAGTTCTACAGATGTTCACTCAACAGCTTCTAATTGAGAATTAAGTGAAAAATCCGACATTTCATGCGGTACAACCTAATATATGCTGTCATCGAGAAAGGACGCACAACATTTACAACTCGGCCAGAACGTCACCATAGACCCATTGTGGTACCACGCGGAGCGGATGTCACTTATTCAGAAAATCATTTGGTACTTGCCACGAAGCTTCTTATTTGATGGATGCCTACGTTGAGCATTTCGCTCAAAGCGTCACAGATGCAGGCTCCAAGGTGCTTCTTCCTGCGGGAGGATAGAGCGTGCTATTGTTCCCTTACGAGTGAAGCGGACCTATAGTTCAACGCCGACTTTGAACAGCGAGGTTGAGAAGCTTTTCCTAAACAGTTTTAAAATTTGAGCATTTTCAGTGACTCGAAAGAGGTGGAGTAAAAATTCGTTTTCTTCTTCTTAGAGTGCTTGATAAACGAAGGAATTTAACCGGAGCAAATAAGAGATCGTGTTCACACTTGAACTACTTATAACGAAGTGACGCTTTATTCAAGATACAAATGTATGCGTACATAGTACATAATAAAGATAAGATAAGATAAGAAAGGAACATAAAGAAGTGGAACATAGAACTGTTCCATTTGACATTTTCTTTTAACAGCGCTACTGTCCGAGGTGGACCTGGGCCTCATCAAACATGCCTCCCCGGCCCGGACGATCTCTCACCAGCTGTCTCCAGTTTCGCCACCTTGTACGTGGACGTCCTCTGTTGCGTTGTCCCACAGGTTCAGCGTTAAAGACTCTTCGGGCCGGAGTTAAGTTGTCCATACGCTCTACATGGCCTAGCCAACCTAGGCGTTGGATCCGTAGAAGCCTGGCTAGACTCAAGTCGCTGTACAGCCCATATAGTTCGTGGTTGAACCTACTCCTCCAAATGCCATCGACGCAAACAGGACCAAAGATCGCTCGCAGAACTTTTCTCTCGAAAAGACCAAGAGACTGTTCATCCGCTGGGGGTATTTTCCATGCTTCTGCGCCGTACAGCAGGACTGGGATCATCAAGGTCTTGTATAGAGTCAGCTTAGTCTTCCGAGAAAGGGCACTACTACTTAATTGCCTTTTGAGCCAAAAAAAAACAGCGGTTGGCAAGAGTTATTCTGCGTTTGATCTCGGTACTGATGTTGTTTGTACTGTTTACTGTGGAGCTAAGGTAGACGAAATCCTAAACTACCTCAAAGTATAAGTTGGCTTAAGTGTGACTGCAATCTGCAGTCAGCCACCTAAACCTCACCTAACCTACTTCGAATCTGGCAAATGCAAGGGATTGGACTTCGATCTTAATCTTCTCCTTTCTCTTATTAACTTATTTTTTTCCTTTTCTTCCCTCTCATCTTCATTAATAATATTATTTACCACAAAAAGTGCAATACTGTTCATTATTCTATATTCACAATTCAAAAATTTGACATGTATTTGTTCGTTATTTATGTGGAATGCATGTGGATCGAAAACGACTTGCGTTTAAGTATTATAATACCGACACTTGAACGCCTAAAAAGTGACTCGACAGAAAAAGTGAGAAGAGTCGTTCAATAAAAACGACTATCGCAATAAGGATGACTAGCACGTACAGCACAAACGATTGCGGACCGTTCCGCCGCCATTATTATTGTACATTTTAAGTCATTGGAAATGAAAAAGAAAAAAATCAGCAAATTGTCAAGACGGTATGAATTGTTTGCCTACTTAGATATTTGATTCACTTTATTATGTTGCAAAGAACGGTGCCGTGAACGAAGGCCATATGAACTAACGCCATAATGGCGTTAATTCACTTTCAAATGCGAATTAACACCATAATCCACTTATGGCTTTAATTCACTTTCAAATTTGAACTAAAGCCATATGGCGTTAGTTCGTTTTAGGAAGTGGCCTTAGTTCACATTTGAAATTGAATTAAGGTCACTCGCATCAATCTCAATAATTTACATTATTTACATGGTCCTAAGAAATGAGGTAGAAACTTGTAGGAAAAAAGTTTACGGCGTATAAACAGTAATGTTGGAGTGCTGGACCACATTTAGGATTTGAAGTAGACCATTATTCATGATTTGCATGAGTTTAACGAAATCAATCAAACTCGCACTTACTCCAAATTGCATATGTGGTCAAGCAGGGGGGTTGCAGGGGGGGCAGCATGCCCCCACATACATACCTCATATGTATGTATGCATGTAAGGGGCAAGGGAGGTAGGTTGGTTGGAAACTAAACGTGGTCCGATCATGGTGGGACATTGGACAGATAACGCGCTTTAGAGCTCAATTACATTGTATGGCATTAGTTCACATCCAAAAGTGAACTAACACCATATGGCGTTAGTTCAATTTAATATATGGCTTTAGTTCCAATTTGAAAGTGAATTAAAGCCATAAGTGGATTATGGCGTTAATTCACTTTCAAATGCGAATTAACGCCATTATGGCGTTAGTTCATATGGCCTTCGTTCACGGCACCGCAAAGAACTGCATTGTGAAGAATAGGTGGAAGGGGCGATGTATCTGTGTCTGTAGCAACAGCGAAGCAGTGGTTAAGGCATTGTTCAGACCTTTAACCACTTCCAGGATAGTTCAGGAAAGCCAGTCTTCTCTGAATTTGATCGGCAGTTTTAATTCCCTAAGACTTGTCGGGATTCTGGGTCACACGGGATTACAGAAAATGACAACGCCGATGAACTTGCGAGTGTCAGATGAGGCATTCTTAGGACCTGAACGTACTAACGGGCCATTACTTCATTACACCAACCTAAACGTGATTGGCCTGAGCGACGGAACTCTCTGCGGCACCTGTAGAGAAGTTGATGACACTGCACTTCCTCTGTCACTGTACCGGCTTTACTCGAATCAGGTGGCAGTTATTCGATGCTGATGAGGTGAGAGCTGATGATGTATGTAGGCTTCTCATCACAGAAACGCCTGCTGGTCTTCCTTCGGAAGGCCATCAAATTCCTTTAAAAGTAGGTTGCTGCCTGGCAGTACAATGGACCAGTTTTTTTATTCTGAGTGCTTTAGTGTAGTGATACAAAAACCTAAAAAAAACCTTTGCGGTGGAAGCAAAATATTTTCTTGATACACAACTTTTATACAGTTGGTTTCATTTAATTTCATAAACTACTGAATAAAATTGTACTTTATGCAGTAACAGTCAACATTAAAAAAAAAGAACTTCCGCTACAATCACGTCTGAAAAATAGTTATCCTTCGAAAGGAGCACACATGTTCATATATGCTCATACATAAAAGAATAAAATTATTGAATGCCAACATTACGATACCATAACGAACTCAGTCCTCGTAATTTTTCTCTTCATTGTCATTTTTGTCACGAACTGGCAGATAAATTCCCTTAGCAAATTGCCTAACGAATCGAAACTTCTTCTTCATGACAAACAACATTCCATCATCTAATACCACTTAACACCATCTTCCCCACACAATACCCATTTCCCACAGATACACCCTCAATGCTCAAGGATCAAACGAGCAACACGCTAGGAATCAATCGAAAATAATTTATCCAAACGGATAGCATATAAAAATTAATATCTCTTCATCATCTGGATCATTTATAATGCTTCCGCCGTACCATCTGCACCTATACAATCCGGCAGCCATACACATCCTTCAAACTGCTCGAAGACTAATTATCGCTCACTAATAACCCACACCACCCCCTTTGAGTGGCAATGAATGGTGGTCCCCTAAGCCGACGAAAGCCTTTTAGATACACATCAGTACCACAATGTCTTATCCCCAACCAGGGCCGACCGAATCAATCAATCGAACACGAGCTTCATTGGCAACAATAACCAGCTCTGGCAAGTACCCTAGTAGGGGTCTAACCCCGCATATTTCCTTTGCTGCTGCGATTTGCTCCCTAGGAATTAATAAAGAATTTCCTTTTATTTCTCTGTGGCCACATGTTCAGATTAGGAATGGCACTCAGCCCACTAGGCTCCCGCATGCTTTGGATTTAGGTGTCGGCGGTAAGCTGGAAATGACTGACACATGGATTTGTGATTTGATAAATGGGGGACCTTGCCTACACTTCGTCGTTCGTCGTTCGTCGTAGTCGACTGCTTCCTTTGGGTAGTCTGATGGACTTCAAGCCTAGATGATTGCTATTGAAGAGTGCCTCATCAACTGACAACCACTTCTGATGTTTTTCCACCCCAAGTGGTTATGATGGCTGAGGACAAATACACGTAGAAACCAGCACTCGGCTCGTTTCCAAACCACACTTGGGTGCAGACAAACGGATATTATTGCTGGCAGAGCCATCACTCAGTGTGTGTGCTTCCCACGCATCGACGACGTTCACTGCAATCATTAGGATTTTTGGTTAACCTTTAATCGAGGATGGAAACTTTTGCCACGACTTTTCGTTTCAATGAACGGAGGTGCTTCGAATACCAATTAGCAATGGTTCGACTGGAGACCGATCCTTTCAGAGTGATTGGTTTACGAAATTTACAAATCGACTCGGTGTGGAGTCACACAATGCATGTGTGACTCGTAGAGATAATGATTCCTTTGATGTCTCGTGGAATATTGGCATTTGATAACTAGAGTGGCTTTGAAGCGATGATGGCCACCCATCAGGGTGAGGGCGGTGGTTGACTGTAATCGGTAATATAGAATATGTCATTTATAAAGTGACCTACTTTGTAGTCATTTTCTGCATGAAAACTCCATACTATTCACATATACAATATTTACACACATACAGTCCCTGGCCATATTATAAGACGCACTATAGATGTTATTCGAAAATGCGACTGAAAGGAGTCTGTACTTGCTTACGCTCTGCTACCATGCTTTGACATTATGCATGTGTAATGCAACATGTGAAATTAAAAACATAAAGAAAATAAAACCACAAAACAAATTTCTCATCTCATCTCATCTTCAGTGACCCGCATGTTCTACTAAAGGGGTTGCGAGGGCAAGGCACGCCACTCGATCCTCCACAATCGACTCTAACTCATAAGGAGCTATGCCCAAGCGCAACCAGGCGATTGTTTGAACTTGGTCCAACCATTTCGTCCCGGGTCTGCCAAGCGGTCTGATGGAATCGCATTCAAAGCACGCCTCGGAAGCCGTGATGATGGGAACATTCGTGCCACGTGACCAAACCATTGAAGTACAGTACTTTCCGTTCGAAAAAGCAGCTGCCCAACATAGGGTTCCTCGCACACTGCCGTGTTTCTCACCCTATCCCGGCGAGTAATTCTCACAAAAGCACGAAGAAACCTCATCTCGGCAGTGATCTTAGTTTCTGTAACGTTAAAAGTTAAAAATATTGCGCGTAATCTAACAATTATAAACATTCTACAGTGAGTCTAATAATATGGCCAGGGACTGTATATGGTCAAAAAAGAAAATTAGCTAACAACTAATGGTACGAAGCCACGAAAATAGATAAGGATAAGGCATGGGAAAATATTACCAAGGCTTTCAGTGTAGCGCCCCGCAATCAAGTGAGTTTAATACTTGAAAGTCGAAATCGATAAATTTAGTCTCGGTCGTCCCTTTTATCGAGTCCAATACGTAAAAGCATCTTTTATTGCCTTCTTTCCCTTGTTAAATAATTTTCACTTTTCTCATATTCGCTTTCTGGAGTAGACGATGGCCAATTTTCCCAAAAATTGTCTGCTCGAAGCATTATAATTTTAAAATAATAAATATGAATTTGATTATTAATATGAAATAGAATTACATAGTGAACCAATTAAGTACTGCATGAATCAACTGAACAAAGAAAGAAAAATTTAAATTCTGACAGCAAATCTCAATTTCGCACAGCCAACTTCGCTTTTTTCAGAAGTTGAGAAAATTCAAAGTTGATAAACCCTAGAGTTGAAAATCAAAAGTTGAAAGCTTCAACTTTGTGTGAAGAAAACCAAAATCCAAAGTTGAGAATAAAAATCATCCAGTTGTTTTCAACTTTGTGTGAAGAAAATCACCCATAGGGTCATTTTGTTCACTATTGCTCAACTTGCTGGAAACTTGAGAGTTGATCAACTTCGGAGTTGGTCTCAACTCGAGGTTTAACCGGAGAATTGAAAATTGATTTGTTCCTAAAGTTCTCCAACTTTCAGTTTTAAAATTTCCCTTGGGATATTTTTGACTGACACATGAAATGTAATTTTTAACTCGCAATTTACGGTGTGTGTTGTTTTTCGTTTTGAGAAGGAAATTCATCAGATTCGTGTGGCCAATTTACAAACTGAATCTGATTCACTGCAGTCAATTACACCAACAATTCCAACAGCATTAACAAAAGAAGATAATCAATAAAAACAGTAAAAAAAACATTTTGAATTTCAGTATTTATTTTTTAAATAAAGGTTTTAGTATCTATATATTGTATTTTACTTTGTCATTTTAATTAATGTATGGCTGAACTGAATTCCGGTAGATATGCACATATATGTGAATTTATATATGTTTGTACACACTAATTGAGAGCGAACGTTGTCAGTTGCTTTGCTACAGATGATGTCCCCGCAAGCGTTTCAAAAGGAATGTCTGCGTCGGTTACAATATTTGAGAAATTCTCCTTCGTCGAATTGTTTTTTAAGCCTGAAATATTGAAGTTTCACTGATCATGAGTAGATCCCTTAAAGGGAACAATGAAAATCGATTGGATATATCTATTTTTCGAAGAGCATTTACCTGCCAACGAGCTACAATATCGCTTATTTTCAAATTTGCTGCAGAGAGGGAAAACCATCCCTTGCTATTTCTAAAATTATCTGCATCACTTCCACCTGGAGATTGTATGGGAACATGTGTGCAAATCGAACAGGCAACTACATTGATAAAAGAAAAGAGATAGAGCGAAACCACTCCTTTAGCTTCTGCTATTTCCGTAAGTTAAGAAAATCGGGAGTCGATAAACTCTCGAACTGAAAATTTAAAGTTGAAATCATAAAATTTGGGTGAATGAAAGCAAATCCAGAAGTTAAAGAGAAAAATCCTAAAGTTGTATTCAAATTTTAGTGAATAAAATCACCCTTAGATTATGTTGGTCCATTGTGATACCCACAGTCAGACTGCTGCCACTGATCGACCGCTTCAGTGATAGTGCCGTTAATTTGATCCCAACGGCAAATGGTGCCTAGGCCAGATTTGAAAAACCAGATAAAAGCGTATTAACTTTACTTTCACTGGGATTCGAACCTGGGACCCCTCTAACTTGGGGCAGGCACTTAAGCAAATGCGCCATCCAGTCGTCTTGAGGCCATATACAGCCTTGGGCAAATGTATTAGGCACCCTTTAAGATTCGTCACAAAGCAAAAAAGTTAATGAAATGAGAGGAAAAAATAGAAATCGTTTACAACCTCAGATAGTGCCGCCGAAAACATTAAAATGCAAACTACAGTGGACGCTCGATATAGTGAACTAATAAAAACTAGAGTCCGACCGAACATTCGGCTTCGGCCACCTTCGGCTATAAATATCACCATCGTCAAAACATTCGGCTTCAGCCAAATGAGGCCGCACAATAAAAGAAGCTCTGTCCTGGCTCAAGAACAACGTGATATCCAAGAAGGACATCACCATCTGTTCAGACAGCCAGGCAGCAATCAAATCCCTGAGCTCGGTCACTTTTCTCTCTAAGACCTCCCTAAATTGCCGCCTATCTCTTAACGAGATGGCTGAGCATTTTAACATTCACCTCATGTGGGTGCCGGGACATAGTGACATTCCAGGGAATTGTGAAGCTGATTATCTCGCCAGGAGCGGTACGATCTCCACAAACCTCCCTAGTGGGGATCCTCCGCCTATGCCATTCGCTACAGCCAAACTTCTTTTAAAGAATCATACCATTAAAAACACCAACTCAAGATGGTCAGATGGCACTTCGTGCCTCATTACAAAGCAAATCTGGCCTAAACTTGATCTAAAACGTTCACTCTATCTTCTTAGAATGAACAGGTCATCCCTAAGGATTCTCATTGGCGTTATCACAGGACACTGTGCCATTGGCACTCACGCCTCAAGAATGGGACTCCCTCATAATGATTTCTGCAGAAGCTGCAGAGACGAAGAAGAAGAAGAAAGCATAACGCATCTTCTCTGCACTTGTAGCGCTCTCTCCTCTCGCAGGATGAAACACCTTGGAGCCTACTTCTTTAACGACTTGAGCGAATTGCACAACGTCGGCATCAATCAATTAAAGAGCTTCGTTGAAAGCGCTAAATGGTTTTTCGGATAAAGGAACACAAGATCCGCGTGGTATCACAATGGGCCTAATTTGGCCTAAGTGTGACTGTTTTCTACAGTCAGCCACTTCAACCTAACCTAACCTAAATGAGGCCGCAGATTTTGCCGAAGCCGAATGTTGATATTTATGTTTTCTGTAAAAATAGAAGTTGCAAGGAACGGTGTGTTTTTTGTTTTGTTATTGTCGGATATTTTGCATTTTGAAAGTGCGGTTGTCTACAGCTTTAAAATCAAAAGATTTTGCATTTGCAAGTTAGTAAACTATTAAACGGTCTGTATAAAGGCATTAATTTTATTTGTGTTGGTTTCAGGTAGAAAGAACATCAAAAATGGCAGCTCAAAAGCCAATTTGGGATTATTTCGTAAAAATGATGCGAAAGCAACTTGCAAAATACATATGTTCCAAATAGAGTCGGAATGAACATTCAGCTTCGGCTTCGGCCGAAAGTGATGAAAAAGTCGGCTTCGGCTTCGGTCGAAAAACTGGCCTTCGGTCGGACTCTGATAAAAACCAAACGTATTCACTGGAACGAGATTGTTCATTGTAACGAGACTGGACTGCTTGGAGCAAATTTCATCAAAATGCGTATGTTTTGAAGTATAATTCATCAAAAATAGAATATAATTACAATTTTTCGTTGCAATTACTAAAAAACAAGCCAATTTTTAACAAAAAGAACTCATCCGTAAGGTATCGTAAAACGCAACAGAAAAAAATACATTCCATGTACAAGCAACTCGCACTTTGTATTTACTTCAAACAACCTCATACTGTGTACCATATAATAACTGTAAATTTGGACTATTGTATGGATACTGCCGACTGCATAGCGCTAGTGAGTTTTAGACGTTCGTGTGCATACTGAAAGGTTAAAAAAAAACTTTGTTTCACTATGGCGAGATTTTTTTGTTTATTATTTAGAATAGCCTGTATAAAATTTTGTGTGTTCACTATATTGGATTGTTCACTATATCGAGCGTCCACTGTACTTCTTTTTTTTTGTTTCTCTGAGGATTTTTGAAACACTACTGGAACAGTCAGACTCAAAACTGGTCCATTGTACTGCCAGGTAGCAACCTACTCCAGTGCCGTTTTTTTGATCCCAACAGCAAATGGTGATTGAACCAGATTCGATTTCCCTGGGATTCGAACCTGGGACCCCTCGAATTTGAGGCAGGCACTTAACCAACTGCGCCATCCGATAAATGATTTAACAGCAAAGACAAAAAAATAAGGGTGCCTAATACATTTGGCCAAGACTGTATAGATTTCAGCAATTTTCATACTTTATCAGAACCATCGTCAAATCCGCGAGACTGTTGCCTGTAGACATCTTCCTTTAACGATCCATTCATGTACACACATACAGTGTCCATCTGATGGATGTACCACAGGCGCGAAGGTTTCAAAATAATCAATTTCGACTTGTTGTGAAAAACCCTTAGCGACAAGTCGAGCTTTCCTGCGAATTAAGCGCCATCACCATAGATTTTTGTCTTATAAACCCACTTCGACTTGATGGGTTTCTTGTCGTCTATAAGTAATGTGTGTTACATAGTTTTCTTCCATTCCATACCATACCATACCATTCTACACCATTTCATTCCTAGTTCTTAACCCGATAGTATAAGTAAGTATAAGTATTAAGTATTTTCCCTTCTTTACCAACAAACATAACTGCACTCAAATTAAAATTTAATGCTCCAATGTCATTTTCCTTTCCACTCCTCGTCACACCTCTGTTCAAGGAATTACATGATTTGGGCAACATTTCGAGATTTTTATTATCACTTGTAATCTGCATTATATTTTGATTCAAATTAAAAATGAATTAAAATGTTCGAAATTCACAGCTGACTCAAGTGAAATGTGAAAGCCCTTGTCATCCTCCGCTATATGCGATTGTTCTCTTTGCAATTATCCACATGAAAAGAATCGAGATAAAAGTTTTCGTGCGCTGCAAAAGTGGAAAAATCTGAATCGGAATCGAAATCAGAAAATGCAATTGCATTTCGATTGCGGAACAAAAAAACACCTTATTATGAGTGGCATAAATTAAAAGCTCGGAATTAATAACCAAAATTGGAAGGTACGCCTGGGATTTTAACGGAAAATGGACTGAATCAAAATGGACGTCATAAAGTGACAAGAGCGGTAGGATAAGCTTGTAATTAGTAAATAATTAAAAACAAAGTCTTTAAAAACCCACTTTAAAAGAAAAAAAGAAGTAAGAAATGCATTAATGTGACAGTATTTCTGTTGTGGGAAGCACAATATTTAATGCCACCCTATAACACATTGAGTATTGTGTTGGATTCGTGTTTTTGATAGATTTGCTTTTATACCGCCCCAGTGTCACTGAAGTTCAAAAGGGGGCTTACTTTATCGTTCCAGATGCATGCACTCGCATACACATAATTGATGGAATCAAAAGTCCCATTAAGGGATGAAGTAATCAGTATAGGCTGTCAGTCAAAGAAATGGGGATGGTGGTATTCCCTTAGGGTTGCACTCTCTCTCAGATTTAATGATGTTGTGCAGATCTTTATTATATCGTATTTAAGTTCTACTATCGTTCCTTAGTTAATGGCTTCCGACTCAACATAAATGCACACAACTAATTGGAGTGATTTTGACATGCGACATCTATCATTTGTGGCCCTGACTGAGGTGAGTTACAGCAAATTCTGTAAGAGTATGTGTGGTTTATGTTCGAGTATGCCAATCGTCCTTGAAAGCTGAACTTGGTTAGAATCATTTTCGGCTTTGAGAGTGTTTCTGAAATTGACGTATACACCATTCAATAAATCGTCAATTGTAAATGTATTTAAATGCAGTAATCAGAAAACCCACACAGTCATGAGTGGTGTATGAATCGGTAACTGGAATACATATGAGACGGAATGAGGCATTAGTTCGTGTACAAAATCGCAGAAGTTATGCAACTACAGCTTAAGGCACATTATCCAGAACGTGCTTTGTTTTATCTTCTATAGGAAAAAATTAAGAAAGCTGACATTTATTGGTATAATACCTTAATTTTTTTCTCTCTCTCTTTTACTGTTTATCTTAATTTGATATTAAAAACCTGATTATGCAAAAAAGACCAACGAAATTCATTAAACAGGAAAGGAAAACTACCAACAAAAATACTTGTATGTATTTTACATAGAGTATCGGATAAGACGTTTGTAACTAAAAATGAACCAAGCCATTTCTTCAAATTCTAAAAGGTATTTGTTTTATAAAATGTTTAAAGGTAAGAGAAATAATTTTTTTATATAATTTTCGAAATCATATAAGAAACTGAGGAAAATACGTTGAATTGTGTCAGGTAACCTCAAATTAATGCAGGACTTTTGAAACTCTCAACCCAAATCCAAAAAAAATCAAATTTTAATGACAAATAATTGCAAAAACCCGCAGCTCTCTGGTGGCGTTGTAACAACGTTTTATCTTTAATTGCTTGTGCAGTGTCTGATGTTGATCGCAATGTGATCAATCTGGTTCCATCCATTTATGAGTGTTGGGGTGTGGGAACCGCTTTGGACTAGTGTTCAGTGCAAACATTTCTTAGAACGATCTTGGTGTCGTAAGTAGGACATTGATCATATGTTCTTTCTAGGAAATCGTAGAAGTCATCCTTGCTATTATCATCCTTCTCCTCTGTCGGGGCGTGGAGGCAAATCAGGCAAATATTGCGCGAATTCAGCCTTTGTGTGGATTGTTATGAGGCGCTCGCTTACATATTTAAGGGTTAAGACCTTTTGCCTAAGTCTGCTTCAAACAACAAATCCACATCCAATTATGCGCTGCCTTCCCAATCTGTAACAATCGCTGTAGTAGAGGTCGCAGTTTTTCATCCCACTGCACTTCCTAGATTGCGGTAATGTCTGCTTTATAGCAATCAAGGGCTTCCGCAAGTTCATCGGCTGCACATAGTCTGTTAAGGGACATTACGTTTCACGCGCAGAACCGAAAATCATTGTCCTTTTTTCATTTGCTGGGGCCGTCCATATCCCAGGCATTTTGTCTATGAACTCAATTTTTTTTTACCAAGTTGACCAGGTCAACTTGACCCATCTCGCTAGGTTGAGAGCAAAACTGTATATTTTTAAGGTTCCGTCTACAAAAACGGAACCTTTATAATTTCGGTGTGTCCGTCCGTCCGTCCGTCCGTCGTGTCTGTCACACTTTTTTATCTCCGAAGTTTATGAAGATATCGGCATGAAATTTTGGAATTAGGTACTTCAGACCTAGATGTCATTGCCTATGCAGCGATTTTAAAAAGTGGGGCCATTTGGGGGTGGCTCCAGTACAGGTGAAGTTGACATTAATTTTGAATAATTGTCGCACCCCATCGAAATATATATCAATCGACAGATCTTTCGAAATGAGGTGGAGATTTCTTTCAACACTTTTTTATCCAAAATACCGTTTGGAAAATATGGAGCTCCAAAGTTTTTTTAAATGCGCCCCCCCCCCCCTGCCATTTCTAAACCAAAGTGTTTAAAAACTTGGCTTCATTGAGTGCTTTCATATAAAACCATTGCGAGCATTCTGGCCCTAATGGTTTTGGAGATATTGGCCAAAAACGCCAAATCATCGACATGCGAATTTTGAAGATCTGAAAACGCAGTTTTGAAGACATCAATGTAAGCATTAAGAAATGGTGAATTTCAAAATATCGACTTATGTTGAAATTTTGAGATATCTAAGATTTAAAATCAGAACGATTTTCATTTTCACACATAATTTCATGCTGTGTTCGGCCACTCTATTCGTTGATGAGTGTTATCTTTTCGATCTCACCCCTAAATGCCCAACAGAAATGGAAGGGATTTTCTGTGGTGGATAAACTGCGATAGAGGTATAGGTATATGTATGGATAAATATTTGTACGGATGTATAAATGTATGAATGAATAGTTGATTTAGGTTGAAGTTAGAAGAAAATTCAACTGAAATAGTTTTGAAACATCGTTTGGTATTCAGAAATCATCCATCAATATTATGCGACGGAACCTTACCCGTGCGAGTACAACTCGCACTTGCCCGGTTTATTATATACATACAGTCGCCTCATCCTTAGTCGAACTTCCTCTAAGTCGAATTTCCCTCTTACTCGAATTTTTTGCCATATTTAGTTTGGCATTCCCCTCAGTTTTCCATGCAAAAAACTATCCTCTAAGTCGAATTCAACATTTCACGCACTAGCCTGAGGAGAATTCTGCACAACGAACTCGGATCATTCGCTTACAAGGTCCAGTTGACTCAGCATTTGAAGGCGCCCGACCATCCGCTTCGTTATCGCTGCGCAGTTTGGGCCTTAGAGCAGCATAAATTGGACAACGATTTTGGGTGAAAAATCATCGTTTCTGACGAGGCACATTTTCATCTCGCCGGCTACGTTAAAAAACAAAATTGCCACATCTGGGGCTCGCAAAACCCGCACGTTATTGTTGAGAAGCCAATGTATTTACAGAGAGTGGCAGTTTGGTGCGCATTGTGGAGTGGTGGCATCATTGGACAATTTTACTTCGAAAATGAGGCTGGGAATTACGTTTCGGTCAACGGCGGGTGTTACAGAGCCCTGTTAACCGACTTTTTTTTTTACTGAAATTGAAGACATGGATTTGGACGACCTCTGGTTTAAGCTTTATTTAAATAACTTAACTTATACTTCTATTACTAATAATACTGATTCAAACACAAAAAATGACTGAAATGCCAAAAGCTATGTTTAATTACCCTTGTATAGTTTGTTTGTTCCATTAAAAAAAATTGTACGTGTTTTTTAATGAAAAAGGTTTTTAAAATGTTAAATCGCGTTTTCTGAAGAATCGACATTTTTGCACTTATGTCGTTGTACCACCAGAGGTGCGAATTATTGAATCAAACTAACGCTAATATCAATTAAATGAAAACTAAACCTTAGACTAACACTTGACAAAATTAAGAATAGTACAAAAAATATCTAAATTTCAATTTTATAATTTTCTTTATTTTATCGTGTTATTAATAAATCCGGTATACTTTTCGCTGACTCCACTGTTAGTCTCAATGAAAAAAATGCAATTTGTCAATACATGTTTACCCGAAATATATTACCGAAACATACCTGTCGCCTATAAAACTTGCAACAGTGCATCACGGATTGAAATGGAATCACTTTTGCATTGTTCCCCAATGTGACTATTCAATTTTTACCACTGCCATCGCTGCCGTCAAGGACGTTTTGCGAAATGCAAAATAAATCGAAGTCGCATCGATATCCGGTAGCGCGTATTTGCTTTACCCTCGCTCTTGTTTCTCATCAATTGTTGGTCGGAAGTTGTTTCGCACCGGACACTGAGATGAAAACAAAAAAGCACACCGGACTACAAATGAATCAAGGCTGAGAGTGTTGGGCAAAAAAGTCATTCAACATTTCCAATTGACATATCACGATATGAGATCAAACGCGCAGTCTGATGTGAGGGATAACCAAACAAGATATCCCGGAAACGACCTCCGTACCGCTACCTACTCTGCCGTGACTGGCTTCACCATCCTGCCAACCTGAACCTCCATTAATATGGGTATACCTATTACGGTTAACATATGCGGTAGCATGAGCCAATGGACTGCGATTGAA
The DNA here is from genome assembly GCA_930367185.1 of Myathropa florea. NCBI lineage: Eukaryota > Metazoa > Arthropoda > Insecta > Diptera > Syrphidae > Myathropa > Myathropa florea. The sequence continues at coordinate 25,339,904 of OV884005.1, read as the reverse complement.
ATGATATTGTTTTGGTGGCAGGTTCAGTTGCGATAGTCGTATGTCAACTGCATTTTTATTGCATTGAAAATATTGGATTTTTTTTTTGTATTTTTCTTTGATTGGGTTTGACGTTTTCGTCCTTTGATGCTGTCATTTGACTATTATGTTCTGATTGCCAGGAGACTTATTTTTCGAATTAAGTGAAAGGATTATATCAGGATGTCAATTTATGGCAACTGATTCAGGTTTCCATTTTAACGATGGCCGTAATGGTTTCTTTTGTCAATAAATTTGTGCTGAATTGTTTTACGATGTCGGACTGGGTGCTTCGATCTTTTTGTTGGTGATATCAACAATTTTATTTGAAAGCATAATTGGAATCATTAAGGTCCGTGCAAGTGCGTACAATTTACATGTGTGCTTATATACGATTGTCGTTCTATTGTTATATGTACAGTGAAAATAGCTTATAACGATATCGGTTATAGCGAAATATCGGTTATTACGAACCAATCTTAAGGTACCCACTGAGATACGTATAAATTACATTAACGACACATCGTTTTTAACGAAATCGGGTATAACGCAATATCGCGTATAACCAGTAGGCTTTGCGTTTTCTCACAACATATATTTCAAATTATGTATCTTATTTATGGGGATTCCCCGTTTAGTGCAGTTTCTTTTTTTCTCATTTCGTTATTTGTTGATGAACATTCGTATTTTAATCTGTAATTATGTGTATGAACTATGTATAATAAAGAAACATGATTTTGACTAATTCAATTACAGTTTCAGACCTATTTTGTGTATATGTACGCAAACATTTAAAATATTGAAAACCAAATATCGGTTTTAACGAAATATCGGATATTACGCACTAAATTCTCAGTCCCTTCGAGTTCATTATAACCGATTTTCACTGTATATAATATTTTATCAATTTGACCTTTACTTCAATCATAGAACATGGATACAATTTACGATGAAACATTTTACAAATCCAGCAATTGCGGATGTTTCGAATATTAGTTTAATTTTTGTTTAACTCAGTGCTGCCAGTATTTTTAAGTAAAATTTGCCATACCTTCTCCAGTAAAAATTACCATATCACTTAAAATTTACTATTTCCAAAAAATGTGAGCTATAGTGAAGTACTATTTTTTTCGTAAATTCGGAATTTATAAATCTTGTTTTTAAAAGTTAAACCGAATGTTCTGTCATCTTAATTGTTGCATTATGCTCCGCGAAGAAAACGTTCAAATTTATTTCACTTTTTTTCATTATTGTATTTTTTGAGCTATTCAATGTTGACGTAAGTTGTTGGACGGCATTTGTATTCTTTTAATGTTTGCTTCCTCTGTCATGCTTTATTATTTTTGCTTCTTAGCTCTGCAGCTCACTTTTTTGTGGCAAGTTTCAGCTATCCCTTGAACTCGGGGTATTCCAACCATAGATTTGTTAGAGAACACAAACAAACGGAAGAACATTTGTTTTAGAAGAAATTTACCCATTTTTGTATGAAAATACCCTTTTACCAAATGTGTGGAAAGAGATTTGCAAACATTAAACATCAGCTAGAAACGTATTTCTACTACTTTTAACTTATTTTTGTCTAACGACCAAAACTTAATTTAAAGTGTCGTATAGATTCATTTTTGCAAATCAATGCTCTCATGGCAAAAATCTACTAAATTCATTAAATTTTGCTTTGCCTTCAGTTTTTCGAAAAATTGTTGGCATGAGAAAAAAGAATAGAAGTACTTCTGTTCATCTGTATACATTCATCACAGTTCATCCAAAAATGCATTAATAACGTGAAGAATGTGGGCGCCGGCCGTGGCGTAGTGGGTAGGTGCGTCGACTCCTACGCTCGATGTTCTCGGTTCAATTCCAGAAAAAACACATAAAATTTCACTGACAATGCTCAAAGAGTATAAGAAATAACTGTCTAGGAAAAGAGAACAATACCGTGCACAACACGAGTGGTTGGCTGAGAAGCTAGGCCCAGGTCCACTTCGGACTGTGGCGCCGCCATCAATAATATTATTATTACAAGTCTCCTAAACATCGCATATAAGATCTTTTCTGCTATTTGTGAACGCCTAAAACCATTTGTGAACAACCTGATAGGTCCTAATCAGTATGGTTTCAGGCCAGGAAGTCAACAGTAGACCAGATTTTCGTACTACGGTAGATCCTGGAAAAGACGCAAGGTAGGTAGGTAGGTGATAGGGTGCCCTTGCGGCTGTGTCGCGACTCACTTAGACCAACAGTTGGATCCATTGTGCCCTGGGAAATGACCCAAGAAATGCAGAGCGACACACACCACCTTTTCGTCAATTTCAAGACCGCATATGACAGCGTGCTATACAGTGCCTTGTCTTGTTTTGACATACCTACCCAACTTGTCAGATTGTGTAGGATTACGGTGGAGAACTCTTGCTGCTTCATCAAGGTCGGTAACGAGCTTACCGATACCTTCAATGTCAAAAAAGGTTTTAAACAAGGCAACGCGCTGTCATCTGATTTCTTTAACAAAATTGTTGAGAAGATCGTGCTGAACTCGCATGCCAATACTAGTCCAAAAGTCTGTACAAATGCTAGCGGACGCGGATGACATTGACGTGATTAACACAGCGAACCGTCAATGATTTGTTTGCTGGCATTGAATCGGAGGCGGCCAAAATGGGTCTGGCGGTAAATGAGGGCAAAACGAAGTACATATATGCTGTCATCGAAAAAGGACACACAACGTCGTAGTTAAAGACTTCGTCTACCCCGGCTCTGCAATAAATACTGACAGCAACATCACTACCGAAATCAAACATAGAATTACTCTTATCAATCGCTGTTTTTTTGGGCTCAAGAGGCAATTGAGTAATAGAGCCATCTCTCGAAGAACCAAGTTCGCCTTATATAACACGTTGATCATCCCAGTTCTGCTCTATCGTGCTGAGACATGGACGTTATTAAAAGTGGATGAAGAGGATCTTGGTTGATGGCATCTTGAGGAGAAGATTCAGCAACGAACTATAAGCATTGTACAGCGGCATAAGGCTACTCAAGCGACAACGGATAGCTGAGGTTAGGTAAATGGTTGCCCTTGCTGACATAAAAATTTCAGCGGCTCACTTAGACCACTATGAGTCCATTCTGCCCAAAAAGTTTGAACCGTGAAAAACCTAAACTTATATGTATCGACAGCCAAGTTAAACTATAGGTAAATTTGCGTCGGTTTTCCAAAAGGAAAGCTACTGGCCACGAACTATATTGTGAAGAACAGGTGGAAGGGGAGAAGTGTTTGTGTCTTTAGCCACAGCCAAGCTGTACTTAATTCCTTGCTCAGCTCTTTAATCACTTCCAGAATTGTTCAGGAATGCAAGTCTTATCTGCATTTGATCGGTAGCTTAAATTCGCTAAGACTTGTCTGGGTCCCGGGTCACCACGGGATTACAGGAAATGACATAGCCGATGAACTTGCTAGGCGAGTATCAGATGAGGTATTCTCAGGACCTGAACCTGCGCCAGGATTGCCTGCGTCCTTGATTAGGGCTTCCATCAAGCACATGCTCCTCAACGTCTGTAAGAAATCCGTGGCATTCTTGTTATCTCTTAGAAAAGACTGCAGACAACTTACCGACGGCGTACTAACAGGCCACTACACCTTCGCCAAGCACCTAAATGTGCTTGGCCTAAGAAGCGGAACCCCCTACGATGCCTGTGGGAAAGACGATGACACTGCAGAGCACTTCCTCTGTCACTGTCCCGCCTTTGCTCGTATCAGATGGCAGTTATTCGATGCTGATGAGGTGAGAGCTGATGATTTCGGCTCATCACAGAAGAAATTCCATTAAAAGTAAGTTGCTGCCTGGTAGTACAATGGACCAGTTTTTGAGTGTGAGTGCTCCAGTGTAGCGCTTAAAAAGCCTCCTACAAAAAAAATGGTCAAACGTGATTTTATTAAAAGCAGTGGGAAACGAATTGCACATATCCAAAACTGAAAACAAAATTATTTTGCAATCGCAAGGGAAATCCAGACAAAAAACCTTAATGTCATTAATATTTTCCCACATTCAACGCAGAGTTGTCAACACAGGTGTCGTGAAAAATGAATGCGACACAGCCAAACAAAATCATTTGTCAGCCCTGTCAATACCATTTTGGGACACACTACCGTTGAAAAATTTAAGCAGAGGACATCCAGTTAAACATCTCAGAAGTGTTGGCTGAAACTTTTCAAACTTCCACTTGATTGCCTTTGGATTTGCTGGCACTGCATTGTTGAGACTGTTTCATGCGTACGTTCTGTTAGGTCTTCGAGTTCCACTGTCCATCCATTCATCCAGCTGTCATTCTTCGGACATCTCTCAATGGACATTGATGATTGCTCGCTGGAAGGCCATGTCATTTATCCATCAATCAAAAGTGGGAGAAAGGTGTTGGTTTCTTCACGGTCACGTTGTACGCCAAAAAGTTGCTGTCATTCATTTTACTTTTCGCCCTCGTTTCGCAATTGGCAAAATGTAAGTGAAAGAAGAAAGTGTCGTCTTTGGTGGAGGACCAAGCTGCAGAAGACGAACGAGCAGACCCATTCAAAGTGACACTTCTGTGCGCACGGTCTGAGATAGATGGAGTGACACTTCAATGCTTCAGGACTGGCTTCAAAAAGACTTTGATTTGATTTTGTCCTAAGATCTGTGCCTTTGTTAGCCAACTCAGTCACTGGTGTGTGACACTTTGGGAGTGTTAGTCGGGAATCTCATTTTAATTTCGATTCCATTATTTAAATTGAATGAATCCATTTGAGTGATGGAACAAAGGATACAAAAGTACATACAGGACGATGAGGTGTATAATTAATTCTTCTTCAATTTAATTACAATGGAACAGCGAACGGCGCCGTGAATTCTTATGTGAGAGGTTTAAACCAGATAATGAGAGCATGGGGGGACATTCTCCCCATAAGACTTGAAGTGATTAAGGTATTCCTTATCTTTGTGCTGACATGAGTTCTTGCTCCATGAGACATTTGCATTAAATTGATGTTCACGTCATCTCACCGGACAGATACTGGTTTGCAGGTCAGATTTAAACTCACCCAGAAATGTTTTTTAATTGGTTTTTATGCGGGGGTGTAGCGAAGTTGGGAGGTGAAGCAAATCGGCTAAAACCCATCGCTTTCATCGCGCTCAATTGCACGCGACATGAATGTTAAACAAATTGTTTTCGTCTGCATGCACCTGTTTAGATTGAGATATAATTAGGGGGAGTAAATGTACTTCTAGATACGATCCGCATGAGGCAAGCACGGAATTAGGTGTGCATGTTATTGATACAATAAATTCAACTGGAAGAATGTACTGCTTAGTGGATCAAGCATTTTGTTTTCGATTGCAAGTGAATTTTCCGTGCACATTGCCAAAGGAAAGTTTTTATTTCAATCTCCACCTACTTCTCAATTGCCCCTTGGGCTCGAAGGAAAGGACTAATGATTGACAAGAGTATTTCGATGCTTGATTTCCGAATTTGTGTTTTTTCGTGTTTAAATTCAACACAAGATTTCCTGATTAAATAAGAGCCTGTACTTAGTTTTGAGAGCATTTATGGCAGGCCCATTTTAGCGAACAAACGCCTCGGTCTATACACCCAATCACATAGTCAGAACTACACAACTACAGAACTTTGAAAAATCATGTTCCTGTAGCAATATCTTAAATTACTTACTTAAGGTGGCGCTACAGTCCGGGGTGGACCTGGGCCTCAACGAACAAGCCACTCCAGCCAGCTCGGTCTTTAGCTAGCTGCCTCCAGTTTCGCACGCACAGTTGGTTAAGGTCACTTTCCACTTGCGTACGCCAACTGAGTCACGGTCTTCCTCTACTGCTCCGTCCCTCGGGGGTGGATTCGAAGACTTTCCGGGCCGGAGCATTGGTTTCCATTCGCTCTATATGACCTAGCCATCTCAATCGTTGGATCTTCACCCTTCTGGCTAAGTCGATGTCGCTGAACAGCTCGCACAGTTCGTTGTTATATCTTCTCCTCCACTCACCCACTATGCAGACGGGACCGAAAATCACTCGAAGAATTTTCCTCTCAAAGCAGCCAAGAGCAACCTCATCCGCTTTTGATAAAGTCCATGCTTCTGCGCCATATAGCAGGACTGGGACGATTAATGTCTTGTACAGGGCTACCATGGTTGTTCGAGAGAGGGCTTTGTTTATCAATTGCTTTCTTAGCCCACAGAAGCAGCGATTAGCAAGAGTTATTCTTCGTTTGATTTCAGCACTGGTGTCATTGGCTGAATTAATAGCGGTGCCTAGGTAGACAAAGTCCTTGACTACCTCAAAGTTATAACTGTCTGCTGTGACGTTCTGTCCGAGACGTCGGCATTGGGTGTCCTTTCTGATTGACAGCATATACTTGGTCTTGCCCTCATTTACCTTTAAACCCATCTTCGTGGCCTCCTTCGCAATACTCACAAAAGTGCCATTGACATCACGCTGTGTTCTTCCGATTATTATGCGAGTAGTTGGACGGACTTCTGAAAGATTGTACCTCTGGTGTTGGGGTGCGAGTTTTGCACAATTCTTTCAAGTATGATGTTGAAGAAGTCGCATGACAGCGCGTCTCCTTGTCTGAATCCTTTTTTGACATCAAAGGTCTCGGTTAGGTCTTTACCGACCTTGATGGAGCAGCGTGCATTCTCCATCGTCATCCTACACAAACGGACGAGTTTGGTAGGGATACCAAAACTAGACATTGCTCTGTATAGCTCGTCTCTATAGATGCTGTCATACGCGGCCTTAAAATCGATGAAAAGGTGGTGGGTATCGATTTGTTGTTCCTGGGTTTTTTTCAAGATCTGCCGCAGTGTGAATATTTGGTCGATGGTGGATCTTCCTGGCCTAAAGCCACACTGGTATGGACCGACCAGGTTGTTGACGAATGGCTTTAGGTGTTCACACAACACGGCAGATAAGATCTTATAGGCTTTAATAATCAACAGAATTCTGATGGAACTGTATGGTTCATCTCCAGGACGTTTTCGTATGCAGTCTTAATATCGACAAAATGGCGTATGCGTTGGTATGAGTTTCTTGGATATTTTCCAGGACTCGTGCTTTGTGAAATTAAATTTGTATTTTACAATATATCAAAAAACATTAAAACAATAAAAAAAAAAACAAACGATTGGTGGCAAGGATTGACAACGTACCTCTCGCGCTGGATATCTATGCACATATTTCCGTAAAATAAAAATACCACTAGCATTAAATTATAGACCAATGTGTTCAATATTCTTTGATTCTGGAGTACCATTCTAGCTAAAGATGGATATTAACTGCATCAGCATGACAAATTCGAATTATTGATTTACATGTGCGTCTTTTCTAAAGTTCCGTCAACAAAAATGGAACCTCTATAATTTCGCTTTGTCCGTCCATCCGCCCAAGATTGGACACAGTCCGCCAAAAACCGTCACTTTTACTGGTGGTTACACCAAAACCAGGCATATGAAATATATGTTTGTATAGACGGGGTGGACCATCTAGCGGTTCTTTTTTAAATCATAGGTTATTTAAACACTGACAGAAGTTTCCCACTCGAAATCTTGGCAAAAAATTAGTATCATATCTCCGCGAAACAAAATGAGTCGCTTTACGCCTAAACAACGTTGGGAAATATTGAAAACTTATTTCCAATGTGAGTGCTGTATAGCTCAAACACTGCATATTTTGAAAATAACTTTTGGCCAAAATGAAGAATCCACCTCGACTGCTGTACGTAAGTTTGTGCAAAAAGTTCGTGAGACTGATATACTAGTGGACAACACTCATGGTCCCCCTCGTCGTACGGTGCGCACAGATAAGAATGTGACTGCTGCGGCCGAGAGTGTGAGACTCAATTCACGAACAACAACTCGTCATCGATCTCAACAGCTCAACATTTCACGCACTAGCCTGAGGAGAATTCTGCACAAAGATCTCGCTTACAAGGTCCAATCGACTCAGCAATTGAAGGCGCGCGACCAACCTCTTCGTTATCGTTTCGCAGTTTGGGCCTTAGATCAGCATGAATTGGATAACGATTTTGGACGAAAAATCATCTTTTTTGAGGAGGCGCATTTTCATCTCGCCGGCTTCGTTAACAGACAAAACTGCCGCATCTGGGGTTTGGGCATCTGAGTTATTGTCCACAAGCCAGTGCATCCACAGAGAGTGGCAGTTGGGTGCGGATTGTAAAGTGGTGGCATCATTCGACCATATTTCTTCGAAAATGAAGCTGGGAACAACGTTTCGGTCAACGGTGGGCTTTACAGAGCCATGTTAACCGACTTTTTTTTTTTTACTGAAATTGAAGACTACCTCTGGTTCACGCAGGATGCCACACAGTCCATGCCACAATCGATCTTTTGTGCACCAAATTCCCATATCGTGTTATCAGCCGTCTTGGTGATGTCAATTGGCTGTCTCGGTGCTACGATTTAACCCCTTTGGAGCCCTTTTTTTATGGAGAACCATGAAGGGCAGTGATTGGATATGCTGGAAGGAATTTTCTGTGTTAGATAGGGGTATAGATATGTGTATGTATGGATGTCTGTTTGTTTGCATGTGTGAAATCAATATAGTAATAAATAGTTGGTTTGGGTTGAAGTTAGAAGAAATTAAACTGAAATAGTTTGACTTCGTCGCCTGATATTCAGAAGTGATTCTTTAAAAAATATTTATGCGACGGAACCTTCCATGTTTTTGCTCACTTTATTTTAGTGGGTAAGTAGGTAGATATAAGTTGCTTGGGAAGTGCACTTAGACCAAATTTAGATAGATTTTTGATCTATCGAGGGAGATCAAATACTTAGATCATTGATCTAATTGAGCTACAATTTGTTACTGATTTAGAGTCTAGAAACACCACTTCCAGGTCCTTGATGGCTCCTTGACTGTTCATGAAAATGCTACCATTATGTGCGGACATTACATTCCATTGGAGCCAAGACAAAACTTCACGAAACGTCATTATCTCCGCCTGAAATACGCTGCAGTGGTCAGGTAAGCGAATTGAGAGACTAATATTTAGTTAAGCGGAGAAAATACCACTACCGACGCTGTCCTTCGTTTTTGATCCATCTGTATATGTAGGGATCCCTCGAAGGGTTAAAAACTACTGCTCCAAAAGTCCCTGTCCGGAACCAAGGTTTCAAAGCTCCTGTCAGAGAAGTATTGGGGTGCGTCGTGGTCTAAAAACAAGTATACATCCAGTAAACTATATTTCCTTTCTCATTCAGTTCTTCATGGACAATTCTACCACACTTTCTGGATTGGAAAAATATCTTCCTTATACCAATCAAGGTCCTCTGCAAGTTTTTCGACTGGACACGGTGTTAAAGGAGCTAAAGTTACACGTGGAGAACCGAAAATCTTTACTCTGGTCGTCATAGTAAGTCTACCCATATCTGAGACGGTTGGTTCTATGAACTGTGAGGATGTTTGCTGAAGGAAGGAAGGAAATCTTTTCAAAATTGTAAGACATCAACATTTTTCCATCCATTTTCTAATAAATCATGCCATACCACCACTTCCGTGGGAATCATCTGTAAGTTAAAAACAAAAAAATAAGCCTTATGTATCTCATTTAATCCTTGACTTGGCGATAGACCCACATCCTCCGTGCGATTGTGCATCTCCACTTTGTTTCATAAAGATGAAATTTATACCGAAAATGTTGAAAGTATGATTGAGAAAAAAACGCTTGTAAAGTGTCTGCATGGAACACTTGCATTAATTTCCCTAGATAAACCTTCAACCGCCAGCACACATCTCGCTTGAGAAGAGAGTAAAACTTAAACCGTAAATTTATCACCATGGAACTAATTTGACCAACTTTTCTCCATTTCCACCCACTTGAACTACATTACACCTTTCAAAACCATAACACCACACGCAATGCATCATGAGAACAGCTCAAAGTTACAGGTTACCTTCAGTGCGGTGTAAAAATCCACACCACACCAACTAGAAGTTGGTAAACTGCTTCTCATCACTACCCAACCAAGTTAACCCATAAATTTTCCATTTACAATCGCTGAAAACCTCAAAGTAATTGCACTTACACGGAGCACATCGCGTCCAGAACTTGCTCCCTCACTGCACACTAATGTCAGAAATTTACCGCCCGGCAATGGAAGTTTAAGCATCTTTTACTAATTTTAAGTTGTTCCTGAAAAAAAAGTGTACAATTCGTTTTGGCGATAAGCCGCCAGCAGCGCCAAAATTAATGCGAACGACACAGGAGCGCGCAACAATAAACGTGGTCCATACCGTAAACGATTATGTATGAAAGAATATCTACTTAGAAGCTTATTACGCCTCTAAGGATAATCGAAATGTACCACGTAGTGGTGTACTGTGCGCGCTGCTCTTCAGGATGCACAGTGTTTGAGTTAACTGCACCGTGGAAGGAGAAAAGGAAAGTTTCTTTGTAAGGAAGGACGAAAGTTTTTCTTTTCCAACTGCACTATCTGGTGTGAAGGGTCTCCTTTCTCAGGGCACACAACGCGCGTTCACCGAAGAGTGTGGAATTATTTATGGTACAAAGGATGCCAGGACAAAATGAGAAGATTGTAAAAATGCGCACAGTACTTGGACTCTCCTTGATACTTCCACAGGATACTTAAGAAAGTTTGCACATGAAGCACCTCCTTTCTACTTTAGAAGTCTCTTCAAACGAAATTAACTCATGGGCTCTAGGCCTGCATAACAGCGGACACAACGGATGGTGATATTCCCTGCCTGGCGGCATTTTCGTCCTTTTGATGATCTTCTTTCAACGGCTGCCGGCTACATCATCAACTTCGTCAAAAAGTTATAGCCCGATGGCTGCGTTTTACTTTTGAAATTCAGTGTCCTGTTAAGAAGAGGCGGATGTAGATATTTTACGAAACTTTTCCAAACCCGTGGAGTCAGCCTAAAAATTCAATTCCTAGTTATGAAGTTACTTTCTTGCTTTTGCTGATGTTTTCTTGTGAAGTATAAGAAATAGAGAAATAGAGGGTTTTTAAGTTCCTCCTCAAGAAAAAGTTAAGGATGTGAAAATGAACATGAAATTAAATTCGGAAATTCTTTGATCCCTAATTTGATTATGAGGCAATTGAAAGCTCTGACACTACACCAAGCCAAGCACAATGAAATACCTGATGGAAATAAAATTACTAACCATTCGCTTAACGTGTATATACACATATCAGTAATCGCAGTTTCATTTTTTAACTCTATTCATGGCCTTAACTCTACGAAAAGCTTTTTAAAAGCTTCTCAAACATCGTTGTTTTGCATATGACTTAAATTGTAGGTCCCTCGTGTGAGTATAGTAGCATTTACAAAACCAGTTACTGATGTACAAACCATCGGTTATTTTCTTTTTGTCGTGGGTTGGTGTACATCTTCAGGAAGACACTATGAGGCACGTGTGCCCTGTCATAATAGTTTCCTTTTTTGTTGCATGTGTACTACGACTAAGCTTCCTTTCCAGTGAAATCGAATCTGGCCCAGTCACCATTTGCCGTTGAGATCAAATTAACGGCACTGGAGTAGGGTGCTACCTGGCAGTACAATGGACCAGTTTTGAGTCGGAGTGCTCCAGTAGTGCTTAAAAAATCCTCCGAAAAAACAGCTTCCTTATGCAGTAGGTTCATTTTCTAGACGTACATGCATGAGACAGGTAAATTTTCAATATAACCACCTGCTGAACCGTTGTTTTGTGCGGTTACATCTTATAGCGAGCTGTTTCATTCGGTGAAGACGACGCGATCTCTCATATTCAAAGTTAAATAAAGACCATGAAGTCGTGTACTACATTTACGAACAAAGTTCGTTATTTCTCCGTCTATGCTGGTTATCCTTAGGTCTCTCTATTTCTTAGATACCCCGGAGCATTAACGACAGCTCTTATTGCTTTAATTTGAAAGCAGTGTTTTACTTGCTTTGAAATAACTCCAGAGCTGAATACCGTATGTTTGTATAGGTTTTAGCGTTTGCTTACTTACTTAACTTCGAATACCTTCCAAGTAACCAGTACATTTTTCTATACCGATTCTTAAGTTCATCGCATTTCTTATTGACGTGCGTCTTCCTCTTTTTTTTTGTCGGATGTTTTTTTTTGAAACACTACACTGGAGCACTTAGACTCAAAAACTGGTCCATTGTACTGTCAGGTATCAAACTACTCCAGTGCCGTTAATTTGCCCCCAACGGCAAATGGTGACTGGACCAGATTCAATTTCACTGGGAATCGAACCTTGGACCCCTCTAACTTGGGGCAAGCGCTTAACCAACTGCGCCATCGAGTCGTAACTCTATAGTTTCGCGTCTAGAGTCATCTAAAGATATTTGGCTTCATTAGCGTACGGTATTTGTGCGGAGTTAGGCAAGACGGGTGTGGGCGCCGTGACGTAGTGGGTAGGTGAGTCGACTCCTACGCTCGAGGTCGTCGGTTCGAATCTAAAAAAAAACACCTAACATTTTTTCACGGCTCTTCCGAGTCACTGGCAATGCTCAAAGACTATAAATATCTAGAAAAAGCTCCTCAATCTCGACCTTCGAAGTCAGCATTAAACTGTAGGTCCCTCCACTCGTGAGAGAACAATAGCAAGCACAACACGAGTGGTTGCTGAGAAGCTAGCCCCAAGTCCATTCGGGCTGTAGCGCCGCCTTTATTATTATTATTATTATTATTAAGCAAGACGGGTAGATATTCCCGTAAAAAAATTAATATACTTTGACTTTGTCTCATTGAAACCAATGCGCCGACGTTTTGCCCAATCGCGTATTTTGTCAAGGTCTCGTTGCAGTTTTCCAGTTGCGGATTCAATTGTATTTTCCGTTGCTAGAATAACCGTATTGTCTGAAAAGCTGCTACAACTGTGCCCTCTGTTTGGGTTATGTCCCAGGTGTAAAACAAAAATAGTGTAGGACCAAGGACACTCCCTTGTGGAACTCCGGCAGCAATCTCCTTAAATTTAAAGTAATCAGTTCCATATTTAACTCTAAATATCCTATTTATCCTATAGAGATAGTACTCGAGGATTTTACTTAAACTTTACGAAATTATTTAAACCGTCGTACCAGACTTTATCGAAAGCCTGGGAAACATCGAGGAGAGCAGTAGAGCGAACCTTTTTCTTTTCCAAAGCTTTTCAACTTCGTTTGTGATTCTGTATACCTGGTCAAGTGTGGAGTGTTTTGTTCAAAACCCAAATTGATGCTGAGGTATCGTATCGCTTCTATGACCTGTTGCATGCGTTTTAGCAAACATTTTTGCTTTAGATAGTGTCGGTAGAAGTGATATCGGTCTGTACGATTTTTAATCGTTTTGCGATTATGGGACCATTACCACTTCTGCTACTTCCCGCGAATCCGGAACATATAACAGCCTAAGTGAAACATTAATTAAATATAGAAGCTTAACTAACCAAATATTCAATAATTTGCCCGGCTATCAAATCGTAGCCACGAGCAGTGCCGGATAGGGATGGCAGCCTGGGCTACAGCCCCGGGCCTCGGCAAAACAAGGGGCCACGCAATAGACTTCCTTAAACAAATTATTTCAAAGTCAGACGTGTAAACACCATACAAAACAAAAAATTAAATTATTAGTTGGCCGAGTAATGGAAATTTTCAGTGGATTCTACGAATCTCATATCGATCAACTAATTATAGTATAGTTGCTCGATATATGGAAGGATCGATGCCAAAAGAGAGATTTCTCACCTTTTTATCAAACTGCGGCCGGTTGGCCATAGCAAACGCTTTACTAACATTTTTAGGTGTTATCATATGATGATCATATGACAATGCTGCAAACGTGAGTGGTAAATACAAAGGAATGCGGGGTCTTATTTTGGAGAAAAATAATTTACCGGCGTTTGTACCATGTTGTGGTCGGTCTATCAATTTAGTTGTAAACGCAGCTGCTAACTCTTGTTTATCGACTGTTCAATTCTTTGATTTCGTTCAAAATTTATGTTCGTTTTTCACAGCAAGTACAGAATGATACCAAATTCTGAAAAATTATCGCAGAAAAAAAGCGGACAATTTTACGTTTTAAAAAAGCTTAACGATACTCGTTGGTCTTGTTGAGCTGAAGCTACGAAAGCCATTGTCGTGGTTATTCTCAAATCAAAGGAGCTCTAACCAAGAAGATATGCTTCTGATAAGGAGCGAAAAGACGTCGCACCTTTTACAGAAGATGAGTTTCCTCGAAACCGCTCTTTTTTCTATCTTTTGGAACGACATCTTGGAGCGATTCGATGCTACAAACAAGATGTTGTAGGACCCGAAAATGATTCTTGAATTTGCAATGCGTGCATTAGAATCATTGAAATCATTCGAATCCAAGAGAAGATTTTGATAAATACGAAGAAGCAGCTAAAGAAATATGTCATACTGACCAATTTGTACAACCACGCACCAGAACAAAAAGTATGAGGTTGAATCCACTCGATTACATAAAAGCACAAGACGCAAATCTGTCACCAAAGGAAAAATTCAAAGTATCCAGTGATCGATCAGCTATGTGTTTCTCTTACTGAAATATCGCATGCATTAGAACCTGTACGAGATTTGGATTTTTCAATCACATAGAGAAGATGGATGCTGCAAATTTGAACGCTACAGCAGAGGCATCGGTAAAAGTGTCCAAAAAAAATTTTGAGCCTAGTCTTGGTAATTAATTTTTTTTCAATTTGTATCTTTGATCGACTGTTTAAGTCGAATTATGGAAAAGACGAATTTACCGAGCTATTTTACTAACACATTCTTGAAGTTCAAAATTTCAGAGGTGTGTACATTCCCAAACATTGAAATTGCACTGAGAATGTATTTTGATTTTGATGGTGTCTAATAGCACTGGAAAGCGCTCATTTTCAAAAATGAAAATTATGAAAAACAGGCTTCGAACTACGATCGGATAAAACCGTCTATCAAAGCCATCCCTACTCAGCATTGAAAGCGATTTACTGCTGGATTTTTCGTCGAAAAAAGTTTACAAGGTTCCATTTGTTAACGCCTTAATTTAGTTTCATACAATTCTTGTTTTTTCAATATTTATTATGTATGATTCTTAAGATATTACTTAGACTTTCCAATAAACTATTGAAACACTTGACTGAAAAAAAAAATTGTGAATTTTATTTGGGAAATAATAAGCCAGGGGGCCTCCACTCATTTGTTGCCCCAGGCCCTCCAGAACTCTAAATCCTGCCAAGGCCAGGAGCTTTATTGTTTTTTAAATGTTTAAATGTCTGACAGAGCTCTGTTAATAATAATAATAATGGCGGCGCTACAGTCCGAGGTGGACCTGGGCCTAGCTTCTCAGCAACCACTCGTGTTGTGCGTGCTATTGTTCTCTCACGAGCGGAGGGGACCTACAGTTTAATGCCGACTCCGAACGGCGAGATTGAGAAGCTTTTTTCTAGACAGTTATACTCTTTGAGCATTGTCAGTGACTCGAAAGAGGTGGAGCCGTGAAAAGATGTTTGATGTTTTTTTCGAGATTCGAACTGACTACCTCGAGCGTAGGAGTCGACGCACCTACCCACTACGCCACGGCGCCCACCACAGAGCTCTGTTAGTCACATGCTTTTATTATAGCTGTCGGTATTTATGTTACGTAAATCATCTAACAGCATTTGTCCGTCAAGGCTCTTGACACATCTTTTCTTTATACCTCTTTGCCCATTAGCATTGTTTTTTTTTGACTGGCGCAGACTGTATTTGGGGCTTTTTGATGTTTTTCACAACCTTGCAGAGTGTATAATTTGTTCGATATATGTATGTCGACATCTCTTGATTTTCGAATTCTTTTATGGCGTTTTTTAGATAATTGCGCAAATGATTTTTGTAGTGATTTTTTTTTGTGTACAAATGATTTTTAAGAAGTGATTTTATTTCTAGCGACTTTATTGCCTATGACTATTCAATTCATTCGAGGAGTATTTTTTCATGCGACATTTTGAATAAATAATTAATTACGTTAGTAAACTTTTCAAGCTCTTTCTAATGGTGTTTTCAGCGGAATATTTAAAACCATTTCTACTACGGATGTATGAACGCATTTAGTTCTTTATCTATCTATGTAAGTATCTACTTATCTACCCTTCTTCTTACTACTTATATTGATGTCTGCATTCTAAACTTCTAAAGTTATCAATCACACCCTTTTCTGCGACAAGTTCAAAATGCACCAAAGCACTTCCGCCTCTATATCCAAAGGAACTAATTACTAAAAGGCACTATCATCATAAACAACCTAAATAAGATGATTCCAATAGAAGGACCTTCAACGGAATCTTGAGGATAATATAATTCCATCCAATCATTCGCAAGGGCGAGACTATGATGACAACAAGAAAACTCGCAACAGGACCAACATGATTAATTAGTCGCATTGGAAGTTTTGCTCGCCTTCCGCTGGATAAACTTTCCTCAACTCCTAACTTTGCTTCCAAAAGCCAATCTATAACTGGTTTCGGGTTATAGTCAGGCCAAGGACATCTGTTTTTGCAATTTACCCAATAAGCCCTTCGTGTTCGCGTTTAGGTCGCAGTGGAGGAATATAGTTTCAACATGATGTCCTGTTTGGTGTGCAATGAAACCGGATACATTATGGTGTGACGTTACCCGGGCGTGCTCCCTCACTCTGCCAAGAAAGACCCTGCAAAAGAATGGCAAAAGTAGATGAAGAAGTTTATTGAAAAGTTAATAACTGAATTTTACACTTAAATAAATGTTTGTGTACTTTGTCCAAATGCGAGAAGCAATGTGAGAACTTTTCCTTGGGTCCGAGTTTGGATCATATTCCTTCTGTTTCCTCTAAAGTTTGTTTGTCTGTTTTTTTCTAGAGAGTGAGAAAAGTTTTGTTGCTGCTCATCGCTTTTGGGAAAAGTTAATAAATTTTTTCCCTCCCGAAGGGAAGGTGGGGAGGTTTTGGTTTTCATTACAGCAAAACAGTGTGAGGATACTTTTGCGAAGAGACAATTCGACAAATTGATATAGGTTCAGGTTAACGGGAGGAGAAAGTTTACTTGTGCTAAATGAGTCCGGGGACTATGTTTACGTGCGGAGTCAGTTAACTGATAATCTTTCGATACTTGTTTGAAAACTATGATATTTGTTAGATATTTAAGGGTTTGGTTACTTTAGGTATCCATTGATAAAAAAAGGATAGAGTAAGGTTTGATTAAATGGAATAGGAAATCAACTATCGTGGCTACAATTTCACTTTTAACATTGAGCTCAACCTCGGCCTTTGACTAATCTTTGCTATGTTGATAAAAATAATAGGCCAAATACAAGTTTCTTTTTAAAAATGCAATAAAATGAATAACATTTTTATTAGTAAGGACAAACATTCCCATTAATTATGAAATACAACATCGTTCAAGTGGCTGCCTCGGCTGGCTTCGCAGCAGGGCATTCTGTCACCCCAATTTTCCAAGACCTTGTTGATGATTTTGAGGTTTAGCTCACCGATTGCTTGAATTGTTTTCGGATTGTTGACATAACAGCAGTCCTTCACGGTTCCCCACAAAAAAAAGGGGTCCAAAGGGGTCAAATCGCAGCTCCGAGGAGGCCAATTAACATCGCCAAAACGGCTGATAACACGATATGGTAATTTGGTGCGCAAAAGATCGATTGTGACATGGGCTGTGTAGTATGGCGCCTGATCCTGTATAAACCAGAGGTCATCCGAAATCATGTCTTTATTTTCAGACAAAACACGTCAGTTAACATGGCTCTGTAACGCCCCCCGTTGACCGAAACGTTGTTCCCAGCCTCATTTTCGAAGAAAAATGGTACAATGATGCCACCCCACCAAACTGTCACACTCTGTGGCTTCACGACAATACCGTGCGGTTTTTCCCAGCCCCAGATGCAGCAAATGTGGGTGCCGTGGCGTAGTGGGTAGGTGCGTCGACTCCTACGCTCGAGGTCGTCGGTTCGATTCCCGAAAAAATCATCAAAAATTTTTTCACGGCTCCACCTCTTTCGAGTCACTGACAATGCTCAAAGAGTATAACTGTCTAGAAAAAGCTTCTCAAAAATCGCCGTTCGGAGTCGGCATTAAACTGTAGGTCCCCTCCACTCGTGAGAGAACAATAGCACGCACAACACGAGTGGTTGCTGAGAAGCTAGGCCCAGGTCCACCCCGGACTGTAGCGCCGCCATTATTATATTATTAGATGCAGCAATTTTGTTTGTTAACGTAGCCGCCGACATAAAAATGCGCCTCGTCAGAAGATGGTTTTTCGCCAAAAATCGTCGTCCAATTCAAGCTGCTGTAAGGCCCAAACTGCGAAGTACGCCTTCAATTGCTAAGCCAATTGGACCTTGTAAGAGATAATTGGACCTTCTTTGCGCAGAATCCTCCTCAGGCTACTCCGTGGAATGTTGAGCTTTTGAGATCGATAGCGTTGATGTTCGTGAATTGAGTCTCACACTCTCGGCCACAGCAGCCACATTCTCATCTGTGCGCACCGTACGACAACGGGGACCATGAGTATTGTCCACTAGCATACCAGTCTCACGAACTTTTTGAACAAACTTGCGTACAGCAGTCGCGGTGGATGCTTCTTTTCGGCCAAATGTAATTTCAAAAACGCACTATTTGGTCTACACAACACTCACTTTGGAAATAAGTTTTCAATATTTCCCAACCTTATTCAAGAGTAAAGCGACCCATTTCGTTCCGCGGAGGTATGGTACTAACCTTCCGTAAAGATTTCACAGCTGTCAGTGATAAAATAATCTGTGATTTAAAAAAAAAACACTACATTTCCCACTGTAGAAAAAGCTTCTCAATCTCGCCGTTCGGAGTCGGCATTAAACTGTAGGTCCCCTCCGCTCGTGACAGAACAATAGCATACACAACACGAGTGGTTGTTGATAAGCTAGACCCAAATCCGCCTCGGACTAAAGCGCCGCCATTATTATTATTATATCATTATTATTATGTAGTATTGTACACATTTCTTGTTGATTGAAATTCAAAAGAAATTGTGTCTCCTTGTTACTTATTTCCAGTGCACTTTAAATATTAATATTTAAATATAACACTATTGCCTTTAAATTAAACAGAATAATTGAGATATCGGTCTGAAATAAATTCTAGGTGTAGTAAACATGTTAAGGATTTCGATCTCTTTCATAACACTAAGGCTAGCACGTTTTCAATAATCGATTCATTTAACCTAGAATAACCCAACAAATATACATAGCCCTAGAACAAGAAATCCGAGTGAGGTGGCCGTTTAACCGGAACAATTCTCGACATTACACGAACTTTTCTATACAGTTAAACTCTTTGAGCATTGTCAGTGACTCGAAAGAGGTGGAGCTGTGAAAAACTTCAAAGGTGTTTTCTCGGGAATCAAACCTAGCCTTCGAGTGTTGGAGTCGACGCACCTACCGAATACGCCACCCAATGTGTTAGTACCTACAGTCTTGTATTGTATTACCCACCCTTGTCTTTTGGTCTTTGCTGCCAAATCACTTATCGGAAGTAATTAGTTTTTTTATTTTTCCTCTCATTTAATTTTTTTTTTTTTGCTTTTTGAAGATACTTATAATACATTTGGCTAAGGCTGTATGTGTATAATAAGAGTATTTCATCACTGTGCATTTCATAGTTGTAATTTGGTCGTAAAATTACATAATTACAAAAGTATGGTGTGTTGTGAATGATAGCGCCATTCAAAAATAATTATAAGTTTAATATTTAATAATAATATTTCGTAAGGTTACGCACTTGTTGGGCTTTTACAAAATATACACCCTTTTTGCTATCATTGCTATCACGCTATTTTTCTACATATGATAAACATCATATGCTTTTACCCAGCAAAAATCAATATTCATATTTTGATGTTGCTACTACCGTGAATAAAAACAGACCCCATGCAAATATTCGCCTTGTGCAAAAAAATACAATGTAAGCACTTAAATAAGGAAAAAATATTCCCAACTAAATATTTATGGAAAAAAATATATTCTGGCTTGTCGTCCTACTGATTCCATGTTTGTATGTATGTACGAGTATGTTAATTTTCAATCCTACAACAATTGTAACAATTGTTTTCTTAAATTAGCATGCGTGAAAATTGGAAGCTTGCACGCCTAACCAATGTTATCCGACCTAGTGGAGTTATACTTTACGTCAGTTCTCAAATTCGATTATTTCGAATAACAGGATTTGGCTGGCGACAAGTCCAGAGAGCAAGTCGATATGGCATTTCATTGTCGAAAGAAACAAGGATAGGGCAATGGACTTTTAAAGGTAACCATCAACAAGGTCAAAGTTTTTTGGAAATTTAACTTTGCTGTATAACTTTTATACAGCGAAAATATAACAATCTTAACAAAACGGTAATAGGCCCTCTCTCGAAAAATTGAAGAGAATGTGGAGTGACAGTCACATAGCACTGCGACCACAATGAATCCATTGTCCCCCCTTTGTTTCTCTAGGACTTCAAAGCTACCTTGAGAAATTGTATGTTCTCTTTGGATGGAATGTTCTGATAGTCTGTTCCAGTTAATGTGAATCTACTGGTTATTTTACATCTGTTTGGTGTCAGATTTGGACACTCAACTAATAGGTGTTCCAGTAATTGTACCACAAAGTATTCTGATGTCAGGCTTGTTAAGATTTAGAGCCTCTTTGGGTCTTCTGCAATCACGTTACAGTCCACTAAAATAATATCAACTAAATACATAATTGTGAGCTTTTAACTTAGTGCTTCCATTATACAAACCCTCATGAATTATTTGGAGTACGTAAGTCCCTCCTGCTTATACCAGAATTGGATGCGGCATTTGTTTGTCCCATTGTTTATATGTTGTTGTTTGTCAGCGTTTCCATATCCATGAAGAGGGAAAGAAGAAGGCCCAATAAAAGAAATTTCAGCTCCTTTCTTTGCCGGGATGTCTACCTTTTCATTGCCCTCGTGGTTTTCATGTCCTGACACCCATATCAGTCTTATCCTATTTTTCTCTGCCAGCGCGTTGAGTATTTTGTGTCATTCCCAGACAGCCCTGGAGCTAAATGTTAAGCTTTTTAGGTTTTTGAGTACTGCCTGGCTATCTGAGATTATCGATATTTTTGGATTTATTGCATTTCCATTGCCGATGCAATGTGCTGCTTCATTTATGGGAAGAGGCAAATTGACAATTGTTTTCTTAAGCATTCATAATAATAATAATGGCGACGCTACAGTCCGAGGTGGACCTGGGCCTAGCTTCTCAGCAACCACTCGTGTTGTGCGTGCTATTGTTCTCTCACGAGTGGAGGGGACCTACAGTTTAATGCCGTCTTCGAACGGCGATTTTAAGAAGCTTTTTTCTAGACAGTTATACTCTTTGAGCATTGTCAGTGACTCGAAAGAGATGGAGCCTTGAACAATTTTTTTTTTGAAAAATTGCTTGTCTAAACTTGGAATCGAACCTAGATTGTGAGAGTCTAATGCGCATGCGTCGACGCACGAACCCACTCGGCCACGGCGCCCATTAAGCATTCGCATGCCTGAAAATTGGAAGCCAGCAATTAAAACGCAATGTGCTGCTTCATTTATGGCGAAGAGTTCATGAGTTCGTGAAGTATTGTGGACTCTTTGGGGAGAGACATATGTAAGTTACATCTGGGCTATTAGCCCATTCTTACATCGATCTTCTATTGTTTGTTGAAATCTAAGACTGGTGTCATAAGATCACTGACCTTAGTTAGTTCATTAACGTGATCGACCATTCTTAGAACCTTTAGGTGTCCCGTTAGGTTACCTTCTTTGAAATTATATGTTTTTTGCAGGGCTACGGCTTGTCTCGCGGCTTCAGCCCGAAGAGCATCATGTAGCTGAGGTAGGCTGTCTCTCGCAGTAAGATCTCCATTAATGGAAATACTCCTAATTTTTTTTTAAAGCTAAAATACGCAAATTGCTTGGAAACTCACGCGTACGCAAGACGCATTTCGTTTTGATTGATTCTAATTTTACGACGCCGTGTAATGAGAGTTGGTTATTTGCCGTTATGAAGATTCGAGTTTGGACGTCGTGTATGAAATAGAAGCACATATTCAGTACCAGTACATGTGGGCGCCGTGGAGTAGTGGGTAGGTGCGTCGACTTCTACTCTCGAGGTCTAAGGTTCGAATCTCGAAAAAAAACACCGATCATTTTTTCAAGGCTCCACCTCTTTCGAGTCACTGACAATGCACAAAGAGTATAACTAGGAAAAGCCTCTCCATCTCTCTCTTCGGAGTCGGCATTAAACTGTAGGTCCCCTCCACTCGTGAGAGAACAATAGCACGCACAACACGAGTGGCTGCTGAGAAGCTAGGCCCAAGTCCACCTAGGACCGTAGCGCCACAATTATTATGTAAACCGACCGCATACGATAGAAATGCACCCATGCCACTTAGCTTGACGGACGACCACACGAACAAAAGGACGAAACGATAACACATGTGATTCGATTTAAGTTGAGTTCAGTCGCAACCAGAAATCAGCTACATAGAGATACTCAACTCTTTCCCTTCTACCCTCATGACGTCATCTGACAGCGTTTTTTATAACATTTTTTCGTACAGTATCCGTGAATACGTGTGATTTCTTTTGAACAGCTGATTGACTTCCCCTCCAAACAAATTCATGCAAAACATGCATTCCTTATCTACATACATATGGGAAGAAATCTATCAGGGGGTTGGCCATACCCCCACTCTCCTTTTTTTCCAAACGCTATCACAAATCCTTTGCAATACGTTCACCACGAAAAGAAGGGGAAGTTCAACGAAAACGAAATGTTCAGTAAGAGCATTCATTTTACATAAATAATTACGACTGGAAGGACTATTGGAAACTATTAATTATCGGTTATTTTTAAATTGAAGTTTAAATTATTATATTATGAAATATATGGAAATAGGTTTGATATGTTTTTTATTTATTCTAATTTCATTGGAAATACTGAAACAATCAGAGAGATAAGTGATAGATGTACCTATTGACGTTGAACCTGAGAAAATCAAATAAAATAGTTAACAAAATTTAAATTCATCCTTAAGTATTGAAATGACCGAAGTATCTCCTTGTGGTCTTCAGATTTAAGAAAACAACTGGTTTGTTTTTTCAAAGTGTTCCTTTATTAAACGTTAATATTGAAATTCAGAAAATTTTTTTGTTTTGAATTCCATGGATTTATGCATTTATTTTAGTTTTTTCGTGATAATGCATTAATGTTTCAAAACAATTTCAAAAGACAATTTTATTTCCAACATTTTTATATTTTCCTTTGTTTGGGAATTCAAAGGCTATATTCACAAATAACTACGCATGAAATTAAATATCCATGAATCTATATTAGCATATGCAGTTATGTATACAACTTGTTTTTTTTAAATTTATTTGTACTTCTGCAATCGTGTTTTCTTTTCATTTGAAGAATTAATTTTGTCATTTATATACAACAATGCAATGTAAATATGAATAAATACGGAGTGATAATTATGAAATATCATCTTACACAATTAAATAGTATCCAAATATACAACATATACAATTTTTAATGTCAATATATTAAGCAAAATTTTTACAACAATATCCAACGTTTTTTTAATATTTGAAAAATGTTCGGCCTCATGAACACAACCAGTGCATTATTCCAGTAGTGGGCAAATTCGACAAAAAATGACACTATCGTGGGCAAATGTCCGCCATTTTCGTGGGCAAATGTCCCAGGATAACGGGAGTTCGTTAAACTCTGTGGAAGTGTGCGTAAAAATTTGGCAGTGTGCGTAAAAATAAGACAGTATGCGTGAGTTTAACGAAAATATTGGAAAATCTGGAAAAATATTGGAAATGGACGGTGATAGGCGAGACGAAAAAAGCTCGAGAGTTGAGTATCTCTCTGTAGTTGATTTCTGGTCGCAACCAAACTGCTGAGAGAGTCGTAATTTATGTTCTGAAAATCATCAGAAGGTATGAACGACCAGGCTTTAATAAAATTTTAATGCAACCATTACGTTCATCGTGTGTTAAACGACTTGTATTTACAAATATTCCCAAATGGTACTGTACATCAGCACAGCATCAAGATCCATGATTCCTTTTATTGTAATACACACATATCGCCGTTTATAAAAATAAAACAAACACCACCCTTAATTCCTCATGAAATTAGACATTCATTTTACGGGTTTGACAATTTTATGAATTTAATTATATCATTTGTTACGTCAGTCACACTCATTTACCTTAAACATGATGGTGAGTGTCATCTCAGTCACCTATTAAATGAGCAAGATACACACTAAACGCAACACATTCACGTAGTAAACTCCAGGACAGAGTAACTTTGTGTAGAATTTTCTTCGAGATATAATTTTCAATTAGCTTCCTTCCGCAACCTGACAACCATGCAATCTGCCTCATCGGTACTGGGGTAACGAAACTTTACGCGAAGCTGACGGTATGTGATTATCGTGTTACACTAAGGTTTTGATGCGCCTGTAGAGTGCTTTGTTGGCATAAGCACTTCATCCTTTAACTCGAAAATATGACATTTATTTGTCGGGAAAGGATTGGAGGTGATGTAAGGGTATTATCCACGGGGTTCTTTAAATATGTTTAATCCCCTGCGCTAAAAATGTCTGATACTTAAGTCAATTAATTTTTTGCATTTGATGGTAGGTAGGTATAGATGATAGGGTGCACTTGGGATTGGGTCACGCCTCACTGAGTTGGGTCCATTGTGCCCTATGTGTGGGGGGTGTATCCCGTGAGACCTACATTACCACCGATGATTAGAACCATCCAGATTGTTGTATACAGTCAGTCAGCGTCAGAAGTGAGTAAACAGTCGTTAGCTGAAAGTTAGTCCTCTAAATTAAAATTGACCGAAATGGTCTACGCCTGGCATTGATGGCTCACATAAAAGCTCTGAAATCATACTTCGAGATACGCTATATTTTATTAAACATAACCGTAAACATAAAGCAGTTAATTAGTGTTGATCAGCGCCGCCCCTACCATATGTGCAGGATGTGCAAAAGCACAGGGCGCCAAGCGCTTGGGGGCGTATTGTAAGCCTAAACAATGCAATTTATCGATATACTGACATTCATAAAATTTTAATTCGTCTAATCAGCTACCTATACATTTTCTAAAAATAATACAAGCTACATAATTTCACCTGTTCACACAAAATGTCATTCACACGCAAGACTGTGCAAGATAATTTCTTGCACAAGCACTCAAGAGTTTCAAAATAATAAACTAAGTTCCTATGAAGGAGAGAAAATATGCAGATATTATTTCTACACGTTTGAGAGGAGAATAAGTAGAGTAGGTATATACGCTACCTCATAAAATTGAGCATACGCCCAAAACAAAAAATATTTTTTTGGTTTTTTTCTTCTTGAAAAATATAATATTAGAAAATTCAATTACACATATTTCATTTCTGGGTGATTTATGTACATATTGCCTAGCAAACTCTATTCCCTATAATTTTGTTTGTATTTTATTTGCAGTGAACAAAAACAATAGACTCACCTCGATCGAAACTGAAACAAAGTATTAGAGAGCTGTTTCGCAAACACTAATTAATTTAATTAAATTTCTTGGATTTCAAGAATTAGCTTTTCGAGGAACTTCTGAAGTGTTGTTTGAGCTTAATAATGGTAATATTCAATAACGAATCAAGAAGCTCAAAATAAATATTTGAGCAAAAATATACAAAATTAAATAATAAGTATCTTTTCTAATACTGTTACTAATCAAATTGTGGCCATGCTAATAGAAGCCAAATACTTTTCGCTTATTACCGACAAGAGTCGCATAAAATAAATTACCATGGTCCGGTGAGGTGCTTACAAAGTTAATTTTAGACAAACTCGAATTTCATGGAATTTCAATAAGCAACGGTCGAGGTCACAGTTACGATAATGGTTTAAATATGAAGGATAAAAAATCTGGTGTTCAGAACAGAATTCGGCCAAGAGCAGTTTTCGTCCCATGCAGCTCGTATTGATTAAATTTAGTAGTCAATGATTCAGCTCAGTGCTCATTTCAATTCACAATTCAAAGCTTACATAATTTTTTTTTCAAGAAAAAAAAAATGTGCAAACCTTATTTTGAAACCTCTTCCAGAAACAAGGTAGGAAAGCAGGCTTGATGCATTATAACCATTAGCTGAGATATATGAAGCACTTATAGAAATATTTGAAAAATCCCTCTGTCAATTTATCAGCAAGTGTTGAGGTTTTAGAAAATATTACACATACTTTGATTGAAATGAGTTCAGATGAAAAATTTAATGATTATATTCAATAACAGAGGGTATTGCTAGTAGTCTTGAAATATCATCTAAATTTCCAGAAACCTGCTAAACGCATGTCTTACACAGGGCGTAGGACCGGGCCTGGTGTTGATAATAATAATGCGGCGCTACAGTCCGAGGTGGAGCTAGGCCTAGCTTTTCAGCAACCACTCGTGTTGTGCGTGCTATTGTTCTCTCACGAGTGGAGAGGACCTACAGTTTAATGCCGACTCCGAACGGCGATTTTGGGAAGCTTTTTCTAGACAGTTATACTCTTTGCACATTGTCAGTGACTCGAAAGAGTCACCGCGAACAATTTTGTTTTTGAAAAATTGTAGCTTGTGCTGGGATTTGAACCTAGACTGTAACAGTCAAATGCGTATGGGTCGACGCACAAGCTCACACAGCCACGGCACCCACAATGAGTACGCCCTATGCAAATGAGTACATCAAAAAGCCACTAGAGTTTTGGAATTCAATAATTTCTACAGACGAATCCAAATTTGACATTTTCAAATCTGACGGTCGGCGTTTTGTCTGGAGAAAAAAGGATGAGGTATTAAATCCAACAAATATTTACAGAACGGTGAAACACGGTGGAGGTTCTTTCATATTATGAGGTGTGATGGGAACCAATAGTGTAGGAAGTCTAGAATTTATTGAAGGCATAATCAATAAATTTAGCTATTTAAATATTTTAAAAAATAATTTGCATACTACTGCTGGAAAACTGGGTCTAACGAATAACTTTTGCTTAGTCCATGACAATGACCCAAAGCATTAATCTTAGTACAGTCGAATCCCGATAATTCGAAATGGCAAGGGAACAGCATTTTTTACTAATAATCGCAGGTTACGAATTATCGAGATTTCGATTTAACGAGGTGGAAAACATAAAAATTTCGAATTATCGGGGCTTGTGAACTAAGAATAAAGAAACTCGTAATATCATAGAACAAAAAAGTAAGGTGTGTAAGGCGGCATAAAGGCAACAAAATTTTATACAAAAGCAAACGGTAGTTAAACTGAAAATTTGTTTTTTTTTTGCGTTTTGCATTACGAGGTACAAGAGGTTTAAAAAAGGAATTACTATTTTCGATTTTCGGCTTCGATTTATCGGGGTACGAATTATCGCGATTCGACTGTACTTTCCCATCCGCCGCAAAGTCCTGATCGCAATTCCATCGAACATTTATGGACTCACATGGTCAAATGGCTTCACATCACACGAAATGTTAGGCTAAGTAAAGTTTTCCTTAAATTTTCTTTTTGAACTAAATTTTTGTGTGTACAAGTTTTTTTCATTTTGGTGTACTGAAAATTGATTTTTATGTTTTCGTTTGTATATCTTAAATAAAGCTCCGTGATGCAGTGGGTAGGTGCGTCGACTCCTACGCTCTAGGTCTAAGGTTCGAATCTCGAAAAAACTCCACTTTAAGCACAAGCTCCACATCTTTCGAGTCACTGACAGTGACTATGCTCAAAGAGTATAACTGTCTAGAAATAGCTTCTCAATCTCGTCGTTCCGAGTCGGCATTAAACTGTAGGTCCCCTCCACTCGTGAGAGAACAATAGCACGTACAACACAAGTGGTTGCCCAGGTCTACCTCGGACCTCCACCTCGGACTGTAGCGCCGCCATTATAGCTATTATTATTATCTAAAATAAAGCAATAAAAATCTGCACAATAAGGAGTTTAATTTGCGCTTTATTTCAGTTTGTTAGGGCTTTGCTTTAAAAGATACAGCAGGATGAACTTTAGATGTACATATGTACAACTTTTTTTTGGTTCACTATATCTAAAAAATATGCCCCATGCCGAGTATTTACAATCCAGAATTCGGTCCTTAGAATAATTTATCAAATTTCCAAAATTTGTTATTGCTTTTAATGTACTGTTGTGAATTGTAGAATACTTTATTAACGTAACAACTCTTTACGCTGAAGTAAAGACAAAACGTATATTCATGCAAGTGCGTGCAAAATTTTCTATTTCACCTCAGTAGCACTTTTCTCTGTATATGTATTTTCAGTGTTTAAACTGAAAGTACAATTTAAAGTATCTTCCGATACAATAATCACATGAACTTTATTCCTCAAATAGTGCTAAACGAAATAATATAATTTCAGAGCTATCAAAAGAGTACAAATTGCCTATTAAGAAGGCATTCCTTGTGATCCTTTCCCTGGAATCCTTCATTTAAGAGCTCACATACCCCTAAGAACCCCAAACGGTGTTCGTTATATCGTAAAGGAGAAATTGAATTAATTCTAGAAACTTCCATCAAAGCTTAGTGAATTAATTTCGCAGAATAATTGAAAAGAAAAAAGAGCACACCCTCCAAATGTGTTTCTCTAAAAAGAAAACTCAACCGAACCCCAATACCAAGCCTATGGCCTCACACTTTATGCCGTCCTGGTACAAAAAGTAGAATGGGGTGTGGTGGGAATAAAAAGAAATTGTTAATCGAAATCATTGACCTACATTCTCATCAAAATTGCTCTTTTCCACGTATGTTCTTGTTGTTTGTGTTTAGGCGGGCTAGAGACGTTCACAATTGGTTTTGAAGATTAATGGGAGTTTGAACAAGGGTATCACGAGCTATCACGAGGTAAAAATAAAACTTTATCCATCGAATATTAAACAATCTTTTTTTTAGTATTCTTGACTAAGAACGTCTTCTTTTTCTTCTTTGTATGGCACTATAGACCGGAGTGGATCTGGGCCTCAATGAGTTAACGCATTCCTTCGCTAAGTGTCTCAAATTTTGCACAGTTTTCCACATCAATCAATCCTCTCAACTTGTTTGGCCACAGACTCAGAGTCCAAGATTCTCCGGAGCTGAGTTATTTAGGCTTTAGATCCGCAGACGCCTTGAAAGACTTATATCCCCCATACAGTTCGCAGTTAAACCTTCTCTACCAGTCGTCATCAACGCAAACAGGACCAAAGATCGCACGCTCTACTTTTCTCTCGAAAAAACCAAGAGCTTCTTCATTCACTTTCGACATTTCCATACCTTTTGGCCGTAGAGGGATAATCAATTTCTTATACAACATCAGTTTCATCCTTCGAGGGAGGATTGTGTTACTCAATTGTCTTTTGAACCTAAGAAACAGATTTTCTACGTTCTGCAAGAGTTATTCTCGACCAATCATGTTAATGTCGTCCGCGCATGCTAGCAGTTGTACGGAATTGAGAATCGTACCTCTAGTGTTAGTCAGTGTTCCCTGACATTACACTACACATACAAATCCTTATATTGGTAATAGAAAACAGAAACAGATACGCAGTGTTAAAGAAGATCCTTCGAAAGTTGACGCAGTAAAAGGAGTCTCCAAACGTTTCTAAGGTTCCATTTATCGAGCATGCTTTTCTTCGACCATACCTTACAAATGAGCTGGTGAATGCGCCCAAACAGATCATCTCCAGCTGCTTTTAAGATTTCAGCAGACAGCTTCTGACCAACAGCTTTATCAGACTTCTGTCTCGATATTGCTATCGTAATTTCGTCTAGATCAAGATATATTCTCTTCTATCAGCATCCAAATTGAGTGGAACATTTTGCCTCACGGTGATATCTGTGTCTTCATCGCGGTTTAAAAGTCTGCAGAAATGATTTTCCAATTTTCCGACTACGACTCTAGTACAAGTCGACTATCCTCCGATAATTGTTTTAACCTCTGGTAAAACGTTCGGACAACATTCCTGCCACAACACCTCTCCACCTCTTCGATCGGGGGATTCTCGCGCTCTTACTTTTTCTTGTTGAGAAGCCGGGACTCTTCTCTTCGTTTCTGTTCGTAGAACTCAAGAACTGGTCTCGATCCATGCAGCTTTACCTTGTAGACTTCTTGCTTTCCTGCATGTGCCTATCTGCACTAGTTGTCAAACTATGAGTTTTTCCTAAGTTGTGTCATAAGTCCCATCACATCAATAGCGGCTTCTCTGATCGCGTTTTGACAACATTGCTCAAAGAGTATAACTGTCAAGAAAAGGATTCTAACCTTCGCTGTTCGGGGCTGCATAAAATGGTAGGTCCCCCCAATAGTGTGAGAACAATAGCACACAAGTAGGTGCTAGGCCAGAGCCCGACCAAAATGTGCCAACAGACTATTTTTGTAATACAGTTTAGTGAAGTTGATCACATTTTGATCCATTGGTTGGAGAATAGCTGTGCAGTTTACTGGCAAACACATGGTGACTATAATTCCATTATAAATTTTCAGCTTAGGAACACAATACCCATAACTAATACTACACAGTATTGCAACTAACGACACTAACGACTACAAAGGAAAATGCATGAAAAACTACGCCAGCTATACAAAACACACATCGTGTGCTTTTCACAACGAAAAGGTAGATACCAGAGTACAATTATCAGCGTATGGATGGGGTTGACCTAATACCTAATGAAACTGCACAGTATCTCGGCGTAATATTAGACTACAAATTAAATTGGAAAGAAAACATAGAAAATCGAATCAAGAAAGTTTACGTGGCATTATATGCATGTAAGCGAGCTTTCGGGAAGACATAGGGTTTTAAGCCTAAAATGGTATATTGGATACACACCGCGGTGGTAAGACCCATCTTAGCCTATGGTTCAATAGTCTGGTGGAAAAGAAATACCACCTTGGAAATATGACAGAAACTCAAAGGGCAGGCAGCACCTTGGCAGCTAAGACTGCAATAAGACTAAGGGAATCTGGCGTATGGATAGCCAAGCCCTATGGTCATGCCTCAATCAAACGGACTATATCACACAACGTTTAAACTGTGAGCGGAGATTCTCTATCAGAATCCCCAGCAGGGAAGAATGAGATATGGGGAAAGTTTGTTCCGAAAATGAACTTGCCGTCTATACTTGACGGATCGAAGATGGATGTTGGTACTGGTGCTGGGGTCTACTGTGAGTCTCGGAGTACAAATCGGTCCTTCAGACTTGAGGATAGTTGTAGTGTTTTTCAAGCGGAAGTTGCTGCAATAAAACAAGCTGCGGGTATTATTGTTGAAGAAAATATTTCAGGACAAACAATCAGTATCTATGTTGATAGTCAAGCAGCCATTAAAGCGTTATGGTCAACATCGATAAAACCCAACCTCATAAAAATGTGCATCAAAAGACTGGACTATATTTCAGTAGCCAGAGTTGACCCTCTGTTGGGTGTACGGCCGCGTATTTCCGGTAATGAAAAGGCGGATGAACTGGCCAGAGTTGGGTCATATCTAAGATCGTCGCGGACCCTAGCTGAGGACAACACACCCCTTAGCACCTTGCACAGGGAAATAGACATTGAATCTGACGAGGCAGCTAATAAATGGTGTTGTCGATTAGACACATGCGCTACAGCTCAATCGTCATGGCCATTCTACGACAAGAGGAGATTTACCGATCTCATAAAACTATGTCGAAGGGATATATGAACAGCCGTTGGGGTCGTGACAGGGCACTGCGTGATAAAAATATCCTGGGAATACCCCATAACAACTTTTGTAGAAGCTGTAGAGACGAAGAAGAAATAGAATCTATTCGGCACCTGCTGTGTGATTGTCCTGCACTATCTGTTAGGAGGAAGGAAACCCTAGAAAGATTCATCTTTTTGGAGCTGGATGATCTAGGGAATATAGAGTTAAGCAATCTCCTGAGATACGTATTTATACCTGGGTGGCTTAACTTACGAGTAGCTGTCGAAACATTGGAGTTTAAGGTTTTCCACGGTTTTAAGTGAGTCGCTCACATTTTTTTTTATGTCACCAAGGCCACCCATTTACTTAACCTAACCTAGAGGGCAATCATTCAGCTAATGACTGTTCACTCACTTTTGACGGTAACGGCATAAAACTATTTCTGCGACAGAATCCATAAACTCACAATATATTGCAAGGATACTGAATATATTTGCTGATAGAAGATAAATAAAAAATAAATAAAATAAAACAATTATTATAACCGAAATAAATCGAAAAAACTTAAAATGTATAAGTACACAAGTTATATTTGATGCATTAAATTCCCACTCATAATAAAAAAAATGGCCATTCATATTCATCTAAATGCTATTCTGCAGAATCCACCCCCAAATATCAGGTCCAATCCACAAATGAGAGCAGCATTTATTCCTCCTTATTAATTGATCCTTTCTATATCAAGTTCTCCACTCTTATGGCAAAAGCACATCACGTCCTAAGAACAATACACAAGGATAACAAACGTTTGCAATAACAGTTGGCCACTTTCTGACCTAATTGAAAATTAGACCATTCCAAACGTGTGCCCCATAAATGTGTATACAATCCTAACAGAAATCTTCTTTTGCGGGCTCAGCCAAATGGATTTTGATCGCCTTTCCCTTAAGGAAATCATAAATAAAAACGAAAGGCAGGAAAAAGAAAGGCATAACAAGAAAAATGTTGTGCCAGTTATCTAATTAACGATATGTATGTACGTTTCTGTTGTTGTTGATTTTGTCTATACATTAATTATTCCTTTCCATTGCACTCCTTATCGTTCATTACATACACGTGAGTTTTCTCATATCATTCGGAAATGCGAACATAGGCTGACCCTTAATGAGAGCAAGTAGTTTCTTCATCAACTATGCTGTCAATTGTGATGTTCAACGATGCAGAAATTGAAAATTTTCTACATGCTCGCCCTAATGAAGTCATGACAAGCACGTACATTGCTACGCATGTCGCAGGATGTACTATGATTTCTTGATTGGCTAAGAGTTTTAAATGCGCAAATCGTCTTTTTTAGAAAAGCAGTTGCTTGGACTCGCAAAGATTAATTTAAACATTAGTAGCTTAACAATTTTTACGTTTTTTATTTCCTCTATTCACTTACTTGAAATCGGAATTGACAAAACCCGCATGTACTCGTATAATATGAAGTAGTCAGTGGCGTGTTTGTTGATTCGAAATTATACTACAGTGGAGCATATTGCAAATTTATTTAATAAATATTTAACTTGGCACTTCGCACTGCCTGCCAGTTGTTGGGGTTTCTCATAACCGAAACCCACCCATAAAATAGACCTCAGCCTACAATGTTATGTTAAATATTTGACCACAATTCAATCAGCGATTTGTTATGCTAGCTGAATAATAAATAGCAACGTTGACGACAAAGTGTAATTTAATATAATCGCAGCGTTTCAATCTGAAAATATGGATCTGTCTAATGTAAATATTTTGCACTTTCATGTGTATGTTCGTATTGCGACAAATGTCAAGTTTAATTAAATGTAGACCACGCGAATGTGCCAGTGAGAAGGCGGCACGTACACAAGGAGCGCTCTCACGAATGCTCCCAAATATCGGCGGGCCCAGATATGCTCGCAGAATTCTGCTTTCGCGGGTAGTCAGTTCGGTCTTCCTGTACGCCGCTCCAATTTGGGCTGGTGCACTCACGGTAGGACGACTAAATCGGATGATGACGTCAGTCTATAGATAATAAGGGCGCAATAAGGGCGATCAGCGGTTTCAGGACCATCTCTGATGATACGGTGTTCGGCATAGCAGGAATGCTGCCCATTGACATTCTTGCAGACGAACTTACTCGTAAGAGGGTACACCATAGGAGAACTTCGGACCGGCAGCAGGCCAAAATCATAAAAGAAGAACGGGCCACATCCATAGCAATGTGGCAAGCCAGATGGGACGTCTCCACAAAGGGAAGATGGACGCATAGGCTCATTCCCGTTATCGAGACTTGGATAGAAAGATCGGTAGGAGACTGTAACTACCACCTTTCGCAGTTCCTATCTGAACACGGCGGCTTTCGAAAATATCTGAATAGATTTGGACACGACAGTTCGCCGCTGTGCCCACAATGTTCAAACGCCGAGGAAGACGCAGAGCACGCAGTGTTTGACTGTAGTCGCTTTGTGCACGATAGACGAGTGGTGAATCTGCCAAGCCCCGAAAATATGATTCCTTACATGATGGAATCTATAGAAAATTGGAACGAGCTATGCTCGTATATTGCGTTAGTCCAATTGAAACTACGGCAGGCCGAGGCAGAAAGAAATTCTCGAGAGGCCACTGTTCAGAATATAGCGTAAGTCGCTAACCAGCCCCGCGAAGTAATGCCTAAAGGCAGTCCCGCGGGGAGAGTGGTAGAAGGGTGCAGGGTGTGGGTTAGTACGTAGGCGTGTTCCCGAAATCGAGTACTTGGGTTTGCGAATCGTGCATGCTGATAGCCCGGGCTATTAGAAGATTGCCACATCCTTGGACGCAACAAAAAAAAAAAAAAGACCACGCAAATCTGATAGTATTTGCTGACTAGTTCCAATTTTGACAAAGCTACTTTTACTAACACCGATTGGAATACAAATCTTACAGATTCAATGACATATCGAATCACAGACCACTTACAACTGTAGTGGGGTTGAGGTCGGGGGACTGTGCAGGCGAAGGCATAACTTCAACCTCATTAACCCGAAACCATTCCTTAGCTGCTCGACTCATGTGTTTCGGGTCATTGTACTGCTGGAAGACCCATTTTAAAGGCATTTCATACTCGGCATAGGGTACCAAAGTGTTGTTCAAAACATCAACATAGACATGTTGATCCATTATTCCGTCTATCAGGTGTTTAGGCCCAACGCCATAGTATGAAAAGCATGCCCAAACTAATATTTTTGACCCTCCGTGTTTTACAGTTTTTACAGTATATTTGGGTTGATATTCTGTGTTGGGTGGACGACGAATTTACTGCAGAGAACCAGCAGCTCCAAAGAAAACGAATTTACTCCCGTCTGTCCACAAATAATAATAATAATAATGGCGGCGCTACAGTCTGAGGTGGACTTGGGCCTAGCTTCTCCGCAACCACTCGTGTTGCGCGTGCTATTGTTCTTGCACGAGTGAGGGGGATCACAGTTTAAAGCCGTCTCCAAACGGCGAGATTGGGAAGCTTTTTCTAGACAGTTATACTCTTTGAGCATTGTCAGTGACTCGAAAGAGGTGGAGCCGTGAACAAATGTTTGATGATTTTTTCGAGATTCGAACCGACTACCTCGACGCACCTACCCACTACGCCATGGCCCCCACTGTCCACTGTCTGTCCACAAAACATTGCGCCATTTTTCAACTGGCAACTGTCTGTGATTTTTGGCGAATTGGATACGGCGCTTGAGGTGTTTCTTTGTCAAAAGAGGAACTTTCCGTGGACTTCGTGCCTACAAGTCGTGGTCTAAAGGACGTCTGCGAACAGTCACCTCACTTACAGGAAGTTGGAGGTCCTTTTGGATTTCAAGTGATGAAGCACAAGGATGCAATTTGCTGTATCGGACAATGTGCCGATCGTCTACTACTTTCGTTTTTCTTTCTACCTCAAGTTTCCGCCTTTTCAACATATTTGATTACATTGGCTATCATTGTTGGAGTACAACTTAGAAAATTTTGTATTTCGGCATAAGTTTTGCCTTCTCTTCTTAATTTTTTAATGAGATCACGCTTTTCTTGGCTGCAATGCTTGCCTCTTCCCCCTGCATTTTTCGCCAAAGAATTTGTTTTTTTTATTTCAAATTTTAAAAAGGCAAAATTTAATTTTCCACTTGCAACGAATACAATAAAGTCAAATCTTTGATTATAAATAGTTTCCTTACTATTGCTACTATTTTTTGAACAGCACTCTTTTCACTGATATCACAAACTCAACTCACATGCATTGATTTTTAAGATATGTGCTATGAATTTTACAATAATTTTGCTTGATATTCCGTTAGTTTCTGGAAAAAAGCTGGAAATAAAATTTTCATGTGGAAGCAAGCTGAAATATTCATTAAAGTATTGTTGTGGTGCGCACTACTATTATTTTGAACACAACTGTAAGTAGTAAAGCCGCGAAAGATATAGAACTTTATATTGGTTAGATAGGCCGACTGAAGGAAAGCATTCTCACTTAGGCCAACATTGACCCGTTGTGGTACCACGAAGATCGAATATCTCCCATCCATCATACCAACTGGTGCTCGTTACGAATCGTTTTAGTTGACTGATGCCGACGTTGTCTGGCTCAGTCAGATCGTTAAAGAAATAGGCTTCAAGGTGATTTTCCAGTGGGTGGAGAGAGCGCTACAGGTGAAGAGGAGATGTATTATGCTTTCCCTTTCTTCTCCGTTTCTGCAGCTTCTGCGGAAGTCGTGAGGGGGTCCCATTCTTAAGGCGTTTATGCCAATGGCACAGTGTCCTGTGATGACGCCGATGAGAGTTAACGTTTTAAGTTGAGTTTTGGCCATATATGTTTAGTGATGAGGCACGTAGTGCCTTCTGACCATGTTGAGTTGGTGGTTCAAATTGTATATTATTTTAAAAGAAGTTTACCTGTAGCGAATGCCATTGGCGGTGGTGCTCCACCAAGTAAAATAGTAGAGACCATGCCACGAATAGCGAGTTTGTAGGCTTCACAATTCCTTGAAATGTCACTGTGTGCCGGCACTCACATAAGGTGAATGTTAAAGTGCTCAGCCATCTCGTCAAGAGGTAGGCGGCAATTCAGGGAGGTCTAAGAGAAGAAAGTGACCGAACTCAAGGATTTGATTGCTACTTGGCTGTCTGAACAAATGGCAATGTCCTTCTTAGATATGACGTTCTTGAGGCAAGACATGCCTCCTTTTATAGTCATCGTCTCAGCCTTGATTACGCTACACAGTTCCGGAAGGTGGAGGGATATACTAAAGTTGAAAGAAAACACCTAACCGTACTCTCTCATTTTGTGAAGATACGCAGATGACCGCCCAACGTCTTAATATCGGACTTCCAGTCAGGCGTGGAGAGTATACTGGTAGAAAAATTGTTCTCAAAGAAGTAATTGGGTAGCATGGAGTCAGTGTCGGGGGCAGAAATTACCTACATACCATGATACCATGGTATATTCGAAACGACGATATCCACCGTGATCCCGGAATTCCCACAATCGAAGCTGAAACTAGTAGCTTCGCACGAAAGCATAAAAACCGACTAATCGGACATATAAATGCAACAATCCCACAACTTTTGGATGAGAGCAATTTACTCCGCCGGCTACAGAGAGCTAAACCTTTAGACCTGGCGAGGTAAGAAACCACGTCCGAATCGCGGATATGCAGCATCTTACACTGCAGCAATGATGAAAATCTCCTTCCAAACGCACTTTAACCAAGAAAGGATAACTGTTGGATAAGTGTCAAACTTAGTTCTAGTACAAATATATTTCATTTAAAGGGAGGTGTTTTTACTGGATAAAAATCCCTTTCGCTATGAGGGAACGGTACCCATAGTGTCTTACCCTTGCAAAAAAAAGATTAAGACATGATATAGATGGAACAACATAGAAACTGAGGGCGGAGGAATAAACATTTTGTTCCCTGTATGTTCTCCAATTTTTCTGCAATTATTTTGGTGCCCCTCTGCTAAAGCCATTGAACTAAAATATGTGTACATTCATGTGTACATGAGTACATTCCTAGGTTAGACTACTTTCAAAGTCAAATTGTATCCCAGAAAACATCCGCTGTGAATGCAAGGTGTACACTATTTTCTAGATTTAGAGTTTTGCAAGTACACTTGTTAAGCCATTTCCCTCGTGTAGTTTTCGCTGTGTTGGATTGTCATTGATTGGTTAAAATCGTGAACACACTGTAACGCTTTCATCGGGGATGGTGCACATTATATCCTCATCAGTCGTGTGGGGATAATCAAATTCATTTCTTTCAGAGTACAATGCAAGGACCGAGAACTATAAGTTGAGTAAGCAAATAATGAAACATTCTGAGGCCATAAGACATACAAATGAACGGAATATCTATATATACGAGTATATGTAGGAACCATCAGGTGATTTATAAGAAAGAGTGAAATCACGTCAATATTAATGGGTGCTTTACAGTCAAAGTCAAAACTTTTTTGCCCAATTTCAGATAATCTTTGGTTAAAGTTGATTGAACAAAAAAAATAGTCCTGTAACTTGAATAAGTCCGTGATGGAATAGAGAGAAAAATACTGAACGTGGTTTCTGTCCCGTTTACTTCGATGATCAGTCTTGGACAAGTTTCTACTACGAAAATGTGTTCGCCATAAGAAGCGTACAGAACAGCATCACGCAAATAGCGGCAGTACTGGTACTCCTACTCCTATCGCTATCATACCAATTACCAACAATGAGTTGAGTGAAATACAAAAATAATAAGCAAAACTTAACCAAAAAGAAATCTCTTTATGCGGGATTTACACGAAGATGTCAGTTGCTTCAACTATGGCGGTGCTGTAATCCGAGGTGGACTTGGGCCTAGCTTCTCCGCTACCACTCGTGTTGTGCGTGCTATTATTCTTTCACGAGTGGGAAGGACTTACAGTTTAATGCCGATTCCGTAAGCCTTTTCTAAACAGCTATACTCTTTAAGCATTGTCAGTGCCTCGAAAGAGGTGAACCCGTGAATATTTTGTTTTAAATTGTTTGTCTGAACTGGGATTTGAACCTAGACTTAGTGCGTATTGGTCAATGCGCAAACCTACACGCCCACGTCGCCCACGATTAGAAGAGAGTAAATGCAAAAAATCTGAGTGCCGAATTGCTAGTGTAAATCCCGCCTTAATAGTCCATCCATTCATAGCGCCAGAAAACCGTTATAAAAACCATATGACGCTTATGTAAATTAATAAGACGTTCTTTCACCTATGGCGATCGTACACGAAGTGTCGCTTTATTGCTTTTTCATCTTAAATCTAACTTAACAATTTGGTAATAACAGCTTACTTAATTAAAAGTGTTCTTCGCACTGCGTACGGCAGAAATGCTGAATGCGCTTCTTGTTGAGTAGGTCGTGCTGTTGCGGAAATGTTGAATGGGTTATTGCACTGGATGGATTGAATGACTGTGGCGGAAATGCTGAATGTGCTGTTTACGTTGAGTATGTCATGCTGTTGTGAAAATGGGTTGTTGGGTTGTTGCACTGGGTAGGTTGAATAACTGTGGCGGAAATGCTGAATGTTAACTCCTCTCCTTCTTAAGATTGAACGTCCTGGTTCAAAATCTCTGAAACTTTCTTACAATTAGTTAGAGGATAATATATTTCGTTACAGTCTGCAGTTGAGTTATTTCTTAATAAAATAAAAAAGTAGTTTTTCGTAAAGGTACAATTTAACATCGGCAACATTAAGTAAGTCATTTAACTGGGAAACAACATATTCTTTAGAATTCAGTAATTTAATCTTATCTACGCTTAAAAATAATGGATTTACATTTGCATTTGCTAAAACTAGAGCATATAAATTATTCCTTAAATTTTCAATTACAATTCTATTTTATGTCGTCGTTAACATTGTAGGCAAATTATTCTATTTGTAATTTCCTTAAGCTGATTTTCAATTTCTTTGTTTATCTAATGTTATTTTTATGTGCCTGCCTTCCGTCAACGAGTACAGCTGTCCCTAAATCAGCTTGCACTGTTTTCTGATTATAAAGTTTGGAAAATTTGTTTCCAATTCTTTTATTGGTTTTCAGATAGACTTTATCACCTGGTTTAAATTGTTTATGGTTTGTATTATGGTTATGATATCTTAAGTCTTTATTCTGTTTGACTGTTAGCTTGAAAATTATTTCATTTCTCATTTCCTCAGATGTATTATGAAAAACATCGACAGGCTTGTGTTCTGTTACTGAGTGAATTGAGTTATTGTATTTGTGAGTCGAGAGTAGTAATAGTTCGATCGTATCGAAAATGTTATTTTTTGTACATCTAGCTATTTCTGCAAGCGTAGAATGAAATCTTTCTACCTGGCCATTGCTTTTACTATGAAGCGCTGGGACCGAATATGTAGAAATGTTAAATTCATTTTTTAATAGAGCCTGAGTTGCGACAGATGTGAACGCGCCTTCATTATCGATCACTATCAGTCTTGGGTTTTTTAATTGCGAAATGATTTCTATAAGGGGCTTTCTTATATCAGCGGAGTTTCTAGACACAATGTGCTTTATAATAGCAAACTTTGAAAATTTATCGACACAGGTAATAAAATTGTTCTTTCCCGTGTTGTAAATGTCTAAATGAAGTATTTCTCCTACATAAGTTGGAATTGGAGTCGCACCAATGGGATGTTGAGTTGGTCTACGTTCGTATTTATTCTCTTTGCATATTCTACACGTGGACGCGAAATCTTTACATAATTTTTTTATGTTTGGAAAATAGTAATCAGCGATTATTTGTTTGTAATTTTCTAAGTATCCCCTGTGTGCTCTGTTATGTTCATTAGCTATTATTTCGTCTTGGTCATTTTTGTTAAAAACATCCTGTACGAGTTTATAGGTATGTCTCATTTTAACTTGTGAAAAGGAGTTAATTAAATCATTCTGTATTTTTGCTAATGTTTCAAGGTTACAGTAGATCCCGTTGTATGAGTTTGAGTTGAGGACTTCACTCATTATTTTTATTAGCTCTGGCATAGATGAAAATGTTACTGTATGTCGTATTTGCTTTTGAAAAACAACTTTCATTTTTTTACAGCTACTTGTACCTGGTTCAATAAATATTTGATTTTTAAAAGAGTTAATGGGATTTACCACGGAAGGTATTACTTTTGTTAAAGATTCTTCACTATGGACTGTTTCATTTGAGTTTGACAATGCATTTATGTGCTGGCGAGATAACGCATCTGCGACTTTATTTTCCTTTCCTGGTTTGTAATGAAATTTGGGAAAGTATTCTTCAATAAATAGTGGGCGCCGTGGCGTAGTGGGTAGGTGCGTCGACTCCTACGCTCGAGGTCGTCAGTTCAAATCTCGAAAAAAACATCAAACATCTTTTCACGGCTCCACCTCTTTCGAGTCACTGACAATGCTCAAAGAGTATAACTGTCTAGAAAAAAGCTTCTCAATCTCGCCGTTCGGAGTCGGCATTAAACTGTAGGTCCCCTCCACTCGTGAGAGAACAATAGCACACACAACACGAGTGGTTGCTGAGAAGCTAGGCCCAGGTCCACCTCGGACTGTAGCGCCGACATTATATATATATATATATTCTTCAATAAATGCTCTCCATCTTTTAAGTTTGGTATTAGGATTTTTGTCAGAAATAGAAAATATAAGTGGCTGATGATCAGTGAAAATATTGATAGTAGGAGCACCATAAAGGTAATTTCTTAGTGATTTCAATGCCCACACTATTGCCAACATCTCCCTTTCATTCGTAGCGTAGTTCTCTTCTGCCTCACTTAATGTTCAGGATATCATTGTGATGGGCCTGCCGGCTTGAGAAAGTACTGCTCCTAATGCTTGGGATGAAGCATCAGTGGTCAAATCAAAAGGCTTTCGGAAGTCAGGATACAGCAATAGGACATCTTCCGATGCCAGGATATTCTTTATTCTATTGAAAGCTCCTATAGCTTCTGCGTCTAGTCGAATTTTAACATTTTTTGACCGATTTGCACTTATGTGTCCATTTTCTCCTCTGAGGTACTTTGTTAGAGGTTTTGTAATTTGGGCGTAGTCTTTTACAAAACGACGGTAGTATCCAGAAAGTCCAAGGAAAGATCTTAACGCTCTGAGGGATTTGGGTATTTCGTAATTAACAATATCATTTATTTTGTTAGGGCAGGTTTTTATTCCTTCACCAGAAACGACAAATCCTAAGAATTCTACTTCTGTTTTGAAGAACTTACACTTTTCAGAAGAAATTCGCATGTTTGCTTCAAGAGTTTTGAAAAAATAATACTTATATCCTCTAAATGTTTTTCTTTAGTTGAAGAGAATATAATTACGTCGTCGATGTATACGTGACAATTTTTTCCTATTCCGCTTCCAAGCACGTCGTCGATTGCGCGTTGAAATATGCTAGGGGCATTCTTTAACCCGAAGGGTAATCTGCAAAACTCATATTTTCCATTGTTCACAGAAAATGCAGTTTTTTCCCTATCTTTTTCTTCCAAAAGTATCTGGTGAAAGCCAGATTTGAGGTCGATCGTCGTGAAGCACTTAGCTTGACCTAAGTTGGATAGGATAACAGAAGTTTCCGGAATTGGATAGCGGTCCGGAATAGTACGTTCATTTAATTTTCTATAATCAAAAACGAGCCTAGATTTGGGAGTGCCATCGTCATTTGTTCCTTTTTTTTTAACAACCAATATGGGAGTATTGTATGGGGAACGCGATGGTCGAATTATATTATCATCTAACAACCTTTTTATTTCTTGATTGACAAATGGCGCAGCGGATATATTATATGGCCTCGGTTTAGAAAAAATTGGATCTGAATCTATTGTCCGGATACATGCCCTTATGTTTGTGTTGAATGGCAGTTTCTCATCCGGTTGCGCAAAGACTTGTGAATATTTTATCAATAATTCCTTAAATTTTTCTTGCATGTCTTCGGGAATTGTATCTGTATCAACTGAAACATTGTTTACTTGTTCACATTTGAATAGTTTTATATGCTCTTGTCCTCCTTCGTATATTAGTAAGGACTGGTTAATGACAATTTTAGCCTTTATTTGGTAAAGGAAATCATATCCGATTATTGCATCAAAGGTTGTGAGTTGAGGTAGAATAAAAAAATCTGTTGTTTTACCGCAAAAATGCATTTTGCATTTGTGCGAGATTTTATTTTCACCATTTAAGGTTTTGACGGTAAAGGTTTTACTACTTGCAGTTATGTTTTTTAAATGTGGCAAGTTTTTAATGTAATTTTTGGCTGTACCTGTGTCAATTAGGATTCTCAATAATGTTGAATTGTTGAGTCTCTTTTCTACATAAGGTAAGGCCGAACTTATGCTTGCAAAATTAATTTCATCTTCATAGCTATATTTTGAATGAGAATCGACGAATTCACTATCGTATTGCTCATTTCTATATTTTTGCTTTTGTTGCTGTTGCATACAGTTTATATGTTGAATTTTGGGAGCAGATGCTCTATCTGAATCAGGTAGACGTTTAAAGGATTTTGAATTGTTATTAGCATGAGAAGCATGGGAATTCTGTGTTATTCTAGCGCTTGATCTGTCAGGAGAATTAAGTGAATATTGGTTTTGTGTTTGAACTATACGCTTAGAGCTATAGCGAAATTTAGAAGATGATGGATCAACATCCATGTATTCGATTTCCTTTTGGTTCTTGTTTGGGAATGTGGTGGAGTCATTTTGAGTAACTCTCCTGTATTGAGGGTTACTAGTGCTAGGATCTAATCTAATATTTTGATTATCGAAGGCACGAGCAAATCGGTAGCGATGTTGGTTGGCTTCGAGCTCATGTGCTTTCGCCAATGCAGAAGGTAAATCTTCGCATCCAGTGGAGAAAAGTATGTCACAT
Organism: Myathropa florea; assembly: GCA_930367185.1. Taxonomy (NCBI): domain Eukaryota; kingdom Metazoa; phylum Arthropoda; class Insecta; order Diptera; family Syrphidae; genus Myathropa; species Myathropa florea. Next base: position 25,296,265 of record OV884005.1, on the reverse strand, counting down.
AACGGTTTGTTAAGACCCGATATAAAAACACGTAATGCATTTGTTCGATATTTGCAGCTAAAGAATTTATTAACTCATTATTTCCTGAGTATTTCATTGATATTTTATTAATAATTAGAGTTAGGTTTTTTTCAATTTGATCGTAGTAATCGGAAATTGACTTGCGACCCTGGTAGAGAATGCTCATTTGATTCTCTAGCACGTGTAGAGACAGGCCTTTTATCACAATAAGTGTGATCTAATCTTGCCACAATGGCGTCAAAGTTCAGCACCGTATTAAAAGATGAAAGCAGCATATCGGCTGCTCCAGTTATTTTGTTTCTAATAATAGCAACGGCTTGGTAGTAACGCTCTGTGCCAACATATGGCTGAAATAGCTGAATAGCAGTATGCGCAGCTTGTCGCCACGAAAGGTATCGAGTTTGTTCGCCTGCAAATTCAGGTAATGATTTTACCAAATCTAGTGTTGTAGGACAGTTCACAACCGATGTAACAGCAATTGGTTTATAAGAAGTTACGGCTTCACTAACCGGCTCTAAAATGCTTATTCTCTGCGTGAGTGTATTTATTTGTCCTAGTAATTCATTGAATTTTATAGCGTTGATACTCGTTGCGCTATTCATTTGCCTGAGGACGTTTTCGCAGGCAGACTCTACTGCGACTTCTATTGCAGAAGAAAGAACACTGGAGGGTATTGTGGCAGGAAGTTGATTACCTGGATCTGTCATTTTTATCGTGTATTTGCAATGGAAATTAGGGCAAAAAACTAAGAAATTGAAAATCACTCGGATACACTTGATTCACACTTAATTTTAAACAATTAACAAAACTTTACTTTGCTTATTACTATTTACTTATTACTATTGGACTATTATGGTACTGTTCTTTTAACAAATAAGAATAAAAACAACTATCTTTTATTTTTTTCGATATTATCTATCGAGTTTTTCAATAGTACTTAATTAACTACATACTCGTAACATACGCAAGAATGATGGTTATGATGATCATCTCGTCTGTAGAGTTTCTTTGGGACCTCGGTGTTTTACAGTTTTTTTTATCTCGGTCTTCAATTTATGTATTCTCACACACTTTTGTTTATTTAAGTTCAATATGTCTTGCGTTTAACTTGCACTTAATTCGCGCACTCTTTTTTTATATTTTCTCACTACTGATGGTGATACTGACTATTGGATTGTGTTTTTCATTTTAATGTTTTCTCACTGCTTATGGTGATACTGACTATTTTATTTTCTTTGTGCTCGGGCGCCAATTAATAAGACGTTCTTTCACCTATGGTGATCGTACACGAAGTGTCGCTTTATTGCTTTTTCATCTTAAATCTAACTTAATAATTTTGTAATAAAAGCTTACTTAATTAAAAATGTTCTTCGCACTGCGTACGGCAGAAATGCTGAATGCGCTTCTTGTTGAGTAGGTCGTGCTGTTGCGGAAATGTTGAATGGGTTATTGCACTGGATGGATTGAATGACTGTGGCGGAAATGCTGAATGTGCTGTTTACGTTGAGTATGTCATGCTGTTGTGAAAATGTTGATTGGGTTGTTGCACTGGGTAGGTTGAATAACTATGGCGGAAATGTTGAATGTTAACTTGTACACATACTCATGCACATACATTTTTAAAATTCCCTTCCCATACACCACCGTCAATGCAACGATGCTCGATGTGCTTGTGATGCGGTAGTTAAGCAAAAAGAACTTCGATGTGCACAATGGCCAGACACACGCAAAGCAAGCAAAGCATTCAATTTAGTTTAATTTCATTCAGTTATTCTTACTGAATTACATGTATGCAGAGTAAGGTATACCTGAGTTTGTTAAACTACTGAACTAAATGAACTAAAATACAATGACATTGTGAAGTAGTTCCCTTGATAGAGCTCTTTTTTGAACTAGTTCGTTCGTGAACTTCCATTTTTTTTTGGTGGGTTTTTGAAACGCTACTGGAGACTCAAAACTGGTCCATTGTACTGCCAGGTAGCAACCTACTCCAGTGCCGTTAATTTGATCCCAACGGCAAATGGTGACTGGACCAGATTCGATTTTGTCGTTCCTGAACGTTTGTGTTCGTGAACTTACTTACTTATTTACTGAAGGTGGCGCTACAGTCCGAGGTGGACCTGGGCCTCAACCAACAAGCGTCTCCAGCCAGCTCGATCTTTAGCTAGCTGCCTCCAGTTTCGCACGCACATTTGGTTGAGGTCCCTTTCCACTTGCGTGCGCCAACTGAGTCACGGTCTTCGTCTACTGTGCCGTCCCTCGGGAGTGGATTCGAAGATTTTCCGGGCCGGAGCATTGGTTTCCAGTCGCTCTACATGACCTAGCCTTAATCTTAATCGTTGGATCTTAACCCTTCTGGCTAAGTCGATGGCGCTGAACGGCTCGTACAGTTCGTTGTTATATCTTCTCTCCCACACACCCTCTAGTAGACGGGACCGAAAATCACCCGAAGCATTTTCCTCTCAAAGCAGCCAAGAGCCACCTAGTCCGCTTTTGACAAAGTCCATGCTTCTGTGCCATATAGAAGGACTGGGACGATTAATGTCTTGTACAGGGCTATCTTGGTTGTTCGAAAGAGGACTTTGTTCATCAATTGCTTTCTTAGCCCAAAGAAGCAGCGATTAGCAAGAGTCATTCTTCGTTTGATTTCAGCGCTGGTGTCATTGGCTGAATTGATAGCGGTTCCTAGGTAGACAAAGTCTTTGACTACCTCAAAGTTGTATCTGTCTGCTGTGACGTTCTGTCGGAGACGTCGGTGTTGGGTGTACTTTATGGTTGACAGCATATACTTGGTCTTGTCCTCAAAAGTGAACTACGCTAGCCTAATATTTACACCTTTCTGCGATCCAAATCCAAGCTGGCAGTAAGCTGGTAGTAAGAAATTCCGATACCTGAAAAGGATTGTTGTTGTGAGGTTGTTGTGAGGTTCAAATACAACCCTGTTCTATTATTGACTTTGCCCTGTGAGTTATTTCTTTTTCTACATATTGTCTTTATTTTTGATAAAATACATCTTCGCACGCAAGGTTCCTTTTTAAACCCGACTGTACACGACCAAGAAATCATTTTCCTTTTCAATGTAAGGCTTTGCATCATCGTTATTCAATTACCATGCACCGACGACGTGGTTGGTGAGAATTTATTATTAATTTGCCTGCAGCTAAACGGCGATTGTGTGAAGGAACGAGTTAAATTGATTTTAAAAAGATTTATCCTGTCATGCGGTACCCTGTGGATGGTAACATTATTCAATAGAACAAAGGTGTTGACTGAAAGGAATGATGTCGGTAGAGGAATTTCCGACATCACTGCCAGCCCCACTATTGAAATGGTTACTGACAGGCTCTTCTTCTATAAAAGTTCATCCTTCGCATCCCAAGTAAGGTCATTATTGTTCACGGAAGTGATTGAAACTATTTTCTTCTCTAGCACAAGGAGAAGCTGCAAAAAGGAAAGAGTTCTGTTTTAAAAAAGAGAGAATTCCTATAAAGCTAACAATAACGATGGCTACCTAAATTGTTCATAGGATTATGTTCGAAACTTTCCCAAAACATGAGAAAGCGATAACAGGCTCAAGCAGCAGTAGTAACAGCATCGCCTGGTTCGAAAAAAAGAAAAGAAAAAAGTTTAATTGAGAAAGTTGAGGAATTTCAATTAACCCCGGACAATTTCAATTTTGTTTTTCAGTTATCTTCCTCCTCTTCTTCATCAGCAACGTTATCTCCCTTTCGCCTTTCGGTTTTCTTATCCGTTTTCACACTTCTGCCTCTCTGCCTCTAAGATACTGTTTCCTTTCGCATTTTGTATTGTGTTTGATGGGAGTGGAACGAACGAAGATTTAGACAAAAATTGACGGATGAACAGGGTACGGTGTCGGGTATTGGTTTGTTTCTCAGTTTTTTTTTCAATGCCGAAGAAGGAATGCCCTGCTAAGGATCATACTGCGGTTGTTGATTTAAGGAGGTTGGAGGTGTTTTTTTCCCACGAAGTTGAAGTGCTTCTTTGAAATTTTAGCTTTAAACTTTCTTATGAGGGAAAAATTCATCGGTAAGATACAATTTCTTATCATTTATTAATAAGCGATTTTAGAGTCAATTTTGTGAAATGACTTTGATTTTGATAAATCGCCATTATTGCCGTTAATTTTGTGGTTAATAATAATAACAATAATGGTGGCGGCCCCACAGTCCGAGGTGGACCTGGGCCTAGCTTCTCAGCAACCACTCGTGTTGTGCGTGCTATTGCTCTCTCACGAGTGGAGGGTACCTACAGAAGCTTTTTGTTGACAGTTATACTCTTTGAGCATTGTCTGTGACTCGATGAAATTGAAAAATTGTTTGTCTGAACTTGGATTTGAACCTAGACTGTGAAAGTCACATTCGCATGGGTCGACACACGAACCCACACGGCCATGGCGCCGTGTGGTTGAAAAAGTGAAGTTGTTTCCCACTTCACATGAGAATTAAGACCACCTCGCAAAAAGTTGACTTGTTTCCCACTTCACATGAGAATTAAGGCCACCTCGCAAAAAGTGGACCTGTTTCCCACTTTGCGTGGGAATTAAGGCCGCCTCGCAAAAAGTGGACTTGTTTCCCACTTCGAGTGGGAATTAAGGCCGCCTCACAAAAAGTGGACTTGTTTCCCACCTCACATGAGAATCAAGGCCACCTCGCAAAAAGTGGACTTGTTTCCCACTTCACATGAGAATTAAGGCCGCCTCGCAAAAAGTGGACTTGTTTCCCACTTCGAGTGGGAATTAAAGCCACCAAAAAGTGGACCTGTTTCCCACTTTGCGTGGGAATTAAGGCCGCCTCGCAAAAAGTGGACTTGTTTCCCACTTCGAGTGGGAATTAAGGCCACCAAAAAGTGGACCTGTTTCCCACCTCACATGAGAATCAAGGCCGCCTCACAAAAAGTGGGCTTGTTTCCCACCTCACATGAAAATTAAGGCCACCAAAAAGTGGACTTGTTTCCCACCTCACATGATAATCAAGGCCACCTCGCATAAAGTGGACTTGTTTCCCAATTCACATTAGAATTAAGGCCACCTCGCAATAAGTGGACTTGAAAAGGTGGTTGAAAAGGTATTTTCTTCGAATTATTTTTTTACTAGTTATCTTATGTTTATCTCACTAACATATGTGGTTAGGTTATCTTCCAAAACTCCCAATTCTTCGCTCTAGTTCCTAGATGTCTAGACTCCCTTCATTAGCTCCCTGATCCTTACATTCGTTTCAGTGTAGTTTAAGGTCGCTGACTGCTGACTATCAATCTCGCATGGCCATTGTGGTCGAATATCTCCTATCCAAAAAACACAGTTGGTGCTTGCTACAAAGCATTTATGATGCTGATGCTGATGCAGCTCATTCAAGTTGCTAAAAAGGTAGGACCCCAGACGAAATTTTCTGAGGATAAAGACCTTAGCACTACACGTGAAAAGGGAATGTCTTCTCTTCTCTTCATCTCTGCAGCTTCTATAGAACTCGTTGTATGGGACTCCCAACCGATGATAAGTGGTTCGAATTGTTTCAAATTTTAGAAGATGTTTAGCTGTGGTAAAAGGCATGTAACTCTCTCTAGATCAAAGTGAAGAGCCCGCTCCTCGCCTGACTATTTCACCGACTTTGCAAATGTCACAGTGTTCCGAAACACACATAAAGTGAATGTTAAAATTTCATCTCATCGAGCGACGGGTGGCAGTTCAGGGGGGTCTTGGAGAAAATGTGACCGGTTCCAGGGATTTAATCGCGGCCAGGGATTCCATTTGGATATAACATTGTTTTTAAGCTATGACAGGACAGCTTTAATCGTAATTTTTTTTTGTCGACGGTTTTTTTTTTTTGAAATTATGCGTTGTAGCACTCAGACTCAAAAACTGGTCCATTGTACTGCCAGGTAGCAACCTACTCCAGTGCCGTTTATTTGATCCCAACGGCAAATGGTGACTGAACCAGATTCGATTTCACAGGGATTCGAACCTGGGACTCCTCTAACTTGGGGTAGGCACTTAACTAACCAATTGTCATAGTCTCAGCTTGGAAGATAATGTTTTGTATGATGAAGGGATATGTTTATATTATTTGAGTAGAAGCCTTTTCCTACAACCTCATCCGTCTTTGCTTCATCTGTGAAAAAATCGCAGAGAACCGTCCAGCGTCTGAAGGTCAAACACGTCCAAACAGATCTGAATTGGATGCTGGTTGAGAAATTTTTTCTCAAAGGTGAGTGGATGAAGTCAAAGGTCGGTGGTTTGGGGAATGAATTTTAATTTATCGAGAACAGTAGGGTGTTCATGCTGTTTGCTGTTTATTAAACGCCAATTAGGGGTGAGAATGCCGAGCTCAGAAAATGAAGCAAAATGACGAAAAAAACGAAATAGATTTGAAAAATGTGAAGGAAGTAATGAAAAAATATATATATTTTCATTTTACTTAATTTTAATTGTTTTGTTTAATAATTTTTTGCATTTTTGCTATTTCTGCCTTACTAAATTTTGTTTCATAGTGCAGCTAAATATTCTTCACATTATTGATGCATTTTTGGCTGAACTGTGATGGATGTATGCAGATGAATAGAAGTACCTATATCTATTCTTTTTTCTCATGACAAAAAATGTTTGAAAAACTGAAGGCAAAGCAAATTTATAATCAATGTAGTAGATTTTTGCAATGGGAGCATTCAGGTGAAGCAATCGATTTGCAAAAATTAATCAATACAGCACATCAAATAAAATTTTAATCGTTAGATAAGAATAAGTTAAAAGTAGTAGAAATAAGTTGCTAGCAGATGCATACAAATAAATTAATGAAGTAGATCTACTACATATGAAGTCTCCAGTCCCTGAAAACCATTGTACGGGTACTTTTGAGAGTAATTTTACGTAATTTATGTGTATTTCCTTAAGTAAATTGTTTTGCTAGTTTCAATTCATTAAGATTTATTTTAATGTCGATTATTCCTAATACATGCTAATTGCATTAGAGGTCTGCAATGAATGTTTTGAAACCAGCTTCAAGACATTCATTTTTTTCGAGTACCTTATTCATTGCACTCAGATCTTGAAAACTAAAATGAATGAATCACCTAATATTTGATTATAAAGTGAGTACTTCACTCATTGATAACAAGACATTTAGTTCAGAGTTATATTTTTGTTGTTTTAATTCAGTACAAATTTGTTTTTTTTGTTACATTATAATTGAAAAGCTTATTGCAATAACATGATAAGTCACAAAAGCAAAATGTTGAGAAAATGGGCTTTAAAGATTTAAATAAATAGACAAAATAGAGTAACAAACACTTGAACTACTATCTATTTTTAATGCTATTTGTTGTTAGTTACGATATTCCTGAGTGGAATGTAACTAAAATCTAAATTTTTGAGACAATGAGGATTAGCATATTATTGCAATATGCCCTTTAATTTAAAAACATTATTTGGTTTACCAAAACTGGTTCGGAACCAAGCAAACTACGTCTGGCCGAAATCAATTGTATAGCTGAAGAAAAAACGCTTTCAGAAGCAGTACTACTTGCAAGTGTAGCTAATATTTTACAGCTAGTCTTAAATAAAAAGGGAAACTAAACTTGGTGCGTGTGCCATTTGTATTTTTTGTATTTGTTTTTGTTTTTAAACGATGAATGTGGACAATTGTTAAATGAAGAGTTACATAGTTTGTTATCGGATGATAAAGAACTATTTACAGACTTTATTCCACTTTCCTGTTGTAAATCCTATGGATAAAGTAATAAAAGAACTCCGCGACTATGAAAATACAAATGTTACTTTCCATTTCTTTATTTTTACAGATCAGTTTCGCTAACCATTGAAATATCCGAATCGTTTGTTGAATTCTAGCATAAATTTCATTGTAAAAATATTTCCAAAACCATGCACATCAACTTATTTCGTTAATATCTAGTTTCTCAAAAACAACCGATCATAGTTAGCACAATATTTTCTTTTCACCTACCATTTGATTAAAGAAAGAGTGAACTCGGTGTACTCAGTCTGTTTTGAACAGTTAGACGTGAACTTGTTTCATTAATAATAATAATAATAATAATGGCGGCGCTAGAGTCCGAGGTGGACCTGGGCCTAGCTTCTCAGCAATGCTGTCGTATGCTGCTTTGAAATCAATAAATAGGTAGTGGTATAAAATTTGTCTATCGTCGATTTTCCGGGCCGGAAGCCGCACGGGTGCGTGTCGATTAGTGCGATGCGAAACGGCTTCAGATCTTCACACAGTATGCCAGATGGGATCTTGTAGGCGACGTTATACCCCGACAGTTCTTGCACGAGGTAGGATGGCCTTTTTTGTAGATGGGACATATGGAGCTGCTATTCCAGTCGTCGGGCATGCTTTCGTCCTCAGAAATTTTACAAATGATTTGGTGCATGCTCCCTACCAGAACATTGCCGCCAGCCTTGTGAGCTGGCATAAAGAAAAGCAGTTTGAACAAAAACGAAATTTCTTTCAATTCAAACGACGTTCTAGTACCTGCAGGATTTTTACCCGTCACGCTTAATTATACCCGTCTTGCTGACTGTTTAATTATTTTACCAAATCAAACTGAATTGCTTAGTCCCAGCATTTACAGGCGATGTTGAATAATGTGGAACGTGTTCATAATACAACCGCAAAGTCTCAGACCTAACAGCATCTTCCGGTTTCAAGTACAATTTTTTTCGTTCTTAGACGTATAAAACCCAACCAAATAAGTTTATATTGTAAAAAACTGGATGTGCTTCTTATTTAAAAAGAAATTGCAGTCAATAGTTCCGAGCCGTATTATCAATGTCTCAAGAACTGGTTGTTAAATGCCTTCCTTATCATAAGGATTCTCCCATTCATTCGTAAGTATTTGCAATGGAAATGATTCTTACCTTCCACAACATTATTGTCTATTGGTCGTTCAACTCCCGCTGAGCACAAGATGGTTCCGACATCTTCCATCTCTCACCATAACATTGCATCACTAATCATCGCTGTTGACTGGATCCTTTGTTGTGCACTTCAATTTGATTGCACTTATCTACCTATTCACCAACTTATTACCATTTCAAGTAGTTGTATTCATTGCAGATGCCAAAATGAATTTCAATTACAGCCCAAGTCCCATTCTCCCATCTCGGTTATGCTAGCAATCTCTCTTCGTCTATCCTTTGGGTTGGCATCAGCAAGCACAAGCGGCCCACAAATAGTGAGTGGTGTGTTCAATTTTATTTTATGCATCCCAACGTTCAGGAAATCATCGCCGCTGTTATTTTGGCTTTCTCCTCAATGGATCACCATCTTCAATTGCATGCCCTTGACAGAGACGAAAGATGACATCGATTCTGGTACTGGGAAGAGGTTTGTCCTTTTCGAAGATGGCAATTGCATTCCGTCAATGTCGTGCAGAATCTATCTATATCAAGGAAGGAACTGAAGTCGTTCCTTCATTTCTTCCTCCCATCGTCTTAACAGACGGTAACCCAGACGTACTCCTTTCTCGGGCGGCGACGTCGCCGTCATCACCATCATCATCATCATTGATGTTCAATCCACTGAAGCAATCAAAAATTGCAAAACGTGGTGTAAGGAATTTCAATGCATAAGTCGATTGGATTTCTCATCTGCGATGTCTGGCTGTTGACGATGCCTTGGCACATTCGATTTAGTGCCTACGTACATACATATTCTACGTGTGGTGCGTCGTACGTGTCGAAGAACACTAGGATCTTTCACTAAGTCTTGCATGCATTAAAGAGGCAACTATATGCCTTCAATTTAAACAGTGGCCTCATTTGCATCTCGAATAACCACCCGCTTTATTTTTAAGTTCAAGCAATTCAACATTTCACAGTCCATCAATCCGTCGACTTTTAGAGAACTGGTTGACTTCCGAACTTATTTTGATTTCTCCAGGATATACGGGTACACAGACTGTAGATGAGCCAAGCAAGCCGCAGCAAACGTAATTTACAATTCATCCCTCAACGTGCCCAAAGTGTGTTTCCCTAAGGACACTGCATTACAAAAAACTTCTTCCAACGTCAAGTTCATTCTCGAAATCGCATTTGATTTGAACTTGAACACTCGACTCAACGGTCATAGTCCTTCGGAAAAGAAGAAATCAAATTATTTCGAAAATTGAGAATATCCTTCACTTGATACGTCCTATTCAATTGTATCCCTGCATGTATGCCGTAGACTCTTGCACGTCGGACACGAAGCTCCGCCAGGAATTTCAATTGCATTATGGCTTGACAGAGGAGGAAACTCGGGAAAAAATGTGAACATCACACCCTCTTCATGATTGTACCAGCTGGGCAGCCTTGGCAAGTGACCGCCCTGGCCGGCGACTATATATGGGATTGACCGGAAATCGATGAACTCGATATGTGACTTGAATCGTTTCACTTCATGTTTGTCTTCTTTTTTTGTTTCCTTGGGGTTAAATTTTTTTACAGCACCGCCATGCAACAAGAGCACTATCAAGAGCAAAAAAACAAATACCACAAGGAACGAAACATTTTACAAAAAGGCTTCAAGTCAAAATGGACATATGGTGTGTATGGCGAGGATCGATTTTTGACCAGCGACAAGTTGGTTGGGAACAAAACGGTTGGCGGTTAAAGCGATACAGAGAGAGAGAGTAATGCAAATCCATTTATTTGAATTTGACGAATTGGCATAGGAATACACACGGAACGAAATAATGGCGATGGCTGGTGGCAGCTATTAATAAATGTCGGATGCTAACAGAATCCTTTAATCAGGCTAATTGCCGGAATGGGAATTTTGAGATTCTAAATTCCAATTGTGGATTTCGAAGCGTTAACAGGCGAACCATGCAGACACAAGCGTCTGCACCTAGCCTCTATTAAAGGACTCCTACTCTCACCTCGACACAAGATCGGGTACCCAACCCTCGTGGGACGTCTGGGCGGCAGCAAATGAGAGAGGGAGGAGTGTGATTCTACCAGGGCTCATCACTCTTTTTAGGATGGCGGCGGAGGAGCTGATCAACTGATTGGCCAACGGCGGCATCCACAACTCCAGTCAGCAGGAGCTACCTGGTTTCCATGGCAAGGTCGGGGCTCTGGAATAGAGATGGCGGCGGTTGAGCCAACTGCGGCGCTCACAGCCTGCGAGAGGCTACCGACACCGGATCCTTCCGGACCCCTTTGGGCTAAACAAATGGACCTGTCCTCCCAGTTGGTGGTTGTGCGTGGAGTTAACTTCCTCACCACGCAAAAAACTCACGAGTTCAGAAAACACAAACTGCCTCGGAAATGGACGGATTTACTGTTGACGACCCCAGCAAACGGAATAAGGACAATGACTTTCGGTTCTGCACGTGGAATGTGAGGTTCCTGAACAAACCACATGCAGCCGATGAACTCGCGGAGGCCCTAGACTGCTATAAAGCAGACGTTACCGCAATCCAGGAAGTGCGGTGGGATGGGCAAAAAGAGGATGAAAAACTGCGATATCTAATTACGGCGATTGTTACAGAAGGAAGGAAGCGAAGGCAGCGATTATTTGGATGTGGATTTGTTGTTCGAGATAAACTTAGGCAAAAAGTCTTAAGTTTTAAGTACATAAGCGAACGCCTCATAAAAATCCGCATCAAGGTTAAATTCGGCAACATCAGCCTAATCTGGGCCCACGCCCCAACGGAGGACAAAGATGACGATAGCAAGGATGACTTCTATGATCTCCTAGAAAGAACGTACGATCAATGCCCCAGCTACGACACCAAGATTGTTCTAGGAGATTTTAACGCTACGCTGGGTAAAGAGAACATCTTTGCAGGCTGGTGGACTTTGTAACGGGGCGAAATCTCTCTGTAGCTAGTACGCGGTTCCCACTCCTCAACATCCATAAAGGGACCTGGCGGTCCCCTGACCATTCAACCGTCAACCAGATTGATCACGTTGCGATCGACATCAGACACTCCTCCAGTATTCTTGATGTCCGAACGTTCCGAGGCGCCAACATCGACTCGGACCATTTCCTTGTTGTAGCCAAGGTAAGGACACGGATATCGAGAGAACAACGGAGTCAAGGAAGACAACCACGGTTTGACGTCGAAAAGCTACAATTGCAACAGACTGCCAGGAACTTTGCCGATCGAGTATCCTTGAAACTCTCCGAAAGTTCGACGTCGCCTGCACTAACAATTGACGAAGAATAAAAACGTTGTCAAAAAGCCATCAGAGAAGCCGCTACTGATGTGCTGGGTTTTAAAACACCACCTAGGAAAAACCCCTGGTTTGACAACGAGTGCAGACAGGCACATGCAGCAAAGCAAGACGCCAAACAACTACGAGAGCTGTTCGTGAGCTCTACGAACAGAGAAGAAGGGAAGAGAACCGGCTTCTCAGGAAGAAAAAGAAAGAGCACGAGAAGCGTGCGATCGAGGAGATGGAGACATGTTATGGCAGGAATGATGTCCGAAAGTTTTACCAAAGGGTAAACTCCGAAGTTTATGAAGATATCGGCATGAAATTTTGGAATTAGGTACTTCAGACCTAGATGTCATTGCCTATGCAGCGATTTTAAAAAGTGGGGTCATTTGGGGGTGGCTCCAGTACAGGTGAAGTTGACATTAATTTTGAAAAATTGTCGCTCCCCATCGAAATATATATCAATCGACAGATCTTTCGAAATGAGATGGAGGTTTCTCTCAACACTTTTTTATCCAAAATACCGTTTGGAAAATATGGAGCTCCAAAGTTTTTTTAAATGCGTCCCCCCCTGCCATTCCTAAACCAAAGTGTTTAAAAATGTGAAAAAATCACAAAAACTTGGCTTCATTGAGTACTTTCATTTAAAACCATTGCGAGCATTCTGGCCCTAATGGTTTTGGAGATATTGGCCAAAAACGGTCAATCATCGACATGCGAATTTTGAAGATCTGAAAACGCAGTTTTGAAGACATCAATGTAAGCATTAAGAAATGATAAATTTCAAAATATCGATTTATGTTGAAATTTTGAGATATCTAAGATTTAAAATGAGAACCAATTTCATTTTCACACATAATTTCATGCTGTGTTCGTCCACTCTATTCGTTGATGAGCGTTCTCTTTTCGATCTCACCCCTAAATGCACAACAAAAATGAACACACACACACCGCAGGCATGAGCAGTGATTAGGTAGGTATGTACCTATGTATGTATGATGGAAGGGATTTTCTGTGTTGGATAAACTTGGATAGAGGTATAGATATGTATATGGATGAAGTTTGGATGTATGAAGGTATGTATAAAGGGTTGATTTGGGTTGAAGTTAGAAGAAAATTCAACTGAAATAGTTTGGAAACGTCGTTTGATATTCAGAAATCATCCATCAAATCAGCTGATAACCATACACATTCAAACAAATGAGGTGAACTACGCCACTTATTTGAAAAACTGATCGTTGCTTGAACGTTATTTCAAATTCATGTTTTCAACACGAAAATAAGTGCAGAGGGTGCATTCACATGACCTATTGCAATGTTGTTATTTATTACAAACTGAATATCCGTTATTGTTTGAATATATTATTGAAAAATTGTAAAATAGCTAAATGAAGAGTGATTTAATGGATGTGTATTGTATATACACATATACTGAATTTAACCGATAATAGTAGAACAGCGCAGGTTTTATAAATGGGATAAAGAGTGTAAAAAATGTACATATGTTCTATTGATATTTGAAGTTTTAGCTTTCTGTGAATGTAATTGCGTAGAAAAGTCGCGTATTTTGAAACGGTTGCCTAACCCAAAACGTATTCATTTGATTAATACAAATTTAATAAGAATATTAATAAAATGTATTAATTTAATTTTTTCACAAAAAACAATTCAAGCAAATGATTTTGACTTTCAGATTTCTTTGAAAGTAATAATTCACACGTGATATAATGAAAGAATTTTATTTTCTTGCATTATATTTCCAATTTCTCATAAAACTTGATTCATATCAGCATTTTAAACAGATTTCTTTAAACAATACTAATCGTCACATTATTTACATTTGGCAAACATTGCGAAAATTATCCCTGAATGATTTCAACCGTGGGCAAATCCACGAATTTTCCGCTCTTTTCGTGGTGTATCCATGAATTTCCGCTCTTGTCGTGGTGTACCCATGAATTTTTTCTCTTAAATCCACGAACTTCGTGGTGGAATCCATAAATTTTGTAATAGTATGCGTAAATCCCAAGCAAAAACACAGTTTCGCTTAAAATTCCGGGGATAAACGTCACAATTTGTACCACGGACAAGGGGTAATTCTGGGCGAAGTTGGATATCTCTTTACTATATGATTTCTGGACGGAACCTTCCCCGTGCGAGTACAACTCGCACTTGCTCAGTTTATTTTTTTTTTAGTTTAAATGCATTTTTTTATTTTTATCTTTAAAAATCTTATGTTCTAGGAAAAAAATACTTAAACTAGATATAATAAATGGTTTCTTATACTATCTTACTGGCCCTATGCGGGCACTCTACGTTAATCTAGGAATTTTTAATTTATTTTGCCTTTCGGCTTCTTTTGTAATTTTACATATTTTAATTATACTAAAAGAATACTTATACTAAGAAAAACTTAAATAAAAACTTAGTAATCTAAACAATTTTTTTATTTATATTCTTAACCTAACATAAAATTAGCTTACCTAACTTAAACTAACCTAAACTAAACTATCTAACATTTTTTTTTTGAATTTTTTGTACTGTTTTTTTGGATTTTTTATATTTTTTTCTTAAATTTACCCTAGTCTAATTCCCTAACCTAAATGTAAGTTGGCCGTAAGGGACCAACAGTTAGCTGATTAAGCTGGTGGCAGCTGGGACGTTTGATGGGGCCGCAACCACCAGTAGAATCCAGGAACTTTGTCACACTCCGCTCTGTCGCGAAAAGAGATAGATCTACTGAACCGGAGATCATCCGGAGTAACGCTTGCGACATCGCTCTCGTAGAGGAGTCGCCTATCCACCATCCTTCGCACCACGTGGTAGATCAATGGACATCCCTCAGCATTCTGGATTAAGCCAATCCGGTCAAGGAACAAGAACGCTTCAGGTGGAATGAATCCACTTCGGCGAGCGTTCTCATGATATGCTTCATTGGGGTAGTAGGCTCCAAATATCAGCTCATTTTCCGAGGTCATAGATCGTGCAACGTGCCTTCGAATCAGCTTAATAATAAAATTATCCACCCTGTTCACGTTTGCTTCGTTATACAAGAATTCGTTGGAATAGAATTTCTTGTACTCAGATTCTGGGGTTCTGTACTTCTTGAGACAAGCCCGGAGACACTGCCTCTCGAACATCCTCATTTTTTCCATCTGGGAAGGACTCACGTTAAACCACACTGGACAACCGTACGCCATGACTGGTCGGATGAGGGCCATGTAGCAGATTACCTTCACCCTGATATCAAGTTGGCTGCTATAAAACAACCCTCTTGCCACAGCAAAAGCTTTTCTGGCTTTCGTCAGAGCAGTAGCTATATGTCTGTCGAAATATAGATACTGATCCAGTCAAATGCCCAGGTACCTTACTACACTTTTCACTGCTAACGGCTCCCCCTGCGGGTTAACTATGCCGAACTTGCGCCAGTTTTTTTTTTTTTTTGTGTTCCTTGAGGCCTTGTATAACGGAGTTCGGAAAAGGATGGTTTCACACTTCTGGTAGTTGATTTTCAACTTCCAGTCGTCGCAAAATCGCTGAATTTTGTCGAAGTCACGTTGCATGAGGATGTTAATAATCTCAACCTTCTGCGCTGTCCTGTACGCCACCAAGTCATCGGCGTATGCAATCAAGTTCTGCATGGAGCCAATCAGTTCACTGGTGTAAATAGTGAAGAGGATTGGTGAGTTAACTGCACCCTGCTGGAGCCCATTTTTTATGTGGAAAACTTTGGTAGAAGTCATGTTGCCACTTTTAACAACAAAACTTCTACCTGTTACCATGTTATACATCGTGTAAAGCAGCGATTTGCTTATACCCATCCTCGTCAACTTAAGAAAGAGACCTTCTAACCATACGGTGTCGAAGACCTTTTCCAAGTCAACGAGGCAGGCCCCGGTGCACTGGGTTTTTGCTTTGTGCCATTGAATGTCCGACACCAATTTTGACGCGGCATGTACAGTATCATGCCCCGCCCTAAATCCAAATTGTTTATTCGGTATTATTTTTCTGTCCTCAGCCCACTGTAGCAGAACTCTATTGACAATCTTTTCGAAAACTTTGCTTATGCATGGAAGGAGACTGATCGACCGAAGATTTTTCGGAAGAGAGGAATCTTTGTCCCTTTTGGGGAGAGGTTTCACTACCGCCGTCTTCCAGTGTGCTGGATAATATGCATTACTTAGCGCATTGTTAAATAGGATTGTCTATATCTCCACCGCCTCATCGGGGAGATGACGCAGCACAATATTCGGTATGCCGTCTATTCCCGTCGACTTTTTGTTCTTAAGACTGTTGAAGATGCCCTTGAGATTCTCCCTCGAAATGAGGATGGAATCGGATCCACCATAGGCGACGGCATTATTTGCCATATTTTCGCAATTGAACCTGGTGAAACCAGGATTCTCAGAACGCCATTGTTGTATTTCATTTCGAAGATAGAAATGGTTAAGCAAGGCTCTGTTCTCCAAGTCGTGGTTAGGACAAGGAGACTCGTTGACCGTGTACACTTCCTGAAAAACTGCTCCTATTGCTTCAACCTTCTCCTGAGGATCCTCAACAATCAAGAAGTCATTGTCTAGCACGGCCCCATATGGATCTATGCAAACTAACGTCAGTAGGTTCGCGTTGTCAGTCGTTCTGTCAAGTCGAATAGCCTCCAAGTCATTGTGATCCCTCCTTCGGAAAATTCGGTTGATTTGGGGAAACATACCAGGACCGTTGGAACGAACAGCCCGAATCCTGTCTCCCCAATACGAATTGACTGCAATTCGGTAGTTCATCCGAATTAACTTCTGAAAGTTTTTGATCTGCGACTTGAGCAACCTTAGTTCCTGGTCGTCTCTGTCCGTAAAGCGTCTGTAAAGTGTCTTAAGTCGCGACAGCAGTCTGCTTTTGCTCTGGTGCAGTGCGTCGATAGTAGCGTTCCGATAGACGTCGCCATCTGTGGTCGGTGCTACTTTTGGAAGCGTCGTGTCCATGGTACTTTTTATTGTATTGTCCACTTGTATGAGGTATCTGTCAACTTCTTCGTTTGTCAGGTTTCTGTTTGCGGGTGGAGTAATGTCACTCGAACGTAGTTCTCTGGATAATGCCCTGGAGAAACGGGGCCAACGAGCCTTACGATAATTGTAAGGGTATGTCTCCACGAATTGCTCCAGTTCGACCAGCTCATTCGGGAACTAAATAACCGCGGCAAGTCCACAGTGATCACTGTCGTACTCTACCGTTGTTAAGCAGTTCCCTGTGTTACTGTCCACATCGCGTAACGTCAGTCGTCTATCAATCAGCATTAGATCCAAATAAGACCCACTTCTGGGAAATGATGGTCTATCGGTTGCAAGCAAATTCAGCTTGAACTCAATAGAATGCTACGTCCACCAATCAAGGAGGGTGTTTCCCCTTTGATTTGGCACAGAATTACCCCATTCCTCAGGCTTCGCGTTCAAATCGCCGGCTATGATAAAATAGTTCTCTTAAAAGCACAGACGAAGTTTTCTAAAGAGAGTCTCGAGCTCCGATATGAAACCTGTGGCCCGAGGTGCGTCTGGCGCATAGACCGCGACCACGTACAATTTCCTTCCACCTTGGAGAGAAATGCACGCAATATACGCTTCCAGTACACCGAAAGTTCGCAATTCACCGCATTACACGATTTTGTGGCGTATACCTTTTTTAATGAAGAGAGCTACCCCACCCCTTTGTGTGGAGTGGGGGCGGTCCCTTCGAATAACGGTATAATCTTTGTACCTGAGAATGTGCTTCCGGTTTAGCTTAGTTTCGCTAACCATCAACACGTCAGACTTATGGGTCTCCAATAAGTTGAGTAAAGCCAACCTTCTTTCGATCCTGACGAGTGAATTCGCATTCACCGCCAGGATCGAAAGGTCTCCAGCTGCCGGCGTATCCATTATATTGGATACGCACTTGACCCAGCTGGTCTCGACGAAAGGACTTGGTCCATCCGCGCAAGGCCTTTTTGGAACTGTGCCATCTTGGCGTTCATTGAGGCCATCATTGTCAACAGCTCCGCGAAACCCACATTTGGAGCCTCTACTGTAGCCTGGGCTACCTTTGGCGCTGTCTGTTGTGCCTGTCGTCTACCAGACGCCATCTGGGCGTAGGAGACAACCGAGACAACCGTAACAGGAGTGGCAAGAATTGAATTCGCCACTTTTGTTTTCTTTTGCATGTTTTTGTTTGCCATTTCCTTGACCTTCGGACAACTCCGATAGCTGGAAGGATGTCCATTGGCACCACAATGGATGCACTTCAGGCGAGATCTGTCCTCGATCTTTCCCTCACCTAGAGGACACTGCGCAGACAGATGCCCCTCTGCGCATTTACTGCAACGAGTCGGCATGTTGCAATTTCCAGCAGCGTGCCCGAATCTCTGGCATCTTGCACAGAGAAGCAACTGCTTGCTCTTCCTCAACCTCTCCCAAGAGACGGCCTGAAAGTCAAGTAACTTAATGTTTCTTAGACTCTCAAGCCTACTCTCTGGTGTCACTTGCACTAAAAAGATGGGAAGCAAACGTACAGGTTCCATCCTGGATCGGATAGCGGAAAAGCGCTTCACTCCCAAAAATTTTATGTCGTCGACGTTCGCTTGTCGCAACGACTTCATTACGTCCTCCGGCTCAGCAGAGACTCTCAATCCCTTGAGAAGAATGGATTGAGTCTTTTCTCCCCTGGGAGTGTAAGAGTAAAAGTCAGCCCCAGCTGACGCCATCTTCTCCTTCACAAGCTTGAAGCCATCCACTGATGAGCAGTGGATGACCTGCCTGCGAAAGCCCTTATTTTTTATGTGAAAGTTGTCCTTTATGGCCAACTTACATACCTGGATCGTATCTTCGGCGTCCATTCCTGTAATGTTGAAAGGAGGCAATTTGACCTTCTTCTTTCGTTGCTGCTGCTGTTGTTGTTGTTGCTGTTGCTGGGGTTGCTGCTGCTGCTTAGGTTGTTGCTGTTGCTGGGGTTGCTGCTACTGCTTGGGTTGCTGCTGCATCTTGGGTTGCTGTTGTTGTTGTGGTTGTTGTTGCGTTTGTGGCAACTTCTGCTCTTTTCTTTTTTCAAGCTTAAAGCTGGAGGGCTTTTATAAACTCCTCCAGCTCATCCTTCTCCTTCATTTTCTTGGCCAATTCCTCTTCGTCTTCGGCCTGATCTGCTGCCTCGGAAGAAGCCAGTTCCACGTACAGGTTTACGCTGCCGCTGTACGTGGCTTCTTCTCTATCATTTTTTTTGCCGGAATTGTCCGGCAGCATTAATCGCCTCTGCTGTAGCCTCTTCGGCTGCGTCTTCAAAATGTTTCTTCTTTTTTTTTTTAATTTTCCTCGCTGCTATTTTCCGAGTTGTCACTCGGAATCAGCGACAGCTCCTCATCCATCATTCAATTTTTATTTTCGTTCTCTTTTGCGAAAATTCTTGAATTCTGATATTTTTATATTTTTTTTCTCTTTTTTTTGATTTTTGATTTTTTAATCAATGCCTCCTTTTGCCAGGAATGCCCAGAATCGAATGCGCATGCACCAGCTCATCTGTAAGATATGGTCGGAGGAAAGCTTGCCCGATGAGTGGAATCTCAGTATCGTTTGCCCTTTGATCCACAAGAAAGGAGACCCCTTTGACTGAGCTAACTATTGAGGGACAAATCTCCTTAACATCGCCTATAAGATCTTCTCTGCCATTTTGTGTGAACGCCTGAAACCATTTGTGAACAACTGATAGGTCTTTATCAGTGTGGTTTCAGGACAGGGAAGACCACCATAAATCAAATCACACTGCGGCAGATCCTGGAGAAGACCCAAGAAATGCAGATCGACACACACCACCTTTTTGTCGATTTCAAGGCCGCATATGACAGCGTGTATAGAGACGAGCTATACAGCGCCATGTCTAGTTTTGACATTCCTATCAAACTCGTCAGACTGAGCAGGATGACGATGGAGAACACTCGCTGCTCCATCAAGGTCGGTAACGAACTCATCGAGACCTTCAATGTCAAAAAAGATTTTAGACAAGGCGACTCGCTGTCATGTGATTTCCATCGTTCTTGAGAAGATAGTGCAAAACTCACTGGCCAAAACAAGAGGCACGATCTTCCAAAAGTTTGTTCAACTGCTAGCTTACGCGGATGACATTGACGTGATTGGGCGAACACGGCGAGCCGTCAATGATGTGTTTGCTGGCATTGAAACGAAAGCGGTTAAAATGGGTCTGTCGGTAAACGAGGGCAATACCAAGTTTATGCTGTCATCGAGAAAGGACGCACAACATCGACGACTTGGCCAGAACGTCACTATAGGCAGCTATGACTTTCAGATAGTTAAGGACTTCATCTACCTCGGCTTCGCGGTAAACAGTACAAACAACATCAGTACCGAGATCAAACGCAGAATAACTCTTGCCAACATAGTAGAGCCCTCTCTCGGAAGACCAAACTGACTCTATACAAGACCTTGATCATCCCAGTCCTGCTGTACGGCGCAGAGGCATGGACAATATCCCAAGCGGATGAACAGTCTCTTGGTCTTTTCGAGAGAAAAGTTCTGCGCGCCATCTTGGAGGAGAAGGTTCAACCACGAACTGTATGGGCTGTACAGTGACATGAGTCTAGCCAGGCGTCTACGGATCCGACGCCTAAGACGGCTAGGCCATGTAGAGCGTATGGACAACTTAGCTCCGGCCCGAAGAGTCTTCGACTCTGCGCCTGTGGGACAAAGCAACAGGGGACGTCCACGTACACGTACAAGATGGCGCACACAAGTCGAGGGAGACCTCGGTCGGCTTGGTATGCGAAACTGGAGACAGCTGGCGAGAGATCGTGATGGCTGGAGAAGCATGTTGGGTGAGGCCCAGGTCCAGCTCGGACTGTAGTGCCCTAAGAAGAAGAAGAAGAAGGTAGGTATTTATGAGAGGGTAAATACCGGGTATTTATCCAAAACTATATTTACCCACCCAGATCAGGGTATTTATTTATTTCTTTTGAACATTTGAAAGCAAAAACCACTACAGTTACTTTTTAAGATACTTTATCAATCCATTTACTTATATTTTCACTCCTGCGCGATGTTATAATGATAGTGTAGTGATTTGAATTTTATTATTTAGGTACCGGTTTTAGGGAGATTGAAGTTGATCAAATGTGCATATTTGCATTTGTGGAAAAACGACCGCATATTTTTGTGCAAACTATATAATCATGCATGCTAACTTTCCATTGCAAAAATTAACTCTGTTATTCATGTACAACAACCAAAGTAACTCAGCTATTCAAGTACAAAAACCAAAATCGATAACTTTAATGTACCTTGTTCCGGACTGTTTTATTTTGCCCTGTACTTCGTATGGATCATTTGCTATAAACCACCTCCACCCATTTATTTCATTAGACCGAAAAATCTCAGAAGACGAATGGAAAGACACATTGTTCTACCACTATTTGCCATAAGTACACACTCCTCATTTTTAGCATGTACACAAATCTCGAACAGTTTGAGGTTTGCAGCAACTTTTAAACTGTTATACATTGAATGGCGTATTGAATGTGTCATCGATAAACATTTATATACAATTCTGTTTGGGATTCGATGGATATGAAGGGAAGGAGATTTTTTTCAGATAAATTTAAAAGAATAGTCAAACTCTGCTGGTTCTCGGGAAGCTCAGTCACAGGGAACGAGAGAGCAGACAAATTGGATAGACGAAGGTCTGAAATGGATATCAGCGAGACCGATTAGTGCATTGTACCGGGTCATAAACGACATAATTCACAAAGAAGCCAGCTCGTTTTGGCTTGTAAGAAATGATTGTCACATTAACGCATTCCTCGGTTTAACGGTAACGTATAAATAAATTATTTACGAACACTTGATTAAGTACCATGACAAAAGGTTAGGACCCAGTTTTCTAGTGTAGTAAGCAAAGGACGAAATTTAACTAAAGTGGGCCACAAAAGCGAAACTGGACCTCTAATAATTTTTCAATGTAGAAAACTGGCAGATGACAGTACCGTTGAAATATAACTGAAACATTGAGTATTATTAGAAAGAAAATGAAGGGCATTCACCCCGATCACAAAAGTCGTTAAACTCCTTGTCACAAAAAGACTCTATGATGTCGGTAAACGCCTGAAAAGCAACTTGACTTTCAAAACGCCTTGTGTCGTTTTAATAAAACGACTTTCGTAATCGAGGCGATTTTCACTAAAAAAATATCAAAGCGTTCTTTCTTTCAAAAAGAGTAAACATTTTATTAACAACATTTAAATAGCTTTCGAGTACATTATTTTCATTGATTCTCCATATATGGGTAGTTGATTTCATGGAAAGGCACAAATGTTTCTTTAATTACTTGCGGAGAAGTCCATCGAAGCAAAAATTGCTGAGAGCCTGCTTTATCATTCGTACCAGACAGCCTACTTCCACCGAAGGGCTGCTGAGCTACCACAGATCCAGTGCACTTATCATTGATATATAAATTACCAGCAGACATTCTCAAACGTTCAACAGCTTCATTAATGAATTCCTTGTCCTGTGCATATATTGATCCGGTCAGAGCATATGGCGTAGATTTGTTGACTAGATCCAGTGCTTTGTACAGATCGTCATCAATGTAGACGTATACAGCTAATACAGGACCAAATATTTCTTCAGTCATGAACGGATCAAGAGGATCATCTGTTCTGATAATGGTAGGATTTATGAAGTAACCATTCGCTTTGCTATGTTCACCACCTGCTATAGTTTCTAATGAAGTTCTAGTTCTGATCGATTTTAAATATCCAGCGATGCGATTGAAAGCATTCTCATCAATGACTGCCGATGTGAAAACTGAAAAATCGCACACATCACCAACCTTCAAGTTACGAGCAGCTTTTTGCAGCTGGACACCAAGTGATCCCCAAAGTGAATCTGGGCAATATAGCCGAGAACAAGCTGAACACTTTTGTCCTGAGTATTCAAATGCTGCTCGCGTTGTTGTCACTACAACTGTTTCAAGTTCTGCTGATGGATGAAGGAAATGGAAGTTCTTTCCACCGCACTCCCCTACAATTCTCGGAAAACAACCGTATCTGCTGATATTATTCCCTATCATAGACCAAAGCCTTCGGAACGTTCCTACGGATCCCGTAAAGTTTACACCGGCAAAGTGTGGACTGGATGTGACTACCTCCCCAAAATCATTAGCATTGGATGGCACAAAACTGACCACGCCCGGAGGTAGTCCTGCCTTCATCATAACCTTGTAAACAATCCAATTCGAGAGCATTGCAGTGTCAGATGGTTTCCACACAATACAGTTACCAAGAAGTGCCGGGGTAAATGCCAAGTTACCGCTAATCGCTGTAAAGTTGAATGGGGTTATTGCTGCCACGAATCCATCCAATGGTCTCAAGTGGTATGAATTTATGGATTCAGAAGGTAAGGGGCTCAGGAGAGCTGTTTTTGCGAGTTCAATGTGATATTCCGCTCCGAAGCGAAGAAAATCTATCAGCTCTACCGTATCGATTTCAGCCTGCATGACAGTCTTCGCCTGACCCAACATGATAGCTGCGTTCAGTTTTTGCCGATACTTACCGGCAAACAATTCAGCTGCTTTGTTCCATATTTCGTGCTTCTTCTCGATATCTGTTCGGCGCCACATCTCCTGAGATTTTACTGCTTCATTAACGGCTTGGTTAATCTGTGCCTTAGAAGCATAGCAAAATGTTGCAATAACCTCTTTATGGCGATGTGGCATATTCTGATTTAATTTTTGCATAGTCTTCAGCTGCGATTTTCCAATGACAATTGGAATATCGGAACATTCTAGTGACATACGAGAGATTGCTTCTTCGAGATTCTTTCGCTCTGATGAACCTGGTTTATATTGCAAAACGCGTTCATTTTTGACGCGCAACATCGAGCGGTTTATGTTATCAATAACAGCCTTTGTTGCAAACAATCTTCTACAATTTTTTGCCATCTTTGCAAGAATTTCAATCTGCGTTTTCAAAAAAAAATCTTGATAATACAATTCTCTGCAATGACAGAGCAGTTTTATTTTTCCTTAAAGAATCTCTAGAGCTATTTTGGTTAAAAATTGTTCAAAACCTGCAAGTAGTTTAACCTGAACTACTAAGTTAGTTGTACGTTTGACAGAGTACAGTAATACAGCCGCCTTCATCATCATTTGTTCTCATCGTTTAAATCAATTTGAGCTTGCTATGAAAAAAAAAGGGTAAATTTCTCCTAAAACAAATACCCTTTTGTTTGTTTGTGTTCTCTAACATATCTATGGTTGGAATACTCTGAGTTCAAGGGCTGGCTGAAACATGTGCCAACAAAAGCGAGCTGCAGAGCTATGAAGCAGAATTAATAAAACAGGGTGGAGGAAGCAAACATTAAAAGAATACAAATGCAGTCCAACACCTTCTCTAGTGTCAACAACAATGAAATATGGTGAAATAAATTTGACAGTTTTCTTCGCGGAGCATAATGCAACAATCTTACCCCTCTTCACATCTTCTGTAGTAGCAGAGCGGCTATAAACGCAATGAAACTCAGGGAAGTCAAGATGTGGAAAGACAAGCCATATGGGCACGCGTCCATCCCCTCAAAATGGACAGCTTCATACAGATACAAAACGTCGGATTATCTGCCACCAACCCTGACCACCACGAGGAATTTCTCTACCCAAATTCCGGACAGGAGAGGTTGGGAAGAGCTAACAGCGAATGGCGGCGAAAAGATCTTTATATACACTGTAACTCGAAAACAGGAACGGGGACAGGGATCTTCTGCGATGTCTTTGAAAGGTCCCTAAACCTAAGCAACGAATGTAGCGTTTTCTAAGCAGAAGTGGTAGCAATAAATGAGGCGGCACTTACGCTTAAAAAGCTTCGTTTGACTGAAAAAACGATAACTATATACTCTGACAGCCAAGCGGCTATAAGAGCCATAGCGTCGGATATTGTAAAGTCGAAACTAGTCAAGCTATGCAGACAGAACGTCAACGAAGTCTCCAATATAAACACGGTGACTCTCTGCTGGGTACCGAGACACACAGGAGTTCAAGGAAACGAAAGAGCGGACGTGTTGACAAAGGAGTGCTCAAAGTTAAATAAATCTCTAGCACTATGTCACTTACGTCAACATGACGTTAAGTTTCCTTAGGAATGAAATAGAGGACGAAACCTTAGAAAGAGTAAATGAACGATGGCTGAATTTGGATATAGGGTCAAGGACGAGAGCCCTATGGACAGTGTAGAACAAGAAGAAATCATTATCAATGATTAGCTTAAGTCGCAAGGATATATGGACGGTGGTGGGAGTTCTCACCGGACATTGTCCGATAGGCACCCATGCCAGAAGGTTAGGTATCCCCCATAGCGACTATTGTAGAAGTTGCAGGGACGAGGAGGAAGTAAAGTCCGTCCGCCACCTGTTATGCGATTGTCCAGCCCTACGGGGAAGGAGTAACTTCTTCGATGAGCTGGAGGAACTGAAGAAAATAGAGCTGAGGCACCTCCTGAGATATATACAACAATCTGGGTGGTTCTAATAAGCAGCAAAAGTGTAGGTCTCACGGGTTACACCCCCCCCCACACACACACACATAGGACACAATGGACCCAACTGTTGTTCTCAGTGAGCCTCGACCCAGTCGCAAGGGCACCCTATCACCTACATACCTACCTGCATATATAATGCAACAATGAACATGACAGACCATTCGGTTCCCCTTTTAAAAACAATATTTATAAATTGCGAAGTTGGGGAAAAAAATGCTACTGTAGCTCACATTTTTTGAAAGTGGTAAATTTTCAGTGACGTGGTAATTTTTCTTCTCCAGTGGGGTAAATTCTACTTAAAAATACTGGCAGCACTCGGCCCAGGTCCACCTCGGACTGTAGCGCCGCCATTATTATATTATTATTATTACATATACAACGATGATGAGCGGAAGAACGCAGAAATGATTTTCCAAAAGGTTGGAAAGAGATGGGTTGGACCGCCGTAAATACATCCCTTTCTCAACTGTTTGGAAAATCATACGCTCTCTCTCCATCATTTCTGTCTTCTTCGACTGATGTAAACGCCGTCTATATATATATATATATGTGTTATTAGATGTGTCCAAGGAAAACAAGGTATGCTTGACAGCTTTTCCGAGTCGATGCGTGACGCCATCCTGTGTAGGTTCATGTCAAAAGAAGTACTAAAGGTAGAAACAGGTGAATATTTTTTGCAAATTTTGGTGAATTGTTTTAGTTATTTTTAAAAGCCTACCTACATATTCTAACTTTTGAAATCTTTTACTTCACAGTGTGGCATTTTACTAAATAATTCAAATACGAAATAAATTAAATCCGATTAAATTTTATAAATTTGTTTTTCGGCCGAAATTATATTGCGGCTGTTGCAAATCTGTCAATATTTCTCCGAATGAAGACAAAAACTTGAAGAGGTCAAATTTTGACAAACTGTCAATCACAACTTGTTTTGCTTCAGGGCATTTTATATGAGGCGCAAACTGCGAATGCGCATTTTTCGAAATAACTACTCGTATATATCAGGAAATATCAGCAAAAATGTATACTTTTTGGTGTCCCAGAATGTTTGAATTATCGAATTTTTTAATGGTGTAAAAACTTAAAAAATATTGTTTAAAGTAGAAAATTATCCATTTCGCTTTTTTTCCTGCGCATTTAACAATCTCTTTACAAACTGAATTCGAGATTCACAGAGAGCCATCTAGGTCAACAAATTCACGAATAAAAAATTCGAGAAATCTCTGGACGCGAACATTTTAAATGTCACACTAACAATTCGTGACTATCGGCGAATTTCAT
This sequence comes from Myathropa florea, assembly GCA_930367185.1. NCBI lineage: Eukaryota > Metazoa > Arthropoda > Insecta > Diptera > Syrphidae > Myathropa > Myathropa florea. The sequence goes on along the minus strand of OV884005.1, from coordinate 25,269,233 downwards.
ATGAATGAAGATTTAAAATTCGCAGTTCGCCGCTCATATGAATAGCCCTTTTCATCATGGATGTACCCTGTCAAATTAAATGGCACTAGTCCACCAAAAAAGGTGAAAATTGTCTGCGGTGTGAATGTTGAATGTATGCATCAGAATCGAGGAATTCAATTGCAGCCTGACGTTCTGTACAAACGATGACATCCCTGTTTGATACCACTTGATACTCGAGTGAATCCCAGTCTATTTTAATTGAAGGCTGTGAGTCTTTTGTCGAAATGGAGTTAAGAAGAGTATTGGCAGTAGCCTGTGGTGGGAATTCGAATTCATTAAGAACTGCGGATCGCCCGGTCCTAAGTCCGACGATAAATGGAGTTACTTCAGTCTATCAGTTCAATAGCTACCAACACTTCATGTGTTTTATAACGCCGTAGGAGGACGAACTTCCAGTCGGAGAAAGACCAACGGTCATATTTTTGTAATATATTTTTTGTTATTCATTTTCGAGTAATTTTAACTTTGTACGGAGAAGTTTAGGCGAAGTTCGAATGAAATTCAAATCGACAATGTCTGCTATTACGAGTTGCATGTGATATCATATATCATCGTACGAACTGATATCAGTTTTTAATAATCATTGTCGCACCGTCCAAAAAATTGCTTAAACCTTTGAATTCCATTCCTGTTTCCGTTATCAGTTTTGTATCATATTTAAACCCCGAAAATATAATTAAGGAAAATTGTCAAATACAGCCGCAGCGCTGAAGAATTAAAGGGCTATTCATATGAGCGGCGAAATTCGCGAATTTTGACACTTCATTCACATGGAATTCGTCGGTAGCCGCTAATTGTCAGTCTGAAGTTTAAAATTTCAATGCACAGAGATTTCGCGAATTTTTTATTCGTGAATTTGTGGACTGCTAACGTCGCATTGTGGCTCGTGAGTTCAGTTTGACAATTCACTAAGAGATTGTTGAATTCGCAGGAAAAAAGCAAAATCGTTAATGTTCGTCCTTTTTCATGACCAAATCTATACGTTAAACTCAAATTTTATTTGCAATATGTATTTAGTGCAAAAACTGAGTATTGACGACTGGTGGAATTTTTTGTCCCTACGAAGGTCCATAGAATTCTGACACTTTAATGGCGGGAACAAATTTTTATTGAAACTTGAAATTCGGTAGAGAAATAAATTTGTAAAAGCTAACATAAAATTGTTGGTTTCAAATACAATTCAATGTGGAATTTCGAGTAAAAATATGTTGCTTTTGTTATAGTTGTTTGTGAAGTGTGTAGAAGTGATAAGTTATACACAATTGCGCGATAAGTTATACAAAAATGCAAGCCAAACACATGTGTTCGAGGAAATATATGTTTTTCTTGTTCAATTGAATTTTAAGTGGCGCAAAATCTGTTTGTTGATTAATTAATAATAAAGAAGAAAAAACAAAAAATTCTTTTTGCCACAAGTGCAAATTTCACATTTTAGAAAGCGCTATTATACTTGAACCGTCTCTTTTAATCACTTGACAACCACTTAAATCCAGGCTTAGGTGTATGCTTCCGACATCAAAACATTCACTTTGGTTAAAAACATTATTTTCTTATAGATAATAACGCATTAAATCACGACCGAATTGAAAGATCAAATGGAAATTTGTTCCTGCTTACGATCTGTCAGAATTCTATGGACCTTCGTAGGGACAAAAACTCGCACTAGGTGGTGCTATGCCTCAAAAAGTCTCGTCAATAGAAAGATGTTTCAAATTTAACTATACGTCGTTCAATCCCGAAATTGCATATATAGCTGATTTTCTTGATATATCCCAATTTAAATCTAATTTAATTTTTTTTTTTTGTAAATAATTAATCCAGAAACTGCAGGAATTATTCGATTTCAAATTAATAAAATCAGCGTTTAAGCCCACAACGAAATGTCTTTTAAGCGCATATCCTAAAGAATTGACAAACAAATATTAAAACTACTTTGTCCTCACGATGTTTAGTAATAGCCACATTCGCAATGTTGTAGTACAGTCGTATGACTTGGTCGTAAATCTTTATTTTATTGACCAATTTTGTTCTAAGTCGTACAATACAACGCTCTAATGACAAGTAGTTCGGATCGGTCGTATGGTTCAACTTTTTCCCTTAATTTGACTTGACATTGTGTGTGAACATAAATTGTACAACTTCATGTCATTTTTTCACTTTTGTTTATGATTTCGATGAGCCAGCATCAGCGGAGGAGAAAACATCACACTCAATTATTACCCATAATCTTTTCTTCCTTTACAATTTTCCCTCAATTTCTTCGATTTTCAATCATATTCACATTTCCAAGTTTCTGTCATAAATAAAGTCCGTCAAATATGTTGGACAGTGTGAACGCCCCTAACAACACGAGTCTCGATACCACACTCTGTTTGTCTCATTCACTCCGTCACACTTTCCACATCCACGATTCTATATCTGGTTTTCACATAATAATCTCGTTCGTGTTGGTCATTACGTTTAATGTTGGAAAAAAGTGTAGGAAAGGAAGCCGGCGGTTGGCCTTTTTACGTTTGTCGCATATACTTTTTCCCGATTATCATAAACTTCAGATTTGGCTTTTAAACAAGTGTTTTTGGATTCCCAGATTGAGCTTGTTTACACTTGGATATTATCAACTTTCAGGTAAATAAAGTTAAGGAGAATTTAAGTAGATTGCGAATTTTTTTATTTGTGCATTTAATCCCGGCCGCAACGACGCCATCTTTTTTCGTACTGCGTGGTGGTAAAATGGTTGAATAAAGACGAGACGAGAAAAATCGCGTCAAATAGTAATCATAATTAATGAAATGTTTCTACTTTCGAATTTTCACTGTAAATATAAAGTAAAGGAAAAATCCCATCCAGACATTGAAAGTTCGAATTGAGTTTTATTTTCTTCTAGCAAAAGTTAAATTTATTTATTCCTAGTCGCTTACACGAACATCTTTTATTGATTTTATTTAATTTACTAGAGCTACGGAACACTTAACGTCGTCCTAGTCGTATCGGCTGACCGCTCTACTCAGTGTTTGTGTGTGCGTAATAATTCTTCGGTGTAAAGAAAACCGCGCGGCGTCCGCGTGAATTATCTACGATCCAACGAAGTAAAATAACAGCTAAAGATTGCGCCGATCACCCATCCGGCTGAGTCTGATTCAGACGATAAAATGCCGGGCGCTGGCACATTTAAGTTATTCATTGGTAATCTCGATGAGAAAACCCAAGCTGGTGAATTACGTCCTCTCTTCGAGAAATACGGTACCGTCGTTGAATGCGATGTCGTGAAGAATTATGGGTTCGTACATATGGAAACGGAGCAACAAGGTCGCGACGCTATACAGAATTTGAACGGTTACGTGCTACATGATAATCCCATCAAAGTTGAAGCGGCCAAAAGTCGTCGTGCCCCGAATACGCCAACCACGAAAATATTTGTTGGCAATCTAACAGATAAGACCCGAGCTCCTGAGGTGCGTGAATTATTTCAGAAGTATGGTACGGTCGTTGAATGTGACATTGTGCGTAACTATGGTTTTGTTCATTTGGATTGTGTCGGCGATGTTCAAGATGTGATTAAAGAATTGAATGGACGTGTAGTCGATGGACAGCCGTTGAAGGTACAAGTTTCGACTAGCCGGGTACGGCCAAAACCGGGTATGGGTGATCCGGAGCAATGTTATCGTTGCGGACGATCCGGTCATTGGTCAAAAGAATGTCCACGTTTATTCGGGGGCGGCGGCGGCGGAGGCGGAGACCGCGGCGGTTATCGAGATCGGATGTACGGACGTGATCCATATCCCCCACCGCCACCACCACCGCCATTCCTTCGCGACAGGATTATGGATGGCTTTAGGGTAACATTATATATATTTTTTTGTTATAATTGTTTTTCTTTAAAGTAAAGTGTATCTATGTGCGTCTGTAAATAACAACGGCCATGTTAGCAAAGGCAACCCAAACCGAGTGGTTGCTTATTTTCATAGCCAATTATCTACTATGAGGAGAATGTACAACCAACCGAATGAATGTACCAAACATTGTGTTTGAGTGCTTTATTCGACTAAATAACTCTTGAAATAAAACTCAATCTAAAAGTTAATTCCGCGAAATCTAGAAATAAATTGCTATCTCATATTGATCATTACCCTTAGATGGTTTCTCTTAGAAATGTAGACTTCCCAATTTTTAGTTTTTCCGTGATTTAAAAATGATTATTCCTTTTCATAATTTCTGTATAATTTGCTAAACCCTTTTCGCAAAGTTCACTCATAAAGTATTATTGTACGCCGCCCATACTGCAACGTATGATAATAAGTTAACTTAGAATATGGCATGTTTCATTACCAATAATTTAACGCATTTGTTTCATTGTTTGCTATTTTTTTTAAGTCGCGTACTTGTAGTTAGCAAAATCCAAGTAAATCTGAAGTATACACTGAGAGAAATCCACTCGAAAAAGAGTTAAGAACAAAAACAAAACAAGTAATTCCGAGCGTACATTATACGGAACACATAGAATTGCTACTGATATTTAAAACAGACACAAATTAAATTTATCAATTAAGTTTTATTTTTGCAACATTTGAAAAACGAAACACATTTTAATTACCACAGAGCGCCGATTCATTGAAATCGAAATTGTTGTTTGAACAGGATTATGATTACTATGACAGACGTTTCGATGACAGTCGAGATCTATTCGAGAGACGCTATCAAAGTTCTCGGATGCGTGATTTCCCGCCACCACCAATATCACGGCGTGAGCCAATGCCACTGCCCCCACCGTTGAGTGGCAGTTTAAGAGGAAGTAGCATATCTCGTGGGTACGACTCGATGTTTAGTCGTAGATCGCCACCACCACCAACCAGAAGCAGCAATGGATTAGGACGATATGGGTAAATTTTTAATTTATTTTAATAACCACCATAATTGTAATTCAATTTCCTTTCCTGTTTTCTAAATAAAGGAGCTATGAAGACTTCAGTCGAGATTCCTTTGATGATCGTATGTTGTCGCGCGGTATGAGAGGTCCGTCGCCACCAGGACGCCGCTATGCACCGTACTGAGATGAGTTTTATTCAGAGATAGCCTGTATCACAGGGGGTGAATTTCGAAGTCACAGATTATCATATAGCGTTAACAAAAACACAACTTATTCGCATTCAAAAACTTCGAAATACGGAACTGGATATACATAAGAAGAGATGACAAGCAAAGCTATACAAAACAGAATAATCATATATTTCAAAACAAAAGAAGAGAATAGGTTATAACCTATTTTGTAGTATAAAACAAAAGAACAAACTCGCACACAATCACACTTTTATTTTTTCATTTATTCAAATTTGAAGAAGATTGAGGCAATTACATGTTTTTCAGTCTTAAAAATTATTCTTTATGATCCTGCCATTGATTTCATACGTTCTTTTCTTAATATTATTTTTATTTAAATATGTTTCATGGTTACATTGATGTAATGGAGAATGTAACTTACTTGTACTATTTACGTGATATATTTATATATACAGGTAGTACACTGAGATTATTGTGTGTGTATTTTCAAAATAATTATTGTAAAACAAAGAAAGAAACATTAGTGTATTAATAAAAGGAATAAGGCCATTCGATTGTTTCCATAGCTTTGCAGGTGATGGCTGATGGTTTCAAAGCATGACATGTTTGCATCAAGATCGTTCAACGTTTATACATTCATACATCAAACATGTCAAAAATGTGAATCAGTATACGTTTCCTTACGTGCAAAGTTTTCACACTGGAACGGAGATAAATGGGAGTAGGTAAAACGCAGCTCGATTTAAGACATCAACAACCCAAAACTTAAAAAAAAAAAAGTGTCAGATTAAGTGGTGGCTGAGCACTACAGACCAATTTTGGTTGTTACCACTTTACATTTCATTTTCATTTCATCTTTAGTGACCCGCATGTTCTACTAAAAGAATCCCGGGTGCAATGGACTCACGAGAGATCTCTAGGCCTCTCGATTTTTGATTGCTCGAAGTAAACTTTTTGAAAAAAAAAAAAATAAATGAAACCTTTTCTTTTGTTTTGACCATATAACTATCGGCACATTTTACCTATGATTAAATTTGCAGAGAAGATCAGAGGATCAAAGATGTTATCCAATCTTTAATGATACCTCGACAACCATTTCTCCCATAGTGGGAAGTCCAGCTTCCGCTAGCATTTTAAGCAATTGTCTTGTTCGGAAACTTGTTCCTAAATTTTAAAAGTGCTGTTTGGGCAATTGCCGCAGGTGTAAATATAAAAACGAAAAAAAATATACATATGCTGTCGAGTAGAAATTGATCCGTCGCACACCACCTGGGACAAAACACGGTCGACAGCTACAATTTTTAAGTAGTTAAGAGGTTTGTCTTCCTCGGGGCAAATGTGATTTCCACAAACGACATCCTGGTGGTGATCCGACGCAGAATCGCCTTGGCAACCGTTATTTTGATTTGTCTAAACAGCTAGGGTCAAAACTCCCAACTCGAACGAACAAAATCATGCTCTACAAAACTCTTATTCTGTCAGTCCTGCTTTATGGAGCCGAGGAGTGGACGATAAGCAGAACGGCAGAGCTGATTCTTGATTCCTTCGAAAGGAAAATGCTGCGTCGGTTATTTGGTCCTGTCTGCGAGGAAGGTGAATGGAGGAAAAGTCAACCGCGAATTCTATAGGCTGTACCAAGATGTGGACGTAGTTCGAAAGACATATTGGCTCGTCTACATTGGCCCGACCACATCAAACGTATGGACAAAAATGCTTCAGCCAAGAGTGTCTTCGAATCCGAGTCTCCTGGTTTCAGAAGGAGAAGGAGACCGAGTATCCGGTTTAAGGACCAAGCGATCGCAGACGCAAGACTGCTTGCTTTAGATGACTGGAAGCAGCGTTCCAATACGTACTCGAAATTGTTCGCTAGACGTTCTCCAAAATGTAGAGTATTTGTAGTAATTAAGTTGTAATTTATACAGGATTTAATGTCGACATTTATCTAAACATTTACAAGGCCTTGCTTACGTCAGAAATCAAATATGATTTCTGGTTTACGTCAGTCTGATAACTTGCATCAGGAAACTTTCTGCTTTGTCATGCAACCTTGACTCTTTTAATATACTTCAAAAGAGAGTCCAGTGCTCTGTGCCGTTATTTTGCACTTTATTCAAATCGGTCTTGCCGCAGTGGGTGACCGCTTATCTAAACACATTCAAGTATTCTACGAGATTCTTGCAGTATGCTGATAACTTCATTGATTACACTGCGGTACATATATACTCTTGTGTACATCACTCACTTACTTTTTAAAGGTTCGTGCTACATATATGTACGTCTAATATCAAGGCATAGGCCGATGATCGACAACCGCAACTGGGGCCATAGTTTTGGTAGTTGATACAGTCTCATGGCGTAATCAAGTTCGTTGTCTTACTGAACCGCAAGTGTGGTTACTTATCCAGCGAATATTTGTGGAAATGGGAATAGGAACAAATGAGTTCGTGAATTTTCAAGTTCTATTGAGAGATAATAAAGTTTAAGTGGTGAATTTCTTGAGTATTTTTCTTTATAAATCGTATACTACAATATAATATTTGCACTCTACTGTCAAGTCAATGTAAGTAGATAAGAAGGCGTTAAATATTATGTGGTAGTAGGAGTTTCTGATTTAAGTAAAGATTTAAGAATTCAGATCCTTAAGTTGTAACTGCAATTTTTCTTTGTGTGACGCTATAGTCCGAGTTGGACCTGGGCCTCAACCAACAGCTAGCACAGTCTCTCGCTGGCTGTCTCCAATTCCGCACACTAAGTTGGTTGACGTTCTTCGCCACTTGTGTGCGCCATCTATAATGCGGACGTCCTCTGTTGCGTTGTCTCAATGGCTCGAATTCAAAGACTCTTTGGGCCAGAGCTGTTTTGTTCATACGCGTGTTATCCGTAGACGCTTGAATAGGCTCATGCCGCCGTACAACCCGTAAGCTACATGGCCTAGCCATCTTACGCGCTTGGCTACCTGGCTAACCTCATGTTGATGTTCGTGGTTCAATCTTCTCCTCCAGATGTCATCAATGCAAACAAGACTAAAAATCGCACGCAGAACTTTCCTCTCTTACAGACCAAGAGCTTCTTCATCCTCTTTTAATAACGTCCAAGTCTCTGCACCATAGAGCAGGACTGGGATGATCAACGTGCTATATAAGGCCAACTTGGTCTTTCGAGAGATGGCTCTATTACTCAATTGCGATTGGCAAGAGTGATTCTACGTTTGATTTCAGTACTGATGCTGTTGCAGAGCCGAGTTATCCGAAGTCCTTAACTACCTAGAAGTGTTTGCACTTCATTTTTGTTGAAAGCTGCTTACTAAATAAGGTAAAGTTAGAGCTGGCGGCTGTGCCTCATATAGACCAATCTTGGTCCACAGAGTCACCACATCACAGAGTTAAACCATACGTTGCCATCAGTGCCTGTATTAAGACAATGATTTGGAGGCATATGCGAATTCGTGGGTTTCAATACACCCACATCATTTAAGTGGTGTCCTAGCGTTTTGTATCTGTTTGTCGCCGAAACCAGTCAAAAACAAAGTAAATGTTCCAAAGTTTTGTTGATCGCTGACTACATGCAGTTCCTGCACAAATCACAAGCATGGTAACCTTGATGTTCCCCCCGATGATGTCAACCTTTATACTTTTGTGAATATCATAGTCACGCCAGAAGATATTTTATGGCAGAAATGGTACTTGTTACAATGTTTAAGACCCCAACATCGAATACGACTCCTCGCTAAACTCTTGTAGGCCTAGTATTCCTCCATCTCTAGGGACTCAACACAGGAAGATTGTTGTTCCTACGAAGTTCTTTTTAGTCAAATGTTTAAGACTTTTTCACATTGCTTTAAAGTGCTTTGAATGCTATCTGACTGTCCTTGTTGAAGTGAATGCAGGCAGGATTGTTTATTACGTGTTCTGCTCCTTTTTGAGGAGCAACGAGCTCTGTTTGGAACATGCTACACTTATGATGCATGATTGTGTATGGCTGCACAATGGATCAAATCTGGTCTAAGTGCACACAGCGTAGCCTTTTATACCTACCTACCTATAATGCAGTCTGTAGTATGATTTATAGTTATTCTCGCCATTAAAAACTCTCCAACACTCAGAATCTTTGTTCTTTTTCGAGCCATCAGTGTATATGTTGACCGCATTTTGGATCAGCAATGCGTCCTGTTGAGTAACAGATTGCAAGAATAATTACCGCAACCAATAAGGGTAACAAGCTTTATTTAATCTGCTTAACATTGGCAATATGCTAAATGCAACTATGCTCAATTCACCTTAACTTAAAACTAATTTATTCGCTTTTAGTCTAACTGCTGTCTTATAAATGACACTTCTGACAATGTAAGACCATGTTTAGTGATGCTGTTCATGTTGTTTTTAATGTGACACACTCTTATTTTTCACTTCTCTTTTCCTGTTAACTATTAAAAATGAATGACTGTCTCAAACAAAAAATGCTGCGTGAATGCTTAGATGCATGAGTCACTAAAATCGAGAAAACATGGTTCAAGGATTCAACGTCATTGACTGTAAAAAAATGTTTTTTCTATAGTCTTTGTTTTTAATAGAACATTTATCTATTTTGGAAGCCCTTGTTTTGATAAAACCCGTCATCAGTTTCATACTTTAAATAAAGAAAGAGCACAATAATAGGCAATTACGTATATATTTTTCTAAAGTATTAAATTTTTGTCCGCTTGCTGGGAGTAAATTATCTAAAAAAAAATTAATTTACACTGAATATTTCCACATTATGCTACCATTCCTTGCAACTTTCCACTTTCATACAGACTCTTGACATCCGTGCCACCACCGATGAATTTACCATTAATAAAGCAGCGTGGAACCTACAATTCGAAAAAAATAATCAAGATTTGTTTTTTTTACTACATAAATTATTTGGAGAAATTTACTCACACTTCTAGCTCCAGTAATCTCGCCTAGGACGTCTTGAATTTCGTTGCAATCACTTCGATTTTCTATTTCTATCACAAGCGGTTCAACGTTTAATTTCTTAAATTGCTGAAATTATTTCGAAGAAAATTATACCTTGAGTTTGACTTTTATGTTGAATTTAATTTTACCTCTTTGGCCATAGTGCAGTAGGGACAATATGACTTAGAAAATATCACAATCTTATTAGACTGGATTTGACTACGAACAAAAATTGCAGCAGGACCTGACATGTTCACTTCTGATTCAGACTTGGAAGAACTGATTATTGAACCCATGATGAAATTTAATTTTTGCTTCAGGTTAGATGTTGATATGAGTTTTTAGAAGAGAAAGGGCTGGAGGAGGCTATGGGTAGACGATTTTTCTCTTTGGAAATATTCTCTGTGAAATTGTGGTAAGAGTTTCGTCTCTTTTTTATGTATGTCGTATACTTGTTTTTGTTTCGGTGTAGAAAATAAAAGTCAACTGGATGAAATTTGAAGGGAAATTTCAAGGTAAGCAAGTGACACATGGTAATGACAGATGTTAATGACAAATCGAAAAATACCGGGTGGATGATTTTCTTTATTATTTTAGGACAGACAAATTTTCGTTTTTTTATTTTTACATAGATCGAGTGTTCACGTAGAATGTCTGTTAAATCCAAAAAAAATAGTAAAAATGCACAATTTTAGACCGTATATCAATGGCGTTAAATGTATGTGGATAACATTAATCCTGCTTCTAAAAATGGACTAAAACATCATAATGGCCGAATGGAAGCTTAAGAGAACTTAAGTAACCGAACGTTACATAAAATTTAAGGACCAACCATAATGGCCGTTTAGAAGCTTAAGAGCACAATCAAGCGAATACACAAAAACGATACAATGTGAATAGTAACCGCTTCGCTCAGTTTCGGCAAGTTCGGTCACCTTTGCCTACTTACGCGGAAGCGAAATGAATCGCTCCCTACGTATGCAAATGTCAGTTGTAAGCTGAATTTTCCTTAAGTTTCTATAAGCAATTATGGACACTTTGCAATTGAACGATGATTCTGGTTACTTTTCGTTTGGTTATGTCAGCTTAATTTTTTATACGGCCATTATGGTTGACCCTTCAGTCTGATGTGAGCAATTAGTTTCTTCAGAGGTTATCATTTAGGGTATTTGTTTTTTCCGGCATTCTGATTAAATCTAGTGTGAGGATGATAGGCCAGCTGGTTCTTCTTCGATATCTCCAGGTCGAGTGCAGGCAAATGTTTATGTCTTTTGATTGTACAGGTAGGGGGTTTAATAGGCTCATTTACTGCTGCCTTTGCCGCGAAATCTGCATTTAAGTTTCCTTCGATACCTACATAGGATCCAGACGATTCTTATGGTATTCCAGTAATTGATGAAAGGCCGTCGGTAAATATTTTTATTTTTTGTTGTGAGACTTCTCGATGACATTAAAGACAACAAAAGCTTCTGCTGCAACGGGAGAGCAGGAAATAAGTCCTTAGATATTACCATCTTTTGTCGACAACGAAAGATAATGTGTCATTATTGTTTATATGCATCTGCAAACAAAATTTCCATCCAATGTACTAATTGAATCGTCAGTTCAAGTGCCAACCCTGAAGTGCTGGCCTTTTACTCGAAGTAATTGTTGACGGATATTTATGTTTTTCCTTCGTTTTAAACTTTTATTGACATCATTCTGGATTGATGTCTTATTTGGTGAAATAATTTTTAGAATGGTTAGGGCAGTAAATTGGTTGATTCTTTAAGACAATTGTGGCAAGCCCGCATCAGTAAGTAAATTTTCAATGGGAGTACTTCTAAAAGCACGCTTGCTGATCCTGATTGCTGTGTTGTATGATGAAGAGATGAATTGAATGGGTGATATTGGGATTATTTTTATTATTAAAGGATAATTGATTTTACAACATTTATCACAGTATTAATGTTACAGCTGCTGTTTTTTGAGAAAAGATATTTAATTAAGTCAACAATGGAACTCTATCCAATTTCATGAGCATAACAATTTTATAAGCCAGTGGTCTTCTTATATAAATGGAAACACCACCTGTATGTCTCGATATAATTATCTAATGCCACTTCTGTTTCGTTATGCTAGGTCTTAATAATAATAATGGCGGCGCTTTATTGTGCATGCTATTGTTCTCTCACGAGTGGAAGGGACCTACAGTTTAATGCCGACTCCGAACGGTGATTTTAAGAAGCTTTTTCTACACAGTTATACTCTTAGAGCATTGTCAGTGACTCGAAAGAGGTGGTGCCGTGAAAAAATGTTAGATGTTTTATTTTTAGATTCGAATCAGAGACCTCGAGCATAGGAGTCGATCCACCTTCCCACTACGCCACGGCGCCCACATCTTAGGTCTGTGTTTTAATTAAACAAAATTAAATGGAGCTAAGATTCTCTTGCCAAGAGTTAATTCATCAAGATCTTGGGCGTTTATATAACAACACTTTAAAGTACTTAACTGCTAAACGTTTTTTCATCGACTGTCGATCCCAGTCGTGTTGATCGTTCATTCAATACTTAGTTTCTCTTTCATTCCCACACAATTAAATTAACACAACAACTCGCTCGCTCTTGCAATCTTTTGCTGTTGGGACTTAAAAATGTTAAAGTAGTAGATTCAGGAAAAGAAGTGGTTTTACCTACTCAATTTCTTGGAGGCAAATAATATATTGGAAAATAAACTTTAAGCAATGTAAAGAAACATGTAAGAATATATATGCACACATATAAAGTTTTCGAATATCTTCAAATCTATTTCTGAATATAATCAATCTTGTTGACTACGACAGCTGCTACTGAGTTTCCTTCATTTTCCCTCTCGTAACGGTGCTAACTTTTCCAATAAAAAGTTTTTTGTAAGCTCAGATATGTGTAGACACCGTTGAAGGGCGTAAGTCACATTTTTAACTTCACACAATAACTTCATTATTAATTGTGAAGCAAAGGACGGAACAGTTTCGATGTCTTTAGTCGGCTGCTGAAGATGAATTTTAATTCAAAAGATGCTACGTGTTTTCGAAATCGAAAAAGGAAGGCCAATATTGTAGTCAGTTCCAATTGTTTGAAGGTTTCTTTGAACTTAGCTGTATCATCTGTCTTCCACCGTTGACGAAATCTTGTTGGCGCAATTCGTTTGCCAGTACTTCATCAAAACAGTTTCATAATTTAATATGAATGTGCCGTTTTCATATAATGGTCTATGACATGTATGAATTTCAATTTGAAATTGTGTGAGAAAAGGAAAGGAACATGAAACGACTTGTGGAAGAAGTGTGGAAGAAAATAAGAATTTAAAAGAAAGAATGCAAAATGTAATAGATTTTCCATTTTAAGTAGTCGACATGGTAGCCTTATACATATTCGGAATTGTGGTAGATCTACTACAATTGTGGTAATGTCACATCACTGGTTCAGCTTCTCCATATTCAACACATATTTGTTTCTATCTTCATGACATATACATTTGTCCCATTCTATACACGTTTTGATTTGAGCACTTATTTTCAACCGCTGAAAACCTTTTTTTCTGTTGGTTCAAACCAGAAATCATATAGTAAAGAGATATCCAACTTCGCCCAGAATTACCCCTTGTCCGTGGTACAATTTGTGACGTTTATCCCCGGAATTTTAAGCGAAACTGTGTTTTTGCTTGGGATTTACGCATACTATTACAAAATTTATGGATTCCACCACGAAGTTCGTGGATTTAAGAGAAAAAATGCATGGGTACACCACGAAAAGAGCAGAAATTCATGGATACACCACGAAAAGAGCGGAAAATTCGTGGATTTGCCCACGATTGAAATCATTCAGGGATAATTTTTGCAATGTTTGCCAAATGTAAATAATGAAATCTGCTTAAAATGCTGATATGAATCAAGTTTCATGAGAAATTGGAAATATAGTTCAAGAAAATAAAATTCTTTCATTATTTCACGTGTGAATTATTACTTTCAAAGAAATCTGAAAGTCAAAATCATTTGCTTGAATTGTTTTTTGTGAAAAAATGAAATTAATACATTTTATTAATATTCTTATTAAATTTGTATTAATCAAATGAATACGTTTTGGGTTAGGCAACCGTTTCAAAATACGCGACTTTTCTACGCAATTACAGGCACAGAAATCTAAAACTTCAAATATCAATAAAATATATGTAAATTTTTTACACACTTTATCCCATTTATAAAACCTGCGCTGTTCTACTATTATCGGTTAAATTCAGTATATGTGTATATACAATACACTTCCATTAAACCACTCTTCATTTACCTATTTTAAAATTTGTCAATAATATATTCAAACAATAACGGATATTCAGTTTGTAATAAATAACAACATTGCAATAGGTCATGTGAATGCACCCTCTGCACTTATTTTAGTGTTGAAAACATGAATTTGAAATAACGTTCAAGCAACGATCAGTTTTTCAAATAAGTGGCGTAGTTCACCTCATTTGTTTGAATGTGTATGGTTATCAGCTGATTTGAGCAGCTCACATGGATTCACAGACACGGTATGAAAAATCGCATAAAAAACGCTGTCAGATGAAATCAAGGGGCAAGAGAGGTAGAAGTTGGATATCTCTTTACTATATGATTTCTGGTTCAAACACTTTAGTGCAAATAAGGTGATAGAAATTTGAATAGTATTCGTTATTTGCTCAGCACTTATTTGTGATAATTCGACCTAAGAATATTCACATGGTTCACACATCCACTGCATAAAAATCGAGTATTGGCGTTAAGTCGTTAAAGTTAAGGCCAGCGATATCAACGAGTGAAGCTGCTGGACAACAGCAACAACGATAGCAAATGCAGCAACAGCAAAAACACCAGCAGTAGTAGCAACAAAAACAACAGCAAAAAATGAAAACGCACCGCTAATCAACGTTCAATGATCGGACTCCAAGGACATCGTTACCTTGTTTAAGTTGATCACAAAAATCATTTTTATTTAAAACAAAACAGTTCTCAAGACCCTTTTTCTCAAATTTATTTTTTTAATTACAATTATTTTCCTTGTTTTTGATGCAGAAACTGTAGTCACAGCTCAACAGTGGTAGATTATGTCATAAAAAAAAACTTTGCGGTGGCGGAGGCCGAATATTTTTCGTCCATCCCAAAAGAGGACAAATTGCAGACCATCCTTAAAGGCATGGATCCGTCTGCTAAACCCGAGGAGATCCTCGAAGAGCTGCTTAAAGTGAAGAGCGACGACGCCGAGTTCATCGCAGTTAAGCCCTTCATTGCAGCATTAAAAAAGGAGAATAGGAAACATCCATTCATTGCAGCATTAAAAAGGGAGAATAGGAAACATCCATTCTTCCTGGTTCAGGTCACTCTCTGCAACAAGATAGAGAGTCGGGATACAGAAAGATGCTTTATAATCTTCCTCCATGCACGCCGAGAAAGGACAAGAAACTTTACTAACTAAATATCGTTTGCTTCAACGCAGATATTCTGTTTTTGCAGAGCAATCTTTGCTCGCGATAGGAAATAGAGCGCAAAAGAACGATAATTTTACTGGTGGTTACACCAGCACCCGGTGTCTCAGCCGCCGCAAAGTTTTAATATCAAATAGTAATGCGACAGATGACCACAGTGGACAACTTCGGTTTTGGGGTTGAGTATTAGTGCAAAGCGAAAAAAATATAGAAAATGCACCAAATGTATGAACCGCATCCACACGGTTTTACGGACAAATTTAAGGCGGGTCTTGAGTTTTATATTAGGATAAGCTAGTTAAGTAGATTAAGCAGTTATAAAAGTCACTTTAATCAAGTTTTTTTTTGCAATTTGCTAGACAAACGTTAATAAAATCAATAAAATAATTTCGTTAGCAAAAAACGTTTTAAGCAGAGGCAACATGAGACTAAATTCGTATAACTTCGAGCACTCATGTAAGGTCACTAAGTTAGCGTAATCAAATACTAGTTAAGATAAGCTAATCTAAGTAATCTTGTTTACTATGTAATTATTAATTCAATGAAATAAAAATGCAAAAATATTGCGATATCTATGCTGAAACTCTAGTTTTATTCCCGGTACAGGCACCTTTCTTATTTCTCGGCTCCACTTCTTTCGAATTGTTGATGTGTTCGAATTTTACGGTTTTCAGCGACACTATCTGAGGTTGTAAACTATTTTTATTTTTTCATCTTATTTCATTAATTTTGTTGCTTTTTGAAGATATGACGAATCTTTAAGGGTGTCTAATACATTTGGCAAAGGCTGTATATAGTGCGACCTGAATAAAAGCAACTAATAGAGATTTAAGCAGTTGCTTTTATTGAGTTTGTTGCAATAATCGTTTCAAAAAATTCTAAGTGTCAAAAATGAGACAACAAATTAAACATCTCAAAATGGTAAAAAACAGATCAAAACTAATAATTTAATTCATATTAAAAATAAAAAAAACGAATTTTAATTGCTTGTGTCTTTTTGGACCCAGAATTTTTTTCTACAGCTGACTCTGGTAGCACCATGTTCTTCAGCCCATTTTAGCTTGAATTGCAGCGTCTGCTTTAACTTTTGGCAATGGGTATTCTTTAACTGCATTCTCGTATTCACTTTCGATTTCTTCTGCTCCCGGATTGATGCACGTCGGTTCCAGATCGGTTTCATTTCCGGCAATCAAATCGTTTATATTTTGGGAACAGTCAAAAGGGGATAACTTTTAAAACAAACCGTTAATCTGTGATATTATTTCGGGGTCTTTTGGGATTTGGCCCCTTATGACACTCAAAGGTGGCGCATCATCTTCATCGTAATCATTGCTTGGGTTCATCAAAGAGTTCCAGCACGTTTGTATTGCCGTAGACTGCACCTTATCTCATGTATTAGTCAAGAGACATACGGTGTGCTTCAAATTAAATGCTTTTATTTTAGTCCTCATATCTGACTCTTGGCTTCCGACCAACAGACTTTTTTTGTCATACAGTTTAGTAAAGTTAATCACATTTTGATCCATTGGTTGGAAAATAGCGGTGCAATTTGCTGGCAAACACATGGTGACTATAATTCCATTATAACTTTTCAGCTTAGGACCACAATACCTATAATACACAGTATTGCGACTAACGACGCTAATGACTAGGGGAACGACACACAGCATTTAACAAACATTTGTATAAAAAGTACAACAAATAGCTGTAAAATAACTGCTCAGACATAGCAAAAATAAACAAGAAGGAAAAGAATACAAATAGCGAACGAAATAAGAGTTCATAAAAAAATAGTTGCTTTTATCGAATCACATTTTCTAGGAGTTGCAATTACTGAGTCAACAATGGCAAGATTTAAAGTGTTGCTTTTATCGAGGAGTTGCACGTATCGATGGTTGCTTTTATTGAGTTTGCGTTGTAATACCAAAAGTCACACGACTGGCTTCATAGAAAAATATTATTTGTATGATTTCTGAACACAATTTTAATATTTTTGTGTAACATTTGTGCAAAATACATTGCGCTGAATTTTAAGACTGCTGACTCTGTCGCATATGAACTTGCAAATCGTATGCTTTACATAATTTGTGTAGTTGTAATTTTCGAATAAACTTATTCTTTGATGCACCATTTTAAGATATTGATGTACAGTGGAGCGTCGATTATCCGAACGTCAATTAACCGAAACGTCAGTTATCCGAACACAACGGCGGAAGCAAATGGACGTTTGCTATCCGAACTACAACCAGCCGCAAAGTTAATCTTTCGAACTAAACCTTAAAACATGTACTACACAGATACTATTAAAATATATAAAACATAAAGTGCGGACATGAACTCCTTTTAATTTTTGCATATGTTTCTTTGGTTTCAGAAATTTGAGATTTGAGGACCGACTACACACCTGACTTATTCGATTCGCTTATGTGCGAATATACGAATTTTTTGATCAAATTTGATTATACGAACCACTCTCGATCCCAATTAGTTCGGATAATCGACGCTCTACTGTACTTAGCATAATCGGCTTCTACAGCAGCTGTGGCCTCTTCATTAAAAGAACAACCCCGCTGTGTATCTGCCATCAGAAATCTGAACAACTTACCTAATGTTGATTGATTCCATCGGCTGTTTTCCCCTTCGGGCTAAACAATCTGTTTGGGCTCTGAACGGGCCCAATTCCCTTTACCACGCCATCAAAGGATAAGGAAGAAATCGTATACATTTTTTGTGTACACAGGAAAATAATGACAAGTTCAAAAATTATTTGTTTTATTTTAGTTTTCATTTTTGTTTTGTTTTGTTTCTTCTTGTATACACATATACATATTAAATGAATGACTGGATGACATCTAACTGTTATATTTTTGCATTGTGAAAAAGAAAATGTTTCAGTATTGTACACTTATGAATTTACAATCTAATGGCGGGCTAACGGAAAAAGGGATTCTTCCTTTTTTATTTCCAGTGGTAGGTCACCGAAAACGTACGTAAGTGAAATGATGTATTAAAAATAAAAGAACACCTAAAATAAGAGCATTAAATCGCCGATTGAAAAACTATTTTTTAAAACTTCAAACTAAATCCTGGTCCCATTGCCAATTGTCGTTGGTCCATACCAGCATTGAGTACAAATCCTGTGGCATTTGAAGTGGCTTTCTTATTACCAGATAAAATGCCTGATGTCGCTCCTTGTGGCTTTGTTGTTATAATTTCATCGTGTCCTAGTTGCTTGAATTGTGATCCACCCGATGGTGGTTTCGGGGAGGATGCTAAAGCTTTCCGTGCACCTAACTCACTTTTCGCTGGCCATGTCGGGAACATTGATGGATCAATTGGCAGTGGCAATTCCTTGAAGTATGGATGTTTAAGGGCCTGTTCGGCAGTCAGTCTTTGCTTGGGATCATAGGTGAGCAGGCCTTGCAGCAGAGAGATACCAGTCTCTGTGGTTCTTCTCATAAATCGCTTGCGAAGATTTGATACTGGGTACTCTGTAAATTGTGAATTCTGACTCAGCAGATTTTTCACGGCGGGTAGGTCCTTATATCCAGGCCAGATCTTTTCATTTGGTGTGCCAAGTTCCTAAATCACAATGAAAAAAAAAAAAAACATGAATAAAAAAAATTGTTTTGCATTTTTAATAGACTTACCTTGAAAATTCTATTTAGCTGATCTATTTCTGATTTTCCAGGAAACAATGGTTGCATTTGTAAAAATTCCCCAAAAATACACCCAACTGACCAAATATCAATCGGAGTTGAGTACTCTGGGGAACACAGCAATAATTCTGGGGCTCTATACCACAACGTTACAACAAGTGAGGTATACTTCTTCAGCGGACTTCCATATTCTCGCGCCAAACCGAAATCACCAACTTTAAGAATACCCTTGTGGGAAAGAAGCAGGTTCGATGTTTTCAAATCTCGATGGAGAATCCAATTGTCATGTAAATGTCCTACAGCGCACAGCAACTGCTGAATTAAACACTTGATTTCACCGGGAAAGAAGGACTGCTCTTTGTGTTTCATCGTTTCCATTAGTGACTTAAGATCGTGTTCAACATAATCCATAACGATGAAGATCCGATCCATATTGCTGCCAACTACTATCTCCCGCACAGTGACTATATTTGGATGTTGGCCTTTTAAGAGGGTATTAATCTCCCGAAGCGAGGTAATAGGGAAACCTTCTTTCTCTTTTTCCATTTTTAGTCGTTTAAGGGCAACAATTTCGTTGGTTCGTTTGTCTTTAGCTCGATATACTACACCATAGGTGCCCTCTTCAATTCTATTGAGGCACTGGAATTCTTCTACTGACCGGCATCCCTGAATGCCCGGAAAATAATTTGGTAGTTTTTCGCCCTTTTCGTTACGGGGCACATCCTCTTCTTCTAACGGTTCAGCTGTCTCACCCTTTTGAGCTTCTTCCTCAGCACACTTTTTCATATTCCTTTCCTCGGAACGTGACCGCGATCTGGAGCGTGAAACTGACTTCGATTTTGAATTTGAGTGCGATCTTGATCTTGATCTAGAGGTTTCCGATCGTGATTGTGACCTGGAATTTGAACGCGATCTGGACCGTGTATGGGATCGAGACCGTGTATGGGATCTAAATCGCCTATCATCTTCCTCATCATCTTCGCTACCGCTTTTGGTGAGTGATTTTGAGCTCCTCGATGCCACTGATCCAGAACGTGATCTTGAATTATTTTTTGTTTCTTTGTGCGGGGATTTGGAAAGATCTCCAATTGAGAGCGGACTCTCTTCTGGTAAAGCACCTTCTTCTTCTGATAAGAGCCTCTTTTTCTTTTTATGTGTTTTTTCTGTTACTCCGTTGTAGCTTTTGTGACTTTCTACATCGGAGTCTGCGGACGATTCCGTGTCGCTATCGTCCTCCTCATTGTGACTGTAAACGTCAGAGTTTTCTGCATCTTCTCTAGACCGGTGATGCCTTTTTCTTTTCTTTTCTGACTTATTTGAAGATGTTTCGCTCTCCTCCTCATCTTCGTCCTCATTATGACTGTATACATCTGAACTCTCAGAAAGTACATCTTCATCGTCGTCATCTGCATCGGATTTTCTCTTCTTTCTTTTCAATGCTTTTTCTTCTGTCATGTGATATCGTTTAAGGCTACTTTTATGTGGTTTCTCATCATCTTCTTCATCCACTTCTCCTCGTTCCCTACGTAGTTCCCTTCTGGCTTCAAGCTCTTCCCTTGCTGCTTCTTTCCTCTTTGCCATTTCCCTTTCGGCTTCTATTAGCTTTGCTTTTCTCGCTGCCAGCTCGGGATCGTCAGGGGAGCGGTGCTTATCTTTCTTTTTGTGCTGTTTGTTAGTGTAATACTCTTGCTGTTCGGGACTGTCCATAACTTCGATTACAGTTTCTTTTCTCCTCTCGGCCACGTCTCGCTCGCGATAATATTCATGATTTCCTCTCTTTTCGTGATGGTTGTGGGAACTAGGATATTCCTTCACATATTTATGTCGCTTGCTCAAAAGCCTCGTTCTTAAATCCTGTTCAAGCATTTCAGCGTCTGGACGAGCATCGTATACAGGTTGCTCTAGATATTTTCTTTGTGTGTGATATTCATAACGTTGTGCCCCTTGTTGGTACTGTTGGTGGTGATGATACATATCACGGTGCTTGTGGCGATTGTGGTACTCATAATTTTCACCCACCATTTCACGGTCGTAGTGATGATCTCTACGTTGTTGGCCATGCGACATTGGCCTTCCCCGCTCATAGTGTTTTATGTACCTTCGGTCATCGATTATCATATCGCGTTCTCGATCTCTATACTTTCCAAGGCTTCCTGCGACACTTCCATCGCTTCTTTCACTTCGTTCTCTTCTCTCCACTCGTTCCCTGTGATCACTTTTGTGCTTCCTCTCTTTGGAATGTTTCTTCTCTTTCCCTGATCTTCGTTTGCTTGACGAATTGCGTCGTATTGTAGCTTGCGGTGGTTTAATGTCTAAGGAATCTGTGTCATCGTCAACCAAATCATCTTCTGTTTTTCCCGTGCCTTTCTGTGCACCACTGCAATCATAAAAAAAGAAAAAGAAAAAAAACTATGGAAAATCATCTGTTGAGGGACATAATTTCATTCATTATATTTTTGTCCGCGTCGTCACATCGTTGCAATCCCAGCTTTTGGCGATGAATGATTTGGACGTTCAATGCATGACCTTGGCCGAACCCCTTTGCTTGGTCCCAGGCTTGTGAATAGTACGCCGAGTCCAATGACATTTGACACGCAACGCAATGACGAAGTCGAAGTTTATCAAATATTTGTTTTCTTTTATTAATTGTATTTTTAAATGAAAAGAAAAAAGTTCAAAATATAGTAATAACTGTGTGATGATTGTAGGGTTCAATCTGGAATGTTGATTTACTTTGCAACAACAGCTGGCTGGATGCTTCCCCATATGAATAAAATGTGCCTACAAAGAAATCTCGATCAAAGTGCATAGTTGTATTGTTTTGTGTTAATAGTTGAAATGTGGTGATAAGGAAAATTCTGATACAGCATGAATTATAGGAGCATATGACAGTGTGAATGGGTTACTCAGAAAAGTATAAACAAGGGAAAAGTTATTGTACTCGTTTTGTAGACAACAAAAGGAATGTAATCAAAACAAAAAAAACAAACAAAACAGCTCGCTGCAATATGCAAAGCCATGAACAATGCATTTATGTCTTAATAATAACGAAACATAGAAATACAGGTATGCCTCTTGCTACTTGCAAATTGCTGCTACGAGAGTTGACTCATAAAACGAATAACAGATGGGCGAGAGGCACTACGTGCAACACCTCTAGAATAAGCTGACCCAAGCTAGATCCAAGGATTTGATTTCCCTTGACAGATCAAAAATTAGCATAATCGTCGGTGTCATCACAGGACACTGCCTCAAAGGAGGTCATGCCAGAAGGCTTTGCATTCTGAGACAGCAAACTGCCTCATAGGAGATCATGGCATTCTGGCAAACGATTTTTGTAGAAGCTGCGTAGATGAGAAGGAAGTGGGGAGCGTTCCACATCATCTCTGCCCGTCCCTTCGACGCCAATGACACCGTTTGTGAACTCAGTGAGGTTTTGATTAGCAATCTACTGCGCTACATCGATAGCTCCAAATGGTTTCCCACAATTGGATAATTGTGCCCATTCAATTCATCAACTCTGGTCTAAGTGCACTTTCAGCCACTTTAATCTACCTACATTTATGACAAATTAAGGCTGTTTCATAGACTTTATTAGCGACGAACTATGTGACACTTCATTTTATAAGCCAGTTAGTTAAAAGTTATGTTAAATTATATAATACTCCAAGATTTTGATAAAGTTTAATGAAAAACTGAATTGTGCTATGGCATGCTGAGCTAAGTACATGTACCACAAAGACTGCTGTAACCACATGACCATGTGATAACCCAATTGACTTATTATTATGCATTCAACAAAGGTTAGGTTGGGTTAGGTGGCCGACTGCAGATAGCAGTCACACTTAGGCCGACATAGGCCCGTTGTGGTACCACGCAGAACGGATGTCTCCTATCCAAAAAACCAATTGATTAATGCCGACGTTGTGCAGTTCACTCGAGTCATTAGAGAAGTAGGCTCCAAGGTGGAGAGAACGCTACAAGTGCAGATAAGATGCATTATGCTTTCCTCTTCTTCTTCCTCTCTGCAGCTTCTGCAGAAGTCGTTAAGAGGCAGACCCATTCTTAAGGCGTGTGTGCCAATGGCACAATGTCCTGTGATAACGCCGATGAGAATCCTTACAGATGACCTTTTCATTCTATTAATATAGAGGGAACGTTTTAAGTTGAGTTTAGGCCATATTTGTTTAGTGGTAAGCATGCAGTGCCTTTTGACCGCCCTAAATTGGTGTTCTTAAATGTATGATTTTTAAAAGAAGTTTGTTTAGCTGTAGCGAATGGCATGGGCGGAGGTTCTCCCCGATGTATAATTGTAGAGACCGTTCCACGCCTGTAAAGATCGTCAGCTTCACAATTCCCTGGGAGGTCACTGTGCCCGGCACCCACATATAAAATGGTCAGCCATCTCGACAAGAGATAGACGGGAATTTTGGGACGTCTTAAAGTAGAAAGTGACCAACCTCAGGGATTTGATTTCTGCTTGGCTGTCTGAACAGGTGCTGGTTATCACGTTGTTCTTGAGCCAAGACAGGCATTCAACATATATCTTCTTCCCACTTGTGGAAAATCATATATTCTTCCAAAATGGTACGTGTGTTTAACGTGAGAATTTCAGTGTTCGTTACTAGTACCTTTATTTCTTTTCTAGGAATTATTTCACATTTTGTTGGCAGTTCAAGTTCGAATCCTCTTTCTTTACGAAAATTAAATGTGACATAATGCGTCATTGGCAATAAAAAACATTCATGACGCATTTGAGGAAGGAGCGGTAAACGAACGCACTATACGACGTTGTTTTGGAAAGTTCCGATCCGAAGATGTAAGCCCTAAAAATGAACCACGACAATACACATATTGAAAGCTGCGGTAGAATCACTCAAAAAAAAAAAACGGTGCGAGACATTGCACAGAACATGGGAGTATCTATGATAACAATAAGTCAACACCTATCTCTAATAGGAAAAGTGAAGTGCCTCATTTCATGTGGTACAGCCTCCTAATAGTTGTTCTTGAATGTATGATTTTTGAAAGAACTTTGATTTAGCTGTAGCAAATAGCATAGGCGGAGGTTCTCCACGATTCCAGACAAAGAGTTGAATAACTTTCTGCAGTACCTTTCCCAAAGTTGTTATTTTTGGATATTGAAACTAGATTTCAAGCGAAGTCGATAGACTTAACCCAGTAATCACAAGTAGATTTACCTAATATGTGCTAGGACTTTTATTTTTTTATGAGTACGGATCTGAGAGCGAGACGCAAAGATGGATTTCTTTATCAGTCAATTCTACACGCAAAGGAGAAGATGAACTTAGAGCAGTACATCTCATTATCTAAAAACGATTTTACTAATTTGACAAGCACATGATTAAGAGTAAGAGCGCATTCTAACAAACTGGGGTATGACGTATGAATTCCTAGACTTATTAATTTAAAAAAAAATATACGAATTTCTTCGATGCCAACTACAAAGACAAAATTCAAGGTGAGTCGCGTAATGGCAACGTCAAGCGTTCTTAATTGAAAACATTTGGCAATGATGCTTTGCATCCCGTTCTAAGATGTAACACGAACGTAATCGCTGCGTAAACAAAAGAAACCAGCGCATCATAGATTATTGTGGTGCGATGAAATCGACAATACTTTCCGACTCAATATATTTAAGTATGCTGACATTGCAATTGCTAAAGTTATTAACCAAATTATTTAGAAAAATCGTTGCTGTCAAATATTTTAACATTTTTACTAAAAAAAAAAAATTTACACAAAACAAGATTGATCTCTTACGAGTGGCAGGACCTACAGTTTAATGCCGACTCCGAATGGTGAGGCTGAGAAGATATTTTTAGACAGTTACTCTTTGAACACAGGTAATAACTTGGAAGAGGTGGAGCCGTGAATGATTTCTTTTTTCAAAAATTGTTTATTGTTCTGATATTTGAACTTAGACTAGTGTTTTTGGGATCGACGCACATACGAACAACTTTGTAAGGCCACAGCATATTGAAAGGAGTAGAAAGTAACAACTGAGAACCTTCTCTGCTCCTGCCCGGCCCTGGCGTCTCTTCGACGCCATCACCTAGGGGCCTACTTCTTTGAAAACTTAAGCGAACTCAGCGCGGTTCCCATTAGTGATCTACGCTTTATTACAGGCTCCAAATGGTTTCCCGCTAATTTTCAATTGGTTTGACCTCAGTCAAACCATGTGGCTGCACAATGGATCAAATCTGGTCTAAGTGCACACCATAGCCACTTATACCTACCTACCTACAACTGAGAAAATAAGAATAATAGTTTGAAAGCAAAGGGATGAGCTAGTGCGAGTTATTTTGAAGTAAGAAAATGTACAGAATTATGAGGTATCTTGCGAACATGGCTGTTAATTTACTAAACTCCAGAAAATTTAAATAATCTATCTTTTACTTATTCTTTTGATAGGGCACAAAATCGATAATTAATTTAACGTATTCATTGTTAATTAACATACAACGCTGCGTAAAAAATAAGGTCTTTATAAAAAAGACTGTCCGCTACAAACGTCGCTAAATTAATAGAATAAATTCTGTTAAACCAAACAACCGTTAGCTTAAAAAAAAACTTAAAACAAATTCTATTGCTTTTAGAGCTTAATAACTGTAAAAAATGACTGAAGTAAAGTGTTTTTATTATTTTGCACAACACTGTGTATTGTAATCTGTCCATGATTTTGTGTTATTTTTCTTACCCAAAGGAGTGAACCTAATTAAATGTCGAATCCGATCGGTAAGAATTTGGAAGCTTTCCGTGAAAGTGCTCCCAGAGACTGAGTTGGTGCGGTGAAATTTATCAAATTAGATTCGAATCTATATTATGTGCTCTAAATGATCCATAGAAACTGTATACACTCCTTAAAGCCTTAGATTCTGTTACGTAAAAGGATATACAGTCGAGTCCCAATAATTCGAAATGGCAAGGCAACAGCATATTGTACGAATTACCGCAGGTTACGAATTATCGAGGTTTCGATTTAATGATGTGGAAACATGAAGGCGACATTAAGGCAACAAAATTGTCTACAACGGTCTACAACGATTGTTAAACTGAAAAGGTTTAAGAGGTTTAAAAGACGAATTACGATTTATAAGAGGATTTGTGTTCTTCGCATTGCAAATAAAATAAGAAATAATGAGAGGACAAAAATGTATGTAAATTGCGACGATTTTTCAAGGGACTAGCAGTTTGTTACGAACCATTAAGGTTTCGATTTATCGGGGTACGAATTATAGCGATTCGACTGTATAGCAATGAATACTCTGCGTTGATCATATTTTTTCCGGTATATATATTTTCACCCCACTTTTTGGCGAGTGAATGGAACTCTTGATGCTTCTGATTTAGAAAATGATCCTAAATTATTTTTCTTTCTGCGGGTATTTGGAAAGATCGCCAATTGAGAGCATATTTTCTTCTGGTAAAGCAGTAGATGATGTTAGAAGTAGCGGACTTTATTCTGGTAAAGCAGATGATGTTAGAAGGAAATTAATTATAAGAAAATCCAAGTTTCAATATCAGGAGTTATCAAAAAGTAATTAAAATTGAATTCGCTCAAATCAAATAAACTTCAAATGGCTGGAATGTCTGTTAATGTAGAACGCAACAAACTTGGCTTGGCTATTCTGTATGTCGCGATGCGTTCTAATATATTTCGACGAACATTTTTTATGAGGGTCTTAAGATTTGACGTCCTTCATTTACGTGACCTGTTCGAATACGACGAAAAACCATCAAACTATGATTCTGTTTTCAGTTAGGTAAATTATCATAAGGGTTTTGTAGTATGTAGATTTCTATATCTTCTTTTCCATTGTTTATTTGTAAACTATTCTTTTGTATTCAACGCGTGTTTCATTTCATTTCATTTATAGTGTTATTGGATTACATATAATGCAACTCAGGAACTCATGTCGTTATAAGCGATTTTGACTGTATTTTTAAAAAAAGTTTATGTGAATGCGATAGAAAAGTAATCGAACGGACCTATTGGTAGCTAGACGACTTAAAGAAGCACTGGGCCTTTGAATTGATCAGAATCAATTGTAGGTATTAAAAAATCGTTTTGAGCTGACCCTTTTCCCTTTTTGACTCGTAAGTTAGACTTTGACAATTACAAAATGTTTGTATATTAAGGACCAGTAATAGGCATGAGCGAACCTAAGCTAATGTCAAATTTTAACGAAATTTTTCGTCATGTTTGCACAAAACGCATAGCCATAATTGACACACGCGTGCATAGCCATCTGTCAGAATTTCATCCCGTGTTTTGTTTCATTCAATGAAAAGTTTCGTTCAACAATATGTCATTTTTTGATTTCTATGTTTGTGTGCTACCTGCCAAATTCGCATATGCGCCGTGCGGTTCAGAGCGCACTCATGCTTAACGAAACATTTCTTTGCATGTGTGCCAATGAAAATGGCATTCGGGAACTGTCCCGAATCGTTCCTGAGCTCCATTATAGTCCCTCTTATAGGGGTTCGTGTATTAGATTAATCGCTTATGCGCGTTTGACATTAGCTCATGCTCGCTTATGTCTATTATAGTTGTGCCTTTAGATTGTAGCACCATAAAGAAATTTTTTTTCATAACATTTTCAAGAGTCGTCGCAAGTACAATTATTTTTGCTTAGGTATTGTTTATCATCTGACTTTCTTCGTTTATGAAATTAAATTGGGACAATATACGTGTCTAGCAACGCATTTGAGGATAAACGAACGCAATATTCGACATTGGTTTAGTAAGTTCCATTCAAGAGATAGAATCTGGAAAACACGAAGCCGAAAAAGATAACCGACGGCATAGTTTCAAAAGCATCGCTAAATGCGAGCCAACATAAACGGTGTGAAATACTGTGGGCGTATCCCCCGTAATAATAAATCGCCTATCTCTTGACTTGACAATTGACTTCACTTTGAACTAAACAAGGCACAAAGTCTACGATCCACAGAAATCTTTGCGCCGTTGAGCCAAGGCATGGCCGTAAAATCAAATGTGATGAGAAGTATATGTAATATTAAAAATATGTGAATCGATTGGATGCAGGCGAAAAACCAAAATGCATGCTGGCAATCTGGGGGATATCCAACGAATCGAATCATTATTTATTTCTTCAATCAGGGAAAACCACAAAAGAAGCTATATATTGGGAGGAGATCGGCATAATAAAATAATAAAAAAAATATACAATTGACCGTTGTGGAAAAGCCAAGAGGGTATTAAACACTCAAGAATGTTCATGGAACAAAACTACTATCTAAACTACCAAACGAGCCAAAGAAGCTCTAGAACTTAATAAAGCAGACCTAAGAGTGCTATGTGAAGCACTAACTGGACATGGCGCATGTAACTATCACCTTCACAAATTGAGTCTCAGCAGCATAGAAATCCGTAGGCGATGTGGACAGGCCAAAGAAACTGTGGAGCATATAGTCCAAGCCAGAAAAAGAATTAGAATGTTAAACCAAACAAACGTAACTGGGAAAGACTTTCAAGAAATCCCATCTAGATAAGTTGTAACATTTTTGAAGGCAGCAATAAAATTCTAGATTAAAGTAAGGGGGTGCAATAGATCTTTACGGTCGCAGTACTAGTGTTACAAACATGACACACCGAGTTCTTTAATTCAATTTAAAAAAATTGACCGGAAAGCAGCTTGCGTAGGTAAATAGACGTGGTTAGGTCCTATCTAGTGCCCTATGCAAAATTGTTGGGATCTGAAATTATTCCACATCCACAGTACTCTACTGATGTTTTCTCAAAGGATTTGGTCGGAAAAAATGTAATCTGAAACTGAACAGGTCAAAGTTCATAAAGACTGTGTTCCCCAAAAATCTAGCCTTTAAAAAAATGGGGGAATAACAAGCCTTGAATCACGATGAAAGAAACTTATAGACACCAAATATTCATAATTTATTTGAATACAAATTTGAGACAAGGAAATTATTGAAGTTTAAATTCCTATCATTTCTATCCCAAATCGGATATTCCATGAATAATACATATAGTGGCTCAAATAATACTCGGAAATTTCAACATTTTCATGCATTTAGCGAAATTTGAAGACGGAAAGTTCTTTGTTATATAAATGAAATATAAAACAAACACTTTGTAATTTTTTTTTCTTGAAATAATAATGCAGTTTCTGGAGAAATTGTTTTCTGCTTTTCTTGAGGCGAGCTGTCCCTTTGCTAAGCGAATACAGAAGCTTACTTTAAGCAATAAGTTGCATCTTATCAGCATAGTTTCATTTCAAAATGGCAGTCAAAAAGAACGTCATTTCATGTACTTAATTAACAAAATAACAAATTTCCTCATTCACGCACTTTTTAAGGATATACTCGAAATCATTGCTAAATATGTTTTTACATATTTATTTAACAAACTGAATAAATCTTTTCGGTATAAATTCAAACACTACGCTTTGTTAGTTTCTCGTCTGCAAATTGCCTCACTCTCAAATCAAATATCACGCGTACATGTAACAACAAAAAAACAAAGACATTCAATAAACAAGGTCAAACATAAATGTCATATCACTTTTCAAATAGCACTGATTAAATGATTTCCGATTTTAATCACACGAATTATGAATCAAAACAGGAAACAGAAATAATTGTGAGATGAAATGAAGCATTGTAACTAGTTGATTCAGAACAGAACAGAACAAAAGAAAAAAAAAACTCACTAAACGCATATCACCCATCCCCAAAATGAAACAAGTCAAATCAATAAGTTAAGGTAACATTTTTTATGCATGAAGTACTAAGGACTCACCAAAAATTATCCATATGGAGCAATGTACGTCACCAGCTGTTGTTCGTTGTGTATTATTTTTGCAATATGTAGTAAGAGTAAATCAACAATCCATGCGTGCGCGATTGTTCCTATATTGACGACGAAATAAAAGGTGTCTGTGCAGCAGCACTACAATCTCATCACTTTAGCAGAAGAAATATTAGTTTTATCTTAAATAAACAACAAATATCAATTTACCACGCGTCGTATGTTTGATATAGAAGAAGCGGTGCATTAAGACGGCTGGAAAGAGTTCATTACCACCACCATCCAATTCGCAGTCATCGCAGACAGGGTTACCCCTCAGTAGAACAAGCTTTTTTTTGTTAAATTTTACTTTGCTCTAAAATCGATTTTAGGTACACAAATATGTATTTTTTTTTTTATTTCGAAACAACACTCGTCAATGGGAGTATTTATTTCGTTTTTAGAATGAACTGTTTTTTTTTATAGAGATCGTGTGGCCATCGCGCGCATCGGTCATTGGACATGTACACACTTTCTGGCCTATTTGCAATGAAAAAACTTAAGTAAATTAAATTTGTTTTCTATGATTGATAATATATGTGTATATATTAAAAAATATATGTATGTATGTATATTTTCGAAAAATATTACATGTAATTTCATATTTTACATTTTAAGATTTTGTTTTGCTTTTTTTTATATCTATGGCATATCACTTTATAGCCAAAAGCCAGGAACAAGAGGAGAAAAACAATTCTTTGTGCTTCCGCGACCATGAAAAGCGATTTTTCAAAAGAAAAAAAAATACATTTTCTTAATTTTTAGGGCAAAAATATGGGAACAAATTACTTTTTTGCATCGCTTTTCATGGTATTTCATGGAGCACAAATACCCACCTGAGAAAATGTGTATCACCAGGACTCCGCAGTTGGCCATCTTCGCTACCCGAGTTATCGTAATGAGTCATTTTTCTTTTAGATGAATACTCCAAAGTTTAAGGGATATTCAAACTTTATTTATTTGTAACAAAAACAATTACTATAATATCTCCGCGTATGATTGAAATTTGAATTAAAATGAAGAAAAAAAGGGGAAAAAAATTCACTCTTTGTACAAAGACAAAAATTTACACTGCGTTGCGATTAGGTAAACGTTTGACAGATTTTGCAAAATGGTTGACAGCACAAAGAGGCGGAACGGCTGGTAATGAATTTCAATTATCTACCAGGTGTACCAACATAGAAAACGAACAACTGTTGCTGATTACATTATTCAGGCAGATATCGATAACATGTTTAGTATCATGTTACACAGAATATTCAATGTATCATGTTCTAGTATGAGTAATAATGTTTATAGCTCGAATTGATATCTTTGGCAACATTGGTCAGTCGTAAAAAAGGCATTATATTCTGAAAAGCATTTTAGTTTACAATGCTTTTGCGAATATTATTCATTATTTATAACTAATCCATGCTGCCAAAGCGGTCATAAAATGATGGCATCTGAGAATCAGTCGGCAATGTAGCGCAAATGAGAGAATTCAATGTTTCAGAAGTATATTTAGAGTTTAAACTTAAGCGAAATCATTGCATTGTATATTATTTTTCAAATTCATGTTATTGACAAACGCCAGATTTTTTTGTTTTAAATTTAGTACCCAGTTATTTGCTAAAGTGTCAGTACTGGTTAAAACATATGTTTTTTGACACTAATGATTTGGCATTACTTTTGGTGAAAACAAATCATCCCGTGACAGTTAGGGTATTTCATGATCGACAATTTTATGTAACGAAATAAAACAAAAAACTTATAATCCTTTATATAAAATGCCGCGAAATTTAAACGCCGAAAGAGACAATCCCTGCCTCAAGGTAATAAACCTTTAATTGAAACTTCTTTCAGTTACATATATGTTTCATTTCCAATTGCATAGGAACAAGAGTTGACATACAAATGCCTCCATACGTACAATTTTGATCGGGAGAAGTGTGAATTATTTTTTGCCAACTACAACAATTGCAAGGATTTCTGGGTATCTTTGCTATGAAATATGTACCTAATTTGAGTAGTCTTTATAATTTGATGTTTATTATAGAATAGAGTGCGTTCAGACCGAAGGGCGAAGGGAATTGTCCCAAATATGCCAGAGATTGAAGACAGAGCGAGAATCAAAGAAGAGTATATGAAAACAAGACCAAAGAAATAACAATAAAACAGTTACATTTATTTTTTCGTTATTCACTTTATGTTAACCTCGTTTTTCGGCTCCCCATGGATATCTTTTCCAGCATATATCTTCAGGTTGGGGATAACTTCTTCAAGCAGCGCACATGACAATTCATACTGAAGAGACAACTTTGGATTATCCACTATGAGTAAAG
This sequence comes from Myathropa florea, assembly GCA_930367185.1. Lineage (NCBI taxonomy): Eukaryota > Metazoa > Arthropoda > Insecta > Diptera > Syrphidae > Myathropa > Myathropa florea. The sequence continues at coordinate 25,236,885 of OV884005.1, read as the reverse complement.
TCAACGTCGGTATCCTGTATAAACAGTGCAGACCATTAGCGGTTACTTTTGTTCCCGATATGTCAAGAATTTGTAGTTTTGGAAACTCCGATCCTGATACTCGATCTAAGCACCAGTCATCGAAGGTCTTTACGTTGTGAAATGAAAGGAATTTAAGTTCTTGGAGGCAACGAATATTTTCAAGTCCTTCATAATAAAGAGTCATGTTGTCACAACGTAGAGCCTCGACTTTCCATGCAGCGTGAAATTTCGTTGGTAAATTGTACTCTCCATCTTTATCAGCTTTTTTCCAATCCTTTTCGTGGAGAAATTTCACAGAACCTCCACGGAATATAATGAAGTGAGCTGCTGCCAATTCACTGCCCAGAACTTCATGTCGTTCTGAAACATATTGCTGCATGTGTTTTTCAACACGTTCCTTCCTCTTTTTCCACCAATTTTTTATCCCCGCTGGACTCAGATTGGTGGGATTTTGCATTGCTGTTATATAGTCAGATGTTTGTTCCATGTCGGCGAAACTCTTTAATTTTGAATTCCAATCGCCCGGTCTGTCACCGATGGGTGTGCGCCACTGAAGACTTTTTTTAGATTCTTCAATTTCTCGTTTAATTCGTTCTGGAAGACGAGCTTCATACGGATCATAATCTTGCTGAGACATGGATGTAATCGACGTATGGTTTAAGCATCTTATGGCACGATTAACTAACCCGTTACTTCGAATCATTTTTTTCAGTATTTTACAAAGAACTTATTAATACAACATAATAAATAAATTAAGTAACGTATGAGGTTAAGTCCACTGCAATTTGTTTGAAGTTGACAGCAGAAATCAAATACTATTTGATAGCTGGTTGATAACAAACATCTGATATATACAGGGTGTACCACATACATATTTTGGCGGCTTAATTTGGGTTGATAGGAACGAATTTATCCTGTTATAACAAACTTCATTGTTTCTAAGTTCGAATACATATATTTTACGAATAGGGAATTCAATTATTAACGCTTCGATACGCCTCTGTAGCGAATAATAAATTCAACAAAATATATTTTCCAAACTGACCCAGAGAAGAATCGAATCACAACAAAACAAATGAGATGACAAACGAAACGTCATTTAAGAACCAGAGTGTGAGTGGTGATAAGTTTATCAAAATTGATTGTTATTTTCTCTCAAAAAATGAGTGCTATATCTTTTGATATTAAACTGAAACGTGAAAATAAGGTCTACTATGAGGGCGTAGGTTTTAATGTGCCTGGTGCAGAGCCCATTTTGTTAACAAAAAAAATTCCCATTTTTCAGGAAATGCTTACAGGAGTTGTCCAATTCAACTGTCCGTCTGAGGCCAAACACGACGGTATTATTCTTACAATGGAAGGGATTGTTAATCTGCAACTAAGCACTAAAAATGTTGGTATTTTTGAAGCCTTCTATAATTCTGTAAAACCAATTCAACTATTGAACACAAGTCTAGAGTTAAGTGCTCCTGGAAAACTAGCACAAGGACTTTCTGAGTTTCACTTTGAATTGCCATTAGTTTGCACGAAGGAACCTCGAATCCTATACGAGACATATCATGGGGTGTTCGTTAATATTAATTACCAGCTTAGATGTGATGTTAAGAGAAGTTTTTTGGCAAAAAGTCTTCAAAAAACTCAACAATTTTGTATTCAATACAAGCCAAACATAGATTCCAAGAAATCTCCATCAACTGAAGTTGCATTCAGTATCAGCCCAGAATCTTTACAGAAATCTGCCAAGGAGAGGATATCAATTCCCAGATTTTTGATTACGGGCAAATTGGATGAAACCGAATGCTGCGTTACGAAGCCAATAACTGGACATGTAATCAAAAAACTGAATATTATCAATTGACAAAATTAAACAAGTTATTTATAGGTTTCTGTTCAGCATACTGAAGTTGCTATAAAATCCATAGAATTGCAACTTGTTCGAGTCGAAACATGCGGATGCGAAGAGGGATACTCCAGAGATGCAACAGAAATACAAACAATACAAATCGCAGACGGAAATGTCTGCCCACAATTGGAAATTCCGATATACATGATATTGCCAAGACTGTTTACATGTCCAACACTGATAACAAAGAATTTTAAAATTGGTAACAGGTTAAATCAATTTCTTTCAACACTATCTTATTTTTTGTGTGTATTGTTTTAGAATTCGAAATCAATTTGGTCTTCATATTCAAAGATGACTACGCAGTTACAGAGAATTTCCATCTGGTAATGAAGAGAGTTGCACCGCCCGGGGAATTAAAATTCAGTCGCGATAGTTGAACTTTATAACTTATAATCTCTTCTCTCCATGTAGAAACTTGTTAAGACTTTGTTGAAATCTCTGTTAGTAAAAAATACCGAGTTACATATAAAGTGCTTATTTTTAAACATCTATTAGACTAAATCGAAAATACTGTAAGGAGTTATATAAGGGAACCATTAAGTCCAATTGACATTGATGGATTTACGCTAAGTTTTAAAAATGTAAAGAAACAATTGCAATTTCAATATATTAATATATTATAATTTTATTCACATATTGTTGAAATTTGAATATTGAACAATCGTTCAAGCTTTAGTTGAAAGGACGGCGCTTTCGGGTTCTCACGAGTTAATTAATAATAATAATGACGGCGCTACAGTCCGAGGTGAACCTAGCTTCTCAGCAACCACTCGTGTTGTGCGTGCTATTGCTCTCACGAGTAGCGGGGACATAAAGTTTAATGCCGACTTCGAACGGCGGGATTGAGAAGCATTTTCTAGACAGTTATACTCTTTGAGCATTGTCAGTGACTCGGAAGATGTGGAGTCGCGAACAATTTTGTTTTGAAAAATTGTTGCTTGTGCTGGGATTTGAACCTAGACTGTGAAAGTCAAATGCGTATGGGTCGACGAACAAACCCACACGGTCACGGCGCCCACGAAGAGATAGTTGGCTAGGTCATTTTCCCTCGAGCAACCCAGTATGGATGCGTTATGTTGGTGCTTTGCTGCCTTGCTTTGTCCAGCGCTGGGCATTTTGTTAAGTGGTATTCGTCCTGTCGTTCGTGCATGCGGCATTGGCTGCATATGTCAGATTCTTGTATTCCAATTTTGTTCATGTGTGTGGCTAGGCAGCTGTGTCCTGTGGCAAGTTTAAGTCTTGCTACCGCGTCCTTTCTTGGTACTTGGGCTACTGTGTTATAAAGGGATTTAATATTTTCATACTTCTTCCCCTCCATTGCGGAATGTAAATATTTTAATTCTTGTTCTGTTAAGTACGTTTTAGTCGTTTTAATCCGTTCGCCATTTATATACTTTCCGGGGTTCTGCTTACGATGTTTGCCCCTTTTTCAGGAAGTCTGTCCAATATTTAGTTTTCCTTGATGTCCACCTAGCACTCTCTCCTGGTTGTGCTTATTAAGCAACTAATAGAAGTGCTGGTTTAATGAATTCACTATTTCTTCCGGGTCGGTAACAAGATTACCCTCGTAATTTTGAAGAGTTTGGGTGTCATTTTTTCTTTTGCCAGACTTTTTGCTTTTTTTTATAAAAGGCCTGTTTTTTCCTTTTATCCCCAGACTTTTCCATATCTTTGACCTGGGCGAAACCTTTTCTTTTCTTGCAGCAGCTTCTTCTCCAGTCTTCTAAGCATATACTCCTCTTACGCTGCACTGGTTTTTCGCTTCAGCGCTTTTTTGTATGCCTCGACGGTTGAAACTTTGTTCTACTCACAGTGTCATTTTTTGAGCTATGATCTCTTTGGTAGTCCGTCCGTACATCCGAGGTAACTTAGTTTTGCATAAGGATATATATAGGTATTCCCGCGGTAGGTTGTTAGGCTTCTACACAACAGCTCGTCTGATACAGTTACATCCTTTTGCTTAAGACGTTCGTTGCATACATTGGTTCACCTCCCAACGGTTGCTGTATAGGCTATTCAGGGGGCGCCGTGTGGAGGAATCAAATTGACCTGACCATACAGGGCCCTTACTCTGTATGAAATTACTCTAATTCGCAAAATCGGTACGGTCAGATTTTGGAAAATCGAGTAGTGTTGGGTTGCCAACTTCGCCACTCTTTGTTTTCACAAAAATGGTACCCTCTGTTGCTTATTTCAATTTCGGAACCACTCGAATTCACTAAGTTTTATTAGATGATGGGTTGGTTGTCGAATGATGAACAAAATAAATAAGTTTTGTTTGAAAATGTAAAAAGGTATTTTGCAAGAAAAAGGACTTACAAAAATGTATTTGTATATGATAACAAACGTAAAAACTTTTCCCAACATTTGCGTATGCCCTATTTAATGCCAAATGCTTTTGGATGAAAATTGAATTTTGCATTATGGGTTTTCTTTCTATTTGTCTATGTGGCTGTTAACAAAAGACTGGGAAATCCGCCCGGGCAGACAAGATTTGCTGCGTGAGGAACAAGCGAATCGGTTCAATTGCATCATGTTTTCACCCAGTTATGTTCTACAGGGAATTGAGGAATGCCCTCTTTTAAATTCTAATTTCCCGTGAATAACGGGTAAACACATTTTTGTTGAAGTGCAGCAGCAATGTTTGCATGTAGTACTATATGTATGAAGTAAAAAAAACTTTGAAATTGCATTTAAATCTTCGCTGTGATCAATTTTTCTAAAATGGCACGTAGCATACATGAGGTGATACTCTATCAGCGATCACCAGAAAATGAGGAAAACATGTTGAAAACGGAACGAAAAGGGATGAAAACATGCCTGCTTCACCTGAGAATTCAGTTTGAAAGTGGATTTTCGGATGAAGATCCGAATCGCCGATTTTTGGCGTATCCAGCCCATCCCCCTCTGGCTTGTGAAAATCGTATACTGTATCTCCAGCAATCCTGTCTTTTTCCGCTCATGTAATCACCCGCTATGTCTGCAAGTTTTGCAGTGCAGTAAGGTTTCCAAATTCCTAGAGTGATTACACACCTTGCAGCGGTTCTGGGGCTTAAGTAGGATTAATGATACCAGTGAGCTATGGCGACGGACATGCGGCAAAGCATATCCTTCAGGGTCACCCATGTCTCAAAGGTCCTGGTTGAAATCTGAAAACCAAGATGTAATCAAGCTCTATCCCACCTCATCCCTTCCTCTTCTCCTCCCCTCTACCCCACTCCCCTGGGCTGGATCAAAGTGTCATGCGACCCGTGCTGATGATCAACCAGGCTGAGGGCCCAGACAAATAGCTCAGTCGCGTACGGAGCATCCAGATACCTGGCGACCTCTGGATTAGCTAGCCTTACCTACGTACACGGAGCCCTGCGTAGTCGGACCACCCTTTCTCCGATACTCGTGGGAATCAAATTAAATGAACACTAATAACAAAAACAATAAAAATATAAAAATTGACAACAACAAACCAAGAGAGGAAGAAGGTTCAAGTCGTGAACCGGTGGGGGAACAGGTTAGCAAACCTACCCCGCCCCTCCCGAACCCCAGCCCTTCATCTGGATCGGTGAGGTTAACTTCCCCCCACTCGTCCAACACGGACTCCGCAAAACCACTGCCAGACGGCTCGCCAGTAGCTCTAGCACGGGATAAACCCTGCACGAGCAAACAAGCGCGTGCTGCTGCTAGGCCAGCAAGGACCTTAACGGACCGAATTCGGAAAACCGCGCCTGTTAAAGGATCCAAAGCCAGCAACCTGCCCACTAAGACAGGTTCTGGCACGGCTCCAACAAAGCAGGCGAGGAAACACCATCTGTCCTCAACGGATGCTAGTACTAGCAACTTTAGGGAGCGGCGCGCAGCCACTCGTATCCTTGACAAGCTGGCGCCCTTCCCTAAAGACAGCTGGAACAGCAAACAAAAAGAGTCGTATGATTGGGCCATAAATAGACTCTCTTGCGCCAAGGGAACCTCCGTACCTCACGCGGTCAAACGCGACAGGTCTATGGAGGAGCAAACGGTGCAGGCCCCGGCCCCCAAAAGAACCAAAAACAACACCGGTACTGCCAGACAAGACAAGCAGTATAGCGATGTCCTGAAGAGCCATACCCTCGTTGGCGTGGTTGACAAGGCAGATCCAGATGGGAGCATCTCGGCGGATAAATGGAGGAAGGTAGAGGCCGAGTTGGCCCCTGCCCTTCTCTCTTAAGGGAGCGACCAGGATCTGCTCCAATCTGTGAATGGATGAAGGGATGGTTCCAGGGGCACGTTAAACTGCTTGCCAGTGCGGACCAAAGGTCGATTGACCTCCTTATCGAGGCCATAGGGATGGCGGGCGAGGTGTGGCCAGGGGCTCGCCTGGAGGTCTTGTCGTTGGACAAGATACCTAGCAGGCCCAGGGCACGCATCCGCCGTCCGGCCAAGCCCTCGGACTCTGCGTCCATAATGGACCTTATCAGGTTGTGCAACCCGAAATTGAATACTAGTGACTGGAAAGTCGGCAGGCTGGAGGAGCCTAAGGGGGACACCCGTTCGGTGGTCATCATCATCAACGAGGACTCCTTGGCTCAACTTGCTGCAGACGAGTACAAGATCTACTTTGGTTTCGGCAAGGTCCCCATTAAGGTCTACAAAAAGGACTCAGAAAGGGTATCTGCCCCTAAGGCAGATATCCCCCCGACAGATATAGTCGCACCTGGCACGTCATCTGCCCCCAACACGGAGATCTCCCCCTTACCGGTAGACACTTGTCCCGCCGAAACAAGTGCTACCCCCACTGACAACGGACCACCGGACGCATCAGAAGAAGTCCTCACGACAACGCTCAGTACTCTGGGCATTGACGACGATACACTTTCGTCGGACTCAGAGTTTGAGCGGTTCTTCACCGCCAACTTACATCGTCCACCCCAGGAGAAGGATGACTTTATGTCTTCCGACTCGGACGAGGCCAATGACACTGTGGTGGAGGCATCTGTAATCAGTCGCAATGCTGCGGGTGATACAGATTAACCTTCACCACTCCAAGGCGGCCTCCGCCAACCTCCTCATCCGACTAGCCAGACATGGGGAGGACATTGTCCTGATCCAGGAGCCCTGGACCGCGAAAGGTCTGGTGCTGGGACTCAGGACGGCGGGCTACAAGCTGCTTTACACCAAAAATGCAGGTAAACCTAGATCTTGCATTATGGTTAAAAGCTCTATTAACTCATTCCTCATTTCTAACCTTAGCGACCCACGGTGGTAAGCGATAACACGGTGGTAAGCCTGGAGCTGAGTCAGAGTACGTGTTGGATGACTTCAGCATACCTTGCATACGACAAACCCATCCCACCCACAACACTCACAAGGACGGTCGCTATGGCGGAATCCAGCAACGCTTTCCTCATTATTGGTTGTGATGCCAATGCACACAATCAATTATGGGGTAGCTCCAACGACAACGAAAGAGGTGAGTCTCTGTTAGACTTTATTCTTAGTAAGAATCTAGTTGTATGTAATACAGGAAATGTACCCACCTTCGTTACCAAAAAATAGACAGGAGGTACTTGATATTACCCTTGTCTCAAATAACTTCTCCAACTAAATTAGTAATTGGAGGATTTCTGATATCCATTCCTTCTCGGACCATAGATATCTCCAATTCGACCTTAACGGTCGTCCCCCCGAGCAACCCCCAGTCAGGAACTATAGGAAAACCAACTGGTCTCTATATAAAAGTATCGTAGGGAAATCCCTTTCGGGAGCAACTCCCTCTCCTACAGATGTCAATGAGCTGGAATGGCTAGTTAACTCGTTCACCATTGCCCTTAATGATGCAATGGACACGGCCTGCCCACTCAAAACACGGAAGTTTAACTCCAAGCCACACTGGTGGAATAGTGAAATTGAACATCTTCGTAAAGCCAGCAGGAGGAAGTTCAACAAAGCTAAATTCTCCGGGAATGAGCCCCACTGGGAATCCTATAAAGAATCCCTCAGATTATTCAAATCCAAAATGAAAACGGCAAAAAGGAAATCCTGGAAGCTGTTTTGCGGAAGAATAGAAGATATTTCGGAGACCTCAAGACTCAGAAAAATCCTCTCCTCGTGTCCTGCCATACCAAGCTACTACATGAAGCAGGACGGCACTTGGACTACGTCTAGTAAAGAATCACTTGAGATTCTACTTGATACTCACTTCCCCAGCTGCTCTGATGACCAACCCTCTTCAGCCTTGGGTTCTGGTTATCCCATTAGTAGCCTCGTGAAGCTCACCACTAAGCGCAGAATAGCATGGGCTATTCGTAGCTTCAAACCGTATAAATCCCCTGGTCCGGACGGTATTGTACCAGCGGAACTCCAACTGCACTTAGACCTAATTCTTCCATGGTTGGAAACTATCCTCAAAGGTTGCTATCTTAGCTTGTCCCATATCCCCTTGGGATGGAGACAGGTGAAGGTTGTCTTCCTACCTAAAGCAGGTCGTAGCTCTCATGTAAACCCCAAAGATTTCAGACCTATCAGTTTATCTTCCTTCCTACTCAAAACGTTGGAAAGACTCATAGATATCCATCTTCGCTGCAATATGGACCCATCTAGATTGTCAGCCTCTCAACATGCATACACTAAAGGCAAATCAGTTGATACTGCCCTACACTCGCTTGTATGCTCCATCGAAATCCCTTCACCATAAGGAATTCACTATGGTAGCCTTCCTGGACATCGAGGGAGCCTTCAACAATGTCTACCCATCCTCTATCATCAGTGCACTGGTAAATCTTGGCGTGGATAAGGGACTCTGTAGATTGATTTACCAACTGCTCGTCAGTAGAGTTATCATATCAAAGCTGGGTTCTACCACAGCCACCAGACTTGCCAGCAGAGGAACACCACAAGGTGGAGTTCTATCTCCCCTGCTATGGAACATCGTAGTCAACGAACTACTTTTGTCGTTAGATAAGGCAGTGTGCAAGGTGATAGCCTATGCGGATGATATTGCTGTGGCTTTCTCGGATAAATGTCCATCAGTGCTAAGGGATCTCTTACAGCATGCTCTCTCAAAACTTTCGGCGTGGACCAAAGTCAACGGATTGGGCATTAATGCTTCCAAAACGGAAATCGTCCTCTTCACACGTAAATATAGTATCCCCTCGATCGACCCCCTACCATTAACGGCACCATTTGCAACTTCTCGGAGTCTGCTAAATATCTGGGGCTCATCCTAGATAAGAGACTAAACTGGAAGCCGAACATAATGGAGCGTACCCGCAAGGCGACGCTCTCTACATTTGTAAAAGAGCTTTAGGGAAGAAATGGGGTCTCCAACCTCATATGATCCACTGGATCTACACAACCGTCGTTAGACCCATTCTGTTGTATGGAGTGCATGTCTGGTGGCCAATACTAGACAAAGCCATACACTACAATCTCATTAGGAAAGTTCAACGTCAAGCTTGCATTTGCATAGGAGGTGCTCTGAGAACCACACCCTCAGATGCACTGGACGTTATAATGAACCTATCCCCAATCGACATTTTCGGCAAACAACTAGCAAAGAATACGGCTATCCGTCTTACAGCCTCTTCCCAGTGGACCAACAATTCATTTGGCCACTCCACTATACTAAGTTCTTCTAACTTCCCCACGAGAATTCTGGACCATACCACACCCCTTTACTTCCCTGATAGACTTTTTAAAACCCTTATTCCAGATAGAGACTTCTGGAATGATAATCCCAAACCTTTTGCAGGTTCCCTGCACTTTTTCACGGATGGGTCTAAAACCCAGGAGGGGGTGGGTAGTGGTGTTTTCTCTGATGAACTAAATATAAGTCTCTCCTTTCGCTTACCCGACTACTGTAGTGTGTTTCAGGCGGAGATTATGGCGATTAGTGAAGCGCTGTCTTGGCTCAAATGGAATGTAATATCCGCTCGTGATATTTGCATTTTCACTGACAGCCAGGCAGCCATCAGAGCCCTAGAATTGGTCTCTACGAACTCTAAGACTGTAATAGACTGCCGCTCATCTTTAGACAAGATGGCCGACCAGTTCAACATTTGCCTGTGCTGGGTGCCAGGACATAGAGACATTCCAGGCAACTGCAAAGCAGATGAACTTGCCAAGCTCGCAACTTCACAGACATTACTTCCCAAACACAGGGCCCTTACTTTGTATTGCTACTCTAATATGAAATTACTCGAATTCGCAAAATCGGTACTCTCTAACTCTAATAGCAAAGTCGCATTTTCGAAAATCGAGTAGTGTTGGGTTGCCAACTTCGACACTCTTTGTTTTCGCAAAATTGGTACTCTCTATTGCTTAAATCAATGTCAGAACCACTCGAATTCGCATAGTTTTGTTCGATGATGGGTTGGTTGTCGAATGATGAACAAAGCAAATATTTATTTGTATATGATAACAAACGTGAAAACTTTTCTCAATAGAATCTGTTACTAAAACACTTAAATATTACCCATTTAATGCCAAATGCTTTTGGGTGAAAAATGTTATATGCATTATGTGTTTTTTTTCTATTTGTTTTATAAATTTTTATAATTATAAATAATTTATAAATAATGTGTTATAACTCAGTTGAATAAGTACAGGTATAGTAAAGAAACTGTTTTCACGTTTTGCAGTGCGGTAATGTTTTCAAATATTTGGTTCTAAGGGACAACCTAAATTATATGCATGAAATATAGATACTATCAATTTTCAAAATTGTTTGTATTTATATTTTCCATTACTTATTTATTACTAGTCACAGTTTTTACAATGTTTATAGTGTCCCTTCGAATTGGATGCCAGTAGCCTTCCGCTGCCAAGAACTTCAACTGCAGCCAATTTGATCATATGTATGTATGTATTTTGGCACTGCAGTTCGTCGACAACAACCTGCCAATTCATGCTTTATGCTATTTTAAACAAGCATTAATGTAACCTCACATAGACAAAAGACTTCTGAAATTATAGACAAACATAAATATAAACACGGTATACTTTTGCAAACATTTTTTTTACCTCTCAGTATTGTCTACATTATGTACCACCTGTCGACGTTCAATTCTACTAGCCGCAATATTTTCTTCATTAAACCACTATTCAACACTCTCTTATTACTTTATATTAATTATTTTCACATTTTAGGCCCAATTTCATTTAATAAAGCCAAAACACATTAACTTTTAAGAAATAAAATTGTTCTCTGCTTGAATTTGAACTGTCATTTTAATTTTTTTCCTTCGAAGTTAAAATTCGAAATTAGCAAATTGTTGGATGCAATTGGCAACAGTAGCACTCGATTCTACTTTCATACAGAGTACCGATTAGAAGTAGAATCGCAAAGCATTTTCGCATATTTGTGCTATTTGAATATCGATACAGAGTAAGGGCCCAGTAGCTTGGGTATGCCCCTCACAACTTGCAAATTGTTGCTCTCATTAGAGGCAACTCGTGAAATAGATAACAGATGGGCGAGTGGCACTTCGTGTCACACCTCCAGGATAATCTGGCCTAGGCTAGATTCCAAAAGATCTAAGGATTTAATATCTCTTCACAGATCGAATATAAGCTCTATCGTCGGTGTCATCACAGGACACTGCCTCATAGGAAACCATGCCATCAGACTAGGTGTCCCGGCTAATGATTTCTGTAGAAGCTGCCTAGATGAGGAGGAAGTGGAAAGCGTCCCACACCTCCTATGCTCCTGTCCGGCCCTGGCGTCTATTCGACGCCAATATCTAGGGGCCTACTTTTTTGATGACTTGGGTGAACTTAGTACGGTTTCCATTAATAATCTACTTCGCTTCATTATAGGCTCCAAATGGTTTCCCTCGGACAACTTATTGGTTTGATCCCGATCAAACCATGTGGCAGCACAATGGATCAACTCTGGTCTAGGTGCACACACAGAAAAGCCACATCTCACCTAACCTAACCTAAGGTTTCCAAATCCATGGTTCTAAGGTACAACCTGAATTCTTCTTCTTCTTAGGGCGCTACAGTCCGAGGTGGACCTGGGCTTCACTCAACATGCCTCTCCAGCCAGCACGATCTTTCGCCAGCTGTCTCCAGTTTCGCACACCAAGCCGGCCGAGGTCCCTCGACTTGTGTGCGCCACTTTGTATGTGGACGTCCTCTGTTGCGTTGTCCCAAAGGCTCAGAGTCGAAGACTCTTCGGGCCGATCTAAGTTGTCCATACGCTCTACATAGCCTATCCATCTTAGGCGTTGTACTCGTAGACGCCTGGCTAGACTCATGCCGCTGTACAGCCCATATAGTTCTTTATAAACGTCGGAGATAAAAAAGTGTGACAGACACGACGGACGAACGGACGGACGGACATACCGAAATTATAAAGATTCCAGTTTTGTAGACGGAACCTTATAAACATCCTCTTTTGCCAATTTTAGACAATTGCGTTTAAAACTGTTTTTGGGTTTCTACAATTGACCCTGAGTGGAATTGATTTCTAGGACTACAAGTGCTAGACCTTAGGAATTAGCATCAAATGTTTGACTTAAAGTGGAATCAACTGCCTGGTGGATATGGATTTTTTTTGCTTGAACGAAAGCAGACAACTCGGTAAAGTCGCAGTTCCTTGGATTAGTTTTGGTATAAGTAGATAGGACCCTATATTTGCATAAACTTAAAAAAACTAAGGCAATTTACGAAACCACTTAAGAAGACGGCAGTTAGTAAGTCTTAACACAAAGTTTATGCGCTGAAAAACATTCCCAATTGCACATTAATTGGCTTACAGCGGAAGAGTAGGCATAGGGAAACAAAGAAATCTCCCAATACCGCATGCATCTGAACTTGGAGTTCGTCCACAAATTTAATGTAAAATAATTTAATAGAATTTATTTTCAATTTATATGAAATAGCCGCCTATTTCACACACAAAATTTGATAAACCTTCAGTGGTAAAACTGGGCAATAGAACTTCATCTCCTTCGGGGAATTAATCAAAAATTTATAATTAAATTCTGCGAAAGTTCATGGGGAATCGAAAGTTATGGCGCCAGAAGCTTCATGGTGACCGATGGTCTTTTTCCAGCCTCTTTTCCTTCATGCAAAAACCGCTTTTTATAGTAAACAAGTTTTAATCGTGTGAATCAGAGCGTTGTTGTTGCGAACATATTGTACGGTGGCATTTTCGGAGAATATTATGCCCTTTGTCCTCTTTGAAAACTTACTTATCTGTGCACATAATGTAGTTGACAATGTCATCGTTTTGTTTTTGTGTGAAGAAAACGCAATTACGCTTGCTATTCGCCAAAAGGAAGCGTTTACCGAAAAAAGTTATGCGTTTGGTCCAATAGCCCAGGGATTTCCGCTCATATATTATGTATCTATGCATTTATATGAATTTAGAATTGTCGTCTCAAGTGGCAGTAATAGCATCTAATTAGTAGTCATCGATGCGACCCGGCTCATTACAGATGTGATAAAGCAGAGATTTTACAGATTGTGTAAAACTTTTAAAATGTTTCGATTTTTTTAGATCTTTAAGGGCTTTGAATAAGAAATGGAAGGGGTGGACGTTTTCGGAGACGAAATCTTAAAAAATGAGGCATCTATACTTGTGAGACAATGCAACAGAAGAAAAAAGCGGAGATAAAAGCAATTCTCGAATCACTGTCCTGGCTTAAGTGGAATGTAATACTCGTACACGCCTGTGGTATTTGCGTATAGACGGGTGCCATAAAAGCCCTTGAACTAGTCTCTCTAAACTCTAAAGTAAGAATAAGCTGCCGCTCCTTTCTTTGACAAGATGACCGAACAGTTTAAGTCTTTCGTGCGAGTGGGACTCTCGTATGCTTTACCTCCTTAAATTAGATAGAAATAGGTTCTCAAAATTTCATGGTGACACGCTGTTCGTTTAAAGAAAATTCAGTATAGGAACATCAAGCAGTTGCCATTATAACTAACGAGTGTTTCACTCTGAGTATCTAGTTTCCTTATATTTTTGTACAGTCCTGAGTGTATCTGGGCTTCAAGCTAATTGTCTCTAACTATGAACACCAACTTAGTTATGCTTTTCCATTTGTGTGCGCCAGGTTAATAGTGGGGGTCTTCTGTTGCATTGTCCCACCAGTATAGATGCCTCATTTTTTTAGGTTCCGTCTACAAAAACTTAAAACCCTTCCGTTTCTAAGTGTTTAAAAAACTAAAAAAATCACAAAAACTTGGCTTCAATGAGTGCTTTCATTTGAAACCATTCATAATGGTTTAGGAGATGTTGGCCAAAAACGGTAAAACATCGACATGCGAATTATGAAGATGGAAAACGTAGTCTTGTAGGTCTCATCGAATGCATTAAAAAGCTATATATATATCAAAATATCGATTTATTTGCAAGTTTCGAGATATAAAGGATTTAAAATTTCAAAGATTATCATTTTTACACAAGAAATTTATGCAGAGATCGACCAATCGAAACTCACATTCATTTCAACCCCTAAATGCCAGAGTTGTAAAAGAATGCATTAATTTGCGAATGCATTCTTAGAATTTGAAGTCAGTTTCGGTTTTTTTATCGATGCAATCAAAACTAAAAAAGGACAGTCACCATTCTTTTGAAATCATTGACTGGTGCATTCAATATTTAGCAATTATAGAATCGATATCATTGATGCAAGTCAATTGAATTCACTTAATTTGACTTGAATTCAGCAGTGAATTCACTTTAAAGCAGTTGAAGTCAGTGATTTAAACTTTAAATCAGTTGAATTCAGTGATTTCAAATTTAAATCAGTTGAAGTCAGTGATTTCAATAGAATTTATTTGAATTCATTTAAAGTCTGTGGGTTCTCATCACAACATTATTTGGCTATAATACAAACAGAAGTAGAAAAAATTACCATAGGCAAGACGTTGAGCCACCATAAATATGTTTTTAATTTATTTGTCTAAGTATACATAATAATAAGCAGTTTTTTTTCATTTTATTCTAGTAAGTAATAATAAACTAAATAACAACTCAACTTAAACAAATAAAATGATATTCTACGAATTAAACATTTTAAATTTCCTCAATTTTATTAACTTTTAATAACACCAACCGTTCAAACCAACTTGCAAAAGAAAACAATCTTTCTCCGGCGGCTGACGAAGGTAATGGTGTGTTATATTTAAGAGATTTTTTTTTTTAAATTTGGGTAAGGATCCAGCATTTTGAAGTCTGTTGCAGGATCGGCCAGATATGCATATAACTCATCAGATTCTGTGGTATCAAAATTATTAGAGTTTTCCAATAATTGATATGGAATACAAAATATTATGTATAACAATGTTAATATATTCTTTAAATTGTATAAAAACATATTCATACCCGCAAGTGAAAAGTCAAAAAAAGAAAGTTCAGTACCAACTAAAGTCAAATGAATTCAAATTATTTTCGTTGAATTCATAGACTTCAAAAGAGTTTATGTGAATTCACTGCTGACTTCAACTAACATACAGTGAATTAAATTTTTTTTTTCAAAAGAATGCAATCATTTGGCTTAATTCAAAGATTGTAAAAAATTGAATGCATTAGTCACTGAGCTCTAAAGAATGGTGACTTATAGTTTTATTAAATCGCAGTCATTTTCACCAAAGAGACTTCAAATCATTTTGGATGAATTCAATAGAATTACGATCTCTAAAGATTTAATTCTTTTACAACTCTGCTAAATGCCCAACAGCAATATGCACACAGCAGGCACGAGCAGCGATTGGGTATGATGGGGATTTTCTATGCTAGATAAAGTCTGATGGAGATATTTGTATATGAATGTATTGATGTTTGTTTGTTTGAAGTAGTAATGTTAATAGTTGATTTGGGTTGGAGTTAGAAGAAATTTAACAGTTTGAATTCGTCGCCTGATATTCAGAAATTATTCTTTCAAAAAATATTTGTGGGACGGAAACTTCACCGAGCGATAATCGCACTTGCCCAGTTTATTTATAGCATTTTATCGTCACGATTTTGAGACGTGCGATAGCTCACGCTCCGAACAGCTGAAAGGGTTCCCCTCCAAGCTGATGTGATGAAATACATGGTGTTTACATGAACGGAAGAAGGCAAGAGTATCGAAAACAAAGCATTTGATTGTCCATAAGTTGGAAGCAAATGGTTTCGTCCTCCTTCAAAGTTAATTTTCCGGTGAAGAATGAAGTTCTTATCCCATCCGGTTCCATTTTCGACACACAGCAATTCATGCCTATGTGATTTTGAAAAGGTAATAAGTCATACAAAAGCTCCCTTGATAATTTGAAATTTAAAAAAAATATGTATTTTGTGCACCGGTAATTCATAATTTCAATCCTCTGTCATCTCATGGCCAGAGTCCCAAAGGATTCACATACTCCCATATCAAAAATGGGAATAACTTTTTTATGACAATTGGATGCCTAATATGCTCAGCCACGCACTAAACGTGTGCGTATGCATACTCTAAGGGTGTCGCGCAATAATCGTAAAGGTAGAAAACGATATATTCGCAAAACATTTACACGACACATAAAAACAAACGACTCTGTTGCTTTCCAGGCGAACACATATCAACGGTTTCAGCGGAGGCACATTGGATGGTATACGAACCTTGTTCGGTGAGCGTTGTGTCACCGTCATAGACGTGGAAGGTTTGGTTTAAGGCGGTTCTCATTCCTCACCAACAAAAAGGGATGGCAAAATCTAATTTAACTCATTTGTATGTACATATCTTCCAGTGAACGCACCAAAAAAGCCAAAGCAATCGACCTGACAATCCCTACGCAAGAGGCCATTTTGCTGCCACATCGATTGTATCAATATTATTATAGGCCATTTATTTGTCGTTGGTGTAATGAAAGTGGGTGGCGGGCGTTTGATAAGTGGTTTTATCGCTTTATGCTTTTGAATATTTTATCGCAGTCAATTTGGTGATTCCAGATTTCAAGATTGATCCAAAAAGGAGGGGGTATGAATAATATTTCGGAGAATGCAACCTTTTTCTGTATAACAATTTTCATTTTATTTTAACACACATTTTTAATTCAATTCAGTTGTACTCATATAACAGAAAAAATGCCTAAATTTCTAATTTGTTACATTTCCAATTTGAAACAAATTCTAATTCTTTTTCTTTCTGCGCATACTCTAAGTTAAACTTAATCTTATAATCCCTTTCTAATAATAACTAGTTAATCTGCAGATTAACGACCCTGCATCCGTTAAAGTTCTTTGCTTGAATAAAACATTCGAATTAATTTGAATGATAGATTTTAATTGTTTTTTAACTGTAGTAGAAACAACGAATATTTTGAGAATTTAAAATTTAAGTGGCTGCTTACAAACGACTAGGCAAACCAACTGGGCAGGCAAAACTTTCTGTGTGTGAAACACACGAATCGGTAAATGCTTTCTTTTAAATTCGTATTTTTCATGAATGGCGGATAAAAACAACTTTTGCTTAGGTGCAGTAGCAATGTTTGCATGTAGCACTATATGTATGCAGTGAAAGTGCATTTACTCGCCCGTGTAATCAATTTTCTTAAAACGCCACGCAGTCGAGTGAGGTGAGGTGTTACTCGATCACCGATCACCAGAAAATGAGGAAAGCACGTCGAAAACGGAACGAAAAGGGATGAAAACAAGCAAGCTTCACCCGAAAATTCATTTTGAAAATTAATTTTCGGATGAGGAAGGCTTCTTTCGGAGAATCCAACCCATCTCCCTCTCGCTTATGAAAATCGTATATTGTGTCTCGGGCAATGCTGCCTTTTTTCGCTTATGTAATCATCCACTGACTCCGTGTTGCTCACATTATGAATAAATTGGGCAAAGGCGAATTATACAAGCGTGGAGAAGGTTCAATTGCATAAATTAGGCATAAAATGTCCGGTGACGCTATCCGTAGGTCATGTTAACATTACCCATCATCTGAAGAAGATATGTAAGTGTTGTTGAAAATTATGCTGGTAGACTATCGGTTAGGTTAGTTAAGGATTTTCTTTAAGTATTTTTTCACACAAATTTTTAGTTTGTGGGGTTGTAAGCTTACTTGCCCGCCCATTACCACTCAGTCTTATAAAAAACCAATTTTTTGTACCTATTAATTATACAGTAAACTTAATCGAACCTTCATAATTCGAAAACTTCTTTTCCCCTTCGTTAAATCGAATTTACATCTCATCTCATCTCATCTCATCTCATCAGTGACCCGCATGTTCCACTAAAGGGGTCGCAGGGGGAACGCACGCACGAGAGATCTCCAGGTCACTCGATCCTCCGCTATCGACTCTAACCCATCAGGAGTTATGCCCAAGCGCAACCAGGTGATGGTCCAAACATCACGTTCTGGGTCTACCAAGCGGTCGCCTACCTGATAAAATCGAATTCAAGGCACGCTTCGAAAGTCGTGGTGATGGGGGCATTCATGCCACGATACCAAACCATCGAAGTACAGCCCTTTCCGTTCGAAGAAGCAGTTGCCCAACATTGAGTTCCTCACGCACTGCCATGTTTCTTACCCTATCCCGGCGAGTAATTCCCACAACAGCACGAAGAAATTTCATCTCGGCAGCTTGTATTCGAGTTCTTTTTCTTTCGCTCATTACTTCGAATTTACTATTGTGCAAAATAACTTGAAAACGTTTCTAATTCGAAAATGATGGCTTTTTACCTCTATAATTGGAAGTCAAGTTTATTTGTTTTTTTTCAAACCAGTTCTGTCCGTAACTTCAAAAGAAGCAAAATTAACACTTACAAAACTACGCCAATTTTTAAAGAGGACAGATGTCGATGATATCTTTAAACACAATCGAAAACTCCCCGAACTGAGCTTGTTTGCACTCGATAACTCAAAAAAAATTACAGATTCTTGCATTAAAACATTATTTGCTCTAAGGAGCATTACTTAAATGTTTGCCCTGGTCCAATGAAGTTCGAATTATCGAGAGTTCACTGTATGTACATTGAATGGTCGAGTGTGTTTTTGAACATCATCAATTTGTCTCAAACTTTTTTCTTCTATCCATAATTCTATTATTACAGCCGAGTCTCGATAATTCGTACCCCAACGGACCAAGCATTTTATATGAATTGCTGCAATTTTTTCAAGGGACCGAGTCTTTGATACGAATTACCGCGAGCTACGAATTATCGCGATTCCACTGTAATTCCTTCATTTCAACATTTATTTTTTGACTCACTTGTGTTTAGTTTGGTTACTCTTTCGCGGTAAGGAGAAGATTGAACGTTAAAAAAGTTTATGGAATAAGAGTTCTTGGAAATGGTAACGGTATATTTAAAAAAAGCAAAAAGGAGTACCGTGGAGTAGTGGTTAAGTGCGTCGACTCCTACGCTCGAAGTCTGGCTTCGATTCCTGAAAAAACACCTTTGATATTTTCATGGCTCCACTTCTTTCGAGTCACTGCGAATGCTCAGAGAGTATAACTGTCTAGAAGAAGCTTCTTAAACTCGCCATTCGGACGGAGTCGGTATTAAACTGTAGGCCCCTCCACTCGGGAGAGAACAATAGCACGCACCCCATGGGTGATTGCTGAGAAGCTAGGCCCAGTTTTACCTCGGACTGCAGTGCCGCCAGTATTATTAATATGTTAATTATTATTCAAAAATGTGTTACTTTAGGTGGACTATGTGACTAGTAACTTGTTGTACACACAGTGTGGTTCCTAAAGCGTTTCGCTTAGTTTTTATTTATTGAATAAATAATAAACATTGCATGAATTCAATTCTATCGCCAAAGAACATACTCCTTACCTGACTGTAAAGTAATTGTATTTAAAAGTGCAATCGAGAAAACATTTCTATCTGCAACTTTTCAGCATTTAATAATCTGCTTTCCTTCCTCGTCTACAATAACTATCTTTTGAGGCTGCCCATTCACCTGTATAAAACTGTCGAAGCCGTCTGTTTGTAGGCAGTTTAATATCAGGTTAAGGTTGTCGAAGAAGTATTCAACGGCGACCCATTTGGATGCAAAATCATTTCCGCTTTGAAGGAGCAAATAAGCAGAGAAAAACTTTTATATCCTGTAAATCCCACATCTGTGCAAAAACTGGATTAAGTCAACTATTATTTATCCCTAGCCAAGACTGCAAAGGAATGAGATCCGTTTCACCACCCACCTCATTGCAAACATCGCAGCGTTGAAGTCGAGTTAGGTAATTTAAAAGGATGCTTACTTCGAATAAAAAGGTGGAAATCTGTGATGAAAATTTCGTCCTTATTACCTAACTTGTCATCATTGCCTTTGTCGTCGCTCTTGAGTTGAATAAGTTGTTCGGATACAAGTAAACGTGTGCGTGTTTTAAAGACAAAGTTTGCGTTTGCCGAAGCAAGAGATTGAAAGATAGACAGAAACGCTGAGGATTCAAATGGGTGCTGAGGTGTTGGATGGGAATGAAAAGTGTGCTATGCGTGGGGTGCTGTGGATTTTAATGTCGTTGTTTGTATGCCATTGGCATTTCGTATGCCTTCGAATGCTGACTCAAAGTCAACAAACAAATATTCTGGATTTTGATAAATGCCCTGCGTTCCATCACGAAGAGGTTAAATCGGGGGGTGAATAGACTCCTTTGGGTACAAGTATGTTTGTCGTAGGATTACAGTTGAGAGATGGTGGTGTATAAATTCAACCATATTAAAGTCATCTGTCATATTGACAGCCACGGATGGAAATTGAGATCTTGTAAGTGGTGGCATATATCCTGAGAAAATGTTTCACAAAGTTTACGACTTTTAAAAGATTAATGCCAAAGCTTTTGTGTAAGTGGGTTACGGAGGATGAGCAGGGATAACTAGGAACATAAGGTTGACTTTGTAAACTTCATTTGTCACATTTGAGAAACAGTTTATCATGATTTAGGGAGTATAAAGTATTACAACATTTAGTGGTAGCAAGCTAGACTTTTATTCAGAGGAAGAGAAACATGGTTCATTTACATATTTTAACGATGAGAGAATTGACGAACATTTTGTTTGGATTTTATCAGTGAATGAAGTATTTTGGGGAATCTGTTTTATTCGTCCACATAACCCTCCAATTGGTTTTGTACTATTTTGTGCCCCAACATGTGCATATAAATTGTTTTATAGATTATTTTCACCTTTCAAACTGACAGACGATTTTAACAGGAAAGTGGTCTAATATCATCGGTTCTTGTCTTAGTTCACTATTCGCGATTTGATCAAAAGGAGATGTCTATGGACCATTTTTTTAAATCATAGGTTATTTGACACTGACATCTGTTTTCCGATTGAAATCTTGACAGAAAGTCAGTATCATACCTCCACGGAACGGAATGCGTCGTTTTACGCTTGAACAACGTTGAGTGTTGAAAACTTATTTTCAAAGTGAATGCTGCGTAGCCCAAACAGTGCGTTTTTTGAAAAGAAATTTTAGCCAAAATGCAGCACCCACCGCGACTGCTTTATGCAAGTTAGTGCAAAAAGTTCGTGAGACAAATATGCTAGTGTACAACTCTCATGGTCTCCGTCATTATACGGTACGCAGAGATAGGAATATGGCTGCTATGGCCGAGAGTGTGAGACTCTATTCGCGAACATCAATTTGCCATCGATCTCAACAACTCAACATCGGATTAGTCTGAGGAGAGTTCTGCACAAAGATCTTGGATTATTCACTTACAAGGTCCAATTAACACAGCAATTGCTTCGTTATCGCTTCGTAGTTTGGGCCTTAGATGAGCTTGAATTGGATAACGATTTTGGGCGAAAAATCATCTTTTCTGACGAGGCGCATTTTCATCCCGGCGGCTACGTTAACAAAAATTAACTGTGCAAGTGCGAGTTGTACTCGCACGGGGAAGGTTCCGTCGCATAATATTGATGGGTGATTTCTGAATATCAAACAACGTTTCCAAACTATTTCAGTGTGGAGTGGTCGAACACAGTATGAAATTTATGTGTGAAAATGAAAATATTTATCATTTTAAATCTTCGTAATCTCAAAATTTCAACATGAATTGATGTTTTGAAATTTATCATTTCATAATGCTTACGCTGAGGTCTTCAAAACTGCGTTTTCAGATGTCGATGGTTGACCGTTTTTGGTCAATATCTCGAAAACCATTAAGGCCAGAATGCTTGAAATTGTTTTAAATGAAAGTACTCAATGAAGCCAAGTTTTTGTGATTCTTTTAGATTTTTAAATACTTTGGTTTAGAAACGCATTAAAAAAATCTTTGGAGCTCCATATTTTCCAAACGGTAGTTTGGATGAAAATCTGTTGAAGCAAGATCTGTCGATTGATATATAAGTCGATGGGGTGCGACAGTGTTTCAAAATTAATGGCAACTTCACCTGTACTGGAGCCACCTCCAAATGGCCCACTTTTTAAATTTGGTTGCATAGGCAATGACATCTCGGCCTGAAGTACCTAATTCCAAAATTTCATGCCGATATCTTTATAAACTTCGGAGATAAAAAAGTGTAACAGACATGACGGACGGACGGACGGACACGCCGAAATTATAAAGGTTCCGTTTTTGTAGACGGAACCTTAAAAATTGCAGCATCTGGGGCTCGGAAAACCCACACGTTATTATCGACAAGCCAATGCATCCACAGAGAGTGACTGCTTGGTGCGGATTGTGGAGTGGTGGCATCATTGGACCATTTTTCTTCGAAAATGAGGCTGGGAACAATGTTTCGGTCAATGCTGGGCGTATCAGAGCCCGACTTTTTTTTACCGAAATTGAAAACATGGATTTGGACGACCTCTGGTTCACGGAAGATGGCGCGTCATGCCACACAGTCGATGCCACAATCGATCTTTTGCGCACCAAATTCCCAAATCGTGTTATCAGCCGTCTTGGCGATGTCAAGAGCTACGATTTGACCCTTGTCGTTGTCCACTTCAAGCTGGTCTAAGGCCCAAACTGCGAAGCGATAACGAAGTGGATGGTCGCGCAGCCTTCAATTGGACCTTGTAAGTGAATAATCCGAGATCTTTGTGCAGAACTCTCCTCAGACTAATGCGATGTTGAGCTGTTGAGATCGATGGTAAGTTGATGTTCGTGAATTGAGTCTCACACTCTCGGCCATAGCAGCCACATTCTCATCTGTGCGCACTGTTCGACGACGGGGACCATGAGTGTTGTCCACTAGCATACCTGTCTCACGAACATTTTCAACAAAATTGCGTACAGCATTAGCGGTGGGTGCTTCATTTTGGCTAAAACTTCTTTAAAAAAAACGCAATGTTTGGGCTACACAGCACTCACTTTGGAAATAAGTTTTCAGTATTTCCCGACGTTGTTCAAGCGTAAAGCAGCTCTTTTCGTTCCGCGGAGGTATGATAGTGACTTTCTGTCAAGATTTGGAGCGGGAGCTGCTTCCCGTGTCAAAATTAAATAAAAAAACACTAGATGGCCCACCCTGTATAACCGAAACTACACATATTTACATTACTAGCGTTGGAAGTGCGCACATTTAGTTCAAATTCTAGCTTCTTAAATATCGCGAAATCTATTTGTCCAATATTTCCTTTGAAGATCTGCAAATCATTCATGCTTCCCTTCCTAAGTTGGGAGTGTGTGAAAGTTGCAATATGTATAACCAAACTACCATAACTTTCTTATTGAAGAAATACGAAAATTCAACCTGCGGATTTGAAAAACTTACACAGTCCCCTTCTGTGGAAGTTGGTCATGAGAACGTAACGCAAGCAACAAACTTCGGAACATAGAATATTTTGTAGTAAACTAAACCACAATTTCAAAGTAAATACATATTAAATTAAAGGGGCAATTACTCAATTTATGCAGCTCATATATCGTTTCATCGGAAGATGCCTCATTCTAAGAAATTTTTGTATGAGACACTTTTGTGTTATCTCACAACAATTAGCTTATATTCATATGAACATATTGTACATTAGCCTTGGGTTGAATGTTTTATTTCACTACACCAGAAGAATTAAGTTGTTCTTGTATTAAATTACTGATTTTATCAAATTGAAGTTAGCCTTTTGTGTTTAAGACTTTAAAATTATAAGCAGTTTGATATTTTTCCTACAAAAAAATCAATGTTGATCAGGCTAAGTCGAAAGAAACACTTAAGAAGTAGGTCACTGTAGAAATGTTCAAAACATTTCACATGGTGCCTGGCATGCTCAACATTCTGTGCTCTAGGCAGAAGAAGGGAGGAATTGAAAGACATCTATGACATTTTTTACTTGATTGTGTGCCTTAATTAGGATCGGATAAGTTAGGACGTGGATATCTTCATTAGATCAACAGAGGCCTTTCTGCAACCAAATGGGCACGAGGAAAGATTGGCCAATCACACGCTCTATGATATCAAAACTTCAGCTTTCTATGAATCTCTTTGTTGATAAGTGCCTCTCCAAAGTCGCCGAGGTTATCAATGAGATAGGGTCCAAAGTGCAATTGTCTTAATAACGCCAAAGCCGGACAAGTACATAAGACGATTATCTCCTTTTCTTCTTCATCCAAGCAGTTTCTGCAGAAATCGTGAGAGAAGAGTCCAAATCTTTCGGCAAGCGCACCCATTAGGTGATGGTGATTCCAACCATACTATAATTATTTGATTTTTATAAAAATCAAAAAGCGGTCTATACGGTCAGAACAGTGTGTTCAAGAGGTGTTCAAGAAACCAATTTCAAGGATTTAAAGACTGCCTGACTATACGTGAAAATGCAAATATCCCGAGCGGATGTTATATTCCTCCCAAACCATGGGCGCCGTGGCAAAGCAACAGTTTGTCAAAAAAAACTGTTGACGGCTCTATCACTTTCGAGTCACTGACAAAGCTCAAAAAGTATAAATGTCTAGAAAAAGCTTCTCAATCTCGCCGTTCGGAGTTCGCATTACACTGTAAGTCCCCTCCACTCGTGAGAGAACAACAGCACGCACCCCATGGGTGATTGCTTAGAAGGTCCAAGTTCCCCTCCGATTGTAGCGCCACTATTATTATTATTTTGTCCGTTTTCGGGAATTTTTTCCTCGGAGAAAGTATGTAATTCGTGGGCACCGTGGCCGTGTGGGTTTGTACGTCGACCCATACTAGACTCTCAAGTCTAGGTTCAAGACAATGTTCAGACAAACATTTTTTGAAAAAAAAATATTCACGGCTCCGCCTCTTTCGAGTTGCTGATAATGCTCAAAGAGTACATATAACTGTCTTTTATAAATATGGAATTGAGTAAATAAACGTTGCCTAATTCCCTAATTCCCTCATCATCATGAGTGAACATTTTATCATTTCAATGAGTTTTGCAAACTTCGAAATAAATGAAAACCTGATGGTGCAAGCGGGGTGGTATGGTATGGTATGGTATGGTGGGTATAATATCTTTTCCCAACCCTGGTGTAATACTGTTTTACGAGTTAGCAAAGATGCTTGTGGTCTAGCGTTGGCATGGTGGAGCCTTGAGTTTAACACCAAAGCCATACAAATTTCATTATTCAATTAATGCCTTAATACTAAATTCTTTATTCTACATTACATTTTATGACACTGACTCCTACCTGGTTTACTGTTTGGGGAAGTTTGCTATTGCCAATGCTTACGCATCTGTCTGGACCAACGATGTCCTGGAAGCCCAACATCATGGAGCTAATTAAGAAAGCAGTGGTATTGCTGTAAAAAAAACAAAAAGCAATGTAAATGGGGCTTAAAGCCTAGAATAGCATAGTGGCTGTATACCGTATCCGTAGTCAGACCAATTCTATTGTATGGAGTTGCAGTATGGTGGACCGCTCTTAGCACAGCCGTCAACCGCAATCTTCTTAACCGCGTGCAAAGATCTGCAAGCATATGCATCAGTGCTAAGGGTGAAACCATCCGAAGCACTAAATGTTATACTACATCTTCCTCCACTCGACTTGTTTGCTAGACAAGTAGCAGCTTGCACAGCGGTAAGTCTCAGAACACTACACTTGTGGAATACAGGTCATTCCACCATTCTAGATAAGCTCGAGTTTCTACCGCACGACACCAACTTCCTACTGCCTCATCTCGTCTTTGAGAAAAACTTCTCTACCAGCATACCCTCCAGGTCCGACTGGTAGTCTGACACTCAGACGCTGGACGGTTCTCTGCGTATTTTCACAGATGGATCCAAGACGGACGAGGGAGTAGGATTAGGTGTCTACTCCAAGAATCTCAATTTCAATATATCCCTCCACCTTCTAGTATTCCGTATTCCAGGCCGAGACTATGACAATAAAAGAAGCTTTGTCCTAGCTTAAGAACAATGTGATATCCAAGAAGGACATCACCATCTGTACAGACAGCCAGCAGCAATCAAATCCCTGAGCTCCGTCATTTTCTTCTCTAAGACCTCCCTGAATTGCTGCCAATTTCTTAACGAGATGGCTGAGCATTTTAATATTGACCTCATGTGGATGCCGGGACACAGCGACATTACAGGGAATTGTAAAGCCGATGATCTCG
The DNA here is from genome assembly GCA_930367185.1 of Myathropa florea. Taxonomy (NCBI): domain Eukaryota; kingdom Metazoa; phylum Arthropoda; class Insecta; order Diptera; family Syrphidae; genus Myathropa; species Myathropa florea. The sequence continues at coordinate 25,210,549 of OV884005.1, read as the reverse complement.
CCAGGCGCGGAACGGTTTCCACAAACCTTCCTAGTGGAGAACCTCCGCCCATGCCATTCGCTACAGCTAAACTTTTTTTAAAGAATCATACTAACTAACACCAACTTAAGATGGTCAGATGGCACTAAGTGACTCATCACAAAGCAAGTTTGGCCTAAACTTGACCTAAAACGTTCACTCTATCTTCTTAGAATGAACAGGTCATCTCTAAGAATTCTCATCGTGGTTATCAAAGGACACAGTGCCATTGGCACTCACGCCTTAAGAATGGGACTACCTCATAACAACTTCTGCAGTAGCTGTAGAGACGAGGAGGAATAGAAAAGCATAACGCATCTCCTCTGCAATTGTAGCGCTCTATCCTCCCGCAGGAAGAAACATATTGGAGGATACTTCTTCAACGACTTGAGCGGATTGCACAACGTTGGCATTCATCAAATAAAAAGCTTCGTAGCAAGCACCAAATGGTTTTTTGTATAGGTGACATCCGATTCGCGTGGTGTCACAATAGGCCTAATTTGGCCTAAGTGTGTCTGCTATCTGCAGTCAGCCACTTTAACCTAACCTACCTAACGAGGTAAAGGGACTTTCATTAAGCTTCTTATCTTTGAATTGCCTTCAGCACGCGACGCGAAATTCGCCAAGTTGTGGTCTGCGAAATTTCTTGTGAGCGACGCGAATTCGACTGCCTCAGATTCTGCTGCTACTCTCACGGGCAGCGGCGATGTTTTCTACAGATCTTGCGTTTCGTCGACCTGCGGGTGTTGGTTTATCGTTTACTGAAGCAGTGGACTCAAATTTATCAATCACACTGCGAATAGCCCGGTAGGACGATTATGGCGACCGTCAAATTGGCGAAGTGCGCGGAACGTTGCCCGAACAGAACACCCATTTTGATGAAACAATTTTATTCTTTGCACGTGTTGTTGAACGCTATGTCCGTCCATGGTGATTTAACAGACAGAATAAATGACAGCCAATTTGACAGATGCAGCTTCAACAATATGGCCGCAGTCAACTGTCAAAGCTCGGAAGTCCCTATTGGAAGACCCTATACTTGTTTGTGTTGGCGGTCTCCAGCTCTGACATAACCCCGTTTCTTACCATTTGCTAATTCTGTTTACAATCTACATCTGAATTGATCTTTTGTTTCATTGGAACCACCCCAAAGTAAACAACATTTTTGTGCTGCCACAAAATTGATAGCATCACAATCTACAATATAAACAATTAATAAAATGTTAACCAGTTTTATAACTTCGTGACTGGCTTAAAATGGCTGACAACTGAATTTAATTGCTTTACGAATTTCCGACTTCAGAATTACTAAATTGAATACAATTTCAAGCTATCAGTGAACTAAAACTGGCTTCATATAGCTAATTGAGAATTAATTCGAGCATCTGAGTTTTGCAAGACACCATTCCCTCTAATGTACGCATATTTTGTGACATACACTCTATGGTTTTTAACAATTTGATCACGTCTTCTAATATCTAATAACTTAGTGATAAGTCAAGCATTTTTGAAAAGACAAACATCGACATCAAGTTAAATGATTTCCCCTAAATTCGAATATAATCTCTCATTTGTAGACGCCTACAAATTGGGAAATACGTTAATCCACCCTTAGCGCGTATTCAAATTTCAAAAGGAGATAAGTTTGTGAGTAAATATACTTAAACGCTTCCGGCATTAGGACTGCTAAAATAAATTACCAACGATATCGATTAGCCTAGAAGAGATACCAAACTGAGTGTACACGCAGCTTTGAGTTTCTCCGCCTTCAACGGTTTCGACTTGTGCTTTTAAAGGCAGACAACAACGGTTGTTGGCTCGTGCCTGATTTCAAATAAATTTTCATCCAAAAATCCTTTAATCAGTTGTACGTGCAGTGAAAGGTCTTTTGTGTAAGGAACAAACGTTAAGCAGTACCTACTTCTCCGCCTAGGGGCATAATGAGGTATCATGCCATCTACTCTTTGTTCATAGCAGGGAATTTTGCAAACTTTGTGTATTCAGCACCTACAAGAAGAGATAGGGAGCCTCAAGGGCCTTTACGCTGTATAATTCATTGGGGCATTGGAACAATTTTATGGCGCCAATTGGGCTAACAATATACAGGCCTTAACAGCGACGAGTTATGCATTACGTACGTGACTTTGAAATATGATTATTCTTCGCAGTAAAATAACTATTTTCAGCTTCTTGTCATCCTATGCTCTGGGACACAAATAAGTGGATGTGCATTTGGAAACGGTTCGGTTTTGAAAATAAATCGTGTAAGTGGTGTGTGTATGTTTAGTCGTCTTTGAATTTTACTGTTTTCTTTTTTACCCTTTTGAACTGCGAAGGTGAAAATATACTGCGATGAATCCTTGAACAACATCTCATTTTCCCAATTCAACGTTTGGAGACGTCACCTATTCCGGTATCAACATTTGTTGATGTCAGTTCTTTTCTGAAATAATTTGTTGGAATTCTAAAAATGTTATTAGTAAAAGTATGAGTTTTTTTGTGTTCCCCCAAAATACACTCGTTACGCATGACATGATTACGGTGCCGTGAACTAACTCCATAATGGTGTTAATTCACGTTTAAATGCGAATTAACGCCATAATCCACGTATGGCTTTAATTAATTTCAAATTAGAACTAAAGTCATCAATTAAATTGAACTAACGCCATATGGTGTTAGGCCACAATCGAATGTGAACAATGCCATACAATGTTTTTGAGCATTTGTAAAATATTTAAATATAATTGGCTATTTCACTTTAAATTTTCATTATAATTTCCTGCTTTTATTTTTTTACATACACATAGTGTGTCATATACAGCCTTGGCCAAATCTTGTTGTCTTTGCTCCCAAGTCACTAAGTTGTGGAAGTAATTTGGATTGGGATTTATGGTTTTCGGCGACACTATTTGAGGTTGTAAACGATTTTTATTTATTCCTCTCATTTCATTAATTTCATTTCTTTGCTTAAAGGGTGCCTAATAAATTTGGTCATGGCTGTATGTACATATATAAAGGGTGGGTCATCTAGTGTTTTTTAAAAAATCATGTTATTTTGATACTGGCAGCTGTTTCCCGCTCGAAATCTTGACAAAATCATGCCTACACTTACGCGGAGGTCGCTTTACGCTTGAACAACGTCGGGAAACACTGAAAACTTATTTCCAAAGTGAGTGCTGTGCAGACCAAACAGTGCGTGTTTTGAAAAGTAGTTTTGGCCATGACTGCTGTATGCAAGTTTGTGCGAATAGTTCGTGAGATTGGTATGCAAGTGGGGAACACTCATGGTCCCCGTCGTCGAACAGTGCGCACAGATGAGAATGTGGCTGCTGTGGCCGAAAGTATGAGACCCAATTCACGAACATCAATTTCCCATCAATCTAAACAGCTCAACATTTCACGCACTAGCCTGAGGAGAACTCTGCACAAAGATTTCGGATTCTTTACTTATAAGGTCCAATTGACTCAGCAATTGAAGACGCGCGACCATCCGCTTCGTTATTGCATCGCAGTTTGGGCCTTAGAGCAGCTAGAGAAGCTTGAAGTGGACAACGATTTTTGGCGAAAAACCTTTTTTTCTGATGAGGCGCATTTTCAAAATTGCCGAAGCTGGGGCTTGGAAAACTCGCACGTTGTAGTCGAGAAGCCAATGCATCCACAGAGAGTGACAGTTTAGTGCGGATTGTGAAGTGGTGGCATCATCGGACTATTTTTCTTCGCAAATGAGGCTGGGAATAACGTTTTGGTCAACGGTGGGCGTTACAGAGCCATGTTAACCAAATTTTTTTACTGAAATTGAAGACATGGACTTGAACGATCTCTGGTTCATACTGGATGGTTCACACAGTCTACGCCACAATCGATCTTTTGCGCACCAAATTCCCAAATCGTGTTATCAGCCGTCTTGGCGATGTCAATTGACCGCCTCGGATTTGACCCTTGCGATTTGACCCGTTTGGACTTTTTTTGTGGGGAACACGTGAAGGGCCTACGTTATGCTAACAATTCTGAAACGATTCAAGCACTTAAGGCCAATATACAATGTCCATCCAAGCAATCCGTGAGCAACGCCCCGAAACCATCAACAAGGTCTTGGAAAATTGGGGTGACAGAATGCGCTGCTGCGAAGCCAGCTGAGGCAGCCCCTTGAACGACGTTGTATTTTATAATTAATGGGAATGGTTGTTCTTATTAATAAAGAAACAATACTTGTTTTAATTTTGTTCATTTTATTTTTTTTTATTTTTAAAAAGAAACTTGTATGTGGCTCACCCTGTTTGCACACATAAAAAGTTGCATAGGTATAGGTGGCATGCTGCCCTCCTGCAATCCCCTTGCCGTACCACATGTTTGATTTGAAGTAGGTGCGAGGTTGAATGTATTAAATGCTTTTTTTTATATTCGTGACGTATAAGTATAATATGTTAGTTGGTTAGACTATTTTATTTCGAAAAAAATGAATGCTTGCAATATTTATTATTATAACTTAGTCCATATGGTTTGGCCTAGAGGCCATCTACTAGATTGACATTTAAAAGAAAATTTACGTTAAATACATATATAAATTAAAAATAGATGCTGTTTGTACTTTTATGTAATGTTCTAATTATTTAAAAACTTCCTTCAATTATGCAGTTCTTGTAGCGCAATGCGTTGACTGAATAGTTGTAGAGTAAGTCCCAACCTCTGCCACCATTCAAGATATTCATTGTGTCTCAGCGCCGAAGAAGTTACTGCGGACCTCCTTAAGTGTAGGGCATTTCGCGATGTGTTACACATCTTCACGCTCTCTGAGATTACACAGGTCGCATAAAACTCTCAGGAAGCTCAGGGCGATGTTTCCTCTCATTTTAAAAATCGTACTTATTTTTTCTACTGAGTAGCTGTTCAAAAAATACGTCCTTTCTTGTAGGTTGTGATTCATTTTGCTGTAGTACGCTCTGTATTGGGAAGACTGAGCTTCATTCATAAATTTGTTAAAAATCCTGTGATCAGTTTTCTGAAGCAAGGTGTTTAGTTTTTGTTTTAAAGATTCCTGTTGTTCGCTTGGTGTAAAATTTAAAATGTTATCTGCAATCATTAGTGCCAGGATATTGGTTCCACAGAGATTTATTCCACCTTTAACTTCATCCGTTATGTCATTTATATATAGGATACACAGGAATGTACTAAGCACGCAACCTGACGTTGATGCCCATTGAGACCTCGAACTCCTCTGATAAATGGCTACCATCCCAGATACATGATTTATTTTTACTGTACATAGCTCTTAAAACATTAACGACTTGCGACGAGATATAACTTATAGAAAAGCATTTCTCGCGGGATGGAGTCAAAGGCTGCACGAAAATCCACGAAGAATGCGTATAATTTTTTGAGTTTAATTTTGCAAATCTCTGCAACATTTATTAGTGCCTTCGAAAACTAGCTTGGAGCTTCTTTAAACATTTTTTATCTTCCAACCACTTCGAGATTCTATTAAAGAGCGCACTGGCAAACAACTTAGCAGATGTGTTTAAGAAAGATATTCCTCTGTTATAAGTATAATAATAATAATAATGGCGGCGCTACAGTCCGAGGTGGTCTTGGGGCCTGGCTTCTCAGCATCCACTCGTGTTGAGCGTGCTATTGTTTTCTCACGAGTGGATGGGACCTACAGTTTAATGCCGACTATGAACGGCGAGATTGAGAAGCTATTTCTAGACAGTTAAATTCTTTGAGCATTGTCAGTGACTCGAAAAAGGTGGAGCCGTGAAAAAATGTTGGGTGTTTTTTTCGAGATTCGAACTCGAGTGTAGGAGTCGACGCAACTACCTACCCACTACTCCACGGCGTCCATATGAGTATAAAGAAACTAAATTAAAACAATCTCAAATGCGAATTAACAAATGCGTTAGTTCATATGGCCTTCGTTCATGAGACCGATTAAACCGTAGAATACGCACCTGTAATCGTAACCGTGGTAATGAAAATTAGTAATGAAGTAATATGAAGTAATATGATGAAGTGATATCTTGTGATAGTTGTGGAATGTACACACGTATCATGAGACATGTATGTGCTAAGCACATCCTAAGGCAGTATGACACATAATGCCAGATTCCCCCATTTATCCTTACAGCAAATTAATAAGATCGTAACACACCTCCAATCTATGCAGTTCTGAGAAGTTATTCAACTTCATTTCTCAAATACAATAATTATATCTGAAATGTTATTTATTATAATTGCGAATTATGCATTATTATGTGAAGCTTATAATAATCGTTTCCTCTGTAATCCTCATTTCTTTTTTCTGAATCTGGATATTTTTATGACATTAATTAAATGAATTATGTAAGTTATCAGGTGTGTTGGCATTATCACACATACACACGTATTCCTCATTTGTTTTTTTCTAAGCACTGCTAATTGGAAAATCTGGAAATTATTGAATGTTATGTGATGTAATTGCATAACTTCTGTGAAACGGTGATATTACGATACGATACTAATTGAATGTACTTCCAGTTAATTATTGTGACATGTGAATATTTCGTATTCATGGTAACAACGTCTGAAATAATTCGACGCAATATTATTTGATATTAGCAGTCTACAGCCTTCAGGATTTCAAAGCCTTGATAAGCGAGCCAGGTAGTAACCTACTTCTAATGAAATTTCATGGTCTTCCGAAGGAAAACCAGCACGCGCTTCTGTGATGAGGAGTCTACATCATCAATTCTCACCTCATAATCACAGAATAGCTGTCACCTGATCCGAGTAAAGGCGGGACAGTGGCAGAGGAAGTGCTCTGCAGTGTCATCGTCTTCTCCAGAGGCGTCGCAGAGGGTTTCATCACTTAGGCCAAGCACACTTGGGTGTTTGGCGAAGGTGTAGTGGCCCGTTAGTACGATGGAAAAGTGTTTGCAGTCTTTTCTGTTAAGAGATGAAAGAAAGGCGCGGATTTCTTACATACGTTGGGGAGCATGCGCTTGGTCTGTCTACACCCTGGAGAGTCATGCCACCTGCGGTTGTGCTCTCGAGAGGTCCAACCATCGATGGAAGCAATAACCAAGGACGCAGGCAGTCCTAGCGTAGGTTCAGGTCTTGAGAGAACCTCCTCGGATCCTAGTAAGTTCATCGGCGATCTCATTTCCTGTGATCCCGTGCTGACCCGGGACCCAGACAAGTCTTAGCGAATTTAAGCTGCCGATCAAATTCAAAGAAGAAGACTTGCATTCCTGAACTGATTAAGTGCCTGCCACAAATTCGAGGGGTCCCAGGTTCGAATCCCAGTGAAATCGAATCTGGTCCAGTCACCATTTGGTTTCCTGGAAGTGGTTAAAGGGTTGAGCAAGGCCTTAAGCACAGCTTGTCTGTCGCTACAGACACAGATACATCGCCCCTTCCACCTGTTCTTCACAATATAGTTCGTGGCCATTAGGATCGCATAAGTTTCCGCTTGAAAAACCGACGCAAATTTTCCTAACGAGGTGTGCAGTCTAAAATTGTCGCTCTCCACGAAGGCACGAGCACCAGATACTTCATTGGTTTTGGAGCCGTCTGTGAAGATTCGACTACATTCCTTTCCTGCCTCAGATTCTGGCTAGAGCCAAGCCTGAGTGCAGGAAAAGTTGACTTTGTATGTTCGTCGCCTCTAGAGTATATGTGACCGTGCGTCAGACGGCATATCCATAAGACTGGGGTTAAAGGAAATGCGATGCGCTAGGTCATCGAAACTCCAGTGGGAGTTGTACCAAAAACCACTTCTTTTAAAACGGAAGATGGCCTTGAGAGTACACCCCATGATGTGGATATTTAGGGGATAAAAATCGATTAGTTCAGAGACAACTAACAGCCTCGTATACGGATGAATCTACTTTTACCCAAGGAAACGAAAAAAGGACAATGACTTGTATCGTGAGGTCCTTGAACAGGCCACATGCGTCGATGAACTCGCAAGGCTGAACTGTTACGGACTAGAGGAAGATCACCATCAGTTGACGTCGGAAGGCTACAATCTGGTGGAAAACGAGGGCAAAATGAAGTATGTACATACATATATGCTGTTATCGAGAAAGGACGCTGTAAACAAAACAACAGAGAAAAAGCGCACAGAACTCTTGCCAACCGCTGTTTTTTGGGCTCAGAAAACAATGGAGTAGTAAAGAACTCTCTCGAAAGACAAAGACCTTGAACATATAAGACATTGACCATTTTAGTCCTGTTTTACGATGGGCAGATGGGCAATAATGAAAGCGGGTGAAAAAGCCGTTGATTTTTGCGAGAGAAAAATTCTGCTTGCTGATTTTTGTTCCTGTTTGCGTAAATGACAATTGGAAAAGAAGATTCAACCACGAACTATACGCGTCTATGGATCAATCGCCTAAGATGGCTAGGTCTTGTAAAGCGGCTGGACAGTTTATTACCGTCTCGAAAACTCTTCGACACCAGAGGACATCCACGTTTAAAGTGGTGCACACAAGTAGAGAAAGTTCTCAACTAACTTGGTGTGCGCTAGTGGAGACAGTGGGCGAAAGATTGTGCTAGCTTGAGAGGCTTGTTGGTTGAGCTTCAGGTTCACTCCGGGCTGTAGCACCGAAAGTAGCAGATAGACATATTAAAAAAAATAAAGTGAAGTTGACCCAGCCTTATGCCGACTCCAAATAGCGAAGTTTCAGACAATCTTTTTTATAGTTATACTCTTTGAGCATTGTGCCGTGGAATAGCAAAATGGTTTTTGTGTCGGAAGTAGTTTAGCGATAAACATAAAATACAAGACGACTAGATGACGCAGTTGGTTAAGTGCCTAAGTTACAGTGGTCCCAGTTTCGAAACCCAGTGAAATCAAAGTTAATCAAGCTTTTATCCGGTTTTTGAAATCTTTTCCAGTAATCATTTCAAATTAACGGCACTATCACTGGAGCTGTCGATCAGTGGTAGTAGTCTGACTGTGGGTATCACAATGGACCAACATGGTCTTAGTGTGCTGGTGAATTCACTAGCAGAACCCTAACCTGACCTAACCTAAGCATAAAATACGGGCATTTTATAAAACAGCCAAGATCAGCCAGAGTTCTTCAAGGCTGGCGGCAATGTTCTGGTAGGGAGCATGCACTAGATCATTTGTAAAATTTGGCAAATGACGACTGGCATGCCCGACGACTGGAATATCAGATCCATGTGTCTCATCTACAGGAAAGGCCATCCAGCCTCCTATCGAGGTATATCCCTGCTCAATGTTGTGTACAAGATCAGCGTATTGTGTGAGAGTCTAAAGCCGTTTTCCACCGCGCTAATCGTCGCGGCAAATCGTCTATAGACCAGATCTTCACACTAAGGCAAATCTTTAAAAAGACCAGAGAGTTCCAGGCCGATACGCACCACCTTTTCATTGATTTCAAAGCCGTATACGAGCATTCATCGCAAAGAATTATACGATGCGATGGCACCACACTAAAGGACACGCGACACACCGTGCAGTTCGGTTCAAAGACCTCTGAACCATATAAAACCTGCACCGGATTTCGGCAAGGAGATGCGCTATCGCGTGATTTCTTTAATCTGGTGCTGGTGCACTACCATAAACATGACAGACGCTATCTTCTACAAATCTCCCCAATTGCTAGGTTATGCTGATGATATCGACAACAGCGCATGTTACCAGCGTGCCGTTGTAGAAGCTTTTACGGCGATTGAAGAAGAGGCGAAACGAGCTGATCTAAGAGAAAATGAGAACAAAACAAAATGAATGCTGTCAAGTACAAATCGATCCGTCGCTCACCACCTGGGATAAAACATCACGATCGACAGCTACAATTTTGAGGTAGTAAAGGAGTTTACCTCGAGGCAAATGCAAATTTCACAAATGACATCCTGGTGGAGATCCGACGTATAATAGCCTTTGACAACAGTTGTTATTTCCGTTTGTCTAAGCAGCTAGTGTCAAAACTTTTAACTCGAAGAACCAAAATCGTACTCTACAAAACCCTTGTTCTGCCAGTCCTGCTTTATGGAGCCGAATGCTGGACACTAAGCAAAACTGCAGAGCTGATTCTTAGTGCCTTCGAAAGAAAAATTCCACGTCGGATATATGGTCCTATCTGCGAGGAAGGTGATTAGAGGATAAGGCATAGCCGCGAACTCTATAGGCTGTACCAAGATGTGGACGTAGTCCGAGAGGCAAAAATCCGTCGACTACATTGGCTCGGTCACATGGAGCATATGGACAACTGTTGTCTACGTATTTTTAGCAAATCTGTTGCCTCTGTAAGATTTAGTATTTAAGAATATGCAATGAAGTAGAACGCGAAGAGTTACATGGGCACCCGACGAGTTTGGTGCCAGCTGAATTTTTGCCGTGGTGAACGGAAAGAGTTAGAGTGAGAGTGAGAGCAAATGGACGTTTTTTTTCGCAGTGCTGAGCAATTAAAGTCTTTTAAATTATTTTCTAATAGTTTCGTGTCAATATATTTTTCATAAATTATAAAATTGAATGGACATATATGTATGAACACTATAAAAAAGGTGGCAAATAATATTAGATTATGCCAAAGTGCAATAAATGTGGTACGGCTATCCGGTCTGAATCCGGTATAAGATGTGAATGAGTGTGCAACAGAGTATATCATTCTAGCTTGAGATGCTCTGGGTTAGATGATTATGCATCAGGTATCATAGGCACAAATGAGATGGTCAAATTTATATGCCCAGAGTGTATATTATACATTCAAAATGTGGATTTGGTGGTAAAGAAGATGCAGGTCAGTGTTGAAACAAATACACAATCCTTAGCGGCATATAAGCTGGAATTCGTTAATTCGCTTCGTCAAAATGAAGGTGAAATAAAAACTCTTCTGGAGGCAATTGAAATGAGGTACATGGAAAGACTAAACGAATTGAAGAAAAAACAGAAAATCTGGGAGAAAAGTGTAAAAGAATTTGAGAAAATTCACATAATGGCGGAAAACTTTAAAAGAGAGGGAGAAAAAATATGCAACGAAGATAAAGAAAACAATGAAAATGTTTATAAAGAGGTAAAACAACTTGTTGGAAATAAACAAACTTCGGTGGCGGGAAATCAAATGTCATTCTCTGAAATAGTTAAAAAGACAAATGACATTACCAAACCAACAGTGGTTCCAAAAGAAAAGAACTACCACTTATTGTCAAACCTAAAATAAAACAGAATAGTAATAAAACAAGGACGCCGTGGCGTAGTGGGTAGGTGCGTCGACTCCTACGCTCGAGGTCGTCGGTTCGAATCTCGAAAAAAAAACATCAAACATTTTTTCATGGCTCCACCTCTTTCGCGCCACTGACAATGCTCAAAGAGTATACCTGTCTAGAAAAAGCTTCTCAATCTCACCGTTCGGACTCGGCATTAAACTGTAGGTCCCCTTCGCTCGTGACAAAAACAATAGCACGCACAACACGAGTGGTTGCTGAGAAGCTAGGCCCAGGTCCACCTCGGACTGTAGCGCCGCCATTATTATTATTATTAGTAATAAAACAAGAGAAGACTTAAATAATAAGATGGATCCAAAAAAACTTTAGAATATCTAATATCCAAAATTCACATAATGGAATCGTGGTCATTGAAAGTGAAGGAGTAGAAGACAGAGCTAAACTAAAAAGTACGAGTGAAGAAAATATTGGAGATAAATACGAAATAAAAGTGCCAACTAAATTGAAACCGCGTATTATTATTTCGAACATGAGATTCAGATCAGATGAAGGTGATATTATAGAAAAAATACAAAGCTAAAATGAGGCATTTGCAAACAGCGCGTTAAAGTTAATCAAATATTATGTGGAAAATAAAATAAATAGTACATCGAAATACATAGCTATCATAAAAATAGATGCAGAATCATTCCCGAAAATAATAGAAATGGGTAAGATCAATGTAGGTTGGGAACGATGTAAGGTCTATGGTGGTGTGGATATAATGAGATGCTTAAAATGTAAGGGATTTAATCATAAATCAACAGAATGTAAAGTAACCGAGGAGACGTGCTTGAATTGTTTGGATAATCATAAAACGTATGAATACAATAAAGAAGCAATCATAAAATGTATAAACTGTTGTCGTGCAAATCAAAACTTAAAGTTGAGCCTTATGAAAACCACTCAACGCTAAGCAAATTGTGCCCAGTTTACTTAAATAAACTCGAAGTAAAAAAAAAAACGAATTGGATACTAGCAACCAAATACATTAAACGGAATCTACTTAAATATACAAGGACTAACAGGAAATTTTGAAGTTCTGGAGGAATTAGTACATAAACATAAGTTTGATTTCGTGGTACTAAGTGAAACACATATAACGGGTGATATTAAAACAAATTAATATAATTGTTGTAACAAAATTAAGTATTCGAATTTTTCCCAATAAATGAATTTATTTAAAAATTCCTAAAAAAAAATAATATTAATATTTATTACATTATGAATTCAAATTATTACTTTAGTTTCTTATTATAATTCAGGCTTCTCTTTCAATATTTCGACATTTAAATAAAAAAATAAAAACCGCGTGGGTATCAAAGGCGACAGCTGGATGTCATTCTTCGGGTCTTACGGCGTTGCCAGATCGATCGCAACACTCCCCCCCAGTATGTCCTCTCGGTCCTACTTCTTTATCCTTTGGGGATCGAACATCAAGCACGGCGATGTTCGTAGCTGGTCGCTCATACACTCCTGTGACAGTCTTAATAAATGCACTTCTCACTCTTCCGTCAGCACCAGATTTGACAGCAACCACTCTTCCCTTTGGCCAACAGAGTCTGGGGTTATCAGGATCCACGATAAAAACGATGTCATCCACTTCGATAGGTTTTACTTCTTCAAACCATTTACAGCGACGAGTTATGACAGGAAGATATTCGGTGACCCATCGTCTCCAAAAGGCGTTTGCAAATTGTTGGGTGTTAATCCAACTTCTCCTAAGTTGAATGGCTTCGTCTCCGTTCTGTGCTAATGGCTTCGCACCATTGGAGCTTCCAAGAAGGAAGTGGTTAGGTGTCAGGGCTTCGTCTTCTTCGTGATGTAGTGGAATGTACGTGAGTGGTCTAGAATTGACAATCATTTCGACCTCCATTAGCATACCCCGTAGAATTTCATCTGTCGGATTGCGTGACGGCATTATTCTATAGAGTACGTCCTTGACAGACCGCACCAAGCGCTCCCAAGCGCCACCCATATGAGGTGAGCTTGGCGGTATAAAACGCCACTTCATGGAAGGACTTGTAAATGTTCTGGTTAATTCATTTTGGTCGACTAAGTTAAAAGCTTCGCTTAGCTCTCGTTCTGCGCCTTTGAAATTTGTTCCATTGTCGCTCCAGAGTTCAATGGGACTTCCACGTCTCGCAACAAAGTCCTTATAGCAATGATGCAGGAATCTGTTGAAAGTGAGTGCGCCACCTCTATGTGTATTGCTGTTGTCGTCAAACACGTTAATAATACCCCATACCTCTTTTCACTGCTACGACGTATGGCAACTGAAAGAGGCCCAAAATAATCCACTCCAACATACGAGAAGGGGCGTAAAAATGAAGCGAGGCGTACAGGTGGAAGACAAGACATCTTTGGAGGAGAAGGTTTGGCATCCCGATTCTTGAAATATTGACATAGCCTCCGTACTTTATGAAGAACAGTTCGAAGACGTGGGATCCAAAATTTTTGGCGTATCTCATTGACAACAGTTTCATGGTTGCAATGATAGTATTTTGAATGATAATCATCGACGATTAAATGCGTAATACGATGAGATCTTGGCAAAATTATAGGATCTTCTCTGTCTTGAATATTCACCCGTGCTCCAAGACGTAGCAGACCTTCTGAATCCAAATAGGGTGAAAGCTTGGAAATGAAGCTGTTTTTTTTCAGACCACGTCCTCTCGATAATCGTAGAACCTCGTCCATGAATTCGTCCCGTTGAGCTTTTTTAAAAAGGACAATCTCAGCAAGTCGTATTTCACCTTGACAGACTGGGTGACGTTTCAAAGTTTTCATTTTCAACTTCGGATTTTGTTTAAGCTTTGTGCGTTCCGCTGTCTTTTCTTTCCAAAATAGACCCAAGTTGATAACAGTAGACATCACATTTTGCATTCTTGTCCAAGATGAAAAGCGCTCTGTTTTAATGGATATGGTGCATTCATCAAGCATGTTGTCTTTGCCATGATACCCGACATATTGAGCGCGGAGCTCTTCATTTGTCCTTTCCGAATTTTTGTCGTGTTCTTTTGGCCAGTCGCTTTCATTCAACTTTAGAAAGGCAGGACCATTTAACCATCGACTATCTTTGGAAAAATCAGGTTTACGTTGCCACTTGGTAGCTTCATCAGCCACGTTTTCTGTTGTTGGAATCCATCTCCATTCAGATACTTCTGACAATTCCAATATCTCGCTTATACGAAAGGCCACAAATTGTTTGTAACGTCGGTGATCTGAACGCAGCCAAGAGAGTACAGTACGCGAATCGGACCAAAACGTTTGTTTTTTGGTTTTAATTGAATGTGTGGCTAAAACGTTTTTGGATAACCTGGCTCCAATGACGGCAGCTTGCAGTTCAAGTCTTGGTATACACATTAGCTTTAATGGAGCTACGCGTGTCTTACTCCCCAATAAAACACAATCCACCAATGTTCCATCGGAACACCGTAGATAGCTTACAGCTGCATAACCGTCTTTACTGGCGTCTACAAACGTATGTATGTCAAACTGCGGAGTGCATTCAAATTTTGTTTTTATGTAGCATCTTGGGATCTACATAGCGCAGACCTCTGGTAGTAAACGGAGCCAATGCAGCCAGTTTGTGTATTCGTTATCATGAATAAGGTCGTCCCAGGCACAACCAGATCGCCAAATGTGACATAGAAAGCCAAAAGTCCAAGTGGGTCGAAAATGGTCATCAACAAGCTGAGAACTTCTCTTTTGGTGGGCCTTTTCTGTCTATGAAGCACATCTTCATTATCATACCGATTTGAAATTTTGAAAGTAAAGCAGTCATCATATGTGGACCACCACATGCCGAGCACCTTCTCGGTACCAAGTTCTCGTTCAGGACCTAAACGAATTTCATTCACAGATTGAGCCTCGAGCGCTTTCAAAACCGTGGTTGAATTCGGAACCCAGTTTCGTATTTGAAATCCACCTTGAGAATGGACGAAATAAACGTCACGTGCTAATTGTATTGCCTCTTCTTCAGTATCGACGCTATCCAACATATCGTCTACGTAGTGATTCTGTTGGATACTTTGCACTGCTCTCGGAAAACGACCTTGGAACTCACTGGCATTCAAGTTTTTGATGTATTCAGCACAGCTTGGGGAGCAAGTGGCCCCAAATGTCATAACCAACATAACATATCTCGTCGGCTCTAAAGCGCCCGGTTCTAACCAAAGAAAGCGCTGATAATTTTGGTCTTTCATGCGAATCCTTACCTGATGGTACATTTCGGCAATATCTCCTCCAATTGCTATCCTTCTTTGACGGAACTTACGAATAGCAGACACCATTGGCGTCAAGTGGTCTGGGCCTTTTACAAGCATGCTGTTCAGGGATATGCCATCAACCTTCGCGGCAGCGTCCCAGACCAATCTCAACTTCCCGGGTTTATTTGGGTTAAGAACGGGAAAGATTGGCAGATACCAACAATTTTTTTCATGTATTTCGCTTGGGTATAACTTTCTCGCATATCCCTTGATCAGATATTCTTCAATTTTTGATTTAACCATTGACCCTAAGGTTGGATCTCGTGTTAACTTTGTTTGAAGGCACTTAGCACGTCTTAACGCCATGGGAAAACTATCAGGATGAGAAGTGTCTTCACGTTTCCAAAGAAGACCTGTCTGGAAGCGATTGCTCTTCGAGTAACTTTTCGTAGTTGGTTATAGGCATCTTGATCGTCTTTCGACATTTTTAAATCTTTGCTGTAGTCGATATCTACATTGTCTAGACAAATGTAATTTCTTACGATCTCTAGTAGCTCATTGTTTACGGAAATCTCACAATCGCAAGTATGAAAAACACCAGAAGATGATTCAATATTAGAGATATTGTTACCTGCTTGCCCCTTCACGGTCCAACCAAGACGGGTTTTTTCTGCTACTGGCTCGTGGTCTTCACCTTCCTTTGATATAAGGTTAACTCCAAGTCGACAATTGTTAAGCCCTATTAATAGCTTCGGCGCAGCATTAAAGTAGGATTTCAAGGGAATGCCTTTCAGATACGCATATTGAGCTTGAAGCGGCTTGGCGTCTAACGTCTGCAATGGTAAATCCAGATTTTTTACAGTGTGGACATCTTTCAATGGAAATTTTTTTGAATCATTGGATTCCGATATTTCTAGATCCAGGATCATGGAGTCGTCCTCGTAGCGATGAGTGTTTGACGTCCAACGAAGACAAAGAGGTTGTGGAACACCTTTGAGGTTCAATTCATTAACCAGGTCCTCATCAACTAGAGTCAACGATGATCCTTCGTCCAAGAAGGCGAACGTGGCAATCTTAATTCCTTTCCCATGAGGTGTTATCGGTCGAAAGAGAATCCGAAATTGTCTTTCCGAATGCGTGTTCATGCTTGAAGGGAATGACGTTCCATTAATTGATGACTCTTTGTGTAGAATGGGATGGTGAAAGATATTACACATGTTCAAGCCACATGTAGACCTTACAGAACATGCCATAGGAAGATGACGTTTAAGACATCTTCTACAAAGTTTGTTCTGTCTCACTAACTTCCACTTATCTGCTCTACTAAGATTCAAAAATACTTCGCATCTTTCAACATTGGTGCAACCACCACTGCAAATAACACAGGATTTAGCGCCACCAATATCTGATTGCTGAGTATGAGTGTTAAGCGTTCCACGTCGACGTGTTTTGCTTGAAGTACTAGGGACCATAACGATGTTCGCACCCTGAGCTAGTTGCAGCAGCCACTTGCTAAAATCTTCAATCGTGCAATTGGTCAAAGTAAGTTTGTGCATTCCCCAAAAGGGTCCTAGCAGTCCAGGAAGTTTAGACACCAGTTCTTGTTGCAACTCTGGATGGCATAAATGACTCACTAAACCGAAGGCTTTCATAGTAGCGCATATATTTTGTACTTCAAGCGCAAAATCTACTATCGTTTCCGGACGGTTTTCTCTAGGAGCTGGCATTTCTCTTATTTGCGACAGTAGAGCGTCAATTATAAGCTCCGGTCTTCCAAACTTCATACGCAATGTTGATATTATTTGCGGCACACAGGAATCATGTAATAACAGGTTTTTAACAGCCTTGCGTGCTTTCCCTTCCAAAGATTGTCTTAAACGAAGTAGGTTCTTTGGATCTGAAAATCCACACAATTCTGTTGTCTGCTCGAACGTTGCCAAAAATAATGGCCATTCTTCTGGGTCTCCTTCAAACTTGGGAAGTTCCTTACAAATTCCCTTTCGAGCCGCAAGTTGTTCACGGGTAATCCGACGAACAGAATTTAACTCTGTATTGGATGTGAAGACATTTTGTTTTTCCTGCATAGAACTAGTTGCACCCGCTGGAAGCATACCTGGAAGCCAATAAGCAGTATTCGTGGTCGTTGATTGGGAGGAAGTTTTCATCTCCAATTTCACCAGCTTTTCTAGAATAAGCTTCAAGAGTGGATCTTGTTGTCCGCCATGTCCGTCATGGGCAGATCCTGTTGTGGAACTCCATCAGCATTCGTTGGAAGCGCAGTCGACAATAGAAGCGGAATTGTGTTTGTATTCTTCACGAACGCGAAACGAATTAAATGTGGTGTTTTTGACCACCTCTCAACTTGAACACGTGCTTGATTTTCATGGCCTCCTTCCTCTTCGTCCCATGACGAAGATTGATTTTCCTGTTCATCTATTTGAACCGCGAGATCCATCTTCTTGCGTAGTAAATCTTCCCTTTTTTGAATTATCAACTCCTTCTGCTCAAGTATTAGCTGTTGTTCTCGTAGAAGGTCCATTTCGACATTTAATTGCTGAATGCTCTTTGAAGAGGCCTTTGAGCTCTGCGAACGAGGACGTTTATCGGGAGTAGGTGCATCATCATTCTCATGAGCACACTCACCCGTTGATTGCTGCACTCCGACATTTAAACATTCATCATTAGGGTAACCATTTCCACTCGTACCATTTGCATCGTTGGAATTCACATTGGCCACTGAAAGAGCGCCGTCCGCACGTTCCGTATCACATACTGCATCTCCTTGTGGTTGCATCGAAGCATTGAGATCTGATAAGGAAGATTCGGGAACGAGTACCCTTTCTACTTCATTACCGAGAGAAGCGCGACGTTCAGGCAATACTTTCCCAGCTGAAAGGGTATCCAATGTCTTTTTCTCAGCACTTTGTGCCCGCTGTAGTGCACTAGATGGTAGTTTTGAACAATGTAGGCATCGCCACGAACGATTAGCTATTGAAGAAGTCACCCCAACACACAAGAAGTGATACCATCCATCGCATACGTCGCAGCAAACCATCCGAATATCATCTTCTTTGCTGCACAAAGGGCAGCTAAAAGTCTTCGGCTTAGTCGAACCTTTCTTTGTCTTAGGAGCCATAAAGAATTTTTAAAGATGTTGTAAGAAAATTAAGTATTCGAATTTTTCCCAATAAATGAATTTATTTAAAAATTCCTAAAAAAAAAATAATATTAATATTTATTACATTATGAATTCAAATTATTACTTTAGTTTCTTATTATAATTCAGGCTTCTCTTTCAATATTTCGACATTTAAATAAAAAAATAAAAACCGCGTGGGTATCAAAGGCGACAGCTGGATGTCATTCTTCGGGTCTTACGGCTTTGCCAGATCGATCGCAACAATAATCTTATAAATTATAAAACATTTCACTGTTTATCAAATTCGAGACATACAGGAGGGGTATCCATATATGTAAATAAAAAAATTAAAGCAGTTGAAATGAGAGCACATTCAATTCAAGAAGTATGAAAATTAATGCTGGAATATTATTAACCTATATCGATCGGATAAAATGAGGGTTGTTGAATTCACTACCGTTTTGAACGAATTTATTGAAGCTAACTTGAATTTTGACGAAAATTTCTTTATAGTGGGTGATTTTAATATAAACTTCAACTGTGATAGTATAGATAAGAGAAGAATAGGTGCAGACGTATTATGCAATTTTGGACTCCGACAGCTAGTAAGTGATTGTACTAGAAATACGATATCCACATCTACCTTAATAGATTATGTACTGAGCAATTATGTATCAAACATTAAAGTACAAATTAATATGGACTGGATAATATCGGATCATGAAACAATTAAAATAAATTTATATACAAATATGAGAAGGAAGAAATTGCAAAATATAAGTTACCTCAGATTCGAGAAAATTAATTTCTCAAGGGAGTTAAGAAGAACTGTTTTCTCCGATATTATTAATAGTACTACTACTCTGGATATGTCACTCAAATTCAAAAAACTCTTGGAAATATGTTTAAATAGTTTTAAAAAATGTTTTATACCAAAGGCATATTATGTGGAATGGTTTAATGAAGAGCTAAGACAATTGAAAAATAGAAAAATATATTTGTATAAAATAAATGCATTGTCCCAAACTGAAGATAGCTGGAATAGATATAGGGTGGCCCGTAATACCTATAAAAGCAAATGTGCTGAAATTAAACAAAAAAAAAGAGAAGTCTGGTAATCAGAAGGACATGTGGGGAATAATAAACAAATATGTGTTGTGTAAGGATTATAATGAAATCTGTGAAATTGAATTTATTGACACAAAAATTGATAATAAGCTGGAAATAGCAAATAAATTAAATTAATTTTTCATCAATAGTATAGCAGATATAAATCAAAATATACCGTATTTTCTTTACAGTGACAGTATAATACCTTCTAATCGTAATTTTGTATTTAAGTATATAACCATGGATGAAATGGAAAAAATAATTAAAACTATAAACAAAAAAAAGGACTCCACTGGAATGAATATCAACATGATGTTGGAGTGCGAAGAAGATATTTTCCCAATATTACTTAAAATAATAAATACCTCATTGAGTGAAGGTGTGTTTCCGGGTTCGTGGAAGGAAGTTATTTTGGTTCCAGTATAAAAGGAAGCAAATGCAAAAAAGCCGGAGCAATTCCGTCCAATTAATATGTTGCCTATTTACGAAAAAAAATTTGAAAAAGTAGTATGTATCCGACTTGAAAGTTTTCTTGCACAAAATGGTACACTATGCAAAGAGCAATCCGGTTTTCGTAAAGGACATTCGACAGAAACATCACTTGCATGGGTTCTTAACGAGTGGAAAAGGGAGATAGACGCAGGAAGTTCAGTGTTGGCGCTTTTTCTCGACCTTAAAAGAGCGTTTGAAACTGTGGATAGAGGTATATTGCTGAATAAACTCCATAAATACGGTGTTCGAGACAAGGAACTACGGTGATATGAGTGATTGTCTCAAATTTTCAAAGGTTTTGTTATTTGCTGATGATACTCTTGTTTATATTAATGGAAAGGACCATGCGGAATGTGAACTTAAATTAAACTGTGATACAGACAATTTTTTTAAATGACTTTGTATGAATAGATTAAAATTAAATATTCAAAAAACTAAGTGTATGCCTATTGGAAACAGTAATGTCAATTTAAATGTAAAAATAAATGAAGAGGGTGTTGAATGTGTTGACCAATTAAAGTATCTAGGGGTAATTTTAGACAAAAAATTATGTTTTAATGCACATGCAGATTATATATGTGGGAAAATAGCAAAGAAAATTAACTTCTTGTCTAGAATTAGAAAATATATTTAAAAAAATGTGCAATTTGTATTTACAACACAATTATTTTACCACATCTCGATTATTGTTCTTCAATTTTGTATTTGTTTAATTCATATAAAATTAACAATCTCCAAATCCTTCAAAATAGAGCTATGAGATGTATGCTAAAATGTTGTCGAAGAACACATGTTGTAAATATGTTAGATGAATTGAAATGGATGAATGTGACCCAGAGAATTGAAATGAATGCATTAATATTTATCTTTAAGTTAAAAAAAGGATTGTATCCGAATTATTTACAGAGAAATCAACAATTTGTGGGTGATTATTATAACCTAAGGAATGTAGGTGATTTTCGCTTACCCCTATACAGGCAATCTAGTTCACAGAACAATATTTTATATAAAGGAGTGCAATTATTTAATAACCTAAATACTATACTAATATTAAAATAGAAAATAATATTAATAGATTTAAGAAACTAATTGTACAGCACATTGTAAATAATAACTAAGAAATGGAATTTGTAAAAAGTTATCTAATAACTAATAAAAATTACTACTATTACTACTATTTTTACCGCATGGTAAGGAGAGGGTAGCATTTAATAAGGAAAATGATGTAATAAACTTGAATAGAATATAGATAATATTTTTCTTTCATTTTATCAAATTTCGGTAATACACAACAACAACAATGAAATCCACGGCTTTCTTGTTATCTATTAACAGAAAAGATTGCAGACAACTTACCGGCGTACTAACGTGGCACTACACCTTCGCCAAACATCTTAATGCACTTGGCCTAAGCGATGAAACCCTTTGTGATGTCTGTGGATAAGACGATGGCACTGCAGAGCACTTTCTTTGCCATTGTCCTGCCTTTGCTCGGATCAGGTGGCAGTTATTCGGTGCTGATGAGATGAGAGTTGATGATGTAGGCTCCTCATCACAGAAGCGCCTGCTGGTCTGCCTTGGGGAGATTATGAAATTTCAGTAAAAGTAGGTTGCTACCTAGCAGTAGCTGCAGTGGCTATAACCAAAGTGCGGAAGTGAACGCGCTGTGTGATTTTTATTTTAACATCTGAGGTGCCAAGCTAAAGGTAAACAAATTCAAGAATATCGATGGGATTACTCTTAAGAACTGCACCTGATGGCGATGCTCTTACCTAATGGAGGAATATTGACTTCCAAAATTCGTCACCATTTTCCAGGCAGTTTGTTCATATATTTGACAAACAATTTCTTTGCCTACTAATTTATTCGGATTCCCTTCAGTCAAATTAAGAATTCTAAGATTTCCTAACATATCTCAACTATCTTACTTTCTGGCATAGGAAGCCATTGAAGCAATTAAAGTGAAGTTTTGTTTGTAATACGAAACGTTTTTCAGTGAGACCGTTTTTCAGTGTATAAATTCCCATATTTCATTTAAAATACTAATTAACTATCCGTAAAATGCACTCATGGTACATTTTTTCTTAAAAAAATGCCTTCCAAAAAGTTTTACATCTCTTTCCTCATCCAGATGTCTGACGAATGAATAAAATACGAACACGTTTCCGTAGTGAACAGAAGCACCCCGAATCCCAGCTCCTGGAGTTGTTCGACTTCGTGAGAAACCTCCATCAGCACACCGAAAAGATGTTCCACCAAGAAGCGCTAACGTTTTATTACATATAATATTTCTTGAATGTCTAGGTTTTGTGTCTTTTGGGCTCCCGACTGCAGTCATTATGACTTATTTTTCCTGCGAGAATTTATTGCGCCAGCAATAAGGATAAAAGTTTGGTTCTTATTCTTCTGCTTCCTGTTTCTTTTCTTTTCCTCATCCTTTTTTTCTTCATTTCTTACATTTCAATTGAGCTGGAATTCATGTGCAAAGGGCGAAAATGCATTGAAAGCACACGAGACGTTGGCGTCTTTATATATGTATATTCCACGCGTCTGGATGTCCTTACAAATAGCCTTATTAACTTTTTATTGCGGGAAATTAAATGATTTATAGCGCTAAGAAATGAAAAATAAATACGCAATTCGTTCTATTTTTTACGACGTAATCCCTTTTATAGCACCAAATAGGATCCGTCAGTTTACGCCTTTCATACAGACGTCTTTTCTGACACACACTTGTGGGCGTTGAACCGGGATCAGAAAGATTTTCATGTCATAATTCGAACGAAAAGCCAAATTTTATATGCTTCCCTGGCAAAGTATCCGGTAAACAATCATTTTTATTATCTCGCGGATGTTCCTCTCTGAAACAGATCTATTTTCTTAATAAATTTGTGATAAGAACTCAATTTTCGTTGTCATGAGAATCAACGAATGCCATTACGTAAATTCGTAACAAGGATGCAAATTATTCTTTTAATCAACCATAAATGAGGGAAGGGAGCGCTAGAAGCTATTCAGAATTTTTATGACAACAGATCATCCGCCTTATCTAGATGTTCTTCGTGCTTGGACCGAAAAATCCCGAATGTGCAATTTTATATTCGACGGGAGAGACGCGGATAATCCGCAGACAACACGAACGGATGCGTCCATATGGGCGGAGTTTTGGAGGAGAGGAGACAATAGTACGCAACCCTTTGCCGGATTTTCTACAGCGTCCTTCAAATATAAGTCGGTTGTAAAGCTGACATGAATGATGGACACTTCATTACCTGTCCAATGAAATGGAAGCATATTGCTCGCGGGTTTTGGAAGGTTGGGTTGTGGGTGGGTTTTGACGGGTGTTGTAATTTATGGTGTCTGTCAGCGACGGAATGCTCGTAAAACATGTTTAACGCAGAACTAATTTGTGAATAATTTGACTGTTATCCTTGTCGTTTGATAATGGTAGGCACTTTATGACTTAATTGTTATTAACGCACCTACTTGGGGTTTTCTTTAAATTAATAGCTCTTCTAGATCCTTCAGAGCGTTCCTTCGTCATTGTTATGTAGTCATGACAGCTTGAGTATATGCCGCTCAGATAGAGAAAATTAAGCAAAATCGCATCCGAAAATTATGAACTATGGTTTGTTTTGTTTTTGGTGCTTTTTCTCATTTATGTGAATAATAAAAATATTATATGCAAAACAAAGGGTGTGCCAAATTCAAGTTTTTTTTGACAAATGCAATAAAATTAAGAAATATAGGTTTTTTTTCATGTATTATGACTTTATTAGTAAGAACAAACATTCCCTTTAACCATGAAATACAACGTCGTTCAAATGACTGCCTCAGCTGGCTTCGCAGTAGCGCATTCTGTCACCTCAATTTTCCAAGACCTTGATGATGGTTTCGAGCTGTAGCTGACGGATTGCTTGGATGATATTGGCCTTAAGTGCTTGAATCCGGAATCCGGACTGTTGGCACAACATCGCTCCTTCACGGTTCCCCACCAGAAAAAGTCCAAAGGGGTCAAATCGCACCTCCGAGGCGGCCACTTGACATCGCCAAGACGTCTGGCATGGGCTGTGTGGCATGGCGCATCATCCTGCATGAACTAGAGATCGTCCAAGTCCATGTCTTAAAATTTAAGTAAAAAAAAGTTGGTTAACAGGGCTCTGTAACGTCCACCGTTGACCGAAACATTGTTGCCAGTCTCATTTTCGAAGAAAATTGGTCCAATGATGCCACCACTCCACCATCCGCACCAAACTGTCACTTTCTGTGGATGCATTGGCTTCTCGACAATAATGTGCGGGTTTTCCGATCCCCAGATGCGGTAACACCACGGTGGGCGCCGTGGCGTAGTGGGTAGGTGCGTCGACTGCTACGCTCGAGGTCGTCAGTTCGAATCTCGGAAAAAACATCAAACATTATTTCACGGCTCCACCTCTTTCGAGTCACTGACAATGCTCAAAGATTATAACTGTCTAGAGAAAGCTTCTCAATCTCGCCGTTCGGAGCCGGCATTAAACTGTAGGTCCCTTTCGCTCGTGACAAAAACAATAGCACGCACAACACGAGTGGTTGCTGAGAAGCTAGGCCCAGGTCCACCTCGGACTGTAGCGCCGCCATTATTATTATTATTATTATTAGATGCGGTAATTTTGTTTGTTAACGTAGCCACCGAGATGAAAATACGCCATGTCAAAAAAAATGATTTGTCGTCCAAAATCGTTGTCCAATTCAAGCTGCTCTTGCTGCTCTAAGGCCGAAACTGCAAAGCGATAACGAAGCGGTTGGTCGCGCCCTAAGTCAACTGGACCTTGTAGGCGAATAATCCGAGATCTTTGTGCAGAATTCTCCTCAGGCAAGTGTGTGAAATGTTGAGCTGTTGAGATCGATGGTGAGTTGATGTTCGTGAATTGAGTCTCATACTTTCGGCCATAGCAGCCACATTCCCATCTGTGTGCACTATACGACGACGGGGACCATGAGTGTTGTCCACTAGCGTGCATACCAGTCTCACGAACTTTTTGCACAAACTTGCGTACCGCAGTCGCGGTGGGTTCTTCATTTTGGCCAAAACTTCTTTTCAAAAAACGCACGGTTTGGGCTGCACAGCACTCACTTTGAAAAAAAGTTTTCAACATTCTTCAACGTTGTTCAGGGGTAACCCGACTTATTTTGTATGATACTGATTTTCTGTCAAGATTTCGAGCGGGAAATATCTGTCAGTATCAAAACAACCTATGATTTAGGAAAAAAACACTAGATGGCCCACCCTGTATTTGCACATACATACATTTTCTTGCTTAAATTGAATTAAGGATTAATGGACAAATGCTGATATCAGCAGGTATAGGTGAAATTATAAACTCGAGGCACTAGGTGGCCCTCGGTGGATACAACATTTGCAGCCACTGGCGCACCGAAGTGTAATTAGATACCAGAGTATCTGGCTGTATCTTCTTCTTCTTCTTAGGGCGCTACAGTCCGAGGTGGACCTGGGCCTCACTCAACATGCCTCTCCAGCCAGCACGATCTTTCGCCAGCTGTCTCCAGTTTCGCACACCAAGCCGGCCGAGGTCCCCCTCGACTTGTGTGTGCCACCTTGTATGTGGACGTCCTCTATTGCGTTGTCCCACAGGCTCAGAGTCGAAGACTCTTCGGGCCGGAGCTAAGTTGTCCATACGCTCTACATGGCCTAGCCATCTTAGGCGTTGGATCCGTAGACGCCTGGCTAGACTCATGTCGCTGTACAGCCCATACAGTTCGTGGTTGAATCTTCTCATCCAAATGCCATCAACGCAAACAGGACCAAAGATCGCGCGCAGAACTTTTCTCTCGAAAAGACCAAGAGACTGTTCACCCACTTGGGATATTGTCCATGCCTCTGCGCCGTACAGCAGGACTGGGATGATCAAGGTCTTGTGTAGAATCAGCTTAGTCTTCCGAGAGAGGGCTCTACAACTCAATTGCCTTTTGAGCCCATAAAAACAGCGGTTGGCAAGAGTTATTCTGCGTTTGATCTCGGTACTGATGTTGTTTGTACTGTTTACCGCGGAGCGAAGGTAGATGAAGTCCTTAACTACCTTAAAGTTATAGCTGCCTATGGTGACGTTCTGGCCAAGTCGTCGATGTTGTGCGTCCTTTCTCGATGACAGCATATACTTGGTTTTGCCCTCGTTTACCGCCAGACCCATTTTAGCCGCTTCCGTTTCAATGCCAGCAAACGCATCATTGACGGCTCGCTGTGTTTGCCCAATCACGTCAATGTCATCCGCGTAAGCTAGCAGTTGAACGGACTTTTGGAAGATCGTGCCTCTTGTGTTGGCCAGTGAGTTTTGCACGATCTTCTCAAGAACTATGTTAAAGAAATCACATGACAGCGCGTCGCCTTGTCTAAAACCTTTTTTGACATTGAAGGTCTCGGTGAGTTCGTTACCGACCTTGATGGAGCAGCGAGAGTTCTCCATCGTCATCCTGCTCAGTCTGACGAGTTTGGCAGGAATGTCAAAACTGGACATGGCGCTGTATAGCTCGTCTCTATACAAGCTGTCATATACGGCCTTGAAATCGACAAATAGATGGTGTGTGTCGATCTGCATTTCCTGGGTCTTCTCCAGGATCTGGCTGTATCAGTCTGTCTATTTTAACAAACATCTAGACGCTGCTCTGACTTGTAATAACCATTGATCTACCATTTGACCTTCATAGATCTGCTCTATGAGAAATGACAACCAAATAACTTCTTTTGAATACAGAGTTATCAATCCGTCTTTTCTGTGTCATTTTGAAGTATTGTTATTAAAAATTTATCGCAAGTGACGAATATGATTCATTTTTGAAATGTTATTATTTTGACAGTGAGCGCCATGGAGTAGTCGAACAGCGGCTATGTTTTCGGCAGATCTTGCGTTTCGTTGACGTACGTCGTTCGTCGGTTTATCGTTTACCGAAACAATAGACTCAAATTTACCCATCATACTGCGGATAGTCCCCTCCGTAGGACGACCATAAAATTGGCGAAGCGCGCGGAACTTTGCCCGAACGGAACACCCATTTTGATAAAACATTTTCACCACTTGCACATGTTGTTGAATGCTATGTCCTATGTCCGTATGGTGATTTGGCAGAACAGACTGAATAAATGACAGCCAATTTAACAGATGCAGCTTCAACAATATGGCCACTATCAACTGTCAAAGTTCGGAAGTCCCTATTGGAAGACCATTTACTACCATTTTCAAAAATATCGAGTTTCTTACTCACGATACTGACCTTCTACTACCCCTATATAACTTTCAGAAGAATTTCTTTACCATCAGTCTAATAATTTACCATCAGTCTAATAATCATCATATGTTCGGACAGCCAAGCGGCAACTAAATCCCAAAATTCACCCACTTTTCATTCAAAAGCCTCCCTGAATTGTCGCCGATCTCTTGACTAGACGGCTGAGCATTTTAAAGTTCAACTCATGTGGCTTCCGGGACACAGTAGCATTGGAGGAAATTGCAAAACCGATGAACTAGGGGAGGAATGGTCTCACCACTCGTACCTAGCGGAGAACTAGCGCCCAAGCCGATCGCTACAGACAAACATCTCCTAAAAGGATACCATTCTTATTATTACTATTATGGTGTAGGGTATATTGCGTACATATACAGCGACCTTTAAGATCTATTGTGCCCCCTAAGGTATCAACTTAGCACTATTACGAGTTCCCCTCAAATACAGTTCTTTTCAGAGTTGTATTGAGGGTAATGGACTCCTACTGCGCAGAAATGAAGAAATCTGTTCTAGAGTATTCTCTCTAAAGCAGTTTCCTTCAGGAATCTGAGGATGGGAGATGGTTCTAGTGATTAAATTTCTTCTTCTCATAGTAGATACTTGCCCAGTTATCTTTTTCTTTTGTGGGCTAGTGCCTAACAAAATCCCAGTATGTGTTCTGGAATTTCATTAAATTCTCCAAAAAATCTCCAGAGACCTTCTTCTGATACCCCTAGTTTCCTTAGATGCTCCCTGAGTCTTCAGTGCTCCGTTAGGAAGCTTGTTAGCATACGGAGGTTATTCTTGCTCATTCTGATGCATGCCTCGAACCTCTTTCGGTCATATTGCCCTAGGAGATTCTTGGCCTGCTTCATTCCATGAGCGTTGTTCCAGGTTTCTGTCCGGTTCCTTCTTTCTAGGTCCCGGAATTCTTCTCTAAGGAGATGATCTCCTACAGCGCAGAATGGTTCAGGGCCTATGAAGGGTTCTGATACTCCTTTCCTTGCCAGGGAGTCGGCCATTTCATTGCCTTCATCCCCCTATGGCCAGGTATCCAGCAGAGTTTTACTCGGTTTCTCCTACTCAACTCTTTGAGCTTCTGCAAGCATTCCCAGTCAAGCTTGGATTTGATGATATAGGAGTCTAGTGCCATAATAGCAGCTCGTCTGTCCGACATTATTGCTATGTCGCAGTTGGTATAGTTCCTTTCAAAATTGAAAGGATACATTACTAGAATCACTAATCGTAAATGGTCCGAAGGCAGAAAACACGTCTCTTATTACGAAACAAATCTAGCCTAAGGTTCATTCTGTTTAATCAGAATGAATAGGTCATCATTAAGGACTCTCATCTGTGTCATCACAGGACACTGTGCCATTGGCGCACACGTTTTAAGGTAGGGAATTCCTCACAATAACTTCTGTAGAAGTTGCAGGTACAAGGAAGAGGAGGAGACCGTAACACATCTTCTCTGCACGTGCTACGCCCTTTGCACTCGTAGGAAAACTTACATACCTACGGACATTTTTTTTTGAGGATTTTTGAAGCACTACTGGAGCACTCAGACTCAAAACTGGTCCATTGTACTGCCAGGTAGCAACCTACTCCAGTGCCGTTAATTTGATCCCAACGGCAAATGGTGACTGGCCCAGATTCGATTTCACTGGGATTCGAACCTGGGACCCCTCGAACAAGGAGCATACTTACCTAGGGACATACTTCTTTGATGACTTGAGTGAGCTGACGTCGGCAAGCACCAATTGGTTCAATGGGTAGGAGATTGCCGAACCGCGTGGTACCACAATGGGCCTATAGTCGTATTTGTCCAAGTGAGACTGTTTGCCTGCAGTCTGCCTTTGAAACATAACCTAACCAAATCTAACACAAGAAAACTTTTCCCATAACCCAATCAATACTCATGCCAATAGTGTGTACGTTTTAAGGTTCGAAATTAATGTGATAGATATCACTGAGACTTTGTTGAATTCAGTTTTTATGTAAGATTTTTGATATGTTGGAATCTGCACAGAAATCGATATTTTAATACTTATCACTTCTTAATGCTTTTACCAAGATCAACAAAACAGCTTTTTGAGATCTTCAAAATTCGAATGTAGCTGTTTTAGGGTTTTTAGGCAATAGTTAGTTAGGTTAGGTTAGGGGGAATTCACCAGCACACTTAGACCATGTTGTTCCATTGTGATATCCACTGTCAGACTACTGTCACTGATCAACCGCTCCAGTGATAGTGCCGTTAATTTGATCCCAACGGCTAATGGTGACTGGACCAGATTTCAAAAACCGGATAAAAGCTGGATTAACTTTGCTTTCAGTGGGATTCGAACCTGGGACCCCCCTAACTTAGGGCAGGCACTTAACCAACTGCGCCATCCAGTCGATTATTTCAATTGTTATTAGGAAAGTATAGATTTGCAATTTTAAAATTTAATATGATAGCGCACAGATGCATAGAGAAAGAAAAACTAAAAACATTTTTGGGAATTATTTCAGTTCGAGCAGGAGAAATAGGAGAAACAAGCGGTACAAAATTGTCTGAACTCGGTCTTAGACCGTGCCTGCGAAGGTAGCTGATTCCAGAGATGTACAGCATGAATAAAGAAGTGCCTGCGTGATATTAAACAAGTACGAATAGAAGGTTTTCAGGTAATATTACGACTCGATCGACAGAAAGTGATCTTTTCATAAATATAATTTGACTGTTTCTGGTGAATAATTTTGAAGAGTAATATGCAGGATCTGTAGTTTAAAAATGGTTCCAATTCGCATCCCAGGAGAATGCGACGTCCGAGACGTGATCAAATTTGCGAAGGCTAAAAACATACCGTGCAGTCGCGTTGATTGCTTTTGTAAATTTTTGTGAGGAAGAATAATCACAATCAGCGAACAACTCAGAGCCATATGTCAAGATTGGCACAATAAGTGCTCTGGCGAGTTTCAATTTTACATTAATAGGGAGATTGTATTTGCTGATTGATAAGCCTCTCAAGGATGTATAAGCCTTGGACACTACGCTATCAATGTGGTCAGTCCACGTAACTTCACTATTGCACATTATTCCAAGATTTTTGACACAGGTAACATATTCGATTGCGGTTGAGTTAAGTTCTATTGGCAGGAAATTGGAAAAGGAAGCCGGTAGTTTCGAGAAATGGATGACTTTTTTAGGATTGAGCATTAGACCATTTTTAGTAGCCCAATTGGCAATATAGCACAAATCCTCGTCTACTTTAGCAACTGAATCTTCAATCATAACAAAAGGAAAACTTAATTACGAGTAGATTTGAACATCGTCTGCATAAATATGAAATTTACAATAGGATAACACCATTGGAAGTTCATTTATAAACATTGAAAATAATAACGGACCGAGAACGGAACCTTGAGGAACGCCATTGCCTACATCACAAAAAGATGACAGTTTGGATTATGGAAAACAGCTTGGACACGATTAGTAAGATGCGAGAGAATTAATTTATTAGTGGGATTACAGAAGTTGAATTGGGTTGACAGTTTATGACAGAGTATCGGTGAGTCAACACAGTCAAATACTTTCGAGAAGTCAAGCAAGGCTAGTAAGGTCGTTTTGTCTTCATCAATAGCTCCACATCTTAAGACAAATCGACTTAGAAATAGGATTTGGGGACACACACTTACTTGAATACTACGCCACAGCGGCGGCGAAACATGTAATTACTACACCGTTATTGTAATTTTAATCAGAAAAACGCTATTTACTCGTATGGTTTTAACCATACAATCTACGTTCTCCTACGTTTCTTAACAGTTGTAGACTATTTGAAAGCAAACGAAAATTGGAATGTATTTATTTATTGGCGCATTCATTAACTTTGATTGATCCACAAATTTTGATTCTAAAACAAATATGATTTAACTTCGACGTAAAAACATTGAAATAACCTTAAAAACGCCCACATCCCCTCCGGGGAATGATACCAATCTTCAAAAGAGGCTTATCCGTTTATAATCAGATCCCACTGCCGTGGAAAATGGTCATTCTCGGTAACCACACGTGTCTACTGCGAAATGATAATGTGCAATCGCTTCGCGTTCCTGGATAACCACAAACAAATCCAATTTAATTTTTTATGGATTACCCAGAATGTCTGTTTTAAATTAAATTTCCCGAAATTCCAGCCGATGACTATGTGTGACTTCGAGCGTGCTCGCTGTGCGTTTTACCATCCGTACTCTTCGCATCAATTCGGGATAATAATGAAATCACCTAAGGGGAGGCCAACGAGATATCCCGTGCATCCTTTATTTGTTGGTTGGTTAATCGAATTTTCGATGTACACACACATGTGTGACCAAAGCCACACAATAGTATCCAATTTCGTTAAGTATTGTCTCACCGACAATTCAAACGATGGTATCCTTGTTGATGATGATGATGAAAATGAATCCTGGAATGAGATGGGTAGTGTGCTAATGATAAGCAACCACTCTCAATTTCGTCACAGAAAAATTGTGCTCCACAAACAGACTTATGGCTGGCCCCAAGATCTGAGTTGATTATGACTCCCTAGAATGGAGTGGTTTTCGCCTTATGCTCAAACATAAGTTTCCACTTTACATCCTGTTGAAATATACAGTAACATTCGATTTGTTTGTGGTCCTTATTTTGTTCCTTCGACCGCAAAGCATATGTGAGCAAGTACAATGAGGAGGGGTAGCATACTTCTTTTTATGACCGGGCAGACCAGTCAAGTCCATCAAGGGGAGGAACTTTTATGGACGAAAGTTAGCTTTGGGCGAGTGTAAGGATGTGGTATGCGAAAAGAAGTATTATATTAACTTCTGAGGTGTCCCTTTTTGTTGATGGCTAGTCAGTTAAGGTTTCTTTCGTCCTGCACCCTCTGAATTCCTTAGCAAATGAAAGGCAATGGTGATTGTTATTTATAGACGTCGGTCGTTTTACTTTCAAGAGGATTGAAGAGATTCTTTTGTAGAAGGTCTCTCATTTCATGCAATGGTTGATGTGACGTTCTTTAAGAATACACACGTGTGTACAGTGTACACAACATAGATAGGGTTGTCTGCCTTTTGCGTGTATCAATCTTTGTTTAACTATCCGAGGGTCACGAAGGGATAGTTATGGAATGGAATAGTTGTGCTGGTTACTGAGGAGCCTTGTTGCTGCTTTTTGGGGGTTGTGATGTAATTTGATAGGATCACGAATGGCGTGGGGAGAAATGGAAGATTTGTTCAATGATGTGACACGTAATTAAACCAAATTGTCTTAAGTGATTGCCTTTGTGTGAAAGGTGTATTGGTCTTGTCTGATGGACATGCGTGCTCCGTTTGACAAATTTAATTTGGTCGGAACGTTATTAGTTCAGGTGATATAACTTGAATCCGAGAGGGTAAATGAGTCAAAAAGGTTGATTGAGTTTTGGTTTCGGCTTTATATTTGATTGGACATTTTCTGCTGGATCAATCACGTAATGGGTCATTTATTTCCAGCAAATTAAGGGTGAGCAATACCTACAAATGCACATTTTTTTCTTCAGAAATACTAATCTGAGAGAAGGTCATTCAGGATGAAAATTACAATTCCAAAAACAGTTCCAAAAAATGGGAGAATCTCAGACTTTGCAAAGGTTAAATAAGTTTAGAATATTAAAAAGTGTGACAGACGGAAGGACGGACGGACAATCATCGTACTGCCCACAAAGATGCGGTTTTTAGTCACTAGATGGTGCTGGTGTCTATATATTTGGAAACACTAATCTGATTGTGTCAAACGAACACGAACACGAAAGGTGACATGTCAGGCTAAATTGTTTGTGGAGACAGCCATGTAATTCGTTGCGTGATAAAAGTTATACTGATTTGAATATGATTTGATATCTGAAGAAATACGCTATGTGATGCTTTTTTACTCTAAAAAAGGGAAAAACGCTGCAAAAACATGCCGCAAAATGTGTGCACTTTACAGTGAGAATGCTGTGAGTGAATGACGGACCTAGGGGTGGTTTGTTCGATTCCGTTCTAGAAATTTCGATGTAAAAAGTGCACCTCGCACTGGTCAGCTTGTCACTGAAAAAGTCGATGACATTTCGCAACTGATGGAGGAAGAACAGGAGATAGCGGAGGCACTAAACATCAACCGTATGCCAGTTTGGAATCATCTAAAACGAACAGGCTACTCGAAGAAGTTCTATGTTTGGGTGCCACATGAATTAAAGCAAGGAATTTAATTGACCGAATAACCATCAGTGAAACGCTGCTGAATCGTAACGAAATGGAATCATTTTTGAAGCGATTCATTACGGGAAATGAGAAATCGATTAAATACGAGAATATCCAGGGCAAGCGATCATGTCCGTGGGCCGGTGACCGACCACAAACGAGTTCAAAGCCTGGATTAACGGCAAGCAATGTTATGTTGGAGAAGGGAATTATCTACTATGAGCTGCTAGAACGTGTCAGAACGGTCAATTCGATCCCCTGCTGTGCAAAACTCGACCGTTTGAATGAAGCAATCAAGAAAAACGACCAGAATTGGCCAACAGAAAGGAAGTTGTCTTCCGTCATGACAATGCTAGGCCACACACATTTTTGATGACCCGGAACAAACTGACGGAGCTTAGGGCAATGTTACATTTTTGTGGCGCCGTGGCGTAGTGGGTAGGTGCGTCGACTCATACGCTCGAGGTCGTCGGTTCGAATCTCAAAAAAAAACATCAAACATTATTTCACGGCTCCACCTCTTTCGAGTCACTGACAATGCTCAAAGATTATAACTGTCTAGAGAAAGCTTCTCAATCTCGCCGTTCGGA
Source organism: Myathropa florea (assembly GCA_930367185.1). Lineage (NCBI taxonomy): Eukaryota > Metazoa > Arthropoda > Insecta > Diptera > Syrphidae > Myathropa > Myathropa florea. Next base: position 25,176,290 of record OV884005.1, on the reverse strand, counting down.
GCCGGCATTAAACTGTAGGTCCCCTTCGCTCGTGACAAAAACAATAGCACGCACAACACGAGTGGTTGCTGAGAAGCTAGGCCCAGGTCCACCTCGGACTGTAGCGCCGCCATTATTGTTATTATTACTAATACTTAATTTTTATTCTTTTGGGTATTTACATTTTTTTAGCCTACAGAAGCTACCCGAAAAATGACAAAAGGTCATAGATAATAATGGCCAATGTGTACTTGACTGAAATTGATTTTGAATAAAGAACTTTTTTTTTCAAAAACGTACCACAAAACCGCAGAGACTTTTTATATGACCTGATACATTCTTAATTCTTCTTCTTCTTCTTAATTCTTATTCTTTTTTACAACTTGTAGTTACAGTGGAATTTTCCTGAGTCGAATTTCAAGGGACCAGAAAATAAGTTCGAGTTATAGAAAATACGCAAAATGTGTACGGGAATTAAATTATTCGTTTATTTTAAAGAATTTTGTATTTTTTTTGGGTTTTACAGGATTACATTTCTACAAAATCTTCCACTAAATATAGAAACTTAAAGACATTGTCAGGAGCATTATATCTGCAAATTGCAGACTGCAATTAGGCTTAGGTACCTGGACGTTAGGTTTAGGCACGTTTTTTCGGAGGTTTTTTTTAACACTACTGAATCAATCAGACTCAAAACTGGTCCATTGTACTGTCAGGTAGCAACCTACTCCAGTGCCGTTCATTTGATCCCAACGGCAAATGGTTACTGGACCACATTCAATTTCACTGGGATTCGAACCTGGAACCCCTCAAACTTGGGGCAGGCACTTAACCAACTGCGCCATCAAGTCGTATTATTATCTAAGTATGCACTTAGACCAGTGTTGATTTATTGTACGGCCACACGGATTGACTGAGGTGGATCCAATTGAATAAATGCGGGAAACCATTTGGAGCCTATGATGAAGAGTATTAGATTACTTATGGGAACCTCGCTAAGTTCACATAAGATCTCAAAGAAGTAGGCCTCTAGATGATGGCGTGGAAGAGACGCCAGGGCCTGACAGGAGCAGAGGAGGTGTGAAACGCTTTTCACTCCTCCTCGTCTAGGCAGCTTCTGCAGAAATCATTAGCCGGGACGCCTAGTCTGCTGGCATGATTTTCTATGAGGGAGTGTCCTGTAATGACACCAACGATTATACTTATGTGAGATCTATCCAGAGAGATTAATTCTTTAGATCTTGTGAGATATAGCCAGAGATTATGCCAGATCGTTCTGGAGTTGTGGTACGAAGTGCCTCTCGTCCATCTGTTATTAATTCTATGAGTTGTGAGGGGCATACCCAAGTGGCTGTGTTTAGGTAGTAATGGGTGTGTGGTAGCGAACTTGGCAAGCTCATTCGCTTTGCAGTTGCCTGGAATATCTCTATGGCCTGGTACCCAACACAGGCGAATATTGAACTGATCGGCCATCTTGTCTAAAGATGAGCGACAGTTGATTACAGCTTTCGAGTTTATAGAGACCAATTCCAGAGCCCTGATGGCTGCCTGGCTGTCCGTGCGGATATCATGCCGTGCGGTGATCGGGTAAGCGAAAGGAGAGACTTGTGTTTAGTTCATTGGAGAAAACACCACTGCCAACACCATCCTGGGTTATTGAGCCATCCGTAAATTAGTGCAGGGATCCTGCAAATGGTTTAGGATTGTCATTCCAAAAGTCTCTATCTGGAATTAGGGTTTCAAAGTTCCTATCAGGAAAGTATTGGGGTGTGGCGTGATCTAGATTTCTAGTCGGGATGTTTAGAGAACTTAGTATAGAATACCATATGGGGTATTGGTCCACTGAAAGGAGGCCATAAGACGAATATCAGTGTTTTTTGCTAATAGACGGCCAAAAATGGCGAGTGGGGTTAGGTTCAGAATAACGTCCAGGGTATCAGAAGGCGTAGTTCTCAATACACCTCCTATGTAGATGCAGGCTTGACGTTGAACTTTTCTAAGGTTATTGTAGTGTATGGCTTTGTCTAGAATAGGCCACCAGACATGCACTCTATGCAACAAAATGGGTCTTATGACGGCTACGTAGATCCAATGGATCATGTGAGGTTGGAGACCCCATTTCTTGTCTACGGCTCTTTTACATACGTAAAGAGCAAGCGTAGTCTTACAGGTACGCTTCATTATATTTTGCTTCCAGTTTAGTCTCTTATCTAGGATAAGTCCTAGATATTTGGCAGATTCGGAGAATGGTGGGAATTTTATATTTCCGTGTGAAGAGGACGATTTGAGTTCTAAGAGCGTTGATGCCAAGACCGTTTGCCTTGGTCCACGTAGATAATTTAGAGAGAGCATTTTGCATAAGATCCCTTAGCAATGTTGGATATCTGCTCTAGATTGCTGCAACAAATCGAATCGAAATCATTTATAAAATTTGCTCAAGAACACCCAAAAATATGCAATAGTTTGTTTACCCATGAAATGCAATACCAATTCACAACGTTCAAGAAAAGTGGAGCCAGTAGAACAGTTTTTCGAGGATTTTCGAGTTGTGTTGGCAATACCTTAAGCAAATGGTGCAATAAAATTAAAACAGAAGAACAATGTAAACATTAAGGAATGGCCGATTTTAAATTGTTTATAAAATTTGCTCAGAAACATCTAAAAACACGCAATATTATTTAGCTGACGATCTCCGGATCGGATTTGGACTCCCAAACCAATTTTAACGGGTAGGTATAACCTGGCGCAAGATATTCGTCAAATACTCTGGATGTGTGAACATTCAATGCAAGATCTGCTGAAAACATCGCCGCTATCCGTGAGAGTGTGCAGGAGAATCCGAGGCAGTCGAGTTCGCGTCACTCACAATAACTCGGCCTTTCGCAGACCACAACATGGCTTGGGCCTGCACGCGTACAAAATTCAACTGATCCAGGAGCTGAAGTTAAACGTTCATAGACAACGACGTGTGTTCGCTGATCGATCTGTATCGATCCATTTTATGATGAATGGGTATATCAATAAACAAAATTGTCGAATTTGGGGCGATATTAATCCACATGAGATCCCAGAGCGTCTAATGCCTCAAGAAAAAATCTCTATTCCGTGTGGATTTTGAGCTGGCGGCGTCAACGATCCATATTTCTATGAGAAGGACGTTGGCCAGGTTATCACCGTCAACGGCCAGATCTATAGGTCTATGATTAAAACTTCTTTTGTCATGAATTGGATGATATGAACACCAACGACATGTGGTTTCAACGGGACGGTGCTACGAGCTCACGCCACATTGGAAATTTTGCACGAGCGATTCTAGGGCATGGTCATCTCACGTGAAGGTGATGTGAACTGGCCACCGAGATCGTGGGACTCGACCCGTTAGGCTTTTTCTTGTGGGGTTTACTGAAGTCACAGGTCTATGGGAATAAGTAGAGTCCGACCGAACATTCGGCTTCGGCCACCTTCGGCTATAAATATCACCTTCGGCAAAACATTCGGCTTCGGCCAAATGAGGCCGAAGTTTTTGCCGAAGTGAAATGTTGAATTTTCTGTTTTCTGTAAAAATAGAAGTTACAAGGAACACACCGTGTGTTTTTTGTTTTGTTGTTGTCGGATATTTTGAATTTTGAAACTGCGCTTGTTTACAGCTTTAAAATCAAAAGATTTTGCATTTGCAAGTTGGTAAACTATTAAGTGGTTTGTATAAAAGCATGCAATTTATTTGTACTGGTTTCAAATAGAAAGAACATTCAAAATGGCAGATAAAAATCCTATTTGGGGTTATTTCGTAAAAATTATGCAAATGCAACTTGAAAAATATGCTCCAAATAGAGTCCGACAGAACATTCGGCTTCAACTTCGGCTTCGGCCGAAGGTGATCAAAAAGCTGAAGTTCGACTTCAGCCGAAAAACTGGCCTTCGGTCGGGCTCTAGGAATAAGCCACAAACCAAAGCGGCCCTCAAAGCCGACATATATAATAATAATAATGGCGGCGCTACAGTCCGAGGTGGACCTGGGCCTAGCTTCTCAGCAACCACTCGTGTTGTGCGTGCTATTGTTCTCTCACGAGAGGAGGGGACCTACAGTTTAATGCCGACTCCGAACGGCAAGATTGAGAAGCTTTTCCTAGACAGTTATACTCTTTGAGCATTGTCAGTGACTCGAAAGAGGTGGAGCCGTGAAAAAATGTGTGATGTTTTTTCCGAGATTCGAACTGACGACCTCGAGCGTAGGAGTCGACGCACCTACCCACGGAGTCGACGCACCTACCCACTACGCCACGGCGCTCACGCCTCACGCTCAAAGCCGACATAACCCATATAATAATAATAACAATAATAATAATGGCGGCGCTACAGTTCGAGGTGGACAAGTCTTTCAAACGAATTCGGTGATATATGGATATGGAATGCTCTTCCCAGCCCAATATTTCTCACTCACTACAATCCGCACATATTTAAAACCAATGTGCACAGGTACCTCCACTCCCTTTCTCCCTCTTTACCTTCGGCCCGTGCTGTGTCTTGATTTCGGACACTTAAGGGTATTCTTAACCCCTTCTGCACGCGCAAATTATAAAAAAAAACAAATTATTCCCTTAATGAAATACTCGTTATAAGCTATTAAACCGAAAAGGTGTGTTTAACTTTAACCCTAAAAAAAACTAAAAAACTAAAAAGAACTTTTTAAACAACCCAATAGCTTCAATTCAATCATCAGGTAAATTCGAAAAGCAATGACTAAACGGAGTCTTAAACAATTCAGATACGGTGAGGAACGATCCAACCAAGTTTTAGGTAAGATTTGACAGAAGCAGTCCAACGCAATCCAAAAAAGTCTATTTTACTAAAATGAAAAAAATGTTAAGTTCAGGATTCTCGTGGAAATATTATATCGACTTTCGACTTTCAACTTTCAACTAGTTATTGTATCTTTATTTGGCATATTTTAATACAAATGCCTGCCTTTATATTTTATGGTGCTTTTATCCAAAAAGGATACGGATGGGTTGGCATTTGTGGTAGAGGCACTCAAATGCTTCTAAAATGTATCAGTCAAACTTATCGACACGTTATTTTTTAAATTAAAAGCTTACACTTATTCAAAACGTGTTCCAACAAAAATTACAAGTTTTACTTCAAAAAATTATATCTAAGTGATATGAATTTACCACTTGAGATCTACTATTTTACGTCATGAACGATGGAAACGAGTGTGGGTCTTGCAACCAAAAACCCTGAATTTGTTCAATCATTTTTGTTTTAACCATGTTTGAAATTTAATCCGTGAATGCAATTGAATAACGTGCCTTTATGCCATGCATAACTTTGTGAAAGAGATGGGTGAAGAGTACGAAATGCATTTCACAACACAAAGGATACTGGCTTTTCGCCACACCCAAAATAAAACAGGTTAAGTTCATCGAAAATCATAAGGCCTTCAGTTTGGGTTTTTTAAAACCATAAAACCATTTCCTTTCAGCTTTTAATTCTACCTTATGTATGAACTTATAAGCCTCTACCACCGCAATTGTATTTATTATCCTTTTCAGCGACAACGGGTGGTGGAGGACTCTTGAACGGATTAATGGTTGGATTTAATTGCTGCAACACAGAGCCAAGGCGGGATTACACTGCACATCCTTGATGATTCTCATATACTCACATCGCAATATGGCAGTGGTACTTGTCAGATCCTGTTTTTGTTTTCCTCCAACAAAAACCTTAAAAGTCGTCACACTGATGGTGGAAAAAGTACTCCGTCTATGGCAATTAAACTCTTAGTTGCAGCGCAGCGAAAAAACGGATTTCCGGACTCTCTTTTCCGACGGATGATGAAGAGGTTAAAATTTTAATTAATGTCAACGCTCATTTTTGTGCCCTGCTTCCGTGGAGAATTAAGAAATCCTCGAATCGCCCTCGCCAACATAATGAAATCTGAACATATGTACGCACACACAATGGACACATGCATGTATATACTCGAGTGCAGTCCGAATTATGTGCATGGAGGGAAAATAAAACGAAATGACCACATCCTGGGAAAGTTCTGGTGACCAGTTTCAAGCGTGGTACTTCGGGTAGTTAAAGTTCAATAAATCAGAGCTGTAATCCCTCTGCATCGAAGTCTCTAACCTACGTTGCAATATGAAACGTACTGGCAGACCTGGTTCGCTGAGCGGTTAAGCTATGTGGATGGGCAAAATTTCACCCAAGTTGGTCCTAGTTTGGGAGTCGAGGAATATTGTTTGTTGAATGGCTTTTCTTGTTGTGTATTCAGTACAGTATAGTGTCGTTGTTGTTCTTGGCGTGAGGTTGTAAATTAAAGGATAAAATCGTGCATTATGATAGATGCAATTAAGGATATAAAACTATACAACTACTCGGGGAGTGGGGGAATTTACAGCGTTGTATTTTTAATCTGTTTGTCGTACATGAGTGATTTATGGATGAAAGCTTTATCTTTCAACAGAAATCTCAATGTTTTTCAATACAATACCGGAGAAGATAGTCGTTGTCGAGATATTCTTTTTAGGAAAGTCATAATGGATATGTAGATGAAATATTTTTTTAATTAATACTTTAAAAAAAATATTTTTTTCTTTCTTTCTCTGAGGTGGAGCCTCTTTATTGTTTCAAGTTTTCTTACAGACTAAATTCTAACTAAATAATACCTAATACGGCTGTGGGTAGGAATGGGAATGGAGGAATATGGGAAATTAAATTGGATCGATTTATTTGCACCTCCAGACGCGAAGTCAGCGACATGCACACGGAGCGTGTTGGATCTGCTGTTGGGAATGTGGGAAGGTGTTGCCCATTGCTGTGCTCGTGGGCTAGTTTCGGCTGGGAAAGTGGGATAGCGTCAGGTGATCTTCTAATGGTATGCGCGTGGACGAGTTGCTGTCAGGAATGCGGGATGGTGGCAGGTCATTTCATAATGTTGCTTGTTAACTTGTATACTGTACCTACATCTTAAATAATTCAAGCCGTTTAAGTTAATTTTGTGTGAATGGTGAGTTTTTCTTCGTAGGTAAAAGAAGCCAGGGGAACTGATATATTTTTTGTGACATTTATCATCAAATGGAAAGTACGAGTATATGCATAAGTTAGGAATTATAATTTTTGGAAGCAAGAGTATGTACAAAAATTAAGTTTAATAAACCGTTAATGTTTTTGTATACCGAGATATATAAACCGAGGGGGTCCTGGATGTAATATTAAGAAAATGTCTGATTTCGGTTTATCGACCACTTAAAATTATTTTTAACCGGTCGCTAAAAAACACCAATTTATACAAGCGACTCAAGACAAAAAGTAGAAAACTAACGGCCTATATCAAACCTTTAATCAATTCCAAATCTTTTCGAAAGCATTGTAAAAGAAAAATTATATTTTTTAGTAAAAGAAATTATTTTTAACTAGGGCATGCAGGTTGGTGAGAAGCTAGGCCCAGGTCCAACTCGAACTGTAGCGCCGCCATTATTATTATTATTACCCAGCGTGCTTCGCTACGCCCTCTCTGGTGGATTGTGTCCCCTTCTTTTTCCAGGGGATCACATATTTCCCGGTGTTCTTTACATGTATGCAACATTTTATAATTCTCCGTTGAATGTTTGGTGAGAGATGCGAATTTCTATTTTTCCTATAGCCTATGACGACTCATGATGGATCGGTGCTAATAGTGTCAAAAATTGCATAAGCATCGGTGCAATTGTTTAGAAATGTATCACATACACGCAAGCGAACCTTCAATGTTATATTTATAGATCCAAATGTTGAAATAATAATACAAAATTGAGGCTGTCTCTTAGAACTTGCACATTGGTGATTTCAGCTGACTGTGTGTCGTCTACTTTCACTTAGGCATGATGAATATGAAACTCTGAATAAAGACATAGGCTGCGCAGGACGAAGTCACTCTTGACAATCTTCTCTTCATGCCTGCAAAGTTTCGTTGAAATCAGTCCAGTCGTTTCTGAGATTAGCTTGAACAATCAGACAGAGACACTACAATTTTATTGACATAGATTTTTACACACTATATATTAAACATCATTGCCTCAAACATTTAATTATTCCCGTCCGTCCGTCTGTCTTTCACACTTTTTTATCTTCTAAATTTATAAAGATATCGGTATAAAATGTTCGAATCTGTTACTTACGGTCTAGAAATATTTTTTTTAACATAGAGATCGAGATATATCAAGCTACAGATCTTTTGAAATGAGATGGAGGTTTACTTCAACAATTTTCGATCCAGTTAACCGTTTGAAAAACATCGAGCTCCAAAGTCAGTTTTAATGCGTCCCCTTCCATTTTTAAACCAAAATATTAAAAAATCTGAAAAAAATAACAAAAACTTGGGTTCAATGATTATTTTTTTCAAAACCGTTTCTACTTTCTGGTTCTAACAGTTTTGGAGATATTGGCCAAAAACCGTAAACCATCGACAGTTTTGAAGATCTGAAAACCCAGTTCTCTAGATCTGATTGTATTCATTAAGTAATGATAGGTATCAATATATCGATTTATTTGCAATTCTCAGACATAAGAGATTTACCATTTCAAAGATTATCATTTTCCCACATAAATTCCAAGCCGAGATCGACACCTCGGCACGAGTCTCAGTGGTATCTCTCACATTCGTTTCAATCTCTAAATGACCAATAGCCATGTGCACACAGCAGGCATTAGCAGGTGACCTGATAGTGTACAGATCAGTGTCAAAGATCGAGGACATCACCACTCTCGTGCAGGGTGATATCGATTCGTTCATGCGAAGTTGCGACGACTGGAAGTTGAAGATCAACTTTGAGACTTTGCAGAAGGCTTCGGCGGATATTAAAAAGAATTGGCGAAAGTACTTAGTTGTTGGAGGGCACGGGCAACCACTGGCGCAAAAGACTGTAGTCAGATACCTGGGGATTTGGCTAGATCACTTTCTATATTTTAACAAACATATAGAGGCTGCTTTGGCCAGAGCCCGAGATGCTTTCGTTCTCACAATGAGACTGTTTTACAACAGCCAACTCGATGTGAGGGTGAAGGTAATCTGCTACATGGCCTATGGCTGTCACGTGTGGTTCAACGTGAGTGCAAGCTTGATGGAAAAGATTCGAGTGTTTGAGAGGGCTTGTCTTAGGACCTGCCCTCGCCTTTACAGAACATCAGAGTCCCAGTACAGAATATTCTATTCCAATGAGGTCCTATACAACAGGGCGAACACGATAAGGGTGGGTAACTTTCTGCTGAAGATGGTTCGAGGTCATGCTGCCAGAGCGATGAACTCGACCAATAATCTGATCTCCGGGTCTTACTACCCCAACCCACAATACCATGAAAAGGTACGTTATAATGGCTTCGTCCCCCAGAAGCATTTCTCCATTTCAATAAGCAAGGTCTGATACACGACGAAAATGCGGTACCGCTTATCTTTCATATCGCCCGATCAACTGTGGATGGGCGACTCAGCTACGACCGCACCGTTGCACAACGAGCAGAGGAGGGTCTCGTCCGGTTCAGTACAGCGGTATAGAGTCGGGATGTTCGGAATGTTGCAATGCAGCATCAAAAGTTCTGGTGGCTGGAAAGCGAGGGAACTCCCTCGTCGAACCCTCTAGACCCGGTATAGAACGGGTAGTACTGGTCCCCATATGGGAAACAGTCGGTCTCGCAGCGGGTAACTATTATTTGATTAGCTGCACACCTATGGTCGATTTACATAGTTGGGGGTAGTCTTAAGTTAGTTTGTAAGATGTAATCGTATGTATGGAAATAATTAATTAAAAAAAAATAAAAAAAGAAGAAAGAAAAAAAAGCATATATGTATGTATATATGCACTTGTATATAGTACCACATATGTACACTCATACATCTACACATGTACATGTGTTTAGATTAGTTATAAGTTATTTTAAGGTATATTTCAAGTTAGTATCTAAGTTTTATACAAAAATGTACAGTCTTAAGTTTTTTTTAAATACTTCTTCCTTAAGCTAAAATTGTACCAAACTTCTATATAAAGTCAGCTAGGTTAGGTCGAAACACATAGATTAAGGTTAAGTTTAGCTTAGAGAGCCCATAAAGGGCCAGTAAGTTAGAATTAAGAATGGTGTTCGTTCAACTAGGATAAGCATTTTGTCTAGTATTTAAGCACAATGAATTAATTAATAAAATGAATTAATTAATAAAATAGATAAAAACACTTGTGCGCGAATCCTTATTCGCGAAATCGGTGAGACCTACCGCCACATATATTAATACGTATACATTAGTTCTTCATTGGATTTTTGCAACAGAGGAACAACATAACAAAAAAAAAATTCTGGGAGTGGATGTTTTGACGTGTCAAAAACTGTTGGATTCACTTTAAAAAAAACGAAAAGAAAACGAGATGCAGAGATTCATTCTCTCATCATAAAATATTTTCGGCCACCTTGTGGTACCTTGCATTGAAAAATGTCTGAAATATTATTTGAAGTACACACTCTTTCCAACACACGTCACACTCCTAAGGACACCGACACAAAAAATCTAAATATGTACTTTGATTTTACTTGTAACTAGAGATGCAACATCGTTCTTAAAAATATAGATATTTGAAAACATCCATGGTTCCACGACAAAAATCGATGTTAAAAAACAACAAAATATACTTGTCTTACCAGTTTCAACCCAAAAACCTTCTCCGTCTTCCGTTTCTTTGCTTATTGGATTTTTACTTTGTGGCATATCGGGGCAACGAAAAACCCAAAGTGACGTTGGAGGATCCTACGGTCCAAGCGGGACTTTCATGTACGTTTAAATAGCGAGTCGCTTGGTCCAGGACCGATACCCGCACCTAGCCGCACCCCTTGGTGAACAGGCGTTAGTTTGGCTGTTGGCACAAGGTCTGCTATACCTACGCATTCAGCCAATACATGCCGAAACATGAACCCTCTCCGATTAGCTACCGACCCACAGTTCCATAGGAGTTGGATACCCAGTCTCCTTGAGGGTTGCTCGATGCCCAGCGTATACACTTGGAGGTTCAGAGTAGGATGTTAGTCTAGGACAGGCTAAGATATAACAAAGTTACATTGTATTGCGCATCTCTACCTCCTTTACACTCCATTATTATTACACAAATACAAGCACCTTTCATATATTCATATAATATAACACATCTTGGCAATGTTTCACGAAATGAATGAACGATGTCAATGTTTGACAGTTTTGCTCTCGATGTATTGGCGATGATGATGATCGGTTAACAAAACATTGATGTTAACATCTCACAACGTGCGACACACCGAAAAATCGGTTCGCGGACTAACTTACAATGAGTTTAAAGGCAGAATCAACATCGCCGTCTCTGTTCCATTGGAGTCAATATCCTGAGTGCCTATTATCCACTATAGTAATACCACTGACAAACAAGAGCATAGTTTTTCATCGTGTGCTCTGTCTTGCATATACTTTGCAAAGCGGATTACAATTTGATTAGCGATATGTCTGCTTGTTTTTTGTATGTTTCAGGCAGTAATTGATTTTTTCATAAACAATGTACATGACCAGGTACATTCATTAAATATTCCCATGAATTCCCTTGAAAAGTTCTTGTAGTTCCAGTCCTTGGTAAAACCTTAGAATGATGAATATATACGTAAACTCATATCATGTAACTTCATTCACAGACACTGAGGCTCTGAGTTACAGACTTTAATTATAATTCGTTTCTGTCTCCACCTGAAGTTCGTCGCCTTTCGTTTCTAATCGTTTTTCCCCCGTTCAACGTTTTTTTTTCCTTTCAAAATAAATATTTAATGGAGGGAAATGAAGCTAGGGATGGACCATTTTCGAAGGTTTATTAAAATTAAATGAAAATGCATCTAAATTTATTGTCTCTCTCGTCTCATACATCTACATTAACTCATTGCCAGGTTTGAGCACATAAACCAGAGCCAGATTTTTATGTTAAAAACTACCAGATGCTGTCGTTTGTTAGAACCACACGTACCCCCAATTCACCCACCGCAAATGTTCTTTACGATAGTACGTGTACACCTTTGAGAATACGGTGGTTCTCCTTTTGTTTTGCATCCAAGTTCCCGTAGGAATAATCACGTACGGGTCATTGCTGCTCTTTTGCTGAGCCTTCACATTCATTAAGTACAACAGCTGAATAGTTGAGCAGGACCAAATAGTTGGCCGTCTACTCCCTTAGAACAATAGAGATTCGAATCCCACCGCAGCACATTCAACCCCCATCGCCACATCGCCATTGGCATCAACGACAGTCTGAACCCAAGAATTAACACTTTGCCTGTGGAGACTACCTGAGTTAGCATTGAGGCGAGGATTAGGTAATTAGACGTGTTGGAGAGATTAATGAGCGGAAGACCGAAGGAAAGGGATGCGAGTGCAGGAATTTAAGCAATCTATCCACACCTTCAATGCTCTTCTCTAGCACAAGTGTTGAAATTTCAATTAACTACTGTGGATTAGATTTCCCCGTTCTGTGTACAAACATTGGATTCGAGAACCACACTCAAAGAGGGAGCCAAAAATGTAATATTTGCTGAAGAAACCAGCACTTTGGTGAGTTTGGTTAGGAGCAGACGGAAAATGTAAGGACTTCTCGATGATGTTGCCTTGATTTATCGCCTCTTCTTCACTGCTTGAGATCGACAATGTTCAAGTTGGCAGGAGCTATGAAGGTTTTCTTATTCAGGAAGGCTTCGTTACAATCACTTTGGGGTACTTTAGTCTAATGGAATTTAGTTTTGCAAATATTCCAAGGAAATTGAATTATTTTTACGGGTGGTGGGGGATATTAACCTCAAGCCTTAGTGGGCGGGCTGGGATGAGATGAAAGCAAACGATATTAATATAAACAGAGACATTTCGTAAATAAGTTGGTTAATGGACGTGAAGGGAGATTGTGGGCGTAACTTGCGTTTGCAGAGCTGTGGCTAGAAGGAAGCTGTTCTGTGTATTGTGACAATAATGGAATGTACATTTCATGATGTATTCATTTGAGATGCAATCATTTGTATTTGTTGAGTTAGTTACTGAAGTAAATAACGCTAATCTTCTTCGTATTGGTACATCTAAGTGCACACTTGACTTCTTGCGCTTTGGGTCTGGATGACTTCCTTGGGACAGAGATGTTTCCAAAAATATTATAATTTTGATGTTGAAAAGTTGTGAATGAAAAATTAAAATAAAGGAACCAATTAGCAATTCTCCTTCTTCTTCTTAGGGCGCTATAGTTCGAAATGGACCCAACACGCCGCTCCAACCAGCACGACTTGTGTGCACGTCGACACGTCCTTGGACGTGGACGTCCTCTGTTGCGTTGTCCCACAAGCTCAGAGTCGAAGATTCTTCGGGCAGGAGGCTGTTTTTTTGGGTTCAAAAGGCAATTGAGTAGTAGAGCAGTCCTTCGGAAGACCAAGCTGACTCTGTATAAGACATTGATCATCCCAGTCCTGCTTTACGGCGCAGAGGCATGGTCAATATCCCAAGCGGATGAACAGTCTCTTGGTCTTTTCGAGAGAAAAGTTCTGCGCGCGATCTGTTTGCGTTGATGGCATTTGGAGGAGAAGTTTTAAACACGAACTATATGGGCTGTATAGCGACATGAGTGTAGCCAGGCGTCTACGGATCCAACGCCTAAGATGACTAGGCCATGTAGAGCGTATGGACAACTTAGCTCCGGCCCGAAGAGTCTTCGACTCTGAGCCTGTGGGACAACGCAACAGAGGACGTCCACGTACAAGGTGGCGCACACAAGTCGAGGGGGACCCCGGCCGGTTTAGTGTGCGAAACTGGAGACAGCTGGCGAAAGATCGTACTAGCTGGAGAGCACATGTTGAGTGAGGCCCAGGTCCATCTCGGACTGTAGCGCCCTATGAAGAAGAAGAAGAAGGTTCCATGTACAGAGAATGACCTAAAGCACATAATTCCAAAACCAATATCTTTTTGAGTTTAGAAGATATAAGTGTGACAGACAGAAAGACGAACGGGCGGATACATCAAAATTACAAAGGTTCCATTTTGGTGAGGGTCCTGAAAAAGAGACGGGCTTAACAGACTAGTCGTGTGTACGAAAATATTAACTGCATCTTATTGCACTTGAACGCTAACATTACATCTTCTATTGGTTTCAGAAACTTAAATAGAAATAAAATCATTGTTCGAAGCGAAGATGTTTCTTTTACAAAAAAAGGGAAATTATTTGCAAGAGTTCTTAAAGCAAAAAATACAAAATAATGTTTTGCTGAATTATTGTTTTTTTTTAAACCACGTTTTTTTTCGATTTCCTTTGAATCACCACAACAGAAATAGACTCACAATCAATCACAAGTGAGATTGCTTTGATTTACCTCCAAGCGCTTTAAATTTGAGATTGAATTTAACTGACGAATGGTTATCTGTGCAAAAGTCACTTCCAAACATCAGAATCACTGCCACCGTGTGAAAGTCAACCATAAACGAAGAATAAAGGTCCTGAATAATGAAATAATTAACAGCATCATTAAAAGCTGCCTTTGAAGTTTCATTTGTAATTAGATTTGCAATTTTATAAGTTCTTGGTACACCTAAATATGAATTTTATGACGACGAAAGTTAATATGTTTAATTAATCTACGGGAATCCTCCTTCAGCGGTCATACACGTTTTCCAGCAGTGCCCGCCAAAACTTTTCTTTCGAATTAATTAGGTTCCTCACGGTTTCAAAAATCCCAGAAAATTATTAAATAAAAGACGACGTGGCGTACATCAAAGGCCATCCTAACAATGAAAGCCATTCCACAGGAATGCCCAACACAGTTTTCAAGGACCTTTTATTTAAATTAACAATCGTAAAGTTCCAGGCAGCTATTATGTGGGGTTTGACTTTCATCATCTTATATAGCCCGGATCTTCCTTTTTTAGGAATGTTTTGTGTTTTTCTTTTTTTCGTTCCGGATGGTTGCTTCCTTTTTCTTTCATCGCCATTCAACCGATGGAATAGGTCAAGATTATGCTGGTGGATAAAATGACTATGAGATAATTAAATGAATTTTAGAGATTGGGAAAGTGCGATACCAGTAAATTAGTTGGAAAATCCGAGAAAGAAATCTGCAAAATCTTTTCTTTTTCAGTCGCGCTGAGTACGTCACCTACCAACTGACTGATTAATTACTTTTCTCGATCGATTTTTTTGTTGGAAATCAAATATTGCCATTCCACAGGATCTATGACGGCAGGTTAGATGCATGGAAGCAAAAAAACCCAATCGACCGACTTTCGACGCTGAGTTGCTGGCACTCCTCCTTGTTTTCATGCATTTTTCTCTGCTGACACTTCCGGATTCCGAAGAAACGGATGTGCATACATATATTCGGAGAGCAGTGAGTGAAAATCGTCCATGGAATTTCCGTCGAGCTTCCACCACAACTGATGTTCGAGGATAAGCCATGCACACGTACACATATGTTCATATGGGGATACATCCCAGGTTGTTGTTCAAGGGGTATTTTGAGTGTATTCGCAGTTACCTAGCTCGATGGCAGTGATTGCATTCTTCCTGCAACATGATAGAATGACGGTTTTGTAAATGTATCCGAGAGCAAAATCGATGGGTAAACACGTAGGGATAACATTTTCAAGCCTGTGGAATGACCGAAGTGTTTGTTGTTCTCGAGTGGCTTGGGAAAAAAAGAGAAACGAAAACAAAATTTGTGCTTCAGAGAATAGGAGGCCTTTACTTTGTATCGTTCCCAGTAAGAGGAATGTTTTGATGCAATTCTTGGGCACCGGGGGTATTGGAAATTTCGCATGCCAACGTCAGCCGAGTTGAAATTGATTGAAGGATATCCCATCGTGTCTAGGGCTCATACCTAAAGAAAAATTTACCAGATGTCTACATTTTTTTCCTAGTCTCGTATAAAAGTGAAGATGTGAAAGCAGCTTACGGCGAACGAAATACTTGAACTTAAATACAGTCTTGAGTTGAGGGCTAATCGAAATCCTTCAGAAAACAAATCATTAAGTCACTTAGGGGGAGTTAGCTGAAATCAATTACACTCAGTCTTCGCGTATTAATGTTTGATGTGGAAGAATACATTTATTTACTTTGGCCAGATTTTAATATGCGATTAATGTAACGGCGAAAAGATATCCTGACGAAGAAGGAGAAAAGAAGGGCATTGGAAGTATAGCAGTCGACGAAGACAGACGTACAAGTTGAGCATCGTGTAGTATAGTTGTATTCTCAGTATTAAAAATAAAGATTGATTTAATTAAATATACAGTTCGTTATAATAATAATTATAATGGCGGCGCTAAAGTCCAAGATGGACCTGGGCCTAGCTTCTCAGCACCCCCACTCGTGTTGTGCGTGCTATTGTTCTGTCACGAGCGGAGGGGACCTACAGTTTAATGCCGACTCCGAACGGCGTGATTGCGAAGCTTTTTCCAGACAGTTATACTTTTTGAGCATTGTCAGTGACTCGAAAGAGGAGGAGTCGTGAAAAAATGTTAGATGTTTTTTTTCGAGATTCAAAACGAGAACATCGAGTGTAGGAGTCGACGCACCTACCCACTACGCCACGGCTAGGGATGAAAAATATCGTTGTTTGAAAACATCGATAGTTCCACGACAAAAATCGATGTTAAAAAAACATCGGTATTAACAACGATACATCGATGGTTTTCCGATGTTATATTTATCTTCTCCATCACACAAATTGTTGGCTATATCTACGACGTACTGTACCAACAAAATATACTAGTCAGTCTTCCGTTTCGTTGAAGATTGAATTTTTACTTTGTGGCTTATCGGGCTAACAAAAAATCCAAAGTAACGTTGGAGGATCCTACGGTTCTGAATTAGGGTTCCCGAGCGGGTCCTTCATGCACGTTTATATAGCGAGTCGCTTGTGAACAGACTCTAGTTTGATTGTTGACACAAGGTCTGTTATCCTTACGCATCCAGCCAATACATGCCGAAACCTCAACCTTCACCGATTAGCCATAGACAGTTCCATAGAAGTTGGATACCCAGTCTTGAGGGTTGCTCGATGCACAGGGTGTATCACTTGGAGGTTCGGAGTAGGATGTTCGACTGGAAGGGAGTAAGATATAACAAAGGTACATTCTATTGCGCATCTCTAGCTCTTTTACACTCCATTTTTATTACAGAAATACAAGCACATTTTATATATAACACATCTTGGCAATGTTTAACAAAATGAATGAGCGATATAGATGATTGACATTTTTGCCGTCGATGTATCGGCAATATATCGATATTAACATCGATATTTATGAACGAAACATATCGTTTGTATCGTTTGCATCCCTAGCCACGGCGCCCACAAAAAAAGAAACAGTGATTAGCAGGAATTATTTTGCGTTTGTTCTCGATACTGGTGGTATTCGTATTGGTTACTTGAGAGCCGAGGTAGATGAGGTCCTTCATTGCCTCGAAAGAATACATGCCTATGGTGACGTCGTCGCCAAGTGGTTGATGTTGTATGTCCCTTCTTGAAGACAACATGTATTTCGCTTATCCACGACGAGGGACGAGGAGGAAATAGAGTCTTTTCGCCATCTGCTATGCAATTGTCCAGCCTTACGGGGAAGGAGACTGCGAACACTAGGCAGAAACTTCTTCGACGAGCTCGATGAGCGACTAGCTGAATAAATTAGAGTCTTCCACTCTGAGCCTGTGTGACAACGCAACAGAGGACGTTCATGTACAAGGTGGCGCACACAAGTCGATGGGCACCTCGGCCGGCTTGGTGTGGGAAACTGGAGACAGCTGGCGAGAGATCGTGCTGGCTGGAGAGGCATGTTGAGTGAGGCCCAGGTCCACCTTGGACTGTAGCACCCTAAGAAGAAGAAGAAGAAAAAGTACCTCCTGAAATATGTATATACAACAATCTGGGCGGTTCTAATCAGCAGTAAAAGTGTACACCCCCCCACACAATGGACCCAACTGTTTGGTCTCAGTAAGCGGCGACCCAGTCGCAAAGGCACCCTATCATATACCATACCTACCTATCCACCAGTTTAATCCAACAAACGCTTCATTGTCGCCATCGACCAATCAACCCAATATCGTCTGCGAATGCCAGATGTAGAGACTTTAGAAAGATAGTGCCTCTTGTGTTGGCCAGTGAGTTCTTCACGATCTTATCAATGTCGACGGTGTTGAAAAAGTCGCAAGACCGCGTGTCCTTTTTTGACATTGATGGTAGTTCATTACTGATCTTAATGTAGCAGTGAGAATTCTTCATCGTCATCCTGTACAATCTGACGAGTTTAGCAGATATGTCGGAATGAGGCATGGCGTTGTATAGCTTGTCCCTATTTAGGCTGCCATACGCGACCTTGAAGTCGACGAATAGGTAGCAGTGCCCAATTGTATTTCTTTTCCATGATCTGCATGGTCGATGATGTACACCATCCAGGCCTAAAACCGCACTGATAAGGACTTATGATATTATAAGTGGTTTCAGGCCTTAAACAGAACGTCAAAGACCTCAATAGTTGGCGCATTCTAAAAAATCTTAAGGAATCAAAAATAGATTCTAATGAGAAAAAACAACGTCGACCTGAGGGCTAAGTTTAAAATCTTCAAAGCCAACATGTGGTTCATCACGTATTTCTTAGAACAAGTCTGCAGTGTCGGGCAATATAAATGAGTGCCGAAATTGTGTAAATACTTTGGGAAGAAAATTAATTTTACAACTTAGCTAAGAAATTTAATTGGCACCTTTTTTTCACCTCAAAAGTAATGCCGCCATCCATACATTTTTGCAAAGCTCTTAACACATCCAAAGTTGCGATTTTTCATTTAACGGGGTTGTCTGTTTTAGAGTAGGAGTGGAACAAGGTGAAGACAGAGTTAAGTACTTTTATGGCCATAACGGCTTAAATAAAATGTCAACTAGTTTCAAGACGGGAGATGCTGCATCTAAACTTTAAACTTTATGTCGCAGAAATAAAATAGACTAGTGCGCTGGGGTCGACGCACATACCCACAACGCCCACCCTATAAGTAACTTTTTAGAACAGTACAAAATAATCGATCAAACGTTGTTTTTCTATGAAAGGACGCAAAGCATACAGAGCATTCAGTGAGGAGGATTATATTCGTTGGCCCCCAACCGAAAGCATAAATTGTAAAAAATTATTTTGAAATTTCAATGACTAATGACGTTAAAAACACTTTATGGCAACAACGCGGCTTTCCTCTTAGGTCCTAATCTTTTCAAGCATTACAAGTACACACCTTCAACAGCGCCACAGAGAAATGCCAAAATAAATCACAATTCCCCTCATTTCCTCCTCATGGTTCCTTTATGAAATTAAATGACAGGAAAGAACATTACGCGACCCTCGTATCTCGTAAACTAACACAGTCAAATCAGATAATCTGGTGATTTTCATAAAATGGTATTCGAATTGAGATATCCAAAGTCGCCAACGCAGTCATCATCATCGTTGTCGTCTTGAAGTGGCCGTCTGTCCATTTGGCTGGAGCCAAAGTACACTTAAACTGGATTAGAACATTCAATCCGCATTTAAATTCTTGAGATACACTGATGGAGTGAACTGAAATAACGAAATAAAAATAGTCTGTCTACGGTCTAAGGAAATACACGAGGCGTTAATCGGTACAAGATTATACAGAATGTCCTTTTTATTACAACGGGCGTATTCTGCGTACAAATGATGATCAGTGAGAATATTTTTTTCTTATTTCTGAATCCATTTGAGGAGAATTATGGTTAGACATTTAAAATAATTTACGCTATGTTCTGCTGAGAGCACTGAGAGGATTGGGCGAGTGAGTGGTCAAAAGACGAAGCATTAAACGTTGGCAGACAGTTGTCACAGTTGGACGTAAGGATAACCAAAATAGTAAATTTGCTTAAACGGAAGGAAATTTCAATTTTGTTTTCTCATCTACGAGTCAACAGTATTTCATTTTCCCACGCACAGCCTCCTCCTTGACAAAAAGAAATCCGGTCGAGAGCGAGTTGTACTTGCGCGAGTTCATATGCCACACTACATAAGTCATTTTTTGGAACGTACTTTCTGCAGGTCAAATACATCTTCTGGCCACAATTCACATCTCATCTCATCTCATTTTCAGTGACCCGCATGTTCCACTAAAGGGGTCGCGGGGGCAGTGCACGCACGGGAGATCTCCAGGCCACTCGATCCACCGCCATCGACTCTAACTCATCAGGAGTTATGCCCAAGCGCAACCAGGCGAGTGTTTGGTCTTGGTCCAACCATCTCGTCCTGAGTCTGCCAAGCGGTCGCCTACCTGATGGAATCGCATTCAAGGCACGCCTCGGAAGTCGTGATGATGGGGACATTCGTGCCACATGACCAAACCATCGAAGTACAGCCCTTTCCATTCGAAGAAGCAGCTGCCCAACATTGACTTCCTCGCGCACTGCCGTGATTCCCACCCTATCCCGGCAAGTAATTCCCAAAACGACAGCTTGTTTTCCGCCATTATCCAAATTTCATGACCATAGGTGAGAGTTGGAACAAATACTGCGTTAAACTAACTTGGCTTTGACACCAAGCTCGGCTTTCCTGATATCAGATCCACATAGCTGTTTCAAAATTGATCCAGCTTGAAAAATCCTACAGGAAAGCTCAGCATTATTCCTCCCATCACTCGTGAAGAAGACCCCGAAATACTTAAACTTCTCCACCTGTTTCAATGGGACTCCACTAACATGTAGAGTGTATTGAACAGGGGTTCTGAAAATAATCATAACCTCGGATTTGTCCACGTTAACCCTCATCCCAGCATCAGCACATACGGCCACAAACCTATCTAGCGCGCGCTGGAGTTCCATCTGGTAGGATGTGAGGATAACTAAGTCATCTGCAAAAAGTAGATGACTTACCCTCAACTCTCCCAATGTGAAACATTCCTCGCCTCGACTGCGCTGTAACATCCAGTCCATATACATATATATAATGAAAAGGAGAGGTGATAAGACGCACCCTTGGCGAAGTCCAACACCCACGGTGTTGATTTACAACAATACACACCTTATTTATGAAAGTTATAAATTTCGATTACCTGATGGCCGATGACGTGCAGACAGACGTCTAAAATCCTTGTCTTAACTCCAAAACGTGTCGAAACATGTGACGACAGAAGTGTTTTTCGTTGGTACTGGTGTCCTACTACCTACCATCCCATGCGACTTTCACCAAAAATTGCCGCACGTATTAACCTGTCAGATATTTGAGATGAATTTGCATGTGTGGTCTTCCCTTATGCATTGTAAATTTATTCACGAAAGCAATCGACCTGAATTCTGACAACATTCCGCCTGCGACAAGCCTCTGTCATATTTCCATATCATGCAAAGCATATTTCGCTCCAATGTAGGACAAGAGCATCGTTTAATTTTTCCGCTAACCATCGCAAGACAATATGCCCCAACACCTGACCCTCGTAAACCGTCAAGTTTAAGTTCCACTTAATCATAAGAGAAAAGAGTCGACAACGCCAGCTGTCACCCTGAAATGGTTGGCTCGGTGCACACAGGCAGCTGCTGCACTCCGCCGGTGTCATTAACGACACCGTAACAAGTGTTCCCCCACACCTCCTGACAGTTTGCGCACGTATGTGCTTTCCCCTGCAACACTGCCACGCAACGTAAACATATGTGCATGTCTCAACACATTTTAGGGCTGGTGCCAGCGGTGATGGCGTTTGTTCCCAACAATCAGGCGAGCTCTGACTCTGACCTACATCCGTGGAGCTCATTACATCAGCATCAGAACGCGCCGGACAGTGAAGGAATAACGCTTGTCGCCTTAAAAGCCCTCAACGGTCATTTAATTAAAAGTCCTTGGGACATGTGCCCTCACCACTGGGGGAGACAATTTCATTTAATTTTCTGCAAATTTAATTCGGCGTAACAATGGCAACTTAATGTCGCCGCCAATAAATGTTCCCGGCGAGCAATTCATTCGTTCATTTACATCTCGGAAATTATGGAAGTGGAAGCGTTTTGAAAAATTTAATTGCAGTGGGACTTGTACTCCTTCCACTTTTCGCTGGCGAGTCCTTCTCCAGATTCTGGTGTAAAGAAGTGCAGCAGCGGAATCACTAGGGAAATTTATGACCAAAAACTTTATGTTCTAAAATTTGAAATGCAAATGAAACTTGGCTCTCTGTTCTTGGGTTGCTTTGCAGAGCACTACGAACTAGGAAGCACTGCGTGGTGATAATAGGAAGCAATAAGCTCTTGGATGCAATCTTCGCAAAGATTGCACTAAAGTCTGACTTACTGCGTCGGAAAAGATGCTTGGCAGAAATTAAATTTTTTTATTTATCAACTGAACATTTCCATCTGGTTAACATGGGGGAAAGTTTTTGTTTGAGGAGTAAAGATTTAACATTGGATATATGACAGTCGGAGCGGAATGGTTTGGGTATTCTGTTACTGATAGAATCGCGAAAATTTGCTCATTCAGAAGAAGCAGCCAAACGGAAACAAGTACTTGCTGCAGTACAAAGAGCTGTTACATCTCAAAGGAGCGATGGCAGAATATTTGGTGAGTGTTTAGTATCAGTCTAATCCAAGCGCAGATGAACGTTACGCTTAACCTTTGGCCCATTATCTGGCATATTAGGTACCTTGAGCAAATTGTTATTCTTGTTGAGGGTATATTGCACCGCGACCTGTTGATACATTAGCACCATTACGAGCTCCCCTCAAATACATTTCTTTTCAGAGTTGTATTGAGGATAAAGGACTCATATTGCGCATAGGTGAAGAAATCTGTTCTAGAGTATTCTTTCTAAGCCATTTTCGTTCAAAAACCTGAGATTGAGAGATGAATGTCCCCATCATCACGACTTCCGAGGCGTGCCTTGAATGCGATTCCATCAGGTAGGCGACCGCTTGGCAGACCAAGGACAAGATGGTTGGACTAAGTCCAAACACTCGCCTGGTTGCTCTTGGGCATAGCTCCTGATGAGTTAGAGTCGATGGCGGAGGATCGAGTGGCCTGGAGATCTCCCGTGCGTGCACTGCCCACACGACCCCTTTAGCGCAACATGCGGGTCACTGAAGATAAGATGAGTTGAGATGAGACACTACCTTTGCACATCTCCACTGGTTTTTCCCTCCACACCTGGGGATTTGAAGGGCTGAAACGAGTTAATTGCACATTCCAGACGCCCTTTGGAGAAGATCTCTCTTGCAACTTTCCAGTCCTCTACCTTGTGCATATAATGTGCCACTAAACTTTTCTTAACACATCTTAGCTATTTCTTCCGTATGCCTGGACCTTTTTGAACAGTAATTTGTGATGAATGGACACGTCAATAAGCTCCTGATATCTTTTGAATGGAGCAAGCGATTTGTCGAAAAGTGTATTTTTGTATCATTTTTGTTAGCGTGAACAATCAGGGGGTAAACTATTCTTGTGGGCGCCGTGGCGTAATGAGTAAGTGAGTCAACTACTGCGCTCGAAGTCTGGTTTCGATTCCCGTAAAACACATTTGATACAGGGTGGCACATAAGAAACGTTAAGATTTATTTGATGAATAACATTTTTCTTTCTCATTTTATTTGACCTTAGCATTTACTAAAATTTAGATCATGGTTTGGCAATATGTTTTAAAGATAATATCTCTCAAGTTGTACCCATTGATTGCACATCTTCGTTTGGTTTTACATCTGTTCTTAATCAACCTTC
The DNA here is from genome assembly GCA_930367185.1 of Myathropa florea. Classification (NCBI taxonomy): domain Eukaryota; kingdom Metazoa; phylum Arthropoda; class Insecta; order Diptera; family Syrphidae; genus Myathropa; species Myathropa florea. The sequence goes on along the minus strand of OV884005.1, from coordinate 25,152,577 downwards.
CCGACTGAAATCATGTTTAGACCATATTTTTATTAGACAAGATCGAAATAGTCAAGTGAGCCATAGACCAATGACATTCGACCTAAGAATTACAGACCATTATTTAACTTCCATTCAACTCAGTAGTGAAGTTACTCGTTCAAATAAAACTGATGTAAGAGAATCTTCTAAAATAGATTTCACTGTTTTAAGAAACCATTTAAAGTATGAGTTCTGGGATTAGACTAGAGTAGACTTCACGCTTGTTCTCGTTGTCCGTCGTTAGCATTTGATATCTTCCCAAGTAAGTTACAATATTATGTTTCTATCTGTTGGGGTTGATAACAAATTAAAATGCCTGAAACAATGGATGTCTCTTTCATTATTAAGAAAAATCAAGAAGAAAAATCAGCTATGCTTACTCGTAAAAAAACCACCCTAACAATGCGAAATTAAGCATTTTTTATAATAAAATTTGTCATGAGTTAAAGACGGAAATACCTACTGTAGAAATAGTTACTACAATAAAAAGCTAGCTGAAAGTATTGATAATTCCAAAAAAGGATGGCAGGTTGTTAATGATATTCCAAACAAAAATATATCTTGTAGTGATATTGTACTTGAAAATAACAATCCTACGATTTCTGACACTTTCGGAGTTGCCAACTTATTTAACAGCTTCTTTGCCAATGTAGGTGCCTTTCGTGGTGTTTCAAATAAAAACAGTTCAACTTTTTATAGTACTGATAGCATACTGGAAATCAGTTTTCAACCCGAAAGCTTCTACTTTAAGGAATTTATGCCGTTTGAAATACACAAAATAATATCTTCACTTTAAACAGCCAACTCAATAGGATTGGATAATATATCAAGCTTTTTAGTAAAAAACATAGCTTTTCAGATTTCTGATGTCATTTGTTATATTTTTAATTCTTGTGTGTACAATGGTGTACAATGTGTAAAAACTGCTCTCGTAATACCTCTTCACAAAAAGGCAACACTATGATGCTAAACAATTATCGCCCCATTTCGCTGTTATCAGTTTTCTCTAAAGTTTTTAAAAGAGGCATAAAATCAAGAATGGTTTCTTTCTTAGAAAGGACACAGTTCTTCAGCAAATACCAGTTTGGCTTCAGAAGCGGTAGGTCTACTGAAAGCGCTTTATTAAAACTGACTGGGGAAATATATAACAGCTTGAATGAATCTGAAAATATCTTCCTGCCTATTCATTGATATAACCAAGGCTTTTGATACTGTTAACCATACCATTCTCTTAAATAAACTTTTTATTGCTGGATTCAGGGGTTTTATTTATGATTGGTTTACTTCCTAACTTGAGAACCGGAATCAAATAGTGAAAATTACAAATGCTTTCAGTTCTGCAAAATAAGTCAATATTGGAGTCCCGCAAGGCTCTGTTTTGAGTCCTATATTGTTCCTGATGTATACAAATTCAGTATTTATCCAACCCTTTAAAGGCAGAATCACAGCCTTTGCTGATGATACTGCACTTTCATATTCAAGCGATAGCTATTTAAACTGTTATTTGGACGTTAATAACGACTTGGATTCACTACGACGATGGTTTAAAAAACATAAATTGGTAATAAGCAGTAAAACGAAGTTTATGATATTTAATGTCAGTGGTTTAATAAATGAAGATTTTCCCCTCTTTTATCACTCTCCGAGCTGCCTACGTTTTTTCTCAGTTGATACGATTGCCCCTGATAATGTTACCTTCAATGAAAATGTAAACTGTAGTGAAGATTGCTTTCGCATTGAAAATGTTGGCAGTTTCCAGTATTTAGGTATTATACTGGAAACCAAGCTCAATTGGAAGGATCACACCTTATATCTTAAACATTATCTGAAAAGGGGAGTCAGGCAAGTATCTAAGTCTATATTGTAATATTCAAATTCTAGAAATGGTGTATAATGGTTTATTTTAATCTAAGTTGCAGTATGGTATTTCTTGATGGGGTGGTGCTTACTTTAATAAACTGGAGAAATGCGAGTTGTACTCGCACGGCGAAGGTTCCGTCGCATAAATATTTGTTGATGGAAGCATTTTTGAATATCGAGCGAAGAATTCAAGTTATTTGAGTCAAATTTTCTTCTAACTTGAACCCAAATCAACCATTCATTACTACATTCGTGCATACAACCAAACAAACAGCCATCCCATACCTCTAAAAAATGTATCTTAGACAGAAAATCCCTTCCATCATATCCAATCACTGCTCATGCCTGCGGTGTGTACATTGCTGTTGGGCATTTAGGGGTTGAAATGAATGGAATGTGAGAGGTAACACTCATCATCGTTTTGAGTCGTCGATCTTCTTCTTCTTCTTGGGGCGCTACAGTCCGAGGGGAACCTGGGCGTCACTAAACATGCCTCTCCAGCCAGCACGATTTTTCGCAAGCTGTCTCCAGTTTTGCACACCAAGCCGACCGAGGTTCCCCTCGACTTGTGTGTGCCATCTTGTTCGTGGACGTCATCTGTTGCGTTGTCCCACAGGCTCAGAGTCGAAGACTCTTCGGGCCGGAGCTAAGTTGTCCATACGCTCTACATGGCCTAGCCATCTTAGGCGTTGGATCCGTAGACGCCTGGCTAGACTCATGTCGCTGTACAGCCCATATAGTTCGTGGTTGAACCTTCTCCTCCAAATGCCATCAACGCAAACAGGACCAAAGATCGCGCGCAGAACTTTTCTCTCGAAAAGACCAAGAGACTGTTCATCCGCTTGGGATATTGTCCAAGCCTCTGCGCCGTACAGCAGGACTGGGATGATCAAGGTCTTGTATAGAATCAGCTTAGTCTTCCGAGAGAGGGCTCTACTACTCAATTGCCTTTTGAGCCCATAAAAACAGCGGTTGGCAAGAGTTATTCAGCGTTTGATATGGGTACTGATGTTGTTTATACTGTTTACCGCGGAGCCAAGGTAGACGAAGTCCTTAGCTACCTCAAAGTGTTCGCTGCTTATGCTGACGATCTGGCCAAGTCGTTGATGTTGTGCGTCCTTTCTCGATGACAGCATATACTTGGTTTTGCCCTCGTTTAACACCGGACCCATTTTAGCCGCTTCCGTTTTAATGCCAGCAAGCGCATCATTGACGGCTGGCTGTGTTCGCCCAATCACGTCGATGTCATCCACGTAGGTTAGCAGTTGAACAAACTTTTGAAAGATCGTGCCTCTTGTGTTGGCCAGTCAGTTTTGCACGATCTTCTCAAGAACGATGTTAAAGAAATCACATCGTCGATCACAGCATGGAATTGTCATTGGTCAACGTCAACGTAGCAATTTCTTTGTCGCGCACCAATTAGAGGTTACATTTATAAATCTACGCAAAGTACACAATTTTTTATACGATTTCAAAAATTATTTATTTTTTGCAAACTAGAAATATAGACTTTTCAGAAAATATATAGGATGTTATGCCTTTGAAGAGAAACTTTAATAAATTTGAAGAAATTGCTTGGTTTCACTTCTAGTTCCAAAGAAAATTAAGAACAAATAATTCATGACGAATTTTGATATGGAGGATCTCTTCGAAATTTTCGTGTATGCATATATCACGAAGTTACGTGACATCACCTCACGTAAGCTCCCGTCACCCTCACGTCACCTCACGTCACCCTCACGTCAACTCACGTCACCTCACGTCACCCTAACGTCAGCTCACGTCACCTCACATCACCCTCACGTCACCTAACGTTAAACTCACGTCAGCTCACATCACCCTCACGTTACCTCACATCACCCTCACATCACCTCACGTTAATCTCACATCACCTCACGTCACATCACGTCACCCTCACGTCACCTCACGTTAAACTCACATCACCTCACGTCACCCTCATGTCACCTCACATCACCCTCACTACACCTCACGTCACTCTCACGTCAGCTCACATCACCCTCACGTTAAACTCACGTCACCCTCACGTCACCTCACATCACCCTCACGTTAAACTCACGTCACCCTCACGTCACCTCACGTTAAACTCACGTCACGTCGCGGCACGTCACGTCATGTCATGTCATGTCACGTCATGCCATGTCGTCATGTAACGTCATATCACGTCATATCACGTCACGTCACCTCATATCACGTCATATAATATCACATATTACGTATCATCACGCCATGTCACATAACTCCGCGCCAAGTCACATCACGTAGGGTGGTATTAAGCGTGATATATGTATACACGAAAATTTCGAAGACACCCTCCATATCAAAATTCGTCAATGAATTATTTGTTCTTAATTTTCTTTGGAACTAGAAGTGAAACCAACCAATTTCTTCAAATTCATTAAAGTTTGTTTTCAAAGACATAACATCCTATATAAATTCTGAAAAGTCTATATTTCTAGTTTACAAAAAATAAATAATTTTTGAAATCGTATAAAAAATTGTGTACTTTGCGTAGATTTATAAATGTAACCTCTAATTGGTGCACGAAAAAACAATTGCAAGTTTCAATATAATTACATATAGTGGCAAATAATTGTCTTCAATGACTGTGTAAAATAGTTGGCATTAGTTCAATTTAAATACTAAATTAATTGAAAATTTAATGAATTAATTGTGCGTATGAAGCTGATATTTCAATCGTCGGGTACGCTTTCGTTTTCACAAATTTTACAAATCTTTGACGTTAGGCAAAAAGGTCTTAAATCGGAAACTGCAGTTTTTCGTAAAACCAAATTGAAAATAGATTCATTATTTGCAAATCGGAATTAAATGTATTCCTAAAAAAAAACTGGGCAAGTACGAGTTGAACTCGCACGGGGAATGTCGCATAATATTGATTGATGATTTCTGAATATCAAACGACGTTGCCAAATTGCCAGTTGAATTTTCTTCTAACTTCAACCCAAATTAACCCTTCATTCATACATTCATGGATCCAATCAAACAATCATTCATCCATACACATATCTATACCTCTATACAAGTTTATCCAACACAGAAAATTCCTTCCATCATACACATACCCAATCACTGCTCATGCTTGCGGTGTGTGTGTGTGTTCATTTCTGTTGGGCATTTAGGGGTGAGATCGAAAAGATAACACTCATCAACGAATAGAGTGGCCGAACACAGCATGAAATTATGTGTGAAAATGAAATTGTTCTCATTTTAAATCTTAGATATCTCAGAATTTCAACATATGTAATCGATATTTTGAAATTTATCATTTCTTATTGCTTACGCTGAGGTCTTCAAAACTGCGTTTTCTGATCTTCAAAATTCGCATGTCGATGATTGACCCTTTTTGGCCAACATCTCCAAAACCATTAGGGCCAGAATGCTCGCAATGGTTTTAAATGAAAGTACTCAATGAAGCCAAGTTTTTGTGATTTTTTTCAGATTTTTAAACACTTTGGTTTAGAAATGGCAGGGGGGGACGCATTTAAAAAAACTTTGGAGCTCCATATTTTCCAAACGGTATTTTGGATAAAAAAGTGTTGAGAGAAACCTCCACCTCATTTCGAAAGATCTGTCGATTGATGGGGTGCGATAATTTTTCAAAATTAATGTCAACTTCACCTGCACGGGAGCCACCCCCAACTGGCCCCACTTTTTAAAATCACTGCATAGGCAATGACATCTAGATCTGAAGTACCTAATTCCAAAATTTCATGCCGATATCTTTATAAACTTCGGAGATAAAAAAGTGTGACAGACACGACGGACGGACGGACACACCGAAATTATAAAGCTTCCGTTTTTGGAGACGGAACCTTAATAAAATGGAACCTTTGTTAATTAAACAAAAGCATGTGATTAGAATAATGATAAAAGTAAATCAGAGAACACCTAGTTTTGCATTGTTCAAAAGTTTAGAAATTCTTCAATTAATGCATCTATACTGTTATAAAGTTCTAAAAATATTTTTCGAAAATTCAGGTTTCTATGATGTTAGATTTCATTTCATTCATGTTACAGCTCCATATTATTTAATTCTTTGCCAGAGAACCTTAGATGTGAGAGGACAAAGACTGTATTTTTAAATAGTGTTAAAAAATGGCTTTTCACCTTTAACCATTATGAAGTAGATTTGCTTCTCATTCCAATGTTATAAATTAATTTTGATTTATTTTTATCTATATTTTATTTTTTATATTTGAACTATCCCACAACTTTTCCCCATCTACTATTTTAATTTATTATTGTTATAAATCTTGAATTAGCATGTACTTTCGCCACTTACCACATGGCAACAGATTGTATTAAGCTATTTCTTAGACAAATGCACTTGTATATTGTATTTGAAATAAGCATTTATGTGTATTTATACTTTTGTCAGAAAATAAAGAAAGAAAAAAAAAACAAAAAGAAAGAATTTCAGGTCCCAGCGTCCTCACTTCTTCCCGGATATTGGCCTTAAGCTATTGCATGGTTTTTGGCTTATTGGCAAACACCCTACTGAATCTTATATGGAAAAAGGTGTATAAATATGGATCAGCTTGTAGAAGACAAAGATAGCCGCAGAGGCTGATTGGTTCCATCAGACAAAAGAAACCTTTATGCGATGGAATGTGTATGTCAACAGCATTTTAAACCCTTTGCAGTACAAAATGAATACTCTCTGTTGAAGTTTCTCGCCATTTTATCCTCGTAACGATTTCAAAACACGCATGCATCTAAGGAGATAATGGGATGCAGAACCTATGCAGCCCATCGAGTACGCTACATAATGTATAATGTTACACCAACATCAATTAATATCCCATTAATAGCTGAACAGTGCTGCATAGGAACATCTTCTCACTGCAACGGCTTAAGATGCAAATCTTTTGGCACTGTCGACCTGAAAAGATGTCTACGGGAGATAAATTTATCGTGTCCCCACCGTTCAGTAAATCAACCTCAATCATGCAAAATATTTGAAAACCCAATCAGAAATGAAATCTCCCTCGCATCCACAATAGCGATGATATCTTTACATTCGACAGGAAGGAAAAAGTTGAAAATATGGTTCAAACGAAGGACTTCTACCCGCAGCCGAAGTAAAGTAAATCTTTTCCTGCCACCGGCAAGAGGGCATTGAACAATTTTCTAAAGCCTTGGAGCACAGTGAAAGTACAGCAAAAAGTCTCTGACCAGTACTGGAATGTGTACGTATCTCGGGACAGGCATCAATGTCGTTATTCGAGACAACTCCAGCGACAGACACGTAGGAAGTGACACAAAGTTCCCGTGTTCTTGCAATGGAATATTCGTGGCCAATCCTACCGTACTCTATTTTGGTTCTGTGATATCTCTACATACTCGTACATACACGAGTGGGTAATTTGGTCCTTTTTAGCAGCCAGGCAAGATATGACGATAAAACTTTGCATAGAGTCCTATTAGGGTATGGCAAATGGTACGGATGTGAATATGCCTGTATGGAAGGGACTTTATTACGTTTCTCTTATCAAAACGAAGTTTGAATGACACCAACAAAGATGTCAAAGGACTTAGAGAGAATGACGAAGAAATTTGTGCATCCAGGACTTTTCGGCTTGTGCGTTGCATTGTATGGAATTGTTTATGCAGAGGATGTGGCTCTGTGGCTTCTGTGAAAAAAAAAGTTTGTCTCTGGTTGAAGTTATTAGGAAAGTTTCCTTCAAAGCTTGACATAGTTTTGACAGATGATTATGTTGGAAGATAAGAAAGAAACTGTGGAGTTAAAAAGTATTATATGCTTTTGTGATAAGGTTGAGGTGTTGTTTGATAAATAAATTCTTGCTACAATATCCTGAATGGCACATCTTAGTTTCCTCCCAGCTTGGGTGCAAACATAAAGGGTATGAAGATGACAAAGCAAATTCATTATTCATTTTATTAAAATGCCGAAGAGGAACAAGATTCTTCATTCAAACAAGAAATTCATTATCGGGTGCTTGAATGTACAGTCTTGGCTCAATGTGTTAGGCACCCTTATCTTTTTGTCTTTGCTGCCAAATCACTTATCGGCGATACTATCTGAGGTTGTAAACCATTTTTATTTTTTCCTCTCATTTCATTAATGTTTTTTGCTTTTTAAAGATATAACGATTCTTAAAGGCTGCCTAATACATTTGGCCAAGACTGTATATATTGGCAAATAAGAGTATGCTTAGATTAAGGGCAGTGCAGCAAAATGCATTTGACACGGTGTCATAATGAACTTCATTAATAACCCGATTAGAAAATGGTACGCTGTTCAAAGTTAGGTCTTTCATTAAGACTATCAAATTGTTACTCTTTTTGGTAAGATCGAAAGTGCAGTCAGTACGCTTATGCGACATCGGTTATAACGACCAAATTCTTTGGTCCCGGCTGAGCTCCATTCTAATCCCACTGAATAACAAATCGTTTACAACGACATCGCTTACAAAGGCTGGATATAACGACTAAAATCGACACAGCTGTTAGTGCGACCGAATTTTTTCTTAAAATGGTAAACTGTTTATCTGTAGATGCGACTTAATGGCGCAGTTGGTTAAGTGCCTGCCCCAAGTGAGAGGGGTCCCAGGTTCGAATTCCAGCAAATCCTATGTGCATTTCTTCTTAAGCGATTACGTCAGTTCACAAAATTTTCGTTTCTGAGGCACTGAAAATCCGCGTGTGATGCACGAAGAGTCATTACATCCACTCGGCGGCGTTCACGCGGGACGTGTGATTGGGCCGTACTATTCTGAGGACGCCATTGGCAATACGGTCACTGTTACTGGCGAACGTTACAGGGCCATGATAAACGACTTCTTGCTGCCGGAATTGGATGAGCGGTGCTTGGTGAACATGTGATTTCAACAAGATGGTGCAACTGAACAGAGAGCACGAGCCACAATGGATACTGTGAAGGAAGCGTAATCTTCTATTTTGGCGATTTGACATGGCCAGCAAAATCGCCCGATTTAACCATCGCAGACTTTTTTCTTTGGGGCTACTTGAAGTCGCAGCTTTATGCCAACAAGCCTCAGATAATCGCAGCCGCATATATCACAGGAAGAGAATGAAAGAATTTCTTTGCACAGATTATGCATATGAATTTCATGTCTTATCTTTTTCAAGCAGGAACAATTTTTGTCTTTGGATGTAATTAAAGGTAATTAGTGCAAACTACTTATGATAGTGCTTCAAGTTACAAAATCACTTTTTCATTGAAGAGAGTTTCTTTTCGAAGAAGATAAGGAGATATGTGCGTAGTTGAAGTGGTTTTCCTTTAATTTATTTTTAATTCAACTCGAACAAATGCTACAGCTGAATTTTTGATCACTTTTACTGGTTACAGGGTTGAATGTTCTCATGCAGAAGTAAGCAGCACTACAGGACATATAAGAACCAAAATAAGAATGTATTAGTTGCACAAACGCAAAACAGAGCTTAACACCTTTTTGAACTCTACTTTTCAATAAAATGTTTTGTTGGCAGCTTTAGCCTAAGGAACATTCTTTGAACATGAATAATATAATAATACAGTCGATTCCTCTTTATTGGGACATCGCTTTATCGGGATAGCCGCTTAACTGGGACAAATGAAATATAACGGAATCTAAAAAGAGATGAATTTGTTCGGTTATTGTGGTCAGCAGTCGTTTAAACGGGACATATTCAGCGCAAAACTTACACACATTTCGACAAAAAAAATATGGGCATATTTCTAACCTGCAATGTATCGAATAATGTACAACAGCAAAAGCAAAAACTATGCAAAATGGCAGTGAAGGCAGCCCAATATCAGCATTAGATGCTTGTGTTGATTTTATTAAATCAGAGAGTTATAAAAGCATTCGCCAGGGGACCATGGACAAATATTTAGAACATTAGATGGGATTTTTATACATACTTTCTCAATAAATTTAAATTATATAAGCAAAGTTTTAAGTGAAATATCTCCTCTACAGTTATTTCTGCTTTATTGCGACATCACTTTATCGGGATAGCCACTTAACTGGGATAAAAAAAGTTGCATTGTACATAGTAGAATCTCGAAAAAATGAACGGTTCTATAGCCTAAACAGTTCGGAAATTTGAACAATCTTTCTTCCAGGCAGCAGTTTACTATAGAGTAGTTTTTAAGGTTCCGTTTACAAAAACGGATACCTTAATTGCAAGCAGGTTAAAGCAGGAGCAAATTCTTATATACGGTCTATATACTATTTATATACTTTCAAGTGCGAATTAACGCCATAATCTACTTATGGCTTCAATTTACTTTCAAATGAGAACTAAAGCCATATGGCGTTAGTCCGAATTAATGCCATTATGTCGTTAGTTCATATGGCCTTCATTCACGGCACCTGCTTTAACACTTTTGGATCCAGGATACCGTTTGAAAAATATTGAGTTTCAAAGTCGTTTTCAATGCGTGCCCCCCTTTCATTTCTTAGCCAAAGTGTTTAAAAATCTAAAAAAAATAATAAAAACTTGGCTTCAATGAGTAAATTCATTCAAAGCCATTCCAAAAGCTAGATACACACGAGTCGAAGCAAGCGTGTTGCAGTAACGTGTTTTGTTTGTTCACTACACACAACCTCAGTACTGTGTTTAGCTGTGGTGCAGAAATGACATAAGCGGAAGAAAAGCAATATTACATTTTTGGAATGAGTGATGTTATACGTGGGATTTCGAAGCGTTAATACGCGAACCATGCAGACACAAGCGTCTGCACCTAGCCTCTATTAACGAACTCCTACTCTCACCTCCCCGTGGTGAAATCCGGGAGCCGAGTACCCTCGACAGAAGATGGGGGTAACCAACCTTCGTGGGACGTCTGGGCGGCTGCAAACGAGAGAGGGGGGAGTGTGAGTCTACCAGGGCTCATCACTCTTTTTAGGATGGCGGCGGAGGAGCTGGTCAACTGATTGGCCAACGGCGGCATCCACAACTCCAGTCAGCAGGAGCTACCTGGTTTCCATGGTAAGGTCGGGACCCTGGAATAGAGATGGCGGCGGATGAGCCCTTCTTTCAGGGCCAACGGCGGCGCTCACAGCCTGCAAGAGGCTACCGACACCGGATCCCTCCGGACCCCTTTGTCCGGGGGCTAAACAAATGGACCTGTCCTCCCAGTTGGAGGTTGTGCGTGGGGTTAACTTCCTCACCACGTAAAAAAATATCGAGTTGAGAAGCAACAATATGCCTCGGATACGGACGGATTTACTGTTGACGACCCCAGCAAACGGAATAAGGACAATGACTTTCGGTTCTGCACGTGGAATGTGAGGTCCCTGAACAGACCACATGCCGATGCCGATGAACTCGCGGAGGCCCTAGACTGCTATAAAGCAGACGTTACCGCAATCCAGGAAGTGCGATGGGATGGGCCGGGCAAAAAGAGGATGAAAAACTGCGATATCTACTACGGCGACTGTTACAGAGAGCGAAGGCAGCGATTATTTGGATGTGGATTTGTTGTTCGAGGCAGACTTAGGCAAAAAGTCTTAAGCTTTAAGTACATAAGCGAGCGCCTCATAACAATCCGCGTCAAGGCTAAATTCGGCAACATCAGCCTAATCTGCCCACGCCCCAACGGAGGACAAAGATGACGATAGCAAGGATGACTTCTATGATCTCCTAGAAAGAACGTACGATCAATGCCCCAGCTACGACACCAAGATCGTTCTAGGAGATTTCAACGCTAAGCTGGGTAAAGAGGACATCTTTGCTAGAGTCATCGGTAAACACAGCCTGCACGACACCACGTCCGAAAACGGACTCAGGCTGGTGGACTTTGTTACGGGGCGAAACCTCTCTGTAGCTAGCACGCGGTTACCTCACCTCAGGACGAAAATGGACAGCTAGTAGTAGATTCGCAGTCGATACTGAGAATTTGGAAAAATCATTTCTGCAGACTGTTGAACGGCGATGAGGACACAAATACCGCTGTCAGGCAGAATGTTCCACTCAACACAACGGACGATGATAGAAGAGAATACCGTCCCCCCGATCTAGACGAAGTCAAGATAGCGAGGCGGAAGTGTAACAAAGCTGCTGGTGCAGATAGTTTACCCGCTGAAATGTTCAAAGCAGCTGGAGGTGATCTGATTGGGCGCATGCACCAGCTCATCTGTAAGATATGGTCGGAGGAAAGCATGCCCGATGAGTGAAATCTCAGTATCGTTTGCCCGATCCACAAGAAAGGAGACCCCTTTGACTGCGCCAACTATCGAGGGATAAGTCTCCTTAACATCGCCTACAAAATCTTCTCTGCCGTTTTGTGTGAACGCCTGAAACCATTCGTGAACAAACTGATAGGTCCTTATCAGTGTGGTTTCAGGCCCGGGAAGTCCATCTCCAAACAAATCTTCACACTGCGGCAGATCCTGGAGAAGACCCAAGAAATGCAAATTGACACACACCATCTATTTGTCGATTTCAAGGCCGCATATGACAGCGTGTATAGAGACAAGCTATACAGCGCCATGTCTAGTTTTGACATTCCTGCTAAACTCGTCCGACTGAGCAGGATGACGATGGAGAACTCTCGCTGCTCCATCAAGGTCGGTAACGAACTCACCGAGACCTTCAATGTCAAAAAAGGTTTTAGACAAGGCTACGCGCTGTCATGTGACTTCTTTAACATCGTTCTTGAGAAGATCGTGCAAAACTCACTGGCCAACACAAGAGGCACGATCTTCCAAAAGTCCGTTCAACTGCTAGCTTACGCGGATGACATTGACGTGATTGGGAGAACACAGCGAGCCGTCAATGATGCGTTTGCTGGCATTGAAACGGAAGCGGCTAAAAGGGGTCTGGCGGTAAACGAGGGCAAAACGAAGTATATGCTGTCATCGAGAAAGGACGCACAACATCGACGACTTGGCCAGAACGTCACCATAGGCAGCTATAACTTTGAGGTAGTAAAGGACTTCGTCTACCTTGGCTCCGCGGTAAACAGTATAAACAACATCAGTACCGAGATCAAACGCAGAATTACTCTTGCCAACCGCTGTTTTTATGGGCTCAAAAGGCAATTGAGTAGTAGAGCCCTCTCTCGGAAGACCAAGTTGACTTTGTATAAGACCTTGATCATCCCAGTTCTGCTTTACGGTGCAGAGGCATGGACAATATCCCAAGCGGATGAACAGTCTCTTGGTCTTTTCGAGAGAAAAGTTCTGCACGCGATCTTTGGTCCTGTTTGCGTTGATGGCATTTGGAGGAGAAGATTCAACCACGAACTATATGGGCTGTACAGCGACATGAGTCTAGCCAGGCGTCTACGGATCCAACGCCTAAGATGGCTAGGCCATGTAGAGCGTATGGACAACTTAGCTCCGGCCCGAAGAGTCTTCGACTCTGAGCCTGTGGGACAACGCAACAGAGGACGTCCACGAACAAGATGGCGCACACAAGTCGAGGGGGACCTCTGCCGGCTTGGTGTGCGAAACTGGAGACAGCTTGCGAAAGATCGTGCTGGCTGGAGAGGCATGTTGAGTGAGGCCCAGGTCCACCTCGGACTGTAGCGCCCTAAGAAGAAGAAGAAGATGTTATACGTGAGATCACTGCAATTATTATAATTGACGAACTTTTGTACGAAAATGAGGAAGAGTGCATCTCCTGTGAAAGGAAAATGGAAAAGAAAAATTGGTCAAAGAATTGGCTTTTAAAAAAGACGAATTTTCGAACGAAAGGCTGCCAAACACGGTCAATCATCGACATGTGAATTTTGAAGATCTGAAAACGCTGTTTTGTAGGCCTCAATGAAACCACTAAGAAATTATAAATATCGAAATATCGATTTGTGTGCAAATTCTGAGATATTTTGATATCTCAAATTTTTTTTCATTCACATTCACTCATAACTCCATGCTAAACTCCATCACTAACATAAATATTTCAACCTCTAACTGCCCAACAACAATATACGGGTACACACAACAAGCGTGAGCACAGATTGGGTATGACGGAAGAGATTTGCTGTGGTAGATAATTTGGATGGAGATTTTCGGAGATGTATGTATGGGTGTTTGTTTTAATGTAAGAATTTTGTAATGAATAGTTGATTTGGGTTAAAATTAGAACTGAAACTTGAATTCGTTGTTTGATATTCAGAAATGTTTCTATCAAAAATTATTTATGCGACGGATCTTTACCCGTGCGAGTGCAATTCGCACTTGCCCAGTTCAAATATATCATGTGCAATATCAAATATGCAATGTTTTTATGTATCGCTATATGTTTTTCTTTAACTAAATTTCGCTGCTGCGGTAGGTAAACAAATTGAATATCTGTACATCTTTTCGAGACTCTACTGTAACCCGATTTCGTGGTTAAGTAGTACTTTCTGAACGTTTTTTTTTTGGAAATTGCTTGAAAGCGCTAACCATTATTTTGCGAAAAAATCTATACTGCCCTTATTACTATATGCAAAGTGAAACACTTAAAACATAGCTTTGAAGATCATAAGGCAACTAGTTTAGAAGCCCTAAAAATTGAAAACATGTATACTCTATATGTATCTAACTACCATCAGGTACCATACATACTCTTTAAAATGATCTCACACTGTTAATAATACCCTATAAGGCTAGTTTAAGCTGTGGGTATGCTGAAACCTATTCTTCAACCATTTTCCTGGGCACCAGCGCTGCAGTTTCAAACGAAGCGCACGCTCATGATAAAACTCAATACAAGCAAAGAAACCAACTTGCCAGACCAAAACACGTCTCTTCCGCAGGAAGCTGGTTGGTTAGTTCAGTTACAGGGGGCAAAAGAGGCTGTCAGTTGTTCATTTAAAAAGAAGCCTTTCTTCATGAAGCTGAGAAAGCAGCTCTTTGTTTGTCTACTAGATCCTTGCTGCGTTCGCATTTCCTCTTATAGCAAACTTCTCAGATTACTTTCATCTTTTCCTTATCCGAGGAAAACACAACAAAGACAGAGTACGTTGAGGAAGGCAGAGCAAAACATCGTTCCCTTCATATTTTGATTATGCACAACCCCCTGTTGGGCAAGACCTGGGGAGTTCAAGGCTTTTTTTTTGTTTCAATGTCCTCGTGGTGCACTAATGACTTTTTCAATCTTTCCTCCTTTATCGTTCATTTTCATTCCGGTAGCCTTGCGGGTAGCTGTACTCCTTTGCGAAACATTTACGAGATAAATGTAATAAGGAAAGTTTTAGGTATCAACTAATGTCGCCGTGAGTGTACATGAGTGATGTGCTTTTGCGAAGCTCAAGTCGTTCACTTTATCTGCCGGCAAGGGGAAAAGTTCCCTACTCAGAAGCTGAAGGACAAGTAATAAACCGAATATCGCAGTTAGTGTAATATGCCATGGTTAAGGACATGTGTTTACGAAAACATTTTGAATAAAAAGCGTATGTATTTTGTGTGCTCCTTGACATAGAAAGTGAACAAGAAAATGCCTTTAACATTAACAAACTATTCAAATAGGAAGGATATTCCAAAGGGGCGCTGTACTCGAAAAGTTTCAGGTTTCAAGTTTCAAAAGTTTTGTAAACATTGTCAGAAATTTTATTTGACTTCATATTACATGATGTGCTTCAACCAATGGGTTGTGTCCTTTCCTTTCGGAGTTGTGCATGTTCACATCAAAATTGCATCACTGTCCGGATAGCTCTAAAAGACCTAAAAGATGCAGGAAAGAGAACACGTTCTACATTTTTCAGTCCAAAGGTATAGTGGGTGGGTAGACCTTTGAGTTATTTGTTTTATCTCTAAAGTAGATGCGTATTAAGATTTTACCCGGTTTAATATATTTCTTTGATAACAGTTGGTTTTTGGGGTTTTCGAGTATCAGTTATATACACATATGTATTTTAAAGAAGAATAGTGAACATAAAAATGATTAATCACAATTTTCGGTCTTTCAGCAGTGTCTGCATATTTTGCATCATGTACTGACAAAACGTCTCTGGTGAAGGGGAACTATAAGAAATGTGATAGCGAGTTGTTGAATTGAGTATTTGAAAAGTAAGATAATGTTAGTTAGAGGGGTCCTAGGTTCGAATCCCAGTTAAATCGAATCTGGTCCAGTAACCATTTGCCGTTGGGATCAAATTAACGGCACTGGAGTAGGTTGCTACCTGTCAGTACAATGGACCAGTTTTGCGTCTGAGTGTCCCAGAGTAGTGTTTCAAAAAACACCGAAAAAAGATAATGTGGGAAGATAATGTAGACGAAGAATGGAAACGTTGTCAAAAAGCCATCAGAGAAGCCGCTACTGATGTGCTGGGTTTTAAAACACCACCTAGGAAAAACCCTTGGTTTGACAACGAGTGCAGGCAGGCACATTAGCAAAGCAAGGAGCTAAACAGGCAACGCTGCATCGAACTACGAGAGCTGTTCGTGAGCTCTACGAACAGAGACGAAGGGAAGAGAACCGGCTTCTCAGGAAGAAAAAGAAAGAGCACGAGAAGCGCGTGATCAAGGAGATGGAGAGGTGTTATGGCAGGAATGATGTCCGAAAGTTTTACCAAAGGGTAAAACTTCTATCGAATGGGTATAAAGTTCGGACAGAAGCTTGCCGGGACGAAAATGGACAGCTAGTAGTAGATTCGCAGTCGATACTGAGAATTTGGAAAAATCATTTCTGCAGACTGTTGAACGGCGATGAGGACACAAATACCGCTGTCAGGCAGAATGTTCCACTCAACACAACGGACGATGATAGAAGAGATCCCCCCGATCTAGACGAAGTCAAGATAGCGAGGCGGAAGTGTAACAAAGCTGCTGGTGCAGATAGTCTACCCGCTGAAATGTTCAAAGCAGCTGGAGGTGATCTGATTGGGCGCATGCACCAGCTCATCTGTAAGATATGGTCGGAGGAAAGCATGCCCGATGAGTGAAATCTCAGTATCGTTTGCCCGATCCACAAGAAAGGAGACCCCTTTGACTGCGCCAACTATCGAGGGATAAGTCTCCTTAACATCGCCTACAAAATCTTCTCTGCCGTTTTGTGTGAACGCCTGAAACCATTCGTGAACAAACTGATAGGTCCTTATCAGTGTGGTTTCAGGCCCGGGAAGTCCATCTCCAAACAAATCTTCACACTGCGGCAGATCCTGGAGAAGACCCAAGAAATGCAAATTGACACACACCATCTATTTGTCGATTTCAAGGCCGCATATGACAGCGTGTATAGAGACAAGCTATACAGCGCCATGTCTAGTTTTGACATTCCTGCTAAACTCGTCCGACTGAGCAGGATGACGATGGAGAACTCTCGCTGCTCCATCAAGGTCGGTAACGAACTCACCGAGACCTTCAATGTCAAAAAAGGTTTTAGACAAGGCTACGCGCTGTCATGTGACTTCTTTAACATCGTTCTTGAGAAGATCGTGCAAAACTCACTGGCCAACACAAGAGGCACGATCTTCCAAAAGTCCGTTCAACTGCTAGCTTACGCGGATGACATTGACGTGATTGGGAGAACACAGCGAGCCGTCAATGATGCGTTTGGTGGCATTGAAACGGAAGCGGATAAAATGGGTCTGGCGGTACACGAGGGCAAAACCAAGAATATGCCTTCATCGAGAAAGGACGCACAACATCGACGACTTGGCCAGGACGTCACCAAAGGCAGCTATAACTTCGAGGTAGTAAAGGACTTCGTCTACCTTGGCTCCGCGGTAAACAGTATAAACAACATCAGTACCGAGATCAAACGCAGAATTACTCTTGCCAACCGCTGTTTTTTTGGGTCCAAAAGCCAATTGTGTAATAGAGCCCTATCTCGAAGTACCAAGGGACCTTGATCATCCCATAATCCATGGCATGGATAATATCCCAAGCGGATGAAGAAATGTATGGTCGTTTTGAGGGATAAGGTCTGCGTGCGATCTTTGGTCCTTTTTGCGTCGATGGCATTTAGAGGAAAAGGTTCAACCACGAACTGTATGGGCTGTACAGCGACATGAGTCTAGCCAGGCGTCTACGGATACAACGCCTAAGATGGCTAGTCTATGTAGAGCGTATGGACAACTTAGCTCCGGCCGGAAAAGTCTTCGATTATGAGCCTGTGGGACAATGCAACAGAGGAGGTCCACGTACAAGGTGGCGCACACAAGACGAGGAGGACCTCGGCCGGCTTTGTGTGCGAAACTGGAGACAGCTGGCGAGATATCGTGCTGGTTGAAGAGGCATGTTTGAGTGAGGCCCAGGTCCACCTCGGACTCTGCGCGCTCTAAGAAGAAGAAGAGAGGAAATAGAAAATTGTATATTTCAAGTAGTTTTAAGTAGTTTTAAGTAAATTATTGTAAATAATTAGTCATAGTTGCAATTCAAATACAATCAAATGATTAAACCAACCATACTTTATGGTGCTGCTCTATGGTGGATGTGAACAAAGAAGTGCCATGAACAAACTTAAAGTACAAAGGCTAGCGTGTATCTGCACTGCCGGAGCAATGAGAACGACTCCGACTGCAGGAATGGAAGCAATACTGAATATTCTACAATTACGCACTGCGATACAGGCTGAAGCTGCAAAACAAGCCTTCACTTTACAGAGAACGAGACATTTTGGACATCTAAGGATTCTTAAAAGATTGAACAACATTTGTGATTGATGGTCCCAAAGTTTAATTTCGAAATATACTACAAAGTACTCATACCAAGCAGAGAAGAATGGAATAACAACCCCCGTGAATGAAATGGTACACAGATGGGTCGAAATCTGAAAACAAAGTAGAAGCTGGCGTGATAGGACCAAGATGCAGCTTACACATTCTTCTCTATAATGAATAAACAATATTTCAAGCCGAGCTATTCGACTATCTGGGAATGTGTGCCAGGCCATGAAAATCACCAAGGCAATGAAAAGACTGACATTCAAGCCAAGGTACCTTTTACGAGGCCTTATGCCTTCAACAACACGGTTACAAATTGACATCTACACAAATGGATCATCAAACAAGGAAACTGTTTTGGAACAGCCAAGAGGGTATTAAACACTCAAGAAGGTTCATGGAACAAAACTACAATCCCAAACGAGCTAAAGAAGCTTTAGAACTTAATAAAACAGACCTGAAAGTGCTATGTGAAGCATTAACAGGACATGGGACATGTAACTATTTCATTTCATCATTTCATTTTCAGTGACCCGCATGTTCCACTAAAGGGGTCGCGGGGGCAATGCATGCACGAGAGATCTCCAGGCCACTCGATCATCCGCCATCGACTCTAACTCATCAGGAGCTATGCCCAAGCGCAACCAGGCGAGTGTTTGGACTTGGTCCAACCATCTCGTCCTAGGTCTGCCAAGCGGTCGACTACCTGATGGAATCGCATGTAACTGTTACCTTCATATAAATCAACAGCACAGAAATCTGTAGGCGAAGTGGTCAAAGAAGCCAAAGAAACTACGGAGCATACACTGACCGTCTCCCTAAGCCTTGCCCGAGAAAGATTCAAAATGATAAACAAAATAACTGTTACAGGGAAAGACTTTCAAAAAATCCCATCTGGAGAAGTTGTCAAATATCCGAAGGCAGTACTTTAATCCTAGACTAAGAGAAGAAGGCACAATATATCTTTATGGTCGCAGTACTCAGTGTCACATATGTGACACACCCCGAGTTCGTCAATTCAATTCAATACATACGTACATTCAAATGTTTTTATATTTCTTTTTACTTTATTCTTAAGAAATCTTTATCCCTGTACACTTTATTTCATAATACTATGAATTTAAACTTCTGGTAACATAAGTAAAATTGATATAAATGTCAATCAAAATATGTTTTAGAAACTCAGCAGTCGATTTTCCCATCACAACCCATCGGAGTAGCTTGTTGTATGCGGCCTTAAAGTCATTTCAGTAAACGTTAAATTTTCATTAAAAGTCTACAAGAGTATGAAACAAAACCACTCGATTATTTTCAATTAATTTTGTGTAAATTTTCTGCATCGAAAATTTTCATCGCAAGTCCCTCTGGCATGAATTATCCTTTATTGTCCTTTTTTGTCGGGATTTTACTCTCATTACACTCGCGAACTAAACGTGCATGCAAAATTGTTCATTTTCATACAATTTTCTCAGTCATAATGTAAATGAGGTCGACATCCCTAACAAAAGTATTTGATTCTTGAGAGCCAAAAAAGGGATACACGACTACGATGATCGCTGGGTGAGGAAGTCTGAAAATGTGCTGGGGAGGAAAATGTTCGCTGTCTAGCAGCCATTGGGGGATAATAAAATTAAATGAGCTCTATGTCGCAAGGGGACCGACACGGAGACATGTGTAAATTTCAAGCTTTCCGACAGTGAAGAGAAAATGTGATCCTTGGTCGGGTTAATTATAATGACAGCCCTAAAGTGACTTATTAAGGTGATGTGTTTACACATACACATGTAAATTAGGCCCGATTAAAAGGAATTGGGATAAATCCTGCGTCGTTGATGAAGATTCAGGAACGGTTATTCGAAAGTTTAATCGGACTTAAGAACTGACAGTCCCTTTTCAACATTTAAATTTGAACTGCTTTTAATGAGTGAAATTTAATTAAATAATCGAGACCTTTCAAAAGTTTAAGTCATTTTATCTTTATGGAGTTACATGTTGTTTTGGAAACACAATTGCGAGGATATGGGCATTCACTGATTTAATAATCGCATCAAGGAACTCTTTCAACAAGAACTTTTTTTTATCGTATATCAAAGGTTGCTTTTCACTTTCTGTCGTAAGGGTTCTGAAATGTAGGAGTGGGGGGTACTTTGAAAATATCTCTTTTTAATAATTTGAAATAGTCAAAGATTTTGTCTACCTAGGAACCGCTATTAATTCAGACAACGACATCAGCGCTGAAATCAAACGAAGAATAACTCTAGCTAATCGCTGCTTTTTTGACCTAAGAAAGCAATTGGTAAACAAAGCCTTCTCTTGAACAACCAAAGTAACCCTGTATAAGACCTTAATCGTCCCAGTCCTGCTATCCCTCTCACTTTGACAAAAGCGGATGAGGTTGCTCTTGGCTGCATTGAGAGGAAAAATCTGCGAGTGACTTTAGGTCTGCATAGGGTGAGTGGAGGAGAAGATATAACAACGAATTGTACGAGCTTTTCAGCGACATCAACTTAGCCAGAAGGGTGAAGGTCCAACCACGAAGGCGGCGTAGTAGAGGAAGACCGCGACTCAGGTGGCGCACTCAAGTGGAAAGGGACCTCAACCAACTATCTGTGCGAAACAGGAGGTAGGTAGCTAAAAATGGAGCTGGTTGGAGACACGAGTTGGTTGAGGCCAGGGTTCACCCCGGAGGGATTGTTGATGTGCTGGGGCGTCCAAGGCATTCGTCATCTTCAACGTCTTCCCGCCCTTATTGGAAATACCACTCGTAAAATGTTGCTTTACTTATAGCTACGATGGCCATATTTGCAGATGCAAAAAAGAGGACAATCTCTAATTAATTGAAACAAGTTGACAAACGATATTTATTCAATATATTTGGAAATGTTTTGTGACTCTAAATGAAGAATGCATTTGTGCAAATTCACAAGAGCCATTAAACAAATTTAGGATTAAATTTTAGTGCCCTCACTTTTCTTGCAAAAGAAGGAGTTTTATATAATTTCAATATTCGATCCAATGCAAGAAACAATGTCAACCAGCGTGTTTTGGTGTGCCTCAATAGTTTTTTGTACTCAACATCAGCGTTGTCACATATTTCTTTCTTTTCGACCCGTGTAAATATAAAAAACTAGAATAAACTTTGATGATTAGAATTTCAACTTCCAAGGGAAGCAAATCGGGGGCAGTTTAGACTCAGTTGTTTAAAATGCGGGTGACATAGTTCATACCAATTAAATTTTTGTCAAGAAAATCTTGCATTTTGTGAAAAATATTGTTTCTTCCTCTTCTAGCTGCACCTCGTGTTGTCTGTACAAAATGCTACCATCTTTCAAAGAAATAAACTGGGCAAGTGCGAGTTGTACTCGCACTGGTAAGGTTCCGTCGCATAATATTGATGGATGATTTCTGAATATTAAACGTCGTTTCCAAACTATTTCAGTTGAATTTTCTTCTAACTTCAATCCAAATCAACCATTCATTCATACATTCATACATCCAAACAAACAAGTGTCCACCCATACATATGCCTACATCTCTATACAAGTTTATCCAACACAGAAAATCCCTTCCATCATACACATACCCAATCACTGCTCATGCCTGCGGTGTGTGTGTGTTCATTTCTGTTGGGCATTTAGGAGTGAGATCGAAAAGATAACACTCATCAACGAATAGTGGTCGAACACAGCATGAAATTTATGTGTGAAAATGAAAATAGTGTTTTTTTAAATCTTAGATATCTCAAAATAAATCGATATTTTGAAATTTATCATTTCTTAATGCTTACGCTGAGGTCTTCAAAACTGCGTTTTCTGATCTTCAAAATTCGCATGTCGATGATTGACCGTTTTTGGCCAATTTCTCCAAAACCATTAATGCCAGAATGCTTGAAATTATTTTAACTGAATTTACTGAATGAAGCGAAGTTTTTGTGATATTTTCAGATTTTTAAACTCGTTGGTTTAGAAATGGCAGGGGGAATGCCTTAAAAAAAACTTTGGAGTTCAAAATTTTCCAAACGGTACTTTGGATCAAAAACTGTTGAAGCAAACCTCTACCTCATTTCAAAGGATCTGTCGATTTATATATATTTCGATGGGGTGCGATAATGTTTCAAAATTAATGGCAACTTCACCTATACTGGAGCCACCCCCAAATGGCCCCACTTTTTAAAATCGCTGCATAGGCAATGACATCTAGGTCTGAAGTACCTAATTCCAAAATTTCATGCCGATATCTTTATAAACTTCGGAGATAAAAAAGTGTGACAGACAGGACTGACGGATGGACGGGCACACCGAAAATATAAAGGTTCCGTTTTTGTAGACGGAACCTTAAAAAGAGGATGGATGGTTACCGTACTTATAGCAGATTCACCACAGGCCTTTATTAACTTTCACACAACTTGCTACAATTTATTTAATTTTTTACGCAAAATTTGATACAAATTCTTTGATCCATTTTTTTAACAAACGAAAATCGCCGAGCTCATAAAATACGTCTAACCTTAGCGGCTGCCACTCACAGACATAGTAAACAATGAATACTTTAGGGGCATGTATATCAACATGTGGCGCTGTGGCGTACTGAGCTGGTGCGTCGACTCCTACGCTCGAGGTCTAAGGTTCGAATCTAAAACATCTAACATTTTTTCATGTCTCCACCTCTTTCCATTCACTGATAATGCTCAAAGAATATAACTGTCTAGAAAAAGCTTCTCAAAATCGCCGTTCGGTGTCAGTTTTAAACTATAGGTCCCCTCCACTGGCGAGAGAACAATAGCAAGCATAACACGAGTGGTTGCTGAGAAGCTAGGCCCAGGTCCACCTCGGCCTATAGCGCCACCATTATTATTAATGATGGCACAGTTGGTTAAGTTCCTGCCCTAAGTTAAGGGGGTCCCAGATTCGAATCCCAGTTAAATCGAATCTGGTCCAGTCACCATTTGCCGTTGGGATCAAATAAACGGCACTGGAGTAGGTCGCTGCCTGGCAGTGCAATGAACCAGTTTTGGGTTTCTGAGTGCTCCAATAAAGTTTCAAAAATACCCCCAAAAAAATGTAGCAGAAATGGTCGAGGTTACACAAGACTTGCGTAACAATAACGGCCAATAAATACAATAATATATTCAACTGGGATTTTTTAGCAATGACCTCCATCAATAAATCCCTTCAACCATCAGGATAGCGCGCCAACGCCAACCAGCAGCGTACCCTAATGCTTCTGCAATCCTGATCTACGCCATCTCTCCAGCGCAAGCATGGTCTACCACGCTGTCGTCTAACATAAAATCAGCTACAAAAGACTTTCCGGTCCGGTTCCTCCTCGCTCATGGGATCTAGATGTCCTGCCCACTGGAGTCTACCGAGCTTAGTTTTTGTCAGTATATCAGCTTCGAGGTAGATCGCATACAGATCCTGATTGGAACGTCTCCGGAATCATCCTTCCTCACATACGGGCCCAACAATTCTCCGTAAAACTTTTTTCTCGAACGCGGCTAAAAGATCGGACAGCCTTTTACTAAGCACCCAAGTTTCTGATCCACATGTGAGTACTGGTAGGACCATCGTCCTGTACAGCAGTAGCTTGTTGATTATGGTTAGATCTCTGCATTTGCAAAGCCTTCACAGACAATAGGAGGCTTTATTTAAATTAAGTCCCTAAAGTTATGCCAGACAAACAAAGATTGTTTTCCTCTCATGTGTTATCATTTTGCGATAGCGGCCACAATTAATTGTTAGTGCCTGACCAGCCGTATTTTCAAAGAAGAATCCGGACCGATCAGTGACATGTCCGTTGTGGATGCATTCGTTTCTTTAAAATGACTGGGTTTTCTGAATTCCAAATTTGGCAATTTCTATCATGAAACACCCAAAATGTGCCATTTGATTTGACAAATCAGCGTCCTACTGGATTGTTGTTGTTCTATAATCCGTTCAACGAACTCTCTTCTTTCGTGTAGCATCCCTAAACTGTTAACTGTCACGTAGTCATTTTCTTCTCGTTAGCAACAATCTGCCGAAATTTAAATCTCGCGCACATTCTTGGACATATCTAAGAAGGAGCTCCTGTATACAAGGAGATGTGGAACAATGATTGTCCTAGGTCCGAATAGGTTCTGTATTTATTCATAAACTGATTCTTAACTACGCTGCTGACCAGTCTTTCTTTTTGCAGAATCTACAACGACTTTAGATGTAAATGATCTATCTTATCATCAAACATCAGGATTTTTAGAAGTAAAGTAAATTGCATGCCCATCTTTGAGAAATAGGCACAAGAAAAAAACTCACGTCAAATCATCGTATCAAAACATGAACACGTTCTTCAAGTAACTCCAACTCAAACATTTTTAAATTATACGACGACGCGTAAGAACGAATTCAGTAAAACTCAACTCCACTGTTTATCGCGTAAATATCACGTCGATTTAATGATAGTCACTTTATTGTGAGTTAATTCGTCTCATCTATCTACATAAATCGTTGGCTTCGCCGCTGGCTCCCCATTATATAACCTTGAACCACTAAATCATACCCCGCAAACCTATTTATTATCTGACCACTGCCATCTTATGAATACATAATCTGGCGCTATCCCCTTCATCATAATTTCCTTTCGATCCACGATCGACCGATCAATAAAAATCGATTGAAGTGAACCGAGCGCTGTCTGTAAGGCAGTGTGTTCGTCTACCCGATGATCATACGTTTGGTCATCAGACGAGCCAATCTCTCAAGCACCGACTTCATTAACATGTTATCGGATAAAAGTCTTCAACAATCGATCACCAGAACGCGATCATCCCCAACAACGCCTCTGTGTTGCGCGGCCAACCGCAGGACGGGTTCGTTTCTTGGTCTGCTGTGGTGAGCATGTGTGGCATTCGGAAGCGATCGTACCGACAGATCTGATTCCTCGAAAGCACAGACGCGGGCAGGACAGAAGACGTTATTAAAGCGGTTCCAAGTAAAATCCAAGGGTCTACTGGTCGTCAGGCGATCTTATCGTTAATTTTTAATCGTTAATTTTTATTCTTTACGTTTGGCGCCATACAATGTTGGGGAGCAACAATTTGCGCCATTCGGAAAGTATTTCCAGAAAGGTTTTGAGGGTCAAGTCGGAGAACCGTTTTTCTCCTGCTGATTATTTTGCATACGAATCCGCCTGTCGACCTGACACGATCACTGTGGACGCAGGTGTGCATATAGCCATTCAAGGCAAGCAAACACAGCAGAATCGCCGATCGACTGAGTTCCCAGGGTAAGCCACCGCCGCTGTTGTGGCAGCATAATGTTTTCGGTGTTGTATGACTGCGGTTCATTGGAAGTCTGTTTGTCTATAGCACTGGCAGAGCAGACGGCGGCGGCTGGCTATCTGTATATCTGCCGCGTGAATTATTGAATTGCAGCCACCTTGGCAGGTGATACTTAATGGAAATTGCCAGGCGGAGAGTGTGGAACTGATCCATGGTTAGCTTGTCTGCACTCTGCCATGGGCAGTAATCAATTACGTACTGTGTGCCTGCCTGACTGCGGCTGCAAGCCGGCACAATAAGCTGAAAAGGAAGAGGTAGCCCACCGCAATTGTACATAAGGAGTGCTCTTTTTTGCTCTTTTTTCAATTCCAACCTGGATTCCGATTTCAGACGGCTTCGTCTAAGATTGGGTACGCCGAGATGAAGGTCAAGTTCAAAAGGTGATTGCCATGGTACTCAGCTGGGGTATGCGAATGTCCGCTTGCATGAACGTGAGTTGGGAGATAATGTAAGGAAGTTTTCTTGTCTCCTAGAAGGGCAAAGTTTAACAACGTCTGTAATTGCGCTTCAGAGGCGGGTCCGGTCGGTCGGTATGTATACTAAATTTGCATTAAGGAGCCCTTCATGTTGCAAGAGCCATACTTATACCTCGCTGCTTCTGCTTGTGCTTGATTTATCATCGACCGTGAAGATAGATGGTTCGTAAGTTAATTAAAAATCTTGATTTCGAAGGGAAGCGGGCACTTATTGTACCTAAAATAATACCCCATGGGCTGGAACCCCAACTGCATGGGTCAGCCATCAATCATTGGCAATCAAAGTCGCAAAGCCCGCAGACCGGGATTACGTCCTTTCCACTAAACAAGGAGTAATCGAAATACGATTTAGACGTATCCAACTGTGTTCAAATTTATTCGCCCTTGATTTTGTGTATTTGTTTTTGTTCTATTTGATATACTTTCGCCTCTGGACGATAAATGGTGAGGACTTCTGGGTTAGAAAACATAAAAAGGATTGTCCGAATGAATGATGTTAAGAATTTGCATAGGAATAGAATGTCCTTTTGGGCACGCCGACAGTCTGGGGAGCTTTCGTTTGTTTTTATGTGGGTGAAATACAAAATGAGACTTCCAGTAGTGGGGGTTTGTAAATTGGGTAAGGAGGATGTTTCAGTTTGATTTATTTGTGTGGAAATGGAATCGGTTAGTCAACGAGGGGACACACAAATGTGTGAAAGCGGTAGGCAATGAAGCTATTTAGAGCTGACCTGAGGTAATAACTCAGCTCTCAAGAATCGAATTCTTCATGTATGTAATGCAGCAAACAAGTGTGACTTCTGGGATCCTTTATCGGGTTGAATAACGCTGTAAGATATTCAGTGACCTGAAACATGTCTCGTGTTTGTTATTCAATCGCATTTTGTCGGGTACAAGTGTTGACTGTGATGAAAACTGACAGAAGTAACAAATTGTATTGATTTGTGTCATTTGTTTAAATCTGTTGTGTTAATTTTCATTCCACTTGTTTGGTGAACTCGAAGATAAATGAAACATTTGGTGTTGTATTATATATCCACTTAATGGAAATACTAGTGAACAGAGATGCCCAAACTCAAAGATGGAGGGAACATTTCGAAGAAATCAGCAATACCGGAGATGAAAACAACGAAACACGATATGAAGACGAAATAAACAGCCACACAGACGACATCTTAAGAATATCGTGTGAACCACCCAGTGTTAATGAGATAAAGAGGCTATAATAAAAATGAAGTGTAACAGCTGGCGAGGATGGTATCACTGCCGAATTGCTACGCGCTGACAGCAGAACATCAGCTGAACCTATACATCCTTACATCAGAAAGAAGTGGGAAGAAGAAAGGCTTCCTACCAGTTCCTGCCAAAATCGTCAGACTGAGCAGGATGACGATGGAGAACTCTCGCTGCTCCATCAAGGTCGGTAACGAATTCACCGAGACCTTCAATGTCAAAAAAGGTTTTAGACAAGGCGACGCGCTGTCATGTGATTTCTTTAACATCGTTCTTGAGAAGATCGTGCAAAACTCACTGGCCAACACAAGAGGCACGATCTTCCAAAAGTCTGTTCAACTGCTAGCTTACGCGGATGACATTGACATGACTGGGCGAACACTGCGAGCCGTCAATAAGGCCTTTGCAGGCATTGAAACGGAAGGGGTTAAAATGGGTCTGGCGGTAAGCGAGGGCAAAACCAAGTATATGCTGTCATCGAGAAAGGACGCACAACATCGACGACTTGGCCAGAACGTCACTATAGGCAGCTATAACTTTGAGGTTAAGGACTTCGTCTACCTTGGCTCCGCAGTAAACAGTACAAACAATATCAGTACCGAGATAAAACGCAGACAAACTCCTGCCAACCGTTGTTTTTTTGGGGTCAAAAGGCAATTGAGTAGTAGAGCCCTCTCTCGGAAGACCAAGCTGACTCTATACAAGACCTTGATCATCTCAGTCCTGGTTTACGGCGCAGAGGCATGGACAATATCCCAAGTGGATGACAGTCTCTTAGTCTTTTCGAGAGAAAAGTTCTGCGCGCGATTTTTGGTCCTATTTGCGTTGATGGCATTTGGAGGAGAAGGTTCAACCACGAAATATATGGAATGTACAGCGACATGAGTCTAGCCAGGCGTCTACGGATCTAACGCCTAAGATGGCTAGGCCATGTAGAACGCATGGGTAACTTAGCTCCGGCCCGAAGAGTCTTCGACTCTGAGCCTGTGGGACAACGTAACAGAGGACGTCCACTTACAAGGTGGCGCACACAAGTCGAGGGGGACCTCGGCCGGCTTGGTGTGTGAAACTGGAGACAGCTGGCGAGAGATCGTGCTGACTGAAGAGGCATGTTTGAGTGAGGCCCAGGTCCACCTCGGACTGTAGCGCTCTAAAAAGAAGAATAAGAAGAAGAAGAGAGGAATAACTCTACTTAACTCCATATACAAGATACTTGCAACAATCATACAAGAGAGACTTCGAAACAAAATCGAAGGAAATCTACGAGATGAACTGGCTGCCCACATAGAAGCTGCGTAGACCAAGCCAACACTCTGCGCATAAAAATTGAGCAGTCTATAGAATGGCGTTAACCTTTATACCTGCTGTTCATCGATTTCCAGAAGGACTATGACACCATCAAAAGAGTTGCAACATGGAGAGCACTATGTAAGAAAGGAGTACCCCAGAAAATAATTAACATCATGAGAGCAATGTACGAAGGTCTGGATCTCGCGGTGCTACATAATGGAATCATCAAATACTACAAATACTACTCTCTCCTCAACTGTTCACAATTGTCCTGGATGAAATTATGAGAGAAGCCTGCGCACAGAGACGTGGAATAACTTGGAGTCTTACACGACAACTCGAGGACTTAGACTATGCGGACGATATCTGTCTAATATCACACAAGCTCAGCGACATCCAAGCTAAATTTGAACACCTTGCAAGATTAGCACAATGCGCCGGATTAGAGATAAATATCCAGAAGACTAAGGCCATGAGGATCAACACCTGCAACAGAGGAGACATAACCATCGAAGGAAACCCCGTCAAATATGTAGATAGCTTCTGCTATCTGTATAGTATAATAACAACAAACGGTGGCGCAGAATCAGATATCAATAACATACTTTGAAAAGCAAGAGCAGCATACCGACAAATACGACCTATATGGAGGAGTTCCCAGATTTCCAGAAACACGAAGTTCAGAATATTCAAGTCATGTGTCAAATCAGTACTGATATATGGCAGCGAAATCTGGTTGATTTCCAACAACACCATACATAAACTTCAGATATTCGTCAACAAATGTCTCCGTATCATATGTCGAATATTCTCGCCATCATCATCAGAAACTTGGATCTGTTAGAAATGACAAGAGAGGAACCAATTGTGACACAAATTAAGAGACGCAAATGGAAATGGATCAGACATACAGCATTACCAGAATAGCGTTAGAGTGGAACCCTCAAGGCCGTCCCAACACCTGAAGACGATCGGTACTCCTAGAACTAGGAAAATCCAACCTGACTTGGAATAATGTAAAGATAATTGCAACCATCCGAATGAGATGGAGGTGCCAAATGGAAGCCCTATAATCCCAAGTGGAGTGGAAAATTCGAAAAAAACAAATGTAGCAAAGATAAATATCGCTGTTAAGTTCTAACCAGCGGCGATAGAATGCTCCCCAACATCTGTAAGAAATCCGCGTTATTCTTGTTATCTCTTAACAGAAAGGACTGCAGACAACCTACCGGCGAACTAATCGGTCACTACACCTTCGCCAAACACCTAAGTGTGCTTGGCCTAAACGACGGAACCCACTGCGATGCCTGTGGAGAAGACGATGACACTGCAGAGCATTTCCTCTGCTACTGTTTTACCTTTGCTCGAATCAGGTGGCAGTTATGCGGTGCTGATGAGCTGAGAGCTGCTGATGTAGGCTCCTCACCACAGAAGTGCCTGCTGGTCTTCCTGAAATTCCATTAAAGTGCTGCCTGGCAGTACAATGGACCAGTTCTTGAGTCTGAGTGCTCCAGTGTAGTGTTTCAAAAACCACCGACATAAAAAAAAAACTTTTCGTTCGCTTCAATGACTTTTATTGATCACTCTTTTGGGTAGTCCTGTATGTTTCGCAAATTTAGACAACAAAATAAAAAATAGATAATGAATGAGAATACGATTTTGAAGAATATTGTCTTAAAAGGTCCCTGCTTATTTAAGGTTGAGTCGTTTAATTGGATGAACAAAATACTGTCAAAGCCTTATATAAGCTCTTGTGCAATCAGTTTATATACGTGCTAGTTGCGTTATCAATAATCGACTTCTGAGCCATAAACTAATCGTATACGCTTTAGTTATTACATTCACCTTGTACTGCAATTGTGAAATGTCTAGGAGCTCTTTTGAACCTTCCTCCCTCCCGTTTTACTATTCTATTCATTTTTATAATATTTAAAATCTTGTAAAAATGTGAACGTATAACAAAAGCTGAATTCTGGATAAAAAATGTTCTGCTGAATGCGTTTTTTCCATAACTCAAAACCTCGCATCAAGAATTTTGTATACACGGTCGTCCCTTGATGCAGAGTAGAATGTGTGCATAGGATAATCTTTCAAGTTAAATCTTAAATCTTTTTTTCTTCTTGTGACTGCAAGTGACTCCAATCGTTTCAGATATTTTTGTCCATTTTTCAACACGTTGCTGTGGGTATTTTTCTAATTGCTTCCACTTCAGTCTTGTGCACGGTTCTCTCTTATTCCTTGGTTCTGTTAATAACTTTGTTCACACTTTTAAAAACTTTTAATTATCTTTATTTCTGGAAAAAGGACGAAAACTTTTGAGTGCTTCTTAAAACCTGCCCTAGTTCCGCAAGCTCTGTGCCGCCGCACTTAACCCTTCATCTATTCCCAAAACTATTTGTAGGTTTCACTACTTATTTTACATTTGGGGAAACAAGCAAACAGCAAACACATAAAGTATCCGACAAATAAAAAAGACGCAGGACACCCGGGAATAGCAACAAACTACTCTTTGCTTCATGAAATCATGAAATAGTGAGAACTCAGAACGCGGCCAACTAATGAAGTAAATCCCTCCAGGATTATGTGTAGCAAAAGAAGAGCAAAATGTGCGGGGTGCAAGTTATGATGTTAATATAGTTTGGAATTGGATTTTGAACTCATTTAGACCGGGAATAGCGGAAATAAAACAGGCTGTCTGCTAGAGGCAAATTTAAACTTAAATATTTAAAAATATTACGATCACGGATGATGCACTAAACAATCAATTATGACTTGTTAATAATAAACTAGGGCGTCGTTTGTGTTTGCACGTTGGCCCCTAGCCATTGTTGAACATTTTAACTACTTTGAAATGAAAGTTGTGTATCGTGACTATTCTGCTAAAGGCGGATTTTAACAGGTTCAGTCGACACCATATTTCGTTCTGTCATTTGCCTCTATTACGGCTCTATGGGAGTTTGGAACGATATCAATCCCGTTTGCGTACTACAGCAGCCAAAAAGCAGGCCTTATTCTCTTCTCAAATGTTGAATTGAAGAAATAACATGAGAGCGCGTCGCCTTTATTGACATTGAAGGGTTCAGTAAGTTAGTTTTTGACATTTCCTATAACTAACACCTTAATTTTATGTGTGCCAGTTGCGTTAGTACAGGCAAGAAAAGTTATACGCTTCTTTGCTATCTTCCTTCCGGGACCAGTCTTTTCGACGGAAGACACAAATGTTTTTCCAGGAAGCATTTTTAGTATAGACTGTATATATATATATATTATATATTTGTTCTTTTTGTAGTCCAATATATTTTTTTTTTCGGTCCAACTCGATCCTAAACGGAGGAATGAGTTCGGGCTTGGCTGATAGCTTCTCTCCGAATATACCTAGAAGACGGATCCCAAATCTTTTCCTGAAGTTTGCTAACCAGACGTTGCAGGCAGAATACATTTTAAAAGTTATAATAATAATAATAATGGCGGCGCTACAGTCCGAGGTGAACCTGGGCCTAGCTTCTTAGCAACTACTCGTGTTGTGCGTGTTTAATGTTTAATGCCGACTCCGAACGGAGAGATTGAGAAGCTTTTTCTAGACAGTTATACTCTTTGAGCATTGTCAGCGACTCGAAAGAGGTGGAGCCGTGAAAAAATGTTTGATTTTTTTTCGAGATTCGAACCGACGACCTCGAGCGTAGGAGTCGACGCACCTACCCACTACGCCACGGCGCCTTTCTCTTTTTCACGATGCTACTTGTCTGTGCTTCCGATATATATTCACAATTCCCTATGAATCGGTAGAAAAGTCTTATTTCCAATTATTCAAAGATTATGAAGATTATCAACTTGAAGTTGGAGACTACAAGCTCACTTTCAACAACGCCCTCTCCAAACTGCCCAAAGGAAAACGGCCTCAGCGTTAACGCTCATTAGACGGAAAACCTCCCTGTTGAGCTCCCAACCATCAACGGCAACAACTGCGTTCTCTCGGACCCTGTCAAATATTTAGGGTTTATATCCAGAGACTCAGCTGGAGTGCTGGAACGTCGCCGAAGGGAGTGGATTGCTCTTTACGTAAGTAAGGAAGCTATCGGCAAAAATGGGTTCTTCAACCACACATGAACAGTTGAATCTACGTTGGCGTGGTACAACCCATCTTGATGTATTAAGTATTAGTCTGGTGGCCAATTCTAGACAAAGCCATACACCATAAAAGCTTAAGAAAGGTACAAGTTCAAGATTGCATCTGCATAGGTGGCACATTAAGAACCACCCCTTCAGATGCATCTCAATCTCACCCTCATAGACTTATTTGGCCAACAAATGACTGTCAATGCTGCTATACGTTTCCAGGCCACATTCCAGTAGTCCAGTATTTCATTTACACACTCAACTTATCTAAATTCGGCTAACTTTCTACCTAGAAATCTGGACCACGTCGCACCCCAAAACTTTCCTGGCAGGGACTTTGAAACATTGGTACCGAACAGGGACTTCTGGATCCATAATGTTAGATACTTCAAGGGATCCCTACATCTATACCTGACTATTGTAGCATATTTTACGTGGAGATAATGACAATACGTGAAGTTCAAATAAAATGTTCTGGCTCAAATGGAATGTAATATCCACATTTTACGGACAGCCAAGCAGCCATCAAGGCTCTGGAACTGGAGTCTCTAAATCACTAAATCAGTGATACTGTCGCTCAACTTTAGATAAGACAGCCGAACAGTTTAATATACGATTTGGTTAGGCA
Organism: Myathropa florea; assembly: GCA_930367185.1. Classification (NCBI taxonomy): domain Eukaryota; kingdom Metazoa; phylum Arthropoda; class Insecta; order Diptera; family Syrphidae; genus Myathropa; species Myathropa florea. The sequence continues at coordinate 25,119,029 of OV884005.1, read as the reverse complement.
TCAAGTCACAGAAAAATCCCAGGCAATAGCGCAGCAGACGAACTAGCCTAGCAACCATACTGCGTCTAACTACGAAATACAGCCAAATAGATATGCCTCTTACTACATGCAAGTTGCTGCTACGAGAAGACGCATTTCAAAAAACAAGCTATAGATGGATGAGAGGCACAACAACATCTCCAGGATGATCTGGCCTAAGCTAGATCCTAAGCGATCCAAGTACCTGATCTCCCTCGATATGATTAAAAATCAGCATCATCGTCGGTGTGACACTGCCTCTTAGGCGAACATGCAAGAAGGCTTGGAGCTCCGGCAAATAATTTTTGCAGAAGCTGCTTTGATGAGGAAGGAGTGGAAACAATTTCACACTTTCTCTGCACCTGCTTGGCCTATCGTCCCTTCGATTGCCATTTTTTTAGGCCCTACTTTTTTGAAACCTTGTGTTATCTTAGTAAGGGCCCTATTAGGAATCTACTTCGCTACATCGAAAGTGTCATATAGTTTCCCACAAATAGACAAATGGATTGATCCCAATCAATCTATGTGACGGCAAAATGGATCAACTCTGGTTTAGGTGTACTTCCCAAGCCACTTCAACCTACCCACCATACCCAATTTAAGAATTTAGCAACCATATTTTAGCTGAATGTCTTTACTGTACATGGCTTAGAAGTTACGAATTTACATGACATAAAAGACATTACATAAAAGACATTCTTTGAAATCTAAATCCCATTATCATGGGCATAAAAACAACAACGAACGGCAATGTAACAACATAAGGGTTCCGTTTGTACAAGATGGTACATTTTACCTCCAACATTCTGTTGCGGCATTTCTTAGCTGGACATTTCAAAATTAAAAAGCACTTCAACAACTTTTTTATCAATTTTATGGAACGTGTTCTATGAGTTTCACACGGGTTATTATTGCATTTGCAGACAAATACAATTAATTTCAAATACGGCGCAGAAGGATTGTTTTATTTTGGCTGATTTTCTTTTCGGACTAGCGTTTAATTTCTACAATTTGCTTAAACTTTTTCATACTGATTCGCTTAATGTGTCGCGACAGTTTTTTCGATAAAAATATAAAAATAAATAAATAACCACCATTAACCGCAGACTAATAAGCAACGAAAACCGAACAACAACACATTTACCCCAAAGATAAAATCAAACATATTTTCCGACAAGAACGATCGATGACCATATGTAAAACCTTGAAATGAAGAGTCATCTCATACGAAGCAGTATCGAACTTAATTGCTCATTCAATGCGACTCCTTCTTCCCTCGGATTGTTTCCCTCGTGTTCGGAAAGCCGATGTTTTATGATCCACATTAATACGCAAAGCCCTCAAAAAGGACTGACATTGAAATATTCGTAACATTTAATTCGTTCACACCCAATTAATATCTTCTCATGGATCCCCGGGCTCGGTTTCACTCTGCCATGTCATTGTTCGGTGGATATGACATCTATCAAAAAGGTCTACTTAGCAATGTCAAATATTAATTCTCCCTGATCCCATTCGCTGCGCTTTCAAGTCACTTCCAAATTCTGTGCGAATATCCTCGCCGACAGCGTTCATGAAATACGGGCTGCTACGCATTTGACAGCAGATTAAACTGATCAAATATTCCCTCCTTCGGCCGACTGTGTCCGCACAATGGGCGTAATTTTTTCAGACAGCCGCATACAAAAGGCCCAAATCAAAAATTGAAATCAGTTCTCCTCTTTACGTTTAAGGGATAAGGGTCCTTTTAGTTTGGCGCTTCTTTCATGTGAGTTAAGAGCGCGTGGTTATCCTTGTGGTTGATCTGTCGGACGTTGGCATTGAACTGGAAGTAGGCTCTTCCCCATGTGTGCTGTTCGAAACTTTTGATTTATGGCCTAACATGTAGGTCTATTGAAAAAAGGGTTCAATGCAAAAGAGGATGAAGGGAAGTTTGCTTTTAGCATCCCATTTGATGCATCGTTCGGTTTAACGACATCGTAAAGGGTGTATCGGTGAGAGCAAATTCGAGGCATTCACTCGTACATATCTCGCATGCCCCTTTGTGCCATCCCCATCATTCATAAAGTGCAGTCGTTAAAAAATGTTCAACGCGTGCAGAAGGCGTTATTTCACGTGTAGGTAACACAAAAATGTCGAACGTTATGTTTATTCATTGCTTTTGGGGGGGTTTGTGACGCCATATGTGCTTATTCAGCGCCGCCTTTAGGAGATAAAAGGCTCTACTTTACTGTCAATATGCGTAGCACAGCTGCTCTTAAGCTCTGTATCTCAAGATATTCAACTTTCCGGAACGAGTTCTAACATTGGTAAGAGCTTGTCGAAACTAGTTACCACCTACCAGCTATTTCAATGCATTCGGAGCTTTATTAAGGACAATTTAATAGCAATGTACGGTGAACAACTGTTCTCAGCGGTGAAATGCTATCCTCGAGCACACAAGTTCACATGAGTTTAATTTTGAGCTTCCTTAAAAGCGATGTGTTGTCTAGGACCTAAATGAGTATGCAAATTTCGATCCTTCAGTCTTAAGTTATTGCCTTTAGCACCATCAACACGCGCATAAAGTGCTACAGAGAGCACGGAGCAGGAGCAGCACGAGCCCGGAGGATATTTCCTTTCTCCGACAAGCAGACGGCATCGATTTATGCAAAGTGATTTTGAGGAACAGAGGCATGCAGCCCGGCAAAGGCATTCGTATCACTGTTTGAGGATATGGAAAAAAATGTATCTCTATCGATTTATCGTGGGCATTATACAACGTAAGGAAGCAGGGAACATTGGATAATAATGATGGACATGGAACCTTGGCCTATATCTGGGGGACAAATGGAACGCGTGTCATTGATTGAAGCTTTGCAGAGAACGTTCGAACTGAACAGCAATCCTTTTTGTAAATTGATTGTACCCATGAATCTTTAGCTGCTGCATATTTGCAAAATGAGTGTTAAATATAAATTGAGGTTAAACAAATTGTGCGTAGTTTTGATGGGAAAATTTGAATTAAGCGACCATAACAAATCATTCCGTTTTACGTTACAATTCAATGTTGGAACTGTTGGAGTTGTTCAAAATAAGGAATGAAATAAAAATGTACATGTAGTAGCTAATGAAAAATTAAGGGTTTAGAACACATTGCATTAGATGGCAGATCTACGAAGTAAGGGAATTCCTTGAAAAGTTTCATGTAAAGGGTCCCTCATTAAACGCTCCCTTTCTTTAAATTTAAATAAAACAAAATGTGTTTGAGATGTCATAGAGAATTTATTCGCTTGAAAGGCTTATCGATGCCGTTATGTATGTGGTATAACATCATTCATCATTGGCTTTGAGTGCCGTTGTAATTTGTGGCTTATCCGCATAGACTTGCGACTTTAGAAAACCGCACAAGAAAAAGTCAAATGATCTGCTGAGACCAGTTCACATCATCGCCACGTGAGATGACCATACCCTGTGTGAAACGACACACCCGCCGTCCTGTTGCAACCACATGTCGTTGGTGTCCATATCATCCAATTCACGACGCAAAATTTGCCAAGCTCTTTTCTGTGAAAGGCCGAGTGCTTGTGAGCGACTCGAAATCGACTGCCTCGGATTCTCGGTTTCTCCTGCACACTCTCACGAGCAGCGGCGATGTTGATCTTGCGTTTTATCGTCGTGCGGGTGTTGGTTTTTCGTTTACTAAACCAGGACTCAAATTTATCCACCACACTGCGAATAGTCCTTTCTGTAGGACGTTTATGGCGACCTTAAAACGGATGAAGCGCACGGAACGTTGCCCGAACAGAACACCCATTTTGATAAAACAATTTTATCATTTCCACGTGTTGTTGAATGCTATATCCGTTCATGGTAATTTGTCAAAACAGGCTGAATAAATGACAGCTAATTTGACAGATGCAGCTTCAACAATGTGGCCGCAATCAACTGTCAAAGTTCGGAAGTCTCTATTGGAAGTCTCTATTAGAAACATTTTTGTTTTCCTGAGTTCTTAGTACAAAAAAGATATAATATCTGTCACAGAGCAAGCAGTGCTACTTTTGGATTAAATCCAACCCAATCCAGTACTGAAGCAGTTCAGGTTAATGACTGAGCATCGGGTGAAAACAAATTCAATTGGATCAGTGTGACAGACTTAACGTGACCAATATCATTATTTTGTACTTGCTATTTGTTGCTGCTGAATGTTTAATTTTTTAAGTTACGGCAGCAGTACTTCCCTACAAAAGTTCACTTAAAGCAAATAAGCTTACGCGTATCCTAGAAGTATGCATTGTTGGAGTTTTGTACGCACTGCATATCATCTTGCTCACTGACACTAATTTCAAAATTCGTATTAATATTTTATTCAAAAATCTTTTCTTTGGAAGCTTTTGTACTACTCGTACTCTCGACGATTTTTCTCTGACAATTGTTCGTAATTTTTATCAAACTTTTCATTGAGTCGAGTAACTAAAACGTACGTGCTGAGATTCATATTCATGACACAATCATTTTGTTAAGTATATTTCAGAGTTCATTTCAAATCTTAAGTTTTTAGTTGGATTAATTTGTGCGATATGATATGTTTGAAGCAGGTCTGTATAAATTTAACAATCTTTTGAGTAACTTTTGAATAATTTGTGGTCTGTTCCTTAATCAGCTTCTTTCTGAAGTTGCTTGTGTTCCTCGCGGACAATGTGTAGACGCAGTGCAATCACATTTGCAATCTATGTTGTTACAATTGCTGACATACATTTACCTCGTGTTTTCTGTAACAATCTTCAGACCAAATTATATTTCAGACACATCTAAACAGAATTAAAAGCAAAACTTTGCTCAATTGTTTGCAATTTAATTAAGCTAGCGGTAGGCTTATAATAATAGTACTTATAATAATAATATTTGGGTCAGCCTCTCAGCAACCACTTGAAAGGCGATTTTGAGAAGCTTTTTCTAGACAGTTATACTCTTTGAGCGTCAGTGACTCGAGAGAGGTGGAGCCGTGAAAAAATGGTAGGTGTTTTTTTCAAGATTCGAACCTTAGACCTCGAACGTAGAAGTCGACGCACCTACCCACTACGTCACGGCGGCGCGGTAGGCTTATATAATACTTAAAACTCTAACACATTTTACTGCAACAATGCTTTTTGGTAAGAGTTCTGTATTTTTAGTTCTAACCCATTAGCCAGCTTTTTGACTTATAAACATTGAATTGTGGTCACGTACAAATAAATGTTTTCAAGAAATCAAGATTTTTCGAATTTCCATTAATGAATTTTTGGAATTAGGAACTTTGTTAGAGATAGTTATATATTTGGTGGTGGCAGCGGTTTACGTTTAGTTGGGGTGAATTTTGAAAATTTTGATTTGAGACCCCATCGAACCCAGGACTTTCGAACTTTGACAGTTAATAGCGGCTATATTATTGAAGCTACATCTGTCAAATTGGCGGTCATTTATTCAGCCTGTTTTGTCAAAATCACTTTGGATGGACATAGCGTTAAACAACACACGCAAATGGTAAAATTATTTTATCAAAATGGGTGTTCTGTTCCGGAAAATTTCTGTGCGCTGCGCCCATTTTAAAGTCGCCATATTCGTCATACTGAGAGGACTATTCGCAGTGTGGTGGATAAATTTGAGTCCACTGGCTCACACGTCGACGAAATACAAGATCTGCCGAAAACATCGCCACTGTTCTAGAGAGTGTGCAGGGGAATTCGAGAATCCGAGGCAGTCGATTTCGCGTCGCTCACAAGAACTCGGCCTTTCGCAGAAAACAGCTTGGCGAATTTTGCGTCGCGACTAGGGCCTGCACCAGTACAAAATTCAACTAACCAAGGAACTGAAACGACTGTAAAAGACCATAGACGACGACTTTTGTTCGCTGAATGGGCTCTGGAGCAGTTTGGGATTGGCTTCTCAGCAGCCACTCGTGTTGTGCTTGCTATTGTTCTCTCACGAGTGGAGGGGACCTACAGTTCAATACCGACCCCGAATGGCGAGATTCAGAACCTTTTTCCAGACAGTTGTATACTCTTTGAGCTTTGTCAGTGACTCGAAAGAGGTGGAGACGCGAACAATTTAGTTTTGAAAAATTGTTGCTTGTGCTGGGATTTGAACCTAGACTGTGAAAGTCGAGCGCGTATGGGTCGACGCACAAACTCACACGGCCACTGCGCCCACGAAGCAGTTTGGAAACTGACCCGAATTTTCATCGAAAAATCATCTTCAGCGATGAGGCCCATTTCTCGATGAATGGGTATACCAATCCAAATGAGATCCAAGAGCGTTCAAAATCACTGTTTGGTGAAGTCCATATTTCTTTGAGATCGACGTTGGCCAGGCCATTACCGTCAACGGGGTATAGGTTTATGATTATTAGCTTTTTTGTGGCCTGAATTGGATGATGTGGACACCAATGACATGTGGTTTTAACAGGACGGGGGTACGTGCCACACAGCTTACGCCACATTGGAAATTCTGCACGAGCGATTGGAGGGCATGGTCATTTCACGTGGAGGTAAAGTGAACTGACCACCGAAATCGTGCGATTTTACCCCGATAGAATTTTTCTTCTGCGGTTTTCTGAAGTCGCAGGTCTATGCGAATAACCCACAAATCACAGCGGACCTCAAAGCCAACATAACCCATCGGCCAGATTCAGCCTGATTTATGGGCCAGAGTCATAGGATATTGGACGTTTCGAATGCACGCCACCCAGAGAAGCCCTGCAGACATCGATGTTAAATAAGGGTTCTCACTTGTAGCTTTCCCTTGAATTAGAATCAAAATATCTGTTGAACTTTATTAACTCTATTAATTATAAAAATCATTGTTGTGAAGGACACTTTCCCTAAACCTCTGAAAAGAAAATTGTAACAAATGTATTCACTATTATTTACACTACTTAAATAAATGAAATGAAAAAAAATGGCATCGATAGGCCTTTGAAACGAATATACAACTTCGATAATATCTCACATTTTTTCTTTCTCATTTGAATTGAAAGATAGGAAACGCTTAATGAAAAATACTTTATATAAGTCGATAAGCATTTTCAAATGTGGTTCGTTTTCCAACTTGCTGATGCAGAGAAGCGTTTCAGAGGTATTCAGCTCCAAAATGAATAAATGACCTCCCCTTATTACCAAACCAAAGTGCCTAAAAACCGGGAAAATCGTTTATGGGACGGAACCTTCCCCGGTCGATGGAATTTCCACTATTGGACGAACTCTAGTCTTATTAAATATCCTAATATATTCGATAATAGAGGAAGTGGTGTCTTTTAATCAAAAACAACAATGATTATTATAAAATTTAACTTGGTTTGCAAAAATGATAACATGTCATTGAATATCATAAGGATGTTTGCTATATGGTGACTCCCAGAGAAACAGCAACATATCCCCACTTTACCTGCACATTCGATTACATTTATTTAGTCGTGCCCTTCTTCAATGTATTTCATTCAGAATATTAACGGTTCTTTAATAATGATGTTCTCAATCCCATCAAATATACAATGAATTACCGTTTATAAGACCCTCACAAAGGAATTCCAAACAAAATTTGGCACGTAAAGGATTGCAAAAAACCGCATCGAAATCTTTTATTTGACGTTGGGCTTCGAATTAAAATTCTATTCAGCACTGCACTACGTACTTAAAACATTTTGTTTACTTTATTTTTGACATATAACAGCATTAATGATGCATTCACCCGCGAGAGCCATTGACACTCCCCCTTCGCGTAAAGAATTGATCGTTAACCGGCCACCGTGCATTTCAAAGTCGACCCATAAAGGGGTGTTACGCGACTTTAAGCTATGTTCAATTAACTTTTGTTTACTCTTGCAATTCGAATTCCGATTTTCTTTTTTTAAATAAATTACCCCAAATTATATGGAAAAAGAAGAATAAAGCAGATACAATATCTTACGGTCGATTGAGAATTTATTGCAAGTTGATTCAGATCGGATGTTGCTCGTTTGCTGCATAGGCTTGGGCTGCGTAGATTGATGCTTAATGAGGCGTGTGGTTCGCGATTCGGTGCTAAGTATTCAATTTGTTGATCGTTTCTGGGGGCAATGGGTTGTAAAGTTAAACAAGTAAGGAGATTTGCTTTTAAAATATTTTACATTTTCAGGAGGAAGATAGAGAATAGAATGTAAATATTGACATTTCTCATGGTGGAGAAAATGTATTGCGTTTCTTCCGGTTAATGAACTTCTACTAGTACCTAAAGAAATTGACCACAACAACTAATGTTAGGGTATTTTACTTCTCATGCATAATGCAGCGACATGACGCTTGCTATGTTTTATTCAATAAGAAATTTTAGTCTAAAAACAGTTGTCAACAAATCATAAAATGCTGCCTGATCATTCAATGAATTTAAATTGCGCAGGAACGGTTTGAAACCATTACTCACACATCTGCTTGCTACAAGTAGAGTGCCCCTAGAGTATAAATGTAAAACTTCTCAGACTTTGCCGGTGGAAGTCGGCATAAAATAATAAAACCCCATAGATTTTGTTGCGAGCTTTGCGTTTTTTCAAAAACTGACAACTCATAGTTGTTATGAGAGAGAGCGAAAACAAATGCATCCCACAACTTGAATTCGTCGCAACGGATGGCACTTTCTACTTCTGCTGCGTTTGATAGATGTTTCCTTGAAATTCATTTGGTGGTTGGTTGTATTCGTCATTTAGGAATCGATGAATAGTTTTAATGCTTTAAATAATTGTTAATCTTTTTTAATAAGGCTTGAAACTTATTAAACCGCAGAACTGCAGAACTTCATTTTCCTGGAATCAAAAGTGAGATGATTCTAGTGGCGGTGTCTTAAGTAGTTCCGATCATATAGGAAAATCAGAATGCTTGTTGGAAAAGCTGGAGTTTGGCAGATGATTATTTGAAATTCATTCAGTGGTTGTTTATGGGTGTGTCATTTCGGAATTGTATGAATGAATTAATGGAATTTTATATTTTTTTGTTTATATAATTTCCAATAAATCCTGAAATCTAAATGTCCGATCTGTTCAATTTTATATGAATGTGGCCAGACGCAACAAGTCGAAGGATTCTATGGGCCTTAAGAGAGTGTAACCGTTGCACACTGGTCGTGCTATTGTTCTCTCACGAGTGGAGGGACCTAAAGCTTAATGCCAACTCCGAACGGCGAGATTGAGAAGCTTTTTCTAGACAGTTATACTCTTTGAGCATTGTCAGTGACTCGAAAGAAGTGGAGCCGTGAACTTGGAATCGAACCTAGACTGTGAAAGTCTAATGCGCATGGGTCGACGCACGAACCCACACGGCTACGTCTTTTGACAGTTGGCCGCTAGGAATTGCGAAGTTCTCAATGACATCAGCACCATGAAGAAGTATTTTATGGACGCTCACAGGTATTTTGTACCAATAAGAAAGAGTAATCAGAAAATCGACGAATATTCCCAATTCAGTCCTGAGCTGGCCCTCATTTATGTCCAATATGGAAAGGTTTGAATAAACAAACTTTCAGAAACGGAGGTTTTGAAAAGTTCGTTCTCAGGTATAAATGAAAATATTTATTTCCTTTTTAGTGACGACCTGTTAGTGACGTTTGAAGAGTATTGATGCCTTTAAAAAGAAAAAAAAATATTTTGTGGCGGTTTTTGGCATATAATGTTTACTCTCAATTAAAGTGGAAGATTGAAACTTAAAAATAAAATTACTTTTGCGATCAGACTATGTGGTTTCCTTTTTAGTTCTTTATACAAAAAAAAAAGATACATATAGATATCATTTAATTACTGCATATACAGTCCCTGGCCATATTATTAGACGCACTATAGATTTTATGCGAAAATGCGACTGAAAGAAGTCTGTATTTGTTTACTAGAGCTCTGCAACGAATGTCTTGAAACCAGTTTCAAGAATGAGGTTATAAAGGTCGGAGAGGAGTGTGGTAGACAGAGGAGAGTATGATGCATTCATTGTATTCAGTGCACTTAGTGTACTTAGTGTATTATCTGACATTGCACTCATATGAAATCATTCAAAATATTCAGATGTTTCAGAGAGAGTGAATAGTGCACTCATCTTGCTATCAGGTGATCAAGCAGTGCACAGTATTTGTCTCTCATGGTATGAAATTCTATTTCAGTGTACAGCTTGTTGAAAAATGACAATGAGTAGTGGACGCAAATGAATGCATTCATGCAGCTCTCTATTGTTTACGCTCTGTTACCAATACTTTGATAATATGCATGTATAATGCAACATATCAAAATAAAAAATATGGACAATAGAACCACAAAACAATTTTAATAAGCAAAATTTAGTTTCTGTAACGTTAAAAGTTAAAAATTATGCGTATAATCTAATAATTATAAAAATTCTACAAGAACTCGGACTCGAAAGAGTTCAAAAGAATTTCACGAGATATGCTTTCCGAAATGTATATTCCTTTGAAGAACTTCCTAATTATAAAGAAAGATGCAAAACAATTGGATGCAAACCTTAAGTTTCAGGCGTAAGGCAATTTCAGCTATGTTTATTCGCGGTATTATTAATTATCATATAAATTCACCAGAATTACTTTTTCTCATCAATATATGTATATTCTCCCCAAAGATCTCTTTGGGTGAGAAGTTTACTCTCTGATATAAGGCATAGAACCAACTATGGTTGCAATGAACCCATTACAAGATGCATAAACACATTTAATGATCTTTGCAACGAAATTGATTTTAGCTTGTCACGATTAGAGTTTAAAAAAATTGTTTATACACTGTTCTTTAATTAATATTGTTTATTTGACGTAATCTATGAGATAATATCCGTAGATGATCCTTAGTCGCTCAGCAAACATCTGCTGTGTAAAGCGATACTGAGAGTTAACACTTAGAGAACGTAGTGTTCTGTGTGCTCTGTGATGGATATAAAAAAAAAAACAAAAAAAAAATACAGTAGACACCACTTTCAAATCTTAGATTTTATACCAACTTAAAAAAAATAATTTTTTCTGAAGTAGGTACTTACAATGAGGATTTTTTGGGTGTTCTTTTTTAGTCGGTAAAAACTTGTACTTACAGTGACAATGCCAATTCTCGACTAAAACACATAACAATAAAGTGAGATTAAACTGCATCATTGCGGTGTTAGTACAGTTGCAAATTTGAGTGCTGGCCTCTTTTTTCATTTTTTACTTTTGACCAGCTGCTGATGTATGAAATCGGCCACTGTGCGTTGGAGCGAAATTCATAGCATAGGACACAGATGGCGTTTACATGAGTGGAAGAATGCCGAAATGTCGGAGAGATCGTATGATGTTCGAAATGTTTGAAAAGAGATATATGTACATCCCTTTCCAACTGTTTGAAAAATCATACACTCACTTTCCGACATTTCCGCCATCTTCCACTCATGTAAACGCCGTCATATGAAAATAATCCAGAACGCCCGAAGCATACAGACGTCGCAACATTCGACAATGCCTTTGTTCAAAAATCTGTCACTCTAGAAATGTACACGGATGGTTCCAAGGTGGGTGAAGGTACAGTACTACAGGTTTTCGTAACATCGCCGGAGATTTCTCTGTCCCTTCGAACGCCTAATCATTGCACAGTATTTCAGGCAAACGTCAAAGTTGTCCAAGAGGCTGCTCGCCATTGTCAATGAGTCCGATAGACGGGAAATATAACGAAATATACATTGGCGTAAGGAGACCATAAAGACTCTGGAAACATCATAGGTCAAATCGAAGATGGTAAAATGTTTCCACATATTTCTAAGGGGGACTGCCGTCAGTTTGAACCTTACTCTATGCTGGCTCCCATTGGAAAATAAACAGGGGATACCCTATCTCTCACCGCGAGTAATAAACATCCAGATTTTTTTTCTTAGGGATTTTTGAAACGCTACTGCATCACTCAGACTCGATATTGGTCCATTGAACTGGTCCAAATGGTGACTGGACCAGATTCGATTTCACTGGGATTCGAACCTGAGACCCCTCTAACTTGGGGCTGGCACTTGACTAACTGCGCCATCCAGTCGTTAAACTCCCTGTTACCCACAGACTCCATCAGAATCAGGTTGTTCTAGGACAACCATGCTACTCCTAACAATAATTAGGAAAGGAATAATAACCGGTCACTGGCTCCTAGTCACTCATACAAGAAGGTTGGAAGCTTTCTATAACGACTTTTGTCAAAGCTGCAGGGATGAGGAAGAATAAGAGGCAATCCTATACTATATCGGCACCCGCCTGGCAAGTAATTAAAAAATTACGGCAAGTAATTAAAAAATGGCGGCTAGGCAAATACTTATTCTACAGCTTAGAAGAATTGTCGAATAACAAAATCCAAGACATGGTTAAGTTCTTGAAAGGAACAAATTGGTTGTAACCCAGGAGATTTCCATAGTGGAACGGTATGAGCGAAACAACTAAGACACGAGTGGAACGAGGAACACTTGTGCCAAATACAGGTTAGTGGCAGCACAATGGACTCAATCAGAATCTAAATAAGTCACGGTTGATTTATATCGTTGCATTCACTCTGACCTAACCTGGCTATATGGGGATAGAAGGCAATGAAATGGCCGACTTCCTGGCAAGGAAAGGAGCATAAGAACCCTTCATAGGCCCTAAACCATTCTGCGCTGTAGGAGACCATCTCCTCACAGAAGTGTTCAGGGAACTAGAAAGAAGGAACCGGATAGAAACCTGAAATAATGCTCGTGGAATGAAGCAGGCCAAGAAACTCCTAGGGAAATATAACCGAAAGAGGTTCGAGGTATGCATCAGAATGAGCAAGAACAACCTCCGTATCCTAACAGGCTTCCTAACGGGACACTGTAGACTCAGGGAGTATCTAAGGACAATAGGGGTATCGGAAAAAGGTATCTGCAGATTTTTTGGAGAATTTAATGAAATTTCAGAACATATACTGGGATATTGTGAGGCACTAGACCACAAAAGCAAAATATGTCTTTGCAAGTACCTACTATCAGAAGAAGAAATGCAATCACTAGAACCATCTCTCATTCTCAGATTCCTGAAGGAAATGGGCTTAGAGAGAATACTCGAGAACAGATTTCTTCTCCTATGCGCAATAGGAGTCCATTACCAGTTCCATTACAGTTCTTTTCAGAGTTGTATTTGAGGGGAACTCGTAATTGTGCTAAGATATTGAAAGGGGGCACAATAGATCTTAAAGGTCGCGGTGCAATATACAATCAACAGTAACAATAATAATAATAACCTAAGGCCTAAGAAAACATTTTTAAAGAATTTATCTTTCAGAACAAAGATTATTGCAGAAAATTCGAAACGAAATACAGCCCCATGAAGACAAAGCCAAGGTGGAATGGGAACAAAAACATTTCTGATCCGATAATATCCCGCCCCCTCATTGACACAGTAGGTACTACAAAGCTCTTAAGTTTAACTTATTTCGCTGCTCTGGCAGAAAATCCAAATTATGAACTTGATAAATCTCCGAGACGCAAATCCTTTTAACTGTCCAAAGTATTTAAGAATCACCCAACAACCCAATTAATCTTCACCAAGCAGAATCCAATCGGGATATTTCCTTAAACGCACACCAAATTAGAATTTAACTTCTCAAGAACTTCACGGACGTCCCAATAAATATTGTCCTTGGCTTCGGCAGAACTTTGACTGCCAAATATGTTAAGGCCATCCAACCCCCAGTCATTTATCTCCATCTACGCGAGCCCGATGGCCACAGTCGCGGGCCGCAGCGCAGAACAAAAGGGCCCTCGGTCAAACAAAACGAAAATGACTAACGCAGGCATGTCCACAAATGGCCAAATCGCATTTTAATGATGACATTAAGGATACGCAGCCACAAATAAATTTCGAATTTTAAATTACAGCCCACATTATCCTGGAACGGTATTATTATGCAAATTTGCTGCACTGTTCTTGTCTTGCATTGTCACCTCGATTGACAGACTGACTAATCACTGACTGAATCAGCGATTAATCTGTTCCTTGGAAAGAGCTCTCAGCAGCATTCCATCACCATATTAACCGGAGGTGGAGCTCTGTTCGGGAAAGCCCGAAAGGAGACGAAACTCACAAAGCTCTCGAAAGTCAATTTATAGCCTTAAACTAATTTATTGCTTAAAGTGGAACACGCGTGATGCATACCAACGAAAATTATTCCCAGTTGACATCACTCCGACACTGGGGCTGGTGGTGGACAATTAATTTGGGCGAGCAATCGATTCAACGAACGCGAGAGCAGAAAGTGCGAACCGAATTGTCAAATACTTTGATTTATTAACTCTATGTGCAGAGTGCTTGAAAAACGAAGAAGATGGAGAGTAAGAGAGAATGGTGAATGCTCGCTGCAAACTCGGATGAAGGGATATGTCATGTGAGCGATTTGTCAGACTTGGAGTGGTTGTGTCGGTTGGTCAGTGCAAGCGCTTCCTTTTTCAGATCACGTTTCATCCTTGGGGTGGTTCGTCACAGCGTGCATTGTGTGATGCATGAAATTGGGGCTCATGTGCACGGTAATTGCAGGCGGCAGGCGACAGGCGGTAGGTGGTAGGCGGTTCAAGAATCCGCAGCGGAGTACGATCATTCCCTACATGAGCTGTTGGATCACCGCTGGCAAAGGCGGTTTGATTGACAGGCAGTGTGTGGTGTGTCTTGCCGATAACATCTGTCACTCATTGGAGTTCGGGAACAAAATTTCTTGGTGCTGCAGTGAATATTTAAATCACTGCTGGAAGGTGTGAGATGCAATATAATCGTAATTTGTTACACACTTCCCAGTCTCTGTCGTGGGGTCAGTGACATTTTTGGGCAGGACTTGAGGGGACAATCTGTCGTACAGAAAATTAAATGCTTTCAGTTGGACATTCGTTAAGTAAATTTAAATAAAAAATCAAAAATGTATGAAGTCCCCATAAGTAAATGTCACAAGATTATTATTTCCTCTGTACTTGTCATACAACTTACTTGAAACATACACAGTGTGGGACAGATGAAGGGCTGGGATTCGGGAGGGGCGGGGTGGGTTTGCTAACCTATTCGCTCGCCGCTTCACGAATTGAACCTTCTTCCTCTCTTGGTACGTTTATGGTATTTTTTGAATTTTTTTTAATTTTTTGGTTAGAATTTTGCATTTGATTTCCACGAGTATCGGAGAAAGGGTGGTCCGCCTATGCAGGGCTCCGTATACGTAGGTAAAGCTAGCTAATCCAGAGGTCGCCAGGGATCTGGATGATCCGTTCGCGACTGAGCTATTTGTCTGGGCCCTCAGCCTGGTTGATCATATTTCACGCACTAGCCTGAGGAGAAAGATCACACATCGCCTGAGCACAAAGATCTCGGATTATACCTTACAAGGTCCAATTGACTCAGCAATCGAAGGCTGTTATGCCAACAATCCGGAAACAATTCAAGCACTTAAGGCCAATATCAGCCAAGCAATCCGTGAGCTACAGCCCGAAACGATCTACAACGTCTTGGAAAATTGAATTGGGGTGACAGAATGCGCTACTGCGAGGCTAGCTGAGGCAGTCACTTAAACGACGTTGTATTTCATAATTACTGGGAATGTTTATTCTTACTGTGGGCACCGTGGCGTAGTGGGTAAGTACGTCGACTCCGACACTCGAGGTCTTAGGCTCGAATTTAAAAAAAAAAGCATCGAACATTTTTTCACGGCTCCACCTCTTTCGATTATTTCAAAAGTGATAACTGTCTAGAAATTGCTTCTCAATCTTGCCGTTCGGAGTCGGTATTAAACTGAAGGTCCCCTCCACTCGTGAGAGAACAATAGCAAGCACAACACGAGTGGCTGCTGAGAAGCTAGGCCCAGGTCCACCTCGGACTGTAGCGCCGCCATTATTATTTTATTATTATTGTTATTTGTTCTTACTAATAAAGCTAATAAATCCATAATAACATAATAATTTTGTTCATTTTATTGCATTTTTAAAAAGAAACTTGTATTTGGCCTTCCCTACGAATGTATGTATTGATGGAAAATGTGTGACAGCGATGACAGCGTCCTTTTCATTTATGATGGTATCATCTGCTACTGCCGGACTGCAACATCTTATGAAAAGGCTGGAAGCAAAATTGTGAACCTTGTGGCAGGAGTTGCTCCACACGCCTACAGTCATACATAGGGAAGTAACGC
This sequence comes from Myathropa florea, assembly GCA_930367185.1. NCBI lineage: Eukaryota > Metazoa > Arthropoda > Insecta > Diptera > Syrphidae > Myathropa > Myathropa florea. Next base: position 25,102,855 of record OV884005.1, on the reverse strand, counting down.
TAGAGATGAGTCTTCATTATTTTACAGAAATAACATAAATTTATACTGGTTTTAGTTGTAAATAATCTTCTTTTGTGGGCTCTATCAGCTGTAATGTGCTGTATATCACACCGTTCTTTAAATATAATATTTTTGAAATATACAACCATTGCATTTAAAATAATAATAATTTTATTTAAATAAAGCTTAATTTTTCGATCACAAATACATCAGCTTTGATATAAACTTTCACTCACTAAGAATACATTAGAAGTGGCGAAACTAACTTACGCTGGTTCCATAATGCCTGCCCAATTAAAATATTTTTAGATAGAATATATATGATATAACCTTTATATTGGACAAACGAACTATCGGAGGCACGTAAGAAAATGCAAACTGCAAGTCTGGAACTAACATTGATCCAAAATTAAAATCAATTTAGAGCCGATAAAAAATGGGTTGGAAACATTTCTACGCTCAAATAGAAAAGACATCGAACGTGTTGGGTCCTGGTCCTGAAAAGTACTCACAAAAAATGCACAGCGACTTGTTTTCTACAAGATGAAAGTGGGTTCGTGGCAAATAGAGAGACTAAATGTGTGTGTAAGACTAAATGTGTAATTTCCAGCGTGTACAGTAAAACCAAACCCACTCCTATACAAAAACATAAATGGTATTGAAGACAAAGTGCCACACTGAATGGCACTAAAATGAAATAAACTACACGCACCTTTTTTTTACACCGTACAGTCCAAGCTGAAATTAAGACTTTTGCTCGTAAGCATAAGCGTCGCCTAGAGAAGCATATTAACCATGTAGTTCCTGCGATTCATAATGGAAGTAATGATTTTCGCCGTTTTCAAAGGACTAAACCCCTTGATTTAGCACGGTGAAATCAACCCGCGTGCATTTGCGTTGTAAGCAGGAACTTTCAGTGGAGAGTCACCTGCCAAATGTCTCTAATTTACGGAATGTAAACTGTTGGATAAGTGTCTAACTTAGTTGTAGTATAAATATATTTTATTTGAAGGGAGGTGTTTTACTGGGTAAAAATCTCTCTATGAGGGAACTGTCCCCATAGCGATTTTTGTTTGATTTTCACCCACCCTCGCAAAAAAAAAGAACTATTCTAGATTAGATCCGCTGGCCCGGATGGTATCCCCCGATACTTCTGAAGAGGTGTTTGTCTGAGGTGGCATAACCTCTGCGTAAGCTTTTTGATCTATCGTATTCTTTTGGTCTCTTTCCGAGTGGATGGAAAACAGCCTGTCCCTAAAAAAGGCAAATCTTCGTCACTCTCCTCCTACCGACCCATAGCACTAACGTCCCTTCCTTCCAAGGTCACGTGACGCTAATAAACGCGTAAGCTTCTTCATGACCGGCAGTACGGTTTCGCAGCAACAGGTCCACTGGTGATTTGATGGCATATCTCACCGAAAAGTGGAACCAATCCTTGCACAATGCAGGAGAAAGCAAAATCGTTGCGCTAGATATTTCAAAGACATTTGACAGAGTTTGGCATCAAGCTCAAGTCGAAAATGAGAGCTTATGGCATCGATGAGTCTCTTCTTCTATGGATTAGAAATAACATTTCCAAGGTTCTGTTTTGTTTCCGTCTCTCTTTCTCATTTTTATAAATTATCTCCTGTCTGCTACTTCTAATCCAATCCACTCCCTGACAGTGCTCTCAGCTTTTCATATTCGTTCGGCCGTAGAAAGAAATTCCGACCTTGACAGCATATTTAATTGGGGTAAAAACAATAGAGTGGAATTGAATGCTTCCAAAACTCAATGCTGTGTACTGTCACTCAAGCGATCTAAAAATAATCTGCCATTTATCCCTGAATGTGTATCAACTCAACAATTAGCTGAAACGATCACATATTCGAGGTCGCCAAAAATGCTGCGAAATGTCAAGGTTTCCTAAAACGATGCAAGAAATACTTCACCGCCTCTGTTTTGGCTTCAATTTGTAAGACCTTCATTCGCCTCAAGCTTGAGTACAACGTTCATATCTGGTCTGGTGCTCCCAAGATCTCTCTGCACCTACTTGATAGAATACAACAGCGAGCGATAAAACTTATAGGAGACAGTAATATCGCGAAGTCGATAGACTCGCTCGAACATCGCCGCGTCTCATCCTTGTCATTGTTTTATCGCTATTTTAATAAACGATGCTCAAGTGAGCTAGTCAATTGCATTTCTCCCCTCCATGAATTCACCCGCAATACTCGTTTCGCCAGGAATGCTCATCAGTTCACCCTTAAGCCTGTTTTCGGACGTACAGTTAGGTTTAGAGACTCTCTTCCCAGCCCAATATTTCCCACTCACTACAATCCGCAGACATTTAAGACCAATGTGCACAGGTACCTCCTCTCCCTTTCTCCCTCTATACCTTCGGCCCGTGCTGTGTCTTGATTCCGGACACTTAAGGGTATTCGTAGCCCCTTTTTTGCGCCCAAATTATTAAAAAAAAGAATTTTCACAGTATCCGACAAGTTAATTTTTTGGTAATTTTTGAAAACTTTGCTAAAGATCTAATGTAGAATAACATCAAATGCAACGAAAGGGCCCAAAGGAATATTTTGGGCAAGGTGGAGTTTAGAACCAAAAGTGGACAATCGGAATTACACTTCATTGCGACACTAAAATATCAGCTGCCTCACTAATCAAAGTTCTAAACTTGTTGCCTATTGACATTTTTGCACTGGAGGTAGTCAAACATAGGACTCTGAGGCTAAAGGAGACAAACACCTTTGTGTGCAGATCTTTCGAAGCAAATACTAGTATTGGCCAAGAGAAAGGGAGTTGTCTTCCATCATGACAATGCTAGGCCACAAACGTCTTTGATGACCCGGATCAAATTGACGGAGCTTGGTTGGGAAGTTTTGATGCGTCCAGTGTATAGCCCGGACCTTGCACCCTTTGATTCGGTCTCTGATTGTAAAAAATTAGCCGACCGAAGAACCGCGGTAAATCACTTGGTTTTTCGCTGAAGAAATTCTACATTGATAGAATTATGAAGTTACCCGGAAAATGGCAAACTGTCATAGATAATAATGATAAAAAGCTTCTTAATCTCGCCGTTCGGATACGGCATTAAACTGTAGGTCCCCTCCACTCCTGAGAGAACAATTGCACGCACAACACGAATGGTTGCTGAGAAGCTAGGCCCAAGTCCACCTCGGACTGTAGCGCCGCCATTATTATTATTATGACAAAGTCCTTGTTGTCTATAATTTAGGTCCGTGCATGACAACAGTCCAAAATAGGAAATACTACGAATAAAACTACGAATAGTCATGTGAATTAAGCCCATAACTTGAATGCGAGACGGACACAGAAGAGAAGCTATATTGAAGTGATACATTACGATTTCCACCACATCCTGGTGTCTCCATCAAGCAGCAAAACCTAAACAATGTCAAGGGTTTCTAAAGTGATGGAGCGGTAAGACGCAATCCTATATAGGTACTCGCATAAGCTTTCTCTTCTCAATTCACCACGAAATTTATTAAATCTCCCCGTGGCAATGACTATTTATTTTTTATTTTTTTTCATTTCGCCTTTGCTTTTCAAACCCCTCAAGTGTTTTTGTTCACCAGAATGATACTCTAATTGTAAGCTCGCAACCGCGCACGCCAAATTGCACAATCAACAGCAGACAAAACAAAACACGATTTCAGTCCCCCTCTGCCGTCTTCCAAGGGGAAATCCTCTTAAGCTTGTTACAGTTTATATAATTGCAATTTGCTTCAAGACCAAAATAGATATCAATAGATATCTTTTATATCCATTTTGACAGTCCAACAACCAACTATAGAGAGACAGAGAAAAAGCGATCAATAGCAGCTCCAAATCTTGTTCAAAGTCCACAGCCAGCTATGAATAGAAAGCCAATGGTTCAAAACATAAGCAAAACTGATACACAATACTCCAGAGCAGACACCTTAATAGGGTCACCCATTCACCCACCTAACTGGGGCTATTGGTATTCGATATCCGTCACTGGACAGTGTGAAAAGGGGGAATGGGAACACACAGCCTGTCAGAAATGCGTCCAAAACAATAGATAAACCCTCGATAATCCGTCAATACTATTGAACTGACTCATCTCCAGTTACCTTGAGCTGCGACTCGCTGTCAGATTGAATCATCGCCACTTCGCTGCCAGCCACCGTGCAAACTGCCAGATAAAAATAAAACAGACCACCACCACGAAGACAGATACAGAACGAAAGCGAGAAACCCACAGAGTTACAAGTTATGTAAGCAGCTGAAGACTTCGTATGCAGATCTTGCGTTTTTTAGGACGATGACGACCTGAATGGTCATTGTTTGGTATGGCGAGCACGCACCTGACAAATATTCGTTACCTGCGGGCCTACAAATGAGCTCGGATGTAGTTTTTTCGTTAAAAGCCCGAAAGTGTGACCGAACAAAACGTACACCTTTTCCCTTTCCATGGAGTTGGCTGTGGTGGGACAGTGACAGTGTCAGCAGTACTGATTTATTGTTGGTGGCGTTGCATTGAATAGTGCTCGCGCTGCAAATTTAAAGTGTGTTATATCATGTCATGTGAACTGGTTATGGGTGGATGAGAACGGTCTCCCTTTTTCCCGGAAATTTGGACATTTAGTGGAAGAGGATCGAGTGTGGGATGGCATGAATGTTTGGGCCTGAAAGCTTTTGACTCGTCTCGTATGAATAATTCATTGGTGACTTCAACGCCTGTCTGTAGAGAAGAGGTTGATAAATCTTTTCGACTTTATTGCTGGACCAAAACTTTTCCTCCCTTGAGGACGTATTAAACGAAAACAATGGGAGCTCAAGCCGAGGTAATCAGTTGTTAGCTGCAATGGCAGTTTAATCTAAAACTAAAGCGTAATGATGGTGGCGCAGTCCAAGGTGGAGTTGAGCCTAGCTTCTACAGCAACCACTGGTGTGCTTTTATTCTCTTTTTTTTGGACAGTTTGAGCGTTGCCATTGGCTCGAAAAATGCGGACCCATGAAATTTAGAAAATTATTTTTTTTGCGAATTGAACCTAGAATGACTGTCTCGTTCGTAGGAGTCGACACACAATCCCACTACGCCACGGCGCCATATGTCAAAAATATGTCGAGAGGAGTTTTAAAAAACCTCTTATACGTCTCACATATCCCAATATAGGAGGGCTAATAGGAGAGTGTTCATGTTTCGGCATGTATTGGCTGGATGCGTAAGCACAGCAGGCCTTGTGTCAACAGTCCAACTAGTGTCTGTTCGGTATTGGAGCAAGCCGCTCGCAATATAAACATGCATGAAGGGGCCGCTCGGGAAACCTAATTCCGAACCGTAGGATCCTCCAACGTCACTTTGGGTTTTTCGTTAGCCCGATAAGCCACAAAGTAAAAACCCAATCATCAATGAAACGGAAGACATGGAAGGTTTTGTGTGATGGAGAAGATAAATAAAACATCGGAAATCCATCGATGTTTTTTAACATCGATTTTTGACGTGGAAACATCGATGTTTTTAAGAGCGATGTTGCATCCCTAGTCACTATCCGCTGATGAAGCTAAATATCTGGGTGTTATCCTAGTTAGAAAACTTCTGTGGAAAAAACATATCGAATCGAAAATTGCGAAGGCTTTGTCAGTTTTCTGGCAGTGTAAGGGACACGACTGGATGGCGCAGTTGGTTAAGTGCCTGCCCCAAGTTAGAGAGGTCCCAGGTTCGAATCCCAGTGAAATCGAATCTGGTCCAGTCACCATTTGCCGTTGGGATAAAATTAACGGGAACTGGAGTAGGTTGCTACCTGGCAGTACAATGGACCAGTTTTGAGTCTGAGTGCTCCAGTAGTGTTTCAAAAATCCTCCGAAAAAAAAGGGAATTTTCGGTAAGTCTTGGGGTCTATCACCAAAAAGATCCGTTTCGATCCACACGGCTATGATTAAGCCCCTTCTCTCCTATGCATCGGTCGTTTGGTGGAATAAGCTTTCGCGCAAATACGTAACTGCTGCTTGTTGAACCAAGCTTCAAAGAACGGTCTGTCTCGGCTGCATAGGGGCCTTCCCTAGTACGCCTGGCTCTCCTCTTAATGTACTGCTCAATCTAATCCCAAGATATCCACATCAAGGGGTGTAATCTTAAGGCCATCTTCTGTTGAAATATAAGTTGTCGTTGGTCGCACTGGAGTTTCGATGATTTCCCTTGACCCCAGTCTTATGGATATGCCGTCTGACGCACGGACACCTGTGCTGCAGCTGCGACGAACATACAAAGTCGACTTTCCCTGCATTCAGGACTGGCTCTGGCCAGGAAAGGAATGTGAGCCAGGAAAGGAATGTAGAGTATCGCAGAAAATGAGGTCGCCGATAAACTTGCTGGGCGAGGATCAGAGGAGGTACTCTTAGGACCTGAACTTGCGTTGGACTGCCTGCGTCCTTGGTTAGGGCTTCCATCGATGGTAGGACCTCTCGAGAGCACAACCGGAGGTGGCATGACTCTCCAGGATGTAGTCAGACCAAGCACATCTTCCCCAACATCTGTAAGAACTCCGCGGCTTTCTTGTTAATTCTTAACAGAAAAGATTGCAGACAACTTACCGGCGTACTAACGGGCCGCTACATATTTGCCAAGCACCTAAATGTGATTTACCTAAGCGACGGAACCCTCTGCGACGCCTGTGGAGAAGACGATGCTCGGATCAGGTGGCAGTTATTCGGTGTTGATGAGGTGAGAGCTGATGATATAGGCCCCTCATCACAAAAGCGCCTGCTGGTCTTCTTCCGGAAGACCACGAAATTCCAGTAAAAGTAGGTTGGTACCAGTTTTTGAGTCTGAGTGCTCCAGTGTAGCGTTTCAAAAATCCCCGGCAAAAAAGAGAATTGTGAGTTATTCGAAAGAGATGGGGCCGTGGAAATATCAATGGTGTTTTATTTGGAATCGAATCCAGACTTCGAGCGCCGGGGTCGACGCACTTACCCGCTACACCACGGCGGCCAAGCTTGGAATAAATAGCATATTTATGTAAGAGCACAAAAGATAGTACGTAGTATTGGCAAAACCTTTGCAACAAGAAGAGAAATCAAGCAATTTCTTCAAATTCATTAAAGTTTTGCAAAAGCATATATATTCTATATGTATATATTCTGAAATGTCTATATTTAAAGTGTACAAAAGTAAATAATTTTTGAAATCATTTTTAAGAATGGAGTAATCTGCGTTGATTTGTAAAAGTAACCTCTTATGCGCGACAAAACTTTTGCAAATTTCAATAGAATCAGTTTTTAGTTGCAAATAATTCTCTTCGTTGACTGTCTACCTTTTCGGTATTAATTCAATTTAATTTGGTATAATATTTCATTATTACTATGCCCCATTCACAAAAAAGGAGATCCTACTTGCAACAACTATAGAGGTATATCCCTGCTCAACGTCACCTACAAGAACCTGTCCAGTGTACTGTGTGAACGTCTAAAGCCATTTTGCACCGCACTAATCGGCACGTACCAGTGCGGCTTCCGGCCCGGCAAATCGACTATAGACCAGATTTTCACACTACGGCAAATCCTGGAGAAGCCCAGTGAGTTTCAAATCGATACTCACCATCTTTTTATCGATTTTAAAGCCACATACGACAGCATTCATCGCAAGGAACTATTCGAAGCTATGGCCGAATTCGGGATCCCGGGAAAACTGATCCTGTTGTGTCGGACCACGCCAACACATATGCGATGCACCATGTAGTTCGAGGACCTCCGAGCCGTTTGAAACCTGCACTGGATTTCGGCAAGGAGATCCGCTGTCGTGTGATTACTTCAAATTGGTACTGGAGAAGATAGTGCGGCGGGCTCCTGTTAACACGGAAGGCACTATCTTCTACAAGTCAGTCCAACTGTTGGGATACGCAGATGACATCGACATCGTTGCGCGTTCCCAACGCGCCGTAGTGGAAGCTTTCACGGCGATTGAAGAACAGGCGAAACGAGCTGGTCTTAAGGTCAATGAGGATAAGTCGAAATATATGCTGTCGAGCAAGAAACAATCTACCGCACACCATCTAGGGCAAAACATTACTACCGATAGCCACAATTTTGCGGTAGTTAAGGAGTTTGTCTACCTCGGGGTAAACGTTAACTCCACGAACGACATCACAGTGGAGATGCGACGTAGAATCGCCCTTGGCAACCGATGCTACTTCGGTTTGTCAAAACAACTGGGCTCAAAACTCCTGACTCGAAGGACCAAAATCATGCTCTACAAAACTCTTATTCTGCCAGTCCTGCTATATGGAGCCGAAAACTGGACACTAAGCAGAACTGCGGAGCTGATTCCTGATGCCTTCGAAAGAAAAATTCTACGTCGGATATATGGCCCCGTCTGCGAGGAAGGCGAATAGAGGAGAAGACACAACAGCGTGCTCTATGAGCTGTACCAGGATGTGGATGTAGTCCAGAAGGCAAAAATCTATCGACTGCACTGGCTCGGCCACATCGAGCGCGTGGATAACAATGCTCCAGCTAAGAGGGTCTTCCAATCCGAGCCTTCTGGTTCGAGAAGGAGAGGAAGACCGAACCTCCGGTACAAAGACCAAGTCATCGAGGACGTAAGACAGTTTGGTCTTGATGACTGGAGGCAACGTGCCCAGGACCGTCAGACCCTACATGGGCCGTAGGCCTGCTAAGTATGTAAGTAAGTACAATAAGTAAGTATAATATTTCATGGAAGTTCTTTTTAAGCCATCTCTATTCTTATAGTCTGCACTGCTGACATTTTCATTATTAATTTTGCGTTTCCAGACCCTTCAAAGAATTTTTATCTGAGGTGGCCAATCCATAAACATGGCATTGTGACCACTGAGACAAGTTTGGACGAGCCTAAACGTGTACTTCGGGTCATTTTAATGCTGGAACCCCTAATGCGACAGCATTTCCTACCACATCTTCAAAGATACTTTTGTGTGCCCATTGGACCACTTTTCGAATTTGCAGAAATTGCTTAATTTCACTTGTAGTTGTAAATGTTTTGTCCAATACCGTATCTTATGGGCAAGGAAGCTGGGAGCACGTGTTTCTGACTCGCTAAAATACGGTATTGAACAATAATTTTTTTTTAATTTCAAGACACGTGCAAATTATAGCATTCAGAATATCAAACATTCTGAACAACAACCGAGGTCAAAATAAAGAAGAATATTGTAAAAAAAAACATGTGCATTAATTTAATAAATCTGGAGAAGAGTCTACGCTCTGAAAAATCAAAAATAGAACACAGGAAAATGTCAATGCCAATCAAAAGTTCAGTTCTATCGCTTTCAGTCGGCCTTGAATACACTACAGACCGGGATGTGTATTTCTCTTCGGCATTGTTATGCTACGCAGAAGCTCGGTACCAGTTTTCATACCATTCGGCGATCCTCCCAATCGAAGAACAACATTCACATCTGGTGACATAACTCATGGGCAGCGACATTAATTCCGCTGATTGAATTCCATTGATCGAAATCAAATTCAACTTTGCGACAGCCCCGCAGTGGCCACCGACTTCCCATTCACCGCCCGCATGTCGCCACGATAAAATTCGATTTTAATTTATATTTACCCCAAAAATATAATCAGCAAAGCAAATAAATAAATAAACAATAAACAGACTACCAGGAAAAAAAAAACTTAATGCGCGCGGACTGGGAATATCATAAATTAAACTTTCCGCTGTATTGTTTATTTTTTGTTGGTCGTCTTTATTTCATTTCAATTTATTTTTGTTTACTTTTTGTGCTGTGCAGCGCCACACTAACTATTGAAGCGCCGAAAAGACGCAAAATCTATTTGCTCTCCCCTCCGCCGCAGCCACCTAAGCAGAGGGCGGGAGGAATGTGCAAACGAATAAATTTAAATTGCGTGAAGACATTCATCAGCGCTGCTCTACCACTATTTTTGGAAACGCTGCCCGAGGACATTAATCAAAGCGAATCTGAGCTCATCTAATCGCGTGTCATATTTGAATTAATTAAATTGCACTTGGCTAGCAGATAAAGAAGCTGGCTCAGAATCGGTCAAGAAGGAGTATGCCCGGCACAGGTAAGCGGATCTGGGTGGGAGCATTAAATTTGCATAAATCAATGTCAAGGATGAGTGTTTGAATCGCAGCGAATGGATCGAGTTCAGGTCAGTTTGACGGATGCACGGATTCGGGGTCTGATCTTTTATCCTATTTTTCCGTTTCTGGGTTTTGTTCTATGCTGTCTGACGAGGTTCGATTCCTTAATTGGATTAAAGGATAGGATGAGGACCCACGTCTGTGTTTAACATACTTTATCATTCGGTTTAATTAACACATCACAAGACATTTAATGCCCCAAATGTGACAGATCCACATTTCTCTCTCAAAATAATATATTTTTGCGGTTACTAGGTCCGACAGTTGTGGAGTTTGGGTTTAAGAATGTTGTGAAGACGATACAGAACGTCTATTGTTTCATAAGAAAATTCTACTGAAAATAATACCGCTTAAAAGTAAAGCGTTCTTTGATAAGGATAAGGATAAGAAATACAGAAATAGAATCATAGGATCACTTTAACGAGACTGTCAGAAAGTGACTGAACAGATTCGCATGTACTCGTACTCGTATAATTACTTCAACCATTAAATTTACTTTTTGTATGCTCATCGCTCAAAGCTTCTCAATCTCGCCGTTCGGAGTCGGCATTAAACTGTAGGTCCCCTCCGCTCGTGAGAGAACAATAGCACGCACAACACGAGTGGTTGCTGAGAAGCTAGGCCCAGGTCCACCTCGGACTGTATCGCTGCCATTATTATTATATTATGCTCATCGGTAGTTTCTTTTCCCATACTTTAAACAAAGCCGTAAGCTAAGGCCTGTCTTTTAATACCTTCATTTGTTCGAATGCTTTGCCGAACCAAAGCATCCATATTTTTTCACACAGATCATTCAATATCTTCTAAAGGGTCCTCCAATAGGGACTTCGAACTTTGACAGTTGATAGCGGCCATATTGTTGAAGCTACATCTGTCGAATTGGCTGTCTTTTATTCTGTCTGTTTTGCCAAATTACAATGAACGGACATAGCGTTCAACAACACGTGCAAATGATAAAATAGTTTTATTAAAACGTGTGTTCTGTTTGGACAACGTTCAACTCGCTTCGACCATCTTAAGGTCGCCATAATCGTCCTATCGAGAGGACTATTCGCGTTTTTGGTGGATATATTTGAGTCCACTAATTCAGTAATCGGTAAACCAACACCTTTACGTCGACGATACGCAAGATCTGCTGAAAACATCGTCGCTGCATCAGAGTGTGCAGCAGAATCCGAAGCAGTCGATTTCGCGTCGCTCACAAAAACTCTATCTCTAGCAGACGAATTTTGCGTTGTAACTTGGGCCTGCACCTGTACAAAATTCAACTGATCCAGCAGCTGAAGGTAAACGACCATTAACAACCACGTGTGTTCACTGGATGGGCTCTTGAGCAGTTGGAAACTGACCCTAATCGTCACCGAAAAATCATCTTCAGCGATGAGGCCTATTTCTGGATGAATACGAGTATGTAGGGTACTACAATAAACAAAATTGTCGAATTTGGGACTATACCAATCCACATGTGATCGAAGAGCGTTCAATGCATCCCGAAAAAATTACTGTTTGGTGTGGATTTTGGACTGGCGGCGTCATCGGTCTATATTTCTTTCAGAACGACGTTGGCCAGGTCATCACCGTCAACGGCGAGATCCATAGGTCGATGATTACCTGCTTCTTTTGGCCTGAAGTGGATTACATGAACACCAACAACATGTAGTTTCAACGGGACGGTGCTACGTGCCACACATCTAACGCCTCGTTGGAAATTCTGCTCAAGTGACTCTAGAGCATGGTCATCTCACATGGAGGTGATGTGAACTGGCCTCGGAGATCGTGCGATTTGATCCCGTTAGATGTTTTCTTATGGGGTTTTCTGAAGTTGCAAGTCTATGCGAATAAGCCAAAAACCACAGCTGCCCTCACATCTAAAATAACCCATACCATCGATCAAATTCAGATTGATTTATGCACCAGAGTCATGGAAAAATTGACATTTTGGATGCGAGCTACACAGAGAATCCGCGACGGACATTTGAACGAAGTTATATTCCATGCATAATGGCATCGATAGGCCTTTCAAACGAATAAAAAATACCCTTTTGATAGGGATTTTGAATAACTTACTTTGCTAGAGGATACAACTTTCAAAAGTCAAGGCTGATTTTTAGCCAACAAATATGAGTACACAAAAATGATACTCTCTGACTATAATAACCACATCGCTCAGTTTCAATACGTTAGTTTAGCTTTTTTGGTGAGTCTCAATTGATTGAGATCCCATCAGGCTTCTATAAGCAATTATGGACACTTTGAAACTTGACGATTATTCTGGTTACATTGATTTGGTTTTGACATAAGCTCATGTTTGCGTACCTTTATTAAAGTTAGCTATTTAGGTAAAAAATTCCATCATATTCGAAAGGAAAATAAAAGGAAAAGAAAGTGATAAGATATGTTTTCGTTTAAATTAGAACCATCTTGTAGAGTATTGGAATATCAATAATTTCTTGATGGTCATCTTGGATATTTCTTCGACATTCGATAAATGGAGCTCGATGTGTAGCTCTAGTTGGGGAGGTACAAAGAAAGTGAGATAGACATCCTTTCTGATGCAACATCACAGCTATGGCAGTGGTCATTATAAAGGGTGCACAATTTGGGTGCATGCCTATTCGCGAATGATCCGTGATGATAAATGATGTATATTTCGGTCAATGCATGAAACATGTATCATAACCTTCAGAGCGTCTGTGGAAGTAGAACTTAGAGCGCCTGATGGTACTTATGCGTGTAGTTCTCTGCACCATATTATGCCACCAAACTAACGAGCAATAAGTTATTTTAAGCTAAATCCGGAAACACAATCACTACTTCTTCTTGTGAACCCCCGTTAATCCGGCCCCTGACTTAACTGGCATCCCCTATAATCCCACATGCATATAATTCATAATGCGACTCGACTGTACGGTAAATTTATTTCGGAACATCTTCGTTAAAGCTTAAACAGGTTGTACATATAATAACTAGTCTGTGCCACGAATTTAGCTCTACGCCTATTGTCTCAGTTTGAATGTGACTAAAGTAGCGGCCTGGTGGGCGTTCCTTATTTACTCTTTTTTCATTATCCATCTCATGTCGTGTTGTCTTCGCAAGCCCAAAAAACGAGGACACAAAATACTAAGAAAGAAACGAATGATATTTTGAACCGCTTAAATCTCAACGAATCTTTTCTTTAATTTGTAATTTGTCGGATTATGAGGAACGCTCTTTCGAAAAGTTTCGAACTTCACGTGTCTGAACCAGTACTTCACAGTCTGACAAATTCGATAAACCGAAACCGCCTTACAAAACGTTTGTCGGATTACCGCGGGTCCACAGTATGTAAAAATCCTACGAAATATTGTTTAGGATAGAGGTGAGACGAAGGAAAAGTGCGTTTGAAAATATGACTGTAACAAATTCAACAGAAATGATTGCTAGGCAAAGTCAAATGGGAAATGTCTGAGAACACTTGGTGTTTAGAAAAAGTCAGACATGTGTGTTGAAGTGTGACATCTCTGCAGCTTGCGATCCTAATGGGATCTAGAATATGTTGTAGATTTTCGAATGTTGATACGACGTTGATTGAGTGGAATAATTGAAAAAAGAACTCTGTTTTGAACACTACACTGGAGCACTCAGACTCAAAAACTGGCCCAAACTGGTACCACCAGGCAGCAACTTACTTTTGCTGGTGTTTCTTTGTCTTCCGGAGGAAGATCAGCAGGGTCTTCTGTGATGAGTGTCATCGTCTTCTCCACAAGCGTCGTAGAGGGTTTCGTCGCTAAGGCCAAGCACATTTAGTTATTTGGCGAAGGTGTAGTGGCCCGTAAGTACGCCTGTAAGATGTCTGCAGTATTTTTAGTTAAGAGATAACAAGAAAGCCTTACAGACGTTGGGAGTGCATGCGCATGGTCTGTCTACATCCTGGAGAGCCATTCCACTTGCGGTTGTGCTCTCGAGAGCTCCAGCCATCGATGGAAGCCCTAACCAAGGACGCAGGCTGTTTCAGCGCACGTTCAGGTCCTCAGAGTACCTCCTCTGTTCCTAGCCTAACAAGTTCATTGGGGATCTCATTTCCTGTGATCCCGTGGTGGCCCGGGACCCAGACAAGTCTTAGCGAAACTAGACTATTTAGATTCATCAGTGCAAGAGCAGAGCTAAGCGTACTAGGGAAGGCCACTATGCAGCCGAGACAGACCGTTCTTTGAAGTTGTGTTATGATGATACTAAGTGATTAAAGCATTGATGTGTTACTAAATCCAGTCAACATCATTAATTGAAGGTATATTGGTGCCCTAGCGGCTTACTGCCGCGTTTCACTTGGGGCATCAAATTGCCCCTATTACGTTAAAAAGAAAAATTATACCACAACTGTCTATTTCTGTTGTCTAAAACCAATCGGAATTAAGCTTACATTTTCGAAGAATTTTCAGCTCTATTTCATACAGCAGACTCTATTTCATCCTCATTCCTGCATTTACAGCAGTCGAAGTCTTTGGTTAATGAGGGCTTTGCGTGAGTATATATGGCACAGTGTCGCGCAAGGACTTCCATCACAATGCGTGCGTTTTTACGAATAAGTTTGACCATTGCAAATGATTTCTCTTTCTTTAATGAGCTAAGCTTGCGACGATGCATTATATCTAGATTCAGCCATCGTTTATTTGATGGTTCTAAAGCTTCTCCTGTAACACTCAACACAACGGACGATGATAGAAGAGAATACCGTCCCCTCGTCCTAGACGAAGTCAAGATAGCTATATCTAGACTGAAGTCTAACAAAGCTACTGGCGCAGATAGTCTGCCTGCTGCAGCTGGAGATGATCTGGTAGGGCGCATGCACAAGCTCATCTGTAAGATATGGTCGAAGGAAAACATGCTTGAAGATGAGTATCGCTTGCCCGATCCACAAGAAAGGAGACCCCTTTGACTGCGCCAACTATCGACGGATAAGTCTCCTTAACATCGAGTACAACACCTTTTCTGCCATTCTGTGTGAACGATTGAATTCTTTTGTCACAAATCTGATAGAGCTGTATTAGTACGGTTTCAGGCGAGATTTCCCTCGATTAAAACTACACCCAGCGGCAGATCCTGGAAAAGACCCAAGAAATGCAGACCGACACATATCACCTATTCGTCAATTTCAAGGCCGCATATGACAGCGTTCATAGAGACGAGCTATACAGCGCCATGTCTAGTTTTGACATTCCTGCTAAACTCGTCAGACTGAGCAGGATGTCGATGGAGAACTCTCGCTGCTCCATCAAGGTCGGTAACGAACTCACCGAGACCTTCAATGCCAAAAAATGTTTTAGACAAGGCGACGCGCTGTCATGTGACTTCTTCATCATCGTTCTTGAGAAGATCGTGCAAAACTCACTGGCCAATGCAAGAGGCACGATCTTCCAACTGTTCAACTGCTAGCATACGCGGACGACATAGACGTCATTGAGCAAACACAAGCGAGCTGTCAATGAGACGTTTGCTGGCATTGAAACGGAAGCGGCTAAAATGGGTCTGGCGGTAAACGAGGGCAAAACAAAGTATATGCTGTCATCGAGAAAGGACGCATAACATCGACGACTTGGCCAGAACGTCACCATATGCAGCTATAACTTTGAGGTAGTTAAGGACTTCGTCTACCTTGGCTCCGCGGTAAACAGTACAAACAACATCAGTACCGAGATCAAACGCAGAATAGCTCTTGCCAACTGCTGTGTTTTGGGCTCAAAAGGCAATTGAGTAATAGAGCCCTCTCTCGGCAGACCAAGTTGACTCTATACAAGACCTTGATCATCCCAGCCCTGCTTTACGGCGCAGAGGCATGGACAATATCCCAAGCGGATGAACAGTGTCTTGGTCTTGTCGAGAGAAAAGTTCTGCGCGCGATCTTTGGTCCTGTTTGCGTTGATAGCATTTGGAGGAGAAGGTTCAACCACGAACTATATGCGCTGTACAGCGACATGAGTCTAGCCAGGCGATCTAATGCTTAAGATGGGTAGGCCATGTAGAGCCTATGGACAACTTAGCTCCGGCCCGAAGAGTCTTCGACTCTGAGCCTGTGGGACAACGCAACAGGGGCAACAGGGCAAACTCGACCGGCTTGGAGTGCGAAACTGTACACAGCTGGCGGGAGATCGTGGAGAGGCATGTTGGGTGAGGCCCAGGTCCAGCTCGGACTGTAGCGCCGTAAGAAGAAAAAAATTCTTGTACGTCCTGGTACCCAAGAATCGGTTTACAGTGGAGATTTCAATGTCGTTTAATCTGCCTAACTCGACAATTTTCTATGTCAGAATATAGGCCACCGTGACTTAAAAGGCTGCTTGTTTTTCGACGTAAATAGTTAAGGTCAAGTTAAGGCCCCAATTCGCTGATCTTGAAAGCGTTGGTGGCAGCCGTTCTAATGCAGGAAATGAAGAAGGGGTTTAAAAATAACGTCCAATCCAAATTAGTCACACAAAGTAAACTCGACAAAAGCTTACCATTTTCGTTTCACAGAAATATTTGCGCATACTTCGGACTGAAAGAAAAATAAATAACCAAACTCTTTTTATGTGTAAACTAGCTTTTATTTAACATTTAATGTTCGTCATTTAAAAATATATTTTATCCCTTACAGCCTAGGCTCGTAGACAATATTGCTAACAGTGTTTTCGGTTTTAATACTATTCGGAAGTAATTTCCTATTCATCTATCATTCGGTTCAGAAACGTTGCGCATTAATCATTGCAAACTTATGTTACCATTAATAATTGTAAACTTTTATTTCTTCACTAAAAATTAAACAGTATTCATAATACATTACATTAATTATTTAATTTATATACAATTACAAAAATACATTAATTTACTTTAAAATAATCAATATTCTTACAATCAAATATCACATAGCTGGTCAATATATATTTTTTGTGTTTATTTCCTTCATTTACTTTTGTTTCCCTTTTCTTTCTCGTATATTTGTTGTTCATTAAATAAAATCTTTATAAAAATTAAGAAAATAAAATAAATATAAAATAAACTTAGAACGAAGTTTTATGAACAAATTCATTCAATGGAACAGCTAAAAATGGATTTTATTTTGTTACCGGGTGGTGGGATGCAGGATACAGAACAAAATTAACAAATTAGGAAAAAAATGTGTTACGAACTTTAAAAATAAAATTTGGAAGTAATCTTAAACATTTCATTGGTTTATGCGGTTTATTATGAGATCCTTAAACTTGATCTGAAAAAGAAGAAAACCAAACAAAATTTGATTCAACGAAACCTATGAAACACAATACTCGAACATATATCTGTTGGTAAGAAACGCATTATTTAGGGTTAATTTAAGTTAGCAGTGCCCTTGGTTATTGATGGCAATCATTCGGATACGCCAGCCATTCTAGATGATTTCACCGATTTTTTCTATTTTCAATGAAGTTTTTTGGCAGTTATTGAAGTTGTCGTCGAAGTTCGAAACTGTGTTGTAGGAATGTTTCCGCGAGCGCATGTGCCATATGATAAAACACGTGAGGACCAAAAGGACTGTCTCAATGGCTATGATGATGTAGAAGGCATTGTGGTCGTTGCCATTGTGAACTACTTCGACGACCTCCGGATACACGGCATAGGTGGCTGATGGATCTTCGCTGACCATACATGGCGGTGGTGATGGTGGACTTTGGGTTGTGGTTGTAGTTGTTGTGGTGGTAGATGCTGTTGTTGGGATAGTATTTTTAGGCGTTGGCCTTGGGAAAATAATTGGTGGTGCAAGAGGCGCCAATACAGGATTATCCACTTCGTTGTTATGGCCTTCGGTTTCTTCACCTTCGTAGTTGTCCTGGTCTTCGGAATCTGGCCAACAGACTGGACAGCAGTGATCTTTTAGTGAGGCTGTTTTCGCATTACGGCAGGTGAGGGCTTTGCAGAATGGCAGTACACATTTCTCCTCGCCATTGGTACACTCACACTCGTAGCATCCGTCTTTCCATGTTTCTCCGTTTGAAAAGAATTTGTTCAGATTTTTCGACTTACAGTAGGTCGGCATGATTTCGTCACACGTCCTATGACAGATGGGCTCACCGTAAACACATTTGCATCGTTGGCAATCGGTTAACCAGTATTTTTCGGTGTCACGTAAAAGTGTGCAGTTTGGTTCGGGTCTACACTCGTATGATCCACAACATTTTCCGGGTATTTGGGTCTCAGCAACGATTTCATGGATAACCATACCTTCATTGCGACACGACGGTATATGACACAGCTTGCAGGCACACTTACGTGCCAAGCAGCACTCATTCAACAGACTTTCGACAATTTCGGATTTATTCGTTGCTATCTCTTCTGAAGTAAAATCGATGTACTCCCGCAGCTGACTATCTTCAGGGCAGCTCAACTCGTTCATCGGCGGACATTTGATACCTTCGCATATGAGCGGTTCAGCTGTAAAAGAAAAGAAGGTAAACCGTTAATAAACGTGAAAGCACAAATAACTAACAAATTGTTTAAAATAATCCGATTCTTAAAGATTGGTTCTCTTAAAACACAAAACCCTTTAATTTTCATTTCACCCGTATTTTAGGAAGAGTCACACAATTCACTGACTGCGGATTTGGGAGAATTAAATATTCATTACCCAGACAGAATGAGCAATGAATTCATTGTCGTGCCACTTCAAATGTCTGAGCGCCGCCAATGTACAGACATTTAGGCCAACTTGCTGGCGTAATGTACTTTTTTGCCTGCTCTCGTCGGGGGTGGGTGGTGGGAGATAACGACTCTGGAGTACTCTAATTGAATTAAATTTCCTTTCCGCCAACCAATTTCATTTTGAATTAATTAGCGATGACCCTAGATTTGAAAGTTCCGGACTGCTGCACTCAGTGTTTCCTTAATGCACTTTTTTCTTTTGAATTTTATTTGCATAGTCGATCTGAATGCTTTAATATCCCGCCTGGGGGCTTAAGATATATGTAGATAGGGAATTCGCCTTCATTCACAAATGTATGCCATCGCATTGTCTCATTTTAAGGCGCGGCGATATTGTGTGCTGTCGTGTTAGAGTAAGAAAGACAAGACGGTGCTTTTGTGTTTAGGATTTAAACATTGTGAATCCGTGTGCTTGATATTTTGAAACAGGGATTCGAATTATTTGAAAATGGCGTCAAAGTTGGAGTTGATTAGTCTGGGAAAGTCAATATCTTTTAACAAATTCAGCGCCCATATCACTTCGAGAAAAGTTAAAAAGGAAAGCGGAGGAACTTCCAAAGGTTAGAAAAATCATCTCATTGAGGAAATAATTTTGAAATGGTATAGACAATTGTTACTTTTACTTCATAAGCGCCCCGGTTCCCGCAGATGCTAAGTTGCACAAAATGCATACAAATTCGTATGTAAAAGACTTCCGCATTTTGACAGTGGATAGCAGCCGTAGTGTTGAAGGTGGCGTACAAAGTGGCGTACACAAGTTGAGGGGGACCTCCGCCGGCTTGGTGTGCGAAACTGGAGACGGCTGGGCAGCGTGCCGCGCGCTTCATTCATTTTAAGGTCGCCATAATCGTCCCACCGAGAGGACTATTCGCAATATGGTGGATAAATTTGAGCCCACTGGTTCAGTAAACGGTAGGCCAACACCCGTATGTCGACGAAATGCAAGATCTGGGGAAAACATCGGCGCTGTCCGTGAGAGTGTGCAGGAGAATTCGACGCAGTCAATTTCGCGTCGCTCGCAAGAACTCGGTCTTTCGCAGACCATAACTTGGCGAACTTTGCGTCATGACTTTGGCCTGCACCCGTACAAAATTCAACTGATCCAGGAGCTGAAGCGACTGTAAACACATGAGATCGAAGAGTGTTCAATTCATCCCGCAAAAATCACTGTTTGGTGTGGATTTTGAGCTGGCGGCATCATCGGCAGCCAAGCCATCACCGTCAACGGCGAGCGCTGTAGGTCGATGATTACAAACTTATTTTGGCCTGAATAGGATGATATGGACACCAACGACATGTGGTTTCAACTGGACGACGCTAGGTGCCACATAGCTCACGCCACATTGGAAATTCTGCTCAAGCGACACGAGGGCATGGTCATCTCACGTGAAGATCGTGCGATTTGACTCTGTTGTGGAATTTTCAGAAGTCGCAGGTCCATGCCAATAAGCCACAAACCACAGCGGCCCTCAAAGCCAACATAACCCATGCCATTGGTCAAATTCAACCTGAGTAAAGGAAAATTAGCGTTTCGGAAGAGCGCCACCCAGAGAAACCGCGGTGGACACTTGAACGAAGTTATATTCCACACATAATAGTATCGATAGGCCTTTCACACGATCAAAAAAATGTTGCTGTTATCTCGCACACTTTGCTTTATTTAAATTTAAAGATAGGAAGTGTTTAATGACTGGATGGCGCAGTGGGTGAAGTGCATGCCCTAAGATAGAGGGGTCCTAAGTTCGAATCCCAGTGAAGGCAAAAAAATACGCTTTTATCTGGTTTTTCAAATCTGGTCACCATTTGTCGTTGGGATCAAATTAACAACACTCTCACTGGAGCACTCGATCAGTGGTAGCAGACTGTAGAGTGGTAGACTGTGGGTATCACAATGGACCAACATGGTCTAAGTGTGCTGGTGAATTCACAAGCAGCCCCATAACCTAACCTAACCTATGTGCTAAATGACATACCCTTTATATTATTATTATTATTATTTATTAAAGTGTAATAAATTACAAATTAAGGTATTAAACTACGGCACTAGTTACCAGGGCTTTCGGCCGGTTTTAAATAAACAAAGAATATTATATGCTATTTTCTAATTTAACAATAGTGAGTAATTTATAAACTCCTCTTATGTTTATTTCTGAGGGGGAGGAAAGTATTTCGCAAAGGCTTTTATTTTGGAAGAGTTTTCTTGATAGAGAGCTTATTGTTGGACAATCGTAAATTAGGTGTTTGATGGTTAGAAGGTCGCTCCTTTGGCAGATGTGGCAATTTGGTGGGTTGTTTTTGGTGATGAGGTGGTTGTTTGTTATATTAGTGTGTCCAAGGCGGAGGCATGTAAAGCATTTGATCATGTTTTTTGTCGGTTTTGTTGGGAAGATGGCACGTTCTCCTTTTGGGTTGATTGAGGAGTAGTGATGGATGTAATTGTTCCATTGTACCCTTCTCTTTCCTAACCATATTTTTTTTTATTTTCCTTTCGATGTCATCTTTGTTGTGGTGGTGGGGGTCTACAAAACATTTAATGTGAGACTCGGCCTTGTACGAGACCATTTAAGGAAACATGTATCCAAACAATATTGTATGCTGTCCTAATAAAATGTTGAAACAAAAAATATACTTCATGTATGCATCTGCAAACTCCCAACACCTATTTCTTCACATGAGAAAGTTCTCGTCAAAGCATTATAGGAAAATTAAAAACTTTCTTTCACGATAAAGTATCAAAGAGAGAACCTGAAGTCGATCTAAAATAACTTTTAATTTAGTTTTTCAAACGAAGGAGGAATGAAACAGGAGCAGAAAAGCGGATTAAAGGTAGCTGCGAACCTAAAATTTGATAAAAACTACAAAACTCTAGAAAAAAACTTTTAATTGGACAGATTTGCCATACCGTTTCGAACAACCTCTCATCTAACTAGGTTTGCCAAACGAAATTTAAGTCCACGGTGAAGTAGTCCTTGTAATGGAAAACTTTCTTGGTTAACAGTTGTACAAGATTGCTGATAGGATGCTATTTAAAAGGTACTGCTTACTCGTATTTTGTTGATTGTTGAAGTGCGATGAGAGAAATTCAAGTTGATCCTTGTGATATACTTCAGGATTTGTAAGGTAAAGTAAATTGGTAGTGGAGAAATTATAGGAGAGTCTTCAAATGAATTTAAGTTTGAAGTGAAATCTATAAAGTCAATTAAAATCTGAAGAATGAAGAGTACAGTGTTAGAAGCGGTATTGGTGTTAAGACTCTTTTGAACATTTCTCTGAGTATCCTTGAAAGTAAGCTAATATTTGAGTTGTATTTTTATGTCTGCACATTCTCTCATGAATTCTTGTAGAAAATTGATTGAGTTCAGCTAAGAGTATCCTTAGAGGGGCAGTCATTTAGTAGGCAGCTAATTGTTCATTTATGAAACGTTTAGATGAGATAATTGATGTGGCATCTCTTAAAACATTAAAGTAAATACGAAGGCTTTTATGACTGCATAACAATAAACATACTTATGATTATGATGATTAATTAAAATTATTAGCTTTTTTTAGCATTTTCTTTATTATTGAGTTTATCAACGAGTGGAGTCTCAGTGTCGTTTGCACTATGCACAAGAAAGACCCATTCGACTGCATCAATTACAGAGGGATCGGTCTCCTTAACACCTTCCCTGCCGTTTTGTGTGAACGTCTGAAAACGTTTGTGAATAACCTAATAGGTCGTTATCAGTACGGTTTTAGGCCCGGGAAGTCCACAGTAGACCAAATTTTCACACTGCGGCAGATCCTGGAAATGACACAAGAAATGCAAATAGACACACACCACCTATTCGTCGATTTCAAGGCCGCATATGACAGCGTGCATAGAGACGAGCTATGCAGCGCCATGTCTAATTTTGACATTTCTGCCAAACTCGTCAGACTGAGCAAGATGACGGTAGAGCAACGAGAGTCGGTAACGAACTCATCGAGACCTTCAATGTCAAAAAAAGTTTTAGACAAAGCGACGCGCTGTCATGTGACCTCTTTAACATCGTTCTTGAGAAGATCGTGCAAAACTCACTGGCCAACACAAGACGCACGATCTTCATAAAGTCTGTTCAACTGCTATCTTACGCGGATGACATTGAGGTGATTGCGCAAACACAGCGAACCGTCAATGAAACGTTTGCTGGCTTTGAAACGAAGACGAAAATGAAATAAAATGAGTTTGGCGGTAAATGAGAAGTATATGCTATCATCGAAAAGGGACGCACAACATTGGCGCATCAGATAGAGCGTCACACTTGGGGGCAAAAACTTGGAGGTGGTGAAGGACTTAAGAACGGGACTCCCTCACAACGACTTCTGCAGAAGCTGCAGAGACGAGAAGGAAGAGGAAAGCATAACGCATCTCCTTTGCACTTTTAGCGCTCTCTCCTCCCTCAGGAAGAAACACCTTGAAGCCTAATTCTTCAACGACTTAAGCGAATTGCACAACGTTGGCATTCATCAAATAAAATGCTTCGTGGCAAGTAGCAAGTAGGAATGCGTGGTATCACAATGGGCTTAAGTTGGCCGAAGTGTGACTGCTATCTGCAGTCAGACAATTTAACCTAACCTAACTTAAGGACTTCGTCTACCTCGGCTCTGCAGTAAATAGGGAGAACATCAGTACCGAAATCAAACGTGGGATTACTCTTTCCAGCCGCTGTTTCTTTGGGCTCAAGTGGCTATTGAGTAGGGGTGCCATCTCTCGAAAGACCAAGTTGGCCTTATATAACACGTTGATCATCCCAGTCCTGCTCTATGGTGCAGAGACATAGACGTTATTAAAAGCGGATGAAGAAGCTCGTGGTCTGCTCAAGAGAAATATTCTGCGAGCGATTTTTGGTCCAGTTTGCGTTGATGTCATCTGGAGGAGAAGATTCAACAACGAACTATACGTGTTGTACGGCTGCATGAGCCTAGTCAAGCGTTTACTGATAACACGCTTAAGATGGCTAGGCCATGTAGAGCGTGTGCACAGCACAGCTCCGACCCTAAGAGTCTTTGAATCCGAGCCATAGAGGACGTCCACGAAACCGATGGCGCACATAAGTGGAGAAGGATCTCAACCAACTTGGTATGCGGAATTGGAGGCAGCTAGCGATAGACCGTTCTGGCTGGACTTTAGCACTGCACAAAGAAGAAGAAGTTTGTCATTGATATCTTTCAATAAAAAAATGAATCGAAGATAAAGAATGAATAATAATAATAATAATGGCGGCACTACAGTCCGAGGTGGACCTGGGCCTAGCTTTTCAGCAACCACTCGTGTTGTGCGTGCTATTGTTCTCTCACGAGCGGAGGGGACCTGCAGTTTAATGCCGACTCCGAACGGCGATTTTGAGAAGCTTTTTCTAGACAGTTATACTCTTTGAGCATTGTCAGTGACCCGAAAGAGGTGGAGCCGTGGAAAAATGTTAGGTGTTTTTTCGAGATTCGAACCTGAGACCTCGAGCGTAGGAGTCGATGCACCTACCCACTACGCCCCCAATTTCCATCTAAATAAACCCAACCTTAAATCAACTTCCGTGCGCATTTAATCATCCCATATCAGTTTTAATGACAAATTAATTGAGACTGTCTGTCAACAGGATTAAGTTTACTCCTTTTCGCAAGTTCGTCAGAGAATCGCATCACATAAATGATTTCTAAAAGCTGAGCCAGAAAATATTTTTCTGTGCCAGAATGCACAATGTAACCAAAATATTAGATTAATTGATTAAAATACGTTATTGAATCCAGTTTGAATTGCGGCATTCAACTCTTCATAAAGGCCTATTGAAATGACATTACCATACGGCTTAGTTACACAAAAAAAAAAAAACAAACGTATTTCATCGTCAGAGCTGTAAGGGAACAGATGGTTGGAGGATATTAGTTGTCGAACGTACCCCGGAGTGGTGTGGCATGAAAAACGACACTCTATGGAAACATTTTCAAAATACGTACTCATATAGATACCTCTCATGGGAATGACCGTTTTAGCGATTTTGAAATTCGAGCGCATACCTCCAGCCACACACGGTGTGATAATAGGTGGGATGTCGTTTTGTAGCTTTTAGCAAGGATTTATGAGACCAGGTTTAGTGGTTTGGTGCGAGTGGTGGCGTAGAGGCTTAGGCGATAATTCTTCGAGTGGTTATTATTTTAGGGTTGGTCCTGTGTGTGTTGCAGGTGCTTTTAGAGGAAATGGAATTATTTTTTTCAGCCCCTTTGAGGCTGTATTTACATTTGCGTGTACGTAAACATTTTTATCCATATCCATGATGTATAGGAATATTAAACTTTGTCATGTTCTAATGCCAACAAAGCAAGATTTAGAGCCTTTGAATTTAAAAAAAAAATCTTTTTTTAAAGAAAAGGGAAAATAGATGACGGTGTGAAAGAAGAGATTAGTGAGATTCTCACTTGTGATTAGCACTTAGAAGCATTCTCGACAAGGATGCGTCCCGAATGATTTTCATATGTTGAAGTAAAGAAAGAATAGTTGCTAGAGTGCCTATTTGAGAATCGATCTGATTATGAAAAATAAAATAACTTGAAAACAAAGATTTTCAAAAATTCCTGCGCATTAAAAAAGACTTTGGAGGCCCATATTTTTGAAAAGAATACTTTGGATCAAAAATTGTTGAAGCAGACTTCAACCTCATTTCAAAAGAACTGTCGATTAGTATATCACTTCAGGGGGTGCGTCAATGGCAACTTCATCTATACGGCGACCCCAAATGGCCGTACTTTTTAAATTTGCATAGGCACTGATATCTAGGCCTGAAGTACCTAATTCTAAAATTTCATGCCGATATCCTTATAAACTTCGGAGATAAAAGATTGTGATAGACACGACGGACGGACATACCGAAATTGTAAAGGTTCCGATTTTGTAGACGGAACCGGAGAAATGCAATAGAAAAACGTATTATCAATCAAGTTCAGTATCATGGTGTAAGGAAAACAACTTTGCCGAGTTGATTTATGACGTCGGCTGTGTAATTGCATGGCAAAATAAGTTTTAAAGTCGGAAACAAATGATATTTTCATCAATATTTATGAAATTGTGATAACCTTTTTTTAAACCATATTTCAGCTTTGGAAATCAAATTTCCGAAAAAAAAGCAAATAACAAATAAATTAAATTCATTCAACAACTAACACGAAATTGCATTATGATGAAAGCCTAAGAAACAATTCAAAACCTACCCGGAATGAGGTCAGAAATTTAATGGTAGCAAATTTTGACAAACTGTCAAGCACAATTTTGTTTTCCTTATACCATGGTTCTTTATCATTGTCCAGTCCGTTACACAGTACCTCAGAAAAGTAAGCACACACCTATCCTAACAAAGAATTATAGAGAATAGAGTTTACTAAGCAATATGTAAATTATCCAGAAAGCTTTTGAGAAAGTTTTGTTTTCTTTTCAAATGGAATAACATAAACCACTTTGGATCAGGTAATATGCAAATTATTTGGAAAGGACTAAAGCTTTAAGCAAAGAACATCAAATCAACAATAAAACATTCAGGAGGTTGTGTGATATTATGAGTTTGAATGGCTTTAAGTGTCTGCAGGAACTTTGAATTCATAGAGAAAATTGGGTATTTGATTATTTTTAAGCGAATTTTAGGAAATTCCGCAAAAAAATTAAGCCTGCCGAATGATGAATATTGCTTTTAATGGTCCGAAGATTACCTTCTATTTCTTACGCGAATTGCTGCTTTAGATTGCCCCAAGTGCAGCATAAAACATCTTCAAAATCGATCAGTCTAAACCACTCTTCTTGTATCTTCTCTAAAATTGCAAATGCAAGCAGCTTGGCAAAGCATATGGTGATCTTTACTTGTAACTTATAAGACCCATACCCTGGCGGATCAATGCTGTCATAGATATTGGAGAAAGTTCTACCCGTTTATGTTTAGTGTTCTAGCCATAACTATAATTAATCTTGTTTTTCATTGTATGCTCTATTTTGTGCCTTAAAATAAATTCTTTATATTTCTTCAAAAATAAGTCTGTTTTGTAAAATATTTTGTCGTTTTATTATTATTATTTTTTTTTTGTATAAAAAATGTATAAGTTCATTTTTGTTTTTTAACCCTTTCATGTCCGATGTTGCTTATAGGCAGGATTATATGCTTGAGCTTCTTTTTTTCAGAGGTTTTTTGGAACACTACTGGAGCATTCAGACGCAAAACTGGTCCATTGTACTGCCAGGTAGCAACCTACTCCAGTGACGTTAATTTGATCCCAACGGCAAATGCTGACTGGACCAGGTTCGATTTCACTGGAATTCGTGAAGTTGACATTAATTTTGAAAAATTGTCGCACCCCATCGAAATATATATCAATCGACAGATCTTTCGAAATGAGGTGGAGGTTTCTTTCAACACTTTTTTATCCAAAATACCGTTTGGAAAATATGGAGCTCCAAAGTTTTTTTAAAATCTGGAAAAATCACAAAAACTTGGTTTCATTGAGTACTTTAATTTAAAACCATTTCGAGTATTCTGGCCCTAATGGTTTTGGAGATATTGGCCAAAAACGGTCAATCATCGATATGCGAATTTTGAAGATCTGAAAACGCAATTTTGTAGACATCAATATAAGCATTAAGAAATGATAAATTTCAAAATATCGACTTATGTTAAAATTTTGAGATATCTAAGATTTAAAATAAGAAACAATTTTAATTTTTACACATAATTTCATGCTGTGTTCGGCCACTCTATTCGTTGATGAGCGTTATCTTTTCGATCTCACCCCTAAATGCCCAACAGAAATGAAGACACACACACCGCAGGCATGAGCAGTGATTGGGTATGTGTATGATGGAAGGGATTTTCTGTGTGATAAACTTGGATAGAGATATAGGAATATTTGTTTGTTTGGATGTATGAATTTATGAATAAATGGTTGATTTGGGTTGAAGTTAGAAGAAAATCCAACTGAAATAGTTTGGAAACGTCGTTTGATATTCAGAAATCATCCATCAATATTATGCGACGGAACCTTCCCCGTGCGAGTACAACTCGCACTTGCCCAGTTTTTTTTTTAAGTGTAAAATAACCCACTGGCCAGGTGCGTTTTGAAACCAAACTGATGTATAAAATTCAAGAACAAAAATGTGTTTCATCATTTTACTCGCTTTCAGATGTAAGCATAGTGGACTTACAGACTCGTATATTTTATGACAAAAGAGAGTGTGAAATCAGTTTCCGGTTCGCATACCTTGATCGCAGTTTGCAACTTGAAGTTATTTTACGATTATTTTCTAAAAAGGTTACAAAGAATCAATCTTCATTTAAGAGATTATTTGAATGTAAAATTGTGTATGGTTATCACAACTCATCGCAGTAATAATAAGTGGTTCCCAATCGCTAACAAAGTAAACCCTGCAAAATAGTTGCTACTTTATTGATAGATGGCAGAGCTACCATATTGAGATACTTATTTTTAGACATACAACATTTAAATTCCTGATATCTTAGGGTATCATTTTGAAATATCAACAGACGTTTGAAAATTGAGAACTTCGAGTTTTTAAATCAGAGAACATGCACACATCTGAATACGGTTAAAAGTATTTATTATTCCTTAAAATTCGTTTAACGATGCGATATTTACTGTTTATTTTACAAACAAATTCCAATCTCTAATTGAATAAACGTTCAATTAATAAATTTAACCCGTCCAAACCATATCAATCGACGCGAGCATGTGTTGGTGAAATTCAAACCCATTAGACGACATAAACATTCGACATGCTACGTTCGTGGTAATTAGTCGGTGACTGTATCCAATTGAACTTTTACCGTACATACTGAGCAACACAACTTTCTATATACAATCGTTCGTTGTTGGAATGAAAACACCCCCTCCCTAAATGTCAATCATTCCATTCCGTTGAGCGTCCGACAGCAACGGATACCGGCAAAACCATCACATCATACGGAACGCGGTGTCGGTCGGTCGTCAAGTTAGATCATGACGATAATTATTCGGCGTAACATAATTTACAGCAATTTTTCCTCATTTTGGTGTAAAACGATTAATGGCCTGTAATTTACCAGTTTCCATTTCGGAAGGTTTCTGATGAATTACTAATGATTGGCTGGCACTGTTTGATGGACAGTCCTCACATTAGGCGGTGATCAGTCGCTGTCACGATCACGATTTGAATTATTTGTGTTTCAGCGATACGGAGCAATCAACTTAATACTTGAATTTGTCTTGTTACATTCTTTGTTTGAAGTGCAATTTTGAAAACGAAAATTGAAATGAAATGAAATATAGTAAATTGAAATTATAGACTGAGGGAGGATATCCAGTTAGAAGTGAAATCCACGTCATGAAAATTATGTTTTTTTTTTACCTAAAGCATGTGTCCTTGATATCGATTGATTAATAAAAGTGAACACTATGGAGACAAACGGATCTAGACGAGTTCCATGAAATGGGTGCTTCATTAAGCGCTTCCCATCTACAACTTTAAATAAAACAAAGTGTGTGTGAGGTATCATCGAAATTCTCTCTTAGTTTGAAAGGCCTATTGATGTCATTATGTATGAAATATACCATCGTTCAAATGTCTGCTGCGGCTTCCCTGGGTGGCACGCATCCAAAATATCCAATTTTATATGACTCTAGAGCAAAAATCTGGCCGAATTTGACCGATGGCATGGGTTAAGTTTGGTTTGAGGGTCGCTGTGGTTTGTGGCTAATTCGCATCGACCTGCGACTTCAGAAAACCCCACAAGAAAAAAGTAAACGGGGTCAAATCGCACGATCTCCGGGGCCAGTTCACATGACCTCCATGTGAGATGACTATGCCCCCGAATCGCTCGTCCAGAATTTCCAATGTGACGTGAGCTGTGTGTCACGTAGCACCGCACCGCCGTCCAACATGTCGTTGGTGTCCATATCATCCCATTCAGGTCAAAAGAAGTCGGTAATCATCGACCTACAGCGCTCGGCGTTGACGGTGATGGCCTGGCCAACGTCGTTCTAAAAGAAATATGGACCGATGAAGCCGCCAGTCTAAAATCCACTCCAAACAGTGATTTTTTCGGGATGCATTGCAGGCTCTTTCACCTCATGTGGATTGGTAGCGTCTGAAATTTTATAAATTTGATTGTTGACGTACTCATTCATCCAGATATGCTGGATCATCCAGAAATGCTGGATGAAACATCGTTGAAGATGATTTTTCGGTGACGATTAGGGTCAGTTTCCAACTGCTCCAGAGCCCATTCAGTGAACACACATCGTTATCTGTGGTCGTTTGCCGTCAGGTCCTGGGTCAGTTGAATTTTGTACGGGTGTAGGCCCAAGTGTCGACCCGACGCAAAATTCGACAAATTGTGGTCTGCGAAAGGCCACTACTGGAGCACTCAGACTCAAAACTTGTCCATTGTACTGCCAGGTAGATCCCTTCTCCAGTGCCGTTAATTTGATCCCAACAGCAAATGTTGATTGGACCAAATTCGATTTCACTCGGATTTGAACCTGGGATCTCTCTAACTTGGGACAGGCGCCTAACCAACTGCACCATCCAGTCGTTTGGTTTATCGTTTACTGCACTAATTGATTCAAATCTATCCACCACAACGCGAATAGTCCTCTCGGTAGGACGATTATGGCGACCATAAACTGGAACGGAACAGTACCAGAACAGAACACCCATTTTGATAAAATAACTTTATCATTTGTACGTGCTGTTGGACGCTATGTCCGTTCCTGGTGATTTGGCAAAACAGACTGAATAAATTACAGCCAATTTGACAGATGTAGCTCCAACAATATGGCTGCTATCAACTGTCAAAGTTCGGAAGTCCCTATTGGAAGAGCTTTTACATATGTGCTTCGGAAGTCTGTTAGATGAAGACTTACTCGTATGTTGGCACACACACCGACCGTGAATTAAGTTGTCTCTGAAAAGAATGCTCGCCTAATTGAATAAGACGAAATACGATTCGAACTGGCATGGTGTGTGGTGAACAAAAATCCTAAAATACTGATGATAAATTTTCGTGAAGCAACATTTGACTAATAGTTCATTGAATTCGATAGCGACTAATAAAATCGCTAAACAGTCACAACTATCCCACTCTAACCCAGCTGAGCAGCTACTGCAAACCTCGCTCAATCAGCGAACGTGAGGCAGAAGATTATGAATGTGCTTCATCATCAATACCCATGAGTATTAATATTTCTTAAAAGCTGCAATTTTCCATCCTCTGCCATTGTATGGACCACCTCATAGCTGCGCGGCTGTGAGATCATTCCTCTGATTGTTTCATGTTGCCACCTAATCCGTACGATTCCCGCATCTCCAACAATGGAGCATGCATACTCAATCATTCAAGGGATTGCTATGACTTGACACTGCAAAGCGATAATTTTGTTTGATGAATGCTTCAAGTACAGGTTCTCCGTGTAAACCTAATGCTGAAAGCTCTGTGAAAAATAAACGTTAATCTATCATACAGCACAAATTATCTTCGTGTCCATCATCCGTCGCCAGCCAGGTTTGCAATAATTTGCCTGCCATCGGATTCCTTACAGCGCGGCCATCTTTCGTCAGTCATTAAGTGCTGTTGGGTGATTTACTCCAATCGTGCAACCGACACTTGTTGCAGAAGCCTGACAACAGTATCTGCGGCAATTTAAATGGCACTCCCCACGGCTGGGGCTATCGCATTTAAAAGTATCTAAACCGCTCATAAAATTAACACTATTTCGTTTGGAGATTCGGAATTTATTTTTAAATGCTTACGCGTTCACTTTTACTGCATGTCGTTATCTTTTTGCTAAAATCACACGCCACATATACATTTTTGTTCAAATAGTCAGCAAAACGAAAACAGGAAAAGTAACAATAAAAATCTAGACAAAAAGCCAAAAAAGAGGAAAACAACAACTGTCCGCAAAAAATAAAAGATGATGCTGATGATGAAGGTAAGGGAACCGAGAGAATGGAGCGGTTGGATCCGAGCGAATTGTCGGGAGCAAGCAATTTGATAGTATCGTCGAGTACACAGACACATGCCCTGGTGTGTAACCAGAGACAAAACACACAAAAGATAGACAACGCGATACGTGTAGTTAGTGAGTGTTCAGTGCCCTTTCAATTCATGCTACTTCGAGGCTGCTCATTTTTCTGCCGTCAGGTGACAGTTAAATAAAAAAGTTGTGATGCATGATCTAATTGCCACTCTTTCGTTAGGGGTTGTCAATTGGCGTTGAATTCCATCCTCCATCCTGTTGATTTTCATTCACTCTCATTTGAATTTTAGTTTCGCTGACAAGCCGATAATCTGATTTTAAGTGGGATAATTATGCTTATTTCGTGTCGTTTAGACGGATTTATTCCTTTTGTTTTGGATAAGCCTTTAAAACAGTCGCTGCTGGCATGCGGTGTGAAGTAACGTTTTTATAGTTCGCGTAGATGAGATCAGACTCTTGTTTTAAGCCGAAGATTCGGTCTTGAAGGCTTAGCTTTGAAAATGGGGTGACTATTGTACACGACATCACGATCCTCATCGTTGAGTCACGCAGAGGAAACATGACTTGACTTGTGAAGGAGATGGGCCATGTAATCACTAGTTGATGTATTTTTGCAAGAACATGAACTACGTTGTAAATCTGGAAATAAGAGATCATGTAGACTAGCCTCCTTCAGCAACCACTCGTGCTGTGTATGGAGATGCCCACATTTTTTAATGGTGACATTTTGAATTATTGTTTCTCCGTATGTCACTCAACAAAAAGTACAAGAAATATGTCTTCATTATAAATACAAAAATGTAGATTGACTGTCCTGGTTGTCTGTAAGAGGAAGAAGTAGTAGTACGCCCAAACTCTTCGACCACAGAGGAAAATTAACTAGCAGCAGCAAGTAGAAGTATTCGTAGCGAATTTTAAGGAATGTTCAATTGTGGTACAAAGTCATCAACGTTAGGTCAGGAGTAGGTAGGTAGGTAGGTAGGTGATAAGGTGCCCTTGTGACCGGGTCGCGGCTCACTGAGACCAACAGTTGGATCCATTGTGCCCTATGTGTTGGTGTACCCCACAGAACCCGTAAGACCTACACTTTTGCTGCTTATTAGAACCACCCAGATGGTTGTATATATCTCAGGAGGTGCTTCAGTTCTATTTTTTTTTCCAGATCTTCTAGCTCGTCGGAGAAGTTACTGCATAGTGTTAGCAGTCTCCTTCCCCGTAGGGCTGGACAATCGCATAGCAGGTGGTGGACGGACTATATTTCCTCCTCGTTCCTGCAACTTCTACAATATTCGCTATGGGAGATACCTAATCTTCTGGCATGGGTGCCTATCGGACAATGTCCTGTGAGAACTCCCACTACAATCCAAATATCCTTGCGACTTGGGCTAACCATTGATTATGATTTCCTCCTGTTTAGCATTGGCCATAGGGCTCTTGTCGTTGACCCAATGTCCAGATTCAGCCATCGCGCATTTGCTCTTTCTAAGGCTTCGTCCACTATTTCCTTCCTTAGGAAATTTAACGGCATATTGACATAAGTTAGTGCTAGAGATTTATCTAACTCTGAGCCCTCCTTTGCCAGCACATCCGCTCTCTCGTTTCCTTGAACTCCTGTGTGTCCCGGTACCCATCAGAGTGTCACCCTGCTTACCCTGGACATTTCGTTGACGTTCTGTCTGCATAGCTTGACTGGTTTCGACTTTACAATATCCGACGCTATGGCTCTTATAGCCGCTTGGCTGTGGGAGTTTATAGTTATCGTTTTTCAGTAAAACTGAGCTCTTTAAGCGTAAGCGCCGCTTCATTTATTGCTACCACTTCTGCGTGGAAAACTATACATTCATCGCTTTGGTTTAGGGATTTGTCAAAGAGATCGCAGAAAACCCCTGCCCCCGTTCCTGCACCTGTTTTCAGGCCATCAGTGTATCTGGAGATCTCTTCGCCGCCATTTGCTGATAGTTCTTCCCAACCTCTCCTGTCCGGAATTCGTGTAGAGAACTCCTCGTGGTAGTCAGGGTTGGTGGCAGATAATCCGACGTTTTGTAACTGTGTGATCCTGTCCATTTTGAGAGGATGGACGTGTGCTCATATGGCTAGGTCGGGAGTAACGCCAATGGTATTTAGAGACTTGTCTTAAAGCTGGCTAAAGTACTCTTTCAAGAATTAGTCAGAGGGTTTTTGTACCAAGTTATCGATTTTGTGCTCCGCATTTATTGTGACCGTTCTCTGTTGCGTTGTCCCACAGGCCGGGAGCCTAAGATATGTGTATGCACAGCCTTGGGCAAATTTATTAGACACCCTCATATTTTTATCTTTGCTGCCAAATCACTTATCGGAAGTAATAAGTTTGAATTTTATGGCTTTTGATGACACTATCTGAGGTTGTAAGCGATTTTTATTTTTTCCTCTCATTTCAATATTTTTTTTTCTTTTTGCAGATATAACAAATCTTAAAGGGTGCCTAATACATTTGGCCAAGGCTGTATACTTTTTGCCAAATTAAAAGCGTATGTATGTACTTTTTTAGTAGCGAATGGACATTCGCGCTCTACTCTCACCGTATATAGTGGTGTGCTTACTTACTTATTAGGCCACATCACAATGGGCCCACATGGACCTAAGTAAAATAGGGTCCTACCCTGTCTACCTACCTAAATACTCAACAGGCCTGCGACTGAGCAATTGCCACTTTTTATCGCTTACGGTCCGTGGGGCGACGTGTCGTCGACTTCCACGCTCGAGGTCTAAGGTTCGAATCTTGAAAAACACCTAACATTTTTTCACGGCTCCACCTCTTTTGAGTCACTGACAATGATTCTCAAAATTGCCGTTTGGAGTCGGCATCAAACTGTAGGTCCCCTCCACTCGTGAGAGAAAAATAGCACGCACAACACGAGTGGTTGCTGAGAAGGTAGGCCCAAGTCCACCTCGGAGTGTAGCGCCGCCATTATTATTATTATTGTCGCTGACGGTCCTTGGCACGATGCTTCCAAGGCCAAGTTGTTTGGCATCTGCGATGACTTGACCTTTATATCGGAGGTTTGGTATCTCTCTCTCTCTCTCTGTCGAATCTGGAGGGTCGGATTCGAAGATTCTCTTGGCTGGAGCATTGGTATTCATTCGCCCGATGTGGCTGAGCTGAGAATTTTTGCCTTCTGGACTATATCCACATCTTATACGAATGGGTGGCGCAGTTGGTTAAGTGCCTGCCCCAAGTTCTAATCCGAGTGAAATCGAATCTGGTCCAGTCACCATTTGCCGCAGGGATTAAATTAACGGCACTGGAGTAGGTTGCTACCTGCCAGTACAGTGTACCAGTTTTGAGTCTGAGTGCTCCAGTTTAGTGTTTCAAAACTCCGAAAAAAACAAAATATCCACATCTTTGTACATTTCATAGATGTCGCGATTGTGTCTTCTTCACCATTCGCCATCCTCGCAGACAGGACCAATTATCCCACGTAGAAATCTTCTTTCGAAGTCATCAAGAATCAGTTCTGCAGTCCTGCTTATTTTCCAGCATTCGGCTCCATACAGCAAGACTGACTTTGGTCCTTCGAGTCAGGAATTTTGACCCAATTAATTGGGACAAAACCGAAGTAGCAGCAGTTACCAAGGCGATTCTGCGTCAGATCTCCACCAAGATCTTTGTGGAGCTCACGTTTGCCCCGAGATAGACAACCTCCTTCACTACCTCAAAATTGCAGCTTTCGATTGTAATGTTTTGTCATAGATAACGTTCGACGGATAGAACTGCATAAATTTCGAATCTCTAAGTCCTACATATAGCATCATATGTACATTTAGGCTTTGGCGTATATTTTACCACCTACAGTCGGCTACCTCTAAGGCGAATTTTCACGGGATATGCAAATTAGTTCGGGTTAGAGGGAGTCGAGTGTATTTATCTTGACGAAAATGTAAAGTGCAAACTTCAGTTCTGATGTCAAACGTATTCCTAAAAGTATCAGTCGAGTTAGACCAGCGCCCATTTCCAAAACCATGAAAATGGGACACAAAATGTTGCATCTCCAACTGGCTGTGTTTGTAAAAATAAACCTACAGACCATCATATAATGTTTACTATACACGGTTGCGTGTTTCCATTAGGACATGCAGGAAAAAGTTCACGGAATAAATTATAAGCCCAGCCATTTTTTGTTTTGGCCGCAACAATACAAAGTTGTATGCAAAAAATCGATTTTACGTTTCAAGAGATAAACTCCAGATGGTCAGGTGAAACGACTGTGAAGCACACCCACAAGCACTGTAGCTGGATTCACGGGGAAACTTATTTATACGCTTTTCTATTCATATGCACATGCAGAGGAGGTTGCAAAGTGACAAAATGAATCCTTTTTGTGAGGATTACTGCAGCTGTTACGTGTACTTATCTGGATTGTGTATATGCGCCATCAATGTACCAGAGTGAAAGAGCTTGCAGTGAAATAGAAATTAAGTTTGAATATTACACCTTTGTGAATGTGGCGGAATTGTTTAGCTGCCTGCGAACTATTTTCTGCACATAAATTCTTTCCAAAGAATTACGTATTCATTTTGCAAAGTTTTGTTTTGATTAAAGCGCGAAATTTGTTAATGTTATTGGGGAAATAGGGGATCGTATTCCATTGAATTCATTAGGCCAGACCTTTACGCACTTTTGGAAACAAAAAATCCTTGATTAGCACTGTACCGGCCGGCATAGAAGTTCACTTGCCGACTTTGTCAATTTAAAAAAAAGAAGCTCTGTGTCATCACCGTCAAAAAGTTTATCTTTTGGGGTATATCTTTAACATTGAATTTCATAGACTGAGACTTTTGTTAACAAATCTACTGGGACAGAGGTCTCTTCTCTTCACTGAACAGAATTTTGCGGATTAACTTCTAATTGTTTGAGCCCCTTATGAAAACACGATGCAAGCGATGATTGTTGGACACGTTGTTTCCTCATCATCATGACCATTTTCCGTGGCCCGCATGTTCCACTAAAGGGGTCGCAGTGCAAAGTATGCACGCGAGATCATGAGGCCATTCGATCCCGCGTCATCGACTATAACTCAGCAGGAACTATGTTCAAGCGCTTTGGACTTTGGCTAACCATCTCGTCCTAGGTCTGCCAAGCGGTCGCCTACCTGATAAAATCGCATTCAAGGCACGCCTCGGAAGTCGTGATGATGGGGACATCGAAGCATAGACCTTTCCGATCGAAGAAGCAACTGCTCAACATTGAGTTCCTTGCAGCACACAAAAATCTCATCTCGGCAGCTTGTATTCGCGATCTTATTCTTTCGGTCATTACCCAAATTTCATGAACATAGGTGAGAGTTGGAACAAATACTGCGTTAAAAGCCGCTAACTTGGCTTTGACACTAAGCTGGGCCTTCCTGATTACAGATCAACCAAGCTGTTTCAAAATTGACCCAGCTTGGCCAATCCTACAGAAGAGCTCAGCATTACTCCTCCTATCATTAATGAAAAAGACCCCGAGATATTTAAACTTCTCCACCTGCTTTAATGGGACTCCACTAGCATGTAGAGTGCATTGGGCAGGTGTTCTGGAAATCACCATAACCTCGGATTGGCCCACGTTAACACTCATCCCAGTATCAGCACAAACCTATCTAGCGCGCGCTGGAGTTCTATCTGGGAGGATGTGAGGATAACTTAATCATCTACAATTCTCCCACTGTGAAGCATTCCTCGCCTCGACTGCGCTGCATTATCCAGTCCATATGTATATACAGGGTGGGCCATCTAGTGTGTTTTTTTTTTTAAATCATAGGTTTGTTTGACACTGACAGCTGTTTCCTGCTCGAAATCTTGACAGAAAGTCAGTATAATACCTTCGAGGGAATGAAATGAGTCGCTTTACGCTTGAACAACGTTGGGAAATATTAAAAACTCATTTTCAAAGTCAGTGCTGTATAGCCCAAACAGATCGTTTTTTTTTGAAAAAAAGTTTTGGCCGAAATGAAGCACCCACCATGAATGCTGTATGCAAGTTTGTGCAAAGAGTTCGTGAGACTGGTATGCTAATGGACAACATTCACTAGTTCCCGTCGTTGTACGGTGCGCACAGATGAGAATGTGGCTGCTGTGGCCGAGATTGTGAGACTCAATTCACGAACATCAACTCGCCATAGATCTCAACAGCTCAACATTTCACGCACTAGCCTGAGGCGAATTCTGCACAAAGATCTCGGATTATGCGCTTACAAGGTCCAGTTGACTCAACAACTGAAGGCGCGGGACCATCCGCTTCGTTATCGCTTCGCAGTTTGGGCTTTAGAGCAGGGCAGCTTGAATTGGACAACGATTTTGGGCGAAATTCATATTTTCTGACGAGGCGCATTTTCATCTCGGCATCTACGTTAACAAATAAAATTGCCGCATCTGGGGATCGGATAACCCGCACGTTATTGTCGAGAAGACACTCCGTCCACAGAGAGTGACAGTTTGGTGCGGTTTGTGGAGTGGTGCCATCATTGGACTGTTTTTCTTCGAAAATGAGGATGAGAAGAACGTTTCGGTCAATGGTGGGCGTTATAGAGCCATGTTAACCAACTTATTTTTTACTGAAATTGTAGACATGGACTTGGACGACCTCTGGTTCATGCAGGATGGCGCGCCATGCCACACAGCCCATGCCACAATTGATGTTTTGCGCACCAAGTTCCCAAATCGTGTTATCAGCCGTCTTGGCTATGTCAATTGGCCGAATCGGAGGCCAATATCCAATATCCCTCCAAGCAATCCGTGAGCTACAGCCCGAAACCATCAACAAGGTCTTGGAAAATTGGGGTGACAGAATGCGAAGCCAGTCGAGCCACTTGAACGACGTTGGGAATGTTTGTTCTTACTCATAAAGCCAAAATAAATGGAAAAAAAATTAATTTTGTTAATTTTACTACATTTTCAGAAAGAAACTTGTATTTGGCCCACCCTGTGTGTATAATAAAATGGAGAGGTGATAAGATGCACAAGGCGAAGTCCAACGCCCAACATGAAAGGTGGTGATTTACTACCGTCAACCTGAACAAAGCTGCTACAGGCTGTGTCCCGGCAGAGGTCTCTATACAAGCCGTTTTCTAAGAGAGTAAATGTTTGAAAATTCAATTAAATTTTTTTAAATTTCGTTTCAAATTTTCTTAAATTTTTTTTTATTTCCTTTAGAGTCTTATCGATTTTTTTAAAAAAATTTCTTCAGTCAGTCTTTACGTCAAGCAACTCAAGATGACGAAGATGCATATCTCTTTTTTCCATAACTTTTTACGACCCAAGCTATACGTTCCGGAAACCCTTTTCATGAGCAATTGTGCCCATCAAATTCGATTTGAAGTTTCAGACCGATGCTTTCGCTGTGTCTTGCTTTCAATCAAGTACAACGAAGTTCTTTGTCCCCCATAGAATGGGGCGTGCAATAAAACATTTTCGTATACATAAAGTATTAGGTGTGTCATATTCGCATTAATTTACGGCTCATAACCATATAACGTTCACAAAATCGGGATCATAAATCTATGTTTCCAGTTGTTGTGTGGGGCTGTGAAGAGAGAAACGCCATTAGCATTGCCTACAAACCGCTAGAATAATTGTTGCTCCAAGACCGATTTCTAACCGTCCGCTATTTTATTTATGAAACAATAATTGAAATTCTCATCAATAACTCCGCATACGTTTACACACAACAGCACTGCGTGGCGCCGACGAATATAAAGTCTGAGCAGCTGATTTTCGTATACGCAGATCGACCTTCAATGCGAAGCAATTCGCAAGCGACATCTGACTGGTCCTAACGCGAGACAAAACACATTGCACGGGCCTTTAATTGTGTTGTTTCCCTATTACCGATGTGTGGTCGGCAGACCAACATCTAATGGATACCCCTCAATCTTACATAACGTGTTATCACGAATAGCAGAACGATATTACGCGCTACTACAAAATATAGCGCGCGTCAGAACGACAGTGGAATTCGAAATCGATGACAATTTGCGACAAGTGAATACACACGTATGCCGAACTCAGCTCCTCTAAATCCGGAGTCAACAAATGGCGTGGCCATAAAAAGAGACACGCAGAAGTTGTGGAGTGCGCGTTCCAAACGCTCTCTGTAGTGTGCACGAAGGAGCCATACGAGCATAATGTGGCAGCACGAACAAACGAGACTGTGAGATGCTGATTCCAATCACTGTGACATGTATGTATTCTTTTTTTTCGTGTTTCGTATCTTTTTTGCGGATTTTTTTTTCCGGTAGATTCCTGAGCTCAAGAAATCCGAATTTGAATTTGGATCAATGAATTTTTATTGGGGGGTATCTTTACCTCTATCGATATGGAAATTTATACGGGTGTCAATAAAAATCGGTGCGACAACGGGTGACGATGACTTCTGCATAACAATGCTCTTGGCGACGCCGCCAATTATGGTCTCCGGCAGGGCGCTGGGAATGAGGTGAAATGGTGATAGTTTTGTGTAGAGATTATTGGGTACCCGGTTGCGGGGATGCAATCAGGTTTACGAGGACGATTAAATGAATCCCACGGGACCACTGGCGACATTCCTGAAGTTACGATAGAGTAATGCCACCAGAAGTTGAGAGTGGATTTCGCTTTTCCTGGAATACTTTGAAAGGGATTTTAAGATGCCATGGTAATAAAGGCATCGGGGTGTGACTTTGTCAAGCGATAAAAATCAACCTGTGTGGTTTCAGTTGATTAAAAGTTGAGAAGTCTGCCAAAATGGAAACGACTTTGTTATTCCTCCGCAAAATGACTGCATGCTTCAGGAATTGCAAATACGGAAAGACAAAGAAAGAAATCAATTGACAATTTTGCGCATTTGTTTTCGTTTGCATAATCAAAACTAATCAGTAGAAGAACGATGCGGAGAATGGAAAGGAAGAGCCTTACAAGCCGATTGCAAGCAAAGCATTTATCTTAAGTATTCGTGCTGGACGCCTCACGGAAACCGTAAATGTTCACGAGGAAACTTTACTAAATCAAATAAAGATTCAAATGCATTGCAAAAAACACTTGGCAAGGTTTTGCCCTGAGTGATAATGCCAAGTGTTATCCTGAATCGGGACCTCAACTGGAAACTAAACCTTTATGAAAGGGTTAAAAACGCGACCTGTGCTACCATCTGCAACAGAATCATAAGAAAGAAATGGGGACACAGCCCCAAAACTATACTTTGTATGTATACTACAATAGTCAGACCAATGGTTATACATGGCTGGGCGGTTTTGTGGCAGGCATCTCAAAAAACTTCTAACTTGAAGCTGTTGACTAAAGTCCAAATACCTCCATGCCTGGATGTGACTGATGCAATCTGCACTACTCCAACCGCAGGTATGGAAGCAATACTTCATTTGCTTCTATTAGACCTACACATGTGATCCACAAGAAGGAGACCCCTTTGACTGCGCCAACTACTGAGGGATAAGTCTCCTTAACATTGCCTACAAAATCTTTTCTGTCATTCTATGTGAACGCCTGATACCTTTCGTCACCAAACTGATAAGTCCGTATCAGTATGGTTTCAGGCCAAGGAAGTCTTTATCAAATCTTCACACTGCAACCCAAGAAATGCAAATTGACACACACCACCTATTCGTCAATTTCAAGGCCGCATATAACAGCGTGCAACGAGCTATGCAGCGCCATGTCTAGTTTTGACAATTCTGCCAAACTCGTTAGACTGAGTAGGATGACGATGGAGAACTCTCGCTGCTTCATCAAGGTCGGTAACGAACTCACCGAGACCTTCAAAGTCCAAAAAAAGATTTAGACAAGGCGACGCACTGTCATGTGATTTCTTTAATATCGTTCTTGAGAAGATCGTGCAAAACTCACTGGCCAACACAAGAGGCACGATCTTCCAAAAGTCCGTACAAGTCTGTTTAGCTTAAGCGGATGACATTGAAGCAATTGGGCGAACACAGCGAGCCGTCAATGATGCGTTTGCTCGCATTTAAACAGAAACGGCTAGAGTAGGTCTGGCTGTAAACGAGGGCAAAACCAAGTATATGCTGTCATCGAGAAAGGACGCACAACTACTTGGCCAGAATGTCACCATAGGCAGCTATAACTTTGAGGTAGTTAAGGACTTCGTCTACCTTGGCTCTCCGGTAAACAGTACGAACAACATCAGTACCGAGATCAAACGCAGAATAACTCTTGCCAACCGCTGTTTTTTTGGGGCTCAAAAGGCAAATTGAGTAGTAGAGTCCACTTTCGGAAGACCAAACTGACTCTACAAACTGACATATATCATCATGATCATCCCAGTCCTGCTTTACGGTGCAGAGGCATGGACAATATCCCAAGCGGATGAACAGTGTCTTGG
Organism: Myathropa florea; assembly: GCA_930367185.1. Classification (NCBI taxonomy): domain Eukaryota; kingdom Metazoa; phylum Arthropoda; class Insecta; order Diptera; family Syrphidae; genus Myathropa; species Myathropa florea. The sequence continues at coordinate 25,060,673 of OV884005.1, read as the reverse complement.
TCTTTTCAAGAGAAAAGTTCTGCGCGCGATCTTTGGTCCTGTTTGCGTTGATGGCATTTGGAGGAGAAGGTTCAACCGCGAACTATATGGGCTGTACAGCGACATGAGTGTAACCAGGCTTCTACGGATCCAACGCCTAAGATGGCTAGGCCATGTAGAGCGTATGGACAACTTAGCTCCGGCCCGAAGAGTCTTCGACTCTGAGTGTGTGGGACAACGCAACGGAGGACGTCCACGCACAAGGTGGTGCACACAAGTTGAGGGAGACCTCGGCCGACTTGGTGTGCGAAACTGTATACAGCTGGCGAAAGATCGTGCTGGCTGGAGAGGCATGTTGAGTGAGGCCCAGGTCCACCTCGGACTGTAACGCCCCAAGAATAAGAAGAAGAAGGTACATATGCCGCGGCTGTGGTGACAAAAAGAACTGGAGGACACACCACACTGCCTCTACTAGTGATACAAAACATAAAGACACATGATGCAATCCGGGCGAGTCAGCTAGCTTTTTTTTTAATGTAATCAGCGCTTACTCGCTTAAGTCTGGATGAGGGTTACTTTAAGGTACATAATAATTAAAAATATACGACGTAACCGGTAGTGAAATGTTCTCACGCAAGTTACTTACAATTCGTATAATGATGATGTAATCTAACCTTGAACTGTTTATCACAATTACCACCTCGGTTTCAAAGTCAAGTCGGCAAGACAATACGCCGAAGGCATCCATTCATTCTGAAGAAAATTATTGAGTAATTAACCACATCACCCCTAACCATTCGCTCTTTTCTTTCATTAAAACACCATAATCTCTCTCAAATCATGCTTCAACTCATTCCCCTAAATTATAGGGCCCGTCATAGTGATTTGTAATCATAATTAACACACCCCTTGTGCTCATCTCAGTTTTGACACAAGCTGTTTATTTTATGTAGGCGCCCCTGTGATGTTCTAAGCGCCGTGTGTTTATGGAAATTTCCATCATTGTTAGTCGAAAAATCACCTCAGATGAAAAACAAGTAATTAACATCAAATTTTCACGCTCCTCATAATTTTTAACATCACTTTGAAGTGTTGTCGGGAAAAGGGCACCCGCGTGTACGCACATACGTATATAGTCTTCATTCGATGTGGTTTTTCTTTCACCCCTCTCAGCACGCTTGCATTCTTAACGTAACAGGTAATGAGGTGCCCCCTAGTTTGCGAACACTCATAATTGTTTGTTTATGTTTTCCCCGTTGAGATTGTTTTGTCTGTCAATCCGATGATTGACAGGAGTACCTCCTGTAAAGGAAAATTCCAAGGGCTTCACACCCGATGCTCCAGATCCCGACGAGCTTTTGATTTCGCAGTCAAATCGACTATAAACGAATCATTAAGAGCTCGTTAAAATTTCGGGAATTGAAAGAAAGGAAACAAAGAAAAAATCATATGGAGAAGACGATGTGGCCCATAGACAAATGCGGAGAAATTAATTACCATCCGATTGAGATTTGTGGCAGGGTAATTGAGTCCGATGCCGAAAGTACCCCATTGATCACTGTCCAAGGTACAAATAGGTTATTACGTAATAGGTTTTCTCTTCGGCTTGTAAGACTTTGATATATGGACTACCGAACAGCAGTTTAAGAGCTATGAAAAAGGGGCGGGATAATAATAGGTAAATAGATTTTTTGCAATTTTTTTAGACTGTCGGACTTTCGACTGTTTTCAAGATGATTGCCTTGGAGAGCTGGAATCTCATCACTCAACGTCGGGGTATTATTAATGAACTCGAGATGCGTATCTTAGAAAATTACAATTAAATAAAAAATGCTATCAACTCTATCGGCTCTTGCAAATTTGCGTACCTTTGCATGCGATGATATGTGCTTATGGTATCGATGAATCTCTTCTTCTATGGATTAGAAATTACCTTTCGAGCCGTTCAATTCAAGTTGTTTTGGATGGGTTCAAGTCTGATTCTCACCAAATTAATGCTGGAGCTCCCCAGGGCTCAGTCTTGCCTCCGAAACTTTTTCTCATTTTTAAAAATGATCTCCTGTCTGCTACTTCTAATCCAATTCACTCCTTCGCTGATGGCAGTGCCCTCAGCTTTTCATATTCGTTCCAAACCTCACGTCACGGCAGCGTATGCTAAACACATTAAATTCCGAACTTGACTGCATATTTAATTGGGGTTAAAACAATAGAGTGGAGTTTCTCATCTCATCTCATCTCAACTTCAGTAACACGCATGTTGCATTAAAGAGGTCGCGGGGGCAATGCACGCACGAGAAATCTCCAGGCCTCAAGATCCTCCGCCATCGACTCTAACTCATCATGACCTATGCCCAAGCGCAACTAAGCGAGTTTTTGAAATTGGTGCAACCAACTCGTCCTGGGTCTGCCAAGCGGTCGGAATGGCATTCAAGGCACGCCTCGGAAGTCATGATGTTGGAGACATTCGTGCCACGTGACCAAACCATCGAAGTACAGCACTTTCCGTTCGAAGAAGCAGCTGCCCAAAGTTGAGTTCCTCGTGCACTGCCGTGTTTCTCACCCTATTCCGGCGAGTAATTCCCACAACAGCACGAAGGAATTTAATGCTTCCAGAACTCAATGCTGTTTACTGTCACTTAAGCGGTCCCGAAATAATCAGCCATTATCCCTGAATGGCACTTGCATCGAAGAAACTGAAAAACTTTCCATCCTCGGCATGTGTATCAACTCAACTCTTAGTTGGAACGATCACATTTTCGAGGTCGCCATAAATTCTGCGAAATGTCTAGGTTTTCTAAAACGACGCAAGAAATACTCCTCCCCTGATTCACCTCTGATTTTGCTTCAATTTATAAGGCCTTCATTCGCCTTAAGCTTGCCTATAACGCACATATCTGGTCTGGGGCACCCGGGACCTCTCTGCACCTGCTTGATAGAATACAACAGCGAGCGGTAAAACAACAGTATTTCGAAGTCGATCGACTCGCTCGAACATCGACGAAATGTCTCCTCCTTATCACTGTTTTATAGCTATTTCAACCAACGATGCTCAAGCGAGCTAGCCAATTTCATTCCTCCCCTTCAAGAAATTACCCGCAATACTCGTCTTGTCAGGAATGTCCAGCATTTTACCCTTAAGCCCTCTTTCGGACGTACAGTTAAGTTCAGAGACTCGTTCTTTAGCCACACCACACGAATATGGAATATTCCTAATAATTCCTAATATTTCCCACGCATTATATTCCACAGACATTTAAAGCCAATGTGCCTCTTCCACTCTACCTCTATACCTTCGGCCCGTGCTGTGTCTTGACCCCGGACACTTAAGGGTATTCACAATTTCTTTCACTCGCACAAATTATAAAAAAATATTATTACTGTTGATAGGTACGAATTAGGAATATAATTGGCAGCTAATACTGCTATCCGTCTCCAGGCTCCAGCACTCCATTTGGACATTCCTCTACATTAAGTTCAGTAAACTTTCGAACTAGAAAACTTCCGTACGCCACACCCCAATACTTCTCTGGTAGGAACTTTGAAACCTTGATTCCCGACAGTGACTTTTGAATTGGTAATTTGAGATCCCTCAAATGATGGAAAGACAAGCCATATGGGCACGCGTCCATCCTCTCAAAATAGACAGGATACAACAGATACAAACCGTCGAACTTTCTGCCACCAACCCTGACTACCACGAGGAAGTTTTCTACCAAAATTCTGGACAGGAGAGGTTGGGAAGAGATATCAGCGAATGGCGGCGAAGAGATCTCCGTATACACTGAAGGTTCGAAAACAGGTGCAGGGGTCTTCTGCGATCTCTTCGAAAGATCCCTAAACCTAAGCGACGAATGTAGCGTTTTCCAAGCAATAAATGAGGCGGCGCTTACGCTTAAAGAGTTTAGTTTGACTGAAAAAACGACAATTATACACTCTGACAGCCAAGCGGCTATAAGAGCCATAGCGTCGGATATTGTAAAGTCGAAACTAGTCAAGCTATGCAGACAGAACGTCAACTTAATGTGCAATGTAAACACGGTGACACTCTGCTGGGTACCGGGACACACAGAAGTTCAAAGAAACGAGAGAGCGGACGTGTTGACAAAGGAGGGCTCAGAGTTAGATAAATCTCTAGCACTATCATATGTCAACATGCCGATAAGTTTTCTATGGAAAGCAATAGAGGACGAAGCTTTAGAAAGAGCAAATGAGCGATGGGTGGATCTGGACACTATGTCAACGACAAGAGCCCTAGGGACAGTGCAGAACAGGAAGCACTCTTTATCAATGATTCGTACCAGTCCCAATGATATTCGGATGGCAGTGGGAGTCCTCTGCGGACATTGCCCAATAGGCACCCATACCAGAAGGTAAGGAATCGCTATAGTGACTATTGCAGAAAATCCACTTGCAGTGCAATTGTTCAGCCTACTGGGAAGCAGACTGCTAACACTGGGCAGTAACTTCTTCGACGAGCTGGAGGATCTGAATAAAATAGAGCTGAAGCACCTCCTGAGATATACACAACCATCTGGGTGGTTCTAATTAGCAGTAAAAGTGTAGGTCTCACGGGGTACACCCCGTAAACATAGGGCACAATGGACCCAACTGTTGGGGTCAGTGAGCCGCGACCCAGTCGCAAGGGCACCGTACTTACCTACCTACCTGGGTGGTTCCAGTCATCAGTGGAAATGTAGGACTCACGGGGTACACCCCCCACACATAGGGCACGATGGACCCAGCTGTCAGGTCTAAGTGAGCCGCGACCTCAGTCGAAAGGGCACCCACTCACCTACATATTCACCTAGGCAGAGACATGTATATGAGAAGGAAATATTTAGCTTTCGTACATTTTTTTTAGAGTTCAAACATCAATTCTTCGTGTTTTCAGCCTTTTTGTCGCTACTGTACGGTATGTACATAGCAATTTATGATCAACGGCGGGATCTATGTGTGCAGTGTTGTACAACTTTTATAAGAAAGCAATAATCTTAAAGACACAAAAAGAGTATCTTATATTAATCCTGCTGGTTTTTGACATGTTAAATATTCAACATATTTTCTTAAATTAAACATATTTTCTTTCTTGAAAACTCAGACATTTTCACGGCTCAGACAGATTTAATACATAACACACAAGAGATTCTCTACTTAATCACTTGTGCCCAAGTATGCACAAATATTTGCTGACGTATCAACTGCATCATCCACTACACCCAACATAAGAGTATGTGCACACAAAGAACCCGTGTATCTGCCGGAATGTGAACATGCATCGACACAAGCCCAAACAAGACATTAAGAGAAAAAAAATGAAAATCCTTCATCATATTTACCTAAGACAACAATACCTTTTAAGAAAATATTGACGCATTCCTCAAGCAAACATAAGAATGAAATAAAACGTAATTAAGCTCAATTACCGACCATAGTTGGGTTACATAAGTTCCATGCAAATACGCATCCAATAGTTGGTTCCACTGAATGTACATTTCCTGGAAAATGTTGACACATGCTTTACCTTTACAAAATACGTCAAGGTCTTAGGTTTTATTCGCATATCCGAGTCATACCGAAAGGAGAACGTACAACAATCTCCTTCGGTGGAAACTGGAATTTGCTCAAAAACGCCTACAATTTAGCCAAGGCAATCTCTTGTTTACACTCTCTCACTCATCTCCTTAAAACCTCTTCAGAAAAGATAAGAATTTTTGTTTTCTATTTGCGCTGCGTGTATCTTCTTACCCATGTGGGTACTACTAGTGATACCGTGATTTAAAAAGAAAAACCCACTCCAGGTTCTTTTGCTGCTATCGATGGAGAAATGCAAATAATTTATGTCAACAAACATGCACGTACTTTTGTTCTGCCGTGGGGAATATTTGTATATACTTTTATTTGCTGAACGTGTTTTTCCCCTTTACTATTTTTGACGGTACGAAATCTAAAGTTAGAATATTTAAGTTTTTTTGTACAGCAATCCATAGGAGGAATTTTTGAAATTCCAGAAATTCTTGGCATAGTAGGAAAAAGAAAAAGAACTTGTGTATAGATCAGTAGTTTACTGGAATCAGTAGTCCGGAATTCGGGTAGAGAGCTTCCTCGTGGTAGTCAGGGTTGGTGGCAGATATTTCGACGTTTTGTATCTGAATGATCCTGTCCATTTTGAGATCGACTTGTGCCCATATGGCTTGTCTCCTTGCGGTTACAGTCGCTCTGCTACTACAGAAGATGTCAAGAGGGGTAAGATTGAGTAGGATGTCGAGCGCTGCTGTCGGCGTTGTCCTTAGGGCACCAGTGATTCCTAAGCAGGTCGATAGGCACCCTTATCGTTTTGTTTTTGCTACCAAATCACTTATGGGAAGTAATTTGTTTGAATTTTATGATATTCGGCGACACTATCTAAGGTTGTAAACGATTTTTATTTGTTCCTCTCACTTCATTAATTGTTTTGCTTTTTAGAGATATAACGAATCTTAAAGGGTGCCTAATACATTTGGCCAAGGCTGTATATACTGTGTGATTGTCCGGCACTAGCCCTTAGGAGGAAGGAAACCCTAGGCAGATTCTTCTTTTCGGAGCTGGATGATCTAGCGCAAATAGAGCTAAGCAAACTCCTGAAATACATATCTATATCAGGCTGGTTTAACTTAGCTGTTGATACATCGAAGTTTTAGGTTTCCATGGTTTTAAATGTTTTTTGGGCGCAATGGACTTATAGAGCCGTTGACATGTTCTTTATGTCAGCACGGGCACCCATCTACCTAACCTAACCCAACTACCGCTGTGTATAGCCAGTGGACCCCAGGTCCGAAGGCTCGCTCACATGTGTAGAAAGCTGCACACGCCTTCTTAATGCGCTCCCCGCTGTTCTCTTTCCAGTTTAATTTAGAATCAAGTCTAATACCAGCCAGGGTTATAAAGCCCGAACCGAAGCCTGCAAGGACGATCAAGGGAACATCGTAGTAGAATCACAGTCGATGCTGAGGATCTGGAAGAACCACTTCTGCAGACTGTATCACGGCGATGAAGAACCGAATCCCGCTGTCAGGCAGATTGAAGCATTCAACCCGAATGGAAAGGACGATGTAGATCAACAATTCCGTCCCCCCGACCTGGATGAAGTGAAGATAGGTATATCTAAACTAAAGTCCAACAAAGCTGCTGGAGCTGACGGCCTAGCGGCTGAGCTTTTCAAAGCAGCAGGCGATGACTTGGTAAGGAGCATGCACCAACTCATCTGTAAAATATGGTCGGAAGAAAGCATGCCCGATGAATGGAACCTCAGCATTGTTTGCCCGATCCACAAAAAGGAGACCCTCTAAAATGCGCCAACTATAGAGGCATCAGTCTTCTGAACATTGCATACAAGATCTTATCTGCCTTGTTGTGTGAACGCCTAAAGCCATTCGTCAACAACCTGGTCGGTCCATACCAGTGTGGCTTTAGGCCAGGAAAATCCACCATTGACCAAATGTTCACACTGCGGCAGATTTTGGAAAAAACCCAGGAACAGCAAATCGATACCCACCACCTTTTCATCGATTTTAAGGCCGCGTATGACAGCATCTATAGAGACGAGCTATACAAAGCAATGTCTAGTTTTGGCATCCCTACCAAACTCGTCCGTTTGTGTAAGATGACGATGGAGAATGCACGCTGCTCCATCAAAGTCGGTAAAGACCTAACCGAGACCTTTGATGTCAAAAAAGGATTCAGACAAGGCGACGCGCTGTCATGCGACTTCTTCAACATCATACTTGAAAGAAATGTGCAAAACTTGCACCCCAACACCAGAGGCACAATCATTCGACGACGATATTGACATAATCGGAAGAACACAGCGTGATGTCAATGGCGCTTTTGTGAGTATTACAACGAAGGCCGCGAAGATGGGTTTAACGGTAAATGAGGGCAAGACCAAGTATATGCTGTCAACCAGAAAGGACACCCAACACCAACGTCTCGAACAGCAGACAGATATAACTTTGAGGTAGTCAAGGACTTTGTCTACATAGGTACCGCTGTTAATTCAGACAATGACACCAGCGCTGAAATCAAACGAAGAATAACTCTTGCTAATCGCTGCTTCTTTAGGCTAAGAAAGCAATTGATAAACAAAGCCCTCTCTCGAACAACCAAGGTAACCCTGTATAAGACCTTAATCGTCCCAGTCCCCATATGGCGCAGAAGCATGGACTTTGTCAAAAGCAGATGAGGTTGCTCTTGGCTGCTTTGAGAGAGAAATTCTTCGTGTGATTTTCGGTCCCGTCTGCATAGAGGGTTAGTGGAGGAGAAGATATAACAACGAGCTGTTCAGCGACATCGACTTAGCCAGAAGGGTGAAGATCCAACGATTGAGATGGCTAGGTCATGTAGAGCGAATGGAAACCAATGCTCCGGCCCGGAAAGTCTTCGAATCCACCCCCGAGGGACGGCGCTGTAGAGGAAGACCGCGACTTAGGTAGCGCACGCAAGTGGAAAAGGACCTCAACCAACTGTGCGTGCGAAACCGGAGGCAGCAAGCTAAAGATCGAGCTGGCTGGAGAAGAAGAATCTGCCTAGGGTTTCCTTCCTCCTAGCGGTTAGTGCCGGACAATCTTACTTACTTACTTAAGTTAAGGTGGCCAGCCAGCACTGAGGTCCCCCTCGACTTTTGTGCGCCACCTTGTCGATGTCCTCTGTTGTGTTGTCCCACAGGCTTAGAGTCGAGGAAGAGAGTTTGAGTTGCACCACGTTAATATGCGGGCTTGTTAACTCCGGAATTCTCCTTTCTCTCGTGCCGAGCATCAGTTCCGTTCTGTTCTTTGGGTTGACTTTCAAACCTCGTGTGGCAGTCCAGTTGTTGACTAACCTCAATCCATGATTGAAGCGCTTGCTTAGCGTTTCTAGAAACTTTCCAGATATCATAGATACATCATATAATAATGACAAGTAAGGAAGTAAGTTATAAAAGTTTGTAGATACTGAAAATATCTGTTGGAGATCTGATTAACATACAATATGTGTGCAGTCCCGTGATGGAATAAACCGGACAATTTTTGAAGCACAAAAAGACGATTTACATATTTAGCGTTTATTGAACAATGCACATCTAGATCAAGGCTCAATTGATCAACATTCGATGGGTTAATACGATTGCATAACTGTCACACAGCTCGGATATAGTTTCAGTTCAGTTAATTATGCCATGCTCCACCTTCAATGATTCTCCCATCAACACATTCCGCACACTTACTACCATAGTGGAGTATGTAATTATGTACGACTAAGACGGAATCAAAATTACCTCCATTAATGTTGTATTCCGCATTCCAATGTTCCATTAACGCAAGCATATGATCAGAATCAATTTTCAAAGCACCATCAGACCGAGTGGCAAGCCTCTACAGCCCGACCTAATGATTGTAATTCCAAGAGCAGCGCATATGGCGCTGTGAATACTCCATATCCCCGCCCGACCAATGCACTGATACACATACATTCCATTGTCATCAAACGAACATAAGCTTAATTTGAGTTGATACTTTCAAAATTATAATTCAGAATCATAAACGATTCAATTACATATCGAAGTAGTGTCGCTGCTGCACAT